>OW026369.1:33255560-35655560 GCA_932273885.2 Leucozona laternaria | reverse complement strand
GATTATTATGGACTTAGTAAATCGGCTTTTGGATCGCTTAATCGCCAAAGAAATGGGTTATCATATCTTGGTAGCATTCTTCATTCCGTCCAAAAAAAAAGTGTGGGTTTCGGCGTTTTAGTAAATTTGTATTTTAAAAAAATCTCGCTGTTAAAATTTTATAATTTCGGTTTTATTTTTCCCAGTGCATGAATTATTGTTCTCTTAATTTATATTCAAAGAGTAAAATCTTTACCCCTTTAATGGTTTTTTTGTTCTTTTTAATCGTTTTCTTTATAATTTTTCCATTTACGTCATGCGCCCAACAAACAACTATGGGAGATTGGGAGCATGCAAACCCAGCTGCAATTGTTTGTGGGTAGGAAAACAAAACACATCCCCAGAAGAAAAACCTCTAATGAATGCGTTCCTGGAATTTGTTGTGTTCCATATTCCATTGCTATAAAGTTTCGCGTTCAATATGGAGGTCTGAAAGTTATTTTGTATTTCGTTTCCGTGTTTCTTGTTCAACAAATTGTTGCAAATAATTAATAAAGCTTCGTAGAGTTTCATAATGCCGGTTTGTTTCCGAAGCAGAACAAAGTTTAAAAGCTTTGTTGTTGGTTTAAAACCTGGGGGGTGGGCATAGACATGCGTTCTAAAACTTTACGAAAATAAAATCAAAATGAAATAAAACTTACCCAGCGACGCCATCGCCATGGCAATGTGAATTCAAAAGATTTCCCCCCATAAAGGATGCGAATCTACAGACTTTAACTGGAGTCAGTCTGTCTGCCGAAATAGGTAGTTGTTTAGGTACATTGGATTGTGCAGACACAATGTTATACCCGATCACTTTAAAGGGGCTAGGTATTCATTTCTATGGTAGTGTCATAGTCAGATAGATACATTCGCAATGATTTTTTGACATTTATTTACGTGAGATTTTGTTTTAAAGCCGCAAGCTATAGATATAAATTAATGACTCCGAAACGGACAAAAATAGAAATATCTTAGATAATAAATTGCCTCGCTCATTGTCATTGCATTAAATATTGTCCATGTACCTACCTAAATGCTTTGGAAATGTGTACATATGTCAATATGCTGGGTAGATGGAAGGCAATTATTAATTGTTGTTTTTCATCACCATACCTATGACGTTTCTCCTTTTTCAAAATGGCGATGACACAAGCAACAAATTGTCATCAAATAACATAATGTTTCTGAACGACCAAAATAGTATAGGTTTGATATCATTGACGTATATGGACTGCTAGTACCCTACTTCACCCGTGTTTCAGTTTACAGCAGCTCTCTTATGGTTGCGGGTGGTCGTTGCATGAAACTCGGATTTAAGATACTCCATTAAAAAAGATGCCAAACCTTCCTACGTTTCACCCTCCGTCACCAATTTCTTTATGTTGTATTTGTAATTATTGTGTTTAGATTGTTTAGGCAATCCACAATGGCAGTCAAGGTTTCCAATCTTTATTTGGGGTATCTTTGGCAGTAATAGTCTTCTATTCTATTACAGTAATTTCATATAAAATAAAACACTTCTGCACCAAATAAGAAAAAGGTGGGACATCTACATATCCAAAAAATTAAGATAACTTTGATTTGTTGTTGTATCAGCTGTCATCAGCTGTTTTTTAACAAGAGATTACAACAGGCGTGTTTTTTTGCAAGTCCATATGGATTTGTCGAAAAAAACGACATCGGGACTTAGGAACTTCTTACTTACAGTACGTAAGTCCCGATAATTATCTGGACTTAGCTAACTCCATATGGATTTAAGTTGTTGTTGTATTTACGTGTAAAACTACTAGTCCCGATGTCGTTTTTTTCGACAAATCCATATAGCTTGCTAAAAAAACACGGCTAACAACACACACCTATCCGATAGCTTTGCATAGTTAGCCGAACGCGGCCATTGAGTGTCAGAATTGGAAGTGACTACACATGGCAATTATTAAAGTTTTGGTTTATAAAAGTACTGTTCATGCGGCCCCACAGGGCAAGGGCCCTCCACCGGTGGGCATACTTCAGTCGCCCAGAGTTTTTTTTTCAAGTCACACGAATCGTGTTAACGCACGCCAACTTTTAATGGCGAAAAACTGTTATAATTTGGCATGTCTCTAGTCTCGTCCGTTAGAATTATAAGGATAGCTTATTTAATGTCGTTTTCGAGTGGACGTTCGGAGCTACTCCTTTTTCACTCCTTTTACTCCAAATTTCCCATTTTATATAGGAATGAAACAGTTCCGAAATCCAAACGAAAAGGACATAAGATTCCCTTTTGGATAAAGCTGTTTTGTGAACAGAATAGGTGTGTTTTGTTGGGCTAGTTACTGGACCAATTCCGCAATGTTCCACATTAAGCCGTATACTTAAGTTCCTGAAAACCAAATGTGACAATTCGGCTTAATGTGAAGAATTTCGCAATGTTCACCTTATAAGGAGCTTAACAAAACACGCCTATTGTGTTTTTATAAGCGATTACAACAGCATTATGAATACAAATCTGAACCAAAGCTCACGATAAACAGAAACAAGGTATGCTCATCAGGTGTATGACGTCAGAATCAGCTGGTTTTGTTCGGAGAGCAAAATGATTATTCCATTTCATTAGAATATTTTAATTTCACTTAAAATTAATTTGTTTAAATGCTGAATTGAAAATATTCGGAGCAAATATATGCGACGTGCGAATAATGTTCAAAAATTCGGATTGCACTAGTGTGAATAGGTACTCTCATCAATCAGCAATTTATACCGTCCAGTCCAACTTTTCGTTGTCGTTCCGAAGTATATTTGCGTTGGATCCGAGAGAGCCTTTAATTTGACAAGTTCTGTTAACTAGGAAATAAGTCGATTTTTTGACGTTTTAATTTATTTTAAATCTTTTGTTTTCCAATGAGGAAATAAAAATCGTCACTTGCCGCCTCCACTGGGCGTGCATGATGCTCGGATTATGATCTTATCTACAAAAAAAATTGTGTTAGTGCCGGGACTCACGGTTAATATGTGTAAACATCAACGTGACAAAACGGACTAGTTTTTGCTTGAAGGGGATCTTAAGATTTTTTTCACTGAACGCACCCATCCTAGTATGCAGATCGTAACGTTGCACATCGCAACGTTGCACGAGGTAACGTTGCACACTAATGTTCAAGTTTTGTTTTCACTCTACCGCCAGCATAGATGTTTACACAAAGATCGACGTCTGCGTGCAGCTAAAATGTCAAAGAAAACTATTTTTGAACACGACATGAGTGCTGTTCAAAGTTTGGCCATGAGATTTGACGTTTATCATGTATGAGATATTTTTTTCTGCTTTTCGTTGAATGTGTTGAAGAAAAGGTGGAAGTAGTGGTGAAAGGAATTTTGTGTACTTAACTTTCTTTTGCTCTGACTTTCATTGGTGCCATTAGTGGAGTTTACCTACTCCGAGACAACACGAACCAGTACCAGGGTTAGCCAATTGAGTACAAAGCTTCTGCCTGTCAAATTCATTTCTGGTGTACTTGCTGTGACGTGTAGGCGGGACGGCAGTTTTTGCCAATCAGAGTTGCTCGCAAGTGGGTCGTTCTTTTTCTTGAAGTTAAGAATGGTTGATCTTTCAAAGAAAATGGGTCGAAACAAAAATTAAAATGCATTTAAAATTAATGTTCAAGAAAAAAGATTGTTATTACATTTATTGCAAAAGTTATTACCTATTAATACTTTAAAAATGCATTCAAATTGCAAACTAAATTTCTCTTAAATTATTTTTTTGCACAAAATCCAATAACTTCCGAAATTTGAATTAAGGTAAGAAACCACTCGACGAAACTGCACTTCAGCGAAACTGCACGATGCCGACGCGGCACTTAGCTACAAAGTTGATAATGTAACCAACTTTGCCGCGTCTATGGAGTTTATGTTGTAGAGTACTCTGCCACCTCCAAAGGAACATGGCTATTATTTCAATATTTTCTTACATTTAGCTTGTGATGTATGTATGTATAGGTGTATTCAACGATACAACTTTTAAGTTCATGGCTTAAATCAGTTGATTGGCGATAGATGATCTCAACCAAAATCCAAATATTCTTTCTTCTAAGGAACACACAAAAACACAAACTGTTCAAGGGTTATGATATTCTTTTTCCTAATTGACAAACTCACAAAAACATCAGTTAATTAATATTAATGCACTGACAAACTGCTTATATTCATAAATCAACTAAAACCACACACAAAAACCCAAAAACTCATAAATTATTCCAATGAATATAAATGTCATATATTTTTGACACTTGACACTTCAAAATTAAATATATACCATGCTACAAAAAAGAACACTTAAAATACGATTAAAATACACAAAACAAAATACCACAACATTTTAATCAATTAGAAATTATTATCCTAGAAAATCCCAGATGGCAATAACATAATTTTGTTCTTTTAATCGTTCACTGTCTTCCACTCGATGAAATTTAAATGACTAATCAACGCATAAGAACACAAAAATTAATCTTACACTCAGTAAATCAAAAATCATTATCACAAACATCCGTGAAAATATAGAACCACAAAAATTCAAGAATTTGTTGACAAAATACGCGGTTGGATCTGACATATTTATCTCCTCCCACGATTAAACAGTTAATTGAAGAAAAATGTGTGATGTAAGGGGAAAGGATGATCATTTCCGTCCAAAGGGAAGGGGAACATCAGATACTCTTTTATGTTTATTGCTTTTTTTTTTTTGAAAATCTCTTCCGGAAAACATTTCTATGACGTCACAGCTGCGAGCGAGGAAAATTAATCGAAACGAACTGGATCATGTGGTGGGAGGAAATGGCACAGCGTGTGGTTTAGATAAATTATAATTTTAGTCAGGAACACGACACTAATGGGTTGGGGTGTTTATTGTGGCAAATATGACAGGCAGGTAGAATGGTATGGCCTTGTGGCCACAACATTTTGATAAATTGCCAACGAGCAAGCTGGGACGAACGCACTCACCACACTGACTGGTCGGGTCGGGTCGGTCAGTAGCCATTGATATGGGGACATTGAGTTCCTTTTCTATTTACATACATTAACATACTTTGACGTTTGACCTTTGTAAATGAAGGATTTAAGTAAATATTTTTTTTTATTTTTATACCTGAAGTTTTGAATTTTAGCTATTTTAATTGTTAAATCATGCAAATGAATAGTAGGACATTTCTTCCATAAGTCGAGTCGATTTAATTCACTCGCCAAACGATTTCGTTTGGACGATAACCTTGTGCATTATCTTACGCTAGGCATATTTATTTCCAATCCCGGAGCCTACTGGTTGATAAAAACGACATCGAGTATTAGTGACGCCAACACCGAAATTTGACGTTTTCATACAAAATATCGATAACGCCCCGTAACAGTTTTTCTACGCGCTTAACCCTCAGGCCACACGGGCAAGTACTGGCAAGCAAGTTGGGTTCATACATTGCCTGCCAAATTCCTATCTGTGTACTGGCTGTGACGTAGGCGGCACTCCACTTGCCAAGCAAGTTGCTAGCAAGGGGGTCGTTCTTTTTCTCTTCTATAGCAAACAACTTTGGTTGATCTTTCAAACAAAATGGATTGAAAAAATCAAAATATTTTGAATAAATATTCAAGAAAAATGCAAAAATTGTCAACAAACTTCAATAATTGCAATTATGGACAGCGAAACTTTAACTAAAATTCATGTACCAAAAAAAAACTTCAATTTTTTGTGTCGAAATATTCTAAGACGTCAAAATACAGTTTGTTGGCTATCCGTCCTTCTGTCAAACGCAAAACTTTCAAATTCCATTGAAGGATGTCTTCAATGTCAATGGATTAAAAACCCTCTAAAAATCCGAATTTGTTTTCATTTTCTTATGCTCCGGAAAAATGCCTTTTTCAGGGCAATCGGTTGACATTTTGCACGAAATATTCTCGATACGAATTATCTGTCAAGCAAAAAACTTTAAAATTTTATTGAAGGATGTCTACAATGTCACCGGATTAAAAAAATCTCTAAAAATCCGAAAATAATTGAAATTTTTTTTTGAAAAAGGGCAATTTAGGAGCTTTTTGGTGATTTGTAACGAAATATTCGCAAACGTCAAATATTCTGTCAAGCAATGCCAAGTTTCGAATGAAAGTGAATTTTAACATTTTAAAAATGCAATTAAATTCCATACTAAATTTATTTTAATTTATTTTTTGTCAAAATCGAATTACTTCAGAAATTTTAATAAAAGGAACGATGATTGTTGACTATAGTTTTTGTTGACTGGCTTCGAAATAGGCAAGCCAGTTGACGAACAAGTTGCTTTTGGTTTATATTCACATAAAAATGTGTATGTGTTGCAACTTGCTTAGTCTGCTATTACACGACGACTTTTGCCAAATTTGAGTCATGACTCAAAAGTCATGGTGTAATAGCGTACGACTCACAGGACCAAATTTCAAAGAAGAATTCGAAGAAGAGTCACGACGCAAAAGTTGTCGTGTAATAGCAGACTTAACAGTACTTGCCCGTGTAGGCACCGGGTTAACTAAGCCCGTAGAGCGTCGGGGATTAGTTGTTGTTTCATTTAACATGTAAATTACTTAGCCTTGACGTGTCGTTTTTCTTCGACCAATTTCTCCTGGGCTTGCAAAAAAACACGGCTATACATTGGTATGTGCTAAAAATAACAACTACTATTGTCTGACTCGATGAGTGGAACGCACCCGGCACTGAACGCATACTTATGGCCTTTTCGATTGGAGTCAGAATGACAGTTCTTCTTCTGAAAAGAACAGAAATTTACTTCTGATTTTGTTTTCAAAATCGTTCCAGAAGGGTTCACACGTATCAAATCGTTCTCCCGGGTTACCAATCGAAAAGGCCATTATTATTTATATTTTGCACCTCATTTAAGTATTAAAATTAAATATAGATCTTTACCAGATACCAATATATATCCATCTCTTATTTATTCACAAATGTCAAAAACATCTCTTTGTGGAAATTGAAGAAAGCGTAGCTTAATCCTTCAACAAACACATTTGAATTTTGTTTTAACGACCGCGGAACGTCATAGTAGGTTGGTTGTGTTCACATTAGATATTTTTTAAATTAGTTGTCCCTTTGAAACGAATTTGTCCCTCCAAAATTTAAACAAAATCACCCTTTTCTCATTTTATATTTAAGGAACCCATTATATCTATGTTTACTACTTGTAATAATTTAATAACATTTAAACTAAAAACATGGAAATGCAAACAAATCTATGAAAGCCAATATTTAGTTCCTTTCTTCGAAATAAATTATTATCTACTTTGTACTCGTTTTGTTACCACAACCTAAACCCAACTATAAAAGAAACTAAAAGTAAACAAGCTCAAGTAACGAAAAGTATATTTGAAATAATTTTAAGTTTTGGGCGGAGATAGTCATACAAATAAACACATTAATGGGCTGGTCAAACAGAACGCGGTTGGGGCAGTAATTCTTAAGCAAGAAAAGAACGCGAAGGTTAAGAACGCCAGACCACGCTCTGTTTGATAAGGGTTTCATGGTTACTTTTTTCTCCAATTACGTCACGAATCATGATCAAACCAAGTGGCGTAGTCTTGCATTCTTGCACTAAACAGTTTGAGAGCAACTCCAAAAAATCAAATGACATCGAAAATGTCATCGGGGTACATTGTTGATTGTTCTTTGTTAGCTGAACACCAAACAAGGAAAGTGTGATAAATTAGAAAAAATTCCAAGCGGTTTTGAATTTACGGGGCAGGTACAACGAAGTTACATGAAAAAATAAAAAAAACCTTAGTGTAAATGTGAAAATAGTTTAATAATAAATTTAATATTATTTTGCTGTGTCGTGCAATAAGTAGAGACTCGTCGCGTCGTTTCATGTTGAGTCGCGTTGTTCTTATTCCTTTTTAACTTTAATGATATAGCCGTGTTATGTTTCAGAAAATATTTTAGTGAAACGTTATAGGTAGTGAGAGTTAAAAGTTAAAGTGTATTTTTTTGATGTGATCTACAAAAAATTTCCTTTGAGTGTTTTCTTTCTTGTAAACATATTAAATTGTACTAGTATTCACCCTACGGTAAAAATTCGATCATTTAAAATAATAATAAATGCATACAACCGTTACCTGCGTTAACATTATCAACAATTCAACCACACACTTGACGTTTTTTCATGTAAGTACCTAATTGTTTAAGATTCTTTAACGGTACATAGGTAAAAAAGAATAGTATAATGAGAGAGCATTTATCAAGAGTTGAAGTGATGTTCAACTTCGTCTCAACCTCCTTGAATACGGCTTCATCTGCGTTGGATTGAAATTGGGTTCGTTCGACTCAACTGCACTCGTTCAGTGGAGTTGAGACGAATTCTTTTTATTTAGAAACTTTCATCATACGTTACCCTAGGTTTACACGGGCGAGTACTCGCTAGCGAGTTTCAATGCACTCAAACTTTAGCTACTCGCACCTCGCACGTCAACTGGCTTTCTTTTTTTCAAATCCTGCTGAGAAGCTAGTAGACTAGACAGTTAATGGATGTAGCGAGTACTCGATCGTCTGGCCTCAGGGAATAAGTGTGTCTGGGGTCAATGTGAATTGAATTCAAAAAAGTTAAATTGTATCCCAAGTTTAATTTTTGACTCAGATTTATACGTGGAAACATCAAAATTTAATATCGGATCAAATCGTATCGAAATTTTTATGAAATTCACACAATTTATCACTCTAATGTGGTTTTCCTTTCAACCACTTCAGATTTGGGTGTCAGATCTCAAATCTTTACTGGCAAAAGGAACAGATAAATGTCATATTTCTTTGAAGATTTGAAGAATCGACCTCAGGTTGAAAAATATTTGATTTTTTGGTTGAAAAGAAAAGCTTGTCAACGATCAAAAAAAATCTGAAATAAATCTGTTCTGTGATGGAAGTTCCAAATCTGACTTCTCAAATTCTACATACAAATGGGGGTAAACAAAAAATAGAGTGAGCAACAAAAATGTCAGATGGAATTCAGAAAATAGTCAAAAGAACAAAACAAATATATAGATGTTAACCATGTTACACATTATGGATCATGACTGACAGTTTGGATTGACAATTTAATATTTTGTTCGTCAGTCAAAGCTGTGTGGGATTTAGAACTTCCATAATACGTCACTGTGTCTAGAAATCGTACAATGGGCGTTTTTCTTCTTTTAGTTCAAAGCAAAGCCTGAACTGTCAAATAAAACATCGTGTTTCTTTTTTAGCTCAGAGCATTCAGACCACAGATTAGCCACATGAAGATGAGAATCCCCGGCAGCCATTTTAATTTGCCTACAAGCTTGAACTGTCAGATATCAGATAAAAAATGAGAATGTGTGTATAAAAAACTCACACATAGACAGTAGGGATCTTCAGACACCGGTTAAATTGTTGTTGCAATTTACAACTATTCATCGACGCGGGAAGAAATTACAAATACAACAATGTAAACAAATGGGTTTTGGAGGGTGAAACGTAGGAAACATGCTCATCTTCATATGGCTAATCTGTGGCGCAGAATAAATTGACAGAGCAGAGGGAGTTGAATAGCTGAACACAAATTTGACAATTTAAAAAAAAAAACATCAAAACAGTAAAAATGGCGGACGAGATTAGTCGACCTGCAAAAGAAGAAAGGAAGAACTCTCAGAGCCAGAGCACGCTCAGTTCAAAGATCGCTCAGAGTATGTTTGGAGTGTTCAGACTCTGTTCAGAGCTCTACTCTGAACTAAAAAAGAAAAACGCCTAATGAGGGTAAACCCAAGTCAAACGTCAGCTATACATTTCCATTATAGTTACAGGGATCTTATTTACACTAAAATGAGCTACCAATAGAGGTAAAGCTGGATCCATTGAAGCCCAGGTCCATCCTATTCAGTTAGATCAAACAATATTTAGATCGACTCATGGCTAATTGTTGAAACATGGTTTAAATATTGATCCGTGGGTGAGCTATTTTAACTCACTGATTTGAGAGGATTAACTGAAGTTCAACGATGGTTCAAGGTTCAACTTCGTGTTAATAGCCAATTAAATGCTTGAACCCTCATTGAACCTCAGTTGTTCCGACAAAATCGGTGAAATGACAGTAAGATATTCGTGTTTTCCCTCTTTTACTTGTTATTATTTATAAACTCAAATTATCATGAATATGGATTCGGTTATCCCACTTTATCCGTATAATGTAAAATCTCTGATGGTCCGGATCCCGATATCCGAAACGATCTGGATAGTTCGGATATCTTATCCTTGATCCGGATGCGTACAGTTATCCGGGTATGTTTCGGTTATCCGAAATATCTGAATACCTTGAATCTCTACTTTAAAATGCACAAACTGTTTCTAGTGACCGAAGTTTAATTTTTGATACGAATGAAGTGAATCTATACGTGGAAATGTCAAAATTTAATCTCGGATAAAATTTTATAAGAATTTTAATCCAGTTTAATCCAAGGCCTAAATGTTTAAACATAATATCCATCCGCATATGCGAAGCTATCTTTGATAAGTGTCAATTTTCTTACTTGCCCTTTTTTTGGTATCTTGGGAATATTCTTTTCATTTGCTCTTTCCTTATTGTTATGATGGTGTCTTTCAGACATACATACTTTACTTATATGCAAATATCTTTACTCACACATGTGGTATTTTGCACTGTTAATATAGGAACTAAACAATCTCTCTCGTCTCTCCCTCGAGGTTAAGGGAATAAGAGGACCCACCGCAAAATATTCTTAAAACATTTCACCTCTTCCACGTTATGGAATTTGAAAAAAAAAACCTGAAATTGTTGCATACAACAGCATCACTATCCTCTCTTACATTCCAACCAACCCAACCATCTTTGCCAAGAAAACATTTAAGCCACTTTAAGCTGCCGCATAATCACGCAAAGTTCACCTTATGTGTCCTTATTTCACTTAACCGTGAGTATAAAGAGGTGTGTTCTTCTTTTATCTCATAAGTGCACTTTTCTTTTCTTTGCTCCTTTCACTCGCGTAGATCGAGATACCTATCCTTAAATGGATAATAGTTTCAAACAGAACTGTAGGTATAGCACTAGCTCTCCCTAATCGAATCCTTTTAGAGTGCAACAAACCATAAAGGTTATATTTTGCACCCTTATCGTTTTATTGCCAATCATCTTATGCCATACCGATTGCGCCAAGCTCGTCTTTTCGATATAAGCTCCTTTTTAATATAAAAATTCACACTAAGCTCTATACTATACACATATCATACAGCATTATAAACATATCTACATACATAGATATTTGTACACATTTTCATTTCCAAGGACTCGTTTCTCGCTTTCAAATTATATTCCCTTTATTTCGAGGACGAATATGAAAGGGTGGTGGTAAGGTAGGGATGGGTATGGAGAAGGACTACTTTATCCTTTGGCAAAAATGCATGCCAGACAATGATAAGAGTTTTCAATTCAATGGAATGTGGTTCATTCAACATGATGTCATGTTAACAACTTTGTATCCTTGACTTTGGTCCTCTTTTGGATGTTGATATGGGTATGTGTGTGTCTGTGAAACGATGTTTATGTAATTCCATTGAATCGCGCTTCGCTTATATAGCATAATATTCTCTCCACAATGACGGCATGATAAGACAACAACTATAGGAAGACAATGTTTACTTCTTGTCCGTTAGAAGACCCCAAGAACGGATATCCTGTAAGAAAATATAAAAAATAAAATAAATTCAAAAACAGTGTTTATTCTTAAAATGTTACAGATGATGAGAAAAGTCCTTGAAGTTTACTTTAGTTTTGCAGTAATCCTCTTCTTTTTTTTGTGGTTAACAGTTGGGTTCGCCATGTTCATGTCAATGAAAGACGACCGACGATAAGGATGACGACCAACGACGAAAGTGACAGCGACGACAACCGAAGTGCAGTATGAATTGTAGGGATAGCTATTCACAGTTGTTAGTCTTTTTGTATGCAATTGCAATTTCCAAGTTGAAGTCATTTTGGGGATCTGTGGACTGTGGAGTTTTTGTAGGTCTCTTCACAAGGACATGCTATATTTTATTTACCAAGAGCAAGAGTTTGTTGGAGCACGTGTCATCGGGAAAGAGTGTAATATTTTCCGCAAAATTAGTTTTATTCCGGCGGAACTAAGTATTTTACATTTTGTCAATTTGCTCAAACAAGCTATGTCGTCGAAAAGAAAGGTTAAATAAAAAAAAGGATGTCGAACAACATCGAAATATGGAATAATTTAAAAGAAAAAAAAAACACTCTAATCGTCCTCGGGAGAGGTTTTGTTTCTTTTTTCCCTCTTTCTGGGTTTCTAAGCAAAAACGCAATTTTATTGTTTTTCTTTTTTCTTTAAATATGCGAAAACCAATGTATGCAATACAGCACTCTAAGCAAACACTCAAGGTATGCCATTCACAATCTGAAGAAAATGAAAACAAGCGTCACTCAGAGATGTTGCTTCAATTTCTCTTGCGTTTTTTTCAACCAAAATAATGAGATGGTAAAATTTTTCCATCACACACTTTTCCACATATACGAGTATGCGTATACAATTGTACATTTATAAAGCTTTAGGTAGGTAGGTATAATGTCTTATGAATTTTTCAGAAGCTTAACAAGAACTATTTGCATTTAAGAATCCTTCAACCTTGTTAGAAGGATGCAAACATAGAATGAATGAGGAAGAATTTCTATTAAATTTAAGTGAAAAAATAAGAAATACTTACGTAGCTACCTAAGTTCTAACTTTATGGCACTTTTGGTTGGCAGGAGCAAGATTGTTTTGACAAACTATTTTTAGCGAAAAATAACTGTAAATACTTATATTTTTAAGTATAACGGGAGTCTCGTTAATTGCGAAAATAGACCTGTTTTCTTGTTGGTTACTGCAAGTCCGAACACCTTAAAGGTGTTTTTTTTTTTGCATATAAAACAGTAGGCGTGTTTTTTTGTAAGCCCGGGGGAAATTGGTTAAAAAAAACAACATCGGGGCTTACCAATTAACATGTTAAATGCAACAACAACTAATCCCATCCGGGCTTAGCTAAGCGCAGAGAATTCTCTTAACTTAAGTTCGGAAAAAAACTATATAATCGGCCTTTATTTTTCTGTGATGGCGTCGCTAATCCCCGATATCGTTTTTTCGACCAAATTTCCTCCGGGCTTGCAAAAAAACATGCCTAACAAAAGACTAAACCTGATTTCGTAAAGAGGAAAATCTTAGATTTCATTTGGTACTCCATTTATAGAAATGCCTAATGGGATAAGCATACGTAATCAAACAGGTAACTCCTGTCATTTTCTGGTCTAGATGGTATAAAAAGTCTTTATGGTCTAAATGGTCTAAACAGTCTAGATAGTTAAGTTAGTCTTAAAAACATATAATTCAGATTACCTTGATGGTCATAATCATGCTCACATGGTGTACAGAGAGTCTAGATGGTCTAAATTGTCTCGATGGTCTAGTGAGTCTAGTTCGATCTAGGTAGTCTATGTAGATGGTGCAGATAGCTTAGACCGCTTAGGTTTATGTAACCTAGACGGTCAAGATTGTCTAGATTCTCGGAATAGTTAAGTTAGTCTAGATATTCTAACTGGTCTAGACTGTTTATATGGTCTAGATAGTCTTGATTGTCGAGATAGTATAAATAGCCTAGATGTTCTAGATAGGTCTAGATGGTCGAGATGTTGTTTCTAGTCCAGACTTTTTAGACGTTCTAGATATTCGTGATGGTCGAGATAGTATAAATTAGTCTAGGGTAGATGGTCTAAATTTGTTTTAAGTAACTCAAACTTTAGGTACATCATACAAGTTAAGAGTAGGTACCTGAGAAAATAAAGATAGATTTTTTTCGATCCAAAGCTATTCTCTTGTTGTGTTTTCTTTTTTCTTTATAAATTTATAAATTTACTATAGTTTACACTACCTTACCATAAACGAAATAAATAACGCAAAATATGCAAAACACAATCTGCCCGCCAGAACAAGAACTAATTTTTGGATCTTGAAATAGAAACAAGTGTTGTGTTTTTTTTATTAAAGTGTTAAAAATTGATCCGGATCAGATCATGTGGAAAATAAAATGTAGCTATAATTTTTGATAACGCTAAAGTCATTTGCGGCGGAACGCTGCAGTTAAAAATCACAATAGAAAACGTCAACGACAATCCACTAGTTTTTAAAAAGTTAAAAAATCATGCATTTTCTGGCCATCTCTTTCTAACCATGAATTAGGAGTGAGAAAAAGCACAGAGATGTCAAACAAAATCGAAGAAGACAGTCGAATGTGAACACCTTCATGAAAACTTGACAAGTTTTTTATGTTTATTGATCATTCCATCTTTCCTAACCCAAAAAAAATGTGTTTGTCAATTTATTCTTAAACGCGATGAATAAAATTGTCTTGAAATAAAAAAGCTTTGTTGGTAATGTATCATTGGAGAAGTAATTTTGTTTTGATTTGATTTGGATCCGTTTTGGTATCAGCTTTCACGGAGTATAGTGAGCTCGCAATACATACACAAGTAGATCCGTGGCGATTTTAATTTCCATAGTAATTTGAGCCGCCAAACGCAATTTTGAAGATCCATTTTTGGATCCATATGCGAAGTCGTCCACAAGTTGTTGAGTATGTGCTGTGCACGGATCCAAAACGGACTGTAACCTGTAAATCTAGCTACAAATGAAAGATTTAATTTATAAGCTCAAATGTCAAAGTGTGTCTGCAAAAGTTAACCTTTTGTAAGAAAGTGTATGCGGAAACTAAATAATAGTTGTTGTTGATTGTAGTAGATTTTCGTTAAGATTTGGTATTTAACTTGATTTAACAGTTATTTTTTTATTTATCAGTTTAAGTTATTTCGAGAATAAGAAAATAACTAACCATTTTTATTTAATAGAGGTGTAGAAGTTTAATTGCTTTCATTAATTTGTTTAAGTGAAAATATGCAATACTGATTTTTGTTCCATAAATCAGCGAACTTTGCTGCCCCCCTCCCTTCTGGCGGGGGATACATTTTTATTGTTTTTTTACTTTAGATAAGTATTGGTGAAAAATAAAATCCAACGTTCAGCATGTTACAATTTTGTATATGATCTCAAATTATTGTTTTACTGACGGTAGAAACATAGGTTGATTGATAGTACAAAAGTGATTGTTTCGTGAAATCGAGGTGAAATGTGGGTTTCGTTAAATTTTATATGCAGTTACTACTAATCTGCCCAAGATATGTTGCATACAAAAATATTCCACATTTTTTTTTAATTTGTTTTCACCATCGGGATTACCTAAAAGTCCTTTACGAGAACAATAAAACAAGAAAAGTTTGTAAATAAATTTCTAGTTATCCTTTTTTACGAATACCTAAAACATAACATGCCTGTGTTTGCAGAATAATCCTTACCTTTAAACCTTTTTCCTTGATTGCTGTCATATCGCCTTTTTGGAATAATAAAAGATATGCAAATATGTTGTCTATTTCTACGAGCAGCACATCCTTGCATCTTAATGAAATCCAAACCAAATTCAAATGCCGCCAATCCGACGACGAACGAAACCGAACCGAAAAACATTCCAATATCTCTTTTCTCCTATACTACTGGAGTTCTTTTTACGCAATTTTTTGTTTCTATATGACCTTCAATGTGTATTTCTAGGATGATGCATACAGCATGCATCCGAAAGAGTTTTCCCTCATTTTGTAAACATGCAACCAAAACCATTGATCACGATGCTCCAGCACGATGACGATAGCTACAATTTTCGAGTCGGTAGAATGTGGGGGTCCTGTAGAGAAGGCAGGCGGCTAGCGGAAAATGAATTTCAATACAAACAAAAAATAACAGGACAAAATTAAACAAAAAAAAGCATTCGAAAAGATTAGATAGAAAACAGGATACAAAACGCCCGCTCGTCGTCCGGCAGTGAATAGAATAGAAATGCATCTAGATAGATTCTGAGATTCTAGATTTCATTCAACATTGTTGTCGGTTGTTTGGAAATGTCCAAGGATTTCTGTGATCTGCCTGGAAATAGCAAGCAGAGATAGAGAGAGAGAAAAAAAAAGGCACAAAATATGCCTTCGAAAATAAAACACCAAAAAAGGCAAATATTGAAATATGCAGAATACCAGCTCAGCTATAGAATAGTATAGAAATGGTCCTTCCTCGCTTCTCGCATATGTATCCTATGAATAAGGTTCTTGGTTCGGGTATTCGTATGTTCGCCGGGCATTGTCTGTATAGTATACTCTAACAACTTTCCGGTAACTCAAGATGTTGGCTTCTTAATGTGCAAAAATTCATCCCTCTTAGTCTTTGCCATTTTAATTGGCGTAATAATGAATGAATTTCTAAGTTTGCACGCTTGACGGCAAAGCCCTGCCCAACCCATCCCATTTCACGTCCTCCCGCCTGCCTTATTATTTTCTAACCAAACAAAAGAAGGAGAAATAAATATTCAAACGACGACGATGCTGATGGTTTGGCTTTCGTAGACAATAGCTTTGGGATGGTTAAGGAGTTTATGTTTGGTTCCAATAATTGGGAAGTGAAGCACATGAAGCACTTTTGTTTTTTTTTTTTTGTCAGGGTGTTAATTTAATTTGTCATTTAAGTACTCATCGATTAAAATAGATTTAACTTGTCAGCTACAGGAAGGCGCGAAGTATTCAAGTTGTTGTAATTTCAAAATTATGACATTTGGTTGAGGGGGGGAGGGGGTTTGGTTTGACTAATAAACCAATAAACAATCAATAATGGCGAAATTCCGCCATTATATCTGTATTCCACATTTCATAATCCCGACTATAATTACCAACCAGTATGAGACACATGAACTTTTTTCTGAGGAAAATGACAGCAAAGCTGAGAAATTCACAAAATTAATCCGGCTGGTGCTGCTGTATATAAAGGGTTTTTCAATAAGAGGTGTTATTTTGATATTCAAAGAAAAACGGCATTTTTTGAGATAAATGATCGGATGTTTATTTCATTATAAAGAAGAAGGTATGCCGTTAATAATGGAACACAACATCAGCCAAATGGCCGCCACGACCACGCTTACAGGACCATATCCTTTTCATGAAATTTTCCATAACCAAATCGCAAAGTGGCTGCCCTATGTCCTCGATAGCCTCGCGAATTCCATCTTTGAGGTCTTTAATCGACGCTGGGCTGTTGGCGTAGACCTTATCTTTCACGTGGCCCCAAAGGAAGTAGTCGCAAAGTTTTAAATCACAAGATCTCGGTGGCCAATTGTGATCAACTCTTCGAGAGATAACACGGTCCGGAAACTTTTCCCGTAAAAGATCGATGGTTTCATTGCTTGTGTGGCACGTAGCGCCGTCTTGTTGAAAGTAAACGTTGTCCAGATCAATACCATCCAATTCCGGCCATAAAAAATCATTAATCATCTCTCAATAGCGCAATCCATTGACCGTAACTGTTGCTCCAGCCTCATTTTCGAAAAAGTAAGGTCCAATGACCCCGCCGGACCATAAACCGCACCAAACAGTCACGCGTTGAGGATGGAGCGGCTTTTCAACAATAACTCTTGGGTTTTCCGAGCCCCAGATGCGACAGTTTTGCTTGTTGACGTAGCCTCCGAGGTGGAAATGGGCCTCATCAGTCAAGATGATTTTTCGATGAAATTCCGGATCATTTTCATGCATTTCAAGGACCCAATCAGCAAAGACACGACGTTGTTGATGATCAGGCGGCTTGAGTTCTTGTGTTAACTGTACTTTATAAGCCTTAAGACCCAAGTCTTTATGCAAAATACGGTGTAATGACGTTTGTGGAATGCCTAATTCCAAAGAACGACGAGGAATGGACAAACCTGGGTTTTCTTCAACACTTTGGGCTACAACAGCAATATTCTCAGTTGTTCTTGAGCGACGTGCACGGGTTTTATTCTTCACATCACTAACTTGTCCCAACAGCTCGAATTTGTCCACCAATGTCTGTATTGCGGTCCGACAAGGTGCTTCACGACGACCCAAAAATGTTTTAGTTTTACGAACCGTCTCTGCCAAATTTTCACCATTTTTATAGTGAATTTTAATAATTTCAATGCGTTGTTGAAGCGTGTATCGTTCCATTTTTATTAATGGCTTAGTTTTTACTTGTCAAATGTCAAAAAATGACAGCTTCAAAAGTGACAGCTACCGAAATAGCGGGCTATTCAAAATAACACCTCTTATTGGAAAACCCTTTGCATCAAATAAACATGGTGGTTCGCTGCGTATACAATCAGCCCGAAACTGACTTATGTGGTTTTCGTTTCGACCAAAAAAATCGATTTTTTTTATTTTTTTTTGATTTGTTACAAGTTTTTCCTTTCCTTTCGACCAAAAAAATCGAATTTTTTTCGATCTGAATTCGATTTTGCTGATCTCGATTTTTAGCAAGATTTACACAGATTTTCAAACGCACTTGCACACACATCAAAGAAAAGTGACATTTATCAGTGTTATTTCAAAAGTGGCACTCACACAATTGCAACACAAACTAAAATCATGTTTTCTGTTCCTTTTGCCAGTTAAATTTAAGATCTGACACCCAAATCTAAAATGGTTGAAACGAAAACCACATTAAGTTCAACTCTGAAAAATCAAAAAATGAGATTGGGAACAAAAATGATAAAATTCGGCTTGATTGAGATCTGTGAGATTTTATTATGAATTTCTGTAAAGTTTTATGTTTGGGTATCAGTTTTTCAATTATTCGTGTTCTCTGAAAGAAGAAAAATACTTTTTACCTGTTCATTGTTGTTTTTTTTAGAATCTGTTCTACTAAATTTTTGTGAAACTGTAGGAAAATAGTACTTTCATTTAATGCTTCATTTACTAGCCTTTTAGAATTGAAAATGGTCGGATAAACAGATAAATGTCATTTTAAAATTACAAATTTAAAAGAGCTTTGAGCATCTAGCCAAAAATAATTTTAATTTGATTCTTTCGTTTTAATTCTATGAAGGTTTAAGTTTTATTCGCTTAAAAGATGAACGTAGTTGAGGAAACCAAATTTTTCTATTTAGCAAAATTAAAGTAGGTAATAGATAATTTATTTTTGTATTGAATTGAATTAAAAATCGAACATAACTCAATCATTTTCAGATTTCTGAATTTTTCGAGCTTCTGATTGGCCAGCTGCCATAAAAAGTTAGTTGAATTTTAGTTACGTTTGCTTACGTTGCATCTGATAGTGGTGGAGTAGTAGAAGTATACATAGAAGTTGAACTTTATGATTTTCGGTCTGGTTAGTGGTTGATTTATGATTTTCATCATGAACAAATTAATGCTTATTGTTTTTTGATAAGTGAGTTTTTAAATCAAAAGATTGATTATTCTTAGAAATTCCCAGAATTCTCCATCACAATATTGTGAAATTATTTTTGTCGATAAACTTCAAATTGTCTTGCTGTATTTAGTTGCTGATTTATTTAAATATATCACCACCAGCAATACTGGAATGTGCGCATTATAATTAGTTATCAGTGATTACTTTGACAGATTCCCCATTTATCCCTTCAAGAAAACAAGTCCGTTTTAGATCCGTGCACGTACTCAACAGCAAATGCACGACTTCGCATGCAGTTCCATATATGGATCCTCAAAACTGCGTTTGGTATTTGAATGACTGTGGAAATTAAAATTACCACGGACCCACTTGCGCACGTATTGTTAGAAAGAAAGTTCACCATACTCAGTGAAAGCCGAAACCAAAACGGATCCAAAACCAATAAAAAAAAATTACTTTTCCAATTAAGTTCTCCTATAGCAAAAAACAAACAAAGTTTTTTTTTATATTTTCAGATAATTTTATTTATCGTGTATAAAAATACATTTACAAATACATTTTTTTTGCACTTGGAAACATGAAATGAACGACCAAACATTAAAATTTGTATTATTAATCGAATATTTGTCAAGTTTTCATAAGAAACAAACTAAACAAAAATTTTGTCTTTGCTATGCAACTTACAAAAATGAACTGAAAAAAGGTTTGAGAAAAAAAAAAAAAAAAAATTCCTGTAGACAGAAAGAATTATTGTAGATGTACGTGAGACACTACGTTTTGCAAAGATCCAAAAAAGACCGACAAAGCTGGGTCAGTGAATTAGCTTGAAGGGTTGCAGTTATTCAACTTGAAAGTTGGGAGCTGTCATTTAGGCCTGCCGCCCACTAGGCAACTTAGTTGCCGGCAACTTTTAGTTGCTGGATGTTGCCGGCAACTCCGAGCAACTAAAGTTGCTTGCCCTCGCCCACTAGGCAACTTCCAAGCAACTTTTGAGAATTTATATTAGTGTTTTTTTGTATTTAGTTTTCTATAAAAACGTGCTACACCCAAACCCATCTCAATTTGACCTTACAAAAATGCAAAATCAATGTAACATTTCAATGGAATACAAATAGAAACGTTAAATTTTCAAAAGTTGTTGAAAGTTGCTCGGAAATTGCCTAGTGGGCGGGGGTCAGCAACTAAAAGTTGCCCGGAGTTGACGGCAACTAAGTTCCGCGAGCAACTTAAAGTTGCCGGCAACTAAGTTGCCCAGTGGGCGCTCTCCCATATAAGCCAATGTAATTGAATCGGGAGCAACTAAAAGTTGCTGGGGTGAGCAACTAAAAGTTGCCTAGTGGGCGGCAGGCCTTAAGGTGAAAAATATGGCGAATTCCTTTCAACAAAGAACTCGAATTTTTTCTAAACAGAATTGAATTTCTTCTGTCAATTGAAAGGAATTCGTTTGTTCGTAAAAGAATCGATTTTTTTTTTTGTGTGATTGTGTTTGTGTTACTTGTCAAATTATGTAGAATTCGTTTGAACCAAAAAATAAACAACTCGTCTTCAAAAATTCCGCGACTTTTAATTTGACGTATTAGAAATGTCAACTCTTCATAGTGTGTGTGCAAATCAGTGTGAAATCTTGCTAAAAATACAAGATTTGTTTTGACAGAAAAGAATCGATTTTGTTTAGAAAAAAATCTGAACAGAATCGATTCGTTTGTTGAAAGGAATTCGGCAATAGTTTTGGATATACAAAAGTTTTGTAAAATGTCAATGTAAATATAACCGTTTTTTTCTTACATGTGATGGATAAGTCTAGTGAAAAATTAAGAGAAAGTGCAGTGTTTTCGATTGCGTTTCATATAAACGACTTTTCTCCCATTTTTTTCTATCCACACCAAATACTGTAACAGAGTACTGTGCTTGATTATTTTCTTCTGTATGAACATTGATCTGTTTTTCGTATTTATAGCGGTTTCAAAAATTCAATTAATTTCCTTAAAGATAATTCTGCTTTGCAATAGTAATTGTCATTATAACTAACATACCTATTTTGATTTAATACAATTATAGGAATAAATATTCTCTCATGAACTTTTATAGCTTCTATAAACTACTCATTCATTTAATTAAAGTTTAGCCTAACTATGATTTGAAAGTATCGTTTGAATTTCTATTAAAGTCTAGAGTGAACTATTTCGTAAAAGAAAAATAATTTGAAACATTATTTCTCTTATTTCACTTGAGTATTATCTTCTCTGTATGTACGAGTATGATATCCTTCGTTAAGCTCCTGAAATGAAATTCCTTTGGAATATATCTCTACACTTCAGACTTCACGTGCTATAGAGAGCACTGGTACTCTTCCTTTGCCCAGCAGAAATTGAAAATTGGAAGGAAGAATGACAATAAAAAAAAAAAAAAACAAGCGATATAAAAAAGCAATAATATTTGCTCAACATGAAGACATAATGCCAAGACCGCATAAAATGGCTTTGTGAAGATGCAACATATTAAAACACTATAGTGACATACTGCATTTTATGGAATATTTTAAAATGTCGTTACTGTCAGAGGGATTTTCTTCTTCTCCAAAAAAAAAAAAACAAAAACGAGCAAAAAGGAAAACAAGGGAAATTCCTTCGAAATTCTTCCACATAATACTAACATACAGAAGGAGTATATGTATGTATATAGGACGAGTCAACCATTTTTGTTTCATTAATTAACCAATCATCTGGCTTTTTGTTTTGCTTTACGGTGTTACGAAAGATTGTGTCCTTCCAATTCTAGGGCTTTTCTTTTATAGACAAAACTGCTTCGAGACAAGTATTATAATATGTATATATATTTATCCTGGTTGAAAATAAACGGGAAAAAGTTTATTTATAGTGTCAAGAGTAGGTAAGGGTGATGTTGCTGTGTGGCAAGTTAATCCCTGTTTGCATGGATGTTGTCCTTAGTCTCTTAGAAAATCTTATAGCTTAACTGATGATAGTTGATTTTCAAATAAGTCCGTCTCAAGGAGATTTTTTGTTTTTTTTTTCATTTTTTCAAATAGAAATGAAAGTTTATTCCTGCAACTTACCTCCTGTCCTTCCACAGTCAACAGAAGAGTAAGTTTTTGGAGAAAATAAGTCTACGTTCTAAATTTCTACTGACAGTTATTTGAGGGTTAGTGTGATATCTAAGAGAGCCATTGGCTCATGTTTAAAGTGAATTGAATATCAAGCACATAAGTATATTTTTCAAGTCGGAGGGAAATTGATGAAAGAAACAATGTCGAGGCTTAGGAATTTAGATATTAAATGCAACAACAACTAATTCCCTTCGGACTTAGGTATAATCTATAAGCGCAGAGAATTCTCGGCGCTTAACTAAATTGTGGAGAAAAACTGTGTTACCGACATGAATTGAATACTTCTTGCTATCGATAATTTGTATAGAAACTCCATTTTTGTTTTCTGTGATGACGGCGTCGCTTATCCCCCATATCGTTTTTTCAACCAATTCCCTCCGATATTGGAAGAAAACACACCTATCGTTGCAAGTTCTATAAGACACTTATAATAGCCGTGTTTTTTTTTGCAAGCCCCGAGGAAATCGTTCGAAAAAAACGACGTCCTGTCCTGCAATTTACATGTTAAATGCAACAACAACTAATCCCCTTTGGGCTTAGCTAAGCGCGGAGACTTCTCGGGGCTTAACTTAAGCACGGAGAAAAACAGTGTTAACGGCGTGAATTGCATACTTGTTATCGTTAGTTTGTATGGAAACTCCATTTATCGTCCGAGTTTGTTTAGTCATTCTGCGTGCATTTTCCACCAAAAAAACTGCTTCCTCAATTAGGTGTGGGTTAATCGGCCTCTAGAGTAAACTACCTCTGGTTTATCTTACTACTGAAAAACTGGTCCTTACACCCCTATTACGATTGTCAATTATTATCAATTAATTTTTGATAAATATTGAAATTTGGGACATCGAAACGCAATTTATTAAAAAAAACTGAACAACTATTCAGTGATAGTTAATTTTCTTGTAATTTACACCGTGTGTTTGATAAATATCGATTTTTAATATTTATCAATAATTGATGATTGACAATCTTAACAGAGATGTAATGCTACCAGGACGGAAATTATTCCATTTCCGTCCTGGTGCGCGTTTGACGCATATATGAATTCTGAATTTTTGGAGCGTATGATTGGCCAGCTGTCATGAAAAGTTAGATGTCATCTGAATTTTCAGAATATTTTATGACAGCTGGCCAATCAGAAGCTTTGAAAATTAAGAATTATGAAAATTTAGATATGCTTTGAACGCGCCCATTGATTGCCTAGGACTTCACCTTTGAACGTGCTGGACGAAACTAAAGTTGTCCCCATAGTGCGTAGTGTCAATTTTGCCTTTACTTTTTTTCTAATACTTTTCCCAGCGAAACAGAACAACAAATGGAAAAAAGTCAATTATCCGTTAAAGGAGGTTTTCCACTCGTCTCTCTTTATCAGAACTCCCGCAAGACCTCCTGCAATCCAAAACCTCTCCAACTAAAGACTCAGGCTTATTTTTTTAGTCATTCCACATATTATAGTTTTTATTTCTGAAGATATACGAGTATACTCGTAATGTATAACATACATTCATATATTTATGTCGAAATAAAAAAAAAAAACAATAATAATAAATGTTTGACAATTTCACATCATGCCTTATGTCCTTGAAGGCACAGATTTTATAGCATCCTCTCTCCAACTTCTATCTATCGAGGGTACAAATTTTATCTTTCACAACAATAACAACAACAACAACAACAACAACAAAAATATGCGGCACAACAAGAAAATTCATATCTTGATGACTTTAAGACGCAAGGCAACAGCATCAACTATATAGGTACTATAAACATTAACATCCCTAACATCCAATCTTCCTAAACCGCACAACCCTGCCAAAAGAAGTATTTCAAGCTCACAATCTGCGGATGCGGTAGTGGAGTCCCATTAGAAATACATTTGCAGTTCAACTCAACCCCGCGCTGTCACCGCATCAAATACGATAAAACCCGCGAAAATGAATAATAAACGCGCCCAACAGCAATCATAACTGTGTAGTTAAAGCGTTGATGAGAATTACATCATCAGGCGCTGCGCTGAGTCTCCCAAGGGTGGTGGATGGCGGATGGCGGTGGGTGTGTAGGGAGAGGGCGCTGCGCTGCGTCTTAGTGAAAACGGCCATTTCCAAACGGAAAATTAAATTTTTTTCTTGGTATCAAGTTGTTGTTGTTGTTTTTGGAATTGGTAGATATACTTCTGCCTAGATAAGGTTTCGCCTTTCGGGAAATACGAGAAGCATGTTTCTTGCTTATGCTTCCTTCAAAAGCTGCCGAGAAAGTGATTTGTGCTCCTGTATACCAACGTAAGTAACGAGGATGAGAGTAATAAATATGCTTCGTCTTTAGTTATATTGTGCGGTCGGAATGGCGATGGGGATGCTCTGGCAGGTATGTTTTTCGGCTTTATCTGTTTTTATGGTGTATACGTATAGGTGCTTGGTTTTGGTTTTGGTTTTGGTATTTTGTCTTCGTATTCTACCATCAGAGCCAAGGACCATGGTGTGTATTTTTAAGTAGGCAATAATGTTTCTTGTTTGAAATGCTCATTTTTAATTCTTTTCTTCTTGCGTTCTGACTTGACTGACATACATAAGTGATTAGGTATATGAAAAATGTTAGTTTATTGCCGTAATGAATATCGATATTTGATGAGTACAGTCTCCACTTCCCATTGATTTTCAAAAAGAGGTGATCTACAAATTAAATCTTATACAAACTAAAACAAGTGATCTATGATGAAGGAGCTAATCCTACACTTATGCAACGGTTACCACTCAAAACTCGCAAACCTAAACATAGAAATACGAACATATGATAAGGAAGACAAAAAATTTTAGTCCCTTGGCTGAATGCATTTTAAAATTTTGATATCTGTGCTAAGAGGGTTAAGAGTCCTCGAGCACAAAATTGATTTAACCTTTTCCAAAGCATTAGCTACATGTCAAGTCAATATGGTTTCGGATACTGACCACTGACAAATCATATTACAAAATGGAAAGCATAATGTAATTTTTGGTAGGGTTAGTGTGGGTAAATGTAAACAGAGCTCAAATTATGTACAAATAATGCAGTCTTGAACTCACCCACTGAATAAACCATCGGGCGCATTCATTATCTGTCACATACATCTCACTTAAGCACAAACTACCCCCATTTTCCACTTACTTAATTCTTCTTCGTTTTGGCCAAAAGGAATCATATTTCATGAATTTGAAAATAAACTGAACAAGAGACAATCTAACCAGGACCCTTTTCAACAGAACATGACAATGCAGAATTCTCGACTAAGCAGATTTTTCAAAAGATTTTAATATAACGTTTTCCAATAAGAGGTGTTATTTTGAATAGCCCGCTATTTCGGTAGCTGTCATTTTTTGACATTTGACAAGTAGAAACTACGCCATTAACGATACACGCTTCAACAACGCATTGAAATTATTAAAATTCACTATAAAAATGGTGAAAATTTGGCAGAGACGGTTCGTAAAACTAAAACATTTTTGGGTCGTCGTGAAGCACCTTGTCGGACCGCAATACAGAAATTGGTGGACAAATTCGAGCTGTTGGGACAAGTAAGTGATGTGAAGAATAAAACCCGTGCACGTCGCTCAAGAACAACTGAGAATATTGCTGTTGTAGCCCAAAGTGTTGAAGAAAACCCAGGTTTGTCCATTCCTCGTCGTTCTTTGGAATTAGGCATTCCACAAACGTCATTACACCGTATTTTGCATAAAGACTTGGGTCTTAAGGCTTATAAAGTTCAGTTAAGACAAGAACTCAAGCCGGCTGATCATCAACAACGTCGTGTCTTTGCTGATTGGGTCCTTGAAATGCATGAAAATGATCCGGAATTTCATCGAAAAATCATCTTGACTGATGAGGCCCATTTCCACCTCGGAGGCTACGTCAACAAGCAAAACTGTCGCATCTGGGGCTCGGAAAACCCAAAAGTTATTGTTGAAAAGCCGGCGGGGTCATTGGACCTTACTTTTTCGAAAATGAGGCTGGAGCAACAGTTACGGTCAATGGATTTCGCTATCGAGAGATGATTAATGATTTTTTATGGCCGGAATTGGATGGTATTGATCTGGACAACGTTTACTTTCAACAAGACGGCGCTACGTGCCACACAAGCAATGAAACCATCGATCTTTTACGGGAAAAGTTTCCGGACCGTGTTATCTCTCGAAGAGGTGATCACAATTGGCCACCGAGATCTTGTGATTTAACACCTTGCGACTTCTTCCTTTGGGGCCACGTGAAAGATAAGGTCTACGCTAACAGCCCAGCGTCTATTCAAGACCTTGAAGATGGAATTCGTGAGGCTATCGAGGACATAGGGCAGCCACTTTGCGATTTGGTTATGGAAAATTTCATGAAAAGGATATGGTCCTGTAAGCGTGGTCGTGGCGGCCATTTGGCTGATGTTGTGTTTCATTATTAACGGCATACCTTCCTTTTTATAATGAAATAAACATCCGATCATTTATCTCAAAAAATGCCATTTTTCTTTGAATATCAAAATAACACCTCTTATTGGAAGACCCTTTACTACCAAAATGTAAATGGACCCAGGACTAAGACCAATTCGGTCTTCCTAAACACAATTAATCTTCCTCACGATGTCATAATACTGACGGAAACCTGGTTAAACAGTTCATTTCTCGATTCATAGCTTTTTGACAAGACTTATCAAACCTTTAGACGAGATCGTCATCTCTCTGATTCCTCCAGCGTCGTTGGAGGTGGAATACATGTGGCGATTTAGAATTCTCTGCAGAAGGGCCATCTTTACATTGTTTCCTCCTATTTACCGCCAGCCTCTGCTAATGAGTTGTATGAGGAACTGAATAACTGTTTAGACAGCATCGTTTTAGAACTGCAACCTGAGTATGAGATTCTTATTGTAGGTGATTTTGACCTACCTAATTAATTTGATTTGGACAAGCAACGAAGACAATAATAGCTATATTCGAGTTAACGCGTCAAATCCCAACGAAATTTCTATAATAGATGGAATGTGTCTTCATTTGGAATGAACCGAATTTAATGGTATAAGAAATTCTTCAGGTAAAACTTTAGACCTTGTTTTTTTCTCCGACAATATGAACTCTGATGCTGCTGTTCTGGCCACCGCTACTGAACTAACTAAAGAAAGGACCGACACCATCCAGCACTAGACATATCCTTAAATTTAAACATGAATTCTTCTTTCAATGTAATTTTGTTGAACTCTCCAATCTCCTACAAAATATTGAATGGAATCAATTGTTGAGTAACTGTGATATTAATGCTATGTGTAATGTATTTTATCGTAAATTATTTGAAATATTTTATATAACTGTTCCAATTAAAGCAACTTATAAAGAATCAAACGATCTACCATGGTTTGATCACCAACTTAAGAATTTAAAAAATAGTAGGAACAAAGCTTGGTTAAAATTTAATAACTCGGGAAGTGATGAAGATTGTGGTACCTTCGTAAAATTGGCAAACCTTTTTGTCAACCATCATAAACTGTTATATGAAAATTATACTGCGAAAACAGAAAAGGAAATAAAAACTAAACCTAAATAATGTTGGCAACTTGTGGATGCAAAAAGGAAAAATTGTGGCTATCCTAGCTGTATGACATATTTAAATTCTACAGGTCAAACGTCTGAAGAAATTACGAATATGTTTGCAGTTTTTTTTCTTTTAAATGCGTTCGAAGATACTTTTAACCATTAGACTGAAACCAATATATCTTCCTCTGTACAATTTACCCATCTGAGATCAATAAATTTCCATATTACTGAGGATACTATCAGTGAAGGCAAGCTTGATGACAACAATAGCCCGGGACCTGATGGTGTTTCTGCCTCTATCTTGAAGAAGTGTGTCTCTCATTTGTGTTATCCGTTATTTATTCTCTTTAATGAATCTTTTAGTAGCTCAATTTTTCCCAATCTCTGGAAAAGTGCGTACATTACATAACCCCAATACATAAAAAGGGACTGAAAACTTGGCCCTTACTATAGTCTGTCAAAGCTCTTCAAATCCAGAAATCTCACCATAACTTCAAAACTGCTGCTGTACAGGACCATGGTCCTGCCAGTACTCACATATGGATCCGAGACTTGGGTGCTTAGCAAAAGGCACTCCGACCTCTTAGCCGCGTTCGAGAGAAAAGTCTTAAGGAGAATTGTTGGCCCCATATGTGAGGAAGGACGATTCCGGAGACGGTACAATCATGAATTTTACGCAATCTACCTTGAAGCAGATATCGTGGCAAAAATTAAGCTCGGTAGACTCCGGTGGGCAGGTCACCTAGCTCGCATGAGCGAAGAGGAACCGGCTCGGAAAGTTCCTTGTGGTACATTCTATGGTAGACGACAGCGTGGTAGACCATGCTTGCGCTGGAGAGATGGCGTAGACCAGGACGCCTGGAGCCTTGGGGTGCGCAACTGGATGGCGGCGGCTCGAGACCGGGATGGGTGGAGAGACTTGTTGAAGGACGCCAGGACCGGACCCCGGTTGTCGAGCCGACGATGATGATGATGATGAAAACTTGGCCCATAACCAAATTATCTGTAATTCCAAAATTATTTGAATCCATTGTTTGTAATGTTCTATCGTTTCACTGTAATTCAATATTTTGTAGTAGTCAACACGGTTTTGTCAAGAAAAAAGTCTACTGTGACAAATTTATTTAACTTTTCATCCTTTTGTTTAGACGCTTTTGAAGACCGTGATCAAGTTGACTGCATCTTCACCGATTTCAGTAAGGCATTTGACAAGTTGTGTCACAAAACTCTTATAAGTAAATTAATTAACTAAGGATTTAATAATAATTTTCTTAAATGGATTAGTTCGTATCTAGTTAACAGACATTATAGTGAAGCTTTTCGCAATGTATATTCTAATCAATTTATTTTTAATTCAGGCGTACCTAAGGGTAGCCATTTGGGACCTATTTTGTTTATCCTTTTTATAAATGATATCGTCTCAACTGTCCAAACTTCTTGTATCCTTATTTATGCTGACGACATTAAAATTTACAAAAGAATAATAAATAAAGCCTTTAACGTATAACTACTCATTTGAATCGGACCCTTTGAACAAAGTTTCAGTGTTTTCAGATCTAGGAATTATTTTAGATTCAAAATTGACCTTTAACGATCTAAGTGATCATTATACATTACATTATAAAAAAATCCAATAAAACATTAGGATTTATTAAACGATTCTCACGTGACTTTAAAGATCCCTATGTTCTCAAGCTTCTATTTATTTCGTTTGTGAGACCCATTCTTGAGTACGGCTGTGTAGTCTGGGCACTTCACTACTCTATTCACAAATCGAGACTTGAAGCAGTTCAACCAAGGTTTTTGCGATTCTGTCTCCGTTTTCTTAATTGGTCTCAGGAATCAGCACTTCCCTTGTATTCACATAGGTTGGTTTTGATAAATCTGCTTTCACTTGAAAACCATCGAAAATATATCCAATTTTGTTTCATTACTGGTTAAATAAATGGGAAGATCTCGTCTTCGTCAGTTCTTTGTAAACTAAATTTTAACTTGAGCCAAACAAGCTTACGATTGCGGCAACCTTTGAGCCAAATAAAATAAATAAATAGAAAAAAAATAAATAAATGACAATTTGAAAATTATACAATTCAAGACTGTATTTTTAAGAGCTTTAGATTATAATTAGATTTAAGAGATAATTTATGTAACGTTAGCATTTAACGGTCTCCAATAAATGATTACGTAAGAAGATGAGAATCCTTGATAGCCATTTTAATTTTCCTACAAGCTTGAACTGTCAATAAACAGTAAGGATCTTCACACGCCTGGTTAAATTGTTGTTACAATTCACATCTATTCATCGACGCGGGATGAAATTACAAATACAACAATGTAAACAAATGGGTTTTGAAGGGTGAAACGTACGAAACATTCTCATCTTCATTTGGATAATCTGTGGTTTTAAGTTGGACGGAGGCTTCGGGAAATAATAGGCGTGCTTTTTTTTGCAAGTCCATATGGATTTGTCCAAAATAAAACAACATCGGAACAAATAGTTTTATACGTACATAAATACAACAACAACTTAAATCCATATAGACTTAGCTAAGTCCAGATAACTTTCGGGACTTACGGGTAAGTACCGATAAAGACAGTGATGCCAAAATAATATAATCTATGTATATGTTATCGATAATTTATTCAGAGACGTCAAAATTGACGTTTTTGGATGCTGGTTGAATAATTCAAGAAATGTCATAAAGTGCACAGTGTTGCCAATTTTTACGGAAGAAGTTCCTAAGTCCCGATGCAAACAAAACACGTCTATTTATATTTTTTAAACAAAATTCAAAAGTAAGTTTTTTTAATATACTTTTAAATTATAAAATTTGACATTAAATTAAAAGAAAAAAATTCCAGAATATGCGGAAGGGATATAGGTTTTGATGAGGGTAAATGTAAGCAAATTGCAATAACTATGTATGTATGTATATAATAAAGTAGGTACCTATGACAAATAAATAGTAAGATAAAAATAAATACTAAGATTTGTTCTCTTTGTTACGCCTTGCAATCTGAGTACATTTACAATGGTATAGAGACTACCGAAGTGCGCATATATTTTGCTTTGTTGTTTTAAGAAAAAACAATTAACATTGATGAAACGTTTGCCAAAAGTATATGTTCATGTATTTAATGATTCAGAAAAAACTCTTGAACTTTGGCTTTTTGACGAAACAAAAATATAAATTACAAAAGCTATTACAATGAATCAGAAAGTTAAAATTAGCAAATATAAATTTTGCATTAAGAAAAAACGCCAACGCAACATAGCTGAGTGTGACAATAGAATTCTGTAGCCTATAATGTACCAATAGATAATATTCAAATTCAAAATAAAAATAAAAAGAAACATTTCCTAACGCCATCTTTGGAAGTTGAAATTTTATAACTTTAAGGTTATGTGGAGCAATGGAATAATACACCTTTTCAACACTGATAAAATTGGAAAAAAGTGAAATTCGAAAAACAATCGAGCTAGACTTATGAGTTTTCCAATAATTAAAAAAAAAATGACTGTAAGGTCAAAAGAGTTTTGTTAGCGCCGAAAACTCATTTTTTTCATATTTTCAAAAAACAAAGTTGGAGCAGTCCAGAATAAGCCTGGAATACTTTCAAAATATGAATTTTCATTTAACTACACATTAGGTTTACAAATATCGGTAACCTTGGACAAGGCACAAAACGACACTTTTGGGTGTTTAACTCAGATCCGTTTTCCGCCATCAGCTTGGGTTTTTGAGATATTCCCGTTGGATAGTGAGAAAAAAAAGATTTATTCGCTGTTTTTTGTATTTACTGATTTCAAACATAAGTGTATTAAAACACGGTGTTTTTTTGTTCAATATTTGGGAAATATTATTTTTATAGCGCCGTGTTATATACAACGATAGCCTGAAATTTATTTGAATTAAGTTTCAAAAGGTTGTTATGAGACCATTTTTCAACACGTATCTGTGGCTACGTTCTGTAACTCTCTTTTGGTTAAAATTGGTCGAGAAACGATTGATAATGGAACAAAACTCATACGATTTGTTTCAATTTTCATTGTTTTTCGACTGATTTTATCGATGCGAAAGTTACAGAACGTAAGCACTGATCTTCATTAATTTTTGCTGTTGCATCTTCAACCGTGCCAATGCTATAGCTCAAATAAATTTGAACATCTTCAGACTGCATGTAAATTTTTCAGTATTTGAGGATCGAAGGTGAATAATTGTTATTTAAAATGATAAAAAGAAGTGTACCTAATATTGATCCTTGTGGTACACCGGCTTGTGTTAGAAAGAAATCAGAGAGTTCATCATATTTACTAGAACAACTGCCTGAGTTCTTCCGGTTAAGTATTTTTAGATGAGCAAACAGCCGAACCCTTAAACAAGAAATTACATCTTAACTTATTTAAGAGCGGTGTGTGGCGGAACCGAGCAAAACGCTTTAGAGAAATCAAGGAGAACCATCGTCGCCACGCGTCGTTACCAAATTTGTATCTATTTCTTGCCTTATATCATCGAGTATTTTAAGTAGGGCTGTGTTTTGGTCTAATATCGAATTAGTTTGGGGGAAGGAGTCGATGAGTATTTTAAAAAGATGTAATTTCCTGGCTCTTCTCAAAAACCTTAGAAATGAAGAGCAAAATGGATATTGGGCGGTATTCTTTCTGTTTTGAGTTGGACTTATTAAAGACTGGAATAACTTTGGAAGCTGTGCATAGTTTAAGGTAACAGGAGGTGGTTAAGATGGTATTGGAGATGTGGGACACAAGGTGAAAACAACGGAAGAGTCATTTTGATGAACTTAGGATGCACTTTTTCTCATTTATAGCCTAATACACTTGCATTTCGTTTACTCTGTACAAACTAAACCTTGGTATAGAGTCAGTCTCACTGCTAATGTTGATAATGCCATCAGAGGACGAGTTCACAAATAGAATTATTCAGTGCGTTTCAATCGTAAGCTTCATCTGAACATTCCGAATGTTTGGAAACACCAAGATATATAATATTTTGCCACTATGTTATTGAACTTTGAGGCATTAAATCTTTGCTTTGAAGATGTGATCTTAAGTTAAATCTTTCCAATATCTCAAAAATATCCTAAAAAATATAGCGAACTTATTTGTTTGTTCATTTTCTAACGGGGTTATCTCAAAAACCCGATCTAATGGCGGAGAACAGCTGAAGGATTCGATTCCAGCAATACAAATTACTTTTTACGTGCTCATGTCCAGAATCGTGTGAACCTATATAAAGGGTTTTCCAATAAGAGGTGTTATTTTGATATTCAAAGAAAAATGGCATTTTTTGAGATAAATGATCGGATGTTTATTTCATTATAAAGAGGAAGGTATGCCGTTAATAATGGAACACAACATCAGCCAAATGGCGCCACGACCACGCTTACAGGACCATATCCTTTTCATGAAATTTTCCATAACCAAATCGCAAAGTGGCTGCCTTATGTCCTCGATAGCCTCACGAATTCCATCTTTGAGGTCTTGAATCGACGCTGGGCTGTTGGCGTAGACCTTATCTTTCACGTGGCCCCAAAGGAAGAAGTCGCAAGGTGTTAAATCACAAGATCTCGGTGGCCAATTGTGATCACCTCTTCGAGAGATAACACGGTCCGGAAACTTTTCCCGTAAAAGATCGATGGTGTCATTGCTTGTGCGGCACGTAGCGCCGTCTTGTTGAAAGTAAACGTTGTCCAGATCAATACCATCCAATTCCGGCCATAAAAAATCATTAATCATCTCTCGATAGCGAAATCCATTGAACGTAACTGTTGCTCCAGCCTCATTTTCGAAAAAGTAAGGTCCAATGACCCCGCCGGACCATAAACCGCACCAAACAGTCACGCGTTGAGGATGGAGAGGCTTTTCAACAATAACTCTTGGGTTTTCCGAGCCCCAGATGCGACAGTTTTGCTTGTTGACGTAGCCTCCGAGGTGGAAATGGGCCTCATCAGTCAAGATGATTTTTCGATGAAATTCCGGATCATTTTCATGCATTTCAAGGACCCAATCAGCAAAGACACGACGTTGTTGATGATTAGCCGGCTTGAGTTCTTGTGTTAACTGAACTTTATAAGCCTTAAGACCCAAGTCTTTATGCAAAATACGGTGTAATGACGTTTGTGGAATGCCTAATTCCAAAGAACGACGAGGAATGGACAAAGCTGGGTTTTCTTCAACACTTTGGGCTACAACAGCAATGTTCTCAGTTGTTCTTGAGCGACGTGCACGGGTTTTATTCTTCACATCACTAACTTGTCCCAACAGCTCGAATTTGTCCACCAAATTCTGTATTGCGGTCCGACAAGGTGCTTCACGACGACCCAAAAATGTTTCAGTTTTACGAACCGTCTCTGCCAAATTTTCACCATTTTTATAGTGAATTTTAATAATTTCAATGTGTTGTTGAAGCGTGTACCGTTCCATTTTTATTAATGGCGTAGTTTCTACTTGTCAAATGTCAAAAAATGACAGCTTCAAAAGTGACAGCTACCGAAATAGCGTGCTATTCAAAATAACACCTCTTATTGGAAAACCCTTTAGTAAGGTAATTAACCTCCCTTCTTGCACTGAAACACTAGAAAAAATGACATTTATGTACCTACACAACAATTTAAATTAAAAAAACACAAATTTGTATTAAAAAAACACACAGATTTCCCTAGATATCTTTCTTTTCATCAATGAAATCCCTATAGGTGTTTAGAAAAAAGATTGGTCACACCCATTTCTGCATTATTTTAAATTTTATTTTTAAAATTATTAAAATTCATATTAGAATTTATTTCTCGTGCTTTACTCCGCCTTCTGCCTTTTGGGGCTAATAAAGCATGAAGCAATGACGACCAACACGTTTCTATTTGCAATCATTTCTCTCTCCTCCTATGCCGATGCCGGATGAAAATGAAAATATACCCAAACCCAACACTCGAAAAGAAGGCATTTCTTGGCAAGTTTAATTTGTCAATTTAAATTCACCCTATACATCCTATACGAATGCCCAGCCACGTAGTCTATGGTGAGTTTTATTTTTATTTTTAATTATTTTTATTTTCTTTCTTGAATCAAAAAGTTTATGAATTAAATATAAAATGACTAATGAGGTCCGATGTTGAACAAGGTGACAAATTAGCATCATGCACATGTCAGTCAGGTACAGTTATTTCATCACCTTATTGCCCTTTTAATCACCTGTGTCATCTGCATTTCAGTTTTGGTTCTTAGAATTAATAAATAATAAAATAAAAATATTTATAGAAATACATAAATTTATGAATATCAAGATGCTGAATCACAAAATCATCATGTCAGCACCGGATGTTCGTACTAAACATTATTCTTGCATACATATTAATGTCAATCATTCCTACTGAGGTGTGTTGTAATTTTTTTTTTTTTTAGTCAAAGAACATGGGTCCTTTTTTTTCTGAACAACAGTTACAATGGATCATTGGACCGGGGTACATCGAGCGTTTGTAATCAAAGCCTACTATAAAAATAGTGATTCGATTGTGGTGGCACAGAAGCTTTTCAAAAGACACTTCGCATTGCATGCCATTCCGTCAGCTAGTACCATCAAAACATGGGTGAAGCACTTTGAAGCAACTGGATCGGTGACACGAGTGACAGAACGACGACCATCGAATCAAGGACTTCTTACAAATTCAGAGCAGGAAGGGTCGAGTGATAAAAGTTGATGATGGGTGTTTTTTTTTTGGTGAATTTTGGAGATAGTGTAAACGACTTTCTTAAAAAAAAAAAAAAAAAAAACACACAAGCGATGAAATGTATTCCACAAAATAAGTGTCGTTAATTTTAATTTTCTAAACCGAAAATATGCTATAATGAGACAAATAAAATTTTATTTCGAGTGCTTTTATTTGGAGAGAGAGAGTTTAAATTTATAAAAAAGAAAATGTGTAGGTATTATGTATACGAATCAGGTTAAAGACCAAAGACCAGTAAGATGTAAGGGGGGGTGAAGTGTAGAAGAAGAGATTTTAAGGATGTTGCCTTATAGGATGGATGGTGTTGGGTTGATGCTTTTCTCTCAGAGCTTTTTTCCCATTGAATCCCATCAGGGTGATCATGAAGAAAGCTCGAATTAACTCAGGAAAAAAATCTAGCCATACACACACAAGATCCATTTAACAATTATTATTACTTCAATAAATTTTGGGGTTCACAATCTTCAAATTTCTTCAAAATCTTATATGAATTAACACGGTAATTCATTTTATTTATTCAAATGATTAAATATGAGCTATAAGAGAGTAGATTCAACTCACGCCATTCACTTACAAGAATTTAACCGAAAAAAAATGGAAGGACTCTGATTCCAATTCCACAACTCACAAGAAAGCAAAAGGTGATTAAGGGTATCATGAGGTTTAAGCATAGACTCGAACACTGCTGAACCTATTTCACTGAAATTTTGAAAGTTTGTAGCTATTAGCATCGAAATTGTTAAGACAGCGGTTTGTGTAGAATCCACCTACTGCCACGCCAACTTTTAGCATATTTTTGTTTTATAATAATAGAATAACAATTTTAACTATATGCCCGTAAGACTTACTGTCTTTTAAATTCAACCTGAATTGCACGGTACTATAGTTAGCAGGAATAGAAGTATATGAAAGAATTTTTGCTGACTCCATTAACATTTTGTAATTAAGCTCTCTTCAACCTTAATCACGATATGTGTTATTTGACCCACCACACCTACTTTCCTACACAATAAGACTTATCGAACCTTTAGATTTTCGCATACTAATTCAAAACAATTAATAGCTTCTTTAAAACTTTTGTTAACAAGCTTTATGAACTCTTGGACGGAGCTTTTTTTGTAGTTTAACAAATGTTCAATAGATGGCGCTGCTTATATTTTTAAGTAAACTTATTTGTTTTCTATCATATAAAAACTTATAAACCGCTCTAGAACTATGAAAACAGTAAAAAGAAATTGTTGCGCTCACTTGCCCAGAGGCTAAGGTACTGTTACTCTAACTACTACTCGCTAAGAGTGTGTTAACTGACTTGTAAATTAAGCATTTCCACCACATGACTTGACTTAACTATTACAAACAAAATGTTCAACATACGCCACCCTAAACCATGAGTAAGCTTCAGAAAAAAATACAACATATTATTATATTTATGTAAACTAACTTAATACTACGTTTTCATTAGAGCAAATGAGATTCTAAATAACCTCATTTCCCATACAAAAATTCACAATCAGAAATCAGATAATTTCAAGCAAATTTTTTGCGAAATTTTGTCGGACATTACGTGCGAACCTTACGAACAAACCCAATTGGAATCCATTTTAAAAGCTTTAAAAAGCTTTTGTATTGACTGACAAATTGGCTGATTTTTGTCAGTAAACTGCCAAAAGAATGAATTTTTCCATTCTTCTGCCAATTTTTTGACAGTTTACTGACAGAATACAGCCAATTTGTCCAGCATTATAAATAATTGCATACATTTAGGTGAAAACTATTGAACGTGCCCAATTTGAGTCCAATTAAAAAAGCTTTAAAAAGCGTTTGTATGGAAATGTCAAAAATGGATGCATGAAAAGCAGAAATATTGGTGGAAATATTTGTTGGTTTCTTTTTGAATCATAAATGCTATTTTGACAGTTAGAGTTTAAATTCCCTCAAAAAAATATCAGTTTTATATTTCTGAGGTACGAAATGGATCGACCAACGTTGGGAAATATTGCAAATCACTCCCAAAGCAGAGATTGTGAGTTGCTGAAACAGTGTGAATTTTGAATAAGCCCTTTTTAGGGCATTTTGTGGTACAGAACAGCGTGAAAGACAAAGTAGTGTAGACTAGAACGCCTGAAGCAATATGCACAACTGGTTGACATCATCAGCCTGCGCTCGAGATAGGTGGAGAGACTCTTGCTTTAGGAATCCAAGACTGGTGAGAGGTGATTGGCAGATAGCTATGTTCTAAACATTAAAAACCACAGATTAGCCATATGAAGATGAGAATGTTTCGTACGTTTCACCCTCCAAAACCCATTTGTTTACATTGTTGTATTTGTAATTTTTTCCCGCGTCGATGAATAGATGTGAATTGTAACAACAATTTAACCCGGTGTGTGAAGATCCCTACTGTCTATGTGTGAGATTTTTATTCACACATTCTCATTTTTTATCTGATAACTGCCAGTTCAAGCTTGTAGGCAAATTAAAATGGCGGCCGGGGATTCTCATCTTCATGTGGCTAATCTGTGTTAAAAACATTACCTCTATATCGACTAAAGGCCCGGACCCATAGAATCCTTCGAATTCATCACAACGGATGCGACGGATAAGGACGGACGGACAACTGCTGTCAACGGATTTGACGGAGTAAAAAAGTTGAAAGTTCAGGTACTTTTTCCGCTGCGTCCGTCGCTTGCGTTGTCTATGGGTGGCTTTTTATAAGAACATGTGAACTTAGTCGAGCTGTCAGTTGTATACGTCAACGCAACGCATGCAACGGATTACATAGGTTGGCTACTTTAAACACAACTTTTCAAACCAATTTCGACAAAAATGCAATTCATGTGTTAAGATTGACAGCCCCAGACAAATTTTGGAATCTCAGAATCGCAATTACATACTCGAACGAAACTCTACATCAAAATATCCTCCCTTGTAGCACAATCCTGGCTACGACCCTGACTTACAGACGATAAATATTTATATCTAATAAAGTAATTGCTCTCTGGAGGGTTAAACAAGAATCACCATCATTGATGGTGGAAGGTTACAACACTTTCAGTTTTGATTGATTAACCACTCTGAAGTCGACACACATGGCTAATATCTCAATCTTATCCCTCAAAATATGATTGATTGGAAAGATCTATATGTGCGAGTATGTGTGGATTTGAAAAGCTTCAAAAATATTTAACAGAATCAACTCCGCCCAACATAGATGATGCTGGTATATGGTGTTCTCGAGATGCTGATGATGATGTTCATGACGGGTTGCACTTTGCATATTCTGGGCAAAAGCCACAAAACCCGCAAAAACCAAAAAACACAATTGAATTTCAAAACTCCTGACAAACTATCTTCAATATGTCTGCGGTTGAGGCATCAAAGAATCTAAAACATCTTGCCATCATCAACTATAACAAAAAAACAAAATGATGAACGATGATGTTGGTCGGTGGCGATGATAGACGCACTCTTCAAGTTCTGCTTTTATAATATGTTCAACAAAAAAAAAAAAAGAACAGAGCTAGAAACGAGAAATTTTCTCTTGTTCCTTTTTTTCGCAAGAATTGAGGAAAATTCCTTAGAAAATCGAGCGTTTCACTATTCGTCAAATTGACGATAGAAAAAAAAAATTATTTAAAGACAAAAAAATATATAAAACGAACTTCTGTGCAGAAAATAGAAAATTCAAGAAAATTCAAGAAAATTCAAGAAAATTTATGCCAAAAGTATATTTTACCCACCGAAACAAATGAAGGCAACCATTGAGGGCGCACCACCATCATCAGCAATATGGTTGGCTGCTGTTGCTTTTGACAGTCCTTTTTTCTTCATCAATTTTTCTGTTTTATTATATTTGTTTATTTTATGGACGAATGAGTGTGGGTTGAAGAGTAGCTTCTTCTTCTGTTATCGACATTTTGGTATTTTAGAAAATACAAAAAAGAAAAAAAAAATATGTAGGTCTGCGAGTGAATTTAAAATGAGTTTGGGTCTGGTGGGTATGGGAATTAAGCATGAACTTTCATAAAGAACATGATTATTTTAATAAAAGGAGTAAATGACGCACAGACGTGTAATCGAAAATGATTGCGTCAGAGTGTTTTTTTTTTTTTGTGGATTCTAAGGGATTTGGGGAAAAAAAAATTATGTACACATAAGATGGTATATTCGTTGGCAAAGACACCTACAATAGGGTAGTTTAATAGAATTGGCAGGGTTGAGGCTCAGTGATGGCATGCCCATGTCGTGTATACCCTTTAAAAGTGTATGAACTAGTGCAATTTTGATTCAGTCACAAAAATATAACACATGAAATTTTTTGTAAGTGGTTTCCACATACGGAGTGTAATCCCGCAGCTTTTGCTTGAGTGCTACAATACTATAGTTTTAAAATTTATTGCAAAATAAAGCTAAAGTTTCTGGTTTCCTGCAAAATGTTCAAATCATAATTTGGATTTTGTAGGTATGTGATGGATCAAATTGAAGTAAAAACAATTTTATTTTACAATAGGATTGAGAATTTAATTAAACCTTTTTAACTCGCGGTCAACAAAAGAATATGTAGCTGTCAGAGTTTTTTTTTATATTGATTGGAATTTGAAGTGTCAGTGCTATTATAAATGTGTCCCCAGTGTTGTTATAAAAAGTATTGTCACAAGTGAATAATACTAATGCTGGATTTACACCACTGACAAATTGGCAGTTTTTTGTCAGTAAACTTCCAAAAGAATGAATTTTTCCATTATTTTGCCAGTTTTTTGACAGTTAACTGACAGAATATCTACTACCAATTTGTCACTCGTGTAAATCCAGCATAAATCTGCTATTACACGGTGAATCTAGATGCATGCGCCTTTTTCGAATTCTCCTTTGTTATTTCGTCTGCTCATTCAAGCATTGTTACGGAGCGTAAGTGGTTGTACGAAACCCCTAGCAAACACAAGCAATTCAATTGACGCGCCCATAACTGAGGTTTTCTATGTTTCGTTGAGTATTCGTTAATTTTTGCTTTCGGAGCGTACCTTACGGAAGAAAATTGACAGCTAGCTGTGTAAATTGGTGAAGTAATCAGGACCCATGTTCTGTAACTCTCGCATGGTTAAAAGCAGTCGAGAAACGATGAAAATTGAAACAAATCTTATGAGTTATAAGTTTTGTTCCATTTTCCATCGTTTCTCGACTGATTTTATCGATGCGAGAGTTACAGAACATGGGTCCAGGATTCAGATAAAATAAAGTTGTGCTTACGTATTTATTTAATGAACAATTCGATGCCAACACTTTAAAAATGCGGAAAATTTTGTTTTACATCCTCCCCACACTTAATTGTACTTTACTGGCCGAACACAATAGACGCGCGTTAATTAAAACTTATTCAACTTCCAGAGTTGCGTTCGCGGCTGCGTCTCCATTGTATTCACTTTGACGAGATTTATGTATTTTAACTTTGACAGGTAGTTTGACAGTTATTATTGATCTGTTCATTTTCCGTTTCAAAAAGCCATTTTTCGTTTGGTTATGACATTAGGTTCCGATTACGTCAGTCGTATAGAAAAAGCAAAACGTTCTCGCCAAATGTGGTAGGTTCTGGACAATTTCTTGAACTTCTATCTTAAAAAGAAAATAGTTTTCTTCGCAACTCATTTTAGTGGGAGACAGATGTTTCTTTATTTCCATCGCCGAAAGTTCACACAAAATTGAGTCAAAAGTCAAAGCGCCCGTCTACTAATTCTACTCATTTAATTAATTTTTGCTGTACTCAAATCTTTTACAATAGATTTCTAAAGCTGCACAAGAGTAAATCAAAATAGTTGGTTTAATTAATAATTTTTAACCAAATTTGCCGCCTCATACTAAAGTTTCAACCGAGGCTTCTGCCCCCCCCCCCCCCCCCCCTGTACCCCTACGCTATTCCACTGCCTTCAAAGTCAACAAGAACAGCACTGAACCATATGTTGTCGAGAAAGGTCTAAGGCATTTCATCATGCAATTTCTTTAACATCGTGCTTGAAACAAAATCATAAAAAAGCTCTAAGATTTGGAGACTTCTTCAACACCTTTTTTGGAGAATTATTTCATGCCTTTTCGGAGATTTATTTATTTTTTTTTCACAATTTCCCTTGCACGAGCATTTAATTGCGAATGATTTTGTATTTGAATTTATGTTTGGTTAGTCTTAAGTTGGACGTAAAGCTGTAGAGAATAAAGTACTAATGTTTTCGAGAAACAATCCTTTCATTTGTAAGTGGAACCTTTGAGCCAACCCCCTGGGCTGACGTTCACGTTTTTTTTTTACCATCCTCGGAAAGGATGAAGTTAACTGGTGAATTTGGAGACTTATTTAAAAATGAAAAAAAAACCCTAATTTGGAGAGTTATTTCATTTTCTGTGTAGGGAGTATTTTAAAGTTAAAGGGACTGACCTTAATTTATTACGTGGGAAATGTAAAATCCATCGCCAAAAAAAAATCAAAAACTTAATCGGTGCCTTACACTAAAATGATGTCTCCCTGCTTTAAGATCTGAAGTTCTTGCAAAAAAAAAAAAACACCCACTTAAATAAGCTTAAAATAATAAAAGATGGTGTAGCTATATACTTGGTACTTTATCTTTAAACTCTTCTTACCATAAATTTTCATCGCGGTGATTAATTTCCTCTGTATCTCTTTCTTCTACTTTTGGATTTCGTGCGATGCATCAACTTTTGTAATGTTCCACGAGTAAAAGTTTCATCATAAGTGCAGTCTCAATTTAACCACTATAAATTATGTATTCCAAAATGGAGAAGATGCTTCAATCCTTTCACTGCTCTTTAATGTGCACCTAAGATGAGTTAAAAACCCCAACAATTTCTCTTGAAAAAACTTTTAAACTTTTAAGTACATTCACACTCTTAAACGTCTAATATCTTTAGGAGAATTCGAAAGTCATTAAAATCATCCATCTATCTATCCGCCCAACCCAAAAATATCTGCCACGCCTATCGCTAAATGCGGGTACCTATTTCATTTTTGTTTATGATTTTTTTTTTTTTGTATTTGCTGCAGAGTTCATACATAAATCTTTTTATCGCCAACACTGAGACATGCATTTAATTTTTTGTCAAAATGATTTGCTGCTACAAAAGCTGACTATTTGATAAGTCGGCATTTTATTGGTCCAATTTGTCAAACACCTGCAGCCAAAAATATACGAAAAATACAGCTTTTGTAGGTATGAACGAGTATTTTTTTTATTTTTCGAATGACTTGATAGACATTGAATGAATTTAAACGGAATGTCCGTCCGATGTCTGATGTGCGATGTCCGTCCGTGCATTGTGCATGGTGCATCACAATCACAACATGGTGCTTGGTGGACGCACCAACCAAATGTTACCTCGGGGTGAAACTTCTAAATTGCATTTTTGATGAATGACATTCGTTCGGATTTATATATTGAGGGTTGTGACTTGGGATACATATACATACATATGCATATGTGTGTATATGCGTTTGTGTGTTGTGATTGTTCTCAAATAATTGGCAGTGATGTGGATTTTATTTTTTTTAATTTTTTGTCAATCGCAATAGTTTTATAGACATGACACACATAATTTAGGCGCTTGATTAAAAAAGAAATAATAGAATAGAGGTTTAGGATTGGAATGCCATATCCGCAAATAATTGAGTTCCATCATGTCACACACAACTTTCTAATCAAAAAGAAGCTAATTGTTGTGTTTCGGTATTTGTTGTTTACAGAGACGTCTTTAGACAATTGGGGACCCTGGGCTCTTAAGAGTATGGCCGGGGCCTAACTGAAATAGCGAATATAAAGAAAGAAAATGTAATTTTCGGGTCTTTTCCAAAATTTATCCGAAATAATAGCCTATTGGTTGCGAGCTTATCTAAAAAGGCTAATCTTCCAACTTTGAGTGTGTAAATAAAATTGCAAAACACTAAGCTGCGATATTTTTCCAACTACATAATTGTAACGAAGTTACACCTTTTCACATCAGCGCCTAACCTCCAACTCAACATCATCAACATCATCGACTCGATTATAAATCATCACATACCTCAAGGCGAGAATTGATGACGAGGTTTACTGACAAGCAACAGCAACAGGCAACAGCACAACACAACCTATGTAACGTGCCTACGACAACAATTCAACGGCCCATATGGAATTAATGGGCAGAGTTTTTCTACCTCACTCGGTTCATACCTCCTCGTTACAGCCGAATATTTAAGTAAAGGTGGAATCATCATCATCATCATCATCGTCGGCTCGACAACCGGGGTCCGGTCCTGGCCTCCTTCAACAAGTCTCTCCACCCATCCCGGTCTCGAGCCGCCGCCATCCAGTTGCGCACCCCAAGGCTCCAGGCGTCCTGGTCTACGCCATCTCTCCAGCGCAAGCATGGTCTACCACGCTGTCGTCTACCATAGAATGTACCACAAGGAACTTTCCGAGCAGGTTCCTCTTCGCTCATGCGAGCTAGGTGACCTGGCCACCGGAGTCTACCGAGCTTAATTTTTGCCACGATATCTGCTTCAAGGTATATTGCGTACAATTCATGATTGTACCGTCTCCGGAATCGTCCTTCCTCACATATGGGGCCAACAATTCTCCTTAAGACTTTTCTCTCGAACGCGGCTAAGAGGTCGGAGTGCCTTTTGCTAAGCACCCAAGTCTCGGATCCATATGTGAGTACTGGCAGGACCATGGTCCTGTACAGCAGCAGTTTTGAAGTTATGGTGAGATTTCTGGATTTGAAGAGCTTTGACAGACTATAGTAGGCTCTGTTGGATTTGAGAAGCCGCCCGCGTATTTCTTCTTCTATATTGTTATCGGCTGCTACTATTGACCCAAGGTATTTAAAGGATTGCACCACTTCAAATTCGTGCTCCGCTACCTTGATTGTTTGACCAACTGTTCCTCTCGCATTCGACGCCACCATGTACTTTGTTTTACCTTCACTAATGTGCAGCCCCAGATTTTGTGCCGCCTGCTCGATCTGGATGAACGAATCATGTACAGCTTGCTCAGTTCTTCCGATGATGTCGATGTCGTCTGCGTAAGCCAGTATCTGGCTGGACCTGTTGACGATGGTGCCTCTTGTTGCCGTGCCAGAGTCACGGATTGCTTTCTCCAACGCCAGGTAGAAGAGGAGGCAGGCCAAACCATCCCCTTGTCGGAGTCCATTAAAGATGTTGATTGGTTTGGATAGCAATCCGGCTATTTTTACTTGGCTTGTTACGTTGGGCATGGTCAACCTACATAGTCGTGTCAATTTATTTGGGATACCGAATTCTCTCATGGCTTTGTAAAGTTCTACCCTAGCTATGCTATCGTAGGCGGCCTTAAAGTCTATAAACAGGTGGTATGTTGGGATGTTAAATTCTAGACATTTTTCCATCGCCTGCCTAAGGGTAAAGATCTGATCAGTTGTTGATTTGCCTGGAATGAAACCACACTGATATTGTCCGATGATGGTTTTAGCGTATGGGGTTATCCGGTCTTGTAGGATAGAGGAGAGTATCTTATAGGCGGTACTCAACAACGTGATACCTCTATAATTGCTGCACGTTGTGACATCTCCCTTCTTATGTATGGGGCAAATTATACCTTTTCGCCAGTCTTCTGGAATTTCTTCATGCTCCCACACGTGCACTATAATCTCATGAATTGCTTGACGTAAAGCTGGCCCACCGTGTTGAAATAGTTTGGCTGGTATACCATCGGCTCCCAGGGCTTTGTTTTTCTTTAGCCGGCCTATAGCCTTCTCAACCTCTTCTATGCTTGGTGGCGGCAACATAAGGTACTCTTCTTGAAGTAGTGGCGCCTCCACTTCTGCAGTGAGCTGACCATTTAGCAATTCATTGAAGTACACTTCCCATCGCTCCAGTATGCTTTGAGGATCGGTGATCAGATTTTCCTCTCCGTCCTTGCAGTATGTGCAGCGTGGTGTGTACTGCGTCATGTTTCGGACGGATTGGTAGAACTTCCGCGCCTGGTGCGGACCTCGCTCTCGGCTTTTCTCTATTTCACAGATTATGTTCTTCTCCCAGGCTGATTTTTTCTGTCTGTGAAGCCGTTTTTCAATTCTTCTGAGCTCTTTATATTCGTCTTCGCGTGCCCGCGTTCTATGAGATTGTTGCATTGCTCGGTACGCAACATTCTTACGTTCAGTCGCTAGCTTGCATTCATCATCAAACCAATCGTTCCGATTTCTACGACTGCTGCCTAAGATGGAGTTGGCAGTACTAATGACAGTATTCTTAAGGCGTGTCCACTTCTCATCTACGCCCAGCATACTGGCTCCAGGACTTACTCTACCCAGTTCTAGGGCGAGTCCTAACGCATTACCAAAGGTGTTACTGGTGTTTTCATTGCGCAGAGCAGCCGTGTTGATTCGAACCTGATCGGCGGATGCAATACGTCTTCGCAAGGCAATCCGCCCTCGGAAAACCATACCAACAAGATAGTGATCCGAGTCGATATTGGCACCTCGGTACGTTCGTACCGTCATCAAGTTCGAGTAGTGGCGACGGTCTATCAACACGTGGTCAATTTGGTTACGAGTGACTCCATCAGGTGATACCCAGGTGGCTTTGTAGATATCTTTCTAAGACTCGAAGTCCATTGTCATTAGTGTTCTCATGCAAACTATGGGTGCCTGCGTAATGCCTGAATACCGGCTCCCAACCTATTTTTGCATTCAAATCCCCAAGGATGATTTTTACGTCATACCTTGGACAGGCATTGAGGGCCCTCTCGACTTGTTCGTACTAAGTCTCTTTTTCTTCGTCTGAGGACTCCTCCGTAGGTCCGTGAACGTTAATGAGGCTGATGTTCTTAAATTTGCCTCGCACGCGAAGGGTGCATAGCCTTTCGCTTATAGCGTTAAAGCCGATGATGGCAGACTTCATTTTTTCGCCGACTAGGAAGCCTACCCCGAGCACATGGTGTTTTGTATGACAGCTGTAGTATAAGTCATAATCTTTCTTCTGTAGAACACCATTCCCTTTCCATCTTATTTCTTGGAGTGCTGTTATGTCAGCTTTATATTTTGACAGGGCATCGGCTAGCTGCTGAGCAGCTCGAGCTCTATAGAGCGATCGTACGTTCCATAAGAAAATTCGTAAATCGTTATTCCGTTTTCTTTGCGTGGGTTGTCGTCGTGAGATCAGTCCGTTTCCGAGGCTTGTTGTCGGCCTCGTAATTCTTCTAGTTTTACGGAACAGGGAATTAACCTGTTGCCAACCTGTGGAACCAGCCTGATCATATTAGCCAAACCTTTTTAAAGGCTTGTTTCTAGCGGCCGCCGCGAAGAGGCTATGATCACACTTCCACCAGTCCGAATAGTTACGGCACGTGCATGTTTTCGTATGCTACATATTATTCCCCCTATTCGGCTGATGGCTGACCGCCAGGTGGAACGGCCAGTGCAAATCAAGAAAATTATCCTCCGTGGTTCTGCTAGATCAATCATTTGAATCTTAGGGAGTACCAAAGAAGCAAGCTGCTGGGTGTGTGTGGCTTTTAGCGGTAAAAACCCCTTTCCCTCCTTATTTTTGCCACAACTTCTTGTTGCAGCTAGGGATAAATCCCAAATTAAACTAATTAGCCCTCCAATCCTTTAAGGCTAGGTAGCTAATCCCAAATCGCATTTTTGCCTTAAGAATCGCTTGGAGGCTAGGAAATTTATCCCACTGACCACCTTCATACCGTGCCTTCACCTCAGTGTTGGCTAGGAAATTTATCCCACCGCCTGTCGTAGTACCGTGTCTTCACTTCGGTGTTGGCTAGGGAATTTATCCCACTTTTCTGTAGCCGTATATGCAATACCGTGTTATTTAGTTAAGTTATAAACAATTGTAAGAATTATACGAAAATAAATTATAAATAAAAGTAAAACTGAATAAAAAAAATGATATAACGAACTGGAGTTCCGAACTTTCTAAAACCGAGTTTTATTGCTTCTTTTGTTAAGAACCCTGGAGCCTGGACCCGCTAACCTACTTCAGCTGGAAAATAAAAAAAAACATTACATATGTCGAAATTCGTCAAACAATTACAAAGTAACTTATTATTTCTGACTCTATACCTGCTCAATTGAATCTCGATACAAATAACCAAATTAATTATTTCATTTTTTAATTCACCGATTAATGAATTCCTTCTATCCCAAGTCACTGTATGTCTCGACCATAGACACCATCATTGGAATTAGCGGAAAGAATATAAAAAGGATCGCCTCTCTCAACTTACATCTCCAGTTTCCATACCATCTTTCGTCTTTAAGGCAATTCAAAATGCATTCAACCGACTGATTACCTTTTATGTGTCCATGTCACAGTAATGGAAACTGAATTTGCATACCACTTCAAATCAGTGCACCCGAAGTGCTTGATATCTGTCTCACTTCTGAGGTCCTTCTAATTTTTGCAACTGCAACTCCCGATAGAGGGATCGTTCACTGAGTTCTTTATAAATTATTTTTTTTTGTGACTTTCTTTACTTTCATTGTTCAGCCGCCACCCGACCCCCACCCTTCCCTCCCTCCTCACACACTGGTGGATGGCATTCCTATTTTCCAGTTGAGGAATTCCAAAGAGAAAGGATAAAGTGCCTTTTTTTTATTTATTTCTTCCTTCTTTATCCTGTTTTCCAAATTGAAATCGATGCCTGATTTTAAAACAACAACAAAAAAAGCGAGGGGCATAGTAGAGAGCTTTGAATGTTGATTTCGCGTATTCGACCTTCCAATTGGTGCTTCGAGATAAACATCCTGCAAAAAAAAAAAATAACACATAGAATCAGTTTCTACGTCGAACTTGCTGAACCGGCTGCTGCTGAACAACACAAACAAAAAGTTGCAGCTCGATTTGGAAAAAAAAAAAACAAAAGAAAAAAAAATTAACAAATCGACTCTCATGATGCAAATTAATCGAGCAAAAATGAAAAACAATTGCAATTGTCTAGGTCTCCTGGGGGGGGGGGGGGGGGGGGAGGGCTGCAATTGTTGTATACCTACCTATACATAGTGTAGAGATGCCCTCGCCTTGATGCGCTTTCCTTCTTCGCTGAGGCTATATATATGGGTACACACTACTCCTCTGATAGTTATTTACGATTTCCATCAGGATAATTAATAGGAAACTACTACCACTTCATACCATCATCCCCAAAGATTAAGCCTGAGGAATTTTGTTATTGTTAAAAGTTTTGCCTTGAGCTTCTCTGTTTTGCCTTCTGGTGTTTTGCTGTTTTAGTGTCCTCTTTTGCTCGGCTCTGGTATGGTATATGGTGCTGCTGGGCAATGTGGGTTTAGTGTTTCAAGAGTGATCCGTTTGGCTGTATTTTTTGGTCAAGTGACCAACTATATACAGTGTAAGCAATGAAGTATCTTACTCTATAGTGAACGTTGTGGCCACATAAGACCAACCATCATCATTCTCAATCACAGTGTGTGGTATTCCACTTCTGAAATGTAGAGACTTGCGTGGTTAAAGAACAAAAATAGTTTGTTTTCGTAACACAAAGAAGTTTTTGAAAAACTTTAAAGCCTAAAAAAAAACTTGAAAATGTATGAAACAGTATTTATTTCATTTAAATGAAATTCTTCAAAAATTGTCTTTATTTTGGCATATTTGGATTTTTTACTTCCTCCTGGTTTTGTTAAAAAAAAATTCGAATTTGTAACCAAAGCTAAAACTACGATTATGTGATGTATCCGAAAATGTGATTTTCGTCTTACCGTCCGCGTCGGTCTGTCCCCTGTAATTTGACACATGGTCTGATTGGCAGGGCCGAATTGGTTCAAATTTGGTTAAGAGTATTTTTTTGTTTTGGGTAATTTGAATTTTTATTTTGGATCAACTCGAACGGGTAGTTGCCAAACAACCGATTTATTTCTTTTTTTTTCAAATTTACTCGAAAACAGCTCTACAGAGTTCGATTTAACTTCGTATCTGTTATAAACAAAGTGATTATAAGAAAACTGCTTTCCAGGTTCTTGGCAAATACTTCACATAATGGAAGTAGGCATTATTTTTTTTTATTTTTTCTATGTTTTTTTTTGATATTTTCTATATTTTTCTGTGTATGCTAAATTAATGTTTTGTATCTGCTTCTTTGTAAAATTTATAAAAATTTAGTCGTGAATTAATATGATAATTTCAATTTTGTCGTGCGATGTTTTCTATGTTTTTTTTTTTTAAATAAATTCATATTAATTTAGTTGTGAATTAGTTTTGGTAATTTTTAATTTTTGCGTGCGATGTTTTACTATGTTTACTGTGTGAGTGCTAAATTCATGTTTCTATTTTTTCTTAAAATCTATATAACTGGCAATAAACTTTTCAATTTTAGATTGTCTTAAACACTTTTTGAGAGCGTGCTTCGCTATTTTGATATCAACTTAGCAAAGCAGCAAGAAAAACATAGAAAAAATTGAATTACAAATTCGAAATTATACCAACTCACTAACTTTTAATTGTGAACGTAACCATTTTTCGATTGACGAATTTTGCCCAGCTAACTTCACATTCAAAACCTATTAAAGGTATGAAAAAGTTCAAATTACAGCGGGGTTTGAAGCAAAAAAAATTGTTTGATTTTTCAAATTTTTGTTTGGTAACTCAAGATTTCATAAATTTCATCTACCTATTTTGTTCAACTATAAATAACATTATAATCTAAAAAATCTCATTATCTGCCCCTACCGATTTTAACTTAAGTTTTTATAGATATTGTAGGCCCTTCTAAAAATTCAAAATAATATTACATATAACATTTTTCAAAAAATCAAGTTTTTAATTTAAAAAAAAAAAAAAATTCAGATTATTTTTCTATTTAGTGATTTTAATGAAAAACAAATTTTTAAAGAACCATTTATGATTCGTCAAATATCAAGACGTCTTTGCACTAATTTCTAAAACCATTTGACAGCTTTTGACCATTGAGATGACATACTTCTGTTTCGGTATCTCCTTCTACTTCTTTTATTTTTCTATTTCTCACATGCGACCGATTGTTGCCCAAGCTGCCAAAGACAATGTGACTCCCTACTAGATTGTTTGAATTTTTCCTAACACAACTGTTTTCGCAACGAAACATTGCGTTTCACTTTAAGTACGCCACCACCACCACCACCACCACCACCACCACCACCACCACCACCACCACCACCACCACTAATACACCTACATCATCACCACCCCTTGCGCCAACTCCAACGCTTACATAAATATGCATCCAAGCGGTTTTAGGTGTTCAATTAAAACGAAGCACATCAATTACAACCAATGGACAGGACACCCTACTGATGCTATTGGGGATATTTTGTCTCGCAAAGCAGTAAGAGCCTGAGACCTGAGTAGATAGAGTAACTTACGAACAAAATTCCTTCACACATGTAGATAAATGAAAATCTACACAACACAAATGTAGGTCAGCACAATATTGAGAGATGGCGAGGTAGAAGCTTACAAATGTGCTTACATTCTTGCATCACGCATTGGAACCTCATATAGACTTAGAATAAGGATATACAGGCGGTTGACTGGGAGCGAGAGCGGAAGGCAGCCAGCGTAAGCAGGACCTCTGGTTGAACATCAGAAACGTGAACTTCATCTGAATATTAATTAAGATACCCAAACAGGAAATAGTTCCGGTCGTATATATGGTTGGTGCTGGGTCTGTCTGACAAGCAGGGCATAGCCTTCCCACTTAAGCACAGCAGGTGGTTCCATTTAGAGTCACAGCCACAGCCTTATCCATATCCATTCCTTTCAATAAAGGTGTAGGTGTACGCAGGGAATAGCTGGTGCAAGAATGCATTCCATTGGAATATCAATACCGCACTTGAAGGATATTACCAGCAGATGTTTGCATTGCAACCAACCCTCCAGCCCCTAATTCGAATTGCTGGATCCATACAGAGCACATCACCTCAGGATAATAGTGTTGGTGTTGCAATTTTTATGGCAATTCGCACATTTGTCGATGTTTAAACTGTTTTTGCCTGGCCCTAGCCTAGCCTGCTGGGTGTTGTTCGGCACGGAATATAGTCGAGTATTTTGCTGAAAAACGATCAACAGGGAGCAACAGAGGTGAGCCCATGAATAAATCAGGACCTTACGTAGGCGTTGGTCTTGCTGTTGTGAATAATTAAAGCCACATGGTGCATTATGATGATTAATTGTTATAAAAATGCGACTGCATGCCAGGTGTGCCATTTAATACACAACAAATCCCAACAAACAAAAAATGGGGAAAACAAATTTGAAATTGGCCCTGGTCCAGTTTAAATAGAAGAAAATATTGAAATAATATTTGGTCGAATGGCAAAAAGGTATGGGCATTGGGCACTATCTTAAGGAAAAAGTGAAAACAGGAAGAACAAGATTAAATGTGAAAATATGCTTCCAACTAGCAAAGATAACTCATGGGATAGTTTATTTTATATATAAAAAGTGCTATAAGATAAATAGTTCAAAGAATAAATTGAATTAATTGAATTGAATAAATTTACCTATTTAAATATTGCTTAGAATGTTTTCAATACAGAGGAATTGAATGCTAGTACGTGGAAATTGATTTTTTTTGTAAAGACTGTGTTAAGTTATCTAGGAATTGGTCGAAAAAAATGACGTTGAGGCTAAGCGATGTACATGTTTAATGCAACAACAACTACAGGGTAATTATTTTCGTAGTTTCAAGTTGGTAGCGCTGGCATTTGACACCTGTCAAACTCAGCTGTCATTTGAAGTGTCATAATATTAGTTGAATGTTTTTCATTTCGATAATGGATCGCTTAACAATCGAAGAACGCATTAAAATTATTAAAACTAACTACAAAATTGGTGATTCAAACGTAGCCACTTTTTGCGCATTACGCGATGATTATAGTTGTCATAATCGACCGACTACGCAAGCAATCGGTATAATTGTGAATAAATTTGAAAAGTATGGAAGCGTTACTGATGTCGTAAGGCCTGTAGATCATCGTAATGCACGTTCAGTCGAAAATATTGCTGCTTGAAGCGCAAGTGTTGCTGCAATGATCAAAATTTATTTATTTCCCGGCGTTCGCAGCAATTGTTCGAATGATAACCGATTTTTTTTGGCCGGCGATTGAAGATCATGACTTTGACGATTTGTGGTTCCAACAAGACGGGCCAAAACAAGCCACACAACACGACCAATTATGGCTTCATTGCGTGAGAAGTTTTCGCGTAATTTCACGTTTTGGTGATGTTGCCACCAAGATCCTGCGATTTGACACTGTTAGATTTTTTTTTCTGTGGGGCTATGCAAAAGACCATGCTTACGAGAATAATCCTCGAACTCTAGACGCATTAAAAATAAACATTACTCAAGTTATGGCCGAGATACCGCCCGAAATGTGCGTAAAAGATTTTTAAAAGTTACATCAAAAGAATCGCATGCTGCGAATCCTCTCGAGGCTGCCATTTGAATGATATTGTTTTTCACACTCAATGGCAAAGTCCAAACTTTATAACGAAATAAAATTTTCATCAAAAATGTATCGCTGTGTGTGTTTTATTTTAGCTTTTACTTTCGAAACCAAAAAATTAATGACCCTATAAACCCCTTAGGGCTTACCTAAGCACAGAGAATTCCCGGGGCTTACAGTTTGTATGAAAACTCCATTGCAAACTCTGTAATGGCGTCTCTAATCCACGATGTGGTTTTTTTTCAACCAAAAAACCCTCCGGGCTTGCAAAAAAACACACCCAGTGAACCAAAATATGCTATGTCGCTTCTGCAGTGTCGCAAAATGAAGTGGGTTTGTTGAATTTTTGGAGACAAAAATCATGTCCGTGAAGTACGCACTGCCATTTTTAATTTTCGTAAAAACAAAACAGCATATCTTTTATTTTTTTGAGAAAATCGTAAATTTGCAAAAAAAAATCATCCCAGCAATTTTCAAATTGACGATTTTTTAATAATATTTATGTACGGTACATGGCAGTACAATTGTTTTTCTTTTTTAAAACTCAGAATGGCAATGCTAAGTGTATGATATGGCGCTTCGCAAAATTTATTTTCGACCAAAAGATGCAAATAAGTGACTTTTTTATAGTAGCTCTTCAGACCAAAAACTGAGCAAAAATCAGCACAGCTTTGATTTTTAAGAAAATCGTAATTTTGCAAAGAATTTCGGCCATAAAATTTGCAAATTTGCGATTTTTTTAATAATATTTACGGGACATTTAAGGGACATTACACCCCTTTTTTTTTTTTTTTTGAAAAATAAATATGGCAGTGCTAGCTTCACACTAAAAAAATGGCTTGCCTCTAAAACCATGTGCTCCAAGCGACGTCATTTGAAAGCAGCAGAAAGGTGTGTGCGGAGAAATGGCGTGTTTAAATTATGTCCATACCAAAATTTTGTTTGTTTCTTTTTTACTTGCGAATATAGGTACTATATGGCAAGTTATGTATTCGTACAAAAAATTGAACTCGAGATTTTGATCAAACTTGACATTACGATGATAGCGAAGACGAAAAAAGTCGGTCTCGCAAAAACTTCCGTCTGTCTATCTGTCTGTCTGTCGGTTCGACTACAGCCTAAACGGATGGGTCGATTTTCTTTAAACTTGGTACCTAGCGTTTTTGGACATTCCCCCACCCGTTTTTTTCTCTTTTTTTTAGGACCAAAATTAACAGTAGCTGTCATACAAAATTTCTTGTCCAAAAAGGAAAAACTTATTTTTCTTAAATCCAGCGCTACCGAATTTGTATTTAAGAACTCAATAAATTTAAATAGTTATAAGTTGCCGTTTAATAACAAAAATGGTTCACGAAAATGGTTATTAGCGGTACCTCCCAAAGAACCATTTTTTTGATTTTCGCTTTTCTCGAAAACGGTTAAACTGATGCTGATCAATTTTTTTATGAAAAATTATTGACACATTATAAATATTTAGTATTGTGTACCAAAATTTTCAAAAAACATATTGTTTAGATTTTTAAAAAAAGTTTAAAATTTTTTTTTTGAAAACTCAATATTTCAAAAACGACTTATTCGATTTTTATTAAACTTGGTAAATAGCAGTTTTTTAACTTTACCTAGAAGATTTTTCACAAAAATTTTTCAAATACCCAAAAATAACGGTGCCCATACAAATGTTCAAAAACCATTAAGAAAAATATTTTTTTCTCAAAAAAAACTCCTACGATTTTGATAAAAGTTTTTTTGTGTGTTAAAATTAGTATGATCTACCATTTAAAATTTTTAAATTTTATATTTTATGTTTATTAACAGTACATCTCATAGAACGGTTTCATTGATTTTCGACTATCTCAATATCTGATCAACCGAATAAAATAAGATTTTTCAAACAGAAGCTTGTAACAAATATAAATAAAAGTGCGTAGCGAAATTTTCTAAAAAAAATAATTTTTGGATTTTTGAAAAAAAAAATTCAAAATTGTTCTTTTGAAAATTCGATATTTCGGAAACGGGTAGCAGATTTTTTTGTAAAGTTCAATTTTTAACTCAACATTAACAAATGGTGTACATCGCGTTGGGTTAAAAAAGATTTAAAGTCTTTTAATCAATTTCTTTTTAATTTTGTTCATTTAAAACAATTTACCAGTTTAAATAATATAATTTTCTTTTATGCATATTGCATATGTGCAACACTAGGCTATATTGTTAATTTTTGTATACTCATATAATACCACCTGCAACTAAACTAAGTTTTGGCAAATGGATAAAATATAGACTCCCATAGCTAATTTATTTCAGACTATAGAACCACAACGTGATAGCGCATAAGAGCAAGTTCGTGCGACCAAGTCTTGCATATTTTTTATTTATGGCCTGTACTGTGTTTATTATCAAAAAATTTAACTTGAAAGCTTTAGAATTAATAAAAATGATAGATACTTATTGTCCTAAGAGTATATTATGTAAAGTTACAATTAGTTCTAAAAAAATACCATGTGTTGCTATTTATCTATATGTTTCAGGATTTCAACTATGACAATAGAAACTAAGCTTATCGGTCATCGAAATTAATAAAATAGATGCCGGAATTAAATTGAAAATATACAAGTATTCAATTTTCAATTCCTACAAAACATGGGCAATTAAACGCTTTTAACTAGCATTTCAGCTACATATCAACCGTTCAATACAAAACATACAGTTCAATTTCATTTACAATATTCACAAAACCACCATTGAGCACACACATCCATTCTATACTATAATTGTCCCTGGGGGATGTTCAATCTGCATGTATTAATTAATTTTATCGTCGATACAATATTCCCAAGTGAGAATCTGGAAAGCACAATTATTATTATATTGATAGAAATGAAAAACACAAAAAACACACTAAGCAAACAGAATAAAATTTGCAATCCAATGCGAATGTGAATATGACTTTGAATAAATTAATATTCATATCTACATATGTATGTAGCTTTGAAAAATTTTAAATAAATTATCAATTTTTTTTCTAAATCGGGAATTCGAATCATCAAAAACAAAAAAATTATTTATGGAGAATTTACATTGGTCTTCATGCGAGTCCTGCAAAAAAAGAGATGTAGGATATAAAATTTACATTTGTTGGATAGAGAGAAAAGACCAAAATGCAGAGATCATCATGAATGTAGATTATAGGAAGTGCCTTAATGCAGATCATTATACAATATACATATACTACAGGGTGACCAGATAGCAATGATAGTTTTTTTTTCCATTGATATGTTGCAGCAGCTGTCAAAGTTAACAATGACATCCAGCTGTCAAAATATTAAGTAAGGTTTGCCATATCATTATGCATCGTTTCATGCTCGACGAAACGTGTGGAAATTATTAAAAAAATATCATCGAAATTCCTGTTGAGTTGTAAATACGACATTCGGATTTTGGCCAAAAACTCAACTTCTCGGACGAGGCCCATTTTTGGCTCAGCGGCTATGTCAACAAGAAAAATTGCCGTTATTAGAGCGAACACAATCCACAAACGTTCGGTGCCATCATCGGATCTTATTTTTTTCGAAGTGAGGAAGGATACATCGTTACCGTCTATCTTCTGAGGTTAATTGACTTTTTGTGGTCAGAGGTTGACAACATCGATATTTCCGAGTCCGAGCTGTAGTTCCATCAAGAAGACGTCTCTAAATGCCATACAAAAGCGACGCAACGCTTGAAGTTGTGAAGGATAAATTTGGTGACATGGTCATCTCACGGTTAGCGTTTATCAATTGGCCGCCGCGATCATGCAACTTGAACACCACTCGATTATTTTCTCTGGGGCTACGTGAAATCCTTAGTCTACGCTAACAAGCCAATCATACTTTGGATAAGCTCGAGCCTAATGTTCGAGATGCTATTACCATTGCACTGAGTCATCAAAACTAGGACCGACTGGTTAGCACTGCCAGTGAAGCCAAGGAGACCATTTCAATGATTATGCTTTTCCATAAATAATAGCATGAATATAGCTTCGAAATAAAGCCGTTGTTTTTTTTTTTTAAATTTTTTTTCTTATCATTCTTATAACTGGTCTGGTCACCCTATATAGGCTTATCGGTGTAAGGTTCAACAAAAAGCTAGAACGAGTAGGTTGGGTTAAGACAAGAAAAAAAATCGTGCAGGAGGGGTGGTTTATTTCTCCCCGCTTAGGCGTGAGGTGCAGTTTTCAAAAAAAAAAAATTGACTTAAAACAGAAAAAAAAAATTATTTAAGAACAATGGTTACACATACAATAGCATGATATACCTTTTTGTAAATTTAGAAATCTCTTCTTTTATTGTCTTTCTAAATAAAGTTGTTTTAGGGAATAGTTTTTGAAAAAATTAATTTTCAAATTCAAAATTTTTTAAAAAAAAAGAAAGAAAAAAATTGCAAACAAATTTTTTTCAAAATTTTACGTAATTAAAGACTAATTTTGTTTTCAAAATTAAATGCACTTATTAGTTTTTAATCAAAAACAGAAAACTGAGTGCTAAAATGTCTTTTACTTTTTGAGAAAATTCAAAATAACTACATCTACCTTACTAGCTACGTAGTGGTAATAGGATCTATAGAGCAGCTTAAGCAACAGATTGGAGTCAAATTAAGGGAATTTTATTTCTCTTATTTTCAATTTTCTAAAGAACTAAAAGAGATTTTAGCATCCGTGTAGTATGACTAAGAATTAACAAGAGCATTGAATATTAAAAACAAAATTACTACTTAATAACTTAAAATTTTAAACAAAATTAGTTTGAACAAATTTTTTTCAATTTTCTTCTCAAAATTTTGAGTTTGAAAATTAACTTTTCAAAAACAATTCTCTAAATCAACTTTAAGGGATAATGCTTTCTTGTAGAAGGGTCAAAAATAAGCATTTTTTACTATTGGTGGGGGGGGGGGGGTAGGGTCTAACTCGCCCCGTTTAGGGGTTAGGGGCAATTTTAGAAAAAAATGACTTAAAATGAAAAAATAATTATTAAAAAACAACGGCAAAACTCAAAATTTTGATAACAAAAATTAAAAAAAAAAGCTTAGACTAATTTTTCTCAAAAATGTGAAATGATGCGCTAAATTAGCTAATAAAAGTTAATGAAAATATTAATTCTGAATCGAACACAAAAAACCGAAACGATTTATGTCTTCCAGTTTCTGAGAAAATTACTAAAACTACTTTTTTATGAGATTTTTGTTTTTTGGTATTTACGTTGATTAGGTTCATCTTTGTAAGTTAAGTACAGCAATTCATTTAACGTTACCCAGAATGCTCCACGAGGAGGTAGAATTGCATTGCATTCCGCGTCCCAGTCGGTCAGTTTGTGAGTAAGTCAGGAGTTAGTTAAAAATAGTAAAGTCAATGTTCAATGTATTTAAGAGGTATGTAAGTCTCGTCAATGAAGTCATCGTCCGTACTGGTGTTACTGTCGAGTTCATTGAGTTCGTCGTTGATGGTGAAAAGCCGAGGTTGTTTTGGCGGTAAAACACCCTCTAAGTGCTCACTGTGAAAAGTGGGAGGGTCGAAGTCCTTTAGTTGCAAACCCATACTTTCTTCACCATCGATAAAACCTAGGTACACTTTTTTTACGTCTAGTAAAAATTAAATGATTTGGGAGACCAAGTCGTCTTTATATTTTTAGAAGCTTGTTTTCTTCGCCGCCAATATGTTAACATCAACGTGAGACGCTATTATTTCGGCTATTTCACGACAATAGTTAAAGTAATCTATTATAGTAGATTTACTTAGCTCACTTTTACTGTCGTGATGGCGCCAAGCGATTAAATGCTTATTTTAAAATAATGATATAAAATAATATTTAAAAAAAATCCTTAATTTGAAGCTTAAGATTTAACTAACTTACCTGAAAAACTGTGTTCACAGGTATTTTAATCACAAAAGAGATAATTATAGCAAGCACTTCGCGAATCTCTAGCCGACATTGAGGCCCATGGAAAAATGTGCCAATAGATGGGTTTCAGAGGTTTTTTTTTAGCATCGCCGCATCCAACCGAACTTAATATTTTTAAGTTTTTCCACTTTCATTGGTAAGTTGCAACAAAGTTCTAGTGGGAATTAGACCAATTTCTTCCAAAAAAGCAATTCTTTTTTAATATTGTCGACACCAAATCCCCGAACGAACAAAATATTGAAAAGTTATTTAGTTTATCATGAAGTAGTGGATGCTTAGCCGCCATTTTGTATTCACAGAAAAAAAAAACACTTCACTCTACAAAGGTTGAATAATGAATGACCTTTGTAAACAATAACCTGTACCACATTTGCATACAAAAATTACCGGAACGAAATTCGGATGTTTGTTGATTTATTTTTATATGATCTAGGTATGTACATATACTTTGAACATTACAATTGCTATTGCATTATATAGGTATTTAAGACACAAACATACATATTAAGAAATATATATGTATATTTGCTGCAGTTGTACAGTATTACCTAATATGAATTTTTTATAATGCAATACATTTTCATGTCTGAAAATTTTAAATGTGCAACTTTGGGCCACGTATATGTATATTTAGAAATCAGCTGTTGACTTGGATATAATAATATAAGACAAATAATTGAAAGTTTAAATCCAGATTCTTTAAATGCAAAAGAAACTTTGCATACACCCAACATCGCACATACCCCAAATCCTATAGTAGGCCAAACAGGGGGGTTGCAGGTACATATCTCACTATTTATACGCCGTAATGCTGGGTGCTAGCATTGTATATATGTAAGCAAAAAAAAAAAATAAAATCTCATACAAAAGTAGTTTTAGTAATTAGCAATTTTCTCAAAATCTAGAAGACATAAATCAATTCGGTTTTTTGTGGTCGATTGATATTTGCATTGACCACAAAAATTCAGCGCATCATTTCACAATTTTAAGAAAAATTAGTCTAAGCTTTTTTTCCATTTTTTTTATCAAAATTTTGAGTTTGCATGCGATTTTTTTTAAAAACTATCGGCTAAAATAATTTAATTTAAATGCAGGATTAAAGTAAAGTATATATTCCTAGCTTTCAAAAACGGTATATTAATTAACTGTAAGTGTTGCCGTTTTTGCCCCTACCTCCTAAACAGGGCGAGATGGACCCCCCTCCCATAGTAAAAAATTCCTGTTTTTGACCCCTATAAAAAAAACCGTTATCAATTTTTGGCGCCAAAGTTATCGTACTCGTGCACAACTTTATTTAAAAACTCAATAAAAGAAGAGATTTCTGGCTTTTCAAATAAATATAGCATGGCATTGTAGGTTTTACTGTTGTTTTTAATTTTTTTTCTGTCTTAAGTCAATTTAACGGGGGGAAATATACCACCCTCCTATACGATTTTTTCTTGTCTAAGCCTATCCTACTCGCTCTAGCTTTTTGATGCACCATATACTGATCACCCTGTATACAAGTACATCTAGGTACCTACTAATATTTCAAATTTTAATAATAAAGTTATGCTTAATTATTGTGTGTTACAAAAACAAAGTTGTTGATATTATGAGACTTTATAGTTTTTCGAAGTTCCAATCCAAAAAGGGAAATAATTTGACAATCTGTAAATTGCAATCGAATATTTACAAAAAACAAACCTAAGAGTTTTACTCAACAAAAAAAAAAAAACATCACAAAATTATGTTTCTGCCAGCAACATGTTCTTCCCAATCGAATAATGAATGACAGCGAATTCATAATAAATTATAATGCAAATTGATATAAAATTCAAATAAAATTTTCCACTCAACTTGCCAATGGAAATTATCCAAACTACTTGACAGCCCAATTGTGTGAGGGCAGATGCGGAGGTGGTTGCGGTGGTGCTTCGTCGACAAAAAGAAACTTTAAGAATCGTTTCAATCTTCCAGCATTTGGTTATGGTCCATGTAACGACAAAAGTTTCCCTTGGATTTTCCCATTGAACAAAATACAAAAAAAAAAAAACTTTTATTTCCGACTAAAGAAGCTGCGTGTCTTCGTTTTTTTTTGTTTTCGCTTGCAATTCAATTATTGCCAACATCAGCAGTTTCCCTTGCGATAAATGAGACGATTCCCGATCTAGCTAGCAGCAGGAAAAACAAAACCACATTCATCTGTGTTTGCCTTTTTGAGGTTAGGCTTGCTACTCGTTTGGGGGTGGAGGGGGTATAGAAGGGTAGAAACTTTGGCATTGTTTTGCTTAAAAACACATTAATTGAAGGATAACAATAGAAAATAGCTCCATCTCCGCATCCCCATACCATCTCGACTTGATGACCAAAAATTAATGTGTTACCATGAGTAAACTTTCGAACTTCAAATGAATAATTATTGTACATAGCTAGTTGTTTTGTTTTTTGTTGTTGTTCCTTTCCGGTTACTTTTTGGTATAGAGCAAGGATATTTACAGAACGCTCTCGCCTGTATACCACAAATTTAAGTTGAGAAAAGTCCTTAATTCCGTTATCGCACGATGAGATTAATAATCCGCTCGTATAGAATTCGTCCTTGGTCCTCAACCCATTAACAGAACTGAGTTATATATATTTAGTTGGAGCAGAAGCTAACTGTGTAGCTATTCTCAGATGAAACTTGTTCGATAAAAATCGTTTGAACTTCGAACTTTTGGGAACACTATCAGGATCAGCGGGACGTTTTGCAGATGCATTTCCGTTGTTTATTCTGTCATCAAGATAACAATTCCAGTTTGGCAAATAAGTTTTGCCTTATATAGCTAGTGGATACAGGAGTATACATTTTCCTTTTCTATACGTTTGGGACTTAAATAATTAAGTTAAGCAGAAAAGGAGAGCGGCGAAAACATAAACTTTTTCATTTCGAAATTGTTTTGGGTTTTCAAGTTATTATAGAATGTGCGGGAAGGACGCTCTATGGCTCGTTGGTATAACAGTCGATCGTTAAGTCTAGATACGGCGCGGATGGTAGATGATGGTGGTATTTTATATTCAAGGTTTTCCCAATGCTCAATATGTACTATGATTGTTTTGAATAACTCTTTTCACAAGTGTTTTGAATCAATTTTATTTCTGTTTGTTTATTCAGGAGTTTTAAAGTCAGGGAGGTGACAGTTAGATTACATTATCTTATAGTGGCTTTTGAAAAAGTGAACACTAATCGATAGCTTAGTGTCAAACACTTACAAAACTGCTGGGCAGACATGTTTCTTTTTCAGGTAAGTGCGTAGGATTGTAATGGCGGAGGTCTGAATTCAATTGCCAGCTTCGTTCACCTAAAAAATAAATCGGCTATTATCTCTTGCCATTGAGTTATAAATCTTCTAAGAGTATCTCCTGTCATGGATAAATGCCTTTCATAGTATAGCCTGTTGGATTCGGCAGAAAATTGTAGGTCCCCACCATTTTTACAAACAAACAACACGCACAAAGGAATAATTGAGAGTTGTATGGGTCACTAGGCCCTGCCTCTCCACCGAGCTTTCCTGTCACTGAATTGATTTATTTTATGGTAAGAAAATGGCTACTTCTAGCTGCATTTTGAAATATTTAAAAAGGATGGACCCATGTTATGTAAATCGATAAAATCAGTCGATAAAAGATTAAAAAAAAAAACCATATCAGTTTTTTTTCCATTTTTCATCGTTTCTCGACTGATTTTATCGATGCGATCCTGGTACCTGAAGTATTGACATGAAACTGCTTAAAAATTTTCTAACTTTAAAAATTTGTTTAACTAAAGGGTCTTCCAAAGGGGACTTCAAAACTTTGACAGTAAATAGTGGCCATATTGTTGAGGCTCCATCTGTCAAATTCGCTGTCATTTATTCAGTCTGTTTTGCCAGATCACCATGAACGGATATACGTAGCGTTCAACAACACGTGCAAATCATAACTTTGTTTTATCAAAATGGGTGTTCATGGGGCCCATTTTTCGGCCGGAAAAATCGTTTTACCGAGAGGATTTATAATTCGCAGTGTGCTGGCTGAACTTGAGTCCACTGATTCAGTAAACGATCAACCAACACCCGTACGTCGACGAAACGACAGATCTGCTGATCTTCCGAAAACATCGCGGCTTTCTGTGAGAGTGTGCAGGAGAATCCGAGGCAGACGGACTTTTGCAGACCAGAACTTGGCTAATTTTTCGTTGTGACTTGAGCGTGCACCCGTGCAAAATTCAACTCACCGAAGAGCCTAAGGTAAAGGACCATAGAAAATGACGTGCGTTCGCTGAATGGGCTCTGGAGCAGTTGGAAACTGGCCCAAATTTTCATCGAAAAATCATCAATCAGCGATGAGGCCCATTTCTGGATGATTGGGAACGTCAAAAATTTCGATGATATCTCAAAAACACTTTGTTTTATTAAAATTTAAAGATAGTAAGCGCTTAATGAAACGCCCTGTAGTATCATACTACCTCCATTTTCTAAATAAACTACAATTTAACTCGCCTTAAACAGTGACAGTTCATGCAAAAAAGTAAGCAAACATACCTACATTTTTGACATTTGTCATCACCGTCAAAGTGACATATATAGATTAAGTATGATAAAAAGTAAAAAGATAAATAGGTATTTGGTGATTTTAAATAAAATGTTAAAAATTTGGAAAATCCTCTTTTCACCTAATATCATACAGAACTGCTTTAACATCGTATTAAATAGTCTATGATTTTTCAAGTTCGCACATAAGAGCAAGTGCGTGGGACCCAGTTGTGCATTTTATTTTGTTAGGTATTAAGGAACGTAAAAATAGGAACCATGTATATGCCTTTAAATAGCACCTCAGACCGTCATGCTTCGTCCTCGCTGCCTAACAGTCTTTTTAAGTTCAATGGCAAATGTTTTCCTATATCTTGTCCAATGCGGTTAATTTTTAGTTCATTATGCAGCCAGTACGCATATTCGTGTTCAACATTTAACATTTTTTTATATTTGGCGTTAGGCAACTACGCACAAGAAAATAACGCCCAAATTGTGTTTGGAAATAACGCCCAAAAAAAATTCGAAAAAATTGTTATTATAATTTGTTTCGTCATTTTGGGTTGTATTTCCTGTTTTGTTGTTGTTTTTAAAACAGGAAATAAAGCCCAAATAATGAGTAGAAAAATTTGAAAGCGAAATAATGCCCATAGTAGGAAATATCACCCATAACAATAACGTAATGCAAAATGAAACAAATAATTGAAATATATCGCCCAAAAGCTTTTATTTTTGAGTCTTTAATTCGTTTTATATAAGAATTGGAAATAAAGCCCGAAAACTTGGAAATAACACCCAAATGTATGGAAATATCGACAAAAATTAAAAAAAAAAAATATTTTCCATTGAAATTTGTGGGCTTTATTTCCCATTTATAATTTGGATAATATGGCTTTATTTCCATTTTGTTTTTTTTACTTTTGGGCGTAAGAGACTATTTTGGGCGTTATTTCCAAAAACGATTTGGGCGTTATTTCCCTGGGCGTTATTAACTAACACCCTTTATTTTGTGCGTTACTCAAGACAGCTTGCTAAGACTCTAAACTATATAGTTTAACGATCCAGTCCGTAAAAACGCGATCCAGCTCATGTCGTAAATTGCATAAAATAAAAAAATAAGTACCTGGACTTAAAAAATGATTATAAAATACATTTATTACATATACATAAAATTTCCGTTCCTTAATCAACAAAATCCCTTAAATTGATTATGACCGACGGTTTCGAAAAGATTGGCGCTCCGAAATACGCAAAAGATTACTTATCATTTATTCAATATACTCAAATGGATTTATATACAAAATTTCAGCTTGTTCCATCAATGCCACTAAATTGAAGATTGGATTCTATACAAATCGACGCAACATTTATCATTCCATATATCTCATGGGGGGGCCTCTGAATTTTGTACTCAAATCAATCCCGAACATCTTTCCCTAAAATTAAATATTAATAATGACCAATATCGCTTAGGTGTGCCTTCGTATTTTTTATCTTGTGATTGATAACTTAATCATGTTCCATAGATATAGTCCTGTCGTGGCATTAATTTATTAAAAATCATTTTGAAACCCCACTGTCTATATGATGGTATAATTTAAGTTTTAACATTTAAAGCCTCTTTTTAACTGAAAACAAAACTTATTTATTTATACTCGGACTTGGGGTAGTGAGACGCCCGTTTCTGGGTTTTTATTTCTTCAGTACACACATTGGTTGCAGCAAACTAGACCTACTTGGTTCGTTTTTCCTCTTGTCTTATATACAATTATTATTATTGTAACTTGAAGACTTTTCTTCAGCAGGTGGCGTCTAGGTATCCAAGTTGTCACACAAATCATGACACTTTGCCAGAGCCGCAGCCGGGGCGAAGAATTATTTATCTTCCTTGTTGCATTCGTTCGGTCTAATATTTCAATTAGAATAGGTTATTCTTGAAAATTCTCGACATTGCGAATGTTGTGCTGGTGCAACACGAAACGCTTCACAAAATATAATTAATTTATCGCTAGAGAAAATTGTTTGCCCCCCCTTGGTGCTCTTTATGCCACGCATATTTGCCTCGATTGTTCCACTCCTGGGTGAAGATAGATGGTTTCCTCTGACAACAACCTACCCCTCATCTCGTTTGGGACGCCTGCCGCGCCGCCGATTCTTTGATGCCTCCCGAATGTCATTTGTTGCAACGGAAAAATAGTGAAGTATTTTTTTTTTTAATTTTGTTTTGTGTTTAGCAAAGATATTAGCATCGCGTTGCTGATGCTGAAATGCTTTTTAAGAAATAGTTTATGCCCAGAAGTTAGACGCAATGTGCAAATTAATTAAAAACTATTTAAACATTCTTCTTGGACCGTTTTGTACTGTGTACGTACAGAGTTCTTGTGGCACTTTTGAGACAATTATACATACATAAACTGAGAAGACTGCATTATGCTGCAGCAGGGATATTATAGATTGAGTTGCAAGCATCTTGACGAGTGGCAAAAATAGTCCTGTGACAAGAAGTTTAGGTACCTATACATTTTAGCAACTGTATATAGGAACACTATTTTTGGAGCAGACTTTCAAGAAATAAACTTCATCAAAAAAAGACAAAGACTAAATTAGAAGGACAACTTATTGTGAAAATTATTTTAAGCCCATTACAAAAGTTTTTTGTTTTGTTTTTCTTGTTAATTAAGAATAGTTGTCTAATTTTGTCTGATCATTTAGACAAATAGAAGATGCAGCAAAAGTTTTGCTGTATAAAATTAAATCACCTCTTCAATGCAATTCTTGAAAGAGAAATATAACAAGTTAGAGCTCTCGATTTGGGCAATGATGTTTTAAGGTTTTGAATCAAACAACAACCACTTGAGGGAGCTATACCACCAAGTCATTATAGGCTGGAGTTGTAGCTAATTCACGACTGCAAGGCCGATCAGTGGTAGCTCGCACTCAAGTGGTTGTTGTTTCTTCACGTTATGAAAGGCAAAATTCGTAAAAATATCATCATCTAAGTCCCCAACCTTTATTACTTCCCCAAAGCAGAGAGAATTTTTGTAATCAAAACCACTTTTTTGTGTTTATCCCATTTCACTCTATAAATATCAAATTTTTAAAAATAATCTTTCCAATACCAACCGCATTTTTGAAATTGGATACCACTTTTCGTTTTTATCCCCTTTCCTCCTATAAATACCAAGTTTTTTGAAAAAAATATTCCTAAGAGGCCATACACTCAAAATACATATCCTTTTAAACACATAAAGGATTTCTTAAATTTGACATTTTTTATTTTTACCCCATTTCATCCTATACCTACGAATAATAAAATTTGAAAAAGAATATCCCTAAGGCCATTTCCTCAGAAAACCTTTTTAAACAAAAAAAGAATTTCCTAAACCGAATTTTTTAAATGGGATACCACTTTTCGTTTTTATCCCCTTTCCTCCTATAAATACCAAATTTTTGAAAAAATATTCCTAAGAGGCCATACACTCAAAATACATATCCTTTTAAACACATAAAGGATTTCTTAAATTTGACATTTTTTATTTTTACCCCATTTCACCCTATACCTACGAATAATAAAATTTGAAAAAGAATATCCCTAAGGCCATTTCCTCAGAAAACCTTTTTAAACAAAAAAAGAATTTCCTAAACCGAATTTTTTAAATGGGATACCACTTTTCGTTTTTATCCCCTTTCCTCCTATAAATACCAAATTTTTGAAAAAAATATTCCTAAGAGGCCATACACTCAAAATACATATCCTTTTAAACACATAAAGGATTTCTTAAATTGGACATTTTTTATTTTTACCCCATTTCACCCTATACCTACGAATATTAAAATTTGAAAAAGAAATATCCCTAAGGCCATTTCCTCAGAAAACCTTTTTAAACAAAAAAAGAATTTCCTAAATCGGACAATTTTTTGTATTTTCACCTCATTTCACCCTGCAAATTGCAATTTTTTTTAAATATCCTTGAAGCCATTTTCTAAGAATAACCATTCAAAGGCAGGTATTCCTAAATCGGATAATTTTTTTGTATTTTTACCCCATTTCACCCTTCAAATTGCAATTTTTTTTTTAAATATCCTTGAAGCCATTTCCTAAGAATAACCATTCAAACGCAGGTAGAGTTTTTTTTTAATCAGATACGTTTTTTTCATTTAACCCCATTTTACACTACAAAGTGAATTTTTCCGATATTTTTATAATTATTCTGCTATTCAAGGCGGAGACAAATCCAAGAAATCAAATGTCATTAAAATCGGTCCAGCCGTTCTTGAGTTATAAGTGTTGTAACTAAACTGACATTATTGTAAAGGGTGTTTTTTGTAGACGTGTGGTTTTCAATCTGGCAATACTTTTTTCTGAGTTGATCTTTGTGACAGCTGTCACTTGACTTATAGTCAGTTTGGTTTGCCATTTCATAATTTATAGACGTACTCTTGAACAACGTTTGCAAATTGTGCAAATTTAATACCAAAATAATTGTTCGGTTTGCGCGGCGCATCGCGCACTGCGTCCAATATTCGGTCGACATATTCGCAAAATCGCATAAATTCGAGCAACTATGGATCGGTTTCGCACCAAGTTTACTCTAGTGGATAGTGCGCATCCTCAGAGACGCCTTATACAGTGCGCACCGAAGACGCTATTGCTGCTGTGGAGCAGACTATCGAAGAAAAACCGAATGAGTCCATCCGCCATCGCATGCAACAATTGGAGCTTTCGAAAATTGGGCCTCTCGGCTGGAATTTATTCGAGCCAGCCACGGCGGCCACTTGCCCGAAATCATTTTTAAAACATAATTTCAAACCCTTATCTTAACAAAGTGCCTTTATACATTTTAATTGTAATGTATATTTTTAGATTATTTATTAAAGTAATTTTCCCATAAATATAATTTTGTTCATATGTATGTACTTGCGGATACGTTTGATATTTATGAGTACGACACCTCCATATTATACAATATACCAACGTTTCACGCCTAAGCATCATCATTCTTGAGTGGTTGAAAATTTAACTCGCATCTTCGCTCTGTGCTGTGGTTCTCTGTGGGAAATGAGACGACGCAATTTACTGTTTGCTGTCTTCATCAATATAGCAATTTATCCTCTGCTTTATCATCGCTCAAGAATATTGCCCGACATTCAGCATCATTGAAATATGACGCAATAGAGCGATAAATCAGAAGCTGTTTTCTGCTTATCCTCGCACTTCCATACATCCGCTTCCATAATTGACTACCTTTTCCTTCAGCTCCACACATCACACATAAAGTTCACATTAACCATAATCCTACTCCTTTCACATGCTATCTGGTTTTTTTTTTTTTTTTTTTTTTTTTTTATTTGGATTTGGGCAAAATTGAATATTATGTGTGCCATCTATATAAATGTGCCATTAAAATCCAAGAATCAAACCGTAAGCATCCGGAAATATCTTCATAAAAAAATATTTTTTTTTTGTCCTGCACTTCTTTGACATTAGACTTGTGTAAGTATGTGGAGGTATATCTACGTGGTGAGTATTCCACTCTCTTCTAAGCCTTCCCCTGGAAGGATGCCTACCCAGACTCACCTGACAAACTAAATCTGAATTTTATTTTTGAATACGTTTACGATTCACTTATCCAAAAGACTCACACATTATTCTCGAATTCAGAGGCTTAAATTGGGAACTCATGTTCCGAATTTACTTTCCATAAAAGGGACAAGGTCAAAAGTTCAGTTCGTGTTTTTTTTTTTTTTTTTTTTTTTATATTTCAACTTTTCTTCGGTACCTACTTTAAGTATCTACTGAGTTATTTTTGTATTGTTGTTGTTTGTTGTTGTATTTGTCCCAGTAACAGCTTCGAATTCCAAGTGAAATTAGTGTTAGCTACAAATTGTCAAGTAATGCTAGGGATTAAAGTTTTGAAGGGAACTAGGTCAACATAAATAATTCCATGATTTCAAAGTGAGCTGATGTCTATAGCTATGTAATGGTTTGGAGAAGAAATTAACCAAGCAACTGATGTGCCAGTGAAGAGAGACGGAGGAAGTTGTGGCATTGAAAGAAGGTTGCCTCAGAGAGATTTTAGTTGTATTTTCGTTTGTGTGGTGGAAGTGGGGGGGGGGGGGGGGGGGTAAGGTTGTGCATGGGAAAAAAAGAAACAAAGGTCACACCTTTGATTATAAATCCTAAATGTTTGGTGGAATTGTTTTTTTTTTTATATTAAACCATTCGATCTCTCATTCTTTCCTATTTTTATTGAACTGAAATTTTGTGGAAGTAATTGGAGAAGATGGAGACGAGTGGCAGAGGTATAAATAAATATAGAGACACAAAATTAGGAGTGTTGGCGCATATTGCACCTGTCAGCTGCAATAATGATCGAGCCAGCGCTACACGGCCTCGATCCAGTGCGCGTACATTCGCAATGTGCGCGAACAGCGCATAGTCACTTATTGTGTTTCCTCCACATAAATGAACGCGCCTAATATCTCGGTATTTAATAATACCGATTATTGGGTCTCTACATCTGTGGAGGCCATTTAAAAAACTTTCTTGAAATGTTCTTTACTCGCACTGCTCAACTTTTAACAAGCCCAATTTTGAGATATCGAATTTTCGAAATTATTGAAAAATTTTATCGAAAAAATTTTACATGCAATATAATTTGAGCTTTTTGAAAGTTTCTATAAATAATTTAATTTCATTGCCTTCAGCCAATAATGAAAAAATCAAAAATAACGTTCTATGGGAGGAACTGCTAATACTGTTAATAAATAGTTGTCCAGCGTAAAGATATTTTATATTTAATGGTAGACCGTACGTACCTACTTATGCCCACAGAAATTTTTTTGGAAGTTTTTGTATAAAAGGCAAGGTTCATAGAACGATAAAATATCATTCGTTCTTTCTTGAAAAATTCAAAAGGGAATTTTATTTTTGATTCGATCGCAATCTTAAAATTTATTTTTACGATCTACTAGGATGTGGATCTATAAAATATCATTCGTTCTGAATGGAGAACTATTGAAGATCAATTCACGAACCGTTCAAGTTAGAAAGAAAAATGTAATTTAACTGAAGGAAAAAAGTTTCGAAAAGCCAAAGTTACGCAAGGACAGTTTTTTTTTAAAAAAAAAAGAAGAGTTTCGAAATCCTTTGACCTTCATTGTTCCTTGATAGATTTCAGAATTAAAAACAAAAAATATTTTCAAAACTCTTGGAATTCAAATTTGCATTGAAAATTATGGCTTTACTCAAGTTCTTTTTTTAGGCCATGAAACTAATTAATCAGACTTGAATTACATTTCGAGAAAATTACTAAGCGGGTGGCAATGGCGCAGTGGATGTAGTGCTTGACTGCTATCTTAGAGATGTGGGTTCGAGCTCCACTCTAGGCAGCAGTCTTTTCTATATTCCCCCAGTCATATAACTGTTAAAATTATTATTATTATTATTATTTGAAAATTCAAAACGAAAATTTCGAATTCCGAATCAAACTTTTTTTTTAAATAACAAAATTAATTTTTTCGCAAATCTACACTTTTGATTTGTATACAAAATTTAAATATTTACTTGATTATTCAGCCTTATGACGAATTTCATCGTAATGGGACACTTGTTACAAAATCCCGAAAAAAAAACTCACAGAATCCATCGTATTGCAAAATTTCACACAAATTGCCATCAAGAACACATTCGGTGATAGTTTTTTCTATCAAATAAAAATCGTTATATCCGCGTTTAAACAACTAACCTAATAGCTTGCAAAACAGATCAGCTTTATATTAAAATTGTATGCTTACGCAATAAAAAAAATTATATTAACGTTTATTTTCAAAAGACTACGGTGTAGGTATACATATATTGTACTTCATTCCTCTACATTTCTGGACCCCTCACCAAATGTGTCAAAAAGACGAAACACGAAACGACCGAAAAAACGAATCGTGTAATCAGGCTCTATCACTGTCTTGTTGATTTCTAAACGTTAAACTCATCAGTTTGGCTCTTATGACATTAAACTCCCATTTTTTTTTGTTTTGGAGTCATATACACTCCACTTCAACTCAATAAGCACACACATTTTCAAAGGAAGATTGTCCATTTTTTTTTCAAACGTTGTGCATTGTCCTTCATTAAATAATAACCAAGGATGTTTTCAGATACATTTGGCATGATGCAGAGCCAGGAGGGGGCAAATCATGGAGAGAAGACAAGTATTTGGAAAAATTCATAGTAAAAAATGAATAATTTGTTAGTTGTTTAGTATTGTCCAGAGCCAGGGGGGCAAGTACCCCCCCTTGCCCCTTCCTCCGCTCACCTATACTAATACAATAAACATATTGAATTTTATTTTTGTAATGTCTAACTTGGTAACTTGCAATCTGTGCCAAGTTTCACAAAACTGTTTCTATTTCCTTCCAATCACTAATATCGGGTTTTTCAATAAGAGCGCTACAAAAGTTTTTTTTAAATAAAACAAAAACGGTTTTGGATATCAATGAAATTCTTTATTCCTGTGAAAGTACGTTCGATGCCATTATGTATGGAACTCGATTTCTTTTGCATGGCCACCACGGGCACGCTTGCAGAAGTCCATACGCTGAACCCAATTTTCGACGGTTTTCAAGCACAAATCGGCCGATACTGCTGCAATTTCACGTTCGATATTCGTACGAAGTTCATCAATCGCCGCTGGCTTGTTGGCATAGACCATAGACCTGACGTAGCTCCACAGGAAATAGTCTAACGGCGTCAAATCTGGACGACTGGACCATTTCGTGAGATAACACGTTCTCCAAACTTGGTTTCCAATAAATTGATTGTGACATTCGCTGTGTGGCTTGTGGCGCCGTCATGTTGGAACCACATGTCCTCCAAGTCCATATCATCCAATTGGGGCCAAAAATATTCGGTTAGCATTGAACGGTAGCGATCCCCATTCACAGTAACGTGCCGGTCTTGATCATCACGGAAAAAGTACGGCCCAATGACGCCGGCGCCGCCGGCCCATAAACCACACCAAACCGTAATTTTTTCGGGATGCAATGATGACTCATGGAGTACGTGTTGATTGATGCCTGACCAATACCGCATATTTTCTTTATTGATGAAGCCATTCAGCCAGAAATGAGCCTCATCGCTGATTGATGATTTTTCGATGAAAATCCGAATCATTTTCAAGTTGTTGCTCAGCCCAATTCACAAACATACGACGCTTCTGGTGGTCAAGAGGCTTCAGTTCTTGCGTCAATTTAATCTTGTAAGGATGTAGGCCAAGATATTTTCGCAAAATTCGCCACAACGACGTCACAGAGATGCCCAACGCTTGAGAACGACGTGTGAGAGAAACATTTGGGCTTTCTGCAACTGAAGCCTCAGCGGCAGCAATATTCTCGACACTACGGGCACTTCTTTGTCTCACTGGCACGGCAACATTTTGTACTGTGCCTGTGGATTCAAATTTTTCCACCAGGCGCTGAATTGTTGATCTGCTAGGACGATTATGACGACCATAAATTGGACGTAGCGCTTTTAACGTTGAGGCCACTGACTCCGAATTTCGATAGTAAATTTTAAAAATTTCGACTCGTTGTTGGCTCGTTTATCTTTCCATCATGAAATGGCAAGCCTTACTGAAGAGAAATGTCACAAAAACGTCAAGTAATATGGCGTCGCTTGGTGTCACTGTTGTTCTACTTTTGCAGCGTCCCTGTTGAAAAACCCTTTACTTATTTAATGTGGCACTACGGTCCAGATCGGACCAGCGCTGTTGCTCAAACATCAAGCTTTTTTTCTGCCAGGTTGAGGTCCTTTTCAACTTGCGTGCGCCATCTGAGTCGCGGTCTTCCTTACAGTATAGCAGAAGTGTAATGCTTAATTACAACAATCTTACCTTCTGATCATTTTGTTTTTCGGATCAACTTTTGGATGTAATTTAAAAGTTTTGTAAAATACCTGTTTCCAAAAATTTAAGGTTCCTGGGTGAACAATTCAATTTACTTACCACACAGCTACTTTGTATATAATTACATATACCTTAATATTCCTGCTTCAGTGTTTTCTATTGTATCAATTATTCTATTCTCATAGAATTTCAATTGAAATCTCCATAGAATGTGCATCTCAAATTCCTTAACAAAAATTCAAATTCGATCAACAATTTATATGACGTATAGAGATGAAAGGAATAAAGATAGTTCACCAACACACACCTTCACGCACCACCCAATCATCAATCATAGAATCTACATTTTGCATCATTTCTTTGAATAAGGATCGTGAGAATATCAATTTATATACATGGATACTGAATAATTAATATCTTCTTAATAAAATTGATTTTCCAAAGCAAAGGATACCTACATATATGCGTTACGCATATCTCGTGCAATTTATATTGAATTCCATGCACGCTTTTGTGCAACACATATATCAGGATGTTATAGGATGCTGAGGCTATATGCTATTGATTGGTATAGGTACTTGGGTGTAACAAGGACATTTGAAATTCAAGCTGTTTTCTGGTCAATTCTATTCAATTAGCATACCTTTACCATAGCAATACACCTACCTACGATGCAATGCTCTTACAATAACGACCAACAACAAAACCGAATATAGTTTTGGAAAATTTATGATTATCCTTTGTTCGTTTGTCTTACGCACAGTTTCACCCACACTCACGCCCATCCTCATCGCCATCACACCACTCACCAAACAAAGATACACTGCCTACTGCAAACGCCTATAAAATTAGTGGCCATGGTGTCATTTTGGATTGTCTGCGAAATTGCCACACCACAAATGAGGGTCCTTCGTCGTCTGCGTCGTCATCGTCGTCCTTCCCATTGGAATTGTTGAATGCATTAAACCGTGACAGTTGGTAAATTGCTTATGAATAAATCGATTGCTTCAAGCAACTATAACTAACAATATGCAGCATAAGGATATTTAATAAACACAAAGGATGTTGGGGCTAATAAAATAAATTCAATAATATCTTAATGAAGATTGCTTTGCTGTACTAACAACTTAAATTTTGTTGATTGTATGTACGTACATGTACAAGCGCACATACCTAATACTCCTTTCGTTTGTATGTAGAATAAGAATAAAATGCCATGTGTGTAAGAATTTCAATTAGGGATTTCATTTATTTGAATATTATTTGCCATTTTGGCACATTTTAGCCACAAATGCCTCAAGCCATACCAACCATACGCAAGTTTGAAGCTAACTGCCAGGAATTTTGTAGTGCAATGCATATACCTACATATGCCGTCTTAAGCAAAATTAAAATTTGAGTCAGGGTCGTTATGGGTAATATTGATATGTAATGTATTGGGTGTAATGAAGTAACAAGTTCGCTGCTTCTTTATTTAAAAGAAAATATTCACAATATTAATCCACAATTCGTTACTCGTAACTTACAAAAAAAAAGAAGATTTTTCAACAAATAATTTCGAAAAACACATAGGGACTGCAGGGACTGTCATGCTGGAGATGTGGGTTCGATTCCCAGCCTCGTCCACCTAAATAACAACAAAAAAATGTTTTTTTTCAAGGTTATTGTTTCTTTCTAGGAAGTGACAAGTCCAACGAGCATCGCTTAATATGAATAAGTGTCTCTCAACTTAGACGTTCGGATTTGGCAGAAAATTGTAGGTCCCCTCCATTTCCGCCAATAATACGATTTACAGAGTTGTAAGTCTCAAGTTTATTTAATTTATTTATTATAGTTGATGACATTCTTTATAAGCGGGCTTGATTGTAGGTACCTGCCTATCTAAAATAATTTTGGGAAAAGCCTACCTCTTCCTTATATTGGTAGTGGAACTGGTTCTTGTTTGACTGGAAATGTGTCACCTTCTTGCCCTATTACCCTTTCAACATGATGTACATTTTTTGATAGCTGATGATCACAGCTTACATCACACTGTGTTTATAAAGGTTGTTTTTTTTAGACGTGTGGTTTTTTAGAAGAAATAAAACGCATATAATTTAATGTTAGGGCCAAGAATTTAGCTTTATTATAAAGATAAAAGCTTGCCATTATGTTTTAAAAATGATTTTGGACAAGTGGCTTCCGCGGCTGGCTTGAATAAATTCCAGCCGAGAGGCTCAATTTTCGACAGCTCCAATTGTTGCGCGCTATGGCGGATCGACTCATTGGGGTCTTCTTCGATACTCTGCGATGCGTCACGCGAACCGAACCATTATTTTGGTAATAAATTTGCACAATTTGCAAACGTTATTCAGAAGTAAGTCTGTTAATTATGAAATAGCAAACCAAACTGAGCATAAAGCAAATGACAGCTGTCAAAAAGACAAACTCCGAAAAACCACACGTCTAAAAAAACACCCTTAAGTTTACTTGGAAAGCTATATTCTCTGTTATGAAGAGCCTTCAGTCCGGTCTTAAGACCATCAGCAGCAAGTTCTTCGGATTTTTATAAGACTTCTTCGATAGACTCATGGATCCTCTTGAGCTGGGAGACCGCGTACGCCCCTTTCTTTTCTTCTTATCCTTATGCTCGAAACTCTCCTTCCTTTTGCTGCTTTAGTTTTGATCTTTTGTTGGGTGTTGGGGTCTATGGAGGGTGGAGGCACAGCGAAGATCTTCTTGCTGAGGTGCTGTCTGTGAGCTCCCCAACTTCATGTATGCTAAGGAGCTCAACGTCGAATTTCTTCTTTCGCAGGAGTTTGCATCTTCTTTTCGTTAGATAGCCGGGCTTTGAGTTTTTCTCTGATAAGATAATGGTTAAGGACAAACGTCGACTCCCTCGAAATTAAAGTACTTGCTGCTCGAATCTAGTGTCTAGATTCTAGCCACTAGATTCTAGCTGCTGGACTAGATTCTAGAGGATTGATTCTAGCTTCTAGATTCTGTGGTTGTGATTTTAGTGGCTGGATTCTAGCCGCTGAATTTTAGCATCTAGATTCCAGCATCTAGATTCCAGCGTTTGGATTCTGTGGTTTAGATTTTAGCGGTTTCATTCTATACTGGCTGGATTCTAGTGCCTAGATTAAAATGGGTACATGCAAATGACTAGATTTTATTTGAATAATTCTAGTGGCTAGTTTCAAACGGCTAGTTTTTAGTGGCTTGATTCTAGAGGATTGAATCTAGCCTCTGGGTTCTAATGGGTAGATTAAGTGGTCTAGATACTACTGGCTTGATTTTTATTGGTAGATTCTAGAGTCTCGATTATAGCGCTGGCAACTGCAGTTTTGGATAGTCTACCTGTCGAAATTTTCAAAGCAACCGGAGATGAACATTCACCGCCTTATCTGCCTTTTGGATTCGGTAGCGAATTGTAGGTCCCCTCCATTGCTGTCAATAACACAGGAACAAAAATGGTTGAGAGTTGTGAGTCAATAGGCCTTGCTTCTAAATGAGCTATCGCATGTTCGTCAAACCCTTGATGTCGAGAAAAGCCCGTTGTTTTCCAGCAATCTCCCTTAGAACTTTATTGAAGGAATTGTACGCAACTCTGAAGTCAACAAGGCGCAGGTGCAATTTTTCAAAAGTTCATTCAACGACCGCCATAGGCTGATGATATTGATTGAAAGTATAGAAACGAAGGCGGTAAAAATAGCTTTGGCTGTCAACCTTCATAATTTCTGCCAGTGAATGGGCACGTTCACACAGTAATCTCGTTAGGTTTTCCCCTGTAAAAAACAACTGAGGTCAGCTGATACAAAATCTATGTTTTCTCTATCTGTGACAGCTTGGTTGAACTATCAATGGGTTTTAAGACTACAACGACAGGTTTAGTGGTTTAAAATATAAATGCTCTTTTCTATTTATAACATCCCTGAATTGTTTACCATTCGCAAATAGTGAAAACTTTTTTAACCAAATACATACCTGAAAAAAATACGGATACGTATTATATCTCGGTATTAAATTATGACTTGGATTTAATATTATTTTTTTTACTTTTAGAAGAACGAACTGCACTTACCTATGCAGAAATCTCATTAAAGGATTTTTAGCTTTCTACTTCTTGAATTTTATAACTCTTAAGTTAGTTTACACAGCCAGCGTACATAATAGCCACGGGGTAAGAAATGTGAATTAATTGGAAAAGCTTTAACTCTGTCATTCATTTTGCTGTTTGCTTACTTTGAAACGCTGTCACTTTTAAAATATTGAAAAACCAAAATGAAAGTTCCGGTAGAGAGTCACGAATTTTCGGGGAAGTATTTGCACTTCTTGTGAAAAATCCCAATTGCTATACATGCATATGTGGATCTGAAATAATGTTAAAGCGTTCAAGAGAGGAGATAGTGCTTGAAAGCTTATAAAGGGTCCGCCATCTAATGTTTTTTTCAACTAGATTTGACAGATAATTAGTTTTATCCTTCCGCTGAACGAATATGGTTGTGTATACGCTTCGCTAAGTATACCTGCGATCGACTCAGAGAAGATGCCGATTTTGCCAAAAAAATCGTGTTTTCAGATGAAGCTCATTTTGATCTTGGCGGGTAGTAAACAAGCAAAATTGTCGCATTTGGGGCACAGAAAACCCGCACGCATACATTGAAAAGCCGATACACCCAAAACGAGTCACTGTTTGGTGCGGATTTTGGTCCAGAGGCATAATTGGGCCATTTTTCGAAAATGAGCAAGGAGTGGCCATTAGAGTCAATGGCGATCGTTATCGGGCCATGTTGAACAAATTTTTGTTCACAGAAATTGAAGAGGAGGATATTGGCAACATTTGGTTTCAACAGGACGGCACTACGTGCCACACAGCCGAAGCTGCACTCGATGTTTTGCGCCATTTTCAAAAAAAAAGAAAAGTTATTTGGCGGACCCTGTAAAGGGTTTTCCAATAAGAGGTGTTATTTTGATATTCAAAGAAAAATGGCATTTTTTGAGATAGATGATCGGATGTTTATTTCATTATAAAGAGGAAGGTATGCCGAAACACAACATCAGCCAAATGGCCGCCACGACCACGCTTACAGGACCATATCCTTTTCATGAAATTTTCCATAACCAAATCGCAAAGTGGCTGCCCTATGTCCTCGATAGCCTCACGAATTCCATCTTTGAGGTCTTGAATCGACGCTGGGCTGTTGGCGTAGACCTTATCTTTCACGTGGCCCCAAAGGAAGAAGTCGCAAGGTGTTAAATCACAAGATCTCGGTGGCCAATTGTGATCACCTCTTCGAGAGATAACACGGTCCGGAAACTTTTCCCGTAAAAGATCGATGGTTTCATTGCTTGTGTGGCACGTAGTGCCGTCTTGTTGAAAGTAAACGTTGTCCAGATCAATACCATCCAATTCCGGCCATAAAAAATCATTAATCATCTCTCGATAGCGCAATCCATTGACCGTAACTGTTGCTCCAGCCTCATTTTCGAAAAAGTAAGGTCCAATGACCCCGCCGGACCATAAACCGCACCAAACAGTCACGCGGTGAGGATGGAGAGGCTTTTCAACAATAACTTTTGGGTTTTCCGAGCCCCAGATGCGACAGTTTTGCTTGTTGACGTAGCCTCCGAGGTGGAAATGGGCCTCATCAGTCAAGATGATTTTTCGATGAAATTCCGGATCATTTTCATGCATTTCAAGGACCCAATCAGCAAAGACACGACGTTGTTGATGATCAGCCGGCTTGAGTTCTTGTGTTAACTGAACTTAATAAGCCTTAAGACCCAAGTCTTTATGCAAAATACGGTGTAATGACGTTTGTGGAATGCCTAATTCCAAAGAACGACGAGGAATGGACAAACCTGGGTTTTCTTCAACACTTTGGGCTACAACAGCAATATTCTCAGTTGTTCTTGAGCGACGTGCACGGGTTTTATTCTTCACATCACTAACTTGTCCCAACAGCTCGAATTTGTCCACCAAATTTGTCTCTGCCAAATTTTCACCATTTTTATAGTGAATTTTAATAATTTCAATGCGTTGTTGAAGCGTGTATCGTTCCATTTTTATTAATGGCGTAGTTTCTACTTGTCAAATGTCAAAAAATGACAGCTTCAAAAGTGACAGCTACCGAAATAGCGGGTTATTCAAAATAACACCTCTTATTGGAAAACCCTTTATTATGCTCAACCAAACTTTAAAAAATAAAAAAAAAAATATTTCTTTTTAAATGTTTCATAAAAAAAAGGTCTTACCCTCTATCCGTAACTAAAAACCAAAAGCTTCTGCAATGAATAGTTCTCAAAATATTGTATTTCAAAGCCAAAGTGACGGTCTTTTTAAACTCACTCCGTTTATCTGAAAACCAAAAGTGTCTTCGAAGTCTGGTTCTTGAAATATTGCTTCTTCTTGATAGTTTTTTTAGAACACAAATCTCACAAAGGTCTTTCTTTGAAGGGTTTAAAAAAATCCTACTTCGAGTCACAAAGAAGTGCTCTCCTTTTAATTCAAAACAAATCTCTAATAGAAGTTTGACAATTTAATAGAACTTTTAAGCTGATGATCACCTTTCACTTTCCCATCCGAATCCTGATCCTGATATACTCGGTTGTACGCCAGACACGTGTATACTATACATAAATATAGGCAAATCCAATCTGCATGCCTGGGAAAATTCTCCTATTTTCATCTCTTTTTCAGTTTATGGAAGCCCAAATTAATTTAACAAAAGATTTTCTTCTTTCCGGAATAGGGGATAACAGATACTAGATACCATATACCATACAACCAGAGAATACAAGCTCGAGAAACAACTTTGCTTCAGTTCAGGTGACACAAATTGATTCGAAAACACAGTTCTTTGGCAGCACAATGTCCATTCAATATGCAAAGAGATGTGTCCGAATCCGAGACCGAGCGTGGTCTTTACGGAATGAACAAGGACATTGATACACCCATCAACCATCACCGCACCATGTGCAAAGGTGTAGTGTTGTAGGTACCATGTAGTTTTCGTCCTTGAGACGAGTTTTATAAGGCAACAGGATGTTTGCAAAAAATGAATTCGAGAATTGTACAATTGGAAAGATTTTTGTAACTTCTAATTTGTCTTTAGAGAGCGACTATACCTAGGGTTATGTAGGTGCAGAAATCGTTCGGGGGATAAAGCACCGAAAAACATCCATGATGCAACAAATTTTAAGTCGAAACCCCTTATACCTGCCACAGCTTCTGCTGCTGTTGGAATGGTCACATCCTGGAGACCATTCCATGCCGCACCTCACTGCGTCGCACGAAACGTGCAATGAATTTTGAAAATATTTTCGTTCCGGTATTTTGTTGTGGACGAAAGTGGGCATTGATGGCCATGTGCATACGTGATGATTGTGGTACGAAACCATTGTAGCCATGCAACGAGGGTAATAGTCCGTCCAAACCGGGGGTTTTGAAATAACAAAAAATCTATGTAAACCTATAGCTATGACAATGGACATAGTTTTATAACATGCAACAGTAAACGGATTACTTGAGTGCGCCATTTTGTTTTATTTTGGTTGGAATCTATGGAAAGGTTATATAGAGAAGAAGCTTCCAGGTAAAATGCAAATGAAACGGTCAGCTTGCATAGTTCCGGCTATAGTGTCAATAGGTACTGCGAAGGCCAAATAACACCGCAACTGGCCACATTGCATACCGGCTTACGACATGGCATAGCAGAGCTCATGGAGTCCATTTTGTTTTAATTTGGATTTTGCCGTTACTGTTATGTTGGTATAGGTGCGGTATGGTGGTAGAGTTGATGGTGGATTTTAGAAAATTTCGTTTTCAAATTTTTGTGAAGGTACTTTAAGTCAACTGTTCTTTATGTAAGTATAGTGTTTGGCTTGTTGGTTCAACAGGAAGCTGAATAACTATAACTTTAAAATGACAGTCGATGCAGAAAGAAAGGGAATGAATAAGAGATATGTGATATCCGTTGCTATAGAAAAGACAGCGGATTGAATATTTAATTGAAAAGGTAGAACTATAGCGATATCATATGAATGTTGAAGGATGGAGCCTCTCATCAAGTGACTTTAGCTATCTCAGACTGCAATTTAGAAAAGTTTGTTATGTCCAACTGTATGTATATTAGTGACGTCTGCGTTCTTAGACTGTAATTTAGTTATGTCTCAGACTGTAATTTAGTGACGTCTACTATCCCAACCTGCAATTTAGTGACTTCTGCTATCTCAGACTGTAATTTTGTGACGTCTACTATCCTAAACTGTCATTTAGAGATCTCTTCTATGTAATTTAGTGACGTCTGCTATCTTAGACTGTAATTTAGTGACGTCTGCTATCTCAGACTGTAATTTAGTGACGTCTGCTATCTTAGACTGTAATTTAGTGACGTCTACTATCCCAAACTGTAATTTAATTTTTATTTGAAAAACTTTTCGTTATTGATAGGACTTTAACCTGGACCAATTGCTTCCGAGCCGATATACACGCCTTTTACTTATAGAGCTCTAACCAACGGTGCAACGGGATCAGCTCCATCGTATTTTTAATAGATATTTACTCTAGTTCAATCAGTTTTTTTCTTTTTGCTCCATACTCAATTTCTAAGCCAACAGATCGTTGGAGGGAAAATAATTAAAAATTAATTACATTATAATAAATCGATTAGTGAAAGAAAAAGTTTTTTATTAAACTATGCTAATCGATTAAACAAAAGAGTGTGATTATCGGGATGGTACTCCTGGAGTAGTAATGAACCCAGCATCAAACATTAGTACATCAAGCTGAAGGTGGTGTTGTTTCATTCAAAAACCTCCAAACTGTGTTGTACTGGTAGAAAACACTATCAAAGTTTCAATAAATGGATTTCTATTAAAAAAAAAAAAAAAAAATGTTCCTTTAAGGTTTTTGTATCTACAAATCTTTAAATCGGAACCTAAAGTCAATTCTAACTGATTTGACACCACTATCCTATCCTGTTGCGAAGTGAGAGGTTTATTCTTTAGCCGTACTACACGAATGAGAAATTCCTTTTTGTTTAATTTTTTCCTCTCGGTACACAATTTAGACATTCAACACCAAATGCATCGAACTTTTCCATCTAACAAATTAACCATATTGCTTGGACTGTGTTCTTATGGATTTTCAAAGCACACAAACACAGACATTTATAACAATAGTTGGTTTAGTTGCGTAAACGAGCACAGTTTTAAATTTTGTTAAATATGCTCCAAAGTGAGATGATTTGTTTCAGTTTTCTTCCGGAACGAAGACATTGTCGCAAATTCTAATACATATTTTTTTCTTGCAACGTATACTGTTAATGCAATAGCTTGCATCGTGTATAGTGTATAGTGTATAGAGAAAGTTAATACCACACAAAAGCCAATGTTTCCAACACAAGCGATTTACTTCCGTTCTTTCGGAAAACGAAAGGAGATAGAAAATTTTGATCAGAGATTATTCTGTGGTATCTGGTTCGAATAGAACCTCTATATCTGCTTTACATAATTATCTTGAAGAAAAGATAATTGCTTGAATAATGGAGAAGAGAGTTTGATATACAGTGAATTTGCTATAAAAGGACACCCTAACACATATGCAGGTAATACAGTTTAGGTTCACAGCGAATATAGCTAGGACAACATTTAAGGAATTTATATCTCCCTTAGAAGGACATTTACCTACTCGTAGAAATCCAAAATGTTATTAATTTCGCAACCTATCCCAACATGGCATAAGAGCTTTGTTCTGGAGTTCAAAGTTTTTAAATCTATACATAGCGTTATGATGCTAAAGCAAAAAGGTAAAAAGTCAATTTCTTAAAATATTTGTTCGTGACGTGCGACACCTCTATGGAAAGGTTGCGATTCCTAGATCACGAATATTTTTTTTTTTTTATAATTTAGCGCACACTAAAGGGGTTGTGACTACCCTTAAAATGATATACACAGCACGAGCGATTAGGTGGATTGGAGGGGATTAGAAAGGAGATACCGATGCACATTGGTTTTAAATGTCTGAAGATCACAATGGGAGGGGAAAACAGGGCTGAGTAGAGCATTCCACATTCGTGTAGTGCGACTAAGGAAAGAATCTCTGTACTAAACAGTACGTCCGAAGTTGGGCTCGAGGGTAAACTGATGAGCATTCCTAGAAGCGCGAGTATTACTGTTGAATAGACATGAAACATTACGACGGTGCTCAAGAGATGTAAATGTTTCCGTTATAGTTCTTTCACCTATCACTTTTAGAGCTCTCTTTTGTATTCTATCCAATAGGCCCAAGTGGAGTTTTGGAGCACCTGCCCAAATATGGGAGTTGTGCTCAAGTTTTGGACGAATAAAGGCCTTGTAGATCACAGCCAGATCAGAGGGGGAGAAACATTTCTTGCATCGACGGAGAAAACCTAAACACTTGGCAGCGTTTTTGGCGATGTCAAATATGTGGTCATTCCACAAAAGGTGGCCTGTGACACACATACCGAGTACTAAAAGCTGTTCGGTTTCCTCTATGCAAGTGCCACTCGTAGATAGCAGCATTGGGGCTGGGTTCCGCTTTAACGACAGGAGACAGCATTGAGTTTTAGAAGCATTAAATTCTACACGGTTTCTGATTCCCCATTGGACAATTCTGTCGAGATCAGAATTCAATGAGCTTTTTATACGCTGCCGTTGAAGTTCCACATCTGAAGAACATGGATGTGAATCTAGAAATGAATGAAATGAAAAGCTGAGAGTACTGTCGTCAGCAAAACAGTTTAATGGATTAGAAGTTTCAGATAACAGGTCATTTATGAATATTATAAAGAGGGTCAGAGACAAAACGGAGCCCTGGGGCACACCAGCATTTATTTTGTTGATATCAGACTTGAAACCGTCCAAAACAACTTGTATTGATCGGTCCGAAAGGTAATTTCTAATCCAACGAAGAAGAGATTCATCAATACCAAATGCACGCATTTTCGATAAGAGAGCTTGATGCCAAACTCTATCAAATGCTTTTAAAATATCAAGTGCAATAATCTTACTTTCGCCAAAACGGTGTAAATATTTGTGCCACTGTTCGGTGAGATATACCATCAGATCACCAGTGGACCTATTGCTACGAAAGCCATACTGCCGGTCATTTAGAAGCTTTCGTTCTTCAAGATATTTCTTAAGCTGATGATTAATCAGCGTTTCCATGACCTTAGAAAGAAGGAACGCAAGTGCCATTGGTCGATAGTTAGAGGGGGAAGAAAACACGCTTTTTTTAGGAACAGGCTGGACAAATGCTGTTTTCCATCCACTCGGAAAGAGACCAGCAGAGTAGGACAGATGGAAAAGCTTATACGCAGTGGTTTTGCCAGCGTTGAAGAACACCTCTTCAGAACAATGGGAGGGATACTATCCGGGCCAGCGGATTTTTGAATGTCGAGATCTTTCAGAATTCTAGCAACTGCACGAGTGCGAAAGAAAAGTTGTCCCATAAAATCGTTTACGCTCTCAAGTACAGGTGGAGTCATATCTTCTTCTGGCAGCGTCGAATTAACAGAAAACTGTACTGCAAGCAAATTGGCTTTATCGAGCGAGCTGAGAAAAGGAGTATCATTGAAGACGAGCGTTGGAACCGAGGTTGAGGTGGTATTTCGTATGTTTTTTTATAAATGACCAAAAATTTTTACCAACTTTGGGACATTGTAGTATTTTTTTAAGTAATTTTTGATCATGTAAAAATTTGATTCGTCGAATGTGAAGGTGAACGTTACAGTTCTTTCTACCTTGTTGAAACTTTTTCCGGTTTTCCTCAGTAGGGTTGGCTTTATAACAATGGAAGCTTCCTTCTCTGACTTTAATAACCTCTTTACAGCTCGATTCAAACCATGACAGATAGATAGATAGTTTGATAGATTTTACCCTATTCGGGATAAAATTTCTCATTCCACAAAGAATTAAGTTTGTAACCATATCTGCGCTGGAATCTACGGCACTATCGAGGAAGCATAGTGACCAGTTAAAGTTCCTGAAGAAAACATTGAGACCGTCCCAGTTGGCTTTCTCGTATTGCCAAACGGTTCTCTTAGGAGTTTTTTCTTTAACTGAGTTTTGTTGACACGAAAAATTAGCAGATGTGATACAATGGTCTGATGAGCCTAGAGGCGATAATACACTAATAGTGTATTTATCAAAGTCAGAAGTAAGGAACAAGTCTAGAATGTTGGCGGATTGACTTGCAACGTCAGGAATCCGAGTGGGCTCGTCAACAAGCTGAGTCAGGTTGTTTAACTCAGCAAAAATCTCGGCATACCTTCCTTCGGGTGTTGTCTGACCCGAAAAGCGTAGCCACGAAAAATTATGTGCATTGAAATGGCTGTAACAACGATTTCACTGTGGGGAAAATGGGAAATAATTCTCTGGATGGAGTCGGATAGTGTATCTAATTCGTTAAAAGTCGAATTACTATCCAAACTAGGACTACGATAAGTAAAACAAGTATGAATGATGCGCTTATGGACGGTGAATTTAAGCCACATGAAATTAAAGGTGGTATTCGAACATGCAGCTGAAGCATTTCTAACAAACACTGCGAGACTATTATGTGAAAAAAATAGAGGCACTAAGCTATAACCATGTAGGCTGAATTCCGAGTGATCAGTATTTTCCCCTAACTGGGTTTCACTTAGTGCCAAAACAGCTGTCCTGTTTTTCGCAGTATGGACATATGCAGCACAAAAATTCTGCCTAAGTCCCCGATGTTGCTGTAGTCAACCCTAAATGCGTTTATTAGTTTTTAGTCAAAAACAGAAAACCGGATGCTTAAATGTCTTGTACTTTTTGAGAAAATTGATAAATAGGATCTATAGAGCAGCTTAATCAACGGATTAGTGTCAAATTAAGGGAATTTTATTTCTGTTATTTTCAATTTTCTAAAGAACAAGAAGAGATTTTAGCATCCGGCTTTCAGCGTTTGACTTAAAATTATTAAGGGCTTTGAATATTGAAAACAAAACTTTTACTTAATAACTTAAAATTCTGAACAAAATTAGTTTGAACAAATTTTTAAAAATTTTTTTTTCAAAATTTTGAGTTTAAAAATGAATTTTTCAAAAATTGTTTTCTAAAACAACTTTATTTGAAAACACAATAAAAGAAGAAGATTTCAGGCTTTACAAAAAGGTGTATCATGGTTTTATATGTGTAACTGTTGTTTTTTAGTATTGTTTTTTTTTTTTCTGTTTTAAGTGAATTTTTTTAGAAAATGGCCCCTCCTGGCTAAACGGGGGAGAATAGGCCCCAACCCCTCCCATACAATTTTTTTTCTTGTATCGACCCAACCTAGACGCTCTAATTTTTTGTCACACCTCACGCGAATCACCCTGTATATAAGCTTAAAGTAAAAATTGAATATCCTTCCTAGGAAATCACATCAAATTGATCTTTTTCGAAACTTGCGATTGTTCAATTGAGGAGATTGACTCCAATTCTTACAATTTTTTCACACGCATGAATTTGGCACTCCTTGAATTGCAGCCCGTAGCAGGTAGCCCAACTTGCCTCCCCCGTGATCCTAACCTGAAATAAGGACCTCTCTGTTTTCGGTTTATTTTTTTAACTAAACCATTTGAACTTCTAATCTTTTTCCGTTGCCACAAGAATAAATTCGATTTTGAGGTCTGTGATGCGGTGTGTGGTTAAGTTGTTCAACATCCCATGGTGGTAACCAAAACGCTCAAATTATTTTTATTTTATTTTTTTTTTTCATAAAAAACAATGCAGAAATTGAAACAAATGCGTATTTCGATTATTGTCCTTAATTTTCCATATACATTCATGTAAAACTAATGGCCTGTTTTAAGTTGGATTTACACGTACAAGCCAAAGTGTCTGGTTGATCAATTAGTTTTGACACGAATGCAAAGTATGGTGCAGGTGTATGGTTAACCTATATATATCTACCTATACAAAACGGCTGATGGTAGCATGTTTTGAAATGGTTGATAATTAAAATGTATTTATCTAAATCTATAAGGATAATGTTGGATATGATGCGTGATGACACCGCGCGTCAAATGGTTATTTTGATTCAAAGTGTAGGTATAATGTACACGCAGGTCCTACTACTTAACACCTTAATGATGATTAAGTTTGATACAATTTATATATCAATGTGAAAACGGAAGCAATGTGGGTTAACATATAGGATGTGTGCGTTATATGGGTACGGGAGTGTGGGTATCAATAATATACATGCATACATATACGTATGTATAGGCAGAAGCTATAAAACACGTAGATATCGTATAATGAGGGGATAAATTGAATTTATCGACGATACCTCGATTATAATGTTGATGGGAATTTAATGAAGCGAATTGACACTTGTGTATATGTAGTGTCGTTTTATATACATATATTTTAAATGGGGCAGCATCTGTGAGGTGATTTGTTAAATTGAATGGAAAATGCGGTTGCATTGCAAATGTATGCAATTGATTATTTTTTTTTTCTATTACAATTTTATTCATTGTGTATTCAGTCAACATCATACAATCAACAGGAAGTAGGTAATTGCTAAGGCGGACTTTTCAATAATTTTGTTTTGTTGATATGTTAGGTACCTTCGCTTTAAAAAGTCATGTACTCTAAAACTTTTAAATCGTAGAAAATACCTTTTAACATTATGTAGTTTCTTCTCACTTTTCTTGAAGAAAACTCTTTTTCTTTCTCTGGTGTTTTTCTTCGTTCAGATTTTAGAAGTTATATCAGAAATCAGAGTAATAAATAACTTGAATATTTTGAATATGCAGGCGGTAAATGTCAACAACAAGCACCTAGTTTTTCGAAACATAAGAACATTCCCTTAGTCAATTTAGATTCCGAGTTTACGTAACAAATGTGGTGAGTTAATTCTGGATTAGCTGAACGGGTATTTCTGTTCTTCACTGAAAAACTGTTTTTGAGCTAACACGGTATTAAAGTATTCGCAGGATTAACTAACTCTGCTTAAACTCGGAGTTAACTCATGCACTGAAAAACTGGACCTAAAAATGCTTTTTAGTATAATACAACCCAACTAACAATTTAGCTTGTTTTAGGTTCAATACAAGCTATTTTTTGGCTTGTATAATAAAAACATAAGGCCCTATACAAATCATTTCGGTGCACATTACCGAAGCTATTTAACTCCTTTAACACTTTCAATAACAAGTGCTATGCAAGCAAATAGCTTTCCATGAACAGTGTAATAAAGCCTTATGAGAACAAAATAAAGAAGCAATAATCTGTTTATTAATGCTATTGCTTCACTATACAAGTTATTTGACTCCTATAAGACCTTCATTTGCAGCACGAGAAATAGATTGCATAGGATTTTCCATTCAGGCCTTATACAAGCCTACTAAATAAAATTGTATAAGAAAAATATGTCTTGGTATCAATATAATTTTTATTATTTTTGTTTCTGTACTTTATACATCTTATATGGGGGGTTTCACTGCAGTTCTGTTTGTTCTGAAATTTATAGAATTTAATAAGTTAGAAAAAAACCAAGTAAAAGTATAAACTTCATAATTTGAGCTTATTTAGGATACAAAGTTGTAATTTCTCTTCTCTAATCGAATAAACTTTCTAAGTTAACAAAAGGACGTTCGTTTAAATAAATAAAATTGGTTGTACTGACTAGCTTTAAAAATTATAAGTGCTAAAATAACTAAAGAATAGAACATTTTATTAAGATAAATACAACCTACCAACTATTATTATAGTTGCAAAATCGGGACAATATTGTCAGTTTCTTATTAACAAAATACATAGGCTAAATACTTGCATACGTTTGATATTTGAAATTGCACAACTTGCATAAATAAGCTATTAACAAAATGCAAAGGCTAAACACTTGCATTAGTTTGCTATAAACAAATTGAAAATACACTTGTATGCGTTTGCTTGACTAATCAAGCTATTATTATGAAAATACATAAGCTGTACACAATTGTTTGATTTAAAAAAGAAGGAAATGCAAAAGCTGTGCAAGGATATAAGTTTAAGTCACAATTATATCAAATTAATAAAAATTCGGTTTTCCGAAATTACATAAATATAACAGACTACAATCGAAATTTTCGTAAACATATTTGGCTTTATTAAAGAAGCCATAAAGAAGATGTTTGTTATGACTTTCAACAGAATGCTTTACTAAAGCTATTATTTTTCGCACTTCAAGCATTAATTTTGAGATACCTTAAACAGGCCTTAAAAAGGCATAACTAAAACAGTCTCGCATAGAACTATTTTATGAAAGCAAGAAACAAGCTATTTTACAAAAAAATATATAAAAAAATGATTGACTTGCATAAGTAAGCCTTTTGATAATTCTATGCGAGCTATAGCTTACCAAATTCTAAATATTGGATCTTAAACAAGGTAGATTGTTATTTGGGAAGCGTTGCCAGCCTTCATACCTTAATTACAGAATCCAGATCTCATTATCTAAAAGATCGAACCTAACAATAGCTCCTCGTTTCTCATGTCTTACTTCAGAGCGACAGTTGTTTGTCAACGCATCTGGGTTATGGAATTCTTTACCACGGCTACTCGACTATTAATAAACGGCAAACAATGACGTGATAAAACTTACACATCTGTCAATATGCAATTCATATTAAAAATGTGATATCAAAGCGGATAACATAAACTCTCCAAATTTGGCGTTTAAGAGACTAATAACTTCTTAACACACACATACATACATTTCATAGAATCATATTTTCTACAATACTATCATAGTTTTCATAAAAAAGTGCATGTATGTGCGACACACGTACTGGAATGTTGCTTCATTTTGATGAAGTATTTTCGTGCTTCCATTTACAAAGACTGGCAAGATATCATTAAACAAAAACGTGTTTATTGATAAGAAAAGTTATCAAGCGGGCAAGTTCCCTATCTTTGTGCCAGCTATAGCACGGACATATTTCCACGTTTCTGGTTTCCTGTGGAGTCCAGTTCAGCTTCAAAGTATCTTTTATTCAAAAAGTTGGATCTTCTTTATGTATGTACGTTGGTGAAATGGTAAACCAAATGAGGCAGGCGTGCGTCAGCACATCCCGGATCACCTGTGTATACATCAACACTTTAGTCCTCCAACTCTTCCTATGAAGAGCTGATGGACTAGATGAAGGAAAAGTTGTCTCTTTTTAACATAAGTGCAGCGTGTTTGTTGAATTAAAAGGGGTTGGTGAAATTCACTCCAAGGTACTTCGTTGTTTTCTTTTTCGCTACTTCGGTGTTGTCTGCAAGCTTGCTTTAGCAGCGTGATGTAAAACATCTTCGATTTCTTGTTGGTGTTGTGAAGCAGATGCGCTCTTTCTGGTTGCTGCTTATCTTCAGTCCCAATTTGAGGTATTGGGCCCACATGTTGGTGAAATGCTCATCCACTCTTCTGGCAGCGATTTCCAGATTCGTCTTTGTCCCTGGCATACTGGTGATCTGGTCCGCTATATACATACATATATGTTAAAAAGAATGGAGCCTAACATGGATTCTTGTGGTACTCCAGCACTGATAGTCTTTTTTGTCAAATGTTCCTTGCAAACCTGCACAAGTGCACATACAAAAATCTGTGGGTTAGAAAATTTTTGATAATTCAGTTTTGATTGATAATGAGAGTTTGAATAAAAGACAATTTCGGTATCCAGTAAACACACAATGGTCGTATCGTTCTTGTTGAGTCCATGGGTTACTTCTGAGTGCAGTTCGAGAAGCGGATGAATGGTGGAATGTCGGAAACCATACTTTAAATCAGATATGATCTCCTTTATCAGTAGTGATGGTTCAGCTTCCTCAAGATGAGATCCTTTAAAAATCTTGCTGGCAGTTAATGGTAGCTGCTCTCTATTCCTGCCGAAAACACGCAGGTTCGTTGAGACGTTCAGAGTTATAAGCCATTAAATCTCCACGAGCTATCGCGCCACCAAATAAATTTATTTTCTATTTTGCATAACAGAAATCTTTTTGAACATTCAAAAATGGCCCTTTAGCTACTAACCCATCGCTCATTTACCTCGTGAAAAAAACATGTGTGTCTTTGTATATCCTTTTATTCCCGTAAAGCTTTAATTTTTTAAACCGAAAATCTCCTTAACAGACTAACTTTAATATTTGCATAATGAGTGCTAATTAACCAAAAAATAATAAAAACAAAACCCAACATCCTGCTCCTGCAATCACAAGAATACAAAAAAAAAACACATGCGAGAATGTGCGAAAATGAGCTCAGGTGGTGGGTCAACCTTACTCTCTGACATAATTTCGCTGCTTTTGATAGCTTCCGCTTGAATCAAGGACTCGCATCCGACCAAGGCGAACTTAACGGCAGAACTTTAATGTAGTTGTTATCTGTATGTGTTTTATTAATTTGAATAAGCATGTGTTAAAATTTCACACTCAATTAAAAGTTTAGCTTGAGAAAAAGGAAAATAATTCATTAACAAAAGATCTACCTATACGACTATACTGATGAGGTATCATTTTGTTTGAAAATAATAAAAATAAATTATAAAAATCTCACTCAACGACGAAAGTTTGTGTTGTTTTTTTTTTTTTTTTTTTTTTTGAAGAAAGCATTACCCAGATGTTCGTTGTATCCTTTTGCAGGACATTTTCATTAAATTTAGGATTTTTTTGCAACGAGTACGAGAGTGTGTAGTTCACTTCTGTCTTTTCTCTATTTCATAACACATTTATGGATTTTGAGTACAGAGGTTCAAAGAGAAACTACAACAGATGGCGTTAAAGGATGCTCATTGCTCATATTCATTTTCGTAAGGACTGAATGAAAATACAATACATTCGAGGGTGTGTACCTATAGAAATTTAAATGGATTCCATTGGGATTCACACAAGAGTTTGAAACTCATGCACATTTGGGATACAGAGACTAAATGCAGCAGACACACATAGCCAGCTAGACAAACAAGATGAAGCTATTTCTGGAAGATTTAATTAAATTTATATTGAACAACTTGAGTGTGGGTGATTGCTGATGGGGTTGGTGCGGAGCAGGATTTCAATTAGGTACCTAACTATACCTATACGCTATACCTGATGGGAGAGAGGGGACTAACAGTTGTACAACTCGAGTATTTAATTAGATTTTGAATAATTTTATGGTAGAAGTCTCAACTACATAAATATGCACTGAAAACAGTTATAAGAAAATTGAACTTGAAGTGTTTGACAAACCTACAAAAGCCCAGTAGTTTGGAGGGTTGTGTATGGTGGGTATCATGAGTTTTCTGTAATTGATAAAGTTTAATATTTGCTTTTAAACAAAATACACGGCTGGGTCGAACGAACTTGCTCTTATGTGCGATCACACTGTGGTTCTAAAGTCTGAATCTTTTGAACCTATTTATCTGACTTTAAAGGAAATTTATTAATAATGTGTGCGTATATGATATTCAAATGCCAAAAACATAGTTTATTTGATGATTGTATTATGTAAGTATACAAAATTGAATAGTAAAGAACCGTGTTGCACATATGACATATGCATGGAAATTATATTATTTAAACTGGAAAATTGTTTTAAATCAACCAAATAAGAAATAAATTCACGGGTAGACAAACCTATAAGCTTCGCTTAATAATTACAAAAGAAAATATAGATAAATATTTAAGCTACTTTTTGTAATAATACTACTAAAACTACTTACTGAGTTTTCACCCACTTCACGCTATGAATGGTGAAATTCGTAATTTTTTTTTTAAATATCCTTTCCAACAGAATTTTTGAAATCATCCACTCAGAATAACCTTTCAAGCACAACAAGAATTTCTTAAATCGGAGAATTTATTATTTTTACCCCATTTCACCCTAAAAATAATAAAATTTGAAAAAGAATATTCCTAAATCCAATTCCTAAGAATACCTTTTTAAACAAATAAATAATTGTATAAATCGGAGAAGTTTTTATTTTTACCCCATTTCACCCTGAAAATAACAAAATTTGAAAAAGAATATCCCTAAACCCATTTCAAAAAAAAAACTTTTCAAACAAAAAATGAATTTCTTAAATCGGTCAAATTTTTAATTCTTACCCCATTTCACCCTATAAATAACAAAATTTGAAAAAGAATACCCCTTAAGCCATTTCCTAAAGAAACATTTCAAATAAAAAAGAATTTCTTAAATCGGACAATTTTTTTTATGTTTACCCCATTTCACCCTACACATTGCAATTTAAGAAAAAAAATATCCTTGAAGCCATTTCCTAAAAATAACCTTTCAAGCACAGTTAGAACTTTTTTAAAAGTGAATATTTCCGATATTTTTATAGATATTCTGCTATTCGGAGCAGAGACGAATCCAACAAATCAATAAAATCGGTCCCGCCGTTCTTGAGTTATAAGTGCAAATATAAAATTTGGGAAAAAAATGTATACGCCAATTTTAAGTAATTGAAAAATGTGGAGTTAAAAATTGAATTAAAAAAAAAAATTGAAATATCGAATTTTAAAAAAATTATTTTTAAATTTTTTTTAAAAATGATGAAAATGATTTGCAAATTTTGATATTCAATATCACAAGCCTCTGTATAAAAAAACTTAATTGTAATCGCTTATTCGGATAGTGAGATAGTCGAACATTAAAAACAGACCTTCTATGAGAGGTACCTACTGTTAAAAATGTGAAATTTAATAACGTTGAATGGTAGACAGTACTAATTCTGATAAACATACATTTTTTTATCAAAATCGCAGGAGTTGTTTTCCTCCAAAATAATATTTTCTTTGACGGTTATTAAACATTTGTATGGGAGATACCGTTATTTTTGATTATATGAACATTTTCTAGATAATTTAAAAAAAAATGCTTTTTGAAAACATTAATAAAAATCGACTGAGTCGTTTTTGAAATATTGAGTTTTCAAAAAAAAAAATTCAAACTTTTTTTAAAAATCCAAAAACTTTTTTTTTTTGAAAAGTTTCGGTACACAATATTTTTAAAATATATTTCGAATCATTCTTTATAAAAAAAGTTATCAAAATCGGTTGAACCGTTTTCTGAGAAAAGAGAAAATAAAAAAAAAAAAATTTGTTGGGCGGTGCCATTAATGACCATTTTTCGGAACCATTATTTTGCTGAAACGGCTGCCTCCTTTTTAATTGTACTGTTTTTTTTTTAATCTTTCGAGCTAATTCTGAGAAAAATAAGATTTTCATTTTTGTCCAACAAAGATTTGTATTTATAACAGGTAACGCTATTTTGGTCCTAAAAAAATTAAAAAAAGTGTCGGGGAACGTGCAAAAAACGCTAGTTACCAAGTTTATAGAAAGTTGGTACTTTTCTACCATTTTCCACTTTTATTTCGTAAATCGATTTATATAATCAATTCCTGTTGATCGAAGAGAAAAAGAGTGGAGGCATAAATATTCAACTTGCATTTTAGAACATTAGTTGTCTTAGCTCCAACTCTCTGTAGGCCTCTAGTTAGTGCCTAAAAAGATAGAGAGTGGTTATTGAAAAATTGGTTTACAATAATAATTATTTCACAATTAGTGGGGGTGTTTGTTTATTTTAGAAACTAACACAAGGTTCACCCAATACTTATACTGTATTCATCGGGATCGTTACGAAATCCCGCAGCACATAATCCCGCAGCACGAAATCCCGCAGATTACAAACACAACAAAATCCCGCAAGAAAGTACGCTGCGGGATTTTCAATACTTTTTAAAAAAAAATACGATTGGAAGAATTTTGATGGTGATTTCGAAAGAGAAAAAAAAATACGAAGAATGTTGGTGATTTCGAATATAATATTTTCTGGGCTTCTAGACCTAGACAAAGGCGTTTCTGGACCTGGACAGAGATGAAATTTTTTTTGAAAAAAATATTTTAAAAATAATAAACTTTTCTCAACTTTTTTTGGAAAAATTAAAATAAAATATATTTTTTCCTAACCAGACCCGCCTCCAGAATTTTGTGCTGCAGGATTTTGTGATACGGAATTTTGTGATGCGGAATTTCGTAATACGGGATTTTTTGATGTAGACTTCGTACCCAACCCATAGATAATGCAGTAGAGTGTAGTGACCTTCCTACAAATGGTCATTCAAGTAACATTATAAATGAATATCTAGCTTTGGTTGTTTGACACGACCGGCTGACAAAAAAAAATAGTTGACTGAACAGTTCACAGTTGTTGTTGAAAATCATTGTCATTCGGAGAATTGGAAAATTTTGTAATTTTTGTAAAAATCATTTCATATAAATTTAGCTGTTGTATTAATTGAAAAGTAAATATGATGCCAGTGGTGACAGTTTCCTTCGGTCGCTGAGGCTTCTTAAAATTATCAGTTTTTTTTCTTTGACGAAGTCAGGAATGTAGAAGGTACTCCGCGTTCCCCTGGATGTTGCTTGTCACTATCATTGAAAAGGTCTGCATTGTTGAAGCACGACCTTACTCTTCCGAAAAAAAATGGTTGCCCTGTACATTGATTCCCACAATTTGATTTAAATCTGGAAACAAATATAAATAAAACTGATCATAAAATTAAATAATAGACGGTGTTCACATTGGACTCACTCCGCGCGACTCATTTTGACATCTTTTTCTTTTATCTCACTCTACACAACTATATGAGAAAGTGAGGCAGGATTTTCAATTTTTTTGAAAAAATCCTGCCTCACTAGACTCTCTCTTTCTCATCATGAGTTGGAGTGAGATAAAACAATGAAATGTCAATATGAGTCGCGCGGAGTGAGTCCAATGTGAACACCGTCATAAACAAAAATGTCTTACGTACAAAATTGAAAGTCAAACATTTCAAAAGTTTTTTCCACTTCTATGTATTAAAAAAAAACTAAAGCAGAGCTTTAATTTCGTTCACAAAGAAAGCGCAAATAAAATCCAAATTCTTTGTCATTGTTATGCCTTTTCCTGCACTATTAACTATGAAATGACTCAAGGATCAAGGTCTCTGCTTTATTTCCGTTTCCGTAACCATAAAATGCGCCTCAATAAAAATCAACTTCATGTCATAGAATTTCATAACAATTTTTATACGAAAATAAATTCAAAGCGTATATAGTAGTCTACTCGAATACTCTGCATTGACTTTATCCGTCCGCGTTCATGTTCATCCAGGAACAGATTTTGATAGTCAGACAGACTCACACAATCGTGGCACGATGCTATTCTGGTTCGAGTGATATACATTTATTTGAATTGCCTTCAATAAGGAGGAGGGAGAACATATTTTTTGTTAGTGTGCTATGCAATACCTACTCAGCTGCAACCACATAGCAGATATCTGCAGCCATAACAACTTCTTTTATTTTTTTTTATTGTTATATTCACTGCAATTGTGGTTATGAACCATTTGATAATTTTCGTGTTTTGTTTGCTTGTTTTTTTTTTTAAATGAATTTCTTTTGCATCCGGACAGGACGCCATCATCCTTAGTTAGTATAGGTATAGTTGCAAGTTGTGTGCCAAGAATAACTTCATTAACATACTAAACTAGCCTTATCCAACCTCTAGGACATAGATTCAAATTAAAAAAAAAAAAATGGGAGAGAGCAGCAAAATAAAATCCTTTTTTTTTTTAAACAAAAAACAAATCATCACACCTGTAGCTAGATTGTTCAGGACAAAAATAAAACTACCTCCCGGAAGACAATATAAAAAACAAAAGGACAACATTCTTCCAGGACAATTGCAGAGGAGTCAGGATACAAGTGGAATGGGTGCCGAGTGCCTTATAGTTTTAATGGAGCCTTGGACACCTCTCCTTTTGCAAAATGGCTACCTATTCTAGCAATAACAATCACACGGTTTGCATCTGTATCCTGCAAATTGTGCACAATTGTCTCCGCATGTAAATTGCAAAAATACTAAGGACTCGAATAAAAATAGTCAAAACCTCTTTGGACATTTTGCATTTACTTGTTTTTTGTGTTCGTTTTGGATTTGCTTTTGTTTGAAACTTTGCAGGGTCTTTTTTTTTTGTATTTCTGAAGGTCCTCAAAAGTTATGATGATGCCATCTATGTGGAGCTTCTTTTTTTCCAGTTTGTATGCAACGTCCTGTCCAGTGGCAGTGTTTGTTGCCTCCGAATAAGGTCCACACTTAGTAAGCAAATAAAATGAAAAATTAACATCGGCGTGGCTGGCGCTACGACCGACGGACGGTGGTGGAGGAAGTTGGTTGCACAAACAAGAAGTATATTTTTTTGTTCTCCTTTTGTGTGTGTGTGTATTTTTTTTTTTTACGAGAGTGGACAACATGCGAGGACGATTGAAAAAAGAAGGCAGTGAAGGTCCTTAGGTTTCCGCAGCCATTTGTTATAATGTTGGCTGTTCGCTTTCGCTTTAATAGTCAAGTGGATTTTCTGCTGACGCTGACGCAAAGTAATAGTTACACCACACCACAGAGGCAGCAGCATAGCCATCAAGAGAATCGTAATCTCACGAAAACTGCTGCAACCAACCGCTAAATTCAAATCCGTGGCATGGAAGCAGTCTCTGCAAAAATTAATTGTATTCTTTACTGAGGAAGGATATAGAGGTATACATATACTGTTGCACATAGTCGTTGTCATTGTCATTTATAGAGGACGATATAAAAAATATAGAAAGTCGGAACCACACATATTTTGTTGGCAAGAGAAGTGTCACAAGTTTCAGCAAATTTTTAATTTATTTAAATCAGAGCTGTGGATGCAAAAGGTGTCCAGCAATTCACTGCATTCTGACACTAGAACTGTGCAACACCACCTGGAAGTACATTTAAAGTCAGATATCCTTTAAAGTCGTAAGTTACTTTAACATACCTAAAGATTGCCCTGCACTGTTTTTAAATAAAAAAAATCAATATTTTCAAAATGCATTTTAAAACTCATCACACTCAACACATATTTATAAAAGTTTCATACTTTCAGGTGTAAGGCACAGAAGCCGTGCCATTTTGATTGCATAATTTAAGGCAAAAAGTAAAATTTGTATGCAAACATTAATATTGCCCGTTGAATTATTTACTGGGGTAGCCAGAGCTCTACTATTACCCCAACAACTTATCGACAACAACTAATACGATCCATGAAAATTATGTTCGGGCAAATTATGTCATCCTAACGCAAGAAAATCGTATCGTAGCGTTGCGTTACATCGCTCTATACCCGAGACCATAGACGGTAACAGTGTGTCCTTCCTCATTTTGAAAGAAATAAGGTCCGATGATGCCGCCATGCCAAAAACCACAACAAGCAGTCAATCTTTGTGGATGCATTGATGCTTGTTCGAACGCTTGTAGATTGTGATCGATAACGGCAATTGTGCTTGTTGACATAGCCACTGAGCCAAAAATGGGATATGTCCCAGAAGATGATTATAGCGAACTCACGTCGGCGTCCTCGTCGTCGTTGTTTATGGTCGTTTAGCTTCAATTTTTGTGTCAGCACAATCTTGTATGGATGAAGGCCCAAATCCAACTGCAATATACGTTGGCGATGCCCAATTCAACTGATCGACATTTTTGGGTCTTCTTGGATACTAACCAATCTCTGTCTACTTGGTGGATTAAGATCCAAAAAAGTGTTCTCACGCTCAAACTTTTCCACGATGTGACGAATTGCCTGCGTACTGAAGCCATGATGACGACCGATCTCATCACGATGTAATTCACGTTGTGTACCTATTTACAACTGATCCGGAATAATTGTTTCATTTATTGGATTTATCCGTATCTCCCTTGAGGTTTGGTTGAAGTAGCTGATAGCAAAAAAGTTTGACTTATTGTGATAGCTCATGAATTTAGAAGACTTCCATCCTATACTCTTTGAACTACTTCAACTATTTATTTACAAATATATTTTCGTAAGACTTACCAGTTCATACGTAAAGCGTCCATATCTAATTTTATTCTCTTCCATTTTAACTTAAATTCAGGAAGGAACTCCACAGAATCTAATCCAAACCAACCCTGGCTAGCACTCAACTAAGAAAAATAAAAAAAAAAAATAAACTAATCTTTGAAATTACTCCTTGCATGGCAAATTTCACAAATTTCGTGCACTCTCAACTGACAGTCATCCATTTGGCATCATAAGCACATGTCATGACGTAAGTAGGTGATGCATTACTCATAAACCCCAACAGCAGCAGCGGCATGCAATGAGGTTAACACAAAAAAAATTACCCAATAGAGTCTAAATCCTTCAAAAAGGTGGCACACGTACCATCGTCATCATCATCACCTAGACCACAAATTCTCGTCCTATATACACAAACGATAGAATGTGGATACAAGAAATCAAGACACATACGTACACAGCCAGGGTTCCTTTTTTTTAGTTTTCACTTGACATCATTGCGCTGTGAAAAAAATTCCGTGTTCCTTCTACGATTCCACCACTCAGGCAAGGTGATTTCAAAGTCACTCTTTTAGACGACATGTGGGAGAACGAAATAAGTTCACAGAGAAAGGGTTTGAACTAGACAAGCATTGCCAAATTAACAAAAGAATGAAAATAATATTAAAAAAAAAACAAATGTTTTATAGTTATTCGTCGCCTGATTGTTCACTGAATCGTCTAATCAATTTTGGCCACCAAACGTTGAATATTCGACTGAGAAGGCCAACCGTAAAATGGACGCAACGCACGCATCGTTGCTACAAGAGATTTTGATATTAAATTTGTATCATTTGGACGTGCTGTTCTGTCGTGTAACTATTCTTGCCATGGTGATTTGGCATCAGTAACTGATTAATAAACAACAGATTTGACAGATTTCAATAAAACAACATGGCCGCCACCTTCTTTGAAACATCGTGGTAAATTAATTACTGGTGTGAAGAGTTGCATGGTGGTGGTTGCCTATACCTATCTGGCTGAACACAAAGGTGTATTTGTAGCTGTAGTTCGAAGCACTGCCATAATTCAAATAAATTATAAGCTTGACCTCTAAGCTGTTACATCCATTCGGTCCAGTTTTCTATTTTATTTTAATTTGACTATAAAAAAAAAACACATGGCAATACCCTTGGTAACCCAATTTGTGCTTCCCTTAAATTTTTAACCTGACAGGGTTTTCCGTGAAAAATAAAAAATAAAACAAAAACTCGAGAGAAATATGAAATAGAAGGTAATCAGCTGAACGATCGAAATGCCAACACCGAGCAACAGTCAAGTTGATTGTGTGGATTTTTATTCGCCGAATGTTTTTATTCCTTATTTTTGTTTGTTGGGGCAAAGTAGATTTATTTTGAAAAAGTGCTGACATTCCCCTGAGACCTGAGAGATGCTGACTGTGAAAAGGCACAACATTTTTTCGGAAAACATATGTAGGGATGTGTTTTGTTATCCAGTTGAATTCATGTCCAAGTCCATTAAACTTGTGGAACATTTATCAATAAATGCATTTTGCTGCAACTGGTGTAGGTCTTGTTATATAGTGGAATTCTGCTTCTATCTAGGTATGACGGCGGCGGCTAGAAGTCTACGCAATTCTGAGAAGCATATTGGTGCATTGATTGAATTTTAAATCAATTAAACAGTCAGGATATCATTTCCCTTTGAGCTTTGAATAATAATCTTAGAGGTGAAAGCCAGCACGGCAAACGGCACCACCAGCAGATTATTGATAATTTGCATCATATGCACGCAGCAGACATACATATACCTACCTAAGGAACAACACAAACCTTTGATGATAGACAATCAAGGATCAATCCTGGACGGACACCACAATGGCTAAACATACCACTGCCGCTGCTGGGTGCGAGAAACGTTTGTTGCCACACGATTATCTAACTAGCAAAGTGCGGGCTTTTAATGCGTGCGCTATTTCAAGTGCTGTAGGTAGCTGTGTGCCGTATGAAATACTTGCATCTGACACAGTATGGTCAGAAAGAAAATATTTACTTATTTTTCATTCCGAAAAAAAAACCAGAAAGCAGTACGAGTGAGAAGCAAATTTGTATGTGCATATTTTTATGTGTGTCTACTTAGTGAATATTCATCGATCAAAAAATGGTTAGGTGGATAAAATTTGCCGTTAATTAGTTATGATAACTTTGAATTTTTCGTCCCATATTTTCTATGTTTTTTTTTGCTGCTTCGCTTAGTTCATATTATCTTAGCTAAATGGCTAAAAACTTCTTAAATTGAATGGTTATCTACTTAATAATAATTCGCCGTTTGGTAGTTTTTAATTATTTGTGACAATTCAAATTTTTTGTGCTATGTTTTTTGTTTGCTGCTTAGCTAACTTGGTGTCAACTTAGCGAAAGACACTCTCAAAAACGGGTAAAGCCATCATATTTTGAATGGTTTACTGCTCAATAATCTGCTGTTAATTAGTCGTGAATTAGTTGTGACAGTTTCAATTTCCTCGTGCAATGTTTTCTATGTTTTTTCTGCTAATTTGATAAATTGATGAACAGAAAATTATTTTAAGTTTTTAACCCTTTTGAGTGTTTGTATATGAATTTGGCAAATTATCGGAAAAAAACATAGAAAACATAGCACGACAAAATTGAAATTGTCACAACTAATTCACTTCTAATGAACGGCAAATTATTAAGCAATATACCATTCCATATAAGAAGATTTTAATCCTTTTGAGGGGTGTTCATCCCTTACTTTATATAAGTTTGGCAAATTATCAGAAAAAAAAACATAGAAAACATAGCACCACAAAATTGAGATTGTCACAACTAGTTGATAGCAAAAAACCGTGAAATTATTGAGCAATAAACATTTAAAACAACAAATTTTTACCACTTTTTGGGCTGCTTAACTAACTTCATATGAATTTCAGCATTCAAAATACCGAATTGATGGGTTATCCGTGCGCCCGCCCGCCGTGCAGTCCTGATTTGACACCCAATGATTTTTTCTATTCCCGTAGATCAAATATAAAATGCGATGTCAACGTTTTTCGACACATGAGAAAGCGGTTGATATATTCAAAATTCATGTTTAGGAGGTCCATACCTCAATCAGAGGGAAAAAAGTGCTTCGAAAATTAGGGTCAAACGCATGCAAAAGTGTATTGATGATCTTCATGGAGAATATTTTGAAAAACATACCTCAAAACTAAGGTAGCAACCCTTAAAAATTTTCATTACCTTGTAGTAATTATTATTTATTGATTTTCACGATCTGTCGCGCACCCAAATTTATGAATCTATTTTTCAAGAAGAAACAATTTTATCCACGAAATAATGGTACACTGTGACGTATGCGTACTATATACCTTTTTTTAGATTTTTATTTTGAAAATTATTACTTAAATAAATATGCGTGGTGACAACTTGATTTATAAACAACACAATCGAATGGTTATCTGGCTTTAAATAAATTTTTAAAAATAATAATGAAGGAATTTCTGTTGTTTTTCAATAATATTTTGTTCGTTTTAAGACAATTTATATAGACAATTTCCCCTCTCCCCTAATGAAGGGAATATAGTCACCCCTATCCCTTGCCTGGATACTCACGATGGGTTATAGACGATGGCGTAATGGTTAGTGCGTAGGACTGTCATGCTGGAAGTTTGGGTTCGATTACCAGCGTCGGCGTCATCCATCAAAAATAAACACTAGTACACTGTGACGTATGCGTACTTTTTGATATTTATATTTTCCTTTTTTTTTAAGTTTAATTTTAAAAAGTACATATTTCTTTAAAAACTATTTAAAAACAAAATAGAAGACTGGTTATCTGGCTTTAAATAACAAAATAAAAATAGTTTTGGTGGCGCGACAGCTCGTGAAGAGCCTGATGGGCCTAGTGACTTATTACAACTCCCAATCATCCCTGTGTGTGTGTGTCTTTTGTTTGCAGGAATGGAGGAAACCTACTTTAAATTTATTTTATAAACAAATACAAATTCTTGCGAGCCCTTTCCACAATGATTTTGAATTCAAATAAAGCTCATTTTGTATTTAAGTTATTTATAAATCGCACTGTAGATTCCTTCGGTGGGAGCTGAATTGTAAAAAGAGACAGATTTCTGACAAAGTTTGAATTTTGATCTGAACTTGCTCTAACCCAGTCTTTGATTTCCCTACTGTTAGTGTGATTTGAATACCGATTTAGTAAAACTCTTTATGTGATGTGGATTGTGTGTATTTTAAGCACCACCCGAACAGACCACACGCGTTTTGATAAGTGTTTCAAGCCAGATAAGGGTAGCTATGCATGAATCATGTACCTACATATGTATATGTGAGGACTTCGACGACAAACCGACAACCTGGTTCTGGATGTTTTAGATACGAGTATAAGGACTACAAAACACAGGCTGGTTTTGACCGATAAAACCATCAACTAACGGCGAACACAACCTGATGGCTGGACAGATATACAATTTGTATCGGCTTGATGGTTCCACACTCTATGATGACGCCAAGGCCATACCTACACTAAAAATTCGTTATGGCTGCCGCCACCGCAAATAATCAAGTTTTGTCCGTTGACCGGAATTTGGATTGGAATAACCAAAATGTCCTTGGTATCTGTCAGGAATCTAAAGTGGTTTCGAGATTGTTACGTGAACGATATACCGATGATGAATTTATCCTCATCATCCATACCATAGGTGTTATGGTTTTTATTTTTATCTCTTCTAACCGAAAAACCCATTGAAATGAGAAAACCATTAAAGCATTTTGTCCCGATAATTGAATTTTAATTGAAACCACTTCAAGTGCTCACTAGCGAATTTGTGCTCTGTGTGTTATAATATTCTCCAGTGTGAAATTTCATCTCTATGAAAGGACTATATTAGGTATAGCTCGTCTGATCCACTTTTTGCCACGAAACTAATAAAGTAGGATTTTATTTATAACCATGCCATCGTGATATGTGAGAGATTTTGTCTGTCTGTCTGCTCATAATGGAAAGAGGAGGGGTGATTAGTTTTGTTTTCCATATCCTTAACGTCTATATTATTGGCAGGGCATTTTAAATTAGTGTCAAATCATTATAGTGGAGCGTCGATGATGTGAGTTGGTGTTAATAGTAAATTAGTTTAATGAACGGGAACACACAAAAATTAGTATTACTCTTACTAATTTTGTAATGACAATTATCTTCGATTACTTTATCGAGTCCTGTGCGGATAATTAAATTTTGTATTTCAAATTTTAAGGTTGCTTCGAAGAACCTACCTACTCTCACTTTGGATGCGAATATTTAGAGAAAAGAAACCTCGACAAAAATATTAGTCTCCAATTTTGAAAAGGTTTTCTGCAATTTGTGGCTGAAATAATAGCTCTAGAAAAGCAAAAAAACCTCAAAGGAAAAGTGGAAATTCTTAGACCATGAAAAATTTGTTTTTACATTAAAAATGTTTATAGGCTTGTTTTTATAGGCACCCGCAGGATTTTTCCCAGGGAGGGGGATGGGTGGCAAACCCAATATTTTGATAAACTTTTTAGGGCTATGCTAGATTTCTTCGAAAATTGATTTAATTTTTTTAAGGGTGCTCACATTTTTTTTTTAATTTTTAATGTACTGAAAAATTGTTCTTCTGTAAAAGTTGTGAAGGGAATGAGAAGTCCTATAGATAGTGCTACGAAAACCAATAAAATTGCATTTTTCAACACATCACATATATTGATTGACTTTAGTCAAAATTCGTCTTAATGTGGTTACACCGCATAACGGACTCAGCTCGGAATAATTACCCAGAAAGGATCCATATTTGTCAGATATCTTTTGAACAATCAAATTGAAATCGGATGAGTCCATGCTTTCCATATAAGACATAAGAGAATCAAAGTAAAGAACGAAAATTGGTGTTCTTAAATAATTTTTGGGTGAAAACAAAAGAAAATTTGGTCGGTGAGTTTGTTTCTTTACAATTTTCGGGCAGCTTAATTCTATACTTGATTCACTCAAATATTTTTTACACTTAATAAATTCTAGCCACCTCTCTGTAAAATATTAATGCCTAGTTCAAGTTTCGACAAACGACGAGTAATGAGCCATTATGAACGAGCTGACTAAAAAAGTCGAATTCGAACACGAGCAATAAGGGGCAAAACGATAAAACATAGATATTAATTCGACCAAGGTCCAGATTCAGAGGTGGGCAAATTATGGAATTTGGCTAAAAAGGTGAAAAAATTACTAATAAATCAAAATTCCCTATTGAGAACTGATAAAAAGTTGTTAGACAAAGTTCAGCTGCAAATTGCAGAAAACTGAAGTTAAAGAAGTCAATTTTTCAAATTCTTATTTTTTTTGCTTATCGTCAAGTGAAAACGTCGATTTTTGAAAATAGCCTCCTCTATTCAACACTGCAGATCCAAAGCTTTTTAAAGGTTGGTTCGAGGTACACTAATATCATCGAGAACCAAACCGGGAAGAATATTTTGGTTTTCAGTTTTAAAAAGGTTTTGAAACTATTACAAACAATTTTGAAAAACCGCAACCGATTTCCAGGTTCCAAACACGAACACTTTCGTATGGTTTTGGACAGAAAATCAGTTAAACGTAAAATCGCTTTGGATGAAAAAATTTCGAGAACCAAGGATTCCACAAGCTTTGGTTTATATGAGCGGATAGAGTTTAAAAACACCTTTCTTTTGATAAAAAAATCAATTTTTTTTCTTAAAACATTTTGAGGGCTTATAAAGGGTGTTTTTTTTTAAAGGTATAAAACTCTGAAATGGAGTAAAACAAAGATGATTTCTTAAATTGACATGAAATTTACTTTATTCGAAAGATAATCTTCTGGCATTATAATTAAAATATGATTTTTGGGATATGACCGCCAGGGCTGGCTCGGACGTAGACTAATCTGGAGGTCAAATTCTCGATGACTATTTCCAACATTTGTGGCCGTATATCGGCAATAACGCGGCGAATGTTGTCCTCCAAGTAGTAAATCGTTTCGGGCTTATCGCCGTAGACTAGCGACTTCGCCAATCCCAATAGAAAATAGTCAAGTGGCGTTAAATCGCGCGATCTTGGAGGCCAGTTCACGGGTCCGTAACGTAAAACTGGTAACAAAACGTGTCCTTCAATAAATCAATTGTGGCACGAGCTGTGTGACATGCTACGCCGCCGGCCGTCTTGTTGAAACCATAGCTTCTGCACATCATGGTTGTTAAATTGATGAATGAAAAAGTCAGTAATCATGGCTCCATAGCCGTCACCATTGACTACAACGTTCTGGCTAGCATCGTTTTATCGAAGTATGGACCAATTATTCCACCAAACCATAAAGTAAAATAAACAGTCAGTTTTTGCCTATGTAACGGTGTCTCAACATATACTTGAGGATTATCATCACTCCAAATACGGCAGTTTTGTTTATTGACGTATCCATTTAATCAAAAGTGAGCTTCATTGCTAAACAAAATTCGCTTATGAAAACTGGGATCAACGACAATCTTGTTTTGGGCCCAATTGGGCACAATTTGGAAGCGTTGTTCAGGCGTCAGCCTATTCATGTTGAAATGCCAAACCGAACTAAAAATAAATCACATGACAGCTGACCCAATGGCTGCCATTTAAAATAGTGTTGCCAACTTAAAGTTTTATACCTCTAAAAAAAACACCCTTTACATCATTGCAAAGTCCTCATTATTCCCAGCACTGATTACTGCGACTTCTTACGAAGCTTGTCTGAAATTTTTCCATCATTACAATGAGATACAAATATCCAAAATATTATATTCGTATACCTATTGACGATTTTATTCTAAGCATCGCGTCGATTGAGCAACTTTTGGTGAGTGATTTGTTACAATTGGTAACTATTCAATGGCAGCACTATTCAACTAGCTTCTTGAATGAAAAAACATCTTCTTCACGTGTATTAAATTTGTATCAATATTTTCTAACAAGGGCTTAAATGTTCTTTTCTTTAATAAAGATACATGGTATTTATTTCTAAAAAAAAACTTCAGCCACTTCCTTATATACGAAATAATCCGAGAAGAAATTTAAATATAATATACTGTGATGAATACTGCCACTGTTTGGCAATTTTAAAAGTTTCACTTCACATTTTATAAACTCCTAATCATTAAATCTTCCCATAAAAATATATAAAACCAAATAAAAAGACCATAAGGTTTAAAAATACAAAAAAAATGAAAAGAAAACATTCAAGTGTCACGTTTCAAACATAAATGACACTTAAAAGTTTCTCCCATCGCATTGCATCGCATCGTTTGCCTCTCTCTTATTCATGTCCCTCTAAAATGGCTTCTCATCCTTTTTAAGTGACACAATGAAGAATTTTGTTTTTTTTATTTGGCTTGTTTTTTTTATTGTTTTTCTGGTGAGTATTTAGCATCGTCCTTCATTCGTGAATTCTATGAACAAAAAAAAAAAAAAGGCATTCCCATTTGAAATTATATTCTAATTGAAACACATGACTTGGACATTTCTAGCTTTGTTAAATAAAAAAAAATGTCATTTTTTTTAGGTTTTCAATCGAGTATTAAGAGAGAGAACAAGATTCTTGTTTTTTGGAGGCGTACCATGGAGTCATAATGGTTGCCACTTTTTTAGTTTTCTATACCAAACTTATAGACGTAAATAAATAAATAAATTTAATGGCGTGAATATCCCATGTTTCAAAATTGACATTTTCAAGAAATATTTGAAGAAATAAAAAAATTTCGTACTTTTTTTATTTTTAATTGATGGCATGTTGGCAGTGTTGCCACTAGTCCTCTGCACTTGATGCTGGTGGTGAGCTTCTTAAGAAATCATGAGTGATGCGGTCAACTTAATTTCTGTCATTGCGACTTAAATTTTTTTTCACATCGTCATTCTTCTGGCAACATGGGTATCCTCAACCGCCCTTGAGCTTTTTACATGTCGTGGTTTGAATCCTAGTTGGCCCCTCAGAAAATTTGGACATTAAACTCGTTTACTCAAAATATAATTTATTTTTTCCAAAAATTTTTAAATATTTTTTTTCCAATTTTTTTTTTTTATTCTTAGAGCTTTGATAAGCGCCTCGTTACATTTAAACTTCGTCCCTTTATTATTTGAATCATTTTCAAAAATACTGCATTTCATATTTTACCAAAAAAAAATACATCTAATGGAAATAAGATTTTAACATTTTTTTGAGGAATTCACCCTATTTTGGAGTTATTGCGTATATCTCGTTAATGGCTCATTTGATTTAATTAACATTTTTTAATCTGGTACTTGCATGTAGTATAAATAATATTTCATTTACTATTTTTTCAAAATTAGAATTGAACATAAGAAAAAATCCATTTTTTAGTATTTTAAAATTTTTTGAGAATTTATCTTCAACGGTACATTTACAATATCTAAAGGCAAATTTTAGTTTTGAACAACGTTTGGGAGCTCTAGTGTGCATTTTATTTTTTTTTAGTTCAGTAGATTTGTTAATTGAGAATTGTGTACTTTTGAGGATGGCAACCATGGTTGTGGTGGTTCCGCAAAAGTCATTAGTTAAAAGAGAGTCCATGTTTTTTTTTCAATTTTTTTTTTCATCCGCATGTCCTTTCCGTCAGCAGCGACTATATGTGAGCGTCATTTGTTTCGTCTAAACTAATTTATAGCGGAATTGCAAGGATTTAAGGATTTTAATTTTCATCTTTAACCCAAAAGATTTATCTGTGATTTGAATAATTTTTTTTCCTTCGGTTTCTTCATTTGGGAAAAAAAACTCCTTTTTTTTTGTATTTTTGTAATTTAAAATTTGAGCTAAATGCTTATAGGATTATCATATGGTTGGGGAGATATTTTTCCAGATCTCATTTGGAAATTTTTCTAAATGAATTTTAAGTGCGGTTCTAGTTATATATGCCATGAGTAGGTAAGTCTACGACTATACTATATAACTCGTAGGAAGTTGTAGGATTTTAAAAAGTTCTCGCTTAGAGCAAACTGTAAGAGTAGGTACTTTTAATTAAATCTGCAAAAGTTTTCGTATGGAGTCTGAGTCAGTCGCATAAAGGAGGATAGGCGGAATGAATTTACGTTACGTACACCGAAAATAGGCAAAGAAGTGGTTACTTTTTGGTTGAGGAATGAGGACATAACTTATCTTGAGGTTAGACGACTTTTTATTCCCACGCTGATAGTTTAATTATATACATAAGTTCGAGTAGGGCAAATGCCTGAAAATAGAACCTAGACTAATTCTCATAAAGCCTTTGAATTCGAATTGAAAATTGTGTGATTAGTAAAGTGAAGTGAAAAAACCTCCACGCTGATAGTAGGACAATGCTTTGAAGATTATGTAAGTGTTTTCAAATGATAATAGACTTATGAGAAAAGCTTTAGGTAAATGCGATTGGGATTATTGGGACAGTGATATTTATTCGGTTTTGCCAGTTATATGCATGCCAACGCACAACTTTCATATAAAAATGCCTCCCTAAATATATAAAGACTTCGAAACTGTAATTATATTGCACGTATAGCTATACCTATACTCGGTTCTACCTGTTTGCTATGGAAACATCAGCTAACTCAACAGTTAACAGCTTTATTCCCCCTATAACTATAATCAACTTTTAAATAAAGGGTTTTTTTTTAGACGTGTGGTTTTCAAGAAGAAATAAAACGCATATAATTTAATGCTATGGCCAATCTAGCTTTATTATAAAGATAAGGACTTGCCATTATGTTTTAAAAGTGATTTCGGGTAAGTGGCCGCCGCAGCTGGCTCGAATAAATTAAAGCTGAGAGGCCCAATTTTCGACCACTTTTTGCAGCAATTGGGGCCGTATGTCAGCAATAATGCGCCGTATATTCTCTTCTAAGGCGTCAATCGTCTCGTGCTTATCTGCGTAGACAAGCGACTTCCAACAAAAAATAGTCCAGCGGTGTTAAATCGCACGGTCATGGAGGCCAAGCCACAGGCCCACGACGCGAGATAATGCGCTCACCAAAAATTTACTTCAATAAATTGATTGTTTCGTTGGCTGTATGACATGTAGCGCCGTCTTGTTGGAACCAAAGGTCGTCCATATCAAAATCCTCCAATTCAGGCACGAAAAAGTCATTAATCATGGCTCTATAGCGTTCCCCATTGACTGTAACATTATGGCCAGCTTCATTTTAAAGAAATATGGACCAATGATACCCTGTGTCGATAGAGCATACCAAACAGTGACTTTTTGAGGATGTAACGGGGTTTCAACAATTTCAAAATTCGCTTATGAAAATTGGGATCAACGGCAATCTTGTTTTATGCCCATTTGGGCACAATTTGGAAGCGTTGTTCAAGCGCCAGTCTTTTCATTATGGAAATGGCAAACCAATCTGAGCATAATTCAAGTGACAGCTGTCAAAAAGACCAACTCCGAAAAAACCACACGTCTAAAAAAAACATTCGTTATGTTAACATTTCAAGTGGTTTTATGGTAATTAAGAGTCTCCTCACTTTCGTAACTTATGTAGCTGAAATGTATTAATAAAATATGTTGTTGCAGGACTAAAACTAATAACTTCTGCAACCGTTTTACTGGGAAGTTCATTCAAAGAAAATTTTCTAACAAAAAAAATCTCGAAGAGAGTATTTTTCAATTTATTTTTAGTTCAGTTTTTTTCTTCTAATATTTGTTGTGTAGACTTTATTTATAAAAGTTAAGTTAAAGATCTTTTAGTTCAAGTTATTCTTTATTCTAAAGAAAATAATACAAGACTGAAATATGCTTAAGGTTAAAGTGCGTAAAGAAGTCTGTAGGAATAACTTGTCGACCATAACGTGTTTTATAAGCTTGTTCCTAGACATGGTATCTTGAGGTTTGCTGTTATAAGTAATTTCATTTTCCAAAATGCAACTCTATTTGCAAATCTACTTGCATAGGTTTAAAAACTTTCTATGAACGCTGGTAATTTTGTTATTAGTTGACCGTTAACGAGTCATAAATAATTCAGATGGTGAATAAAAGTTTCCCTTTCGATTAGTTTTGCAATGTAAAAGAGCAATATAAGGATCGGAGTTAGATTCGTGACATTTGAAGATCATTTTTTGTATACATAGTCTGAATCGTTCGCTCTACTAAACCGTTAGATCTAGTAAAATAAGGACTAGAAGTTATGTAATCTATTGACCAGTTTTTAGCAAATTGTTTGAATTCAGCTGAACTAAAAGGTTACCCACTGCCGAAAATCATAAAATTTTTTGAAAATAAAAATTGATTTTAATTGTGTTATTATAATTTCACTCGAATAATCCAAATAAGCTACCTAAACGCATATTGAAAAATAATATATGTACAACAAGATCAAGAAGATACATTTTCTTGTCAAATTCAAACAAATCCATTCATACCTTAAACCAAAAAATGGCGGTAATGTGATGCATTTGTAATGTGTCCTTATGATTTTGTCACCGATGTCGTATGCATTCAATTACTAACTATAATTTCTATGTCATGACTTTTGTAAGGACAATAAATAGAACGTTTTGCTAGATTTCGACAGCTTCCTATTCACATGTGACCCTTATCTTCATGAAGAGTAGAGGAATACCATGTTCAAGCTTAGGTGGTATTACTTAGACGGTTGGATTTTAAAAGAAGATTTTGGACGATACCAAGCTCATCGCGTTTTTTTCTTATTTTCAGGCCAACCATTAATATGATAATGAAGAATTTTCGACAAAACTTTGTCAATTTTTAAATTTCTTCCCTTTTATATTCATTGATTGACAGATTTAAAGAGGACATTAATAAATTACATTACAAACTAATATCGTTGTCGAAGTCTGTTAATGTTTCATTAGGCAAAGCCGCACACAAAAATGCATCGGCAAAGAACAATCGTTGGTAAGAAATCTTAGCATAAAGCGTTGTAGTCTTGCAGGGATTTTAAATAAAGGGTTTGTCAAAAAGAGTGACCATTATGGCTTATGATGTGTGTCTGACTTCAAATGTTTTTTACCATATATGATCGAATGAAATTTTGTACAACCAAAAGAATAGCGATAAGCTTTTTTTCCGTTTGAGGATAGTTCTGTTGAGATGACGTAAGAGTGACATATGCATATGGTAGAGTTCCATGGGAAATAACAGCACTGACAGCACCCTTAGACGCATCAACCGACAGAAGGAAAGGCTTATGTGTGTTATATAGCACGTAAGCACGGGTGTATGCTTAAAATCAAACGTTTCAATCGAACAAACTCCCTGTCATGCTCATTTGACCAATGCCATTGTTTGTCTATTTTCAAAAGAACTCTTAAATTTGCATTCTCGACAAATAAAAATATTTAATGAAAGAACCCAGATAGCTTACCATGCCTAAAAAGCTTAGTAAATCTGACACTGATTTCGGTCTGATGGGCATTGCGCATATAGCATTGACTTTCGTACTATCGAGCCGAACACCGTGCTCTTCTTCTTTCAAAAGGTGTGTTGAAGGTACATGCTTTTGATGATTCTTCATCTAATTGAAATACGCAAAACCCGAAACTAGCATCGAGCACCGTAAAAAACCTAGCACCACTCAACCTTGACCTTATACATCATCTAGACTCGGATATGTATGGATCGAAACATAACTTAAGCTCACATACATATGCATGTGGGCAACACGAAGCTATATTGTTCTTTTTGTATACTTTAATAATATACTCCCTGCAACTAAACTAAGGATACACTAGTAGCATATACTTCTAGCAATTAAGATTTCTATATTGGAACCCGCTCTTAATGATCAAGGTTATAACTTGGCTATGAGCTTAAATATGTATACTAAGCTTTTGATAAATTAAAACATAAAACAAAAAAATTCTTAAAAAGCTTGTTAGGCTATATTACTTGAGAAACTGCAAAGCTGTTTTGCAAAAATTTTAACAAAATCCGCTTGGACATTAACTAGAAATACGAAAATAATCCAAAAGTAAGACAAGACATCAGAACCCTATTTCTAATATTTAAACCTTTATCCAAAAACTAGAAACATATATGTACCTATATTACAGTTTCGAACAGCACAATGCCTAGTTAAGACAGAAACGATCGGTGGTATGAAAAAAAATACATTTTATCGACAATGTTTAATTTGATTAAAAACTTTTTGTCTTCACGAAACCTTTTAGACCGATTACAGATCACAAAGGCTTCGATTGAGCAATTCAACTAGAAAAAATTTACAGATCTTAATAAATTATTGCTAAACAAAGGCTTAAGTCAGGGAAAAAGGCAAAAAGTCAAAAAGTAAATAATAACTTTACGAATATAGGTACTGTTTGCCCTTACCAAACTTCCTTCCGTTCTTTTATATCACACATCGACATCGTATACCTTCTACATACTTACATAGATACAAATATAATAAAATCATGTCTTGTGAAGGAAGAACTCCTTTGATTTGATTAATATCACTGACAAGTTTCATTTTAACTCACCAATTAGTTATGAAATTTAAATCACATAATCTTCACATAATTCTTCAAATGTCTCTCCAACATGTTGACACACTTTTCGTTTCGAAAAAATCTATTAACAAGTTGAAGTGTTGACCGAGTTTAACTTATCTATACTGTCAACACGCAAATAAAGCTCTGAATACTCAAATAAAGGACTAATCCTGAATCTGAATGTAAACAAGGAATTAATTATTATGTAATGTCCTTGTTTAGTTCTCATTCTCATACACGGTGACTTGCATAAGCTATGGCAAAAAGCTGGAGCGTGGATTTTACTATGTACAAAAGAGATTGTACTCATTTATTCCTTTATTAAATCAACCTTGTTTTTGCATAATGTTCCTGTGCATATTTATCTATAATTAATTGGAATTTTAATTTCGATTTTGTTTGCCAGGTACACAATGAAGAAACTAATCGCACTTACGTCACAGGCAGCGCAGGTCGTCTTTACTGGGAATTCATCCGTCACATTAACGGCAAATTCTTCCTCATAAATATTTCCAACAATTCAGTACACTTGCACCAGAAGCAAGTTATCCAGTTGACAATTGACAAAGTGATTGACATTAGCATCCACCCGGCCATTTATTTGCTGCCTTATGCATCGGAAGGCAGCTATCCCATCGCACACACCAATGCGTGCATAATAATGCCCGTTGTGCCGGAAATCGATCCCAGTAACTACATATTCTACGCCTTCGACCGAAATACTTGGAGTGTAATCTTTGGGCTATTTATAACCTTCCTGGGCATCGAGTTGATTGCAAATTATACCTATGCACGGCAATTGCTCTTTGGTAGGTCATTGGCAACTATCGTGGCGGGAATTACTGGCAAACCCAGTAACATGACCCCGCCACCGCCGAAGACGAGAATCCTGTCTAGCTCACTGTTGGTATTGACGGGCTTTTTTGTTGCCAATTTATACGTGAGCACACTGACGAGTCTATTCAGTACGACAGTTTATGGCGACCAGCCGGAGACTGCGGAGGAGATTTTCAAAACCGGACTGCCAATACTTTTGCTGGACTATCAGAGGGATGCGTATTTTAAGACGAAGCTATTTCCGGAATTGTTGGGTGAGCATGTTCGCATTACCGACCCTGATTTCCTGGCAAATCGCTTAAATTCACTCGACACGAATTTTGCGTATGTTGTTAAAGAGGAACGTTGGAAATTGATTAACTACCAGCAATCGATGTTGTGGAAGCCGATTTTCAAAATTGCCCAAAATTTCTGTGTTCCGAATATGTTTTTGTCGTTTCCTATTCAACTGGACTCACCATTCTACGAGGTATTGAAAACATTCACCCAGAATGTAGAAAGTGCCGGACTTTACATTAAGTGGAGCGATATGAGCCATTATGATACCAAGTCATCGGGATTGATTGAGATTTTGAAGGAGACCAAGATGCATCCGGTTGCGTTGACTCTGAAACATTTTGAATTAGTTTTTAAGTTGACCGCTGGTGGATTCGCAGCGTGTGTGGGTTGTTTTTTAGTTGAACAATTGTGGTGTGTTGTAAAAGGCTCAAAGAATTAATAAAGTAAAAATATTTATTCTTTCAATAAATTTAGTATTTCTTTTATTAGAAACATTTTAAAACTCGAAAAACAAATTTGGAAAGTAGTAATTTTTCCAAGTTTAAAACAAGTTGAATTCTTCAAAACAACTGAAGTGATCTTAACGATACCTACAATCATTTTATCATATGGACTACTTTACTATGGGGAATTAAGTCCAGGGCGGAAATTTTGTCCAACTTGTATGGGGTTTTCCATTGGTAAATTCAGAATTCAATTTAAAAATTGATTTTTTTCGTGGCGAATGGAGCACTTTTTCAAATTGATTTATTTGTGTCATTTTATTCGTGTAGTTTTGTTTTTGTGTTAATATTTCAAAAAAACTTCATCCCTTGATGAACTTTTCGATGATAAAGATGAGATTGATGAAGTAACCGATTAATTTTAAACTGGTTCCATTTATTATGAGCGAATATATCTCACATGTTTTGAATACAATTTTCATACCTTAAATAAATTAATCAATTCAAAAAACACATTTGGAAACTGACAGCTGATAATTATGTTAGTGGTAGAAGGTACAGGGAGGGGTAAATCTGCCAACAAAATTTAGATCTGCAAAATAGATTTTAAATCAAAAATAAATCAATTTATTTTGCCCAATGGAATGCAAAAATGGTCAAAATCGGCTTTTGACAGATCCGAATCAAAAATAAATGGAAAACCCCATTTATAATATTCAAGAACGCTGTAAAAGGTTCTCTAAAAGTGCGTTTCAAGTTCTGTTCTTCTGTTCATTGTTATGGTTGTTGTACTTTTATTTTGCAAAACGATAAGCGATATTATTATTAAAACAAAACACAAGAACACGACGCACAGTGGTGCGAGAGCGGAAAAAAGTCTTTTGAAAAAGTCATATCTATCGTTTTAAACTTTATGTTTAAGTACTCTTAGATAACCCGAGCGTATGATTTAAAAGAATTTTTTAACATATATATTGTATGTTCTGATTTATAAGCCCTCAAAGTTGAAAAATAATTTTACTCAAATCGCGAACCGTATTTTCAACAAATTTTGAGATGTTTTTTTCCGAAGTTCCTTTAAATAAATTCTCTAGCTTCTTAAATAATTTAATTGGTCTATTATCGATTATCTAAAAATATTGATTATTTATAAAAGATACCTTCTAACGGGTGATTTTTTGGCTGGTTTTGGCAACACTGGTTTTGACAGCTGACGTGTGTTTAGTACCTTGTGTCACTGTCAAACAGCTTCAGTTTGGTTTGCAATTTAACCATGGATCGTCTTACAAATGAACAACGCTTGCAAATTATTGAATTTTACCATCAAAATTCGTGCTCGGTTCGAAATGTTCATCGCGCGCTGCTTGTGTTCAGCGATGAGGCTCATTTTTGGTTGAATGGGTACGTAAATAAGCAAAATTGCCGCATTTGGAGTGAAGATCAGCCAGAAGCATTGCAACAGCTACCAATGCATCCCGAAAAAGCCACTGTTTGGTGCGGTTTATGGGCCGGCGGCATTATTGGGCCATATTTCTTCAAAGATGATGCGAATCGCTACCGAGCGATGATAACAAACTTTTTTTTGCCCGAAATGGAAGTTCTTGACTTGCATGATATGTGGTTTCAACAAGACGGTGCCACATGCCACACAGCACGCGAAACAATGGCGCAATTGCGAGGCGAGTTTGGTGAACAGTTAATTTCACGTTTCGGGCCGGTCAATTGGCCGCCTAGATCGTGCGATTTGACACCATTAGATTTTTTTTGTGGGGATATGTCAAGGCTAATGTCTGTAGGGACAAGCCCGCTTCGATTGACGCACTGGAAGCCAACATCCATGCATTCATTCGTGAGATACCGGCCGATATGTGTGAAAGAGTATGCCAAAATTGGACGCAGCGGATGGGCTACCTGAGACGCAGCCGCGGTCAACATTTGCATGAAATTATCTTTAAACATTAAATTGCAAGGTTCAAACTATCGATTCAAATAAATATTTCATTCATTTTTTCGAATTTTTTGTGTTTTTTTTTTTTTTTTAAAGTTCTAAGCCTCTTAAAAAATCACCCATTATAAGTAGCCTGAAGCTTTAGTACTAAGAAAAAATGCTTTTTTAAAAAACTTTTTGATTTAAAAAAAAGCGCCAAAAGATACGAAGAAAGTAAAAGTATGCCAGCATATGCTCCATACATTCATGTTAAAGCATAAAAAAAAATCAGCTACAGATGCTTGCAGATGTGGAAGTTATGCTCAAAAATTTTTCACTGAATCGGATTTCAAAAAACTCCGTCTTGACGGTGGTGTTTACCAAAAAGTTTGATTTCTTCGGTATTAATTGTCAGAATGAACTGGTTAAGCCCATTATTTTAAGAAAAAATGTCAAACTTTATTTTAAAAATAAAACAAAATTAATATATTGACCCAGGGCTGAGAATTTCGATTTTTGTGAAACCATTTATTTCTGCCTGGAAAATTTTTCAACTTTCAACTCAATTTTCTTGAAAGTAACACACGAAAAATAATATAGTTTTATGATATTTTGAATTATATGATAGTGCTTAATACAAAATAAAGAAAAGGATTAGGGATAATCTTTTATTTTTTTTTATTTTTCGCTAAAAGTAGGGCAGGTAAAAATAAAAAAGGTGTTCTTTTTAAAGTTTTATTGCTTTGTTTTTGTTCTGTATTGCGTAATTTTTGGCTTATTAGAATAAAATCTCTTACTTAAATCTATATATATAAAGGATTAATGAAAAAAAAGTCAGTATTGAGTTATTGAGCATTTGTGCAAGGTGCAATAAGTGAAAGTGAAGTTAAATATAATAACAAACATAGTGAATTCAATACATTAAAATGGATTCAATCGAAATTCTTATTCGGTGTTGTGTAGTGAACTTATTACTAATGGTCATGATGTTCAAAATCTTCGACCATATTTTGTAAGGAAATACCCCAACTTAATTTCTGAGCAAATAGAAACTGTGGTGTCAGAATTAAAGAAACGTTTTATGTCTCATTTTTTAAGTCGATGGAACGCAGTTCATAGAAAAAAAAGTCATTTTGATAAAAAATACACTCATTGGCTCGAAGGAGCTTTCGAAGTAGAACTAACCCAAAGTGTATTGCCCGAAACGTCGACTAATATGGGAAGACCACGAAAGAATTTTGACGAATGCTGTGATAGAGCTAAAAGGTATAAGATCCGAATAAAGCTCTTGCATTATTTATACAAGCAGAATTGTCGAAACGCCAATATGAAGAACATCAAAACCCTCAAATTTTATAAAAATGTCAATAACTTTTTTTCTAATAATTTGTTCTTGACCAAATTTTGACCAAGCATGTATAAGACTAATCTTAACATGTTTGTCAAATTTCATTAAAATTCGTTTTATAGTTCAGATTTTACAGACTTTTTTCCGCTCTCCCATACAAACATCAAAACACTCAAATTTTAGAAAAAAAGTCAATAACTTTTTTACTAATGATTTTTTCTTATCCAAATATTGACAAAATGTGTATAAGACTAATTTAAAAATGCGAATCAAATTTCATCTTAATCCGTTAAACAGTTCAGATGTTACAGATTTTTTTTCCGCTCTCCCATACAAATATCAAATCCCTCAAATTTTAGAAAAATGTCAATAACTTTGTTTCTAATTATTTTTTTTCAACCAAATTTTGACCAAATATGTATAAGACTAACATAAACATGTTTGCCAAATTTCATTTAAATCCGTTGAACCGTTCAGATAAAACAGACTTTTTTCCGCTCTCCCATACAAACCGAACCACTTTGCGACGCAAACAGAACCGACACAAACAATAGGTGTGTTCACTTACTAGTCCGAAACTACCCTTAACTACTTGATTCTAAAAGTTGTAGTCCAATCCTGTTCTTGTACTTTTATTTCTTGTAATTAGTTTTGGGCAGAACAGAGTGCTCGACAGGAAAAAAATTATTTCCCCTTGACAATTTTTACCCTAGAAATTTCTTCGAGCAGAAACTGGTAAGTTCTGTGTTCTGTGAAAAGCCAGTTAAAGAATTACAATAAAATATAAAATAGCTGTTGTCTACTTTTACTTTAGGTCTTATTATTATGTGCACATGTGAATTTTGTTTTAAACTAATGAAATTATTGCCAAAAAATCTATTAAAAACCTGTAGGTGTTTATTGTGTATTGTCCAGTGCTTTTTGTTTAAAAAAAAAAAAACATTGAAATTGAAATATTTAATAAAGGAAATTTTATTTTACAGTTTTGAATTAGTGCTTTTCAACTTAATTTTGCTTAAACTACGATTTTTTTTTAAATTGAATTGAATTGCTTTCACTTCTGTTGTTTTTTTTTTTTTAAAGTGGACAACATTTTTGGTTCAAAGCGTTCGTGTACTTTTGGACAGCTTCACTTTGTTTTGGAAAATTTGACAGATTGCCATTTTTACTCCAAAAAGTACCCGAACAAATCTAATTTTTACTGGCTGAACACAATAGACATGCGTTCGAACGCGCGTTCGAACGCGCGTTCGCACGCGTGTGATTATTAAAACTTATTTAATTGCGTTTCCATATTGTATTCACTTTACCGAGATTGTATGTATTTTAACTTTGACAGGTGCGAACGCGCGTTGGAACGCTTCTATTGTGTTCAGCTAGTTAAACGTTAAACCAAAAAAATGCAAAAGACGGAACTGTCAAAACAGTTGGGCGAAGAAGAAGAAAATTAACATATGAAGCGAATTGAAGCAAATACAACAGGTAGCAAACAAAAAGTGCTGCCACCACGACTATGCTCAGCAAAGGTTTGGTTCACTTTTTTATACTTTTATTCTATGATGGATGAAAAGCTAATTAAATTAATTGACGACATTAAACAAAGAAATAATTATTTACAAGTATATTGCGAGAGGGGTGTAGCTGACAAAAAATAAATAAAACGGCACCAGTAATTTGAAATTACAAACCTTCGAAGCGAACCCGATGGTGAAAAGATTTTAAAATCATAGATTTGAGATTAGATTGAGAGAAATACACTAATAGCCATATTATTGACTCGTTTAAAAACTAGTTTTATAGATTTTTGGAGGTGCTCCAATTGGTATTATTTAAAAGTATTTTGATACCTAAGACTCGAAAACTTAAACCTTTCTTTGGATAAATCTCTTATTTTATAAAACTGTGGCAATATTTGGAATCCAAACTTCTATAAAACTAGTTTTGCTATTAAACTAGTTTTGAAACATGTCAATAATATAGATGTAAGAAGATGGATCGTTGGCGTTTGGTCCCGAAAGAAATAAACGGTTTTATGAAACTGGTCATGGGCTACAAAATTTTGAAAATACGCAAACTCCAATTTTTTTAAGTTTTGTTTAAGCCAATGAACAAAAAAAACGCAACATTCAAAAGACTAGAAAATAATAGATTACTATACTTATCTGCTCAAAAAAAACTGCAAATTTCTCAAACTTTGAACACTTGAATTTCTTTTCTTTGTTTTACAATATTTTCCTTTCTTTTCTGATTTCTCTATTAACTTGTCGTTCGTTTTAAATCCTGGTAAAAATTGATCTTCCAGAGGCTTTCACCAAGCCTGAACGACCTTTTCTTTTTGTTCGAATGCCCCAGTGCTTTCGGTCAATCAGTGACGTGGGTTTTGGTCACGTCATTACTTAGCAACACTCACCATGTTGGCGTGAGTGAGCCAACGCAGTGGAAATCCAGCAGCCTTTCCTACTGGCACTTTACTTTACCCAGCTTTATGCACCGTCATAATTGAATTCGCAGACCTCTGGTATGACTTCCAGTTTATTCAGCTTCAACGAGAGGAAAATTTAGAAAAAGAAACTTGCAAGGGGAACGTGGGCTAGCTGTTAACGTTACATCTTTAAAATTAACAAATAAATAAAATGTTGGTTGGCAGCGATTCTCACCATTCTCACAACGAGTAACTTCAGCATCGGAGACAAAATCTTGTCCGTGCTTCTTTTTAGTTTAGTTTTTATCTGTAAGTAATTATAAGCGCTAGAGGACCTACTGTCACCCGTGCCCTGGATTAGTGGTTTAAACAGACGACCCGCCCCAGCTTTTGGTATAAAGAGGAATGAATCATGTATATGGAGCGAAGCTTTAACATATTTGATTAAATAGGGCTTATTTTCTCAATAACTGGACATGATTTTCCATTGCTTCTCAAGTTAAGACTTATTTAAGCAACGTTATCCTTGTTTTTTTTTGCAAGCCGGATGGATTTTGATGAAAAAAAAAACGCCATCGCGGATTAGAGCCGCCATTGCCGAAACAAAATGAAGTTTCCATACAAACTATCGATAACCTTGGGGCTTGCAAAAAAAAACACGGTTATTGCTTCTGGATAAATTCTAGTGCTTTACAGGTTGCCTAATAACCTAGAACTTAATCTTAAATTAAATTGATAACGATTAAGAGAAATAGAAACTATTATTTGCAGGAGTGGAGCTCGTCTGGTCATATGTCATGTCACATGTCAAACGGTATGTCTTTAGTTCAAGCAACAGTTGCATCAGTGCCAGCATAAAACAGCGGAAGAGTAGTAGCTATGCTGGATTGATTGATGCATGTAAGAAGCAAATAAATTAATCAGTTACATTTTCATAGTGGAAATTCTGATAATTGTTTGCGTGAACAACAAAGAAGGAACACGTGACGTACAACAAGAGCTCCTGTAGAAAACAACCACTCTGCTATCCTATCCGTGATCTTTCACAAGGAAAAGAAATAATCCAAAGTCTTGCACTTGATGGGTTGCATAACCATCAGAATGAAGCTCCACTCCGTTTACACTATCACTTTTCAGCAAACATCTATTTATTATGTGAGTGTAAGAGTCCTTTTTTTCGAAATGCTTATGTCTCCCATGTGCCATGTGTCATGATGCTGATGCCTGAGGAACTGCTTTCACATGCCAAGATGGCGGGCGTACAGAAATCGTTCGCATCTCATCGTTTTGACGATGTATTTTATATATCTATACTTTAAATACATGAACTGAACAGAGATATGAATATTTTTTTCTGTCGACACATCCCTGGGTCATGCTGGTATGTACATATGTACGTATGTATCTTCATCGTGCAAAAAAAAATGCAAAGACAAAGATATTTTTCTGGGTGCCCACATATGATTCTTAGGATACGACGGGTCTTGTCGTCCTTGCTGTTATCAACTTGTGCCTAAAGCAGGACATTGTTCAAAAACACTCTCTCATATATGTAGTGAAATGCGTTTTGTTGCTTTGCACACAAAAATGGCGGCTTGTCCGGAAGAAGATATTCTTGATTTATTGCCCCAAACTCAATGGATTATCAAATCGATGTTGTCTAGATGTTGGCAAATTTATGGCCTGCTACCGTTGGCATTTTGGTCTCACTCTCTCTCTATCTCTCTCTCTCTCTCTGGAAAGTTGAAAAGTATACATATGGGAGTTTGTATATATGATTGTTTTCTGTTGTTATACCCAAACCAGGGTGTTTTTATATTGACTTTTCGTTAAGAATGTGTGGTATGCATTTTTTTGTATATTGTATTCCTGCTCAATAAATTTTCTCCCCGAACGACAAAGTTGTTTAGGCAACAAGCACTTTGTCAGCAAACCAATTGCCTTAACAACAGCAAAACATGACTTTTACTTCTTTGTTTTTTTTTGCTGGTAATGTTGATATTGAATAATTTATTTTTGCGAAATGTGAATTTTGCTATAATTTTCAATTCGTTGTTGAATTTTTCTCCTAAAACAATATCCTCTTCTTCGTTATACTCAATTTTGAAACGATTCTCTTTACTTTACCCTTGGCGGAGCCCAATATTGAACGAACCGTCAAGGTACATTGAGATTTGAGGTCCCGTCTAAAGACGTACTACACGAATGTAAAATGCTTTACCTGCCTCTCTTTTTTTTTATCGATAAGTTCTGACCGAAATGATTTCCCGGTTTTCTCATCTCGGAAAGAGACGATTTCAACTGAACGACACACTCTTCTGATTTGACCCCGTGTGATTTTTTTATATAGGACCCTGAAAGATATCATCTGGACCAAAATCGCCCAAATTCCATTGACAAATGCTCGAAAGAGTGTACTCGCCATTTAACGGACACGTTATAAGTGTTGGGGTAGTCAAAATCAGAGAAGACGATTTTGAAGACTTATTTATTAACAAATTAAAAGTATTTTTTTTTTGCAAATTTTAATTTCGGGATTTTGGCCTCTGGAGATTTTGGGATTTTAGGATTTCGGGTTTTGTTAATTTTGCAGTTTCTATGGATTTTGTGTATTCTGGATATTATTCGATTTACATTTGATTATAAAGGGTTTTCGAATAAGAGGTGTTATTTTGATATTCAAAGAAAAATGGCATTTTTTGAGATAAATGATCGGATGTTTATTTCATTATAAAGAGGAAGGTATGCCGTTAATAATGGAACACAACATCAGCCAAATGGCCGCCACGACCACGCTTACAGGACCATATCCTTTTCATGAAATTTTCCATAACCAAATCGCAAAGTGGCTGCCCATGTCCTCGAAAGCCTCACGAATTCCATCTTTGAGGTCTTGAATCGACGCTGGGCTGTTGGCGTAGACCTTATTTTTCACGTGGCCCCAAAGGAAGAAGTCGCAAGGTGTTAAATCACAAGATCTCGGTGGCCAATTGTGATCACCTCTTCGAGAGATAACACGGTCCGGAAACTTTTCCCGTAAAAGATCGATGGTTTCATTGCTTGTGTGGCACGTAGCGCCGTCTTGTTGAAAGTAAACGTTGTCCAGATCAATACCGTCCAATTCCGGCCATAAAAAATCATTAATCATCTCTCGATAGCGCAATCCATTGACCGTAACTGTTGCTCCAGCCTCATTTTCGAAAAAGTAAGGTCCAATGACCCCGCCGGACCATAAACCGCACCAAACAGTCACGCGTTGAGGATGGAGAGGCTTTTCAACAATAACTCTTGGGTTTTCCGAGCCCCAGATGCGACAGTTTTGCTTGTTGACGTAGCCTCCGAGGTGGAAATGGGCCTCATCAGTCAAGATGATTTTTCGATGAAATTCCGGATCATTTTCATGCATTTCAAGGACCCAATCAGCAAAGACACGACGTTGTTGATGATCAGCCGGCTTGAGTTCTTGTGTTAACTGAACTTTATAAGCCTTAAGACCCAAGTCTTTATGCAAAATACGGTGTAATGACGTTTGTGGAATGCCTAATTCCAAAGAACGACGAGGAATGGACAAACCTGGGTTTTCTTCAACACTTTGGGCTACAACAGCAATATTCTCAGTTGTTCTTGAGCGACGTGCACGGGTTTTATTCTTCACATCACTAACTTGTCCCAACAGCTCGAATTTGTCCACCAATTTCTGTATTGCGGTCCGACAAGGTGCTTCACGACGACCCAAAAATGTTTTAGTTTTACGAACCGTCTCTGCCAAATTTTCACCATTTTTATAGTGAATTTTAATAATTTCAATGCGTTGTTGAAGCGTGTATCGTTCCATTTTTATTAATGGCGTAGTTTTTGCTTGTCAAATGTCAAAAAATGACGGCTTCAAAAGTGTCAGCTACCGAAATAGCGGGCTATTCAAAATAAAACCTCTTATTGGAAAACCCTTTACAAAGTAGAAGAACGTGGGGAGATTTCCCTAAATGAAAATAATTATTTAACGTGGCCACAAACATGACGGTTGATTGCATCTATCCCCCTTAAGATGGAGATTACGGAAAAAGCAGATACATAGGTACGGAACTTTTTTTTTCATATTCCCCAAGAAGATCCAATGAAAGTTGAAGAGCAATAAGGAAAAATAGGAAAACAACGGCAAGTGGCATGTAATGAAAAGACAACTTAAAGTAATTGTAAAAAAAACAAACTATTGGCAAAGTAGCAAGAAAGAAAATGTAAACAAAGGGAAAGTGCATTTTGTTCGTATCAAAAATTTATAAAGTTCGTTTCAATAAAGACGACGGACGCATTTTTTCTAATAAAAAGACTTGTGCTAAGTTAAGTCATTATTTTTAAATTAGAAAATGAGAAAATAAAATCTATAAGTAGGTGCCATTATTTATTGTAAAGGGTGTTTTTTTAGAGATATAGAACTTAGAAATGAAATAAAACAAAGTTGATTTTTTTAAATTGACATGAAATTTACTTTATTCGAAAAATAATCTTTTGGTTATATAATTAAAATATGATTTCTGGCATATATGACCGCCATGGCTGGCTCGGACGAAGTCTAATATGGAGGTCAAATTTTCGATGACTTTTTCCAACATTTGTGGCCGTATATCGGCAATAACGCGGCGAATGTTGTCCTCCAAGTAGTAAATCGTTTCGGGCTTATCGGCATAGACTAGCGACTTCGCCAATCCCAACAGAAAATATTCAAGCGGCGTTAAATCGTGCGATCTTGGAGGCCAGTTCACGGGTCCGTAACGTAAAACTGGTAACAAAACGTTTCCTTCAATAAATCAATTGTGGCACGAGCTGTGTGACATGCTACGCCGCCGGCCGTCTTGTTGAAACCATAGCTTCTGCACATTATGGTTGTTCAATTGATGAACGAAAAAGTCAGTAATCATGGCTCCATAGCCGCCACCATTGACTACAACGTTCTGGCCAGCATCGTTTTATCGAAGTACGAACCAATTATTCCACCAAACCATAAAGCACACCAAACACTCAGTTTTTGTGGATGTAACGGTGTCTCAACATACTTTTGAGGATTATCATCACTTCAAATATGGCAGTTTTGTTTATTGACGTATCCATTCAATCAAAAGTGAGCTTCATCTCTAAACAAAATTCGCTTATGAAAATTGGGATCAACGGCAATCTTGATGTTTTGGGCTCATTTAGGCACAATTTGGAAGCGTTGTTTAGGCGGCGTCAGTCTATTCATGTTGAAATGCCAAACCAAACTAAAAATAAATCACCTGACAGCTGACAAAATGGCCGCCAGTTAAAATAGTGTTGCTAACTTAAAGTTCTACACCTCTAAAAAAAACACCAACGGTATCAATTTCACAGAACTAGGGCTTAGTACTTATGTGAAGAAATCATTTGGTACTGATTTAAGTATTAACAACTGGTATAATAACCATATGTATTAGCTAATTTTGAGAAGTCAGCTAGTACCGAGTCCTAACTTAAACTTGGTACCAACTTGACAGAACTAGGGCCTAGCACTTGTGTGAAAAAATTATTTGATACCGATTTGAGTACTAATTTTAGGACTAGTACCCGTACTACCATTAGGAATCTATAAAGAAATTGGCCGGAAGTATTTTTTTTTTATTTCGGTGAAAATTGTCAAAACTTCGATATTTTTTTGGACACTGGCATATTAAGTGGAAATAGTAATCGAAATTGTTTTTTGACAAAAGTTACAAAAATAGCTACAAAAATAAAACCAAAAAAACTACTCTGCGACCAATCAGAGCCTAGCAGATCGCATTAACGTGTTATAATTTTTTTTTTTTTTTTTCAAAATGGCGGACAACGCTGAAAAGTTTTTTTGTTTGAATTTTTTGAATTTTAGAATCATCAAATAATGGTACTTTTTTGTATTTAGATATTTTATATTATTTTAGATAACGTTACTGGACTGGAATATTACCGTTAAGTTAAATGTAGACTCTTGGTTTCTGTGGTTCCTCGAGTTAAACGATTAATATTTCTTAAAACACTCTATACCCTAGTTATTATGAACATTTGCACATCATAGATTAAATTAACAATAAAGTGTGACATCAGGCAAAAATTGTTTGCTATCATTCCTTTAAATACCTGAAAATTTCATCAAAATCACTTGGGTTGTTTCTATTTTATGGTGCTTAGATTGCAATGTAAATCGAAAAAAAAACTGCTAGAAAATCCAACAATATGGGCGTGGTAAAAAAAAAACTTTGCGGCAGCGGTGGTTGGGGAATGTTTCTAAAACTGTAATTGTAACCACACAAAAAAAAGAACAATAAAATGAATAACTTATAGTAACTTATTTAAATCTTTTAATAGCAGCTTCAGCTATAGTTTTGCTCATAAATTATGCTTACGTATATAGTATTTCTTGGGAGTGGCAAGCAGAGCGACCTAATGGTCTTTTTTGCATTCTTTTTGTATGTATATACGTCTATTTCCCACATGTCCTAAGTCAATAATATACCTATACATATATTTGAAATTTCTTAAGATTAAAAAAATAACAATTTTCTTCGTTATTAAATTAATTTGTCTACCCTTTGTTCTAACCCATTAAAAAAGACATTGTGACCTTAATATCTCACTAAGCCCAATTAAATTTCATTAAAGTATCCTTTCGACTTCCCATTACTTGACAGACAAAAAAAATTAAAAAAAAGAATTCCTTTGTTTGCTAATGCAAATGTCCCTCAAGAGGGGAACTCTTTCAGGCATACTCAATTTGTTTGCCCAATGAAAGGAGGAGCAGCAACCAGCAACAAGGACATCTTCAGCGTATATATATATTGCTGCACAAAAAGTCTTAAAAGAATCCTCTTCCTTTCAAGCATCTCTATCGGGATATAACACACTCCATCTACATCTCCGTCTCCATCTCTGTCTCTTTTTCTTTGTCTCCTGTTGCATTATGAAACACTTGTTATGCCACCAAAAGCAAATTCCAAAAAGTGGGGTACTTTGCCGTTGCATATATCTTCAAAACCATTTTCCTCTTTTTTTTTTTTTTTACACAAACGCAAGGACCTTCAGCTTATTATATAGCTGATGGTAGAAGCTGAATGCAATTTTGGTTTATCCTTTGGAAGAATTGTTTTGTGACATAAGCTAATCCATATACACAGAGTCGAAAGGTATACCTGAGGCGTTAACGATAACCAAAAGACGATACTCGTCTCTATAGAGCTTCAAGTTGAGAGTGTGAAATGGAAATTGTTCGTCCTGCAAAAGGATAACACCCCAAGATTGTCTTTGCAGGATTGGACTCTTCTATACACATATATTAAGTTAAGTTGAGTTGACACACATAAGACTTTTTGCATTATCATCATCATTTTACCATCTTCATCTTTATAGTACATATATAGTCGTCGACGTCATCGTCAGCATCTAAGGAGTGCCTTATTGTGTTGTTTGAGTCATTTCGGCAAGTCTGCAAGGACAATCCTTTGGGTGTCCTTGAGAGAGAAATAGTATACAAAAGTGTTTATCAAAATAGTTTTATCATTCAAAAAATGTAGGTAGGTACTAAAAACTTGACAGACTCTTGCTTTGAATCTTCTCTGTGTGCGCAAATGCATAATCTTATTCTCAAAGGATCTTAATTGCTAAGAAACCAATTTCTTTTTCGTTTGTAACAAATAACCCAAGGATCTACAAATTGCATCGATGTTTTGTTTTTTTGTTTTGTTTTATAAGATATACACTAAAGGTTTTGTGTAGTGCACATAATTCAATAAATTGCTTGTTACTGGAAAAATCCTTTTTCCTGGGAACATTTAAGAACGCAAAACAAAAACAAAGGACACGATTGAGTCGAGCGAATTTGCTCTTATGTATGATAAATACTCAACTAAAAATCTGAGACTCAGTTTTTCAGTGGTAAGTTAAATTAGAGTTAGCTAACTCTAGAAGTAAATTAACCCGCAGTGAAATGAGGAAGCAGTTTTTCGGCGAAGAATGCATGCGGAACGACTTAACATACTCGGTGGATAAAAAATCCAAAGCATCTGTTGAGTTAACCCTGAGTTAACTCACCAAATTCGATGAGTTAACTCGGGTTCAGCTTTAATCTCACACTGAAAAACTGGACTTGAATAAATTATTATATAACTATCAGGCACTCGAGTGTCTTTCAGGCATGTCCTTTTGGTCGCTGGTCAATTGTCCAGACAGATAGAAATGCAAAAACCATATTAAACATCTTCAACGCTATTAATAAACGGCGAACAACGGCATAATAGAATTCACACATCTGTCAACTTGTAATTCATATTAAAAAAATTGTGTGAGTGCCGGGACTTACGGTTAATATGTGTAAACATCAACGTGCGCGGATGCAAAACGGACTTGCTTTTGCTTGAAGGGGATCTTAAGATTTTTTTCACTGAACGCACCCACCCTAGTAGGCAGATCGTAACGTTGCACGACGTAACGTTGCACACGAACGTTTACGTATTTTTTCACTCAACCGCCAGCATAGATGATTAAACACATCAATAAATGTGGAATTACGTGTGACATGTTATAGCGAGTAGATAACTCTCTATCAATTTCACCAAATTTGGCGTTTAAGGGACGGATAACTTCTTAACACACAAATGAATACATTTCATAAAAATGTTTACTATTTCAATCATACTTTTCATAAATCAGTGTATCTCAGTGACAAACGTATTGGAATGTTACATTTTGATAAAGTGTTGCCGTGCTTCCAGTTATATAGACTGGAAAGATATCATACAGCAAAAATATGTTTATTAATAAGCAAAGTTATTATAAGCTGACAAGTTCTCTGTCCGTGTGCCAGGTAACGCACGTGTTTTAAAGAGCGGATGGTATTTTTTTTTTATTAATAGGCCTGCTTCTCTTTAATTTCGAGTTAAATTGTTTTTATAAATGTACAACTTGCCCTTATATTTTGTTTTTGTAGTTCTTCTATTGATAGTTAATATGGGTATTGTTTTCGATTATCGAATACTTCAGCATTGAAAACTTTTCTATTCATGAGGGGGGTGAAAATATTATACCTTCCCACACCACAAATAGCGTATCGCATTTACGAGATAACAATATCTTGAATCTAAAATGCAACCCCAAATCGAAGCATGATTGTTAGTTTTACTGTGTGGTTATTGAAAAGCGTATACACACTTCAATGGATTTTATTGAAATAAAAAAAAAAAAAGAGAAAACCCAAAGACAAGAAGAAAGAATGCAAACTATATTATTTATAGAGGGGTTATTTGGATTTAACTTGGTATATAGAGAAATAGAGTTGCTTGTCTTAAGCTGAAGTATTCGTTTGGAGATTTGGGAAAGGCAGAAGACAGGACTCTTATTACTTTTGCTTGAATTAATCCATAAGAATTGGATGTTTGAATTTGAATTTGATATTGATGTCTGCTTTTTTATCTATTATAACACAACAAATGGTTATTAGTTTTGAAAGAAATAATTTCCATATTTGAAATGGCATTATTATTTTTTTTAAGCTGGACAAGATTTTTAGAGTGATGGGAAATATCGACTTACAAAAGTGGCCCCATTTTAATTTTTCAATTGATTGAGGCACTCAAACTGGGTTAAACCGTGAATGAATTAATTGATGGGACCTGTTTGAGATCGAAATAGCTGATGAGGTTTAATCAGATTGGGTAATAAAATTTGGCAACAAAATATGCACGAAAACAACTTTTCCATCTGTTTAATAAGGTAGACGGATATCCACAATTAAAGGGTTTTCCAATAAGAGGTGTTATTTTGATATTCAAAGAAAAATGGCATTTTTTGAGATAAATGATCGGATGTTTATTTCATTATAAAGAGGAAGGTATGCCGTTAATAATGGAACACAACATCAGCCAAATGGCCGCCACGACCACGCTTACAGGACCATATCCTTTTCATGAAATTTTCCATAACCAAATCGCAAAGTGGCTGCCCTATGTCCTCGATAGCCTCACGAATTCCATCTTTGAGGTCTTGAATCGACGCTGGGCTGTTGGCGTAGACCTTATCTTTCACGTGGCCCCAAAGGAAGAAGTCTCAAGGTGTTAAATCACAAGATCTCGGTGGCCAATTGTGATCACCTCTTCGAGAGATAACTAGGTCCGGAAACTTTTCCCGTAAAAGATCGATGGTTTCATTGCTTGTGTGGCATGTAGCGCCGTCTTGTTGAAAGTAAACGTTGTCCAGATCAATACCATCCAATTTCGGCCATGAAAAATCATTAATCATCTCTCGATAGCGCAATCCATTGACCGTAACTGTTGCTCCAGCCTCATTTTCGAAAAAGTAAGGTCCAATGACCCCGCCGGACCATAAACCGCACCAAACAGTCACGCGTTGAGGATGGAGAGGCTTTTCAACAATAACTCTTGGGTTTTCCGAGCCCCAGATGCGACAGTTTTGCTTGTTGACGTAGCCTCCGAGGTGGAAATGGGCCTCATCAGTCAAGATGATTTTTCGATGAAATTCCGGATCATTTTCATGCATTTCAAGGACCCAATCAGCAAAGACACGACGTTGTTGATGATCAGCCGGCTTGAGTTCTTGTGTTAACTGAACTTTATAAGCCTTAAGACCCAAGTCTTTATGCAAAATACGGTGTAATGACGTTTGTGGAATGCCTAATTCCAAAGAACGACGAGGAATGGACAAACCTGGGTTTTCTTCAACACTTTGGGCTACAACAGCAATATTCTCAGTTGTTCTTGAGAGACGTGCACGGGTTTTATTCTTCACATCACTAACTTGTCCTAACAGCTCGAATTTGTCCACCAATTTCTGTATTGCGGTCCGACAAGGTGTTTCACGACGACCCAAAAATGTTTTAGTTTTACGAACCGTCTCTGCCAAATTTTCACCATTTTTATAGTGAATTTTAATAATTTCAATGCGTTGTTGAAGCGTGTATCGTTCCATTTTTATTAATGGCGTAGTTTCTACTTGTCAAATGTCAAAAAATGACAGCTTCAAAAGTGACAGCGACAGTGAAAACTCAAATATAACAAAAGTGGACGTGGCAGTGGAGGGTTTCTACTGAAACTGTAGATACTTTCTAATTTCTAAACCCTTCCCATAGCTAAAAAGTACAAACTCTAATTTTTTTTAGCGAAATCGATTCAGTTGTTTTTTGAATACACAGGTGATATACACAAAGCCAAACATTGAATTTTATGAACTAAAAGAAAAAGAAAATTCCGCATTTTAATTTGTGTTTACTTTCCTTGAACTTCAGACTGGGTGTAAAATTAATAACCATACTCCCCTCCCTTCTCAAACCATACACATATCCCCGGAAACTTTGAAACTTTTTATTTGTATTCAAAAACTCATCTTGACTATTTTCAACGCATCAACCTCATTATGCAATTCATAAAACTTTGCCTACCTTCACCGCAATTACTCATTCCTAATCGGAGTGCCCTCTTATTAACTCACTATAATGTAGCAAGACCCAGAGTGCATTAATATTCCCCAAACGTTATTTTCTATCGCCCAATTCACACACACACACACACACACACGTACAATTCATGGTGTCAGATCCTGGCTGTTGCTTGCACATTGCCTGATGGTAAACTTCAACCATTAACATTGTCCTTATCTTGTATGCAAGCAGTGTGCAACTCGCGTATTATCCACATCCACACCGCTAAATGCGAACAGTTGATGGCGGAATTAAGAATTGTTTCTTGTTTATCTTTCTTCTAAGACTTTCTCTCAAAAAAAAAAAACCCTCAAACCCAAACCTATATAGTCTTATCCGTGCTGCTATGTCTAACCAAACCCGTTTCGTTTTTACCTTACCTTAATTGCATTTTGTTTATAAATGTGTGTATTTGTGTAGGTGCGCCATGCACCTTCTGTTGCGTGCTCCAATTTTCTAATTAATAAGGACGTCCTTTGTTTCATTTTCTCGCTTTCATTCGCTCTTTCTATCGCCTTGTTGTAGAAGAGGATTCTGCACTTGATTTTGCTTTTTATGCGTCACGAACTAAACGCTCCACATAAATAAAATAGAATTTATGTATTTACCCGCACTGGATGGAGCGGAACGGAGGGATTTTTATTTTGCATCCATCCATCCACAAGCGATTTGAATCTGTGCGACAGCAGCAGCGGTTGCTTACATTAATTTCGATGCATATGTATAAATAAAATATATGTCATTAAAGTAGTCAAGAGACAGTAGAGTTGTTCGAGGATGTTTTCCAACATAAGTCACCCTATGAATCGAGTTTTAGTAAAATTTAATAAAAATTAAGCTTTAACTGAATAAATTAAAGCTGCCTTCTAAATAGTAATCAATCATAAAAAGTTAAATCTATTTTTTTGGAAGTTTAAACTTCAATTTAAGGTAAGACGGAACTCAACGGAACTCGGCGGAACTTGACGGAACTCAACGGAACTCGACGGAACTCAACGGAATTCAACGGAACTCAACGGAACTTGACGGAACTCGACGTAACTCGACGGAACTGCCTTGCAACAGAACTGCATGAAACTTCATTACGTGACGCCTCAAAATAATATTTCTATTAAATCGTATGAGGAATATTTTTGTAACTGTATTAGGTAGGAACTTCTCAAAAAAGATTCAATTATAGGGTAAATGGTAAACTTGTACTTCCACCAACTGATTTTTCAGGTTTGCGGATACTTTCGTCTTGATGTAATGAAAGAAGAAATGTAAATTGCATTCAACAGTGTCATGGATGTTTTTTTTTGTGTGTTGTTGCTATATAGGTATGAAAGGATCTTAAAATTTTTTTTTTTTTTTTTTGTAAATACACTTGAAATATATTCTAAAGATAAGTTAAAGGAAATACTTTATAAACTTAGTTTGAAAAAAGAAAGAAAATGCAATCTAGCTTAAGGTGGTTTTATAACTTTGCATTTAATTTATAGCTTTGTTTTGTGTAACCATCTGTTTTCTCTTTCACCATATACCTAACCTACCCTGTGTTTTTTTTTTTTTTTTTTTTGTTTGTATAAAGGACATCTTTTCAGGTATTTTATATCCTTGCAATTGTTCTTCATGTGGGTTAAGTCTTATAAGTGTGTATGGGAGTAAATAATGCTTGAGATGAAACTCAGACGATACCTATAGCAAAAACGATACAAGACGATGGATAACAGTAAACAATCAACTTGGAACAATGGACAAAAAAAAATTAAGCTGAAAGCATTTATTTGAGTTTAGTGATGAGATGTTTGTGGGGGTAAGCACTTAATTTTATGGGAATACCTTTGGGCTAAAAAAAGAGATGGCGAAAACAATAAATAGCAAAAGAAGAGGATTTTACTAAAGTTCATTTATTGTTTTGTCTGACAAAAGGTTCTTTCAGCACGCAGTTAATGGATCTAAGATGGAAAAGATATAAGATTTCCAAATGGAAATGTAAGCTTTTCTATTTATCATTCAGCTGGAAATTTGCATATTATGTTAAGTGGTCACAGTCAAAATTTCTTTGACGATTTTCATTGAACATGTTTTCTGTTTATAGTTTACCTGTTCTCAGGGGGCTTAAAGACCACCCGTTAACATTGACACGGAGCGTTTTGGGAATTAAAAGTAAATACCGAAGAACAATGAACATTGGTTTTGAATATCTGACTATTGTAATGTGAAGAAAAAATTCCGGATAAAGTATTCCACATTCGTGCAGTGCGGCTTAAGATGTTATCCCTGTACTTAAACTAGTACATCCAAAGTAAGGCATTCTTAGCAATGCGAATTTAACGGGTCAATATGAAACTTAACGAATCTGTCAATGACAAAAGTGACAGCCATTACTTTGTTGAATCTGACAGATATAAAATTGTAAGGAAAAGTCAATGCTGTTTTCATCTTTAAAGAAGTTTTAGCTCTTGTTTAGAATTTTAATCAATTGAAAAATGCTTTTTTGTGGGTGTTAGAACATATCTAAGACATTGCTCCTATTCATAATAATAGCTGAACAAATGTCAGTTTCATCAAAGTGAAAATTTGACGGTTTGTGATTAAACGAGAGAATCAATAAAGATATTTTTGTAAAAAGCCCTATTTCTATTTCTTTAGGGAATAAAAATGAAACTGGAATTTTCTCTGGAGAATTGTTTACCTACAAAAATATCGATATAGAATAAAAAGTGACAGGTGACATTTCGATGGCACTCAAAGAGGAACCAAATGACATTTTCGAAAATTGGTGAAATAAAATAAAGATTTTTTTGTTTTTGAAAAACAAATCATGGTAAACCATGCTTAGCTTTGGTGCCTCATGCCCCACCTGTTGAGCATTTATTGAACTACAATATTTCAAAAAAGATAAATAAGGAACAAAACATAATATGTGGACTTTCAAAAAAAAAAAAACAAAAACTACACTTAATATCATGCTCAACGGTGAAGACAAATGTTCAGTTTTCTAATGGCACACAGTGGCTCATTTAAAGAAAAGAGGTTGCAAATATCAGTTTTCTAATTCGTACAGAGTTCGAAATAAGATTCATCCAGTGACGTGAAACCATTAACGATTTCATGTACCAAATTATGAACACATCGAGTTGGGCTTGAAGTAAATTGGCAGGTTTAGACCTTTTTTGCAGCTTGTGCTCTAATTGGTATTTTTGATTAACCAGAGGTTTCTTAGAGGTTCGGGTCAGATTCCCGAAAACTGAGATCCCAAAATCCCGAAAACCCAAAAAATCCCGACCAACCAAAATCCTGAAAACCCAGAAACAAAATCCTGAAAAATCAAAATCTCGGAAATCCAACATCCAGAAAAATAAAAAAATCAAAATCCCGGATTTTTTTTCCCAAAAACTCGAAAACTTATATAAAATGAAAAATTTTGGCAGGGGTGAACCTTTTTTGCAGCTCCACTTTGTTCTCAAATCGGTATAATTTTGATGAACAAGAGGTTTCTTAGAGGTTCGGGTCAGATTCCTGAAAACTGTAATCCCAATACCCCGAAAACCCGAAATCCTGAAAATCCAGAAAACGCAAAATCCATAAAACCCAAAATCTCGGAAATCCAACATCCCGAAAACAATTTTTTCATTTTATATAATTTTGGGATTTTGAATTGGAGAAAATAATTTGAAATGTATACTTTGTACCTTACGCGTGGTGAGTTGTAATATTTCTTTTATAATATACCTAAAATTTGATATTTTTTAGTTAAAATTTGTTTTGCTAAAATGAATGTTTCCGACGTCAAAATGGCGTCAAAAACTTTGTTTGGACGGCTTCACTTATCATCTGAACAAAAAAATACACGGATGTATTATACTAGGAGTGTGAGGAAAGAAAGGAAAGAACGTTTAAATTACGGGATTTTGGCCATTTGGGATTTTGGGTTTTCTGGATTTTAGGTTTTTGCGATTGAGGGTTATCTGGATTTAGGCTTTCCAGGATTCTGGGTTTCTGAATTTTGGGTTATTCTGGATTTTGGATTTCGGGATTATGTCCGACTCCCGTTTCTAAGTCCTCGCCAAACGAAACATTCCAAAGTCAAATCTCGTCGCAATATTCCTTCGCTGTTGAGGTGTTTGGGATATTCACATTGGTGGATTATAAATCCTTGGAATATTTCAATATCAAAAGTAATGTAGAAATATTAAAAAAGATAAATTCAATATTAGTGGTGTAATGCATGCACAAAACCCATTGGTCTGGCCCTTTGAATTGTCAGGAATTTCTACAGCAAAATAGTTTTGTTAATTTTTATTTATTCAAGTTTAATAATTTCCCCCGAAATTGTACCCAGGTTCCCGGTGGTACATTAAGTTAGCTCAAGAAACTCCACAAGAATTTCAAAATATTATCAAAAAAAAAATACCGAAAGTGCCTTTTGTCAAAAGTATTCTTTTGATTTTCGGTTTCAGCAAAGTGATAAATAAACATGGAACCCAAAGTTTTATTAAAAAAAAAAAAATTTTTTTCAGATTTCTTTTAGGTATACCCATCCAACTTCTCAAGAGTTTTCAAATCGGAAAACTTTAAATAAAAATATCTCTTCCAATCGATTTGCTCGCAAAGACAAATTCTATCTATCAAAACCTCTGACCCTTTACAGCTCCAACCAAAAGCTTCTCTTTTTTTCCAATTTTACTTGTGCAATTTTTCTTCACGGCTACCAAAGGGAATAAAATTAAAAAAAAAAAAAAAAAAAAACACGAACTAACGATAACTTTCTACTCTAATGCCTCCTTATTATTTTTATCGGGTCACTTCGCATTGAATAAAGAAAAAGCCACGTACATGTGAGCCTAGGAGGATATGCAGGGCATGCACCAGTATCCAGCACCATAGCACCACATAACCATAAGAATGTCTTCTATTGCATTAGAAAAATTATCTTTCCAAAAGAGAGAGAAAGAGAGAGAGAGAGAGAGGTAGGTCACAGAAGCAACAGAGATCACCACCTGATGGTGGAAGTTAGAAGTTGCAGCATGCAGCAGCAGCATCAGTCCTCCCTTGCCCTTTTTCAGGGTGCAATGAAATATTATTATTATTTTTTTTTGACAACAAAAGGACTCTTTCAGAACAACGAAGATGAGTATAGAGTATGTCGTTCTCATATCTAGGTACCTACTCACAATGTGTGTGTAATCATTTGAAGGACCATAAATGTTATTTTCCATCTTGCCGTACGAAGAGACAGGCATAATGTTCTTGGAGATTGAAGAAAAGAAAAAGATGAGAAGATTATATATGTGAGAGGGAGTCAACAACGCCCTCATACGTCGAAAGCTGAAAGTAGATACTTATCGTTTGGTAAACGATTTGTCACCTGGAATTTATGGTGTTTTGATAAAAGTTTTGCAATAAGAAACTTCCTCTTCTTCGTCAGAGGGTGTTTTTGTTTTTTCGTCGTCGAAGGGCTGTATGCCTACTACGTTCATGGTGCCATCCAATGAATGAACATTCTTCTTGTTCAAACAGTATGGTAAGCAAGTAATAACTTCCAATAATTGAAATTTTTGAAGGATGTTTTTTTTGTATTTGTTGATACATTGATGGCAGCCAGTGGCGTAATGATTAGTGCGTAGGACTGTCATGCCGGAGGTCAAGGTTTGGTTCCTAGCCTCGTCCACCTAAATACAAAATAAAATCCGGCTGCTGCCTCTTTCGAGGAAGTGACAAATCCTCCAAGAGTAACTCTTGTTATAAAAAAGATCCTCTCTTTTAGCCTTAGCCGCTTGGATTCGGCAGAAAATTATAGGTCCTCTCCATTCCTGCAAATAAACAACACGCACGCCAGAATGTTTTAGAGTTAAAAGTCGCAAAATGTATTTTACTTTTTTGATCCATTGATGGAAATGTGGCAGCGTCAAGATCACGCCTCGCCTGTGCCATTTTTAGATTAGTATAACGCTTGGCTCGGAAGAAATTTGCTGTTAAAAAATTGAAAAAATACCCACGAATGGTTCGCACGAATGGTTCGCATGAATGGTTCGCACGAATGATTCGCACGAATGGTTCGCACGAACGTGTTATGATTAACGCTAAAATGATATAACACAGTGTGTTCCATGTCAACTATGTGGTCATTCCGAAAAAGTTCTGGTCTAAAAGCTTTTCGGTTTCCTCAATGCATGTACCGCTTGTATAGATAATGGCTTGGTGTGGTTTTCGCTTTAACAACAGAAGACAGAAATGCGTGTTTGAAGCATTACATTTAACAATCCTGTCAAGATCAAAATTTGATGAAATTATCATAAATGCTGCCCTTTGAGTTCCACATCTGGAGGACAAGCATGTAGTTTCATAAATAAATAAAAAAAATCTCAGGGTTCTGTCATCTCAAAAAAAAAAATTATGGATTAGAAGTTACAAACAGCAGATGGTTCATATTGAAAGTAATGCCAGGAAGAGAGTCGGAGAAAAAACAGAGCCTTGTGGCACACCAGCATTTATTTTGTCAATTTTAGACTTAAAACTATTCAACACGACTTGTATTTAGCGGTTCGAAGAGCAATTTCAAATCCAATAACAAATGCATACATTTTCGTCTCTAATCGATGGAAACTTTTATTTATAAATTTAGCTTAATACAAGCGAAACTTAAAACTTAAACCTTACAAATTATTCTTAAAACTAATCTTATTTCTACGATGATAGTGGAATTTTTTTATGTAGTGTGTTAAGAGGAGGGCGATGGACCATCTTATTAGGAGTTGTATAGAGGGTTTCTGAGAGATATACTGATATGAAAGTCAAGGTTGTGTACCGTGAGGTATTTGCCAAACGCAACATTCTTGATATTGGTACAAAGAAGCCTTAGTTTGTACGGTGGTGAGGTGGGCGGAAGGGTGGATCAGACCTGCGGTTTCGTTGGTTTGTATAGGTCAAGATCATTTGCAATAGAATAGATGAATCGATTGTCCCTGTAAAAAGTTAGTGCACGAAGATTATATCAGCAACTTCTCAACGTTTTTTAAGAGTTTGCAAGTTGATCAATTTTAATCGATCTTCATAGGGAACCCCGGAAGCCGTGGAGGGTGAACCGCAGAAATCTACGTTGCACACCTTCAATTCTTCGGGAGTGAGATTTCTGATATGGTGACCAAACTTGGCCCTATTCAAGCAGAGGCCTAGCGAAAGTAATGTAATTTGACCTAGTGACGTAAGAATACGAGAATTCCTGAGGCCAACTTTCTATGAAGCCGAGAGAGGAATTGGCCTTGTTAATTTGTTTGATCGAAATGAGAGCGGAAGTTAAGATCACTGTCAATAATAATAATAAGAAACACTATGAGAATGCCTTCGTTACCATAGTAATAAGTTCTGGGCGAGTGAGGGTAACCGTTCACGGGAGAAAGTTATAGATTGACATATTAAGCAACGTTGTTAGTTAGGTTATTCAGAGCGTAATATTACTGCAAACCTTTTGCTTTCAATATCACAAACGACGTTGATTATTGAAAGTTTTGTTTTTTTTTCTGATTTTCAAACTTTTAGAATTTTCATGGTCCATCAAATAAAATCCAATTCTGATTGATTTTCTTTTTCAACAGACTGTTTCCTGGATGTGCCCACAACGCAGTTATTATCTTTATCAAAACCAACACAATTCTAAAAGCAATTGTTCCTTTCTTTTGCTGTTAATAACAAAACTTTTAAGCCTTCAAGTATAACGTGGGTGGTCGCTGGGAGCATTTATTTCAAATAAAAATTCACCGCACAAGTAATTTTTTTAAGCATTCTCTTAACTTTTATTTTTCCAGCAATCAGTCGAAATATCTAACAATGAACTCGAAGTTTTTCTTTGTGTATATTGTCAAGTTTCAAACCAAATAATAGAACAGATAGGTTGGAAGCTATACAATGTTTATGATAAAAAAAAAGAATATCCTGGATGGTGGATAATTTATTTCGATTTGGAACCAGGTTTTTTGTTTGTGTCGGCGATGACACTGTAATGCAATTAGGGCATTTATTTAGCTTTTTGCCAAATGAATTGAGTTACCTATCTACCATGGATTAATAACAACACAAAAATGGTATTTTTTTAGATAAATTTCAATTCGTTTATATTTGTTCAACAGATACACCACGCCTTGTATAAGCTTGTTAATTCACTTTGAACTGATGCAAAACCAAAATTGGCTTAAATGTAAATTTATATTTTTTTAATGGTTTAGAGTTTAATCTGTTAATATTTATAAACTTAAGCCTGATGGATTTATTTGTTATGCTAATCGCAAATGGCTATGTTTTTTTTTTTTTTGTAAGTGGAATTGAGTTATTTATTTAAAATGTCAATAAATTATCCTAATTGACAAAACTGCAAATGCTTTGCATAATGCACTTGATTATTATGCTTTTAAAAAGTTTCTGATAAAAAAATTCGGTCAAAAGTCAAATGGAGCACTTAATAAATTGAAGAAGAGGGGGTTCAGTATAGTTCAGTATAGAGTCAAACTAAAGAGCAAAATTGTAAGGGGCTGCCCACGTGGAAAAACAATTTAGTTTTTAATGAGGCTATTGAAATTTTAACATATATCTATACTAACAAGGGGTAGGACAGTAGATACTCCTGATAGATTTGTCACTTCCTTGCAAGAGGCAGTATCCCTTTTTATATTTTAGGTAGACGAGGCTGGGAATCGAACCCATATCCCCGCCATGACAGTCCTACGCACTAAGTATTACTCTACCGGTTTTATGCAGGGTGAACTGAGTCAAAACAATTGAAGTTCTCATTAATTCTCTTCAGCATGCGAGTAATTGGTTCATTGAAGCTACAAGATGTACACTTGTACAGTGTCTGGGCAGATAGAAGAGAAGAGGATTTCTTATATCTATTACGGGCGTTTGTGTTAAAAAAGATAGATTTGTTTAATCAATGGAACCTAAAAGAAGTCGATGAATTAAGAGGATGTCAGTTATTTCTTTTCGTTTTTTTCCATCGAATTTAAGTTAGTTAATTAAAGACAATCTTGACAAAAAGAGGATCATTCAAGGCCACGAAGACCACTAAGGCAAATCCTATGAAACCACGAAGAATGCCATTAATTCTTGGCAATATTTAGCTCCAAGCAATTTTTAAGGCACCATACTGAGAAGCTGTCAAATTCTTATTGAATAAGAGTAGAATCATGTGTCGAAGAAGTAGTCTTTAAAGACTTAGCATCGTCCGCGTATAGTGAGATATGGGAATTTTTGATAACCATATCAATATAGTTAATGGTAAGAATAGAAAGAAAAGGACCTAACTGGCTGCCTTGGGGGACCCCGGATGTAGCTAAGCAGGGGCTGGAGAGGACTGATCTGAAGTAGATAGAGTAAGCGGACTGAGTGAGACTGAAGAGTTTGTGGGATTTTTTTGTGAAAATAAGGTCTAGTTACCTATTCTATAATAATGATACCAGTAACTTGAAAGAGCCTTGAATATTCTAAATGAACAATGAACTTACATTAAATTAGAGGAGGGATCATACCCAAAGTAATATGATTAATCATCAGATGAAGTCCATTGAAAATGTGGAAGGTTGAATGCACAGAAAAGGAGGACATCATCATGGGCGTCAGACAGAGCTGTTATGGTCAATCGCTATGATGGCGAGTTCATTTTTCTTTCGATGTAGGCCTAATCTTTATCGGCACGTTGTTCAAATCCGGCGAAGAAGTGATTGCAATTAGGGATGCGTCTAGTGTGTTTTGGATAGCTAGTAGAACGCCTCGACAAGGGAAATAATTCTCAGTAGGTTGGTTGAGAATGACATATCGATTAACATTAAAAGAAGATGTAAACAATTCCAAGCTGTACTTACTAGGGATTAGATTTGATTTCGTCAGAGCATAGATATCAAAGGCTAGGGCATGAGATTGTTTTAAAATTGCAGGAGTCTTAGCTAGCAGACCTCACACATTATTATATTTCATTAATGTTTAAAGCACATTCCCCTCTTGCAGAACACCCCCCCCCCCCCCGATTCAATTTATTTCAATACCTTTTCGTAGGAGGAGAAAAGTGAATAAACACAACATGTTGAACTTCAAATTTAAAAATTGTATGTCCTAGGTCCAATTCTCTGTAGTCAAGGGCGTTTTAAAGAGGGCCAGGTAGGGTCGCTGGCCTCCTCCCTCCTGAACCTACAAAAATCTAGCATGAAAGCTAGGTCCAGTGTTTTATTTCTTACTGGGTGAATATGGAAAACCCTTAGTGGAATTAGTTTCTGGGATCGATCTTGTTTTTTTAAATCACATTTACTTCTTGAATAATTGTAGGGATGCCATAAAATTTTGCCATGTCGTTCCTCTTGAATATTTTGTAGGTAACTTTATGGAATGAACTAACTTAAAACCCCGCCTTCATCTGGATTAATTCCTGGATTATTGAACCGACAGATATCTTGTGAATATGCCCCCCCCCCCTCTGATCGAGATCCTGGACACGCTCTTGTCCTTAGTGACTGCCCAAAAAGATAGAGGGGAAAGTGGCAAAAAAATCAAAAAGTAATCTTGCAGCTTTTCATAATAAAGTGCCTCTCATCTTATCCGTTCGAATTCGGTATAGAAAATTGTAGGTCCCCTCTATTCCTGCCAACTTTCAACACTCACACACGAATGATAAAAAGTTGTTACAGTCACTCGACCCTGATTCTCCGCGAGCTGACTTGCCACCAATTTATTTAGATATTGATATATTAAAGCCCTGTCGCACTACAAGGGAGCCACGAGGGCCTCATTATTTAATTCGCACAGCTACTCGTATATTATCATATCTTTAAAAACATATTGAAGACAGAAAATTAAATTTTCCTTCGAGAGAATTTTTTTTTTTTCTGTTCGGTTAAGGAAATTGGATTCTATATTAAAAATAAATAAAATGCCCGCTTTAGATTGCATCATTCCGAGAGCAAATCTAAATGCTGATGCTGGTCTCGTATATTCTTTCCCACACAGTTAAGATTTCTCATTTCTTTCTCTTAAAGGTCCTTATGTCTACGATGAAAGACTAAAAATACAATATTGCCTTCTGCTTGGTGCTCTCTATGCAACTAATTTTGAAGAAAATGAACCAAACGAACGTTTACTTCATCCTCGCATCTTGTGTCGTCCTTGAATGTGTAATAATAGCAGAAAGCAACTACCTGCCAGGCTAAAACTTCGCTGCTCTGAGTTTCACTATAGTATACTTGGAATTCTTGGAAAATAATACTTTACGTTGAAAGGAAATTATACTTACCCTTCGTCTAGATTGCGCTGATGCTTGCTTGTTTCTTGCAAGGACGTACGAATCTGACTCCAACTCCGCATAAAAGGATGGCTATATAAGCAATGGAGAAGGGGAGAAAATCAATTCATTCCTGCGATGGGCATGATGGGTATAGTTGAATTATTAATTGCGCGAAATGTTGCACCCTAATCGAATTTTTCTATACATATGGCTCTTAACCCTCAAGTTATTGCATAAATATCCTTTATTCATCCATAGCTACCGACTTCAATACATTTACTTGGCTTTATTTTATCCTGCCATAAGAGCGGAGGTGTATGTAGGAGTAGGACACGTGCGTATGACTAGAGTCTAGAGCATCTATAGATTGCTCCCATAAACAAAGTAAAACAATGATTATATTTGTTCTTGCTTGATTTTTATTTTAGTTTATCGTTATTAACATTAAATCTAGAAGAAGAAAGAAGGAATTATAGAAGGACAACGAAAGCTCGTTTCCCTCCAATATATGCCATCCAGGTGTCTTATTATTCTGGAAGAATTTTCATCCTCCTGAAATTGTTTTCTTTGCATCACAGAGACAAACAAAAAGGGCAAACACGCAAATAAAATCCTTAAGCAATTTCTATAAATCACTTTGTTGTGCGGATTCAGGCGAAAGTTGGTATTTTAATAATTCAGGACATTGAGAAAATCGTATTTGATGGTAAATTGCAAAACAGTGATTTGGTTGTTCTATTAATGTCCGATTTATAGTAAGACCGAAAAGGGGGAATTGAAATGTGTATAATACAATTTTTGTTACATTTGCTCGTACCTATAGTACATTTACATATGAAGCATCTATAAGTATTAAAGAAAGTCAATAAATGGACAGATAAAATTATAATAAAGGGTCATTAATTTTTTTCATTTCGAAAGTAAAGCTAAATAAAACACATTTTTCATGAACATTTTATTTCATTTTAAAGTTTGGACTTTGCCATAAAGTGTGAAAATTAATATCATTCAAATGGCCGCCTCGGAAAGATTCACAGCATGCGATTCTTTTGAGGTAATTTTTAACCAGTTTTTCGCAGATTTCGGGCAGTATCTCGGCCATAACTTGAGTAATGTTGGTTTTTAATGCGTCTAGAATTCAGGGTAAACACGGTCTTTTGCGTAGCTTCACAGAAAAAAATCTTACGCTGTCAAATCGTATGATCTTGGTGGCCAATTGACGTTGACGACAAAACGTGAAATTACGCGACCAGGAAACTTCTCACACAATGAAGCCATAATTAGTTGTGTTGTTGCCCCGTCTTGTTGGAACCACATATTGTCCAAGTCATGATCTTCAATAGCCGGCCAAAAAAATCGGTTATCATTCGACCAATTGCTACAAACGCCGGGAAATCAATAAATTCGGATCATCAGCAACACTTGCAGCAGCAATAATTTCGACTGAGCGTGAATTACGATGATGCACAGGCCTAACTACATCAGTAACGCTTCCAGAAGAAATTTGAACTTCACAATTTTACCGATTGCGTGAGTAGTCGGTCGATAATGACCACCATAATCATGGCCTGCCTCCTCTTCAACCTGGCGTTGGAGAAAGCAATCCGTGACTCTGGCACGGCAACAAGAGGGACCATCGTCAACAGGTCCAGCCAGATACTGGCTTACGCAGACGACATCGACATCATCGGAAGAACTGAGCAAGCTGTACATGATTCCTTCATCCAGATCGAGCAGGCGGCACAAAATCTGGGGCTGCACATTAGTGAAGGTAAAACAAAGTACATGGTGGCGTCGAATGCGAGAGGACCAGTTGGTCAAACAATCAAGGTAGAGGAGCACGAATTTGAAGTGGTGCAATCCTTTAAATACCTTGGGTCAATAGTAGCAGCCGATAACAATATAGAAGAAGAAATACGCGGGCGGCTTCTCAAATCCAACAGAGCCTACTATAGTCTGTCAAAGCTCTTCAAATCCAGAAATCTCACCATAACTTCAAAACTGCTGCTGTACAGGACCATGGTCCTGCCAGTACTCACATATGGATCCGAGACTTGGGTGCTTAGCAAAAGGCACTCCGACCTCTTAGCCGCGTTCGAGAGAAAAGTCTTAAGGAGAATTGTTGGCCCCATATGTGAGGAAGGACGATTCCGGAGACGGTACAATCATGAATTGTACGCAATCTACCTTGAAGCAGATATCGTGACAAAAATTAAGCTCGGTAGACTCCGGTGGGCAGGGCACCTAGCTCGCATGAGGGAAGAGGAACCTGCTCGGAAAGTTCTTTGTGGTACATTCTATGGTAGACGACAGCGTGGTAGACCATGCTTGCGCTGGAGAGATGGCGTAGACCAGGACGCCCGGAGCCTTGGGGTGCGCAACTGGAGGGCGGCGGCTCGAGACCGGGATGGGTGGAGAGACTTGTTGAAGGAGGCCAGGACCGGACCCCGGTTGTCGAGCCGACGATGATGATGATGAATCATCGCGTAATGCGCGAAAAGTTGCTACGTTTGAATCACCACTTATGTAAAGTAAGTTTTAATAAATTTAATGCGTTGTTCGATTGTTAAGCGATCCATTTTCGTAAATGACAAATATTCAACTAATTTTATGACACTTCAAATTACAGCATGAATTTGACAGGTGTCAAATACCAGTGCTACCAACTTGAAACCACTAAATGAATGACCCTGTATTTACGGGTTAAATCGATAGGGTCCATCGCAACTGAAGAAAAAAGAACAATTTTGACAAGGCAAGAAAAGAGCATTTATTTTTTAGGTATCGGCCACTCTATACATATATTTTGTGAAAATTGGTCTTTCATCAGTTGCTGCAGACAAGTGGAAACTTAGCATCCGCTTGAAAAGTTTTTTATTTTTATTAACAAATGTTTCTTTATGTTATAGCCAGTTCCAGGGATAGCTTTTAAAGAAAGTAATTTCATATTTGTTATCTACAATTAATGCCCTTTCAATTTAAAATGAATATTTCGTAATTTTGTTTTAAGATTTTGATTTTTTAAAAACAAAAATTGATTATTTTAGTGAAATAAATTGACCCTACCGCCTGTTCTGCTGGATTAATATTTAAAATCATAATATTGCAGATTTGAACTTGAAAACAAACCCAAGGTATAAGGAGGTTTTACGTACAAAAAAAAAACGACGTTATCCCACTGTTTGATGATGGTGAAGACAGCCAGGCAATTTCTATTGCCTGTTTTTTTTTTTCATCAATTGATAGCGACTTGTAATAAAAGCTTAAACCCAAATGTTGCAGAAAATTCAAACATTTTATAATTGCTTAGTGTAAACACTGCCGTGTGGTTGCAGCCATTTCAAAAATGTCAATTCAGTTCAGTGACAAAACTGATACGACAAAACTGAAGTGAAACTAAAAAGCCGGGTTGAAATTTCCGTTCCGCTGTGAATGACGGATCAATTTGCAATTGTCATTTGTAAAGGGAGCACACACAAAAGTGTAATTATTTTTTAAAAGAAAAAAACAATCTTTAAGAATCGCAGCCATTTTAAGTTAAGTTTTATATGTTTTAGGAAATAAAAACTCATTCAATCTATCGATTAATAAAGGAACTGATTTTATTTGCAACAATACCAAATTTGCACAAGTCTACAATTTTTTTTTTTACCAAAGATATTCACAAATATTTACAAATTTTTTGTGTGGCATTTTGTTGGTTTTTACGATTATTACGGCTCACGGTATATTGGACAGTAAAAAAAGACACACAAAATTGTTGGTAATAATATTCTCTATTAGTTTAATAGAAATTAATTTTGCTTATTTAAATACTTAAAGAAAAATATAGAATAAGTTAAATTGGATTTTATGCTTGTATTACACTTTTTCCTAATATTTCGAAAAAAAAACGTATGTAACGTTAAATTTTTTAAACTAGCAAATTACGATTTTTTTTATTATGATTCTAACATGAAAATTATAAATAATAAAATCATCAAATACCTATATATTCTTTTTTGTATCTCCACCATTTAACATTTTAAGCTTTTTCACCAATAATTCCCTAACTTCTGGCGTATAATTTTTGTCATCTTGAATCTTAACATCTCAGCCAAAAAAATCCCAACTGACAGTGCAATACCGATGCCAAGCGTAGCCCAACCAACTCCTAAATAATCAATTGTCAAAGGTCGGAACACCTCCTCCTCTTCCGGTTGAAATATCTGCAAATATTTTGTGGCCACAGCCTGATTGAAAACATCTTCTTCCCATTTCTTATACAATCCCGTATCGGATAGCTGCAGCAAAATTGTGTCGAAATTCATTTTGAATGGCGAATCCTTTTGCATGAGAAATATCAGAAAATACGAACCGAACGTACTCTTTGCCACATACATCCGCTTCTTGTCCAAATATTTCTGCTGTCCCAGGAAAAATCTTGCCCGATCGCTCGTGAAGACAAATCCAAAAGTCTTATTCAGACTTTTGCGATACTCGTTAATGAAATCGATGTTTTGCACATAGAAAATGCTATCGTATCGCTTGTTGTATCCACTTGTGTGCTTTACCGAATCGACCTCATACAATATCGAAACGATTTTGTAGCCACTCTGAAGCAAGTCTTCTGGGGTGTCGATCTGTTTGTCCTGAACCGATGTGGTCAGAAAGGCCGATAGAAATGCCATGTAGATGTTGGTCAGCATCAAACCGTAAATGAAGATTTGCATCTCAAAAACTAAGGTTCGTAAATTACACGACAAGTCTGTCGACGAGAGGTAGAGGAACTCAGCGAAAGTCCGCGTAAATGATGGACCGTATTCTGTCAAACGTTGACAATACACCCTGGTCAAATAACTAGCCAGCGAAATATAACCGAAACTGAGGGCAAGACAAATCCAAACCTCATAGTCGAACGGTAGAATCAGATAGCGGTAGGATGGGATCTCTCCGACATACGGAACCACCATCAGCCACTCAATTTGGGCAAACGGATAGCTGAAGCCGATGTTGTCCGGCGAAAAAGAAGTGTACGAGTGCATCAAAATGTCGCATAGACCTTCTCGCACAAGTGCTAAGCCCTGGACTATGTTGAAACCAGTTCCTTGCTTCCCGTCTACATGCCTTTCATAGCTGGCGTTGTGCCGCTGGACGAAGTACCTAAACAGGTTCGCATTTGTTCCTGTTATCTTCTCATTTCCATCCTTGTCCTTGTAGATAAATACCCTGGAGCCGTCCTGCTGAATTGGCGTGCGAAAAACGTAGCCCTTTAAGTCATACATTCGGTCTGGGAAATAATCTGCGATTGGTGTTGCAGTGATGTTTGCCAGGCTTACCCTGGGATAAGGCTCATAGGTCAGAACTTGGTCTTCGTACATTACGATGCTATTGACTATTCCCAAACGACGACATTTTTGGAAAAAACTCATAAAGGACTCGGAGTCCTGCGGAGGGTTCTGCAAAACGAACAGCACTTTCGATGAGCGCATCCGACGCAGAGTTTCATTTACCATTAAGATGATCTTTTGGTTATCGACGTTATCCATGAAAACCATCACCGACGACCAAAGGCCTACGATATTTTCCAAGGCTTGATTGTCAGTGTAGTCGTCACCGATGAGGATCAAAGGAACAATGGAGCTTTCATGTCGCAATAGCTCCTCGTATCCGGTCAAAGTGGCGACGAAATTTCTTTGCGAGAAAACCACCACCGAGCGAATTTCTTCCCTTTGTCGAATCTGGTCGGATAATTCAATTATCCGTGAGAAGTTAATGCATTCAGCTACATGCCAGGTGCCAAATACAAAAAGCTGACAAAGCAATAATTTCTGAAGGTTTTGTTGCATTTTTTTTTTTTTTGTTCTACAATTTTTTTTTAATTTAGGTCTGCAGCAACCCTCTGGACTCGCCTAACAACTGCAATCAGGGGAAGGTTTGTATGACAACTTATAGTTTTCGAAATCACAGTAGTTTTTCAGCATCGAAGCACGAAGAAATTATTATCAATTTTGCAAGATAATTTGCACAAAATGGTGGCTGTTGTTTCAGCTGAAGGCAACACGCTTTCGAAGAACCAAGAATGGCAAACACATTTTGTATGTATAAATAAAAACCAAACCAGCCCAGGAGCCGGGGTCATTTTGAAATGTTTGCATTTCAATTGAGTTTGATGGAACACTGGTGATAGGTAAATTGTCAGCAGAATTTCTAAGCAGAACAACTGGTGGCATTGATTTGCAATGTTAGACATTTACTTGTCGGTTTAGTTTATGTTATTTATCAAGAAATCTTGAAAAAAAAAAACACTAAATTGGATAAATAGCCAGTGCAACAGCGAACAAGTTATTTTTGGGTTATGTTCGACTTGTCATATTTCTTCGAACGAGATTGAACTTTTTTAAGATCCAAATGAAGAAGCTTTGATGATGCGCGATACTCAAACAAGACCCTAAACAAAACCAAAATACCGCTATCCTGACAGACAGTTAGGCAGCTGTTAAAGCCAATGATTCGGCTATATTAGCTCTTAAGCCTTAATACTTACCTCAGGGTCACTTTTATCTAGGTTCCACGTCATTGTGGCATTGAGTTAAACGAGCGGGATGACGAACTGGCCAAGGCTTCATAGCTCGCTTGCGGAAAGAGTTAATATGCCGCTTGGAGTTATGAAGGGCAATATATTCTCAATTTTTTTGTTCCTGAATCCAATCGTAGATGGCGAAGTCTAACAAACTGCGTTATATCCAAAATGCATAGCCCATCTAAATCCCGAATAGCTGAGCTGATATTTAGATTCAGGCGAGACACAGCCAGGGGGTGTCGTTGCCACCTGTTCTGGTCACTGGCCAATAGGAGAGCATGCGACTAAGTGGGCATTCCCTACAATACTCACTGTCGTAGTTTTGGGGACCAGCAGGAAAAGGAACAGTCGTTCATTTCCTCTGTAAATGCCCCGCTCTCGCCAGAAGGAGAGCGCAATCATTTGAAAAGGCTTTTCAAGAAATAACAAACCACCTATTCATTCACCCCATACGAACTTCAGCTTCTTATTACCCCCAAGCATTACACCAAAAAAAGGTGTAATGAGCTTTACATTAGTCTTATTGGGTATTTGAATTAGAATGGCCGTAAAGGAAGATTTGGGATGTTCAGCTACGGAGTTGGTTTTTAGAAAAAAAAGTATTAAATGTCTAGTTAATCAGCTTAGGACGAAAGCGGAGTGTGTTCTGACTACCTTATTTAATCACGAAACTGCCATTCACACATACTCGTATCGTACGACTCTCCTACAACATACCTTATACCTATACGCACATACTGATCCTATTTCAGCAATTCCAAATTTCAGTTGATCGATGGCGGTTCTAGCTCCTTGTCGTGAGCTTAGCTTCTTACTTTTATAGACTTGAAAATTAATGTACATATTAAAATTAATATTCAAATCTAAATGATGTGAATAATTAGAAGTAGAAGTCATATTTCTGAAATGATAAGTTTATTACTCACTACCCCGAACTTAGATGATAAAGGGAAAAATGGCATTTTTTGAGATAAATGATCGGATGTTTATTTCATTATAAAGAGGAAGGTATGCCGTTAATCATGGAACACAACATCAGCCAAATGGCCGCCACGAGCACGCTTGCAGGACCATATCCTTTTCATGAAATTTTCCATAACCAAATCGCAAAGTGGCTGCCCTATGTCCTCGATAGCCTCACGAATTCCATCTTTGAGGTCTTGAATCGACGCTGGGCTGTTGGCGTAGACCTTATCTTTCACGTGGCCCCAAAGGAAGAAGTCTCAAGGTGTTAAATCACAAGATCTCGGTGGCCAATTGTGATCACCTCTTCGAGAGATAACACAGTCCGGAAACTTTTCCCGTAAAAGATCGATGGTTTCATTGCTTGTGTGGCACGTAGCGCCGTCTTGTTGAAAGTAAACGTTGTCCAGATCAATACCATCCAATTTCGGCCATGAAAAATCATTAATCATCTCTCGATAGCGCAATCCATTGACCGTAACTGTTGCTCCAGCCTCATTTTCGAAAAAGTAAGGTCCAATGACCCCGCCGGACCATAAACCGCACCAAACAGTCACGCGTTGAGGATGGAGAGGCTTTTCAACAATAACTCTTGGGTTTTCCGAGCCCCAGATGCGACAGTTTTGCTTGTTGACGTAGCCTCCGAGGTGGAAATGGGCCTCATCAGTCAAGATGATTTTTCGATGAAATTCCGGATCATTTTCATGCATTTCAAGGACCCAATCAGCAAAGACACGACGTTGTTGATGATCAGCCGGCTTGAGTTCTTGTGTTAACTGAACTTTATAAGCCTTAAGACCCAAGTCTTTATGCAAAATACGGTGTAATGACGTTTGTGGAATGCCTAATTCCAAAGAACGACGAGGAATGGACAAACCTGGGGTTTCTTCAACACTTTGGGCTACAACAGCAATATTCTCAGTTGTTCTTGAGCGACGTGCACGGGTTTTATTCTTCACATCACTAACTTGTCCCAACAGCTCGAATTTGTCCACCAATTTCTGTATTGCGGTCCGACAAGGTGCTTCACGACGACCCAAAAATGTTTTAGTTTTACGAACCGTCTCTGCCAAATTTTCACCATTTTTATAGTGAATTTTAATAATTTCAATGTGTTGTTGAAGCGTGTACCGTTCCATTTTTATTAATGGCGTAGTTTCTACTTGTCAAATGCCAAAAAATGACAGCTTCAAAAGTGACAGCTACCGAAATAGCGGGCTATTCAAAATAGCACCTCTTATTGGAAAACCCTTTAGTTTTCAAGACATCTCGAGTATAAGTTCTTGGTTTGTTTTATTTTTTGTAAACTATTGTTTATATAAGAGAAAACTTTTATATCAAAAAATAAAAATACACACTTAATAAACAAAATAAAAATGGTTTGTTTTCTTTTTCCACACTATGTTTTACTTATATTTGTTTGTTTTATTTTTAACTCAAATAAGCTGTAAAACACTCTAATATTACTGTAATTCTAAACTTTTAACCTTTTTAAATTAAAATTCAAATTATTTCTTTCACCGTATGTACAAATTCTTTTTTCAACATAAAATTCTGAAGCACCCATTAAGAATTTTTTTTAATAACTAATCAGCACCTTTATAGCCTAAAAAATTGCCTTTAAAATAAAAAAAAACTGTTGGGATAAATTTATTCCAAATAAAATAATTTTAAGTACAGAATTGGTTTTTTTCCGGTGCCCCTATTAATTCTTACTCAAACACTAAACATCTGATAGTTTTACGAGTGACATACCAAACGAAATAATGCCAAACATAGCACCAAGCTCATACTAAAAAAATAAATAGCCAGAAACGCAGACAGTTAGATTTATTTTCTTCAAAAAAAAAAACAACAATATTATTAATAATGTTAACAATAACAACAACAATTATTCATTTTTCGTGATTACTACATTTTAAATAACAACAACAACAGTGGCATACATGTACTCCGAGTATCTTAAGAATTAATAAATTTCCTCATGTTTGTTATTGGCCAGTTTAAATCTTATAATCTCCACCAGAAATACCCCAATCGACACGGCAAACCCAACGATCAGCGTAATCCAACAAACACCCAAATGACCAAGTGTCAAAGATCGAAACAAATCCTCACTTTCTGTTCGAAAGATCTGCAAATACTTGGCGGCCACAGCTTGATTGAAAACATCTACTTCCCATTTCTTATACAAACCCGTATCGTATAGCTGCAATAGAATTCCGTCGAAACTCTTTCGAAATGGCGAATCCTTTTGCATAATAAATGTCAAAAAATACGTGCCCATGGTATTCTTCGAAACATACATCCGTTTCTTTTCCAAATACTTCTGTTGTCCCAAGAAGAAATTTGCCCGATCCTCGGCGAAGACAAATGCATAAGTTCCGTTCATACTCTTACGATACTCATTAATGAAATCGATATTTTGGACTTCGAAAAGATTGTCATAACGGTGGCTAAATCCACTCGTGTGGGTTATTGCCACAACTTCGAAATATGTTGATACGATTTTGAAGCCACTTTGCAATAGATCCTCCAAGGTGTCCAGCTGATTGCCCTGAACAGTTGTGGTTAGAAAGGCTGACAAAAAAGCCACATAGATGTTTGTCAAAATCAATCCGTAACAGAAGATTTGCATTTCGAAGATTAGAGATCGCAAATCACACGACAGGTTTGTCGATGACAGGTAAAGTAACTGGGTCAAACTGCGTGAAAACGCTGGACCGTATTCTCTTAAGTGCTGACAGTAACTCCGGGTTAGCCAGCTGGCTAGCGTAATATAGACGAAACTGACTCCTAGCAGCAGCCAAACTCCACTGTCAAACGGCAGGATCAAGTACTGGTAGGAGGGAATCTCCCCGACAAATGGAGCCACCATTTGCCATTTCACCTGAGCAATCGGATAGCTGAAGGCGAACTTGTTCGGGGTAAAGCTCGAATAGGAGTGCATCAGAATATCGACTTTACCCTGCGTTAGAAGTGACAAGCCACCGAGTATGTCGAATCCACTGTGGTTGGTGCCGTCCATAAGTCTTTCAAAACTGGCATTGTGTCGCTGGACGAAGGACCTGAAAATCTCCGTATTGATTCCGGTTATCTTCTCGCTCCCGTCTTTGCCCGTATAGATGAAAACTCTAGACCCGTCTTGCTGGATAGGCGTGCGAAAAACGTAGCCTTTCAGATCATAACTTCGGTCAGGATAATACTCTGCGACTGATGTTGAAGTGATGTTTTCTAGGTTCACTTCGGGAAATGGCTCATAGGCCACAACTTGGTCGTCAAACATTACAATTATATTGACTATACCCAAACGAAGACATTTTTGGAAAAATCTTACAAGGGACCGGGAATCCGGAGGGGGGTTTTCCAAAACGAACAATATCTTGGATGAGTGAATTTGCCGAAGAGTACTATTTATGATTGAGAACATTTCGCCATTATCCACGTTATCCATGAAAACAAGCACCGACGACCAAAGGCCGAGGATATTCCCCAAGGCTTGATCTTCTTTGTAGTCTTCGCCAATCACGACCAACGGAACAATGGAGCTTTCATGTCGTAGTAGCTCCTCGTATCCTGTCAAATTGGTAACGAAACTTTTTTGGGAGAAAACAGCCATCGAGTGAATTTCTTCCCTTTGTCGAATTTCAGCGCATAATTCAATTATCCGTGAGAAATTAACTCCATCAACAGCATGACATGAATAAAATGCAAAAAGCAACAATTTCTGAAGGACACATTGCATTTTTTTTTGTTTCTGTTTTTGAATTCAGGTCAGGATATAAGTTTCAACTGCAATCAGTGGCAGGATTGTGTGACAACTTATAGTTTTCGAAATCACCACTCTCAGCGGTGAAGCTCATAGAAAATGATTAACCTTTTTGCAAGATAATTTGCAAAAAAGAAAATGGTGGCTGTTGTTTCAGCTGAACGCAAAATGCTGCTGAGAATCGCAAACAAACGCAAAAAAAAAACACACCACCAGAAGCAGAACCAGACCATGAGCTGGAGTCATTTTGAAATATGTTTACACTTCAATTTAGTTTGATGGTAGGCTGGCGATAGCAGAATTTTTAAGCAGAACAAGTGGTGACATTGATTTGCAATGTTGAACATACACTTGTCGACCTGGACTTTTGCCTTAATTTAGAAGAAATAAAGTAAAACGAATTTTCAGCTGAATGAAAGGTACGAAATAGTGATAGTGATAGTGATAATGATAGTGATAGTGATATATTTTTTTTAATTTTAGAAGGTCGTAGACAAGGCAAAAAATCGAAAAAAATCTATGAAACGAGATATGAACGTTTAAAAGTCAAAAACGGGAAAGTAGACATTTGAGAAATAACTTGTAATAAACCACGATGGTGGTTGAAAGGCCGTGATTTTTGAAAAAACGTATTAAAAAAAAAGGATTGATAGTATTGTGGGCTAAATAGATTATTTTTAGTTTTTAAAGCAAAACTTCGGGTTGGTTATTACTCGTTAAATTAGCAGTGTATGAAACGATATCACATTAACAACTTAAGCCTAGTACGCTGCTGATGCGAAACGAAATTTTTCGGTGGTCTCCAAAACGAAAACGAAATGCTTGCGGAAACCAATAACAAAAAAAAACAACAAACACAAACGCAAAGAAATCATCGAAAGCCATGTTGCAATGAAAGATACAACAAATAAAAACACAAAAAACCTCAAATGTCACTTTTCCGCACACAATAATTGGTCCGGGCAATTAATTGAGTGCGAAAAAAGAGCGGAGACCTCTGCAAATAATCTGCTACAATCATCAATTTCTCTCATCGAACAGTGTACTGCAAAACGAAAAGGAGGACGAAATTTTTCGTTTATGATTTCGTTGTGTCATTTTTGTATGGGATTTTTCGTTTCGCATCAGCAGCGTATTAGGCTTTAGAAGAATTGATTCCTTATGTCAAAAATGGGTTAGGCTGTTTTTCCGATAAAATCAAAAATACGGATGTTATTCGCGAAATACGAACCTAACTTCAATTTAAAATAGCAGCAACCCTGCAAACAGATTATAGTTTAGAATTCAGATTTAAGCTTTCTTTATGTCATAAATAGATGTCATAAATAAATATAAATATTAAAAAGAAAACCTAAATTTAATTGAACTGTACTAATAAGAGCAACTATACTACAAAAAATGTATAAAAGTTTGATGAAATGTTAAAGTAGGTGCTTCTTTAATAAATTTGATATTTTTTGTCTGAATTAAAAAAAAAAAAAAGTTAACCATGTGCCGTGACCAGGATTCGAACCTGGGTTACCACGGCCACAACGTGGGGTCCTAACCACTAGACGATCACGGCTATCAGGGTTGCTTACAATATTTACTTAGGGACCGGAAGCAATTTTATAAACTCTGACTAAAATGACATTTCGTCAACTTACAATAAGAGTGAAAACCTGCTAACTCCACCTCTACTTTTATCACTATAAATTATTTCAAAAGTTGTCTAAGAACAAAAAGAGCTTTGTAAATTGCTCAAAAACTATTAGAATTTTAGAAGAATTGGCAGAAAAAAAAAAATTATCCACAAAAAATATTATGAAATTTTTGTTACGAATAATTTAATTTCTTAAAAGGCTTAAATTACAATAATGTTTTCGAAAATCGTTAAAAAAAATTCCCCAAGATTTATAAATTAATATAAAAATGTCTGTTAATTCTCTATTCAGCCATGAAAACCACAAACTCTTAAGCGAGAAACAGATTGGCACATCAACTTCAACAGCAACTTTGGCAGCAACGAAAACTTTGACATCAAAAGTCATGTAAAATAGATAACCAACGTGAACAGCGCTTTTGACAGCATAAAAACATTTATAAAAGTTGTCACATTTTCATTTTTTAGAGTTGATAAACCTGAAAAACTTTGCTTTAAAGTTGGCAGCATTTGTACAGCAACATCGAATGTAGGGTTTAGGTATAACGTTGATGTCGATGTTGCTGTGTTAATGTTTTCAAAGCCATTTAAAACCACTAGCCCTAAAATGAGTGATGCGGTTGTCAAAGTTGCTGTTGAAGTTGTTGTGTCAATCTGTTTCTCGCATTACGCTTGGCTACGAAAACGACGCCGACGCCATCCAAACACTTTCTTATGTCGTTTTCGCTTGGACGTTCCGACTTCCAAGTAACATTTTCGGAGTGTTTTTCTGTTCCCGATATCACAAAGGAGTAGGGTTTTCACTATGCTGCAATTGCAGTAGATCTACTGCACTTTTTTTGAAAGACAAGTCTACTGCTTTTAAATCAAATCTTCTTAAATCCTTCAATAAATAATCCATAAAATAATTTTCCAATTCTGTCATTAAATGCAGTCATTTTCATTATTTTGATAAAACCCACCCTTTAATTTATGCATACAGCTGTCGGCTATCGGCTTTGTTTTGATGACAATTGACAGCTGTCACAGCAAATCAACGCAACGTTTTTATTTATTTGAGTTTGTTTTTATTGTGAGAAAAGGGGAAAGAATGGATATCGAATCTGCACGCAAAAGGTAAATTTGTTTTTAGTGGTTGAAAATTGATATAAATACATATAAGTTTATTTTTATAAGGAAAATCAATAGGTTCATCAAGTTGCTGGCCCCAGCAGAAGTTTGTAAGTTTATATTTCCAAGTAGGTACTATTTAACATTATAATAGGCAGGCAGATTTTCTTGTTTAGATTTTTAAAACCAAGCATTTTCTTAATGACAGAGCCAACGCCGCGACGTTGAGGAGAAATTTAAAGACCTAACCCATCAAAATTTGTTTCTTGAAAAAAAAACTACTGCAAGAACATTGAATATACTACCTTTTTTTGCAAATCAGCTTCCGAAATTTTTTCAAAAAGTGGCAACCCTGTAAAGGAGTAGACGAGAAACACAAATATTTATATAAACATCAAAAGTTTTTCTTCGGACTACTTGTAAAAAGTTCAGACTTGAGATATCGCAAATTGCAGTACCTAGTTGAATTTCAACATTTTTCCAACAAAACAAATAATATAAAATAAATTATCTAAAATTAATAAAAATACCAAAATAATTATTACAATACATAACAGATATAAATGATAATGAAAATAATAAGTTTTATAAAAAAAAAGATGTAAAGTTAATCAAAATAAATTTACTAATATCCAAATCGTGTACTTTTCCAAAAACTTTACCAAACTAAGCGGTGGCGCTTTTGGAAATGCTTTTCTTGAAGATCTACACGAACTTTCTGAGATAAAGATCAAAGATTTGATTGCTTTTCTCAACGCGACAAAATGGATCTAGGTCAAGCTTCGACCTTAATTCCTTCACCTCACCCTTCGGACTCCTTAAGACAGCGCGTAAGCTGAATAAGGGCGTTTTAAGGACCCGTAACAGGGTATATGTGCAAACCCCTCCAATAATATTTAAAAAAAAATTAAAAATAAAAATAAAACCGCTTTTCACCCAACAGGTCAATACGAGTTATGGTGTCAAAACGGCGCACTCTAGCGCTAATTGGGTCACGGAGCGAGTTTGCTCTGGGCCGCCATCTCTACCTACCTACCTAAGCGGTGGCGCAAAAATATCCTGACGATTGTAGGGAATGCGCGTTCTTTGAAAAAAAAAAATTCACAATCGATAAAAAGTAGAACTCAAAGCGCATAATAGCTGACAAGACTTGCATGGTAGAGTTTATAATCTTTTTTTTAAATGTTTGACATTCTATTCTACATCATTTCCAGGAAATGCGCAGTGGTGCAGTTAATTTAAAAAATTAGAAAAAAATATAGCAGATCTACTGATTTTGCACTAAAGGATTAGTTTGGAAATATTGTTGAAAAAATAATTTTCAGAAAAAACTAAAATTTCTTATGGTTGCTAACTTGAGAGGTCAAGTGCATGTGCATATGCATTTTGAAATAAAGCATCTCTTCCTTATTCAAGTTTTCATTACTTATTTACCATAAATTGAACATTCTTATACAATATCAATTGTGTACCTACTTATCGTCCTAAACACTTAACTAAATCACATATGCTAGTTTTCTAACAACCTTCAATTTTAAGGAAATTTAATCAAACAAATTATGTCTTATTATTTTTTTCCTTTTTATTTTTGTTAAAAAAATATGAAGTAAATGAGCAAATTATTGGTACCCTCTTGCTTTGTAAAAGTTTAGGTTTATATATACTTAACTGGTTTAAAAACATCAAAAATAATTCATTTTCGTTTTAAATATTAATTGCCGTGACCAGGATTCGAACCTGGGTTACCACGGCCACAACGTGGGGTCCTAACCACTAGACGATCACGGCTCTCAGGGTTAGTATTTTAGCACCTTATGCATCAAAAGAATTGAAGAGCTTGGACATAAAAAGTGATGGAATTGACATATTTATATAATTTTGTATATGCGACTTCAGTTGTGTTGAGATTTAAATACATTAGCGAAGTAGTGTTTTTGCTTCCTTAGGCTAGACGATTTTATCAACAAATTAATTTCAGGTCATCAGTGTTACAAATTGACGAATCACCATTAATCACTGTTAGGATGGGTTAAAGTTAGTTAACAGTAAAGGAACAACCCTTTTTGCGTTAGGGTGGGTTAAAGGAATGCCGTACTGATGGTTAATATTTTGAACCTACGTAGCAACACTTGAAGTCTACGAGTAAGTACATATTTACTTATATTGTTATTTCGGTTTATATTAATATCCTCATCTTTAGTTTAGTTCTGCTGAAGGTTTTTTCAATGTCAAATTGTATGGTGATTTATTTAAGTTGTAATTTATTTTGTCTGCAGTTTTATTTAAAACGTATATAGATACTTATTTAAATGGTTCTTCCTCGAACTGTGAATAAAAAACCTCAATAATTAAAATTATTATTAACATTTCAACAATTAAAATTATTGTTTCATAAACGAGTTGTTAAAAAACATAAACAACAATGCGTTGTTGGCTCAAGTACTCAATTATGAATAGTTTTGACACATCCGAATAAGTTTTCAACCATAATGTATAGCTTACATTGCCTATTACTCCTCCACGATTAGAGCACCTTAAACGTGAAGACAGTGGCCGATCCAGAGGGTGGGTCATAGAGGTCATAGGGGTCATTCAATTCGTTCCTAGACTTACATTTGGCGTTGCACGTATACTCACTTTAGAACTGTTTTGGACATCCAACTGCAGTGTCTTAGTTAGACAGTCGATGGAAAATATTTATAAACAAGGTTTTGGAGTTGGGCAGCTGCCTAAAGTTAGACATACTTAAAAATACATTTATTAGCTGTAGTCCGAAATATTCAGAAAAAAGTGCAGATGGATGCAAACGCAAAATATCTTATCATCTATGGGAACTTGATGTAATTTTTATCTAAGTCTGAAACTTTGCTCGCTGGTCTACCTGGGTTTGTTCTAACGGAGTTTATTTTGATCAAAATCTTGTTTAATTTACATTTTGATTATTTTAAATAGATTTTGATATTATCTGGTATCTCTGGATCAGGAACGGGTCGTGCGTTCTCCCAATTCTCATTATTACAGTATGAATCCGTACATCGGATATACTCTCTGTAAGTAAATAGCGGCGGTTTGAGTAAGCTGTGATAAACAGCTGAAACTGACTGACTGAGTGATCACGGACGAATCTAGTAAATAAAATTCAGTCGACTTTAAGATTACATAGTCTACTCGATCTCGTTAACGTATTTTTGTAGATGAAATATTGAACCAGAGTTTGAATCTAGAAACAGCTTAGTATGTATATTCATTGAAAAAATCAATTTTATAATTAAAAATTGCAATATTTTAATTTTGTATCTTTCTGCCCACATCACCTTGGGCAACGATACTATCGATATCTAAATGTAAGTCCGATAATTTTCTCATCTGCAGGAACTGCATGCATTTTATATCATTTTGTCAGTCCTCGGACAACGTGACCCCCTCCAAACTGAAATCCTAGATCCGCGCCTGCGTGAAGATCCGACTATAATTCTCCATTGAAGCTTGTCATCGAGCCAATGACGCCATCGAAGCAAAATAGTTTAAATAGTTAACTTAACAACATATTCAATTTTATTCTGGCAACGTTGTGGGAATTTTTTATTAAAGTAAAACGTAAAATAATTCTAGAAAAAATTGTCTATTGGGCGCCATTTTGAAAGGGAATGCCTTTTTTAATTTTGAGAGTGTAGTGTATGGTTCCCTTTTCTCAGCACGTTCCGTTATTGCACATGTCATTTCCTTTCCTTCTGCTAATAATTTTTGCAGTCATTTCGTTTCGTGATGCCAAGGGAGGTTGGTTGACTGATGGCAACCAAAAAAAACGAAAATTCCCTCTCAGATTCATATAGGTATTTTGAGTTATGTCATTTTTAATAATACAAATTTAAGAGAAAAAGTTTTTCTATTTCTTTCCCTTAACCGGTAAAAATTGGGGGACCATGAGTGTCCGGTTATTAGAGCTTTCAATGTAGGTAGGTACATATTTAAAACAAAGTCGGTTTAGTTACAACACGTATAAATCTGGACCGTTTTCAATGATCTTTGATTTGTTGGATTCGTTTTAGCCCCGAATAGCAGAGTAACAATAAAAATATCGGAAAAACTCCCTTTATAGGGTGTATTGGGGTAAAATGAAAAAGACGTAATCGATTAAAAAACAACTCTACCTGCGTTTGAAAGGTTATTCTTATTAAATGGCTTCAGGGATTTTTTTTTTAAATTGCAATTTGTAGGGTGAAATGTGGTAAAAATAATAAAAATGACTAATTTAAGAAATTATTTATTTATTAAAAAGGGTTTTTGGGGATTTTCATTTTCAATTGTTGTATTTGTAGGGTGATATGGGATAAAAATAAAAAAGAGTTTTTTAGGAAATAGCTTTAACGATTTTTAACTATTTCAATTTTTTATTTGTAGGGTGAAATGGGGTCAACAAAAATAAAAAAAATGTCCGACTTAGGAAATTGTATTTGTGTTTGAAAGGATATTTTGAGTGGACGGCCTTAGGAACATTTTTGTTTTTTCAAAAATGTTGTATTTATAGTGTGAAAGGGGGTTAAATTGAAAAGTGGTATCCGAGGTGGTTATTTTTAACTAAATTGATATTTATAGAGTGAAATGGGATAAACACAAAAAGGCGTTTTTGATTACAAAAATTCTTTCTGTGTTGGAAAACTAATAACGATTGGACTAAGATATTTTTATGAATTACGCCATTCATAACGTGAAGTGGGTCAAAACTCAGTAATTAGTAGATATTCAATTACAAAAAGTAGCTTAAACATTTATCTATATTTTCTTTTGTAATTTTATGCGAAGCTTAGTTTTGTCTAGCCGTGTGATGCCAAGCGGTTAAGCTTGTTAAAAATATAAAAGACTTGAAATTTAGTAATTTCCTTTTTTATATTATACAGCATTTTGGGCGACTTATCAAAAATATTGAAATTTTTGAATTTTTGGTGAAAAAAGTCGATTTTCTGTTTGGTTGTTTTGGCATTTTTAATCAGTCATTTTTATAACCATTCGATTTGATATTGAGCGATTTGTCATTACTTAAACAAAAAGATGTTCTAATCATACACCGCTTTTCTTACAATTTGAAAATACTAATTAAGGATCCACTAGCCATTGTCAAAGGAAGATTTATTGCTCTAGTAATGCATGTTTAATTACGAAGTATTATAGCACAAGCTATCGTTTAGCAAAGCATTATCATTAGACACCCTAACAAGCATTAATATAAGTTAATTACCAAGCCTGTATATCTGCAATTAATGCATTCTTATTACAAAAAAGGCTAACTTGACAGTTATAGACTTTAAGAACATTAAATAGAAGCAGAATCCTGTCAATAGTAGGTTCCTACATCAGAGTTATTGTGCCTAAAATATTTTTGTTTCTCTACTTTCACTCCACAAAATAAACATTTCTATTAAAATAATGGGTAAATATTTGTCTTTGACACCAATTCGCCTGTGCGTTTATACAAAAACAATAAACCAAATCAAATAGACCACCAGTAGTTGTTGGGCAACACATTAGTCGGTAAAGTTCGGCTATTCACATAAAACACTTCTAATTGCCTTGGTCTACTCTGTATCTGTAGACCAACGAAAAAAAAAAAACTGACCAACCCAAACAGCGTAAATCGATTCTACCCAAGTCCAGCCAGAGCAGCTCGTTAATTACTTCAACACCACCCAAAAAAAAGGACAGCAAAAACAATACAAGAACTTGCAAATCATTGACAACTGAGTCAGTTCGACTGCTATAAAAATCCTTAGTCCTGCTGAAATTCAAACAGAAACTCCGCGGACATTCTGTATGAAGTGGCGAACAATACCAATTGCACTCCGAGTGCTGGTTGCTATTACAACCCTTCAATCTGCAACCGCGGCAATTAATAGTTCGTTCGTAATCGGGATCATTGACAGGCTGTACGAAGCCTATCCGCTGCAAACGCTGCCTATTTTCTGGAGCCGTTACATCGAACCTACGGACAGTTTGTTTGTGGACATCTCCCAGAAACTCTTCCAAAAATACCCAATTCCACAGATGCACTTTACCGAATCGTCAAACGAGGAACTGCGGAATCTATTGGACGTGAATACGACCCTTTCCATTGTGCTCACCGATCACATGTCAATGGAAATTCTAAAAATTGTCGCGGCTCGATTGCGAGGAATGCACTTGGCGAAGATGTTATTGATCTTGAGGGAACCGGTCTTCCTTGACCAATTGAGGTTTTTCCAGAACTGGTTATGGGAGAAACAGTTCATAAATACCCTGGTACTGTTCCAGGACAAGTCCAGCAAGCAAAACCAGATATTCACACTTGATGCCTATCCCATTCTTCAATGGGTCAATAAGACGGATGTTTCTGATGCTAGCAAGCTTCTGATGGAGGCCAGGAAGGACATGAAGCAGTATCCAATTGAAATTCTCTACATGGAAGACGTTCCAAGGGTGTTTCTTCTGGAGCAACACGGAGTTAAGAGAATCGTTGGGCGCCATGCAAATCTCATCCAACTCTTCGCCAAGCACATGAACATCAAGCTTGTCTACAACTTTCAGCCCTCTCTGGATTTGGAGAAAATCCTGAGAGAGTTTCACAATCACAATATGGAGCTGAGTGTGCATTCGTATTCGATGTTTGATCTGGAAGAGATTGGCTGTAGTTATCCCTTGGAAACGGTTCGTTGGTGCATTATGGTGCCGCTGCGAAGCGAGGTGCCAAAGAGTGACTATCCTATCATAAGTTTCGACACGGGCACTTGGATTGCCACCGGGCTGAGTGTGATTTATATAGGCTTTTTGTTGCGTTTCATTGATCCGCCATCTTCGGAGACGACCCAGAAGTACTTCTTCCTTCGGAGTCTGGCGATTTTGATGTACAGCCCGAATATGGCCGAACGGATGACGATGCCAACTATGAGGCAGTTCATATTTTTCACTCAGGTTTTCGTGCTGGGATTCATTTTGTCCTGCTTCTACTCCACGTATCTGACTAGTTTCTGCACCTATATGGTATTCCAGCCACCAATCGACAGTGTTGAAGACCTGGTGAAGGAGAACCTCCGAGTGATGGTCATTGACTATGAGCTCGAGGCGATTCGTACGAGGGCTATTTATGGGGAAACATTCCTAAAGCTGCTCTATCCAGTCTCGTACATCGAAGTGAACACCCGCCGAGCCCAATTCGATGAGCACTACGCTTACAGCATTCGTCAGGACCGCTGGAATTTCCTCAACAAGCAGCAGCGAGGTCTGGAAAAGGTTTTCTTTCGCCTTTCGAAAATTTGCTTCGGCAGGCACTTTACCATGTTTCCCCTGCAATTCGATTCCCACCTTCGCCCACAATTGGATATGTTTATTCTAATTGTCATGCAAGCTGGATTGGATTTGTTTTGGGATGAGGAGGCATTTCGCATGGCTGTCACCATGAAGCTATCGAAGGTCCTGGTAGAACAGACTGTCGTGGTGCAACCATTGCGATTGGATTACTATAAACATGTATTTGCTGGCTATTGGTCATTGATTGCGATAAGTTGTTTGATTTTTGCCATAGAAGTGTTGTATGATAGGTTTTTTGTTATACGCAGAGCCCTGGAACGGGCCAAGGCTTTGGAAGAATATGTGCAGAGAAATGAAGAGGAAAAATTTAATTAAATATTTATACTATTATGCATTGATTTTGTGTGTGTGTGTGTGTGCTTTTAGGAGCAAATAAAAAGAGTAGTGGCTTCGCAACTGTCGCAATTTTTTGTTAAAATTTAAGTTTGACAAAAAATTAAAACCTTGATTTTGATAATATTTTTCCAGTTTTACGATTATCCTTATAATTTCCTAAACAAAATGACAAATTTGCATACATTTTGTGTTACATAGCAGTGCACATTAAGTGGATTAAACTTTTCAATAAAATTTTAAGAAAAACTCAAAACTTTTTTGAAATATTAAAAATTTAAGAAAAACTGTTTCCAAACTACGAGGCTCCTAGGAAAGTCCCAGCTTTAAACTGAGTTGTGATATCCGACTTAGATAATATTTTTTTTTTTTTTTATGTATCGGTGAAGCATCTTTTCTATGTATCGGTGAATCATCTTATTCGTCATGGGGATCAATGCTTAGCAGATCAATGCTTTTTCAGTTCTACAGAATGTGCTTGTGCAGTGCGTGAACTGCCCCGTTTTGTTTCCAATTGGTAGAGCAAACGAAAGTAGTCCAACAAAGTCTTATACCATGAGGCACACATAAACTTGAAAAATGGAGCTGATTCGGGGAGCAATGCCTTCCGCCCAATAGCTTGTTGCTGGGCACTCATTATCTAAACCACCAATTGTATGAAAGTGTACGCGTTTTTAAAACTATTGAAGGAATGTCCAGGATTTATCGGTGCACTGTGGTCTAAAATGACTTTTTTGTGGCAAAAATCAGAAACTTTTGAAAACATGAAGATATCGCTACAGTTTATTCTCTCCTTAAAAGAAATTGCCAAAGCTATAAAAATAGTGGTTTTCAAGAAAATTGCTTAACTGGGTGTTTCTAAATCATTTTCTTAAGAAAAATTTTCTTAGAAAAATGAATTAATAGAGAAAGAAAGTTAAACAAAACTTTTAAAACAGTTAAAATTTTGCGAATTTTGTAAAAAAAAGTGTGCGGATATTTAAATGTTCACAGGGTGTTCCAGAATAAAAAATTTCACAACAGGTGTAGTGGATGCATACAGCTAACATGTTTTAAAGCAGTATTTTTTTTATTTTGTGGCTTATCAACATATCTTATAAACTGTTTCAGTTAGAAATATTATTTGAAACAGTGCAGTGTAGGAAAAAATTAAACGGACCAAAATTAAATTATATTTTTTTTCATAAGATAAAAAAGAGTACAGAATACCTCTATTTTAAATTAATTATAGATTTTAGTTTTCAAAAAAATAATCATTTTCATCATCGTCATTTTCAACATTTAATAGACTTGCAAGTTCTGGGCAATAACCCTTTTTCAGCTCTGTTTGAGTTCTCGCGTGCCTTAAAATGAAATAAGTTATTTTTGACGTTTCCGTGAAACCTTTCAAGTATTTTGGTATCGATATCGCTTGTAGTCTTAACTCCTTGATTCTTGTGAGTTTGTGCCTGTATTTGGCTTTAAGTAGATTGGAAGTTTCAAAAACTCTTTTAGTTGAATTTATTCAAAAAGGAGGAGTGGAAAGGTGCGGGTTACAAAAATTGAATGTTCAATATAACATTAGTAATTTGTTTACATGATTGTAATTCCATTTTTTTTAACAGTTGTCATTTCAATAAAAACGAGCATGGAAGTGGATGGATTTTTTACGATTAACAAAATGTATTTTACTTGAAATAAGAAGAAAATTTTACGTAAATTTGCTTTTAAGATCAAAAATGTTAGCACCGTGAACATGCTTTTTATAAACAAATTACATTATCTCAAAACATTACAAAATGTTCTAGCTGTAATTTTACATATGGCTTTACAAATAGTTAGACGAAAGTATCCCGGTAATAAATAAAGTGGGATCTAGCGAGATTTTTTTTGTAGCTCTGTTCGAACTTCAACAATTCATAAGAAAAAGTGTTTTTTTGTATTAAAAATATTAATTATGTTTTAATTTGAAATTTTAAATTTTAATTTAATTACTAACAAATAAAACAACAAAGTAACATTAAAGAAAAGTACGATTTTTCATGGAGTTTGCCATAATTATAAAAAAGAAAATAAATAAATTCGTTTTTTTGATATTTTTTACTCTAGAACAAAATTGGCCAACTTGGAAAAATTATTTACGAAAACATTATTTTGTTTGCTGTTTTTGAAGCTCTGTTTATATTACTATTACAAATAAAAAACAAAACATTAAAAAAACCATCACATTTTGTATTTTTGCCATAACTTTTGGCTTTTTGGACCACTGTGGCGGTAGCGCTAATCCACCACGTTTCTCGAAATGTTATGGATATACGTTTTTTTTTGTAATTGAGCCATTTTTTCACAAGGGGAGCACAGATAAGACTTCCAATTCAGTATGATTGTGTTCGAGTGGGCCTAAATGAGAGGAAATACACAGTAGAACATTTTTTCTTCTGATTCTGATATTTAATTTTTGGAACTAATTTTTTTAAATTCTTCGCTTACTTTCATAAGTTTGAATATTATAAATTTTAAGCAGTCAGAGTAGCACAAAAATAGCTTAATGTTGCTTTTTTAAGTAGAGTTCAGTTGTCTTAGTAAGCTTTTAGCTTTAAATTAGTAAGTAGATAGTTTGTTCGTCTTGGTGTAAAATAAAAATGGAATGAATTATATGATAAAATACTTCTTAGACCGAAAGCATTAACGTTTATTTTTTTAAGTTCTAGTTAACAGCCCCCGCATAGGACCATTAGTTATATTAAGTTATATTAATTTTAATAAGTAAACTAGTTCTTTTGAATCTCTGTCTAACTTTAAGTATAGATGATATGAAAAATAAAAATGATTAAAAAAAAACTGATTGATACAGAACTATTTCACTTATTTATATTCTCTTCAGACTTCTTTTTTAATTTCGATATATAAAGTAGCTATATTGCAATTTATACACTTGAAAAAAAAAAATGTGTGAGACTCACGGTTAATATGTGAGACTATAATCGTTTGTCCTTATGCGAAGTCGTCCATACGTTGTTGACGGATCCAAAACGGACAATTTTACTTGAATATCCAATATCCTACTATGCAGATTATCGTAACGGAACGTGCTACATCGTAAGGACATCTTATCGTATTCCAGAAGAATGCTGACGTTTTTAGTTAACCGTACCGCCTGCATAATGCTTACACATCAAGAATAGAACACAAGATCTACCATCGAGTGTACAATCAGAAGTTTTACCTTTTGGTATTTACCACCTAGTTCTGGGGGCTCATGGGGAAAAATCCCTTCCTCAAGGAATTTTGACCTCTGAAAGAGAAAAAGGACTCATCTTATGGGACTTTCTTGTTTAAAAAATTTTACTTGGAAAAGAGACGAAAAATAACCGCAGTAATGATTTTTTTTTATATTTTATTAAATTGTTTTTATCAAAATTAAAAAAAAATGATTTCCTCTCGAAGTTAACTCAAGAAGCCTTTATTTTAACTGAAAGAATAAAATTAGCAAAATCTAAAAATACAAAATATTTATTTAGAAAATTTTTTAAGTGATGAAGATACGGAAAAGCAAAAGATTCTTTCAATAATAAAGAAGACTCCTGATTAAAATTGAATCCTGTTTATTTTTAAACAAGGAATTAAATTTACTGAAAAAAAAATCCAAATTTATGTAGGTGCATTGATACTTAATGAAAATATATCTTCTTTTATGCTGTGGGAAATAAAAACGGATACATTGAAGAAAAGATTTGTGGGACAAAAGGGGAATTTTTCGGCTGTCTGAAGGGATTTTTCTTTAAAATGCCTCCTAGCACTGTACTACCCCTACCTGTGTTTTGACGAATCTCTTGCCCTTTTCAAATATAAAATTAAATTCGAAATTGGCTTTCCTTCAAATTGCAGCTGTTGGGATAATATTAAGTATTATAAGTTATATGAAATAATTTGTAAGTTATTTTAAACCGAGTAAAATCTTTTTGTAAAAAATTGAAAATCAAAGATAAATAATTCCATTTTTCGGAGTTTGGAAACTGTTAACCCAAGTTTTGTGCTTTCTTTGGGATGAATCCTGGACACCGAAGAGTCTAGCAACATCAAACTAAAAAATTTGTTTTAGATTTAAAAAAAAATTCAAATTAGTTTTTTTTTTTCAAATTGATGGGTACGAAATTTCATTCGTAAAAACTTGACAATTTTAAATATTTTATTCCCATTAATAAACGTTAGTTTTAAAAACAACGACACTTTTCTCTCCTTTTGCCCAAACCTATTTCAATCTAAAAAACAGCAACACAGCAACTATTTCCCTGGCCTGTTTCTCATTTTACTTTTACTAACACTGATAGAGAAGTCAGGAAAAGTGGGTTACGTCATACAATCCGTAGCGTATCGATCTATGCGACCGTCCAACTGTGCTTCCGTGCGTCCATTGTAAACTCAGCTGGAGCCAGTGTCAGCTTAAGGAGAGAACATGGCGACGCCCAGAAAGCGTTCGAGGAAGAGAAGAACTCAAATTATTTTCCTCCCATTTGTGATATTTGACTGTAAACAAATTTAGCGGTATTTTTGGCCAAAGTTATGCTGAACTCAAATCACGATTGACAACTGACAAATGGACAAATGGCCATATTTACTGCCATTTTGCATTAATTTTAATCATAGAAGACGTTTATGGAAATAAATGGGTGGAATAATGTCGTTTTCGATTGGATTTTCCGTATTTTCTCACACACTACCGAATGTCACCATTAAACAAAATGGCTTCTGCAAACATTTATAATTTTTGACAAAGAATTCGACAAAAAACTTTATTTATATTTATGTGTCTTCCTCGTCTTCTCCTTTATGAAATTGGGAACAGACAAACACTCTCAAAACGTTACTCGGAACAGCAAATAGAAGGTTTTTGGAGCAATTGGAGTGAAAAGAGAGTGTAACAGAAGTGGAAAAGAAATGTAAAAAGGGAGTGGAAAAGGAGTGGACTCCAAACGTCCACTCGAATACGAGATAAGGCAGAAGTAATGGCATTAAATCAGTCGTGTTAATCCAGCTTAAACAGATAAAACATTTATTAACACAGACTCTTCTCCGTATTGACGTCAGTTATTTTGAAAGAATTCTTAAAATACGTATTTTGCAATTATTTCTCACAATGCTTATTCAATATTCTATAAAGTGTATAGTCAGCCTTAGATTAAATGAGTTTTAAAAAAAAAATTCAACCGATAAGAAAGAAACGCATACATACATTATTTCAATCAGGAAATAGTAATCAAATAAAACCACTAGTTTAAGATCACAAAAGCTCTAGACTGCACTTACATTATATTTGATTGCAAAATAAAATGCTGTTTATTTTGAAAACATTGATATTTTTCGTTTTCCTAATTTTTCAAGTTTTTCATTCGGGCATTTCGATAGAAATTGAATCTTTCAAAAGTGATAATCAAACTCAAGAAATAATCAGAGAAATACTCAAAAATCGTTGCGCCTCAGCTGAAGAGATTTTACTCAAAACATCCAACTACACCGACAAAATTCCAACAATTTTTCGTGAAATCTACAATGGATCAGAGAACAATATGAATTTAATTCTAAAATGTGTCAAAGGAATGAACAAAATCAACATTAGTTTCAGTGTACTCAAGTCGCTGCGAAACCTAATGAAAACACATGGCCATTACAACCCACTCAATCTGATGGAATTTGTTTACACTGTGGAAAGTGAGATTTTACACCAAACAAATGGCAATAGTTCGAAGCCAGGGGCAAAGATTTTAGTCGATGAGATTATAGCCGATATCGATGTGAATACCCTCAAAATTCTTAAGGCAGCCATGCTCGCCCAATACTATCGAAATAATCCAGAAGTCCGAAATCTAACAACCAATATCTTTCACTTTCGCAGCAATCTTTCCGATAGTATTATGCGACGATTGGTGAATGAAACTTTTGGTCGCATTCCGTCGGTCCAAATGGCCGATAACATTTATTATGGCAGCTTGCAAATTCCACAAATCATAATGGGACTACTGACACTGTTCGACAAGCTTGAAAGTACCAATAGCATGAATGACGAGGCTGTGATAAGAGTTGCTAAGAACATCAAAATGCTCAGAGACATGATCAACTATCGCAGGCTTTCGAAGAAGAAGAAAATCGCTGTAAACCAACTGATAGAGAAGTTGCCGGTCTGTGCTAAGAATTTGTACTTTGCGAAGCACCTTTGTATCTGGAATCGGGGCAAAGATGAATATGTGTATGCGTCGGACGCGCAGTTCTACTTTACTCGACGAAGTGTATTCACTTGTTCTCTGGATGATATAGCAAATGATGGTATTTGGAAGGTTGAAGTATTCGACGACAGATTTTACTTCCGGAGTGAAGCTCACAACAAGGAGTACTTGTATGCGTCGACAACCGATAGACACGGAAGTGCGAACATTCGATTAGTTGAAACTTGGATGGATGTTGGTTTTCTAGGCGCAACGAGTGGCTGGAATATTGAACTTGATGGAGACTATTGTTACATCAGAAATGAGAATTTCAATGAATTTATGTTTGTCTCGAATGAAATGATCGGGAAGAAAAGACGCTTGGTTTTCACTTCAAAGTCAAAAGGAACGACAGAAGATATTATAAATTTTCAATGGCAGATAAGAAACTGTGGATAGTTATTGTGATGCGCAAATAAAAGCTTTAAAAGTCAAAAGTTGGTCTTTAATTTTTATCTACTTAAGTTTGTGTAGAAAAATGTTTGTCTTATAAATTCCTATATCGTCGGCTTGATGAGTAAAACTGCTAAGACTACTTTGACGAATTTTAAAGAATGGGTTACGTTAAAAACCTTTGAATTTTGATAATTCTAAATTTTTCGAGCCTCTGATTGGCCAGCTGTCATAAATAGTTAAATGCCATCTAACTTTTTATGACTGCTGGCCAATCAGAAGCTCCAAAAATGTTGAATTCTAAAAATTCAGATATGCGTTGAACGCGCCCAATTTGTTTCTTAAGAAAATGGCATCTTTACACATACAGCCGAGGGGTAACTTAATTCTGGATTAACTGTATAGCTATTTCTGACAGATCCGTTTCACAAATCTATCGAAATCGATCAAAGACACAATGGAAATAGCTATTTTCATAATAGCGAAATCTCGATTTTGGTAGCGAAATTGTGGTTTTTGTCGGCCTTCGATTTTTATTGATGTTTGACTACTAGGAATTTGTCAATTAGTTTATACTCTACTGAAAAAAAGCTTCTGAGTTAACTCGGGTTTAATTTATTTGGAGGATCAACTAACTTTGGTTAAACTTAGAGTTAACTCAATATTGAAAAACTGTGCCTTAGGGCAACTTGTACAATTGAGGTTTAAATTTGATCCGTGGCTCTGCAATTTTAACTCACCAATTTAGTTGTATAAACTAAGGTTTAACGATGGTTGAAGCATGTAATTGGCTATTAACACATAAATATGAACCACCTCAGTTAATCCACCGATATTGGTGAGTTAAAATTGCTAGATCACAGATTAAATTTCAACCACTTTTGTAGACGTTTTTTTCAGTACTGAGTTAGCTGTAAGTTAAACCAGAGTTATTCTTGAAAATAAATTAAAACCGAGTTAAATCAGAAGAAGTTTTTCAGTGGAGTAATAATTTAAACTCGTAGTTGTCAAAAATCTATCGAATATGAAGTGCTTAACAATAGAACTTCGACATTTTGTTATCGAAATCGAGATGGCGCCACTATGGAATCTCGATTTTGATACTTTATTGACTCGTATCTGTCAGCACTCCAGAGTTAACTCTCCGAAATTGTGGAGTAAACTCGGCATCTAAAACACAAAACATGTTAATGAGTTAGCTCGGGCTTAATCCCAAAACTGCTATATTCTCGAACTGAAAAACTGGTCCTAAATAAATTTCCCGTTCAACGTCAATAACTATTAAAAATATGGCTTTAGCTACCTATTCGTGGTAAATAGTTACTGCATCTTACATGATGGCCTATTGACAACATTAACCACATATTATTTCCTATCCGCTTTGAGTAAAATGCCCCCTAAACTGCCTACAACGTCATAAGGAAGACAAGAGTGTATTTGTGTTTTTTTGCTGATAAGATTGCCAATATTCGAAGCTTGTTTTATATTATTCACAAAGATTCTAATATATAATAAGTTTCGTAGAATATCAAACCTATTGTTAGGTCAAAGATAGAAAATCAACACCACCTTGACTTCCCCACCAGTTTGATAAGAAAGCATCGTTTTGATTGATAAGAAATTACAGCAAGAGTGATTTATTCATTTTTTTTTTATTTCAGTGCAATTTGTCTCATGTAAGTGCAAATAAGTTATTTTTTCAAGCATGAATTATTCTGTGTCGCATTCGAAAATCTTTATTTTCATATTCCTTTGGATTCCCATCAGTCCTGCACTCAATTCAGGGCTTTCCCGGACTGAAAGCATCAGTAGAGCTATCGAAGAAATACAAAACAGAGAATTCACAATTGCTGAACAATTTATCTTGGAACTAAGTAACTACACCGAGGCAATACCCGACATAGTTAGAACTGTCTATAGCGGTCGGGAAGAAAATGTCGATCTAATTTTGGGTTTCTCAAAAGCAACAACACAAATTTCTATAAGTTTGATGTCGGTAACCGCGCTACGAAATGAAATGAAGAAATATGGTCATCGTAATCCTTATAAACTGATGGCGCTTGTCAAAAATCTAGAAAATGAAGTTTATCACCAAAGTATCGGCAGTAACAGAGATAAGGCCAAAATAATCATACTTGAAATCATGCGTGAAAGCAAGAATTCCGTCAAAGAAATCCTCAAGTCATTTATGATTTCAAATAATTTCCAGAATAATATTGCTGTTCGAAATTTATCTGATACTATTTTCGAATTCGACAGCGGAATATCCGATGAAATTATAAATGAATTGGTAAATGAGATGATTGCACATATTTCAGCAGTCCGGATTGCCGATAATATAATGCACGGTTGTTCGAAAACCCCACAAATCGCCTCCGGACTGGCGCATCTATTTTGGAAATTGAACCACAATAACGATGCGAATAACCAAGCTATTCTCAGAATTGCCAATTACATTTCGAGGCTCATGTCAAGGGAGAACTATGAGAGAACTGCAAAAAAGCGAAAGCACGCGGTCAATATGCTTATTGACAATCTACCGATATGCGCTAGAAACTTGAACTTTGCCAAGGAAGTGTGTATTCGAAACAGAGGAAGAGAGGAATATATTTTTGCTTCGCAAACGCAATTCTATAACAAACGAAGAGCTGTGTTTACTTGTGGCATAGACCAAATAACAGATGACGGTGCTTGGAAGATTGTGCAAATTGACAATAAGATTTATTTCAGAAATCAAGCTCAGAAAAAGGAGGTTTTGTATGCTTCGCGGTTCGAAAGATACAATTTTGAAAAACGACACGTCCAGACATGGAGTGAGGAAGGTTCCCTGCCAAAATCCAGTGCCTGGAGCGTCGAACTTAATGGAGATTATTGCTATATCAAAAATGATTATTTTAATGAGTACTTGTATGCATCGGACATAATTCATGTTGATCAAAGTCGATATGTTTTTACGGGGAAAAGTGGAATCCCTATCGAAGACAATCCAGACTTTCAATGGCAAATAGAGAATTGTACATAATTATCAATATTTGCAAATAAAGTTTTTATCAAAAAAATTTGAGTTTCATTTTTCAAGAGAATAAAAATCTTTAGTTCAATATACAGGGTGTTTCCAAGTTACGCTGTAATAATTTAGGAAATATTGATTTTTTTGTTATATTCTTACAGGCCTATCAATAAAATACGCCTTTTCCACCTTTATTCCAACGCGAGTTTACTAAACCATGGAATAAGAGTTAAGCTAAATGTTAAAATTTTCCATTAATTTAAATAAAATGTTCGTGGAGTACTAGTAAGTGACGTTTACGAAAAATCCTTTAAAAAATCTACTACAATAAGTAAGATGCCTGTTTGGTAACTTAAAAAATTCGCAAACTTATTTTTTGTTTGTATGGGATTTGACAGCAAATTGTGATAATTTGTAAAAAAAAAAAAAAGCTCACGTTACGAAACACACCTAACATTTCTCTTGTTAATGGGTCTTGTGAATAAAAAAAAGCTAAAGCTAAAACTTGGATTTTTAAGTAAAAGCTAGGTTTTTGGTGAATAAAATTAAGCTTTAACTAGCTAGTTAAAGATGTCTTTTAGTAATAGCTATTTTAAAATAGCCAAAGCTAAATTCTTTTAGTTTTAACTTGTTTTTCCAGCCTAAGCTTCAATTTGTGTGAATTTTTTTTTTTTCCTTTAGGGAAAGAGACAGGAGAAATGCTTTATGCACCATAAGGAGGTTGGCGTTGACCCATCAACCATCCCCGTGTGTCGGATTCGCGTGGTGCATACCGATCAAAACTCCTCCAACCCTTTCGGTTTCTGACCTAACCCCCCGGCACTGCTCTTTGTATTACTTCAAGGGGGTTGTCATATTTCCCTCACGGGTTCATCTTACGGGTTCAACTGTTTCCCGATAATTTTCTTCTTCTCTTTTTTTTCTTCTGAGAATGTGTTCTATAAAACTTCTTATTTTTTGCCAGTTTTGGTAGCTCTGTATCATCTTTTCGACTATATTGTCTGGGGTGATTACTCCAATGTTTCTTTGTAAGTCTTGTCGGAGGGGTTCCCATCTGTTACATGAGAAGAAGGTATGGTTTGCGTCGTCTTCTTGCGAGTCCCCATACTGGCATGCTGGGCTATTTGTTTTGCCGATCTTATGGAGGAAGGCGTTGAAGTATCCGTGTCCGGTGAGTAACTGAGTGATGTAATAGTTGACCTCACCGTGTTTCCGGTCATTCCAATCGCCCACGTTCCTTATTAGCCTCGCTGTCCATCTTCCTCTGGTTTCTGAGCGCCAACGCTCTTGCCATTTTTGTTTTGTGATCTGCTTTGCCTCCTCGGATGCTGCTTCCACTCCCATTTCCGTCTTTTTGTCGTAAACGTACTTCCTTTCTGCCGCCAGGAGATCGATGTCTAGAAACCTTTGACTAGCTCTTATTTTTATTATTGTGTTTAGTTATAGTGCGAATATGACCAAGTTTATACGCGTAAGAAAACCAAAATTGTATAAAAAACGGTTTGAAATTAGTGATGGGGATTTTCATAGTTTTCAAAACAAAATGTTCAGTGGCTTTCTGATTAACCTGACTTTTAAGGAGATTCAACAGAGCACTGACCTCTGAGCAGAGAATGCAGATATTTTTGAAATGTCTGTGTGAACTTGGATTTCAGTGCGGTGTAGAACAAGATCTTGGAGTTGAATGCTCTTCTGTATGCAAGACTGTTAAGCACGTGGCCACCAAGTTATGGAAAAGGCTCACATTAATATTAGATTTCCGTCGAGTCACAGAGAAATCGAAACAGAAAAGGCCAAATGGGCGCAAAAATAAACGTTTCCCGGAGCTTTTGGGGCAATAGATTGCACCCATATTGCTATCTTCAAACTCCTAAGATTTTCTGATGAATACATTAATCGGAAAGGCTTCCACAGCCTTAATGTACAAACCACATGCATTGCAGCCGAAGAACTCACAAGTGTGGACGCCCAGTGGCCAGGGTCAATTCACGACTCATGGATCTTGAAAAGATCATCAATTTATGCATCTATGAACGAGAATTTTCACTTAAATGCTAAAATTTTTGGAGATGCTGGGTACGGAATAACCCCTTGGCTTCAAACACCTTACAAAAATCCCCAAACAGATGCAGGAAAAAAATACAATGAAGTATTCTGCCGACAGCGCGTTATAATAGAGAGATGTTTTGGCCAAGTGAAGCAGAGGTTTTCATGTCTGGCAATACAAAATGAATGTTGGAACAAGCATGGTTCCCCCCTTGTCATTTGTTGCTGCGTGAACCACAATCTGGCACCACGATCTTCAAGCTTCTTCCCTGCCAGGTAGACAACAAAAACAACCACTAGATAAAGACCAAATTGATGATAACAACTCAAGCGAAATAAACCTTCGTAGACGAAGGCAGCAGCGCAAAAATTAAATAGCTTCAGCAAAGACTGATTTTTTACCCGCAACCAATGCTTGCCCTATAGAACAGATAAAAAGTTATGGCAAAACAAATTGCAAAACAACCTTCCTTTTTAATTCGGTCTATATAAAAACAGTTCTAGCTAAACCTATCTAAGTCAAAACATGTGAATAAAAAACCGAGGTCTTAAATAACGAAACTAAAGCTAGATTTTTCCAGCTCAAGCTATTAAGCCTTATCATTTTTTTATTCACATCAAACAAGGCTTTAGCTAGAACTGTCTAGCTTTAGCTGCTAGTAAAAGCTATGACTAGTTGGCTTTAGCTTCCTTTAAAAAAAGTTTTTACTTTTTTTTTATTCACAAGACCCAATATAATATTTCCTTTTTCAATTGTTTGTGTTGGATTGTGTTATGTCCAATTCTTGTATCACCATTTAGGTCATCTTCAACAATTGCTACGAGTTTCTCCATATTTTCCTTGGAAAACCTATATTTCTGCTTGAAATCCTCCTAACTTAGCACTTGCATTGGATCATATCTGGTTTTTTTTATTTTTTTCTTCTTCCTGTCTTTAATTGCAAATGGTTTAAGAAGTCCATAATTCTATTTTTATTCAAAATTAAATTTGCAATCTTCTCTTATATTTTTTAATTGCAGAATAAATTTGATACCTGGTTCTTATTCCTTCGTTAAACCACCTTCTTCGGTGGTTTAGCTTGGTAAACGTCGCTTAGTAGACATTTTGTTTTATTAATAACATTTTGCACTTCGTCCACGGAATAAGGCCTAACTCTTCGCTATTCCACGTTTATTATAGTCTGGCTGTTAGAGAGTAAACCTAATGGGACGAACTTTTATTCCTCCCGTCTATGTGGGAGGGGTGATTTTCTAAAACATTGACATAAAATCAGTTCAGAATGTTCCAGGGTTCAAAATACCTGTTAAATAAAATTGAAAAGCATAAATAATACTATGAGATAATTATTTACATTGTTACATCACAATGTTTACCATCCGAGATGTATAAAATTATGAATCAGCTTTTAAGCTCCAATATAACTTAAAGCTATAACTGTTATACTAATAGGAACTTGAAAGCTTAATCATGAATTTTATACTTCATATTATAGCAAACATGAACAACTTGAGCTTTATTATGGTGTGAGAACTTTTTGTGAAAGATAGTTTTGTGTACAAAATTATTAAAGAAAGAGTGAAAGCTTTTGAAAAAAGCTTTCTGAATATATTTTAAGCAATTTGGATACTGAATGGAGCCCAAATCCTTCTGTTCTGAATATTTAAAAATGTTTTCAATATAGTTAATCTACTAACTGAATTCATAAATAGAATCCATCATTGTTATAAGTTGTGTTGTTTGCAAACCGTCTAGTTTTCTTGCTAAAGAAGACCAGTATTAGTTTTGTACACTAATCGAGGTTCTATAATCAAATATAACATTATAATTATTAAGATGTGATAAAACTTTTTAAACCTACAATTTGTATGGCAATTGCAATGGGTATTAACTGCGTTTCACCTTTTTCCAGAAAAAATTGCATGACGGAATTAAGTTTTTGACGTTTTTGAAAAATGCCTTATTTTTTTATTATTCCCGTATACTATCTCGTTAATAGCTTGTCTGGAAATATGATTTTAACGTTTTTTGAGAGAATTGTCTTTATTTCGATAGGTATACATATCTCGTTAATGACTACACCGATTTTGTCATAACTTTACACACAGGTAAGTCCGTAGTATGTGCGCAACATATGGGGCCTTACCTTCAGTTTTGGGAAAAAATATTTTAATTGGTACAAATTATTAATTTTGTATTTTACCCGCTAAATGAAGGAAGATTAGGCGAAACTAACAACTGACTAACAATGTTTCAACAAAGACACATAGGATAGAAAAGATTGAAAATTAATTATGAGGAAAGCGAAATAAAACAAAAATATAAAGGATTTTCCAATAAGAGGTGCTATTTTGAATAGCCCGCTATTTCGGTAGGTGTCACTTTTGAAGCTGTCATTTTTCGACATTTGACAAGTAGAAACTACGCCATTAATAAAAATGTACATAATAAAAACGATACACGCTTCAACAACGCATTAAAATTATTAAAATCCACTATAAAAATGGTGAAAATTTGGCAGAGACGGTTCGTAAAACTAAAACATTTTTGGGTCGTCGTGAAGCACCTTGTCGGACCGCAATACAGAAATTGGTGGACAAATTCGAGCTGTTGGGACAAGTTAGTGATGTGAAGAATAAAACCCGTGCACGTCGCTCAAGAACAACTGAGAATATTGCTGTTGTAGCCCAAAGTGTTGAAGAAAACCCAGGTTTGTCCATTCCTCGTCGTTCTTTGGAATTAGGCATTCCACAAACGTCATTACACCGTATTTTGCATAAAGACTTGGGTCTTAAGGCTTATAAAGTTCAGTTAACACAAGAACTCAAGCCGGCTGATCATCAACAACGTCGTGTCTTTGCTGATTGGGTCCTTGAAATGCATGAAAATGATCCGGAATTTCATCGAAAAATCATCTTGACTGATGAGGCCCATTTCCACCTCGGAGGCTACGTCAACAAGCAAAACTGTCGCATCTGGGGCTCGGAAAACCCAAGAGTTATTGTTGAAAAGCCTCTCCATCCTCAACGCGTGACTGTTTGGTGCGGTTTATGGTCCGGCGGGGTCATTGGACCTTACTTTTTCGAAAATGAGGCTGAAGCAACAGTTACGATCAATGGATTGCGCTATTGAGAGATGATTAATGATTTTTTATTGCCGGAATTGGATGGTATTGATCTGGACAACGTTTACTTTCAATTTCAACAAGACGGCGCTTAGTGCCACACAAGCAATGAAACCATCGATCTTTTACGGGAAAAGTTTCCGGACCGTGTTATCTCTCGAAGAGGTGATCACAATTGGCCACCGAGATCTTGTGATTTAACACCTTGCGACTTCTTCCTTTGGGGCCACGTGAAAGATAAGGTCTACGCCAACAGCCCAGCGTCGATTCAAGACCTCAAAGATGGAATTCGTGAGGCTATCGAGGACATAGGGCAGCCACTTTGCGATTTGGTTATGGAAAATTTCATGAAAAGGATATGGTCCTGTAAGCGTGGTCGTGGCGGCCATTTGGCTGATGTTGTGTTCCATTATTAACGGCATAGCTTCCTCTTTATAATGAAATAAACATCCGATCATTTATCTCAAAAAATGCCATTTTTCTTTGAATATCAAAATAACACCTCTTATTGGAAAACCCTTTACATACAAAATATAAAACAAATTATTTAAAAACAACGTCAGCGCTTACTATAACACGTCGCTTCGCGTGAGTCACATTGAAGCTTTTTAAAGCCAGAAATACATTCTTTTATTTTCTTTTTAAAGTTGTTTCAATTAATAGTTTTGGAAAAATTAATGTTCGAACATAACACTACAAAAAAAAGTGTTGCCGTTGTTTTTAATAGTTTTTTTTTATTTTTGACTCATAAATAGAAATAAATTTGGGTGTGTGACAGCTCGTGAAGAGCCAGGACCTAGTGACTTAGAACTCTCAGCCATTCCTGTGCGCATGTTGTTTGTTTGTCGGAAAGTAGGGGACCTACAATTTTCTGCCAAATTACTTATTCATGTCAACTCTGCCCAAAGCTGGACGAACCCTGGGGATGAATTTGTACAGGGTCTTCATTACTTGAGATGAAGAGAAAACAAAATGTAGTAGATCATAGGAAGTTTGAGCTTTTTTTGTATGGCTACTACCCGAAGGCAAATTATTATTTTTTTGTGTGAGAAATAATCGAATTTTGGAGCTCAGAGTTTGAAATATTTCCTGCTTCGTGATTTTTTTTTCGTGCGCCACCTTGTATAACAAAAAATATTTATATTCAAAAAATACAACTAACAAACAAGACCTAAGGCCCATTTCATTTTACAATTAATAAAAAAAAAACATTAAATTTCACCTTCAAAAATTTTACCTTAAGAAGCCTATGGTTAAAAAATATTTTGTCAAGCTTCTTTCTAGAGTTTTTTAGTTCCTCTGAAAATTGATAAAACTGGTCTTAAGATGATTTATACTTTGGTCGAGAGTTAGTCAAAAGCATTTAGCAAAGTCTTTGCCGCCAAAAACACATAACAAAACACAACAATATGACAAAATGTGTTTTCTTTTTAATCTATCTTATAATATAACAAGTTTATGAAAACAACACCACAAGTAAACATGTGTATCTTACCTGTTTAATATATTCTAACTTTTAATTCAATCAAGCAATGGGTATCCCCATGTTAGCTGCGTCACATGAGATGCCATGCAATTTCACGTTTTTATTCAATAAATTAACCATTTCTCACAGAATAAACAGCAAAACTTGTTTTTTACATAATTTCGAACAGTCACGGACAAAAGTCATTAGCTGACTTAAATCTATGCATGAACTCTTTTAAACTAATTATTTTTTCTCTCGTGAATTGTTTAACATATTAATTTTGTTTTTTTTTAATATTCCATTGAGAGAAAAGAGATTTTTCAAGACGTTTTAAAGAACTGAAAAAAGCAACTTAACTAATCAATGCGAATACTTTTGAACACCACTGGTATTGAATGGAAAAATAGAATCATAGAATTCAAACGTCAGTAGAATTTCCAACAATAACAGCTCACTTTATGGTAATTATTAGTTCGAAGTTGTATAAATAAAGTTACCCGCTGCAACGAGATCTTTTTAAGTATCAAATTCTTGCCAAAGCAAGTTCGGTTTAAATCTTTATACAAAAATGTTGTCTTATATTTTTCTAGTGTTGTGCTGTGTGCAGTTTAATAGTGCAGCTGCATTTCCGAAATATATTTCAACGTTAGCCCATATCAATCACATTCAAAATAATTTAGTCGATTCGAGTTTATCACCTTTGGATCTGGAAGTGCCTTCGCCTACATCAGCCCTTATCAATCAGCCTCAAACCGACTTGGTCGAACCGATTTATTCACCTGCAAAGCTGGAAGTGTCGCCTCCGCCTATTCCACTGTTGGAAACCCTTAAACAAGTACCTTCATCAGACATCAAGGCTGATGGATTGGAATTGAACACAAATCAAGATCATTTCGTTAAGAAGGAACCGCCAGCAAATTTAGTCGAGCCCAAGAAGCCTTTGGATCTAGGCGATGTCACTGAGAAAATTCGCAGTCATCGATTCAGTGAAGCTGAGATTATCTTGAGGAAAGTTGATTTCATCGAAAAAATTCCAGAAATCGTTCATAATGTCTATAATAGCTCGGAGAGCAACATTGATCTTTTGCTAAACTTTGGACGTGACCTGACGGAAAGCAATCTCACTTCCACATTTTTGTTTGCATTATGGGATGAAATGAAGGCAAATGGACATCGGGATGCACACAAAATGACTGCTCTTGTAAATGCAATAGAATTGCAGTTGAAAAATCAAAATGGATCAAACGAATGGAAAGCCGAAGCTGAGCAGCTTGTGACCAATGAGACCACTATCGATATCACAAGTGCCTCAGTTGAGATTCTCAAGGCAGCCATGGTATCTATGAATTCTCAAAACAACACTCAGGCTAAGCTTTTAGCCGATTCGATTGTTAAACTTGACACGAATCACAAAATCTTCGATGAAGTGATTCAAAAAGTAGCAAATGCAAGTTTTTCGCAAGTTTCAGCTGCCGAAATAGCTCAAAATCTCTACAATCATGCCTTTCTATCGCAGGCCATCATAGGACTTCAGGAATTGTTCCAAAAGCTCGAGGACGCCAATAACTTGAACAACCCCGCTGTGCTGAATATCGCCGAGTACCTTAAGCATCTTAAGGACACACCAAACTACGTCAACTTGAGTAAACCGAAAAAGGATGCTGTTGATATGATGATCCAGAAGATGCCAAAGTGTGCAAGAAATATATTCTTCGAGCCTTTTGTTTGTATCTGGAACAAGGGCAAGGCGGAGTACCTGTATGTCGCAGGTTCAGAATTCAACAGGAACGAAGACAAACGAAGTGTATTCACTAGAACCACCGGAGAACCTGTCGGTCCTGGGGTTTGGAATGTTGAGAAATCTGGCGATGAGTTCTTCTTTAGAAATAAGGCTTATGAGAATGAGTATTTGTTTGCAGCTACTGGCATGCATAACAAAGACAGCCGTTTTGTGCATACATCGACCGAAGGTGGCAAAGTTGGCAATAAGAGCTCGTGGAAGATTGAACTGGAAGGAGATGTGTGTTATTTGCGAAATGTCAACTACGATGAATATCTATTTGCATCGGATCGACAGAGTGGGGATAAAAGTCGATACGCATTCACTTGGATTCCAAAGACATCTACCAAAGAAGAGAATTTCCAATGGCAGATAAGAAGTTGTGATTTGAGTGTGATTTTAAAGAAAGGTGTTTGAGCTTGAATATTATATACCAAGTCATAGTTTTAAGGTTTTACCAAAGCTTATACCGTGTTAGTCATTATTATTTATAGTTTAATGTTTAAGTTTAAATACATGTATGTACATATCTATCCAAATAAAGATGTTATATAGCATTTTGTAATAATTATAAGAACAACGAACAAATTTTCATTTAATACTTTTACAGACTCCCCTTAGGAATCTACTACAAATTTGTCATAAATTATTAATTTAACTCATCCAACAGCGTACTGCAAAACAACAAGCAGAAGGACATCTTTTGTTTACGAATTCATTATGTCATTTTTGTTTCGCATCAGCACACAGCAAAAACATCTTTATATAAAGAAGAGGAGATACTTTTATAGGGCCACTGTGCAAGTACAGGGTGACCAAGTAGTAATGATATTTTTTCCAATTGTTATGTTTCAGTAGCTGTCAAAGTTTCCAATGATATCCAGCTGTCAAAATATTCAATGAGGTTTGCAATTTCATGAATCATTTTATGGTTTCCGATCGTGTGAAAATTATTAAAAAATATTATCGAAATTCCGGCTCAAATACTCTACGTGAATTTCGTCGTGAGATCGGTCGTCATCATGGCTTCTGTACGGAGGCAATTCTTCGCACCGTGCAAGAGTTTGAGCGTGAGTACACTCTTTTAGACCTTAAGTCATCAACCAGACAGAGATTGGTGCATAATAAAGAAAGCATACCTGTCGGAGTGGTCAGTATCTAGGAAGATCCAGAAATGTCGATTCAGAGCCGCTTATCTCGAAACACTCGGAACATAAATTGTTCGAAAAGTAGGTAAAAACCTAAATGTTTAAATCAACGTACTCTGGGGCGTATGCGTACTTTTTTTATTTTATTGATTTTTTAATGCCTTTTTTCAGCATTATGTTTAATTAGTGCCAATTGAAATTGTTTTGTTCTTATGCCCTCATGGTTGTTTAATCAAGTTATATAATCTGTTTATCTATACTCTTTGATGAATCGAGTGCAAGGTGTTTCTAAATTAAATGTCAGTACATTGGGAAATAATTCTTGGACACGTTTTAAAACATTGATTCAGAATGGATCTAAAATTTTATTGAAAAAACAATGGCAATGCTACCACTTTTTATATAATTGAATGGAATGAATAATTTTTGAAATTTTTATTTAATTTAATAATAGAATTCTGATTTTGTTTGCAAAAATATTAAAATTTCAAGAGACCTCAATCTCCAAAATGCGTTTCGTCCAGATACGACAGTTAGATGCTGCCGTTCCTGAGTTTTGGTTAATGTTCAATGACTCTTATAAAATTCAAAGTGGAGTAATACTGTGAATTTTGAAGTTGACGTCATTTGAACTTTTTAATGAATTATAATCAATCACTTCACTTAAACAGAAGAAATTCTTTCTAAATTCTTTAAAAAAATTGAAAATTACGAAAACTACATAATTTTTTCTTTCGTGATCAATATATTAATCGAACAGTTTTCCCCGATCCAATGTTTCTTTATGATAAATAGGAATCGAAGCAAAAAAAATGTGTACTTGCTCTTTAGGGCAGGTCATCGTTTCATGTACACAAAATTCGAAGTTTTAATCACAACGAGAAGCCCTAAAATCTGGTTTTCGTTATACCGTCTGCCGGTCACAGTGTGTTTGCCTCCATGCGTCCGTGCACTCGTGCACCCATACGTCTAACGTAATTGGAGCTAGGACCTCAAATTTTCCTCTTTTTTTGTACAAAACATTTTTATGTGATGCCCTAGATGGAAAATTCGAATTTTAGAACTGTTTTTGTTAACGACAGTAACGATTTTCATTTAAATTCGTACCTATTATCACAGTACACATATTAAAGGTAATATCATTAACATTTTCATTTTTGATCAGGTCTGCGCATCCGCGAAAATTGTGGACCAAGTGCCCCTTCAGTTGTCAAAATGTCTATATTTGCTATTGTTTCTACCAATGCGATGAGAAGTTTTTGGTGGCACTCGAACAGCCAATTTTAATTTATTACATTTCCAATAAAAACAACTAGTGCAATATAGGGACTACCTTAGATTTTTGTACTGTGCCTGTAATGTAAGTGATTGTTTAAAAACTACGTTTCAGGTTTATGACAAAAATTAATTTAACCGAAATAGGCATTCCACGTTCTACACTCCTTGAAAATAATCTCACCAGAAGTACCTACAGTGCTTAACGCTTCAAAATAAATTGGGATTTTTTTTTAATCTACTAAAAACCCGTTTTTAAAGAAGACGATCTATTTATTACAATTTTATTTTGTTTATTGTCAAATTAAATAAATATAATAATATTTCCAATATCATAGTTTTTTTTTAGTTTTTTCCAATGAAGGTTCTTTGTTTACTTTTTGCTCACGTTTAAGAAGTGGCAGACATTTATTGGGGTGTCATCCCAGCCCATCACAAGACAACTGGTACCAAGACAACTGGTACCAAGACAACTCATCCCCGACCATTCATCCTAAGACTTAACTGGTACCAGGACAACTTATTCATAGACAACTCATCCCTGGACAACTTATCCCAGAAATAAGAACTCATCCCTTGGATGTTTTGTGCGAAACAAAGAAAAACAGCGCTTTGTTGCTGTGATTTAGTACTTTGCATACATCAACCTCGCACCCACCCCAAATCCTATAGTGTGCCAAGCAGGGCGGTTGCAGGGGCGCAGCATGCCTCCCATACATACCTCATACTTTATTTGGGATGAGTTGTACCGGGTTGAGGTGCCACGGGATGAGTTGTCCCGGTACCAGTTGGGTATTGGGATGAGTCGTCAGGGATGAGTTGTCTTGGGACCAGTGGTTCTGGCATGGGCTGAACCCAACCCATTTATTGGTTCTCTTTTTATGTTTGTTCGATTATTTTCTGTACTAAAAATGGAAATCTGTCAAATTTTGAGGAGTGGGGATGAAATCCTCTCAGATGGAACTGAAAATGTCCAAAACTACAGGAACGTTTTGAACCAAAAATGTTGTTCCCTTTTAAACTTAAAAATAAAACCTAAAGTAAAAGTTATCAACAGTTATTTTGTATTTTTGTGTTGTTCTTTAACTGATGTTTGACAGAACACACAACTTACTAGTTTCTGTCCCACGAAAGGTCTTATGGGCAAAAATGTACAAGAAGGAGAAATAAGTTTCTCTCTTCCGAGCGCTCTCTTCTGACGAAAACAACACGAAATTGACGAACGCGAACAGGATTGGACTAAATCTGGAAGAATCAAGTAGTTTTGGAATAGAACGCGAACAGACTTTTTAAGAATTTCATCCCCAAACCACAAAATTTGACAGATTACAATATTTAGTACAAAAAGTACAAGAACGAATCTATTTTAAAGCCTTATATACCTATATGTTCTCATATAATTTTTTTTAAATTAATATTCAGTATTGTTTCCTACTATATCAGACGGTAACCGTGAATAACAATTCAATCATAACTATTTCTATCACCCCTCTTCACGTCCCGTCTATGGAAATGCAAATGTGAAAACAAAATTATAAAATTTCATTGAATTGTCGAACAAATTTCTTCCCCCTGTGTTCAATCCTGGTTATTAACATCACAAGATTCGAAAAAAAATTCCCAGCGCAATGAAAAGAATATAAAATGTTGAAAACTCGGATAAACAATCACGGTTGGCAAAAATTCTTATAATTGTACTAAAGTCTGTATTTATTAGTTTTCCCAGTACGCAAGTGCCACTTTTCTTAACTTATAATATAGGTACACTTCACTTAAAAATTAATTATGAGAACTACGAACACAACCAATTCTAATTCAATTCTTCACCTGGCTCAGCGAAGCCACACCATCATTTCCTTTGAAATTCTGCAATCATCATTCCAATAGTGTCAAGATATTGGTTATTTCCGTGTCAGAAAATTTGAGAGATTACTCGAAACTGAATAATGTTTGCTTGTCTCTGTATCCAGAGGTGAATATTGCACTAGAGGCTTTCTGCCAAGCGTCATTCTAAATGTCTGCTGTAATATGTTTCTGAAATTTGTAAACTTACTGCAGTGTAACACGATAAACAAGAGAAAAAGTTTCGCAATCTTACAAAGGCTGTTGCACCAGATTTTGTGCTTCAAATGGCTGCCACGTCAGAAAGATACTTAAGTATCTATTTAATGCTTTTAAAATTTGACTTATCAACGGTAAATTTTGTGCACTTGACCGCATTCGAGGAAGAATGGAAAAATGTTTGTACTCTTTGGACTTCTTTAGTACCTTCTATTTTTTTCCGCGTGTAGTACTATCGAAAAAAATTGATTTCCATCACTGTAAAATGCACTTTTGTTATTTTCATTTTCTTCTTCAGCAACCTTTGGGAAAGTGAATGATCAGCTTCATACGTTACCTAGAAATGTCACTTCACTGCAAGAAATCTAATGAAAATTAAATAAGCCAGGTGAATAGTTTTCGATTCTTTTATGTTTATTTTATTCATTCTATTCCCAACATTCTTTGAGGTACAAGAGTTCGTTTTTTTTTTTGTTTGTTTGTTTGTGTTTTTTTTTTAATTCTATTCTTTTTCTTGAACTTTTAAACAGTAGTTTAAAAACAAAATATATCTATCGTTAAGTTTAGACACTTGTGTTAACTCAAAGAAAAGACTGTGCTGCCAGATTGAGATTTTCTATTTCGTTGAATTTTTTTTCTTTTTGTTTCGTTTTTTGTTTAACACTATACCATGTTATTATATTTCAGTCTTTAGTGAATACAATTAATTGTTTTGTTCAAATAAATTAATCTGACGAGTTTTTGTTTGTTTCTTTGTTTAATTTATGTTTATAAGGGTGTGTCGAAATTTTAATTCTCATAATTGATTTAAAAAAAATTGAACATGCTCCCTAAAATGACAGCTATCATTTTGTGGAAACTGACAGCTTTAAAATTTGGAAAGCGAAAATAAGGGTTTTTTTTCTAATTTAAGGAACTTGGTGCTCAGTTATGATATGTAAAGTGTAATTTTATCTACAAAAGTCCTGCTGTAGAACTTAATTTTGTGTACATATCGCACATAATGCCAGTATTTGCGTTCACAAATAAATAAACAAATGTCAGTTTCCACAAGGTGATGATTTTGGCGTGAATAACTATATAGGACTGACTTTCGAATACATTTTAGCAGCACATCATATCGCTTAGGTCCTGTTTTTAAGTGCTAGATTAATGTTAAACCCGAATTAACTCATCAAATTTGATGAGTTAACTCAGAATTAAATGAAGAGATGCTTTTGATGTTTTATCCACCAAGTTTGTATTCTCCACCGAAAAACTGCTTCCTCAGTTCACTGTGGGTTAGTTTACTTCTAGAGTTAGCTAATTCTAGTTTAAATCAACACTGAAAAACTTGGCCTTAGTTGTTAAGCCTCACTGGAACTGTAGGCTCCATCTGCGGAGTTTTTTTCCCAACAACCTGAATCCAATAAAAAGAGCCTTAGCAAAAACTCTTCGTCCCCTTTCTGATTTGCTGGCATCAACAACTTTCCAAATGGTTTGGAATGCAATATCCATAGGTACTGTGCCCCAACTGAAGGAATAGGAGCTCAAAGACAGAGGTTATGGGCTTGGAAAAGCCTGTGAACATTAGTGTGTCTTCTTAAAAATACCTTTCGATAGGAAACGATGTGCAATTTACTTATAAAAAAAATGGAAAATTGCTTTACTTTAAATGGGGCAGTATTTTAAAAAGCTCTAAAGCAATTTTACGTAAAAATATTTTTCTAGAGTGGAAAGTTCCCTATCAAATAATTTTTAAAAATAGTGAAACAAATTTAAATTTGTCGAAATTCTTTTCTTAGGCATACAAATCAGAACTCATTATCATGTTCTTTTTCCATATTTTTTTTATGAAAAATACAAAATTGTGTAGAGCGACCTCTACCAATCAATACAGCAAGCTCAAATGTTATGAAGATCTGTATTTTCTGATGAAAACTTTTTAACCAATCACGAAATTAAATATTTTGACACACCCTAGTTTATGTTACACAAAAAAATTTAAACATTTATGTGTGTGTTTGTGTGTGAGAGAGAGAGAGAGATGAAAAAAAAAGAATAGCAATTCAAGAATACAATTATACATTATACTAAAATTAATAATAAAAACTGATATTTTTTTCACGTGGTGTCTTGTAGTAGTTCGTCCTAATATATAATAAATAAATAGGTTTTTTTCTTTTTGTAAAACAACAACGATTTTTTGTGTTTTTGTTTATATAATAAAAATAAAATATATAAATCTAAAAATATAGTAAGTACATATACAAAAGAGATATTCTTCTTAAAATTACGAATAGTTAACACTCTACAAGCATACTCTTATACTATTTTATATTTAAAAAAAAAACACATTTTTTTAAATTATAATTATAATCATTTTTAATATCTTATTATGTACATTGTATTTATTTGTATTAAAATTCTTCTTTTTTTTTTGTGTAGTTGTTGTTTTTTAATACTATGTGTTCGCGGTGTTTTTTTTTTTTTTTTTGTTTTTAAATTATCAAAAAGTATAGGGTTATTTCTATAAACTAAAATAAATAATAATATTAATAATAGTTAATTTTGGAAAATACTTAACGCTAGCTTGTGAAGTTATAACTTCTTAACGCTCGTCCTGGTGTCACTAGCTCGACTTTGATATTCGCCGTTGCTGTGACTTTTGTTGTGTTCGAATCGGAGTGATGTGTCTCAACTGTCACTTCGGGCTGCACCACGATACTTTGTAGTTCGGGATAATTTCCACCCATATTCATGTTTGCGCGGCCATAGTTGTTGTTCTTCGATGGACCATGGTGTTGATTGTGATGTTGTTGATAGTGTTGTTGATGTTGGTGTTGTGGCTGTTGTTGTTGTTGTTGTTGTTGATTATGTTGCTGTTGCTGCTGCGATGGATGATGATAATGATAATTGTTGCTACTGTTACTGCTGCCGCCACTTCCTCCTCCTCCTCCACCACCACAATTTTTCTGATTCCAATCATTGTTCATTGTTATGGATGAATTTGATGACTTCCATGATGGTGGCTCTTCAGTAATGGTTGTCAGCGATGGATCATTGATATTCACATGCTTATGATGGTAGTGTGGTTTATTGCAACGTGAACGTGATCCATTCACAATGACAGTCTTATTGGCACCACTCCTCTTACTTCGTGACAATATCGGCGAGGGTGTTGAAATTCGATCCGGATGTTCAAGGGGTATCAATTCGGCTTCTGGACCAACTATACTAAGAATAATCGGGAAAAAAATCAAACCATTGACAGCACCAACTGTCAGGACAACTAATAGTAGCCAAAAGAAATGACGGATGATAAATTCGAAGGGTGATGTTGAGAGCATGAATACAGCTAAAGCGGATGTAAGTATGCCGTGCACAAGTGGTCCCATTGACACTTGCATTGACAAGAGAACACGTCGTTCACGACTCCCAACAGACGTCATAAAACCCTGGAAAAATAAAAACAAATAAAAGATTAAAAAACGTAAAAAAATGTAAATCATAATTGAAAATGTATAGATTTTCCATAAATATAATGACATTTGGTACTGAAATAAAATGCAGCAGGTTGTTTTGACAGTTTTTCTTAATCTATGCGATATTGTTGTTCTAATCTGCTCAAGATAAACTAATGGAACAGCAATCAGGAAAGTTTAGAACTGAAAATTTGTCATTGTCAACATAAACAATTGCAGGTACTTTTCTGTGCCAGATGATCCAGAACAGCCAAACTGAACAGAACTGCTATCAAATGACAGCAAACTGACATATAAGGCTAATATGGAAACGTTTATATTATTAGTAAATCTGTTCGCTTTTTGCAAGCCTGGAAAAAACTGGAAACATGTTGAATGCAACAGCAACCAATCACCTCCGGGCTTAGCTAACAGCAAATTATTCTCGGGCTTAACTTAAGCACGGATAATAACTGTGCTATCGGTGGGAATTATATACTTGTTATCGATAGTTTGTATGAAAACTCCACTTTGTTCTGTAATGGCGTCGCTAATCCCCAATTTCGTTATATCTTCAGCCGAATCCCTCCGGGCTTGCAAAAAAAAAAAACACACATATTTCACTTTGACAATCACAAACATGAAAAAGGTATGTTTGCTTACTTTTTTGCACGAATTGTAAAATTTTTAGGCTTTTTTAGCTAGAGTTTATGAATAAAATAGCTTTAAACTTTGATATGAAGCAGTATCATGCTAATACCTTAATGTTTTCTAAAAATAGAACAAAACACAATTACTCACCAATGATATCCGTACGGTGAAGCATACAATTATGCCAACACCCAAAATCAAAATCACAGCTGGAATTGCTGAGAGCTTAATGCCAAGCAATGTCATTGCACCAAATATCTGCACCAATGATGCCACAACATTTATCACTACCAATAAGGCAGCCCATGCCGAAAGCAGCAATGTCGCAACCAAAACAAATGCAGCAGCCAGAGAACAACATAAGATCAGTGCCAGCGAAGAACGCAATGTCATGTATTGCTCCCAGAAAATGAACGGAATGCCTAAAGATATATAGAAATAATTTATTAAAGACTTTCCAAGTGTTTAGAAGGGTACTGTTTTGAAACACTTACCCGATGGATAATTGGGTAGGCCTCTGCGTTCGAATCTTTCACTCAAATCACGAATGTGTCCAATAAGACTCTTTATTTCCGATGTATCTGTCAGGCCGTGCAAGTAAAATGGCAGCTGTGTGTAGACAAGTGGTTGGCTCTTTGGAATTTTCAATTCAAATTCCACCGGCGAGTGTTCGTAGGCACGAGGTTCGGGACGCAATTTAGCCTGAAACCAAGAATTAAAAATAAAATGATAATTCAACAATAAATAAGCAATTAATAATAAGCTAATTTGTCAACCATAGATCTCTGTATAAGGTTTATTTTAAGTGCGACACCTACATACCTGTGAAGCCCCATAGGCAAACATATCATTAGTTGCCCAAGCCGATAGATAGTTATAGAACGCCTTCGGATTGATAATTCCGTTTCTATCCACCAAGCGATTTTCCGTCACTAAACTCTTGTCAATAGGATTGTCCACATAGCCAGTCTGAACGATAAGTTTATACGCCAAAATTCCGTCACCACTCGCATTACCATACCATCGTTCCTGAGTAATGCGACCTTCACGCCATTCTCGATCGAATGTATCTTGCAAATTCTTCAACCAATCCCGAAAGAGTTTCAACCAAAAATCCGGCAGACCACCATTGTCGTTCTTGATCACATGTGGAACTCGTACAAAAGCCTCATGATACTCATGCAACACTGCCTGATTATTGGGATATTCAAAATTGCCCTGTGTCACGGCATACATGCTGTAAAAGCCAAACATTGATGTTTGGGCATTAAGGAACTTATATTCATTTGTGTCTTTGGGCACCAAGTCAATTAAGTCGAGGCCATCTTGCAGTTTTGTCGCCGAATAGAATCCAAAGATTAGGGTTCCTATGAAAACCATAACAGCCAGGAACTTCACCGAGCTCTTCATTAGAATCGGAGTGTAGTATTTGTAGGCGAATTCAGATAGTGAAAAACGCCACGTACGTTTATCAGCACTGGCCAATAGTGCTTCCTCTTGATTAACCTGATTGGGCAGGCCTCCCACTCCTAAGCCACTAGTGTTGCAGTTCTTAATTGGAAAACCTAAATTTCGCAGGTTTTCATAACGATTGTTATTCAAACTGGACGAAGCAGCCGATCTGGCTGTAACAGTTGTTGCCAAAGGCTTCTCCTTCCATATGGGGAAGCAGCAACATAAAATATCAGCCCTGCCAGCCATTCTTCGTCGAAGGTCCAGGGAAATCATAGCGGGGAATACCAACAGAGCCGCTGCCAAGTTAAAGCACATAACAATTGCCGCTTGAAGACAGAATGACTTCAAGGCTGGCAAGGGAATGAAAACTGCAGCGAAGAAACTCCCTGCTGTTGTGACTGCACTAAAGAGAATACTTGGTCCGACCTTCTTGAGGATATATTTGGTTTCCTCCATGCGATTACTCTCTGCATAGGCTGCAGTAAGCATGAAGATATGATCCACTCCTAGACCGAGAGCTAGAAACGGGACAACTTGAGTGGTAGCCGCATTGAATACTATTCCCAATAACGCACATAGTCCAAGTCCAGCTGCAGTTGACATTCCAATGAGAAGTACCCCAGCAACTCCGACAGTACTTTGTCCCTTGACTGGTTCCTTCCAGCGAAGTAGTGTGCAAAAGGCGTAAAACACTGTCGCTGCAACTCCAATCACAATGCTGAAGGGTCTAGCGTTTGAAAACTTAGCAAGGATATCATCTAATGAAGCCGACGAAAAGACATATATATCGTAGGAATTTGATATTCTCGAGTTCTGTAGCAAGCTTGCAACTTCATTGGAGAACTTTTTCTGCCAGGCATTCAAGATTTCAGCTGCTTTTTCTGGCGTCCAACTTATGTGGTTGACCTTGTATTGATCATAGAACGAGTCATACATCTCTTTTTCGGTCATCAACTGAACTACGGTCTGCAGTCCTTTAGCCTTCTTTAAGTGTCCCGTTCGGTTTCTGATCACTCCCCCGACAATAAGCTCCTCTGGCCAGTGCATGTATTTTGTGGCATATCCATAGCAGCCTCCAGTCAGAATCGCACCCACATCTGGAGGTGTCGTGCTGTTGGCATTTGGTGCGGTATCGGGACAGTCGGGGTTTCTCGGATCCAAACATGGTTTCCGTGTATAGCCTGAAGAAATCCCCGCCCGCTTCATGTACTGCTCAACAATTTCAATGGGAAATGGTTCCTTCAAGTCCCGCTTCATAGATTGCAGGAAATTTAGTGGATTCAGCCAGGTCCACTTGATCCGTTTGTCCATCCCACTAAAATGGAAACAAATCAAATTTTAAATAAAAATACCTGCAAGTGCATTTGACTACCAAACTTACGGTATTTGAACCGGGAACTCCGGCCCCAATAGATGACTGCCCTCCCAAAAACAATCCAATGGTGTTATTATTGAACATGGTATAATATGGTTGAAAATCTGCTCCACCAAATAGTGTTCCTCGAATACTGGTATTGTTGGTGTGTTGCACATATCCCGCAACGTCCATTCCGTCTCGTACATATACACCCCCACAGAAATTGCCTTTTTCAGAACTTCCAAGTGTGTAAGCAGGGCCTTCGCATGCAACACCGAAGCGTTTGGATCATGCGCTGTTTGTATTATAAGCTGATGCGTTGATGATTCCACCTCGCCGATGGCAGCTTGTGTGTAAGCTAATTCATTTTCTAATCGACCACCCTCTTTAATAAACAAAGACATAAATTATAAACTAATCTATTTAGACGGGTTATCTTCTTTTGACCACCTACCTTGTATCCATAGTTGGTTAACTGTGGAATGCATTTGTGCACTTTTTAGCCCAACACAAAATGTACTGAGGACTAAAATGGCAACAAATAACACTTTGCCGGCGTGTTTTTGTACCGAATAGCCAAGGGATTGGAGGTGAGATTGAAACACTGATCGCAGGTATATCGCTGTTCGACTTCCTCGTGCTTTTCCCTGAAAATAAACAAAATAAAAGAAATAAGTATTAATTTTGAGTTTTTAATTTAAATTAAGAAAAATTTGTTTTCTAAGCCTTAAAAAAAAAAAAAAAAAACAAAGTAGAGATTTGAGCTTTAAGCTTCAAGAATCAGGACCCTTATGATTAGAATTGATCACTTAGATGTTTCCGGTTAAAATCATAAAATCAAATTAATTCATACATTTTTCTAAACACGCTACACCACTATTTGACTATTCACATTCCTTTCCCATGGCTTTTAAGTTCTTTTTTTTTCCTTCAATCAGTAACCATCAATTCCATCGTGACACCTAATGAGGGTCACAAAACCAATTCACCTTTCCTCAAGAATTCTATCAACAAAACGAAAAAAAAAAGTTTCATGCTTACGATTAAGATTATTGCTTCTCCGAAAGCGAACATTCTATATTCGATGATGTTATCAATTATAAAAGAGTTCCGCGCCTGAAATTCCCTGAATACTTTTGATATGTAGTTCTCTTTTGCATTCTTAACCTCTCAGAAATCCCCGCAACATCGCATGAATGCGAAAAAACAGAAAACAAAATCATAACAGCTTCCATGGAATCAAACATATAGTACATTACATATGTAGCTATACTCTGGTGGTACACCTATATTTATTACCCGAGAAAAGCCTACTACACCAGCCGCCCATCATGTGGTGTGTTTGGACGCCGACCAACCAGTGTGATGGACCCATAAATGCCCAAGATTGGGTCCCATCATAAAATGAGACCTCACAAGCTCAATGCTCTTTTACAACTTTACCAACTAACCACCATGATATCGCAGGGCAACAACTCAATTTTCTCCGAACGCCCAATGTGCGCGCTCTTGTCTTTCGGTCATAAAACCTTACGTGCCTATCCCTCTGCCACACCATCACGCCATAGGCACCTTTATACCTTGTAAGCCAAATATCTTCAAAACCGAAAAAAAAAACAACAAACAAAACTACGACATAAAAGGTATTTCATTCCATACCTAGGAGGAAGGACTGGAAAAGTAGATAAAAACCAACTTAAATCTGAAATGAACCACAAAAGTATCTGCACTAGCAGGGGCGGATTTACCAAATCACCGCTATAAGTTAATTTTAGAAATGGACGAGACTAGAGACATGCCAATTTATAACAGTAGTTATAACAGTTCTTCGCCATTAAAAGTGGCGTGCGTTAACGCGCTTCATGCGACTTGAAAAAAAAAACTCTGGGTGCCTGAAGTATGCCCACCGGCGCACGGAGGGCCCTGGCCCTGCGGGGCTGCATAAACAGTACTTTTTTAAACAAAAACTGTTATAATTGGCATGTCTAGAGTCACTTCCTTTAAAAATATCTTTACCCTTGTAAGCTTCTTGCCTTTTGCAGTTCGATTTGTTTTAATTTTAACCGGAAAAATAAAATCCTTCTCGTTTTTTTCATTGGCAAAAGTTCATTTGGATAATTTTTGTACAAGATTATCACTTTAAAGTCTACTCACTTCTTCTTCTTCTTGGATAAATTCTAGTACGCAGCTGAAAAGATAAAAAAATTGTCTGTGGTCTACAACTCGTCACGAAAACACAAGGAAACAATGTTTACGGGATATACATAAGCGAACACATTGGTTTGCAGGTCACAGCTTGATTAGATAATTGTACAAGATTTTCATTAAAAAGTCTCTATGAACGAACAAATCTGAAATGTCATCAGCATCACAATAAATATTTCAAAATTTAAATTGTTTACGAAGAAGAAAGGAAGTCTTCTATATGGTATAATCTAGTACAATTATTATCAATTTTACTAGCCGTGTTGCTTTGGAGGTGGCGAAGTACTCATGAGTACTTTGCAAGTCATTTTGAATGGAACGCAAAAAATTGGTTTTCCTACAAGCCTCATCTAGTACTGGCTGTGAAAGCACGAGTAGTTATAATAGTACTAGATTATTGATTGCATCTACTCATGAGTAGCTCACCACCTCCAAAAGAACACGGCTACTATTAAAAATGCATACTGAAGAAAGAAAAGCAGATCAATTCAATTTTCTGTCCATTTTTGTGGAAGATTTTTAGCTGGACATCAAGTGCACCTGTAACTTTATTGGAAACTTGTGTCTTTTTCCATTGTTTTTTTTGGAAGCGTTTATTTCTTTTTTATTCCAATGGAATATTGAAGTTTGTCTTTTCAATTATAACAGCCTTGTTCCTTTGGAGGTGGCGAACTTCTCATGAGTAGTTGCAAGCAATAATCTAGTACTACCAACTACTCGTGTTCTCATGGCGAGTAGATGAGGTTTGTAGGAAAACCAACTTTGTGCGTTCCATTCAAAATGGCTAGCAAAGTACTCATGAGTACTTCGCCACCTCCAAAGAAACACGGCTAATGTAGACACAAACTTACATTTTCTTTCGCTGTGCCTTTTTATGATAAGATATTTGTCACTTTCCTGGAAACTATTGTCGTTTTCCATTGGTTTTTTCCAGAATGTTTCACTGCTCTTTGATTCGAATTGAAAATGAAAATTTGTCTTCCTAAATAAATACATTTTCACACTTCCAAATATTTGTTTCGTTAAGCATTTATCACTTTGGCGAGAAATCGGACAAAACAATACTCTTATACATTGCATATGTGTGCAGCGAAGAACGCTCCCAAAACAACACACAGGTTTTTGGAATGTTGTTAGTGAGTGATGCAGTTTCAAAAGTACTCACAAAATTATTGTCTCTATCATGAAGTCAAGAAAACATGAAGAATAAGAAAATTTCATTTTACATGAAAAAGTGACATTCACTTTTGACATTTGTAAGTTTATGGATTTTTCGATTAGTAATCCGGAAGAACTCATCGATATTGTGTAAACGCTTCTGGATTCCATTGGACCTTATATGTGTTTTGACATTTCAAAAGCAACACATTTCCGATTTGTTTTACAATTTAACTTGAGATTTTCAACATTCCAGATAAACGGACGGATGGTGAAAGTTTCGAATTCTGAAATCCAGAATCCCTATTAACCTCATCTTCTTCTCAGTACAAGAACTGTCATATAATGATCAATCTAAGAACTTATTAATTTTAAACTATTTATAATGAAGTTAACACATCTATTCATTAACTTCCTTCATCTGCCAATTCCTAACAATTTTTCTTCAAAGTTCTGTACAAAAAAATAATTACAGTTTTGAGAAGTAAACGAACAAAACTTTCTGTCAAAACCAAATGCCAAATTAATATTTAAATATAATGACAGCTAGATTAGGTGTTAGCTGTTAGGTCTTGCAGCTAGATTTCTTCTCTCCTCCTTATTCTCACTCTCATCGCAATAGAGCTATGTTTTGAGAAAGTCTTGGAACTGCTATCATATGAAAGTTGAAAGTCGCGAAACTAGCAAAACGGACTGAAAAACAAATTGGGTCTGTTCGGAGCTTGAAAATTCTCACAAATTTTCACATCTTTCTGTCAAACCCTGTAGAAAAAAAGCTCAATTTTTGAAAACTTATAAGAATTTTCAATTACCAATCAAGCCTTTCGTTTTTCAAATAAATTAACAACGCTTAGATTTCCAAGAGCTGTCAAAAGTAAACATGTGGTTGATTTTGGTGTTTCGCTTGCATCGTTGCTTGCCTCGCAGCTACATTTTGTGATCAGCTTAAGAAATTTTATATTAAAGATGAAAATCTGAAATTTTACTCCCAATAAAAAATCGTTCATAAACATATCGCCCTATTAGACAGTGTTCTGTCATTGTAAATCCGCTTATGTCAACACAGAGTATAGGTACCTTCATCTGTACCTTTGTACATTGTACATCTTCTTGGTCGTATGGCCTAGCTGAGATCGCGGCATGGAGCATATTTTAGCATTTCCGTGTGTGTCTACGGATAATTAAGACATCAACCAGCATACTTTTCACAGCAGGCGGGCGGTGACGGCAGCGGCTGCAACTGCAACTGCGGCACAACACAACAGCATAGCGATAGCGACAGCGACGACCGACGACGCGACCGGGTGGAAAGGCCGCCCTTGCAGTTGTTGTTGCTGTAATTGTTGCCGATTTATGTTAAGATGTATGTATTTATGCGGATGTATCGGTAAACGCCCGCAGCTCGAACAACATCAGAATCTACTTAGAGGAGAGGCTGGTTGCTTTCTGTTGCTGGTCGACGCGACGTTGCGACGCGTTGGAGGACGTATGGATGGCTGGCCTACACCGAAATAGCTATAAATGCTTTTGTTTGAGTTTCGTTTGAAATTCTTTTTTTTTTTTTTTTTTTTTTGAAATTGTTATGATGCTGCGAAAACCTTTTTTTCTTTAAGTCCTCTGTGTGTGTTTTTTTTTTGTTCTTTTTTTCTTTCTCCTTTGTAACATCTTTACTTCTAAGAATTTGTTTTAATCTTTCCTCGTGTATTTCCACAAATCCGAAATTATAGGCCTGGCACGTTGTCGTCGACTACAACTCAGTTCGGCTGAACCGATCACACATAGCATTGTTTGGGATCACCAGGTAGGTCTTCTTCGTCATCTTCATCTTCCTACAGCAGTGTGTTCTGTTCAGGTTGATCATCTCTCATTGGTCTTCTGTCACAAATCTTTTCTCGAAAATTATTTTTTTTTTTTTTATTTTTTCATTCTGTTAATTTGTTCTTCCGAAAATTTGTCGCAATCGTCCATGTCGTCGGTGGTCTTTGTTATTAAGATATCGAAAAAGAATTTTGGTGGTTGTTAACACTTCATATTATATGCAGCCAGAGAATGATACATTAGGGGCCAACACACTTGGATTTCGAGAAAAGGAAATACCTTTGTTATTTGGCAAACGATTTTGTATAAAATGTTCCGTGACGGAAGATACCTTATGCGATACCTACCTACAACTGTTACTGCACTGACCACTGACGTTGTTGTCGGTTGTCATTGTCGTCGTAGTGGTCGTGGCCTCTACCTGAGTTACAGAAATTGATGTTTCAATAAACAGAAATTTCAGGATTCGATTATCCACATCCAGGTAGACGAACGACAACAATGATTGCATATCGAATCTTTTTTCTTTGGAAGAAAAATAACCTTTTATTTTGTTCGTTTTGCACAAGAAATTTAGGTACCATTAAATAACCGTAGATAATTTTTTAAGATGATGATGATGACATAAACGACTTATATATTTTTTTAACATATCTCAATTTTCCTGGGAAGAACGACTCTGAGGGGATGGGGTATTAGACAAAATTGGAACAACATTATCAAAAAAAAAAAAAAGCAAACAAAAAACTGAATTTTATACATGGCGGTTTAATTTTCCCAACAGATGGCTACAGTTACAGCTGGTAAGGTTGACGAACTCTCTTCTTCTGGAATAGGGTAATAGAGAAACGATTTGGGTAAGGGCCGCAGCTCTTTGATATTTTTTTGTTCAAGCTTTCGCTTCTCACTTAAATTAAAGGTTTTACCTACATAAGAAAACTTTTTGTCATCTGATTCTTCATCTATTTATAAAAGATTTCACATTCAAACAGTTTCACTTTAGTGAGCTAGAATTAATTTAAAAAGTTAGAAACTCAATGTGTAGGCTGGTATACTCACAAAAGTGTTTAACTGCTTAAGAGATAGGTAGTTATATTAATAAATTGTTGAGATTTTTCAACTGGCAACACTAGTAAAGTTGTGTCAAATCTGACATCTCCATTGTAGAGTTTGACTTTTAAATGTCCACCTTGAGGCCCAGTGGTGAATTAAACCAGAGTATGCTAACTCTTGACACACATAAATCTTCAGCTAAAAACTAACCGTGTAAACATTTTTTGTTTTTGATGATTGTCATGGACTAAGTTTAACCTCTCTTTGACGTTTGGCCATGAAGCATCATGCCGAACCACTTATTGCGTATCTCTGAGTTTCTCAATTCGATCGTGATATGAATTTCATTTGAGGAAGGTCCTCTAAAATCGGTTGTATTGTCGAAAAACACAAGTTGGTAACTCAGAATCGTCAGGTGACTTATCGTGAATTTATTTCCATGGCTTTAGCCATGACATTTGTTCGTCAAAATGATTTGTTTGCATTTTCACTATGGGCAATAAAAGTAAGGACTTTTTCACCATGCAGTAGGTTTCCTATTATATGTAGGTGTGTTAATGTTGAAATGAAATCATTCCTCTTCAAAAATTATAGTGAACGAAACCTGGACGAAACGCACCATTCCATAACTATTGGCACATTATTATAAATCACAGATTAGCCATATGAAGATAAGAATGTTTACATTGTTGTATTTGTAATTTTTTCCCGCGTCGATGAATATACATATGTGAATTGCAACAACAATTTAACCAGGTGTGTGAAGATCCCTACTGTCTATGTGTGAGATTTTTATACACACATTCTCATTTTTTATCTGATAACTGCCAGTTCCAGCTTGTAGGCAAATTAAAATGGCTGCCGGGGATTCTCATCTTCATGTGGCTAATCTGTGTTATAAATATAGGCAATCCTTAAGGAAACAGAAAAACTTTGACGTTTCTATACAAATTATTGATAACAAAGAGGTAATTGGCGCCGCCGGTAATACAGCTTTCTTTGGGAGAAGTTTTCAACCAGCTAAGCCCCGAAAATTCTCACATTTAACATACATATGTATAAGTCATTTATCTTCAAACTTAATTACCCCTCAATAATTACCAACCTAATTGTAGTTCTTAATTAACATTTCTCAAATTTTCTATTCGAATAACTTGTGAAATATAACAGTTGGTTTTCAAGCAGTGTTACCAAATATACATACAAAATGTCATTCAGAAAAAATTTAACTTGAATCTTATCATAATTTAAACAGCAGTCTAATGGCGAATTCCTTTCAAAAAATAAATCGAATTTTTTCTAAACAGAATCGAATTTTTTCTGTCAATTGAAACGAATTCGTATTTCGTAAAAGAATCGATTTTTTTTTTGGTGTGATTGTGTTTGTCTTACTTTATAGCTGCAATTGACGCAAAACGTCAAGAAATTATTCACAAAACTATTAAGGTTGTTTGCTTTTGTTGTGAGAAAAATGCTTTACCAATAGAATTATATTAATAAATAAAAGATATTAGTCAATTTGTTGGTGCATTTTATTTGTTTGCACTTCTATTTGCACATATAGTTTTAAAGAAAATTATTATTGAAAAGGTTTCACTTGCACTGAAAGTTCTTAACACGTCTTTCACTCGCGATTTTTTTTTTGTCAAATTTGTGTTTGATAATGAACAACGCACAATAAATTATTTTTATAGCTGTATTGAATGAATATACTGTTGAATATTTTGTTAAATTATGTAGAATTCGTTGCAACCAAAAAATAAACAACTCGTCTTCCAAAAATTCCGCGACTTTCATTTTGGCGTATTAGAAAAGTCAAGTCTTCATAGTGTGTGTGCAAATCAGTGTGAAATCTTGCTAAAAACGCAAGATTTGTTTTGACAGAAAAGAATCGATTTTTTTTAGAAAAAATTCGATTCTGTTTAGAAAAAATTCGATTTCTTTGTTGTAAGGAATTCGCCATAACATTAAATGTTCTTTGAAATTATACATCTGTCACTTTCCACAAAATGATGTGGAAACATTGACAGATTCCGAATTTGTTTTCGTATAGTGTTAAAAATGAGCCTCAAAAATCTATCAATAAACATGCTTAAACATATCTAATGCAAGGTGACTCAAAATTCAGCACACTACCGGAAGATTCTGTCATTTCTGTTTTCAAATGACGTCTCCTCTTGATTTTGACATCTTTTATGAAAGAAACAGTCATCACAAAACTCTTATTTTCTCATTCTTCTTTTTTAAAATCCTTAAACTTTAAAAGTTTTCATTCTAAAAAAAAAAACCAATTATATCATTCCGTTATAGCTCCAAAGTTCTTTGGTCATTATGTATATACCACTCTAAATCGAATTTTAATCCTAAAAACATACATATAAATTTGCAATTTAAAATATTATTACTCCGCTTTTTCATAAAGTAACAAACACAAAAATCAATTAACTCGTAGACATTTTCAATTGGATGCCGTGATGCCAATTCCGATTCGAATAATAAAATGAATTGTTTCCGTTTCTCCGAAAAATCAATTAATTTTTTTTTGTTAGCCACACAGCCCACACACACGCACTTGAATGGTATGTATATGTTCCACAACCTAAACTAAAAGGAATACTATACAAACTCTTTAAACCCCTTGAAAACATAAAAACCAATCAAATGACAGTGACTATATTGATTGCCGAAGAATATAGAATTTAAAAAAAGAGCAAAATAAAATAAAGTATCTTCAATGCCGTGTGTGGGGTGAATATAAAAATTCATGAAAATCCAATAAAATAAAAATAAAAAAAAAATTAAAATATAAATTCCTACCTACTCTACAACTCCACTCAACGCGAACGCATGACATTAAAATTGATAGCCATCTTCTTGGGTGGTACCCTCAGCGATTTTGATTGAACCTCTATAATCAACAACAGCCACAACAACAACATCGGGACCACCCAAGAGAATGATCTGACTGACAGTAACTATAACTATACATCCACATGCACAATGCTCGCTATGTTGAATTGCATTTAAAAGTTTCAAATTTTTGGCTGTTTTGTTTGCTTGAAATGGTTTTGTATCGCAAAGAGACTTTTTTTCTGGCTGTGAGCCTGATTCACATATGTGTGCCATGGAACTATCATTAAAATGAAAACAATAGGCCAAAAGACCCCCCACATGACATCTGTCAAAATATTTAGCGCACCGACTATGCCAAATGATTGTTGCTGCCAAACGTCTGTTGTACACATGTTCTTAGATAGTAGGTTTCTATTAAGAGTGCATATGTATACACACGAATGCGATATACACCCGCTGACCACTGCGCGATCATTTTAGAAGCAAAGTTCTGTTTCTGTTTTTTTTTTTTTATTATTTTTGCTGTGGGAAATAAACACGTACTAGGTACCTACTACCGAATGAATGGGACCACCCAGACTAGTCGTTTGAACGTCCATCGTCGTCGGCACCGTTCGCAGGCCACCACCGCCGCATGCCGCCATAAAAAAAATTTTTAATTCAAAAACTTTACGACCGTCTAAGTAAGAATTTCACATTAAATTCTACAAACTAATTAGAATATAATGGGTTTACGGAAAAGGAAAAGAAAAAGAAAAAAGAACGAACCAACGCCAAATGTAAATGATAAATGACGTCTAACGTCATGTTGACATTAATGGCGACCTTACATAATTAAGACTAGAACTGTCAAACATAAAAAAAAAAGGGACACTTAGATGTCTATTTCGGTTTTTGAATAATTCAAAGTGGACAAACAAAATTACAAATAGGAAGTAAAAGGGACTATTACAATGAAATTTTATTAGATCTCATGTTGTCTCTCTCTTTCGTTCTTAATGTCTTAATGGTGATCGACCAAAAGGGACCACCAACATCGAAAAAAAAACAACAAGCATTTCAGAGATATTGATTCTAGAGTGCTGAGGAAGGAGAGTTTGCAGCTGCTGTTGTTCTTCGTTCATCTTCATATAGAATTTTAATACTCTACGGAGTGGTGTATAGTATGCTGTAACAGAGAGCACAGCGACAGCATATGGGGATAATGATGATAATGGTCCCTGCGGAGGAAGATTCAACAACATAATACCAAAATAAGAAATAAGAGAAAAATAATGCGAACACAACAACAAAAAAAAAATCCAAGATTATATTGAAACAAGTGTGAGAGACAGAGAGAGAGAGACAGAGAAGAGATCTTTCCGTTGGATGCATTTTTCCAACAAAACATCTTGTCAGGAAGAAATAAAATAAAAATAAAAGAGGAGCAAAATTGACTTGATGGGTAGCATAGTAGCAGAAACTATAATGTTGGTCTTTCGGGACATCAACAACATCATTACGATGATCCCTCATTCTCATCATCATTAGGTTGGAATGGATATCACCTGTTGTTGTTTTGGATCGCTCGGTAGAACAGAATATTCTAGAGAATACCCTTTTAGCTACACCAAATGCTTTTTCTGATATGTGTTTTAGTTGTGAGTTGAGGTGAATGAGCAACAACAACAACTATGAGGGGATAGGATAAAAGTGAGAAAATGAAAACGATCCACTTTCAGATTTGCTATAGTGATACTTAAAATTATTTTTGTTTTAATTATAAGCTATACCAATTTTTTCCAGTTGATTTGGTGCAAAAATATATGTATTATCATTTTGCTTTGAGCTTATAATTCAATAAGTTCCATTTATCCAAGTAGTGTTTATGCATTAGAACTTTAAAAAAGAATGAATATCGACCTAAACATAAACGTCAGAAACGTCAAATTTGACAACTAACTGCCTGAACACATTAGAGACGGAGCTGCAGCCGGACTAGCTGTCAAATTATTGAATACACATATCGCCTTTTCGATTGGAGTCAGAATGACAGTTCTTCTTCTGAAAAGAAGAGAAATTTGCTTCTGATTTTGTTTTCAGAATCGTTCCAGAAGGGTTCACACGTATCAAATCGTTCTCCCGGATTACCAATCGAAAAGGCCATTAATTTCAATGTTGCGAACACAACGGAGCTGCAGCCGAAGCTGCAAAAATTCACCAACTTTTAATTTTTGCGTGCAGCATTTTTGACATTTGAAAATTGATGGAGGCAAACAAACCCATTTCAACTCGATGAGTGTTTATATAGGGGTTGAAATGAGCTTCAAGCTCTCTTCAACTCCTCCTGTTTACAAAATTCACAAAATATGCAATCAGCTGACCCAAAATATGACATCAAATGTCAGAAATCTATACAGCTGTGTTGTGGAACAGTAATAGCAGCACGTACGATACTTTTTGACAGCTATTCCAGCTGCAGTTCCAGTTGCAACATTCTATTGTGTTTAAGCAGTAAAAAGTTAAAACCTTTTTCTTTGCCATGTGATTTCTTCTGAAAGATTCATATTTGCCATTAGGCTATTTGGTGAGCTTGTACAACTTACATTTGCTTGCTTTATCCCAAAAAGATTTCTAACACAATGAGAATGAACTTAAATTTAAATAAAGGAAGCTAACAGAATCTTAAATCACAAATGATTTATTCAAAATCATTAATGGTGTTATCGAGAAAGATTTAACAAAAATACCATAACGTTGTACGGAAGGCATCGGCTTTTAAAATTTTATCTTGAAAAAAATTATAATTTCAAATAAACGACATTTATGAGGAAATTCTATTCAAGTGTTTTTGATTTGGCGCCATTCTCCTAGTTGTATTCATTTAGCTACTGCTCATAAGAAGAATATTTCTACCCTAAAGATTGAACTCTTATTTAATAGGAGAATGTTGTTTACGCTAACAACATCGGTTTAAAGCAGTCTTTTCCAACAATCCAATTAGTGCAGAAAGTGCCCCATTTTTTGATAAACACGCTTCAAATCTTCTTTTATAATCAAATGTTGGCATGCAAATCTACGTCGTTTCCATTAAAATTACCAAACTTTATATGAACGCCAGATTGTCCCCGTTGAATATGTCAATAAGTGACAGGTCAGAGCGGAAACTAGTGACAGTGAAAGAAAAAACAAAAATAAAAACCAACGAACAAAATTTCCATTCATTCTAAAAACATCCTCAATTGTGTACAATCGATTAAATTCCCCCTTTTTTTGCTGTCGCTTAACATTTTTATGTGCGCCTCGTTTTTTGAATTTCAATTTAGTTTGTTTATTTATATATTTAAACCCTACCTATATGTAGGTAGCCAGGTACAACTATACGAAGTTACCCAACTTTTTGATTCCCCTTTTGCATTGACCTTGATTTATATATTCGAATAAAAATGGAAGTGTATGCAAAGAGAATTTGTTAACACACTCTGCGAACAAGATGCATTTGGTATTTTTTTTTGCATGTTTTTTTGTGCAGGCTGACAAGAAAAAAGGCGAAATAAATCTTCAAAGCAAAGGAAAAGGAACTCCTCACAACGAACGAGGAATTGCTCATCGTTATCGCTGTCATCATCATTGTCGTCTTCATCGCTGTCGTCGTCATTGGCGTTTTAGTCTTCGGAGTTGTCTCCCACATTGATAAACATCCAAAAGCACAGACGAGTGCATCCTATACCTACCTACCTACATGTACTCGTATATATTCGCTCCACACGAAACCCAAACCCAACCCATATATTTTATTATGGAATTCATTTGATCTACGTGCACGGAATACGTAACCTCTCATTCAATAAATTTGCAGTTAGAAAATGTGGAATAGCAGTAAGTAGAATACAAAGAATACAAAACAAACGAAGAAGGAAATAACATATAACTACACTACACTATACTATAGACGAAAGTGTGCAGGCTTCGAGAAACACTAAACTATGCAATACACAACAACACGCTTGCGCTCTGTGCATATCCGGTTTCCTGTTTCTCACATCATTTACCGCCGCGTTGCATTTATCAGAATAACCGCCTGCAAATTGATCAAATAATTACCGTCGTCGTCAACACGTGAACATCTTGCTACCGATGCGATGGAGACTTTGTTTGCGGTCTTGAAGATTGGTTTCGTTTTTTTTTTTTTTTTTTTTCATATTTTTTTTATTAAAGACGAACCCACATCAATATGTCCAACAACAACCAAGCAAAAGGGAAAAGATACGAGGGCAATAAAAAGAAAAAAAAAAAAAAACAGTTTTATTTCGGCCAGCAAGAGATCTCGGAACAGATGAAGTTATTATTACTATTAACATTTCATTCTTCTTTTTCGTTGTCTACCTACAGCCGATCCTCTATCTCTTGACATAAATAATGATATCAAAAAAAAAAAAATAATACCGGAAAGCCCACAGAAGATGAAGAAGACTCCAGAAGGCCAGTGTTGCCGAACAGTTTGCAGGTGGGGTCATGTTTATTATAAACTAAATGTTGATGTTCTTATATTCCTTGGGCACCATTTATTTAAAACTATTTTCGTTATGGTTATGATTGATTGTCCTTTGATTTACATGTTATTTGGATTGTTGAAAGGTATTTTAATTAAATTTGAAGTTTTGTATTGATTTAGTAAACAGTGAACTGTTTAAAATCAGCATTCTCCAACGTTGGGCGCCATTTAGTTAACACAATTTTCGATGTGCTTATTATGGCTTGTCCTTAGATTTTAATCTCTTTGGATTGTTGATATTTTCGTTATATTTGGATTCATTTATTGATTAATCCAAACCATGCTGTTTTATATCGGCATTCCTCAACGTTGGGCGCCAATTAGTTAAAACAACTTTCGATATGCTTTTATTGCTTGTCTCTATATTTGCATCAATTAAGATTTTCTTTATATTTGGAGTCATTTATTTATTAATCCAAACAATAAGCTGCTTGAAATCGGTTTTCCTCAACGTTGGGCGCCATTTAACATGAATTCGTTGTAAGCCAATTGGTTTGTGGAACAAATATAGTTTATTTTATGTTGGTGAAAAAATTATTAATAATATGAAACCATTGACTAAAAAAAATGATAAATACGTAGCACACTTTAGTTTCAATTGGGCGCCATTTAGTAAGGTTCAATGCCCTTCAAAATTATTTGCAAAACTCTATAGAATATGTGTCTATAATTGAAAAAAAAAAATCTCAAATACCATGGCAACACTGCGCTATCCCCAAATACCCGTAATAAAGAAATTAAATTCGTTGAGGTAACAATAGTATACAAAAATTTGAAAAAAATATAAAACAAGTTCAAAATGTTCATGGTGGGCAGATAGTTCAAAAGGAAAGATCGCGCAACACGACCAAAAAAGAATAAGAAGAAGAGAAAAAAAAAACAAACTTACACGAATTGAAAATTTCATTGAATACCTAGTGATCAAGACAAAATATATACCCACGACTAATGCAACGTGGTGGTAGATCTAGTACTATCACTATTTTCCAATAGCTATAGCTGCTGCCAAGAATCACCTTCATTTTGTGCGCTGTCGGTATGGAGGAGTTAAAAATTGTGGAGGCCGAAAGCAAAGAAAATCATGGTGGTGATATATACCACAGCGAACAGCCAGCGTTGTTAAGACCTCACTTTATAGATCTATCTATTGTTTTGTGAAAATGTAGACCTCACGGCACAACTAAGGAGAAGCTGGAATGCATTAAGGCGACGCTAACAACTTAATCCGGGTTCGGGCATTTGTATATGACTTACTATAGCTATAGTATATGTGTGTGTAGTGTGTAGATGTATAAATAATGAGGGCCATTTAGATGGGAGTCTTTAATATCTAGGTAAATTTTCTTTAAGAGGCTCTGAGTTAACGGTTGGAAATGTAGGAGTTTAATGGGCAAAGCATTTGGAAATTCAAAGACTTCATCGCACATAAGATGCTCTCTGCAAATGGTTTTATGGTTTTGCAGAAACGGAAAAGGTTATTGATGTTTTGATAAGTAGACGCCGTAGAGGTGGGTTGTGGTATTATATATATGTAGATATGGTGAGATAAACAAAGGTGTTGAATTTTTGTCGGCATTTTTGATAACCGGTGCGTTATGCATTATTAGAGTGGTGCTTGTTGAGGTGTAATGAAACCAATAAATAACTTTCAATCATTTGAGAAGTGGTTTTAGAAAAAATAGATTAGGTTAAATAATAATATTTCAATTGTGTTTAAAGAATATGTAGGCTTCAGTAGTTTGCTTTTGGCAGATCCGCTGCCGTTTTCAGTGCGAAATTAAAGTTAAACTGAATTTAAGTTGAACTGGATCAACAAAACAGATGCTTTTGGTGTTTTATCTTCCACTAAAAAACTGCTTCTTTAGTCAAAAGTAGATATAAACCCTGACTTGGCTAAATTTGGCTTTACTCACCACTGACAAACTAGACCTTGAGGAAAGAAATGGAAAGCATTGTCTATGATTTACTTACAATTGAGTTCATCCTTGGAATTACTTTTTCACCTATTTTGATATTAACTGGAACTGAAACAACTTTTGAATTGACAAGACTGAACTTAGATTCTTGATTTCCATTGAACGTATCTCACCAATGTCTGGCTATAATCTCAAAACTAAGTGCAATTTCATTTGAAATGTTAAAATTCATCTTTATGCATGTGTAGGTCAAATGACATCTCGGGCAGCAATGCCTAAAACCTATTTCTTATCAACGAACTTTTGCATTCTTTTGACATTTCTGGTTTTTATCAAACAATATTTAAACTGAAAAATGCCATTAACAGTGAATAGCTGCCAAGGTGGTCTGGTTCCATTGTTCTTGATCATGATCACAACAAAATAATTATGCGCATCTTTTTGATGTGTCATTTATATGTGACAGTGTGAAATAGAAATATTCGTATTAGCGCCATATAATTTGTATCACTTTGAGATAAGAAAGATCTATTTACATACCTTTTCAAACAGAATCTTTTGCTTCACAATCTCGAGTATAATGATTTGATAATGAGCAGTTGAGAATTTTAATACAATTTGTCTTTATGACAGCAAATTATCTTTTAAAAATTTTATAAATAATAAACTCATCGTAACCAAGGAATTTATGTGTAAATATTTGCTTGTTTATCATTAAATATTTGTTTTTAAATTAAGTTTTTTTTTCAAAGAAAATTACAGGTTTTACCTCCATGTTTGCTTTCAATGTTATCAGTTGCTAAGTAGTCTTAGGTGAATAGTATAATGTACGTATCTACGTATAGATTTAACATTGGTTATATTGATAGACAATATGGGTTTTAAAAAGAATAATAAGACCACACAGGTCTTTGTTTGCTGACAAACAATCAAGCCATAACCACAATTTTATTAATTGTAGAAGAACATTTTTTAGTATTTTTGGCTGTTTACCAAACGTTCAATTTTATTTACTATATAATAAAACTTAATATCTCATTGATACTGACATTGTGCTCGATTTATTTTAACGTTCGTCAAAAAATCTTACAAATGTGAAAAATCTTACAAATTTACAGTTTGTATAGTAATGGTGGTGTTCCACGCCTAAACTGACAAAAATGGAACAAATTCATGGAACCAAACGTAAGCATGCGAACTGTTCATAAACGAGCCCTAAGTAAGAGTCGTTAGAGCTCATTATATTTGATTAATAACTTGGTAGCACTATTCTTAATAAAAAAAAAGCATTTGAGTGAAAACATCTGTCAAAAAATGGCCAGACTTATGCTGGATTTACACGACTTACAAATTGACAGTATTCTGGCACTTAACTGTAAAAAAAATGACAGAACAATGGAAAAATTCATTCTTTTGGCAGTATAGTGACAGAAAAATGCTAATTTATCAGTCGTGTAAATCCAACATTAATCAGCCCATATCGTATTCAATTTGGCTGTCAACTCACCAGTGAAATTTCCGAATCTGTCGAGGTAAAAAATATGGCAACGATCGTTTTTTTGGAAATTGTCAGAGCTATTTGGTAAACAGCTGTCAACTAAATTGATGCTTTTTTTGATTTTTTTCTCTAAAGGAGTTTATTTACCCGCACACGATACAGACATACGGACTAGCTGTCAAAGTATTGCATACACTTCATTACATAATTTTAATGAAGCTGCAGCTGCATTGTGGGCACACGTAAAAAAAACACGTACGGCACTTTTTGACAGCTATTGCAGCTGCAGCTACAGGTCCAGCATTCTATTGTGTTTAAGTAGTCAATTTCTAAATTTCGTAACTATTTAATATAAAACTGGCAATAAGCCAGTTGAAATTAATTGACCTCACAAGAAATTCCCTCTGTCACTATATGATGGAAACTAATGGCCTTTTCGATTGGAGTCAGAATGACAGTGCTTCTTCTGAAAAGAAAAGAAATTGCTTCTGATTTTGTTTTCATTATCGTTTCAGAAGCGTTCACATGTATCAAATTGTTCTTCCGGATTACCAATCGAAAAGGTCATAATACTGGATTTATACGACTGACAAATTGGCAGTATTCTGACATTTAACTGTCAGAAAAATCACAGAACAATGGCAGTATAGTGACAAAAAAATGACAATTTATCAGTCGTGTAAATTCAGCATAAGATCGAATCAAAATAATCAAAGTTGTTCCAAATTATATTTAAAAAAAAAACTGCATTTCATCTATGTAAATAGGATAACTTTTCAGTTAATTGAACTTCTATGATGAAGCATAAATAAGAAAACAATCTCAGATTTCTGTTTGATTTAGTTTTTAATCGCTGAATTGTTTTTTTGTGTTTGATGGCAGTTGATAATGTGACGTTTTTTTGACACTTCCGAATGTGTAGGTACATTAGAGCTCTTAAGAGTAATGTCTTGAAAGAATTTTTTTTCACTTCCATATTCTATTTAAGAAAGCACTGTGAGCTCGCTAATACAGTTTAATTGTTTAATCGGCATAACTTCTTGTCACGGACAAGAAGAACGAGAGTTCATTTCGAATCCAGTAATGTATTCTTCAGAAAACGCGATTGAAAACAAAACGTTACTACTTACTGTGAAAAAGAAAAAACAAAAGCGCAATCAAGTTCGAGCATCGACAAACGAAAATCGACATAAGCGCGTGAATACCAAAATAGGTACGATACCTAAGCTCTTCGCATTTCAAATATGTAGGAGTCCTCTACAGTTTTATAATATTCACCTTAAAAATGTACATACTTCTTAAGGCCGAACCATAATAGACTTAACTCAACTTAAGCAACCAAGCGAATACACACTCTTATATATTGTTAACCATAATAGACGTTCTGCTCAATTTCGATGCAACTTTCGCGAACTTAAGTAAGAGCCATTGAAATGGCTCTGAACTTAAGCAAATGTTTGACATTCGCTTAAGTTGAGTTAAGCCTATTATGGTTCTGCCTTTATTTGTGTTAACATGGCAATTTTAAACCCCACACATAACAAATTTCAAAACTCAATTATGCTACCCACACGTTCGAGCTTCAAATCGAAATGCTAGGGTGCTACCATTTTTCCATCACTTATTTGTCAGCGATTCAGTAATGTTGATTATTTTATTAATTGTCTGGTTTCGGCATTAAATTTTCCCCGCATATTATTCATTGATTCATTCATTTCTGACAGCTTAATGAATGAATTGCTTATGTCCAAGTCAACAAAAAAAAATCCATCATATACCCCCAAATATTTTTCTAATAAATCTTCATGCCACCCACATGCCATCAAACAGTTTGAAGAGATAAGTTCTTTACAACAAGATAGATTTCCCTCTCGCTTTGGTGCATTATCAATTTTTGTTTCCTTGTGCGATCTATTTGAAAACGTCAGTTCACCCAGAAGAGAAAGATTAAGAAAATAAATAGTAATTTCCCTCTCAGATCGCGTCGTTCGTACGTCCGTACATTTCTTTTGAAGACCCCCATTCTCATTGAAATGTACATTATGAATGCGTAAGTTTATACGCTCAAGAGATCGTGAAAATCGCGCGCGCCACCACCGCTAGTCGCTACCAGCAAACAACAGAGAGAAAATAATAAAACAAAAAAAAAATATCAACAACGAGGAGTTATGGTGCCCCAATCACTCTATCTCATTCTTTCTTCTTTTGGAATGACAATTTGCTCCATGGGTGGTCGCCATCATCGTCATTGCCGCCGCCGCCGGCCGCTGTTGCCTTCGCCGCCGCCACCGCGTCGTTATCTTGTTTTCTTCTTTTTTTTGTTGTTCTCAATTGATGTTGTTGTTGCTGTCAGTGGTGTGTGGTGAAGGATGAGGATCCCCCCCTCCCACGTCTCTGCCGCATTCTCTTTCAACATTTCAGTTTCGGTCTTCGGTGTGCCAAAAGCCAGGGCATTTTCGTTTGATTTGGACATCTATCATTCCGGTTTTTATTTTGTGTTATTATTCTTCGTTTTGTTGTTGTTATTATTTTGCTGCTGGTAGATCTTTGGGGTCGTATGGCGGTGGCGAGGTCTGCTGATATATTCACCACTCTATCTTGTTTGCCACTATAGAATATACACACCACACCCCAGCATAGTATTTTTGTTACCTCGATTCACCACCATGCTGATGTAGAGTATAGAGCTGTTAACTGGTTTGCTGTTTTGTTTTTCTTATTCAGCTTCGGAAATGGTGAGTGAACTGGTGGGTATTGTATCTTATCGCGGAATTTAATGACTCAATTTAAAATATAAAGACATTCAATACAGAAACATTATAAATTAGCTACGGTGCCGGTGGCGGTGGTAGTGCGGGAAGATAGAGAGGATGATAACGATGATGATCATGATCATGGTGCGATGCATAAGAAGTGTGTCCAGACCACAAATTTTAAGTTTGAATTTTATAGCACGTGAAAGGTTTTATTATTTTGTAATCAATACTTTTTTGGGGTTTTTGGTTTGAACTTGACATTTTTTAAGGTGTTTTAGCTGAAGTTGATAGTCGAGACATTTTTTTGTTTTAATATATCGCCTTCACTGGACATGTTCATAAATTTGCTGATGGTTGCCCATTTATCTGATGGGTTTGCCTGTCCAAAATATGGTTTTAGAATTAATTGTAGAATGAAATATTAAACTGGTCTTATTGAAAATCTAAGAACCTCAGGCATTTGGGAAACATATCAGCAACAACTGACATTATAAGGATTGGGATGCATTGGCAAGGTTACTCTGTTTATGACTCAATTTGGAGCCATACAAGTGTAGTGTCATGTTTCCAACGAAATTTAATCTTAGTTTAGATTGAATAAATCTGTGTTGTAACTGTAAAGATTAACAAGTAGAAAAACAAGCAAATTTAAATACAAATTGATAAAAACTGCCAATTTTTCGCATTTTAATCCAAAGTGTCTCGTTTTCTCAAGAAGTTAAAACATACACCTACACAAAGGAAACTGTAGTATTTTGTAGAAATTGGGAGTAGGCCAACAGAACTGCAGGTGTTTCATTGTTGTTATAGGAAGTGGTAGCAAAATATAAAATAAGTTGCAAAAGCGATTATTGAATGAATGCGTTCAGCGGGATAGGTTGGTTGTATGAACATTTAACCTTATCTACTATATTAATGAAGTAAATTGAAATCGTCAATGGTAGGTAAATCAAATTAAATCTTATTAAATCCAAAATAATCTGGATGTAAGTACTTAAACTGACTACCTGAGAGCAGTTTAAATTCAATTTGGATTTATTAATTACCTGCATTATGATTAAAAATTTAATTAATATTTAATTAAAATCTGGATTTAATTCAATTTAAATTTCGATTTAATTTTTAATCTGGATTAAGCAAGTGAATAATATGGGTGTTATTTTGCTAATCATGACCGGTTGTTTTTATTAGTTGTGTTGGATTAGTAACAAGAGAACCTAAATAAACGCTCTGATATCTTAAAAAAAAAAAACAAATAATTTGATGCCAACCACTAATTTTTCATAAAGCTTGTCTACCGCATAATTGATCACGTTCCGCAATTAATTTCTTCACAGCAGTTGACTCCATATACTCTCCAGACTTAAATTCGGTGAACTTGTCTATTTCTATATTAATTTTGGAGGCTAAGGTCTCAATAGAAAAAAAAACATATGGCGGTGTGGAAACATTGAAGTCGGAACTTCGTCAGGAATTGTGATGATGATGATGATGCAATATAAAGGAGATACTAATGCAAATTGGTTTTCAATGTCCTATACTTCAAGATCATAATAAGAAAATTTACAAAACCTTTAAACGTCAAAAGTGACAGCAATCTTTGTGTAGAAACTGACAGATGTAAAATTACAAAGATGAAATAAATGGCGGTTTCTTTTTTAACGAAGTTTATCCCTTATGTTAATATTTAAAGAGTATAAATTTTAATAAATATATTGCATAAAATGCCAGTATTTACCTACTTTCAAAAATAGATGAACAAATGTCAGTTTCTACAAAGTGGTAAAGTTGGTGTTTTTGAATAAACGAAAAATGGATTAACTGTTATTTGGCAAAGAGCTATGTGGGAGGAAAGGAAAGAGCTATAAGCATTCGTGAAGTACGAATGTTGAAAGAATTTCTATTTTGGCAATTCGTCCTTGATTTGACTGAAGCCTAAATTGCTCAAGAGACGTTAATTATTTGATAACGGTTCTGTCTCTTGTCATTACCTATATAAGTTCAAAGTCGAGTTTAATTTGAATCTTTTTGGTGCAGGACAGAATCATGCATATATTTTGTACAAAAATCAGAATACCTCTGTTCGTTTACTTCCTCAAACTGTCAATTTCTTACAGAGTTCTGTCAAAGCTCATATAAAAATATTTAATTGGACTAAAAATGTTAGAAATAAGTAGTTTTGGGAAAACAATCAGAACTTAAATTTAAAAATAAAAAGAAAACTTAAGATAAACAGAATTTTTGAACTGCCAAAACGTCAAAATAATTGTTGCGTCAGTTGGATTTGGAATATGCACTCTTTGATTTTCAAAATTCTGAAGAAATTGTGGATGCAACAAAATATTTTATATTATTATTGAAGAACGCTAAACATATCTGCACATTGCAAATTTCAGGATAAAATGGTAAGTTTCTTAAAAAAAAAAAACTCAAATACTACCAGTTGCAATTTTACCTGTTCTTTTTTTATGAATAATTAAAGCAGCTGCAGAACCTATGTAAAATTATTTTGTTTAACAAAAACAAATTAAAATTTTTGCCTTAGATTTTTTACATTTTTACCGTTATTTGTCCGGGAAAGTCTGGGATTTTATTTCTCTATAACTAGTTTTATCAAAACACTTTGGGCAACCCTTCTTTAAGCCCCCTTTAGCCGTTGGCAATTTTTTACAAAGTCACGTTTGTTATTTTTATTTATTTATACAACATTTAACTATTCCTTCAAAATTACAATATGGCAACACTCCTAGCATCTCTTGAAGTCTTCATTTCTCTTCTGTTTTGTTTTTCGGAAAAAAACTTCAAACGACTTAACAACATTGATTAAGTCTTCAAACCTTCTCTCCAGCTATCATCAATCACTGAACTCTCTGTCTGCGATAAAACCAACAAAAAAAAATGTTTTTCACCTTAACACTTTTGAAAAGCAAAAACAAAACAGACAAATTCAAAAAGAAGAAACAACAATTAATGTCGTGAATATTCAGATATCAATAAAAGGAGCTCTTACCTTATCTATTTGATCGAGTGCAACATGTGCATCCACCCAGCTCGTCCTTATATAAAGATCCGAGAATAATTTCTCGTCGACGACGTCTCCATGTGTGTCGGGAACTCTGGGCAAAGTATCCATTGTGGGCACAACCATTTTTCCTCTCTTTATAATAAAAATCTATCTAATTTATGTATTTAATAAATTCTCTCTCTCTTTTTGTTGTTTTTGCCCCCCGTGCAATGTATAGACAATATTTATTTTCCTTTTTGTTTTGTTTAAAAATATTTTTAGGTTGGAATTAACTTAAATATTTTTGTTATGGTTAATATTCACTGTTTTCATTGTGCACTTTTTAATTTTTTTTTTGTTGCAAGAATAAAATTGAACAACTTTTTCTTTCAAAGAAAAAATAACATTTTATTCTTCGGATTGAAATTTTTCATCTTTCACATTTATTTGCTTCACTCACGTTAATTTTTGTTGTTGTTGTATTTTTTTTTTAACTTAATTTTGTTGTGCTTACTTTCATGTGCATGACCAATGTAAACCGAGTTGAAACATATCGCGTTATTTATTTTTTTTTAATTTCTCAATTATTTTTTAAATATTCTAATAAATTTTTGTATCTTTTACGAAAATAAGAAAAATACTAGGCATATTTTCTGTGAGATACTTTGAGAACAAAAGTAAACCGAATCACGGAGCAACAACGATAACGGTGTTACTCAAGCAAGGATCAACGACAATCTGGTCGTAGTCGGTGCGGCGGCTGTGATCTAGAGAGTTAAAGATACAAATTCGAACTTAAAAATTCAGACAGATACTCATACTATATGAATCTATGAGAGGAATTGTTAGTGTTGTATGGCTAAACGCACACATCTACACACATTTAACGGCCATTTTGATTTGCCAATGTATTGAAATTGAAATGTTTAAAAGTGTTAGTTAACATTTCAATTAATGCTCCAGGGTTCATCGAAATGATGGAACAGCGCGCATGATGAAGAGGCTCGCCTCGATTTCTGGTAGCGCTGAAGAACACAGAGTGAATTCAAATTGAAATGTCTTCTTGTCTATTTTAGAGCGGAGGGGATTTTGTGTGTATGAATTTTGTTTTTATATTGGACTTGTGCATACAATGAAAAACGAGAGAATGTTCTAGATAAAGAGCGCGAAAATTATTATTTTACAGTTGGGATTAAAAAGTCTTATATAAATTGAAATTAAAAACAAAACACAATTTTTTTTTTTAATTTTTATGAATAATTTTTATTTATATATTGTTAAATTAACTCTGGATTAACTGCCGATTATGCTGAAATCGCAATTTTTAATTAATTTTAATGCACGGTGCCTTAACTTGGGTTCAATTAAGAGTTAAGTCAGTACTATCGTAAGAGCGGGGACCTGTCAGTTTACTGACAGCTGAAATACTGCCAATTTGTCAGTTTTGTAAATCCAGAATTAGTCTAATGTTAGGAGTTTGCAAATTTTAAACGAGTTTTCTTTCCTTTTAATATTTTATTAAAGTAAAAATCACCAAATGCGTAATTTATCTCTATAGTAGCGTACTAACCCCTCTTACGACAATTTGACGTTTATAAAAATGTAAACAAAATTATGTTCGTTTAGTTTCTTGCATGAAATTTCACTGTTTTAATTGTGTTTAGTGGAACTAGTTTTAGTAAAAAATGCTTAAAAATTGAAAAAAAGTTATTTGTTTTAATATTATAAAATATTCAGGTAATTCCACTAAGCTATTTTCGACTGCATTCACTGTTTTGGTGTTTGACGTGTAAAACCGACATTTTCTTCATTCAATGTTTTTTTTTTTTAAATAAGTTCGAAATCTGAAGAAAATTAATTCTCACTTATTCAGTGGTGAGTTAAACCAGATTTTGCTAACTGTAGAAATAAACTAACCCACAGTGGACTGAGGAAGCAGTTTTTCAGTGGAGAATGCATACGGAACGAAGAAACAAACTTGATGAATAAAACTCATTTAATCCTGAGTAAACTCACCAATTTTGAAGAGTTAACTCAGGTTAAACTTTAATTTCGCAGTGAAAACTGAACCTTAGGATATATTTATTTAAATCTCAGTTAAGTATGGTCGGTGCAAACGTAATAACGCCTATCCGGCAATAAGTAGCTGGCATTTTAATTTTTTTTGGACTATTGTGAGCAATCTTTTCAGCCATTAAAAACAACATCTAAGAAGCGTTTGGTCATGTAAGATCTCCTGATATCTGACCATTCATAGATATACATGCCATATTCAACAGTTGCATTCATGCATAAATTTCAGAATATGTACAAATAATTTAACACATCACTGCGATGTCTTGCACAGAAGATGCTTAATTTGGTAAACATAACAAGACGATCGCAAATTTCACACCGACTACCTACTTGGCCAAGCTCACAATCTATCTATACCTCTCAAATTAGTTGAACAAACATTATCCAAGCCATTTAGTTATTTTAGCAGCTACTGTCTTGTTATTGTTTTCATTTGTAGGTAGGTACTTCTTTTCCAGCAGTTGATGATGCCCCTTCTTTAATTTCATCCATGGTCTGCTTGAATCGCGCTCCACACAATTGCACAATCTCACTCGATCCGTCGGATTCAAAAATGTCATACTAAAATCTGATCACGCAATTGAATTGTTCTCTTACATTCACAATAAGTTTTGTTATTATTCTCTCTCAAATAAACATATTTTTTCGAGAGAATTAGAAAGAGAGTTATATCAACGACAACAAAAAAAGAGAAATCTTCATTTAAACAACAGTAAATGCGTTCTATATTCATACACTATTCAAATTCACAATTATTGTCCACCAATACAGCTATTAGATGATTATTTTATTCCATTGCAATCACTTTTGTGTATGTGTGTATAATTTGAATGGCGAGGTTGAAGTCGGACACACACCATACCACACAGCAAGCGAGCATTGGGGACCACACACGTGGCTTCCGCAACGCTACACAACAATGTTTATCGTTTGGGAGTCTTACCGCCTGCAGTCGCAGCCGCAGCCGCCGATGCCACTCCGTTACGCCCGCCACCCTCCACTCCAACCAACAGAATCAATCGAGCTGCCTCAAAATCGTCATCGACATCGCCATTCGCCCGCGTGACAGTGACAGAGCCATAATGTGAAGGATGCAATTGTATTGCGGCAGCGGCAACAAACAGCCAACAGAACCCCATTTCCCAGATACCTCTGTAAAATAATGGTTAATGAAGCGATTGATCGTGTACACACATTTATTTGCTGCAATAAAATCCCTCAACACCAATGGACTCGATATACCCTCAGACTCGCCGCATAAATTTTAACCCCCTGCGTTCATTTCGAATCTCGGAATCCGACTTGAAACTTTTCCCTATACGAATATAATTTTTAAGCACGATCGTCAGGAGCGCATTTGCGCCTGACACTCTCCAAGGCCTTTTTTCACTTTGACAAACAGCTGTGGTGCGTTCTTTTTCTGACTAAAGTTAACTATAGTTAACTTTCATAGTTCCTTTAATTCAAAAAAGTAACTTTGAGTAACTTTATGACGTCATAAAGTCGTTCCTAAACTCAAGGTTAAAGTGTCAGAAAGTAACTTTTAGTAACTTTTTCCAACTCATATCATTGATATGAGTTGAAATGGTTAATCTGTCAAACACAGCTGAAACTGCAATGTGGTTATCTTTTGTTTACTTTTTTGTTCTTCTGATCTAAAATTGTCTTCATTTTTGTAAATGTGTTTTCAATTTAACTAATTTTTTTTTGGCGATTTCGATTTTGGGAATTTTTTTCTATTTATTATCTGATTAATTTTCCTTTTTTGTCGACATTTTATTCTTTCGATTTGGTCAATTTTTTATTACGAAATTTGTGCATTGTGCCCATAATGAATGAAACAACAATGTACACATTATTGATTCGATTTTGTATAAAAATTAAGTATACAGAAATTTGATTTGCAAATTGTTTCCATTTTTGAAGTAGAAATAATGATTTTTGGCAATAAATTTAATGCAAAGACGATTTTATCTTTTTTTATTCATTCCTAATGTATTTCGATTTTTTTTCAACACATTTCGTTTGACAGATCAACCATATTTATAACTTTTATCGTTCCTAAATGAAAAGTCACAACATCCAGCATAGTTTTTTTTTTTTTTTGAGATTTTAATTGGCGCCCAATTAAAGCTCCTATAAATAAGTAACACAATTTCACTCGAGTTTAACCTTTCCTTTGTGTGGGAACTTAAATCACCCCACACCATTCACCACAGTTTTTTTTTTTAAATTATTCTACTAAGCGTGAGATTTTAATTGGCGCCCAACTAAAGCTCCCATAAATAAATACATCCCTGAAAATGTTGTTATTGCCGGTTGGGCAATGTTTATTACCGCGCCAAGGCTTTTAAGAGCCAAAAAATTGTATTGTAAGCTGTCGGTAAGGAAGATAAAGAAGGCAAGGTAGGTGGGTAGGTAAATTTAAGTGTGGGTGTGGTAGGCTGAGGTCTCAGGTCTGAGGAAACGGTGACCAGTCAATCCGAATCTTAATGTCTTAATTTATTTTCATTGTTCGTTCGGTGGAACTTTTATTGTGCATTAGGTAATTGTCTACCTTTACCGCTGGCTTATTCGGGCTACCAACCTGCAATTTGATATCAATTTTGAGCATTTTTTTTGGTTTCATTTTCAGGTTTTGCTTATTTTTTTACGCCTTTGGTATGATTTGCAATGTTTTTTGTATGTTTCTTTAGTCTAAAATGTGTTTTTTTTGGAAGAAAATCATATATAAGAGGTTGGATGGGGAGGTGAGTAGGGGGGGGGGTTAAAAACCAGGGGATCGGGAAAGAGATAAATTTCTGCCATAAACACAGTGTCCCTGGAGAAACGATTAAAGGGGAAAGAGGAGAAGACAGCGAGTAGTTCACTTTACCTACCACATAAAGCCGCAGCATGGCCACGGGCCGGGAGACCACCAAAGAAGACTTTGATATACGCTGTCTACTTTGTCTTTCTTTTTTGTTGTTGTGTATTCTTTTGTTGTTGTTGTTGTTGTTGCTGCTGCTGTTGTTGTTGTTGTTTACTTAATTTGACTTGGAGATGTGCGCACTGTTGTTGTTGTTTTTTTTTTTATTTTCTTTTGATAGAGATGAGTAGCATTTTCACTGCTTTGGTTTTTTTTTATAGTAAACGGTGATGTGTGTTCAACGGGTTTTTTCTCGTTTTTTTTTTTTTTTTTGCTTTGCTCTATGTTTATCCAATAGATTTGCAAGAGGTTTGTTTGCTTATGTTTTAGTTTACTTTTTTTTTTATGCTTGTTAGATCACTATTCTTGTCTTTGTGGAGTGTTTGTTTATCGAATTTGTTGTTTGAATAGGTTTTTGGATTAGATTATAGCTGGTAGGACAATATACGTTTAATAAACTTTTCAGCATGATTTAAGATAAAGACGTTTAAAATTGTATGAATTGATCGCTAATCTGGAAAGTTTTAGTATCGTTTGAGTGCATTTCTAAATGGGAATGAGTTTAGGTTTAAAATTTATGGAATCGAATGTGAGGTTGAGAGGAGTTTTTACAGCGAGTGGTATTTGAATAGACTATCTAATGCATTGAATATGTAAGATAGAAAAACAAAAACTTCAGAGCATAAGTCGAAAAGTTGTAGTACCAAAGATTATAAATATTTTTAATGTCGTTTTCGATTGGATATCCCTAGTTTCTCCTTCTCCACACTTTTACTCCACATTTTCCATTCTTGATAGAAATGGAACAGTTCCGAAATCCAACCAAAAATAACTACTGCCAAAATTGAAGATTGAAAGTTACAGTTTGCACCAGTAAATGCCAGCCATAGCCAGCGACTATTCTGGCATTTGGCGGCATTTAATCGGATGTAGAATAAGACTCTCTGAAAGCGTTTAGATTTTGATTTTTTTTTCATTTATGAAAGCAAAAGTAAACAAAAACTGAACGTAAAGTAAAAGTTCGCAATTAGTATGGGCGCATGAAATGATTTCCCTGTATTCACTTGATTTTTTATGACCACTGAAAACAAAGTGCAGATCCTCACACTTTCCTTAAATCTACTACAATTTCCATCAAACTTACTGTAGAAAAAACCTATAGAATGAACTGTCAGAATTATTTCTATAGGTACCTTTGCATTTAAGTATATTGCCGCGTGCTTTTTTAACAGTAAATTTTCAGTGCTTCAGGGTCCGCCAAATAACTTCTTTTTTTTTTTGAAAATGGCGCAAAACATCGAGTGTAGCTTCGGCTGTGTGGCACGTAGCACCGTCCTGTTGAAACCAAATGTTGCCAATATCCTCCTCTTCAATTTTTGTGAACAAAAATTCGTTCAACTTGGCCCGATAACGATCGCCATTGACTGTAACGGCCAGTCCTTGCTCATTTTCGAAAAATGGCCCAATTATGCCTCTGGACCAAAATCCGCACCAAACAGTGACTTGTTTTGAGTGTATCGGCTTTTCAATGTATGCGTGCGGGTTTTCTGTGCCCAAATGCGACAATTTTGCTTGTTTACTACCTGCCAAGATCAAAATGAGCTTCATTTTTTTTGGCAAAATCGGCATCTTCTCTAAGTCGATCGCAGGCCCACTTAGCGAAGCGTATACACAACCATATTCGTTCAGCGGAAGGATAAAACTAATTATCTGTCAAATCAGACATGAAAAAAAAAACGTTAGATGGCGGACCCTTTATTACCTCTGTTTGCTTACTTCCCAAACCTAACATTTTCTACCAATTTTAGTTTAAAGTTCTGTCAAAGTCGGTATAAAAAATAAAATTGGACTAAAAAATGGTAGAAATGGGTAGTTTTGGGAAGCAACAGACCTATTATACTGGGGAGAGGAAATTGATTGAAAAAAAACAACTTGGGGGCTTAGCAATTTACATATCAAAAGCAACAACGACTTATCCCCTTCGGACTTAACTTAGCGCGGAGAATTCTCGGTGCTTAACAGAAGCACGGAGAAAAACTGTGGTACCGGCATGAATTGCATACTTGTTATCGTTAGTTTGTATGGAAACTCCATTTTGTTTCGTGATCGCGTCGCTAATCCCCGATATCGTCTTTTTCTCAACCAAATCGTTCCGGGCTTGCGAAAAAAACACGGTTATTCTTTCAATTTATTCAACATTAAGCAACCCTTTGCATTTCTTGACTAAACTTCATATTTTTTTGACATTTAGTCCAGAAGGAAAATCAATCAAAAACCAAACCAAATTTCTACTAAATTCCAACAAAGTGTTATAATCTTTTTTGTGTAGAATTTTATAAGATAGAATTAAAAAAACTAAATTTGGCCCTGAATCAAGGGTACTTTTAAGAGAGTCTTTAGTAACACATACATAAAAATAAATCTGTCTATGTATACTTAGTCGGATTTTTTCGAAGCGAAAGTCAAAATTTTCTTTGGCCAATTTTTAATTTATCATTGAAAAACAAACTGATTGTCCAAGGCATATTTTCACCGCCATATTTTACACCTCGTCAATTTTATATTAGGGAGAGATAAATTGAATGATCTCTTAAAATCCCAGTTTACTAAAATTTATTTACCGCCGAAAAAAGTCAACCAATATTTTTCCAGTGGGATTTTCAATTCAAAAATTAAAGTTGCATCAAAAAGCATACACTATTTAACTTCACTTATAGCCACACTATTTTTGTTTCTAACGTTTAGAAATAACCCACCTTCTATTTCTGGTTATGGAATTTCATTATTAAAAAACATTTTTTCTAATTTGTCACTTTATTAAAGAATTTGCTTCAAATGCAAACACAATAACAATTTTTTTCAAAACCTCACGAATAAAAAAATATAATACTTATGCAAATACATTTCATTCGCTGTACAAACATCAAAGTTATGACAATCGATTGGTAAATCATTCGCAGTAAATAAAATGTAGAGATGAAATATGCGTAGCATTTTTAAATAGGTAATTATTAGTAGGTTAACTTGATATTCGAATGTTATTTTTATTGAGTAAATAATGTTGGTTTGTATTTCCTATTTTTAAGAACAACATCTTAACTGTCGAATGCGACTAAAAATAGCAGAATTGAGAGTTGTCAATTATAATTTTTTGCCCTGTAATAACTTTCTAGCAAACAGTGGGGCGGTTACTGTCGTATATAAAACAATACTGTCTAAATTGGGGCTCGAACATAAACATCTAAGTCAAGCACTCCGTGAGGGGAGATCACGGTACATGCAGCCCCTGAACCAATTAATACAAATAATTCTTTAGACCTACCTTAAATTCAAAGTATGTATTTGTCTTTCTTTTTCGATTTTTACTTGCTCTACGTATAGCTGCAAGTATTGGTTTCGTGTAAATAAAAATATTCGAGATTGAAAACAAAACTAACACTACGATGACCGAGAAGTCTAAAAAAAATGGATTTCGTCATGCCATCCGTCGTGTCGTTCTGTGTGTCCACTGTAATTTGAGCTAGAGGCTAAACGGGTAAGCCGATTTGCTTCAAATTTGGTACAAGACATTTTTATGTGATTCCCTCTGGAGGGGAAGTTCAAATTTTAGTTTTAGCTCACCTAGAACGGGTAACTTTAATTGTCTCGATAACGGCCTTTAGTTCATAAAAATTGGCATTTCAGCCCGGCAATCTGACTTATGGAGTTTTCCATTGGTGAAATTAATCAATTTATTGTTGATTTCGATCTATCAAACAGCCAATTTTGACCATCTTTGCGTTCCATTGGGCGAAATAAATTGATTTATTTTTGATTTAAAATCAATTTTGCTGATCTGAATTTTTCGGCAGATTTACCCCTCCTTGTACCAACATAATTTACAGCTGTCAGTTTGCAAATGTGTTTTTTTGGAAGTGATTAATTTACTTCAGGTGTAAAAATTGTGTTCAAAATATGTGAGAAATATTGCCTCATAATAAATAGAACCAGTTTAAAACTAATAGTTAACTTCATCAAGCTCATCTTTTCTTTCTAAAAGTGGATCAAGGGATGAAGTTTATTAACACAGAAAGGAAACTACACGAATAAAATGACAAAAACAAATCAATTTGAAAAAGTGTTCCATTCGCCACTGAATCTGAATTTACCAATGGAAAACCCCATTAGACTTCATCAGTGACTAGTAGTGCCAGAGCCGTCAATACACTAATGGCCATATTATTCACTCGATTCATCCAGATTAAAAATTTAAATCCACATGTAAAGCATATACAAATTCAATGTAAATACATCTGGATTTAAGTTTTAATCTGGGTGTATCTAGTAAATAATATGGCGGTAAGTCTTCTACTTGGCTGATGTATTTCAGTAGTATGAAGAATATTATTTTAAAAACCTTCATAAATAATGGAAATAGGCATTCCACGTTTTAAAAATAATTTTTCAATCTGGTGCTTCTTAATAGTATAACCAAATTGCATTTCAAAATTTAGAAAAACAATTTTCTTTAAACAAAATAAAAAGTCAATTTTGTACTACTTTTGACTCTTTTAAAAAATTTCTCGTTAAAGATATCATAACTCCATGAATCTTCAATATGTGGTTACATAAAGTTGTTAACCATAAGAGCAGGAGTGTATGATCCAGTCGTGCATATTTTGTCCAATTAAATTCCTCAAATCGTTTAAGTTCTTAGCTTTTAGGATTCCCTTCCATTATAAATACACAAATACAAGTAACTCGTAAGAAGTTGCGTATTACAGTGTTTACTAGAGAATTAACAGAGCTTTCTATAGATGTAAGGAATATGACAAGCGATGAAAAAAAAAAGTTTTTATAAATTTTTTTTTTTGAAAAAAACACCTCTTGCCAAAAAAATGATTTTTCAACAATTTTTAAAAAATGTTTTCGAGGCCCATCGAGATATACTTACTTTTTAAGAATGATACGTATACACAACATTCACAAATTTGATATTTTCCAACCACCACTAACTTAATACACCTTTTCCATACTGTGAAAAACTTCTTGATTCCATCTCTGGAAAACGTTCTTTCCATTACCCGAGCCGCAATGCCATTAAAACACCGCAACTGTTTACCTTTATGGATTTGACCGAATTAAAGTGGGCTAATTACTTCTTTGTCCTCACTTTTCTACATTTAAATTACATTTTATACCTACCTCCAGAAAAAACACATCCCATCTAATCCGCAATGATGCGGATGTATTCAAACATTAACTATCCCCGAAACTTCAAACTCTAACCACAAATCCATTTAAACTTTCAGTGTTAATTAATTTTTAATACCTTTTACCAAGCGATGATGAGTTAAACAAAATCCATAATCAAAAACAAAAACAAAAAAAGCCGAGAAGAAGAAAAGCAATCAACTAAACCGTGTATAGAGGTAACCCAGAGCGTAGCGCAGTGGCAGCCTTTGGCAATCAAGCCGGCACACACCGTTCGCATATAAAATGCAGAATTCATTACCGCAATTCAGGCCCCCAAAGAAGAAGACCGACGACGCGACGGTAGATGAGGCGAGGCGATCCATGTTGCAGTATAGTAATACGGGTATACGTAGAGGGGAAAGGCAGTGTAAGTGCGCGCCTGCGAAAAGACAGGCGCATAGTGCCACCGCGTACGCTGAACGCAAGGCGGTGCGCGGCGGCGCACAATTTTACACAGTGGCGGCAACCATCAAAGCCGTCAGTTGAATTATTACAAAGTGATGTAGCATGACTAAGTACAATTTTTACTCTCTGCTGAATGAGGTGCAGCGGTAGAAGTAGTATGTAGTGTAGTAGAATAGTGTGAGAAGATTAAAAAGGGAAGAAAGACGATCCCGTAAAAAAAAAAAAAAAACAAAACAATAATCATAATAATAATACTAATTATATTGCTTTTATTATGGATTTTATTATTAGTTTAGGTTCTTCCCTTTCATGATCTTAATCATCTGCTCTTCGTTCTCTCGGTTCTTTATGTGTGGCCGGCAAAGATGACGCAAAGTGTCATTCCATTGACAGTTCCAATGCTTCACATGACATTTTTTATTCTATAAAAGAAACCATTAAGCTCCCATGACATATTAATTCATCGATATCTACCTATACGGCTTTCTCTATGTGTGCCATTTGGATTGGGTTTGTTCTGCGAGAATGGGGACGACCTACCGCAGGCAGGCAGGGTTTAGAATAATCCAATCTCCTCACTGACAGTTACCACTCTTTGATTCCAGGTAGACAGACCCATATGTTGAGCCTTTACCTACAGCAGTGATCTGTCCACCGAACTGAAAAGATTATACATAGGTACCAAGGGTCTTCCCAAGATTTTTTCACATTCGTTTGTTGTTTTCTTTTTGTTCATCGATTTTCCGATTTTCAATTATACGCCGCATCCCCCTTGGATTTGGAAGATTAGGTGTGCGCAAGTGAGTTGTATAGATATAGAGTGACAGTTGTTGGAAAGACACTCTGGCGAACCTAATCCTCTCTCCTAAGAAGCTGAGGTCAATTTCTCGCACCTTTTTTGTTGGTGTATCGCACTCGCACTCAGAGGGAGACCTCTTCCACATCTACTTTCTACTACATTTATATGCTTTTAACTTTTTCACTCTTTCCGATGATTCCGTTAAAATTCGAAACAAAAGAAAATGCATTCAAAGTATCAAATGCACATTGAGATGTAAACACAAAGTGACACCTTAATTGGATAGGTTTTTTTTTTTTTAATTCTCTCTCTCTCTCTCTTTTTCGCCTTCAAAAATAAAAATATAAAAATAGATGGCAGCATAATAGCTAAAGAAGATGGGGTTTTGAGAAATTCGGACAGAAGATAGACATCTCCTCCATTCGGAATGATTAATGGATTATAATTGAATTTGACAGATAGATGATGATGTTATGTATTAGGTATCTGTCTTTCATCTTCGATTTCCCTTTGATTCTTCAATGTTTCTTCTTCCATGATTCCTCTTTTTGAACCCACTAATCCTATTGATCCTCCAGAGTATAGAGTCTTCCTTTTTGTGTATTCATTAGCCTTTTTGTTAGGTGTGAGAATATGTTTTTCTTTTTTCTTTATTGAATTTGCAAAAATATATAAATCTCTATTCAATTTTTACGAGTTGGTATGATTGTGTATACAAACTCAAACTCCCAATAATTCCAAGAGCCAACCGGAAAGGTGAAAATTATTTCTGACGAAATATGCGGTAAGTGAAAGATTTTGTTTCTTTGATTTTTAAATGCCGGCAGTCCGGCACTAATGAATGTGTTCTCGGTTAGGTGAACATCTTTTAACAGGCGGTAAAGTTGAAAGTATAATATCAACCACAGAGCAAGGTTAAAAGAGGAAGTTGCAGTATGTTTCTATCTTAATAAAAGTAAAATTTATGTGCGTATACCTTTGCACTTAGGCCGCAAACACAATACAAAAGTTTTTCAATATGTTTGACATAATTGTTATATTGAGTTGTGTGTCAGAGGGTAGAAGTGTTGATGTCTTAATTTGGAAGTTCTGTTTTTTTGAGGTTTCGTCTTTCACCTGGTGTAAATGGTGAAAATGTTTTTACTGCTTTATAGTTCGTTGATGGGAAATAGTCAGTATATAATATTGTATTGATAGTTTGTGGGCGATTTGTATGTAGTATGTTGAAGTTTTTAATTGACAGATATTTCGAAAGCAATTTTGAGCTAGTTACCTATATGACGTCGTGGAGACCCAAGGCGTAGTGACTTAAAACTTTCAACCATTTCCGTGTGCGTATTATTGGTAGGAAAAAAGGGGGCCTACAATTTGCTGTCGAATCCGAATGGCTAAGGTAAAAGGCACTTATTCATTCAAGGGGTACTCTTGGAGGGTTTGATACTTCTTCGCAAGAGCCAGTAGCCGATTTTTATTCTTTTTTTTATTGAGATGGACGACGCCGACGCTGGGAATCGAACCCAGACCTGCGGCATGACAGTCCTACGCTCAAAAAATTAAGGTAATATATATTGTTTTTATTTAATGCACTGGGTGATTCGCTTAAGGTGTGACAAAAAGCTAGAACGTTCATGTAGATTGGTCGTGATTAAAAAAAAAACGTTTGAGTAGAGGGTATGTTTACCAGAGTGTATCCGGGAAGGGAAATTATATAAAAAAAATGACTTTAAACAGAAAAAAATTATTAAAAAACAACGGTAACATTAAAAAGTTTTTTTTCTGGTGTTTTGCGTAATCACACTTCCTGATTACAACCAAGAAATTAATTGTCAACCCTTATTAAGAGACTCTTTATTAAACCTTATTCAGAGCATAAGTGCGATGATTAATCAGTCACAATAACAAACAATTCCTTGGGTTTTTTTTTTCTTAAAAAGCACTTTAGTTTAAAGATACATATTAAAATGAGCCACTCAACTAATAGAAAAATGACATGATTACCTTAAACGCAAGATTAGTTAAATCGATAAAATCTGGTTTTAATGGATTGTGAACAAATTGGCCCTAGGACCAAAAAATACAAATACAAAAATGATATATTATTGTTACTAAAAACAACTAATTTAATGAATTTTATTTTTACTAAAACACCTATGGCTGCGCATATATGTGCAGTAGTGCGATAAGCTATGCGATTTTTGGTGCTGGTCACTTTGCACTGCTTCTCCTTTTTCTACAAAAATACTATTTAGATTAATTGTTTGTTCCGTATACCCATTTTAATGTTTTTTCAACCTGTGTACAAATTTATTTCTGTTTAGATTTTATTTAAATATTTTCTTCCTATATTAAGAAGCTTCGACTGACTTCAAACCACAATACAAAAAATTAATAAATATGAAATAAAATTATCCAAATCGGAACTATTTCTGAGGATTGACATTGACTTGACTTACATAGGAATTCCTTAAGTGTAACATGAATAAAGCCAAATAATTAAGGCAACGACTCTTAGTCCAATTAACTGAAACAAAACTTGAAAATTTAAGTACAACATAAGATAGTTTAGAACATTAATATTTAGGTTTCGTATTAGCAAACATCTCTTAATGTCAATGATTTTCACACTTTCTTCTTTGTGTTGTTCATTTTCCATACAAATTTTTAAGATGTTTTTATTAGCTGAAGCTGGTAAATTCCAAACAGTCGCAAGTAATTGGTCGTTAAAAAGTATTGCATGCTAATTGACACGTAGTCTCAATGAAATTTCAACTGTTTCTTTTTTTTTTTAGTTTCAAATCAAATGAGGAAATCACTCAAGTCCTCACAAAGCTTTATAGCTCTCCTAACACATCAAATAGCCGCTGGCGCTGGTCAAATAGCAATTGGTTTAAACACAAGAGTCAATTAATATTTCGTTGAGGTATCTTTACCACCCACGATGGTAGTATATCGTATGTAGGTATGTCATCATTAAAACCACACCAATGTTAATACGTCACTAAATTTTTTAAAATGGTACAATGGACAGAGGCAATGTATGTTGCTATGTAGGAACGTTTATAAAAAAATAATTTTTACTAACAACGTGTGACGCATGTACGAGTATATATTAAATGACTCTTTTTATTTATTATACGTGACATATTATTGAAAGTTATTGCTTTGTGGGGAGTAATAAAATTACTCATTTATTGCTAATCTTCGTTTGATTTTAAACATTTTTCAATTGGCTTGAATGTATCTACTGGGGGCGCCAAATGCATATAAATTTTATGACTTAAAGGTAATAAATCTTGTGCATAGAGGTGCTGATGTATAAATAATAATTGGAGAACAAAACAAGAAAACATCTCTATTAAATTAAAGTATATTGTTCGTTTAGCATTAATATTTACATTTAATCAGGTTTTGTTTCTATAACACATTGGGCATATTTATAATGATATTTTAAACCCAAATCCAAGTCTAAACTGGTCCCTTAAGTTAACATGGAGGTTAGAAACAGCTGCAGAATTTGGCTGCTGTATTTAGTTGGAAACAGATCTTAAGTAAAGTCTTCTACAATTTCTCATTAATCCATTGAAAGAAAATAGCTGTTGCTATTCTTTTACTTAAAGTGTGGTTAATTTATATCTAAACATAATTGAAAAAAAAAAAACAAACAAATACAGCACTAACAACATTTAAACAAATCATCGGACGGAGACAAAAGGCAAAATGCTTTGGGAATTGGTGTGCAGCTGGTTGATTTGGTCGAGATCTTCAATAATAAATTGCTGCAGTTTCTTTGTTAAATCGATAACTTTCATAAAACTTATGATCGACCATTCAAAAGACGCTGCTAAGGTAGCTATTTTATTTCGATTGGGTAAGATATCAAAATCCTCTTGAATATTAAAATCAAATCACTTTTTGAAGAAAAAAATTTTTGTTTGTATGTTTATTTTTGAAGTTTGACAGCGATAAAAAGAAGCTTAAATATAAACGTCTACCTATGAGTAACATAAACCATACAGTTTAGTTAAGCAAAGACAAATACAAAATTATTAGAGAACTATGAATATGACCCAATGCTTTTCATAACAAAGAATATCATCATCATCGTCGGCTCGACAACCGGGGTCCGGTCCTGGCCTCCTTCAACAAGTCTCTCCACCCATCCCGGTCTCGAGCCGCCGCCATCCAGTTGCGCACCCCAAGGCTCCGGGCGTCCTGGTCTACGCCATCTCTCCAGCGCAAGCATGGTCTACCACGCTGTCGTCTACCATAGAATGTACCACAAAGAACTTTCCGAGCAGGTTCCTCTTCGCTCATGCGAGCTAGGTGCCCTGCCCACCGGAGTCTACCGAGCTTAATTTTTGTCACGATATCTGCTTCAAGGTAGATTGCGTACAATTCATGATTGTACCGTCTCCGGAATCGTCCTTCCTCACATATGGGGCCAACAATTCTCCTTAAGACTTTTCTCTCGAACGCGGCTAAGAGGTCGGAGTGCCTTTTGCTAAGCACCCAAGTCTCGGATCCATATGTGAGTACTGGCAGGACCATGGTCCTGTACAGCAGCAGTTTTGAAGTTATGGTGAGATTTCTGGATTTGAAGAGCTTTGACAGACTATAGTAGGCTCTGTTGGATTTGAGAAGCCGCCCGCGTATTTCTTCTTCTATATTGTTATCGGCTGCTACTATTGACCCAAGGTATTTAAAGGATTGCACCACTTCAAATTCGTGCTCCGCTACCTTGATTGTTTGACCAACTGTTCCTCTCGCATTCGACGCCACCATGTACTTTGTTTTACCTTCACTAATGTGCAGCCCCAGATTTTGTGCCGCCTGCTCGATCTGGATGAAGGAATCATGTACAGCTTGCTCAGTTCTTCCGATGATGTCGATGTCGTCTGCGTAAGCCAGTATCTGGCTGGACCTGTTGACGATGGTCCCTCTTGTTGCCGTGCCAGAGTCACGGATTGCTTTCTCCAACGCCAGGTTGAAGAGGAGGCAGGCCAAACCATCCCCTTGTCGGAGTCCATTAAAGATGTTGATTGGTTTGGATAGCAATCCGGCTATTTTTACTTGGCTTGTTACGTTGGTCATGGTCAACCTACATAGTCGTGTCAATTTATTTGGGATGCCGAATTCTCTCATGGCTTTGTAAAGTTCTACCCTGGCTATGCTATCGTAGGCGGCCTTAAAGTCTATAAACAGGTGGTATGTTGGGATGTTAAATTCTAGACATTTTTCCATCGCCTGCCTAAGGGTAAGAATATAAATTTTATAATAATATCCACGAATTGGTTGAACGACTATGAATATCCCCCTTTATGAACTACATATATAAACTTAACAATTCAGGTTGCATTTAAAAGACCTTAGGTTCTACAGGCATATATTTAGTTTAAATTATAAAAAAAAAACAAGGCCCTGAAGAGTTTTGAATTTTGGCCGTAATAACTTCATCTTTTCTATGCTGAATTAACCAAAGCCTGACGATTGTAATGCAATAAATGAACCAACTTCAATGAGGTATTGTTTTTTGAAGAATTGTGCCTTTATTTATACAACGTTTTTGAAGTTTTTTTTCTGAGAACTTTTATATGAACCATAAATAGACTTAACGTGCAAATTCCGGTCAAAAGTTAATACGTGCATATTTCGGTCAGTAATAACAGAAACCTAATTTAAATAAATACAATGGCCTGATTGCTTCGAATTAAGATTCAAAACAGTTAATATATGGTTTCATGGCAACTCAATTTTGGGTTTTAGAGCAGATGATTATTATGTAGGTACTAAGAAAGTTGCTATTTTGTAACTTTGAAAAAATTAAGAAATTACTACAGAAAGAAAGTACTTTCTAGATTTTATGCATGCGGAATAAAATTCGTACTAAACAAATTCTTCCGAGAAAAGTAGTTACTATGATAAGAGCAACCAAAGTATTTCAAAGTCGCTTCTAGGGAATTGCTTAATATACCTTTAGCTCAAAATTAAAAAAAAAAAAAAACGATTCAGTGGTGTTGGTTGTATGTCGAGGAAAAGACACTCCATACTAACATAATTACTTTAATAACTAGGTGGCTAGCCCGGCTTCACACGGATAGACAAACCGAAGCCTAAACCTAATTACAAAAGAAAATATAAATAATTATTTAAGATACTTTTTGTAATTGGATTTAACCCACTTCACGTTATAAATGGCTAAATTCGTAAAAATATGATCATCTTACTCCAACCTTTTTTTACTTTCCCCAAATGGAAAGATTTTTTGTAATCGAAAACCACTTTTTTGTGTATATCCTATTTAACCCTATAAATACCAAAATTTTAAAAATAACCTTTCAAACAAACAGAATTTTTAAAATCTAATAACCCCATTTTGTTTTTACCCCACTTCTTCCTATAAATATTAATTTTTTGCAAAAAAAAAAACTTCTAAAGCCATCCCTTGGAAGAAACTTTGATACACAAAAACAATTTTTGAAATCGAATACAAACATTCATTTAACTTTTTTGTCTGTACTCAATTTCACCCTACAAATATCAGATTAAAAAAAAATATATCTCTAAAGCCATCGACTAGAAATAACCTTCCAAACACAAAAAGAATATGTTAAATCGAATATATTTTTAGGTGTTACCCCATTTCCCACAATAAATAAATAAATTTCCCCCCAATAAAAAGAATTGTTGAAATCGTATAACCAATGTCTGTTTTTAGCGCACCTCACCCAATATATACCAAATTTTTGAACCATCTACTTAAAATAACCTTTCAAACACAAAAAGAAATTTTTTTTCTTTATTTTTAACCTATTTCATCCTTCAAATATCAAAATTTGGAAATTATATATCGTTAAAGCCATTTGCTAAGAATAACCTTTTAGACCCAGGTAGAGTTTTTTTTCAATCGGATAAGTCTTTTTTCATTTTACCCCATTTCACCCTACAAATGCCAATTTTTGTAAAAAAATATATCTTTAAAACCCCTAAAAATCACCTTTTAAACCCAGGCAGAATTTTTTCAATCGGACACGTTTTTCATTTTACCCTATTTCACCCTACAAATGACAAAATTTTGACAAGAAAAATATTTTTAAAGCCATTTCCTAAAAACCACCTTTTAAACCCAGGTAGAATTTTTTCAATCGGGTACGCCTTTTTCATTTTAACCCATTTCACCCTACAAATGACAAAATTTTGAAAAAAAATATCCTTAAAGCCATAAGCTAAAAATCACCTTTTAAACCCAGGTAGAATTTTTCAATCGGATACGCCATTTTCATTTTACCCCATTTCACCCTACAAATGGCAAAATTTTCGAAAACAAAAAGAATATTTGAAATCAGACGTGTGGTTTCTGAGATTAGCGTGAACAAACAAACATAGCAAGAGTTTCGCTTTATAAATATAGGTAAGAATTAAATAATTAGGAGGGGCAATTTTCTAAAAAAATTGACTTAAAATAGAAAAAAAAATTATAAAAAAATTAAAATTATAAAAAAATTACGGTTTAACTCACAATGCGATATGACATAGCATTTTGTAAAACTTGTTTTTAAATAAAGTTATTTTAATGAACAGTTTTTGAAAAATTAATATTCAAATTCAAAATTTTGAAAAATATACTTGGCTATTGTAAATACAAATTATCGGAACTGTTTTCAAAATATGTTTTCCTTAACGACTTTAAAATGTTATTGATATTTTACGGTATACCTTTATTTTTGGTTCTACAAAAAAATAATCATGTTTTTTGACAAAGAATCTAAAGCTCTACCAATAAAATTTTTGACAAAAACTCATCTGGAAAATGTCGAAAAAAGCAAGGGGCAAAGTTTAGAAAAATCCACCTAGACTTTAAGTTTTAAGACAAATAAACCATTGATACATATTTTTGTATTTTTTTTTTGTCGATGTACGTATATCCATATCAAGGTTTTGTTCAAAACCTAAAATTACTATAATTGAGAAATCAAAAAAAATCATTGGACAGAATATTTTACTGACCTTTTTGCAAAAATTGACAAAAATAATCTATTGTGTGATGTATTTTGACATGCAGGTAATTTAAAGAAAGACAAGGAGGGTCCCTAAAAGCACACTTATAAGTAGAAGAAGAATCAGTAGTAAAAGCAGTAACGAGATAACAAGAGAACTTTGGTACACGGGGCGTATACGCAACTTTTTTTTTTTTTTTATTAAATTGAATACATATGTAGGTTGATTTGCATAAAAAAAAAGCTAAAGTGTGTGGGTTAGATCAAGGCAAGTCAAAAATTGTATGGGTTGGGCTCTTTTACCCCCGTTTTAGTGGGAAAATTATCTCAAAAAAATATTTAAAATAATAAACAATTATTAAAAATATGCACGGCTGGAACGCACGAACTTACTCTTTTGGTTACAAACTGTAACCTAGTCACATATTCTGCATGCATGTTAGTGATTCAATAAAGATATTTCTAACAAGAAAATGTTAAAAAGTCAAAAATTTAAGTTTTAATTTTTGTTCAAAATTTTTAAATGCAATATTGTTTGAATCATTTTTAGAAGTACCAGAATACAAAATCGGTATAACCATTAAAAATATATACATTATACATTAATAACCCAGAAATGCCTATATTTCTGTTGTGTGAATTTTTTTTTACAAAAACCTGATACGCAGTTTTATTCCAATCACTTTGTTGTTTACGAATCAATATCGTTAGAGCCGTTTTCGATAAAATTGTTTTATGGCAACTACCCATTTTAGATGAGCTGAAACAAAAATTCGAATTTGAACCAAATTTACCCAATTTGTTTACGCTCTAGCTGAAATGACAGTATACGCACGCACACACGGATGCACAGACCGACGGTATACAACTAAACTAGTAGCATCAACCGAATATAACGGAAAAAAAACTTCGCTCTAGTCTTTTGATGTTTTGAGTGTCCTCAATTTATAAGTTGCATTAAGATTGGACACAGTAATTTCTCACCACACCACACACAATTATACTTTTTGCTTTCGAAACAAACAAATCAGTTCGACTAACCTCATCAATTAGCAATAATGTCCACTGCCACTAGAGTGGTGGTAAAATGCGCAAAATTTAACTTTATTTCCAAACAAGCTATCAAAAGCATTTATAATCCGATTTCAACACTGTTATCAGATTCAAATCAGATGTCAGTGCAGTTCATAACACAAAGCTCAAAACTGCGCTCCAGTTTTCGACTATAGTTAACGTGTTAATCCAGTCGATCTCGAGGGGCCGGCAGTGAGCGTATGCCATGCTGTTGCTGCTACACTGCCACGATAATAATCGGGGTTAATTATGTGCAAGCTGTTCACTGGTGGTCACACAAATTATCCAACTCTAATTGGTCACATAGTGTTACACATAGTACCACACAATTTGAGAGATACTCAGCGTGTTTATCCCTGCATGCGGCCTGGAACCTATGGACATCACACATCTCATCTCAGGTATCTATAGGCCCGGCACTTTTTTTAATCGCTGCCGGACCGGACAGCTGTAAGATTGAACGAAGACACACATTCTTGATGTGTTATCCATTTATTTGTAGTAGTTGAGTTGTAGTTGAGGATGCAGTCATTTTGGCCATTCCTCGTTTGTTCTACTCCCGTCCCGAGTGCCTTTGCCATTGCCGTGTGTCACCCTACGTCCAGCCTCTCCGCAGTGTCTCCACTCCCATTGATCTGATGCCAAAGCCAACTAAACAAACTGCCAGGCATTATTCTCAGGATATGTGTGGTTGGTATATATGTATATACGTACGTTCGGGCATGGCGGACCACACACATCGTCGATGGCGGCGTAATGTGGCTCAATTATGCAAATGCAAAGCTTTTTTCTCGTTTTGTTTAAGAGGTTCTTTGGAGATAACGTTAAGCGATTAATACCACGAATGTATCTGTTGGCGGTCGTTTCGTTTCCATTTAATAAACGTATGGTTATTTGTTATTCGTGCTTTGGTAGTTTTTCTCTCGGTTATTTTTTTTTTATTTGTTCCTCTTTTAATTCTTGGGCTATTTCTTATTTATTTTTTTTTTTTTTTTGCTGCTCGCTTGTATAACAAAACAATGGCAATCAAATGGGCTCCGATCTCCGACTACGACTTATTATACTGCAAATAAAAATAATCTGAGAAAATATCTAGGATAGGAGCAACGAGCAACGGAGGTTGGAGCAATTATTTTGAGAGTGAATGTTTGTAAGTTGGCAAAAGGCATGAATGAAAGTCGTTTCATTGAATGAAATTGTACATAATGGAGTTTTCTGTTTAATCTGTGTTGAATTCACTTTGATACAGATGTGTACTAATCATATATGAAACGATCTTTTTATGTTTGTACTATATATAATAAGTGTGAATTAAAAAACCGTTATCAACATTGACAAGGCTATATTTCTGAACTAATAATGCAGAAAATCAGAGTTGCCAGGCACATGCATCTTTTTAAAGAGTAGGGAAGAGTTTATGAATTAATTTTATGTATATTTAAACTAATATTTCAATTGACTTATGCTGACGCTACATGTTCGAGCCATTTCGTTCGGAGCCAATTTGGATCATATATTTTCGAATGGCTTAAAATCGAAATAGCTCGGCCAAGCCAAATGGCTCGCTCGCGTATATGATCAGCTTCACTTCCGATGTAAAAGTACAAAATCAAAAGAAACTTCATTGCTACCAGGGTTGCAAAATGTTTTAAGATAAAAGTAAAGCTACGATTATACGGTTAGCGCAAATTTTACACACGTTCACTTCCTGACGTCAAACTGAGGTCAAATTCTGTAAAAATACTGTCAATGCGTTGATGTTTGCTTAGATGAAATCACCCTGTCAACGCAGTTGTAACACATAGGCAGACTGCTATCGTCATCAGCGCGTTGAATGTACATACATATACCAATGTTGACACAGATCAACTTTTCTGCGTCAACGTAGCTTGTGTTGACACCATCTAATTCTCAAAAATGTCTCATTTTTTAGAGGTTTTTTTATCTATCAGCATCGTAGCCATACTCCAATGGAGTTTGACTTCGATCCTTATGTCATCCAAAATCCCCAAAAATGGATTTTTGCGGATTTAAAAATGTAATCTCAAACAATTCGGATTTATTTGAAATTCTTTTAATTCATCAACATCGTAGCCACATCCTTCAATGGAATGCGACAATTTATAGCTTGAGATTGAGAGTCTATATTTGATGTGAAAAAGTCACATTGATTTAACATATTACCGTCGCATTCGAAAAATCGGGCAATGTAAATGCCGACATTAAAATTGACAGATTTTTCCAATGCCGATCTTTTGTTCCTACAGGTCAAGGGAGTACAACGTGGAGGGAAAGGACAAAATCGTTTGTTCCTCAAAACTAAAACAATTTTTTTTCTAGTCTGTTTTCGTTCTCTTTCACAATCTTTCCAGTTTCTTGTATGTATTGAGTGTTAATGTGTCGTCTATTTGATGGTGTGAGTAAATCTTAATGTAAAATGAAGGGGACAGCATTGAAAAATGAAGAGAACAACAAAAAATCGGTCAATGTAAGTGCTGCTTAGTCCGCATTTACATTGCCCGATTTTTCCAATCGCGAATTTTCTTCTGTGTTGTAATCGTGATGTGAGATTTCGAGGGACAGCTGACATGTTCCACACGATTTTTCCATTCTCTCTTACACGATTACGATAACAAAACAAAATCGGCATTGGAAAAATCGTTCAATGCGAACTAACAGAACTTTTCACCAAATATTAATATATCCCTCTTTTGTATTTATAAACGTCAAAATCATCACTTTAAGACTGTTCGTTTACTAACAATTTTTACCATTTTTATAATTGTTAGTTTTTGGAAGTAAACTTCATATGGGCTACGTTCGATATTTAACAAATTCTGTTAAATTGTTCTGCATTCGTCTGTTGGGTGAACAGATAGTAAAATTATATAATAATGATACGGGCCGACGGCGACGCACAGTGGTTCGGTTTGTATGGGAGAGCGGAAAAAAGTCTGTTTTATCTGAACGGTTCAACGGATTTAAATGAAATTTGGCAAACGTGTTAAGATTAGTCTTGTACATATTTGGTCAAAATTTGGTTGAAAAATAATAATTAGAAACAAAGTTATTGACATTTTATAAAATTTGAGGGTTTTGATGTTTGTATGGGAGAGAGGAAAAAAAATCTGTAACATCTGAACTGTTTAATGGATTAAGATGAAATTTGATTCGCATTTTAAAATTAGTCTTAAACACATTTTTTCAAAATTTGGCTAAGAAAAAATCATTAGTAAAAAAGTTATTGACTTTTTTTCTAAAATTTGAGTGTTTTGATGTTTGTATGGGAGAGCGGAAAAAAGTCTGTAAAATCTGAACTATTTTACGAATTTTAATGAAATTTGACACACATTTCAAGATTAGTCTTATACATCCTTGGTCCAAATTTGGTCCAGAAAAAATTATTAGAAAAAAAGTTATTGACATTTTTATAAAATTTGAGGGTTTTGATGTTATATTTAAATAAAAGTTTTTTTTAGTAAAATCTTATTTTTTTATTTTGAATAAAATATTATCATTAACTATGTATGTTATACAATTAAATAAATAAATAGATAAAAACTTACAAAAAATAAATAAAAAACAATTATGAAGTAGTGATTTTATAATGCGAAAATGAGGTTTTTAGCGTCTGATTTGATTGGAAGTATTTTCTTTTTTGCCTGTGGCCTTAAACCTGTTATTATTGGATCTGAGGATATGAGTATATGATGCATCACATCTTCATTCGTCGCAATTCGGCTGCATTTTCTCAAATGAAACCTGCGGTAGGCTTTATAATCCCTATTTCGGCATTCTTGGGCTTCCTCTGAGAGCTATCCAACAGGAAATGCACAGATTTTAATTATTTCTTCTCCATGAATCAAAACCTTATGTACGGTTGCTGGCATATTGTACAATTTATATTTCTCAACAAACAGTTCAGCAGTTTCCCACGTGTAAGCTGCATATTTTTTTAAGTCTAATTTTTCATTCGACGTTATTACTTCAAGGATAACAGCAAACCGCCGAATTATGGATTCACTAACTCCAGTGATTTCTGAAGTCATGGTTGGATTTGCAAAAAATCTTCTGGAGGTGTTGCCGTCATTACTTGTCCCCGTACCTTGTCTTACAAGATCGACAATGATGCCCAGTTTTTCACGAAACTCCTGCTGAATTTTCTTCTTCTAAGCATATACAACAAAAACAAAGCAATAAAACTTAAAAAAAACACTTTTTTTTATTTTACCTGCCTTACTTTTAGCGAAAGATTAAAAAAAAATAAAGAATTATCCCTAATCCTTTTCTTTATTTTGTATTAAGCTCTATCATATAATTCAAAATATCATAAAACTATATTATTTTTCGTGTGTTGCTTTCAAGAAAATTGAGTTGAAAGTTGAAAAATTTTCCAGGCAGAAGTAAATGCTTTCGCAAAAATCGAAATTCTCAGCCCTGGGTCAATGTATTAATTTTGTTTTATTTTTAAAATATAGTTTGACATTTTTTCTTAAAATAATGGGCTTAACTAGTTCATTCTGACAATTAATACCGAAGTAATCAAACTTTTTGGTAAACACCACCGTCAAGACGGAGTTTTTTGAAATCCGATTAAGTGAAACATTTTTGAGCATAACTTCCACATCTGCACGTATCTGCAGCTGATTTTTTCTGTGCTTTAACATGAATGTATGGAGCATATGGTGGCATACTTACTTTCTTGGTATCTTTTGGAGCTGTTTTTTTAAATCAAAAAGTTTTAAAAAAAAGCATTTTTTCTTAGTACTAAAGCTTCAGGCTACTTATAGAAGGTATCTTTTATAAATAATCAATATTTTTTTTTATTTTTAGATAATCGAAAATAGACCAATTAAATTATTTAAGAAGCTAGCGAATTTATCTACAGGAACTTCGGAAAAAAACATCTCAAAATTTGTTGAAAATACGGTTCGCGATTTGAGTAAAATTATTTTTCAACTTTGAGGGCTTGTAAATCAGAACATACAATATATATGTTAAAAAATACTTTTAAATCATACGATCGGGTTATCTAAGAGTACTTAAACATAAAGTTTAAAACGATAGACATGACTTTTTCAAAAGACTTTTTTCCGCTCTCGCACCACTGTGCGACGCACCTCGACTTCTTACGTACTTTGCACATGAGACACGACCAGCAAACTATATATTTCATTTACACAAATGATTGCTGACAACTGGGAATTGTCATAAAACATAAACAATTAATATGAGTATTTGAGGTTAAATTCGAAAAAATTTTTGATGTGTAAACATCTATGCTAGCGGTAGAGTGAAATAAGAACTTTAAATTTCCTCTGTGCGACCCAACGAGGTCACACTTAACGGTGTAGTACATTTATTTACGAAAGTCAGCAAAACGACTTCGCGTATCACTTCGATTAAATCTGCGCTTGGACAAACGTTGATGCTAGCACATATTTACCATGAGTCCCGGCACTGACACATTTTTTTATTCGCCGGTCTGTGGAATGCGTCCTAATTTTGTGGATTGCGAACTTACATTTGACAGTTCGGAGAAGAATAGTTGTTGTTTTGGTCGCGTAGAAAATATCTAAACTCAAAATTTTCTAATTTAAATTAATTTAACGCAGTATTTTCTATTTTGTTGATAAGATTATTTATTAAATTCCTTGAAAGGTAAGAACAAAAAGAAGTTGATATTTGCCCTATAAATTACTTTAAAAGATTTATTCGTATTCGAAGATCGCTGTTGATGTGTAAGGCACTTTACTGTTATCGATTGAAGTAGGTACTTGGTTGGAATATCGGTATCCAAAACCATTCTATTGAGCGGTACTGTTGATTGTTTCTACAGTCTATTATTCTATTAAAGCAAACATATAGTACCCGACAACTACATTTATGTATAACCCATCATTTGTTGTTCTTCAAAATGTTCGGTCGCCCTCACTAGTTAACAAATGCCTAATGTAAGTAGGTAGCATAGCGTAAGCGTATATCCATGTGGGCTTATGCAAAGCAACAGATTCTTTAATAAAGGCCGGCGTTATGATCAACATGCAGTATCAACAAACAACATGATCGTCATCAAGATCATCAGCAAGCGCGTTCACATATTGTCGAATGGATCAGCCATCAACTTCAACCAGCCAGCCAGCCAGCCAGCCAGCCCGCCAGCAGCAAAACACAAAAATAGAGTACCTACATACATTTTATATGCACGGCCTCGTCTTCGGCGGGCGTGTGTCGCCGGTCGTATAGTCTTCGTAGGCGACACTCACATGAAAGCTTCCTCTGCTTAGTTTACTTGGCAGATAGATTTATCCATCTATCTTAAATAAAACGTCCATGCCGACCGGCGCTGCACTGGGGTGGCCTCGTCACATGCCATATCTGACTCTTCCGCAAGATAAAAACATATAACTCGCTAACATGGGGGAAAAATTAAACTAAAAAGAAAACAAAACCGATGGAAATGAGATTGTCCTTATGCCACAAAATATGTGTTGGATGCATTATCCGCACTCGTGAACATATCGCCTCACTTCAACTCAACCATGTAGCACGCTTGCCGTATAGACTAACGTCTTTGCACATCACAAACACGAAGAATGATGTATGCAAAGATCCTTATCATAATGTTTCTTCTAGTTTAATCACTTCGAAGAGCTTAAGAGGGCGACGCGACGCATCATTTCATATGCCGCATAATCTTGATATTTTTTTTTGAAATCTTAAGAATGTGATGTATGCGATGTTATGATGCGGCGCATGCAAGTGATTTTTAACGACATTTTTTCGTTGTTGTGTGATTTCATGATTTATCTGTCTCAAATCATCATATTATGTGGGATTGAGATCGAAATAAAACAAAACAAAAAATAATGTGTGTAGATGAGAGTTATATATAACGTGTAATGGGTTATCGATACCTTGTACCATAATAAGGCTGTTAAAACCTATTTTCTATTGATGGGGGTATATGATACGGATAAGACATGAAATTTCACTGAATTCCCAAACGAAAGATTGATCTTTATGTCATACTCATGCAGGAAAGATAAAATTTTTTTTGGGATAAAACTCACATTGCCTGGAGAGAAAAAAATTATGTAACAGTGTGGCCAAAAATGTATCATACTCTATCGGAAGATGCTATAACTTTTGCAAATGGCGGCAGCTGTTTGATATATTTGTGAATTAAACAGATGCAGAAAACACGCTCAATGATCCTGAAGACCGCGGAACATACTGGGTTTACCGATCACCCGGTGCCCCGTTTTGTGCAATTTACACTGTTCCGTGTGTCAAAAATTAAAAATGGCTGTTCGAGTGCCCTCAAACACTGCACATCGCAATAGTTGAAACAACAACAAATATTGACATTTTGAAGGGGCACTGGGTAAAGGGTTAATGGTCGAAAATTAGGATTAAAGCTTTCTATAAGACACAGTATAGTGGCCCATGTTGACTTTTTTGGTTGCAAAATTCATAACTCTTAAACGATTAAGATATCACCGCAAGTTTGTTAGTTACTTAAAGGTAATTTTTAAGAATATAAAATTGGTTAGTTGAAAAAAAGTTGTCAAAAGTCGATTGTAGTACTATATCCTGTCTTAAAGCTCATCCGAGCAAAACAGTGTTGAATAAAAGTAAACGGACTATTTTGTTTTTTTATTTTATTTTTAGGGGCATATTTTTTTTTAAATTTTTGTTTTATATCAGAGCTCATCTAAACAATTTCAGAGAAACTTACATATTTCAAATCACCGAAAGATGAGATAAACGGTAAAAACCGTTTTCAAGTACAAAAATTTGACAGTTTGTCAATATATTTTATTTAAAAGAGTTGTCAAAAATGTCTGTAGGCAAAAGATTAAGAGATTCTTTGCCTTCAAATCTATATAAAAAAAATCAGTTATAGGATTATTAGGAGCCGAGAAAATCGTATAAACAAGTTTTTCAAAATGGTGGCCCTTTCCACAAGAATTTCAGTCACGCAAACTGAGATAAAGGTTAGTCTCGATATATACTCCATGACGTTTAATTTGAATTATAAATCCTTTTTGCATGTTTGACTGTACTAATTATAGTAAGCTTGATTAAATATAATACGCAATTGATTCACCGTTTTCTTTGTCATAATTTTATGTCGAGTTCCTTTCAATAAGAAAATCGATTTTTTTTTCTAAACCAAATCGATTTTTTTCTGAACCAAATCGATTTGCTTCTGTCAATTGAAAGAAACTCGGAAAAGAACCGATTTTTTGTGTGTGTGTGTGTGTGTGTGTGTTACTTGACATCTGCAATTAATTATTTGTGTAGCTATGTTGTCTAAAAATATTGTTAGATATTTTGTTACATTTAGCAATTCGTTCCAACCAAAAAAAAATAAGTTATCTTCTCAAAATTCCACGGCTTTCAATTTGACGTATTAGAAATGTCAAATCTTTATAGTGTGTATGTAAATCGTTGTGAAATCTTGCTATAAATGCAAGATTTGTTTTGACAGAAAAGAATCGATTTAGTTAAGAAAAGAATCGGAACAAAATCGATTATTTTGTTGAAAGGAATTCGACATTAATTTTTTTTATTTTATTTAATTAAACCAAACAATTATAACAAGCAACTTGCTCTATATACATACAAGAGCAATTCCGAACCACCCTAGTAGTTGACTAGGCATAATAAGTTCAATACAGATTCCTTTAAAACTATCAGTACCTCCCCTTTCTATTGAAAGAATCTGCATATACTTTTCAACCTTAAGACACTTGATTGCTCTGTGATGAAGCACCTTAATTAAGAAGCTTATAGACTATGTAGCAACTCTCCATGCCATGCTAACGTATGGGTAGACAAATCTTGGATACATTTTGGAAGTCTAGCTTTGATAGATGCCTCTAATAATTCCTTCCTACTGAGGGAATTGGGTATTAACACAAATTATTATGCCAAGACAACCAGAAGATACAAAATTAGTTTCTGCATCCGCTGAAGTAGCAGGACCCAGCCATAGGCAGCGCTATGAATACGGATATGTATGGACGCTTACGCAGTCGACTTGGAATATCGCTGCGCGATATATTTCAGTCATCGTATATCTTTCTTATTTTTTTTTTGTTTTTATTTTATTTTTTCGTAATAAAAAACTGTGTGTGGTCTTTTATTCATTGACTGGGTGGTCGGGGCTCAATTCTGTGTGGTCCGTCTTCATTACTCCCCGATTTATTCTCTCGCTCTGGTTGTGTGTGGAGTGTGGTTGGTTGGATTGGACTTGGACTGCTGCGCGTCGCGTTGTTGCTGCTGCTGTTCCTGGTGCTGTTACTTTGGCTGCCGCCAGCTGATATACCTTTTGGCATCATCACACACATCACATTTTCCAATCGTCGTCGTCGTCGTCGTGGTCGTTGTCGACGTTGTCCTCGTAGAATTGTCGTTATTTGTTGGCCGCCTGCGCCTGCGCTTATCCTGGCCTGTGCTGTGCTGTGCTTTGCTGACTTGGTTGCCTGGCTAGGATGGATAGGCCCAGGGTGGCCGTATCTTTGATTGCCCCGTATGTTAAAGTCAGTCTACCATAAAAATGTTGTGATATGATTTTTGTTGTTAATTTTGTTTTTATTTTTGTTACTTTTACTTCCCAGCCGGCGTCGTCGCCGTCGTTGTTGTCGGTCGCCATCGCCACGATAATATGATGACGTTCCGGTTCGTTTTGGTAGAGTAATTTCCTGAATTGGTCGGTATAATTTAGATTACCCTTTTCCTCCAACATAATCAAGGTAATAATTGTCTCAACGTTTTAGCACTAATGAGCGGGAGTAGAGATACGAGTATGTATATTATATTGGTTGTTAATTTGGGTTATTTGGGATTTTGGTTATTTAATTCTTCTACCTAATGAGCGCTTGTCGGGTAATAAAAGGTTGACATAAATAACTTTTTTGTTAGATTAGTTGGAATGGGTATCAAAGACAAGCATATAAAACATAAGCATGTAAATTTAACATTTTAGATATATCCCACGCTAACAATCAATGATGCAAAGTTTTGAAATTTATACAGGGTGGGCCAAATTAGACCTATACCAATGTTAAACACGAAAGCATTTTTTATTTATAGTTTTTTTTCGATTGTTTTTTTTTTATTATATTTTAGACATAAGGATTGGACTTATTGCACAGTGAACACAAACTCTGCAATTATTTTTGGATAATGGCGGGTCAATAGTTTACATTTATTATCACATTTTATGGTGTTCAAAATGTTGCAATAGCTGCGACGTCCTGTGTTGACCAAATCTAGGCGAAATGGGAACGTTAGAGATGTGAGAAGTACGGGCAGACCTCGTTAAAGGTTAAAGACGATCGGCCGAAAACACCCAGGTGACGTTGTTCGTGAAAGTTTTTAAGCTGGTCCTGAAACATCAACACGACCACGATCAGCACAGTTGGTTATACAAAGCGGCACCATTTTGAAGAAAGATCTGCACCTCTGTTACCTAACAAAATTTCAGTTGATCCCTGGTGATTCAGAATAACGTTAAGGGTACTTCAGAGCTGTTAACATTTACATAGCAAGGTGTTCTTTGGTCCACCCTGTAGTATGTGATTTTTTTTCTTATTTGTGTCTTTAGATGAGATGCTATTAAAGCCTATTACGCTGCTGATACGAAACGAAATTTTTCGGTGGTCTAGAACAAGACAGCCAAATGCTTACGAAAACCACAGCGAAAAAATGACAACTGAAAGCGTCACCATATGCAAAAAAAAAAAACACAAACGCAAAAAACTACAGAAAGCCACGCTGTAATGAAAGATACAACAAATACAAACACAAAAAAACCTCAGATGTCACTTTCCCGCACACAATTAATGGTCAGGGCAATTCATTGAGTGCGAAAAAAGAGCGGAGACCTCTCCAAATAATCTGCTACAATTATCAATTTCGCTCATCGAACAGCGTACTGCTAAACGAAAAGGAGGACGAAATTTTTTGTTTATGATTTCGTTGTGTCATTTTTGTATAGGATTTTTCGTTTCTCATCAGCAGCGTACTAGGCTTAAAAACCAATTAATTTTGTTGCACTGCGTTAAATTTTTGTATGGAGCATAGGGTAACTAAAAAAACTAATAATATGTGCAGTTCGATTAAAGATAAGTACCTACATATGTATATGTAGATATAAGAGAATTAACATTCTGTATAATACCGAATCCTTTAAACGTTCGCAATGTAGTTCTGAATTTGTAAACCTATAGGTATCAAATTTAATCTTTTTAGTCGTAAATTTATAATTTTTTCCTTGGATCGAATTTCTAGAACATTAGTTTGTACCTACGCTACTTTTTTCATTAAATCAAAATCATTACAGCTGTTTTCGAGAGAATTAGATGAGTTAAAGTAAATATTGTAACGATTTAATAATTACCCAACTACTCTGAATTTGAAACAAGAGAAAATCCTCTAACTGTTTGCAGCGCCATCTCTCGGGAAAACTAAACATCAAACCTTCAACCGTTCACAGTGCCATCTTGTGATTCAGCTGAGTATCAATTCCAATGTTCCATCTGTCAGCGACTGGAAAGGAAACTTCCAGAAGGAGATATTCTCGAATATTCCAGTAGATACTAGTGAAGACTAGAACTATTTACTTCCCTATATAAGGAGAGGTTTTCGAGCGAGTAGACAGTTTAATTTTGAATGTGATAACGTAAAGTAAGAAGTAAAAGTGTATCCGGAAGTGAATTTTAGATTGCATACTAGTGAGATTGAAGAATAATAAAAACGATTTGAACTGAAATAAAGTGTGTTTATTCTGAATAGTAAATACGTGGAAATTATTATTTAAAGGAAATAAGTTTTATTATAGAACCTAGGTAGAACATTACAATATTTAGTTTTCACATGTAGTGAATTACATAAAAACAATTTTTGAAACAAAACCGTTCATCCGTCTATCCGGCTATAACTCGATGTATGACAAACGTATTTTCCATCATCATAATGTTAGGTTTGATAAAATTCTCAAAATAATGTTGTTTGTTAGAATAATTACTGAAAATAAACATGAAAAAAAGGGCTACAGTGGAATGGTTGAACATGATAAAAACTGCATTCTTCATCTACATTGCAGTGGGGGAGAACACCCAACAGTGAGACTTTTTTCAAATGACTATAGATATCTATAAAACCAATCCGAGTAGGTATATTAAGGTAATGATTAATATTAGAAAATGTTAAATGTCTAATGAGTTCTACATTTACGATAAAAGAGATTTTTAATCAAATACGCAGGAATATTTTATTTGTCTCTATTTATGCCAATACAGTGAGACAGTTCTTCCCCAACATTGAGATGGGTTTTTTTTATCACTTTCTCAGAGAAAATATTATATTTAATACTTTAATTAGAAGGCTTTAAGCAAGTATAGGTGAATAATCAACCAAATTATATGAACAATAAAAGAAAAATAACATTTAAAAAAAGATGTCACCAACAGTGAGACACTATCGTTGAAAAATAACACAGAATTTCTCCAATGATACTTCAATGGCGACTTTTCTCACTATTGGCCAACCGTCAAAAATATGTTTAAAAAACAAAACATAAATGCCATCAAATGTAGTGCTAATTGTTTTGCTCATAATAGGTGTGGATTTCAAAAAAGATTTTTTGATGTGCAAACATCTATGCCGGCGGTAGAGTGAAATAAAAACGTGGACTTTCCTCTGTGCGAAGTTTATGAGGTCATACTTTACGATGTAGCACATTACGTTACGGATATCAGCACAGTAGGATATTGAGTACGTTCAGTGAAAAAAATCTGAAGATTCCCTTCAAGCAAACTAGTCCGTTTTGGATTCGTGCAGGTAATCAACAACGTATGGACGACTTCGCTTACGGATCCGAATATGGATCCTCAAAACTGAGCTCGGACAAACGTTGATATTTCCACATACATATTAACCGTGAGTCCCGGCACTCACACAATTTTTTTTTTTAATAAAAAATGAAATAATAGCAAGGTAAATTTGTTTTATTTTTAACCAGCATTCCGTCTTTATTTTGCATTTGTTTACCGCTTTCGTATTTGCAAATCTCCGAAAATTAAAATTTGGTTGCAAAACGAAATCCTATTTTGCCAGGACATAGGTACTAAATTTATATTCTGCTAATTGCAAGACAACTGTCATTTCCATACAAAAAATTCTATTGAAAGTGACTCCACCTCTTCTTAGTGACACTATAGTGCTCCTTGGAGCAAAGTGGCAAACAAATGTAATTATGATGGCCAAGGCTATCTCTTGCCACTTGGCCTGGGCAAGCAAAGAATCTAGGCACATCTATTATTACTGAGCAATCTGGTTTAATTTAAATGTATAGTATGACGTCTGACGTAAAATAATTTTCATCACGGGGGTTTCGTGAATATTTTGTTTTAAATGTTGTCATATAAAATGTTGCTTAATTACGGCAAAATAGAAGTATAAGAACATACCCAGCCAAAATTAATCCCACTGGGATAAAAAGCATCAATTCGTAAACCACTACAGATCACATAATGCAATCCTTAGCTTTAATCTCCTCAAATAAAAATAATATTTGTTCTAATGGTGTAATTCGCACCAGCACAATTGTCGAAAGTTTTCCGCTTTGCTCCTACTGGCGCTTGTGGCGTTTAGTTTAGTTACAGTCACAGATTAGCCACATGAAGATGAGAATGTTTCGCACGTTTCACCCTCCCAAGACCCATTTGTTTACATTGTTGTATTTGTAATTTCATCCCGCGTCGATGAATAGATGTGAATTGCAACAACAATTTAACCAGGTGTGTGAAGATCCCTTCTGTATATATGTGAGATTTTTATACACACATTCTCATTTTGTATCTGATATCTGAGAGTTCAAGCTTGTAGGCAAATTAAAATGGCTGCAGGGGATTCTCATCTTCATGTGGCTAATCTGTGCGTCGGGTGCTTTGTCCAAATCGGATTGAACACAGCCGCTCGCATTATTTACAAAACAAACAGATCACTCCGACTTCCAGTTTAACATTCCCTGACAAACGAAAAATTCCAATGAATTCTGACAATCAAATTGTCAACTGTCATTTGAAAAAATCGTGTGTGCGGATGTGGATTTTTGTACCACTGGCCGACGACAATTTCCACGTTTGTTTTCGATTTTTGTCACCAAATATCTTTAAAAAGCTTCTAAAATTTCGCGCAAAATAGTTCAATCTAATTGCAGTAACTAAAATGCCACCTAAAAAATGTTCTGCTGCGCCAAGCAAAAAGAATGAAATCAAAAAAAAGGAAAAAGTTATTGAGGTAAGTCTGGGATGTGAGTGTGTGTGTGGATAATATGTGCCTGCGCTTTTTGATCCCAATTTCTCCAATGAGTGCAACAACAACAACAAAAAGTGATTCTTAACCTTAAATTAATAAATTCCAATTATTTTTCTTCCATTTCGACACAAAAATAGGACAAAACATTCGGATTAAAGAACAAAAAAGGCTCAAAGCAACAAAAATTCATTCAACAAGTCCAGAAACAAGTTCACGCTGGCGGACATCATCCGAAAACCGATGCCGAAAAGAAGAAGGAGGAGAAGGAAAAGAAACTGCTGGAACAAAAGGAATTGGCTGCACTCTTCAAGCCTGTCCAGGCACAGAAGGTCGACAAGGGAACCGATCCCAAGTCTGTTGTATGTGCCTTCTTCAAGCAGGGAAGCTGCGGCAAAGGCGACAGGTGTAAGTTCTCTCACGATTTAACAATCGAGAATAAGGTAAATTTTTTTTTTTATTTTCTGTCTGTGTGGTGTGTTCGTATTTATAAGATCTTTCTCCCCATAGACCGAAAAACGTTCCATCTACGTGGACATGCGTGATGACGAAGGCACTGACATGCAAAGCTGGGACACGGACAAGCTGCAAGCAGTGGTTGATCAGAAAAATTCAAACGATAAACGTCGTCCAACAACAACTGATATTGTAAGAATCTTATTGGATTAAATGCATTGATATCATAATCTTCCCCTCATAGATTTGCAATTTCTTCTTGGAAGCTCTGGAAAAATCCAAATACGGTTGGTTCTGGGAATGCCCGAATGGCGAGAACTGCATTTACCGGCATGCCCTTCCACATGGATACGTCCTCAAGAAGGACAAGAAGAAGGAGGAGAAACCGTCCGAGATTTCTTTGGTCGACCTGATTGAAAGAGAACGTTCCGCACTGGGACCTCATCAGGTTTGCTGTTGTTCTTATTTAAAACAACCTTCAAGAAGAGCAACGTCTAATCAATCTTGTTTTCCGTAGACTCGCGTAACCCTGGAAACCTTCTTGTCTTGGAAGAAGCGCAAAATCCATGAGAAGAAGGAAAAACGCATCGCTGACGAGGAGAAGAAAAAGAAGGACTACAGCAAGGGCAAACAGTTTGGCATCTCTGGTAGGGAAATGTTTAGCTTCAATCCGGATCTTGTTGACGATGGTCCAATGGAGGATGGTGATGCGGCATTCGATAGCTATGCCCGTTCGGATGACGAAGATGACAACGCAATGGAATACAAGGAACTCGATCTGGCGGCGTTGTCTTTGGCAGCTCAAGAGGTATGACAAAATCATGCCATCTCTTTTCACTAGTGCATTGATTCATTTTTGTTTATTATTTCTAGGTGGATGGAACTGGAACTGTCGCTTCAAACACAAGATTAAAAGACCAGCAAGATGCCGCTGAAGCCACTGCAGTTAAAACCGAATCACCTGCCGACGATGATGCGGCTCCAATCAATGAAAATCTCTTCCTCGATGATGATTGCCTGGGCGGCTTGGAAGACGAACTGAATGACCTCGATTTGGATGAAGAGGATTAAGAAAAAGTTATATAAACACAAAAATATTATGATTGCCAATTTAATTATGACAAGTAATAACTGGGTATCAAAAAAATACAATCGTTTGGATTTATCATTAGCGTAATATGCGTTGTTTTTTTTTTATTCTTAAATTAATAAGCAAATTTTAAACATTACAATTATGTATTCATTTAATTCTACACAAACACACAAAAGGGATTATTTAACTTTCTACCAAAAGTTGGGCGGCAGTATTCCTTGTGGCTTTGGTATTTGTCCTTCCATTAAAATCTTTCCCAGAATTATCTCCAAACGGGCTTTTGGTCCACCCTCGTCCACTGCTGATAGTTTTGGGAAATACTGCTGCTGAATGACGAGCAAGAGTTTGCGAAATTGTCTGCCAAATGTTGCCAACATGTCGGCTCCGGCGTTCGTGAGGAATTCCAACATAAGTGTGGCACAAATATCTGGCAAGGGATGCAGGGCAATGAAATTACTAAGCCATATCCAACCGTTCTCGATACCATATGGATGTGGAGAGCCATCGGTGCGACGTCCTGGTGTCATCATAACAGCCGAATAGAGTCGGGCAATGCCCAATTGTCTTTTCAAGAACATTGCTTGATTTTCTATGGTCCCATCCACAATTCGATAGCCGAGTAATTTCGAGTAATCCTCTATTGATTGTCCACGTTTTTGGGGAATGAAATATGGAACGAGAAAGGGTGATTCTTTGAAGGTGTAGGCTAAAAATAAATTGCCAAAATCGGGAAATAGTTTCCACAGAGAAACAATAACCGTGGCAACGGGAAAGGCGGCTTGGGGATTACTGGAAACTGCCGTATCACCTTGACTGACGAATTTTTTTGCCATCAATAGGATGCAGTAGTCACGGCCAAGCGGATGGTCGTTAATGCTGATTTGTCCATCGGTCGTTTTAAGCGGATTACCATTCATGAAGGAGAACAACTTTTCGAATTTATCCTGAAAATAGAAACGAACAAAGAAAAAACGAATCGCATTACATTTGGGTTATTTAAAACTGGCACACATCCTCATCTAATGTTATCAGGTAATACCGTTATACGACTTTGAATAACAGTTTTTTTAAGTTTTAGTCCTAAAAAAAATTCTATGCGTACACTTAGAAATATAGTAATTGCTTTTTCAAGAAAATCTTGAGTTAACGGAACAATTATACCACCAACAAATCTGAATTTAAATAAATGTCCTAAATTTCAAATTCGCATTTTTTCTCAGAAAGGAAGATTTTCTTCGGATTTAATGAATAGTCAGTCAAACACTTATATGAAAAATCTCACCTGCAAATGTTGTGGACTAACAGCTGAAATGGCATTTACAGGAATGTTGATGGCCTTTTGGCAGGCGAATCTATATTTTTTCATATTATCGTCCGACTGAAGAGGTTTAACCTTCTCCACTTTGTCCGTGTAAAACTTGTTGATTTGTGTGTAGAATTCAAATCGTTCCCTACTAACAAACTGTGAAGATGCCTCTGAAGGCATATTTGAATTCGCTTCGGTTGTTACTTGACCTGGCGCTGTCGTGCCAGCATCAATTGCATCCGTTGGCCCTTGCTGGTCTACAAAATTGGCTTGATTGGAAGCAACAACAGCGGAAGCGGCTTCTGCAGCTGCCTTTTGGTGTTGTTCGTTTTGTTGTTGTTGTTGTTGTTGCTGCTCAAGTGCTTGGGCTTGTTGTTGCTTTTGAAGTTCCAACTGCTTTGCCTGCTCTTGTTGTTGTTGTTGTTGTTGTTCCTGTTGCCGCTGCAGTTGGCCTTGTTGTTGTTGTTGTTTTGCTTCGTTTGCAATAATCGCTTCAAGCTCGACGATTGATTTGCAAAGATTTTCGGCAATTTTTAACTCAGCAGTGCCGCAGTTTTGACTCCTGATCTTTCCGATGAGCTGATCAAAGGATTGTACAAAAGTCTTCAGCTTTTGGTTGTGTGCCTCGGCTGTGGTCAGGACTTTCTTATCGATCGACATCATAATCTTTGCTACTTTTTCATAGCCTAATCGGAATTTCTTCTGATATTGAACTATCGCTTGGATTGTAATCATTTGTAGTGTGTGTTGGGTTTGTTGTCTCAGCGCCTTGATCTCATGTTCTTCTTCACTCAACTGTTGCAGAGCTTGTCTCTTGGCTTCTTCCAACATTTGTTTTTCATTTTCAATAGTTTCTTGTATGCGTTTTTCTCGTTCTTCTTCGAGTTTTTCTCGAATTTCGATTATTTTATTTTCATTTGGTTTGTTCTTGCGGTGGATTTCTTCAATTTGTTTGCGAATGGATTTGCGACGGTTTTTCTCAGCTTCACGGAGGATGATTGTGGCATTGATTGTTTCATAGTCTAAATTCTTTGCATTGGAAAAAAAAAATTACTAAAGGCTTTTATCCGTCTTTTACAATGCTTACCTCGAAACTTTTATTCAGTCGGACAGGCGAAATGATTAATGGACTTTTCACATTCTTTGGGGACTCTTTTGATTCTTGAGACAATCGTGCAGGTCGAATTGGTGTCACAGGTTCTTCTTGATAGGCTTCCTTATCTGGGCCAATGGTTCTTTCGGTTACAAATGGAGAAATTTCAGCGGCGTGTTGCAGGACTTTTATGTGTAAGGCCGAGACTTCAGATACGAGTCCTTCGACGAGGCGCTATAAAGTTATCTTTTAAGATATTGCCACGCTAGTTTTCTATATAATTTACTTACGCTTGTATTCATTTTTGGCTAGACCTATAAATTATTTACAAAATAAAAAATATACAAACTATGTTGAAAACAAAATTTTTATTTGACCAACTTGATCGATGACAGCAAGAATTATTAGGCTTTTCCAGAAACTATCTTTGTCTTTTCTCTTTCTAATTTGACATAAAAATATGTAGGGAAAACAAACAAACGACCAATCACAATCACATATTTTTTGTTTTCCCTACATATTTTTCTGTCAAACTATTGATTTTTTGTTTGCTTATTTGCCACTGACGTCTGGTGGAAGTTCCAAATTGCAAACAAAACGAGAAGAAGTGATGCCAGAATAATTAATTTCTTAATGGCACGATCACACTAATTCTGATTCTAATTTATGCTGTTCTTATCTGGTAACTTTTTTAATTTGTGTAAAACCATTCAGAAAGACGAATGTTATTTTTTGAACGAAATACAGCAACGCATTGTTTTTAAAACGTTAATATAAACATACACACGATTTTTTTCAGCTTCAAGTAGTGAAGGAATCCGACATCTGGGTGTTTTGACAGTAGTAAGAATTCTAAGTCAAAAATTTGTGAGGAAAAATGTTGTTCAATTAAGAACGGTAGTGTTGTGTATGCACAAGTATACAATTCAAAAGTGTTCGCAGCTAGTAAGGTAACAAAATTCCACATGAGACAAGTGTGGTTCTTGCCTTAACATTATTCCATGAAATCGACAACTGCTTTGTCCCCTTTCACATGGGGAAACGTATTTGTAGATTATTTTTTATTGTTAAGTTAAATCGGGCTTTTTTGGTCACTTCCTTTCATATGCAAATAAAACTTTATTTCATACTTTTCCCTACGTTTCGTCGTAATTTCTCGACTTCATCAGGGGTAGTTTATTAAATCTGTATATAGAAACTTACGATTAACAATTTGGGTACACTTTTAAATTTGTTTATAAATTAAACTTACATGAATAAAACTTTTGTTACATTTAATAATAATAATTGAACGATGACAATTCTTAATTTTTGAATTTTCTAAAATAAAAATGAATTATTTAAAATTATTTGAAAATAAATAAACAAAATTAAATAAAAAACCTACAGCACAGCACTTGAGACAAACTAAATGAAAGTAAAGCAATTTAAATCGAATTAAAAATTACACCGCTCTTAATGCAAGAGAATAACTAGCTATTGTGTTGTCTCTATCTTCCTGTGTATTCATTGTTTTGTCTATATTTTGTTGTATACGTAGACTTTCAAGTGTGTACCTATTATTTGTTCTCTTTTCCTTGTCCATTATTACTGTGTTATCAAAGTCTGCGGAGTGTCCAGTTTCTAGTATGTGCTGTGATAACCCAGTGGATTCTCTTTTGTTCCGAATATCAGCTTTGTGTTCGATTAATCTCGTCTCCAGTGATCTCTTAGTTGTCCCAATGTAGATCAGATTGCACGTCTCCCCTTCCTTGCCATTGCACCCAATTTTATAAATGATGTCATGTTGTTGTTCTTTTTCTATTTTGGTTTTTGTGTTGGTGAATAGTTGTCTTATTGTTGAGTTTGATTTGTGAGCAAATGTCACATTTTCTTTATTTATTATTTTATTTAAGTTTCTCTTATCAGTAAGATTTGGAATGTATGCAATACCATAGTACCGCATAGTGTTGCCAACTTCTGGATTTTGTTGAGAATTTTTGTTTTCGTTAGTTCTATTGATATTCTTGTTAATTAAATTATTTATTAAGTAATGTGGAAAATTGTTCATGTGTAAAATTGTTTTAATTGTTTTTATGTTTTCTTCTTTGAATTCTGTATCGCTTATATTTATTATTTTGTTGATAAAATTGTTTGCAGTGTTAATTTTTTGTTGTAAGGGTTGAGTAGAGAGGAAATTAATCATTCTGCCAGATGCTGTAATTTTAGAATACCAGTTAAATTTAATTTTATTTCTTGTTCTGTAAATTCTGATGTCTAGGTAGGGTAAGCTTTGGTTTTGTTCTATTTCAACTGTGAATTTAAGTTTTGTGTGGTAATGGTTCAGGTAATTCAAGATCTCGTCCTTATCTTTTTCTTTAATGATAGCAAACACGTCGTCTACGTACTTGGTGATGAATTTGATGTTAATTTGTTTTTCATTTTTAAGTTCTTCTATTGTTTTTTCTATTAAATCGTCCAAAATGATGTCAGCTATTGTGGGGGAGAGGGGATTTCCCATGGGCATACCAAAAGTCTGGTTGTATATTTTATCTTGGAATTTGAAGTAGTTGTTATCTTTCAGACAAAATTCTAGAATTCTTAAAAACTGTGTTTTTGGTATTTTTGTTAAGTTTTTTATTGTGTCCCACTTCTTCATTATTATTTTTATAGCGAGGTAAGTCGGAATGTTCGTGAAGAGTGAAACAGCGTCAAAAGAAACTAGAAAATCATCTTCCTCTAAAACAATGCCTTCTAATTGAGTTTTTAGTTGAAATGAGTTCTTAATGTTAAGATTTTCGTTTACTATGTTTTTCAAAATTTGTCCTATGTGTTTTGATAGTTGATAGCATGGAACGTTTGTCGAAGAGGAAATAGGTCTCAGTTGTAGATCTGGCTTGTGTATTTTTGGCAAGCCATATAATCTCGGTGCTGTTGATGATGAAGAGTACATTATGTGCTTTTGCCATTGGTCGATGTAATTATTTTTGAAAAGTTCATTTACTAAGCTGTTATTGGTTTTTTGGAGTTTTGTTGTTGGATCGGTTCTAACTGTTTTGTAAATATTTTTATCTTCGAGTAGTATTGACATTTTGTTAAAGTAATCAGATTTGTACATAATAACAGTTTTATTGCCCTTATCTGCCTTGGTCACAACAATTTCGTTTTTGTACCGTCTGAGGAATTTTTGCGTATCTTTATGTATTTTAAGTATGAATTTTTCTATTGTTGTATTTTTTATTCTTCTATTGTGTTGTAAAATGCGGTTGGTAACTCTAGATCTGGTTATTTCCTTTTCCCTCTCATCTTCAAAAGTTCTAATGCTTTGCTCGATGTCAGCAATTACATGTATCGGTGAGAAATTCTCGCGTGTCACAGGGATTGTGAACTTTTCTCCTAAGGAGAGTAACCATTTAACCTCTTTCGGAAAAGAGATGTTAGTTTTGTTTACAAACCATGTGTCATTGAAAACTACTCCTAACTTGTCTAGCTGTGTGTCTTTTAGCTAGACAAGTTAGGAGTAGTTTTCAATGACACATGGTTTGTAAACAAAACTAACATCTCTTTTCCGAAAGAGGTTAAATGGTTACTCTCCTTAGGAGAAAAGTTCACAATCCCTGTGACACGCGAGAATTTCTCACCGATACATGTAATTGCTGACATCGAGCAAAGCATTAGAACTTTTGAAGATGAGAGGGAAAAGGAAATAACCAGATCTAGAGTTACCAACCGCATTTTACAACACAATAGAAGAATAAAAAATACAACAATAGAAAAATTCATACTTAAAATACATAAAGATACGCAAAAATTCCTCAGACGGTACAAAAACGAAATTGTTGTGACCAAGGCAGATAAGGGCAATAAAACTGTTATTATGTACAAATCTGATTACTTTAACAAAATGTCAATACTACTCGAAGATAAAAATATTTACAAAACAGTTAGAACCGATCCAACAACAAAACTCCAAAAAACCAATAACAGCTTAGTAAATGAACTTTTCAAAAATAATTACATCGACCAATGGCAAAAGCACATAATGTACTCTTCATCATCAACAGCACCGAGATTATATGGCTTGCCAAAAATACACAAGCCAGATCTACAACTGAGACCTATTTCCTCTTCGACAAACGTTCCATGCTATCAACTATCAAAACACATAGGACAAATTTTGAAAAACATAGTAAACGAAAATCTTAACATTAAGAACTCATTTCAACTAAAAACTCAATTAGAAGGCATTGTTTTAGAGGAAGATGATTTTCTAGTTTCTTTTGACGCTGTTTCACTCTTCACGAACATTCCGACTTACCTCGCTATAAAAATAATAATGAAGAAGTGGGACACAATAAAAAACTTAACAAAAATACCAAAAACACAGTTTTTAAGAATTCTAGAATTTTGTCTGAAAGATAACAACTACTTCAAATTCCAAGATAAAATATACAACCAGACTTTTGGTATGCCCATGGGAAATCCCCTCTCCCCCACAATAGCTGACATCATTTTGGACGATTTAATAGAAAAAACAATAGAAGAACTTAAAAATGAAAAACAAATTAACATCAAATTCATCACCAAGTACGTAGACGACGTGTTTGCTATCATTAAAGAAAAAGATAAGGACGAGATCTTGAATTACCTGAACCATTACCACACAAAACTTAAATTCACAGTTGAAATAGAACAAAACCAAAGCTTACCCTACCTAGACATCAGAATTTACAGAACAAGAAATAAAATTAAATTTAACTGGTATTCTAAAATTACAGCATCTGGCAGAATGATTAATTTCCTCTCTACTCAACCCTTACAACAAAAAATTAACACTGCAAACAATTTTATCAACAAAATAATAAATATAAGCGATACAGAATTCAAAGAAGAAAACATAAAAACAATTAAAACAATTTTACACATGAACAATTTTCCACATTACTTAATAAATAATTTAATTAACAAGAATATCAATAGAACTAACGAAAACAAAAATTCTCAACAAAATCCAGAAGTTGGCAACACTATGCGGTACTATGGTATTGCATACATTCCAAATCTTACTGATAAGAGAAACTTAAATAAAATAATAAATAAAGAAAATGTGACATTTGCTCACAAATCAAACTCAACAATAAGACAACTATTCACCAACACAAAAACCAAAATAGAAAAAGAACAACAACATGACATCATTTATAAAATTGGGTGCAATGGCAAGGAAGGGGAGACGTGCAATCTGATCTACATTGGGACAACTAAGAGATCACTGGAGACGAGATTAATCGAACACAAAGCTGATATTCGGAACAAAAGAGAATCCACTGGGTTATCACAGCACATACTAGAAACTGGACACTCCGCAGACTTTGATAACACAGTAATAATGGACAAGGAAAAGAGAACAAATAATAGGTACACACTTGAAAGTCTACGTATACAACAAAATATAGACAAAACAATGAATACACAGGAAGATAGAGACAACACAATAGCTAGTTATTCTCTTGCATTAAGAGCGGTGTAATTTTTAATTCGATTTAAATTGCTTTACTTTCATTTAGTTTGTCTCAAGTGCTGTGCTGTAGGTTTTTTATTTAATTTTGTTTATTTATTTTCAAATAATTTTAAATAATTCATTTTTATTTTAGAAAATTCAAAAATTAAGAATTGTCATCGTTCAATTATTATTATTAAATGTAACAAAAGTTTTATTCATGTAAGTTTAATTTATAAACAAATTTAAAAGTGTACCCAAATTGTTAATCGTAAGTTTCTATATACAGATTTAATAAACTACCCCTGATGAAGTCGAGAAATTACGACGAAACGTAGGGAAAAGTATGAAATAAAGTTTTATTTGCATATGAAAGGAAGTGACCAAAAAAGCCCGATTTAACTTAACAATCATAGTTCAAATAATTGGTCAAATTATTATTAATTCGATTATTTTTTAACTTTTTCTTTCAATTTCTTTTAAAATCTCTTATCTTTCACATGATGAAACAAAATCTTACCCTACGTAAAATGTGAAAACTAATATCAAAAAATCTTCCCAGACTTCATTCCCTTCTCTCTTATAAACTGAAAGTTGTTGAAAACTCAGTTTCCTCATGTGAAAGGGGACTTTAAAGGTAGAACCGCACTAGGCGGAACTGCACTTCAGCGACACCGTGCGCACTTTCGCACGAAACTGAACGAAACTTCACGTCGCGACACAGTTGGTCAGATTACCAACTTTGTCGCATAGTGTCGCGTCGTGAAGTGCAGTTGTTGCTTAGTGCGATATAGCTCATACAATTTCCCACAAATAAGTCGTGAAGTTCAGTTCCGCTGAAGTGCAGTTCCGCCGAGTGCGGTCCTAGCTTAAAACCTTAATTTAAACAGTCGATTATTAAATAAGTGTATTGGCTTCACTCAAAATATTTTATTACATTTGCCCATTACCACCAACCGCTACAAATAAAAATAAAATTGTTTTTTTGTCATAATCGGTAGCTGTCAATAAACTGTCAACTCAAAAACTGTCAAACCACATTAGGAGGGCAGAAAAATCTCGTTTTTAGCAAGTGAAGAATCCCAGTAAGAAAAATACTGCCTCAAAATGCCTGAAATGTCCACTGCTGAGAAGCAGCTCCTGCTTAAAAAGCATCAGCGTGCCACTCAATTACGTGCTGAATTCAACAAGCAAATTTCCAACCCCTATCGTCATGCAACCGGTGAGGGTGGCACTGTGGTAAGTTGTTCTCTTCGCAAATGAATTGTTATGTCATCAAAGCTAGCAATGAGAACTTTCAATCCGGAATGTATGTTTGTTTTTCTAGTTCGATGCAGGAATGCAGCGTTTCCAAGCTATGCGTGTCAACTACTACGAACACTTCCGACCAACAGGCAAGGCATTTAGGATGGGAATGCTTACTGTCGTGTTTCCAATCTGTGCATTCGCTCTTGGTTTCAAGGTGGACCGTGATAGAAAGGAACACCTATACCGTACTGGACAAGTTGCCTACAAAGATCGTCAATTTAAGTTTATTTAAGCGAGAACTACATTTTTGGGTGTATTTGTTTCTAAACAATATTAATACAAAGAAAGATTGGTTATGAAGCTTCCATATAAGCGTTTTACTTGTCTTCCAATTGTTTGTCTCTAGCTATGACGTAGTCCTCGAACTTTACCATATATGTTGTTCCTTTGTGCCAATGGGCAGTCACCTTGCAAGGCTGTGGAAATATGTTTTCTTGATATTCAGAGACAGACAGTTAAGATATACAAGAAGGCTACACCACTTACAAATCCACAATGTGTCAGAACTGCTTCCACAATCCCAGCTGTGAAATTGGCGCAATTTAATGAACCTTTGTCCTTAGGCACACTTATGAACGCATTGACCAAAGGATCTTTCTCAATGATGTAGTAAGTGCGTTCATCTTCGTTTGCATGTTCCAGTTTCTCTGCTTCCTTTCCAAAAAGGTTCTGCAAAGGAATGGGTAACGAAACTCCTCGTATTTAACAAGTTTTAGTTTTCATACCTTCCATAGCGTTGTCTTTACAAACAATAGCATCTGTGTGAGCTTTGTTTCTCGCTTCGAACTCCTCTCACGGACAAAGTAGATGTCTATTACTCGAGTGCCAACATCTTGTCCCATTTCATGTAATCTAAAAAAAACTTTGCTCAATTTTTTATTTTAAAATCGATGAAATTCTTACTTTGTTTGTAATTCGGGAACAGTGTACACACGACTTTGGCAATATTGCACAATTTCACTAAACAAGAGAGCTACAATGCTCTGGGAAACCTCTGTTTTGCCCTTGGCCAGTGGGCGATCGAGGATGTTAGTTCTTGGGCGCATCGATGAGATTTTTAATGCTTCTAATTTTTCCATTATTTGAGTTTCTTATATCTTTCTGAATAATAAATTCTTGTTATTCTAACTTAGTACAATTTTTAAATTACTATTTTTCTCATCGAAAATCGAAATGAAATAGAAAAGTTTTAATGGAAGTAAACAAGTTCCAGAATTCCTAAAATGACAGAAGAATTGACATGAGAAATCTCTACACGGTAGATATAATTTTCTCCCTGATGGCTTTGAGAAGTTGTGTTGTAAGAACAAACCGAAAAATGATAAAAATTGCTCAGTATATATGTGGCCCATTAGCTCAGTTGGTTAGAGCGTCGTGCTAATAACGCGAAGGTCGTGGGTTCGATCCCCCCATGGGCCAAGAAACATTTTTTTTATACTCAGAAATGAGATGGGCTGGAATTTCTGTGTAAACATTTCTTTACACAACCATATTAAAGGCAAACGAACACGGAGATTGAATAAATAAACAATAGGGATTTTAACTTTTTATTCTATGAAGTAAATTTTGCTAATTTTTTTCTGTTATTACATTTAAACCGAGCCCTAAGGTGATTACCGAATTTGTTTGAAGATTCATCAAGTGCATATTTTCGAAGTAACAGATTTATGAATGGAGGGTTTTTTATTAAAAATTATTTTCTTTGTTTAAATTCCATAAAGGCGCCCGCCCCTAACATATAAATTCTTCAACAGAAGATGAAGCATTAAAATTCTCCCGTTTTTCATTTTCAAATTTGAATAATCCAATTTTCTTTCAACTAAAATATTATTTTGAGTAATTTAAAAAAATGTTCCTGATGCATTTTCCAAAATAAAAATGCAATATGTTATAAATATCCAAGGACTTGTAACGTATATTGGTACGCATTCTTTACTCATAAATCCAAAACTCGCACCCACAAACCTAAAGTTTCTTTTTAATTGAAACTTCTTTAAGGGCGTTGAGAGTAAAATTAAAACGGCCCATGTTGAAGGACATAAGATCCAAAATGATATTACTTTGTGTACTTCGATCCAACCTTAAAAATGGGGTCGATGGCGATATTTCCGCAACAAAGCCTCAAAAGGGGTTGCGGTTTGCAGTGGCAAATAGCAAATTAACAGACCTTTCCAGCAACGTAAAAATTTCGACAAACTGTTTCCAAAAATTTTTTATTGATTTTTGAAAAAAATGATGGGCTAACCCCTCGCATCTTTTTTTCAACTTTTAAAAAATGTTTCCAAAACCCATCGAGCTATACATCAAAAGAAAGGTCTTGTCAAACTCTATCCGCACATATAAACCAAAAGTGTGTGGAAGGTCTGGTTCTCGAAATATTTTCATCCAAAGTGATTGTTTGACTTTACTGCATTTCGTCCAAAACATTCAAACGCGTTTGTGTTTGGATAGCGATATTTCCGTATTCGAGCCTCGAAATGGGTTGCGGTTTCAAACCTATTAGTTAAATTTTCAAGAGCTTTCTAAAACTCAAAACCAAATTACTCTTAGTGGTTTGGTTCACGAAATATTCGCATCCAAAGTCAAATTACTGTATTTCGATGCAACCCTAAAAAAGGCTTTGGATTACGATATTTCCGCAACCAAGCCGTGTAAGGGGTTGTAGTTTTCAGTTTCGTAGAGAAAATTAACAGGCCTTTCCGCCAATATACATACAAAAATTTTTCCAGCTTTGGTTCTCGAAATATTCACATCCGAAATGATATAACTTTATGTATTTCGATCCAACCTTAAAAAAGCTGTCGATGGCGATATTTCCGCAACAAAGCCTCGAAAGGGGTTGCGGTTTGCAGTGGCGAATAGCAAATTAACAGACCTTTCCAGCAACGTAAAAATTTCGACAAACTGTTTCCAAAAATTTTTTATTGATTTTTGAAAAAAATCATCTTTTTTTCAACTTTTAAAAAATGTTTCCAAAACCCATCGAGCTATACATCAAAAGAAAGGTCTTGTCAAACTCTATCCGCACATATAAACCAAAAGTGTGTGGAAGGTCTGGTTCTCGAAATATTTTCATCCAAAGTGATTGTTTGACTTTACTGCATTTCGTCCAAAACATTCAAACGCGTTCGTGCTTGGATAGTGATATTTCCGTATTCGAGCCTCGAAATGGGTTGCGGTTTCAAACCTATTAGTTAAATTTTCAAGAGCTTTCTAAAACTCAAAACCAAATTACTCTTAGTGGTTTGGTTCACGAAATATTCGCATCCAAAGTCAAATTACTGTATTTCGATGCAACCCTAAAAAAGGCTTTGGATTACGATATTTCCGTAACCAAGCCGTGTAAGGGGTTGTAGTTTTCAGTTTCGTAGAGAAAATTAACAGGCCTTTCCGCCAATATACATACAAAAATTTTTCCAGCTTTGGTTCTCGAAATATTCACATCCAAAATGATATAACTTTATGTACTTCGATCCAACCTTAAAAAAGCTGTCGATGGCGATATTTCCGCAACAAAGCCTCGAAAGGGATTGCGGTTTGCAGAGGCGAATAGCAAATTAACAGACCTTTCCAGCAACGTAAAAATTTCGACAAACTGTTTCCAAAAATTTCTTATTGATTTTTGAAAAAAATTATGGACTAACCCCTTGCATCTTTTTTTTCAACTTTTAAAAAATGTTTCCAAAACCCATCGAGCTATATATCAAAAGAAAGGTATTGTCAAACTCTATCCGCACATATAAACCAAAAGTGTGTGGAAGGTCTGGTTCTCGAAATATTTTCATCCAAAGTGATTGTTTGACTTTACTGCATTTCGTCCAAAACATTCAAACGCGTTTGTGTTTGGATAGCGATATTTCCGTATTCGAGCCTCGAAATGGGTTGCGGTTTCAAACCTATTAGTTAAATTTTCAAGAGCTTTCTAAAACTCAAAACCAAATTACTCTTAGTGGTTTGGTTCACGAAATATTCGCATCCAAAGTCAAATTACTGTATTTCGATGCAACCCTAAAAAAGGCTTTGGATTACGATATTTCCGCAACCAAGCCGTGTAAGGGGTTGTAGTTTTCAGTTTCGTAGAGAAAATTAACAGGCCTTTCCGCTAATATACATACAAAAATTTTGCCAGCTTTGGTTCTCGAATAATTCACATCCAAAATGATATAACTTTATGTACTTCGATCCAACCTTAAAAAAGCTGTCGATGGCGATATTTCCGCAACAAAGCCTCGAAAGGGATTGCGGTTTGCAGAGGCGAATAGCAAATTAACAGACCTTTCCAGCAACGTAAAAATTTCGACAAACTGTTTCCAAAAATTTTTTATTGATTTTTGAAAAAAATTATGGACAACCCATCGAGCTATATATCAAAAGAAAGGTATTGTCAAACTCTATCCGCACATATAAACCAAAAGTGTGTGGAAGGTCTGGTTCTCGAAATATTTTCATCCAAAGTGATTGTTTGACTTTACTGCATTTCGTCCAAAACATTCAAACGCGTTCGTGCTTGGATAGTGATATTTCCGTATTCGAGCCTCGAAATGGGTTGCGGTTTCAAACCTATTAGTTAAATTTTCAAGAGCTTTCTAAAACTCAAAACCAAATTACTCTTAGTGGTTTGGTTCACGAAATATTCGCATCCAAAGTCAAATTACTGTATTTCGATGCAACCCTAAAAAAGGCTTTGGATTACGATATTTCCGTAACCAAGCCGTGTAAGGGGTTGTAGTTTTCAGTTTCGTAGAGAAAATTAACAGGCCTTTCCGCCAATATACATACAAAAATTTTTCCAGCTTTGGTTCTCGAAATATTCACATCCAAAATGATATAACTTTATGTACTTCGATCCAACCTTAAAAAAGCTGTCGATGGCGATATTTCCGCAACAAAGCCTCGAAAGGGATTGCGGTTTGCAGAGGCGAATAGCAAATTAACAGACCTTTCCAGCAACGTAAAAATTTCGACAAACTGTTTCCAAAAATTTTTTATTGATTTTTGAAAAAAATTATGGACAACCCATCGAGCTATATATCAAAAGAAAGGTATTGTCAAACTCTATCCGCACATATAAACCAAAAGTGTGTGGAAGGTCTGGTTCTCGAAATATTTTCATCCAAAGTGATTGTTTGACTTTACTGCATTTCGTCCAAAACATTCAAACGCGTTTGTGTTTGGATAGCGATATTTCCGTATTCGAGCCTCGAAATGGGTTGCGGTTTCAAACCTATTAGTTAAATTTTCAAGAGCTTTCTAAAACTCAAAACCAAATTACTCTTAGTGGTTTGGTTCACGAAATATTCGCATCCAAAGTCAAATTACTGTATTTCGATGCAACCCTAAAAAAGGCTTTGGATTACGATATTTCCGCAACCAAGCCGTGTAAGGGGTTGTAGTTTTCAGTTTCGTAGAGAAAATTAACAGGCCTTTCCGCTAATATACATACAAAAATTTTGCCAGCTTTGGTTCTCGAATAATTCACATCCAAAATGATATAACTTTATGTACTTCGATCCAACCTTAAAAAAGCTGTCGATGGCGATATTTCCGCAACAAAACAAATTTTTTATTGATTTTTGAAAAAAATGATGGGCTAACCCCTTGCATCTTTTTTTCAACTTTTAAAAAATGTTTCCAAAACCCATCGAGCTATACATCAAAAGAAAGGTCTTGTCAAACTCTATCCGCACATATAAACCAAAAGTGTGTGGAAGGTCTGGTTCTCGAAATATTTTCATCCAAAGTGATTGTTTGACTTTACTGCATTTCGTCCAAAACATTCAAACGCGTTCGTGCTTGGATAGTGATATTTCCGTATTCGAGCCTCGAAATGGGTTGCGGTTTCAAACCTATTAGTTAAATTTTCAAGAGCTTTCTAAAACTCAAAACCAAATTACTCTTAGTGGTTTGGTTCACGAAATATTCGCATCCAAAGTCAAATTACTGTATTTCGATGCAACCCTAAAAAAGGCTTTGGATTACGATATTTCCGCAACCAAGCCGTGTAAGGGGTTGTAGTTTTCAGTTTCGTAGAGAAAATTAACAGGCCTTTCCGCCAATATACATACAAAAATTTTGCCAGCTTTGGTTCTCGAAATATTCACATCCAAAATGATATAACTTTATGTACTTCGATCCAACCTTAAAAAAGCTGTCGATGGCGATATTTCCGCAACAAAGCCTCGAAAGGGGTTGCGGTTTGCAGTGGCGAATAGCAAATTAACAGACCTTTCCAGCAACGTAAAAATTTTGGCAAACTGTTTCCAAAAATTTTTTATTGATTTTTGAAAAAAATGATGGATCTTTTTTTCAACTTCTAAAAAATGTTTCCAAAACCCATCGAGCTATACATCAAAAGAAAGGTCTTGTCAAACTCTATCCGCACATATAAACCAAAAGTGTGTGGAAGGTCTGGTTCTCGAAATATTTTCATCCAAAGTGATTGTTTGACTTTACTGCATTTCGTCCAAAACATTCAAACGCGTTTGTGTTTGGATAGCGATATTTCCGTATTCGAGTCTCGAAATGGGTTGCGGTTTCAAACCTATTAGTTAAATTTTCAAGAGCTTTCTAAAACTCAAAACCAAATTACTCTTAGTGGTTTGGTTCACGAAATATTCGCATCCAAAGTCAAATTACTGTATTTCGATGCAACCCTAAAAAAGGCTTTGGATTACGATATTTCCGCAACCAAGCCGTGTAAGGGGTTGTAGTTTTCAGTTTCGTAGAGAAAATTAACAGGCCTTTCCGCCAATATACATACAAAAATTTTTCCAGCTTTGGTTCTCGAAATATTCACATCCGAAATGATATAACTTTATGTACTTCGATCCAACCTTAAAAAAGCTGTCGATGGCGATATTTCCGCAACAAAGCCTCGAAAGGGGTTGCGGTTTGCAGTGGCGAATAGCAAATTAACAGACCTTTCCAGCAACGTAAAAATTTCGACAAACTGTTTCCAAAAATTTTTTATTGATTTTTGAAAAAAATGATGGATGATTTTTTCAACTTTTAAAAAATGTTTCCAAAACCCATCGAGCTATACATCAAAAGAAAGGTCTTGTCAAACTCTATCCGCACATATAAACCAAAAGTGTGTGGAAGGTCTGGTTCTCGAAATATTTTCATCCAAAGTGATTGTTTGACTTCACTGCATTTCGTCCAAAACATTCAAACGCGTTTGTGTTTGGATAGCGATATTTCCGTATTCGAGCCTCGAAATGGGTTGCGGTTTCAAACCTATTAGTTAAATTTTCAAGAGCTTTCTAAAACTCAAAACCAAATTACTCTTAGTGGTTTGGTTCACGAAATATTCGCATCCAAAGTCAAATTACTGTATTTCGATGCAACCCTAAAAAAGGCTTTGGATTACGATATTTCCGTAACCAAGCCGTGTAAGGGGTTGTAGTTTTCAGTTTCGTAGAGAAAATTAACAGGCCTTTCCGCCAGTATACATAGAAAAATTTTTCCAGCTTTGGTTCTCGAAATATTCACATCCGAAATGATATAACTTTATGTACTTCGATCCAACCTTAAAAAAGCTGTCGATGGCGATATTTCCGCAACAAAGCCTCAAAAGGGGTTGCGGTTTGCAGTGGCGAATAGCAAATTAACAGACCTTTCCAGCAACGTAAAAATTTCGACAAACTGTTTCCAAAATTTTTTTATTGATTTTTGAAAAAAATGATGGGCTAACCCCTTGCATCTTTTTTTCAACTTTTAAAAAATGTTTCCAAAACCCATCGAGCTATACATCAAAAGAAAGGTCTTGTCAAACTCTATCCGCACATATAAACCAAAAGTGTGTTGAAGGTCTGGTTCTCGAAATATTTTCATCCAAAGTGATTGTTTGACTTTACTGCATTTCGTCCAAAACATTCAAACGCGTTTGTGTTTGGATAGCGATTTTTCCGTATTCGAGCCTCGAAATGGGTTGCGGTTTCAAACCTATTAGTAAAATTTCTAAAACTCAAAACCAAATTACTCTTAGAGGTTTGGTTCACGAAATATTCGCATCCAAAGTCAAATTACTGTATTTCGATGCAACCCTAAAAAAGGCTTTGGATTACGATATTTCCGCAACCAAGCCGTGTAATGGGTTGTAGTTTTCAGTTTCGTAGAGAAAATTAACAGGCCTTTCCGCCAATATACATACAAAAATTTTTCCAGCTTTGGTTCTCGAAATATTCACATCCGAAATGATATAACTTTATGTACTTCGATCCAACCTTAAAAAAGCTGTCGATGGCGATATTTCCGCAACAAAACAAATTTTTTATTGATTTTTGAAAAAAATGATGGACTAACCCCTTGCATCTTTTTTGCAACTTTTAAAAAATGTTTCCAAAACCCATCGAGCCATACATCAAAAGAAAGGTCTTGTCAAACTCTATCCGCACATATAAACCAAAAGTGTGTGGAAGGTCTGGTTCTCGAAATATTTTCATCCAAAGTGATTGTTTGACTTTACTGCATTTCGTCCAAAACATTCAAACGCGTTTGTGTTTGGATAGTGATATTTCCGTATTCGAGCCTCGAAATGGGTTGCGGTTTCAAACCTATTAGTTAAATTTTCAAGAGCTTTCTAAAACTCAAAACCAAATTACTCTTAGTGGTTTGGTTCACGAAATATTCGCATCCAAAGTCAAATTACTGTATTTCGATGCAACCCTAAAAAAGGCTTTGGATTACGATATTTCCGTAACCAAGCCGTGTAAGGGGTTGTAGTTTTCAGTTTCGTAGAGAAAATTAACAGGCCTTTCCGCCAATATACATACAAAAATTTTTCCAGCTTTGGTTCTCGAAATATTCACATCCGAAATGATTAAGCTTATGTACTTCGATCCAACCTTAAAAAAGCTGTCGATGGCGATATTTCCGCAACAAAGCATCGAAAGGGGTTGCGGTTTGCAGTGGCGAATAGCAAATTAACAGACCTTTCCAGCAACGTAAAAATTTCGACAAACTGTTTCCAAAAATTTTGTATTGATTTTTGAAAAAAATGATGGACTAACCCCTTGCATCTTTTTTTCAACTTTTAAAAAATGTTTCCAAAACCCATCGAGCTATACATCAAAAGAAAGGTCTTGTCAAACTCTATCCGCAGATATAAACCAAAAGTGTGTGGAATGTCTGGTTCTCGAAATATTTTCATCCAAAGTGATTGTTTGACTTTACTGCATTTCGTCCAAAACATTCAAACGCGTTTGTGTTTGGATAGCGATATTTCCGTATTCGAGCCTCGAAATGGGTTGCGGTTTACACCTATTTGTTAAATTTCCTAGAGCTTTCTAAAACTCAAAACCAAATTACTCTTAGTGGTTTGGTTCACGAAATATTCGCATCCAAAGTCAAATTACTGTATTTCGATGCAACCCTAAAAAAGGCTTTGGATTTTTCGTAGAGAAAATTAACAGGCCTTTCCGCTAATATACATACAAAAATTTTGCCAGCTTTGGTTCTCGAAATATTCACATCCAAAATGATATAACTTTATGTACTTCGATCCAACCTTAAAAAAGCTGTCGATAGCGATATTTCCGCAACAAAGCCTCGAAAGGGGTTGCGGTTTGCAGTGGCGAATAGCAAATTAACAGACCTTTCCAGCAACGTAAAAATTTCGACAAACTGTTTCCAAAAATTTTTTATTGATTTTTGAAAAAAATGATGGACTAACCCCTTGCATCTTTTTTTCAACTTTTAAAAAATGTTTCCAAAACCCATCGAGCTATACATCAAAAGAAAGGTCTTGTCAAACTCTATCCGCACATATAAACCAAAAGTGTGTGGAAGGTCTGGTTCTCGAAATATTTTCATCCAAAGTGATTGTTTGACTTTACTGCATTTCGTCCAAAACATTCAAACGCGTTTGTGTTTGGATAGCGATATTTCCGTATTCGAGCCTCGAATTGGGTTGCGGTTTACACCTATTTGTTAAATTTTCAAGAGCTTTCTAAAACTCAAAACCAAATTACTCTTAGTGGTTTGGTTCACGAAATATTCGCATCCAAAGTCAAATTACTGTATTTCGATGCAACCCTAAAAAAGGCTTTGGATTACGATATTTCCGCAACCAAGCCGTGTAAGGGGTTGTAGTTTTCAGTTTCGTAGAGAAAATTAACAGGCCTTTCCGCCAATATACATACAAAAATTTTGCCAGCTTTGGTTCTCGAAATATTCACATCCAAAATGATATAACTTTATGTACTTCGATCCAACCTTAAAAAAGCTGTCGATGGCGATATTTCCGCAACAAAGCCTCGAAAGGGGTTGCGGTTTGCAGTGGCGAATAGCAAATTAACAGACCTTTCCAGCAACGTAAAAATTTTGGCAAACTGTTTCCAAAAATTTTTTATTGATTTTTGAAAAAAATGATGGACTGATGGACAACTTTTAAAAAATGTTTCCAAAACCCATCGAGCTATACATCAAACGAAAGGTATTGTCAAACTCTATCCGCAGATATAAACCAAAAGTGTGTGGAAGGTCTGGTTCTCGAAATATTTTCATCCAAAGTGATTGTTTGACTTTACTGCATTTCGTCCAAAACATTCAAACGCGTTTGTGTTTGGATAGCGATATTTCCGTATTCGAGCCTCCAAATGGGTTGCGGTTTCAAACCTATTAGTTAAATTTTCAAGAGCTTTCTAAAACTCAAAACCAAATTACCAAAGTCAAATTACTGTATTTCGATGCAACCCTAAAAAAGGCTTTGGATTACGATATTTCCGCAACCAAGCCGTGTAAGGGGTTGTAGTTTTCAGTTTCGTAGAGAAAATTAACAGGCCTTTCCGCCAATATACATTCAAAAATTTTGCCAGCTTTGGTTCTCGAAATATTCACATCCAAAATGATATAACTTTATGTACTTCGATCCAACCTTAAAAAAGCTGTCGATGGCGATATTTCCGCAACAAAGCCTCGAAAGGGGTTGCGGTTTGCAGTGGCGAATAGCAAATTAACAGACCTTTCCAGCAACGTAAAAATTTCGACAAACTGTTTCCAAAAATTTTTTATTGATTTTTGAAAAAAATGATGGACTAACCCCTTGCATCTTTTTTTCAACTTTTAAAAAATGTTTCCAAAACCCATCGAGCTATACATCAAAAGAAAGGTCTTGTCAAACTCTATCCGCAGATATAAACCAAAAGTGTGTGGAAGGTCTGGTTCTCGAAATATTTTCATCCAAAGTGATTGTTTGACTTTACTGCATTTCGTCCAAAACATTCAAACGCGTTTGTGTTTGGATAGCGATATTTCCGTATTCGAGCCTCGAAATGGGTTGCGGTTTCAAACTTGTTAGTTAAATTTTCAAGAGCTTTCTAAAACTCAAAACCAAATTACTCATAGTGGTTTGGTTCACGAAATATTCGCATCCAAAGTCAAATTACTGTATTTCGATGCAACCCTAAAAAAGGCTTTGGATTACGATATTTCCGCAACCAAGCCGTGTAAGGGGTTGTAGTTTTCAGTTTCGTAGAGAAAATTAACAGGCCTTTCCGCCAATATACATACAAAAATTTTTCCAGCTTTGGTTCTCGAAATATTCACATCCGAAATGATTAACTTTATGTACTTCGATCCAACCTTAAAAAAGCTGTCGATGGCGATATTTCCGCAACAAAGCCTCGAAAGGGGTTGCGGTTTGCAGTGGCGAATAGCAAATTAACAGACCTTTCCAGCAACGTAAAAATTTTGACAAACTGTTTCCAAAAATTTTTTATTGATTTTTGAAAAAATGATGGATAACCCCTTGCATCTTTTTTTCAACTTTTAAAAAATGTTTCCAAAACCCATCGAGCCATACATCAAAAGAAAGGTCTTGTCAAACTCTATCCGCACATATAAACCAAAAGTGTGTGGAAGGTCTGGTTCTCGAAATATTTTCATCCAAAGTGATTGTTTGACTTTACTGCATTTCGTCCAAAACATTCAAACGCGTTTGTGTTTGGATAGCGATATTTCCGTATTCGAGCCTCCAAATGGGTTGCGGTTTCAAACCTATTAGTTAAATTTTCAAGAGCTTTCTAAAACTCAAAACCAAATTACTCTTAGTGGTTTGGTTCACGAAATATTCGCATCCAAAGTCAAATTACTGTATTTCGATGCAACCCTAAAAAAGGCTTTGGATTACGATATTTCCGCAACCAAGCCGTGTAAGGGGTTGTAGTTTTCAGTTTCGTAGAGAAAATTAACAGGCCTTTCCGCCAATATACATACAAAAATTTTTCCAGCTTTGGTTCTCGAAATATTCACATCCGAAATGATATAACTTTATGTACTTCGATCCAACCTTAAAAAAGCTGTCGATGGCGATATTTCCGCAACAAAGCCTCGAAAGGGGTTGCGGTTTGCAGTGGCGAATAGCAAATTAACAGACCTTTCCAGCAACGTAAAAATTTCGGCAAACTGTTTCCAAAAATTTTTTATTGATTTTTGAAAAAAATGATGGACTAACCCCTTGCATCTTTTTTTCAACTTTTAAAAAATGTTTCCAAAACACATCGAGCCATACATCAAAAGAAAGGTCTTGTCAAACTCTATCCGCACATATAAACCAAAAGTGTGTGGAAGGTCTGGTTCTCGAAATATTTTCATCCAAAGTGATTGTTTGACTTTACTGCATTTCGTCCAAAACATTCAAACGCGTTTGTGTTTGGATAGCGATATTTCCGTATTCGAGTCTCGAAATGGGTTGCGGTTTCAAACCTATTAGTTAAATTTTCAAAGCTTTCTAAAACTCAAAACCAAATTACTCTTAGTGGTTTGGTTCACGAAATATTCGCATCCAAAGTCAAATTACTGTATTTCGATGCAACCCTAAAAAAGGCTTTGGATTACGATATTTCCGCAACCAAGCCGTGTAAGGGGTTGTAATTTTCAGTTTCGTAGAGAAAATTAAAAGGCCTTTCCGCCAATATACATCAAAAAATTTTGCAAGCTTTTGTTCTCGAATTATTCACATCCGAAATGATATAACTTTATGTACTTCGATCCAACCTTAGAAAAGCTGTCGATGGCGATATTTCCGCAACAAAGCCTCGAAAGGGGTTGCGGTTTGCAGTGGCGAATAGCAAATTAACAGACCTTTCCAGCAACGTAAAAATTTCGGCAAACTGTTTCCAAAAATTTTTTATTGATTTTTGAAAAAAATGATGGACTAACCCCTTGCATCTTTTTTTCAACTTTTAAAAAATGTTTCCAAAACCCATCGAGCTATACATCAAAAGAAAGGTCTTGTCAAACTCTATCCGCACATATAAACCAAAAGTGTGTGGAAGGTCTGGTTCTCGAAATATTTTCATCCAAAGTGATTGTTTGACTTTACTGCATTTCGTCCAAAACATTCAAACGCGTTTGTGTTTGGATAGCGATATTTCCGTATTCGAGCCTCCAAATGGGTTGCGGTTTCAAACCTATTAGTTAAATTTTCAAGAGCTTTCTAAAACTCAAAACCAAATTACTCTTAGTGGTTTGGTTCACGAAATATTCGCATCCAAAGTCAAATTACTGTATTTCGATGCAACCCTAAAAAAGGCTTTGGATTACGATATTTCCGCAACCAAGCCGTGTAAGGGGTTGTAATTTTCAGTTTCGTAGAGAAAATTAACAGGCCTTTCCGACAATATACATACAAAAATTTTTCCAGCTTTGGTTCTCGAATTATTCACATCCGAAATGATATAACTTTATGTACTTCGATCCAACCTTAGAAAAGCTGTCGATGGCGATATTTCCGCAACAAAGCCTCGAAAGGGGTTGCGGTTTGCAGTGGCGAATAGCAAATTAACAGACCTTTCCAGCAACGTAAAAATTTCGGCAAACTGTTTCCAAAAATTTTGTATTGATTTTTGAAAAAAATGATGGACTAACCCCTTGCATCTTTTTTTCAACTTTTAAAAAATGTTTCCAAAACCCATCGAGCTATACATCAAAAGAAAGGTCTTGTCAAACTCTATCCGCACATATAAACCAAAAGTGTGTGGAAGGTCTGGTTCTCGAAATATTTTCATCCAAAGTGATTGTTTGACTTTACTGCATTTCGTCCAAAACATTCAAACGCGTTTGTGTTTGGATAGCGATATTTCCGTATTCGAGCCTCCAAATGGGTTGCGGTTTCAAACCTATTAGTTAAATTTTCAAGAGCTTTCTAAAACTCAAAACCAAATTACTCTTAGTGGTTTGGTTCACGAAATATTCGCATCCAAAGTCAAATTACTGTATTTCGATGCAACCCTAAAAAAGGCTTTGGATTACGATATTTCCGCAACCAAGCCGTGTAAGGGGTTGTAGTTTTCAGTTTCGTAGAGAAAATTAACAGGCCTTTCCGCCAATATACATACAAAAATTTTTCCAGCTTTGGTTCTCGAAATATTCACATCCGAAATGATATAACTTTATGTACTTCGATCCAACCTTAAAAAAGCTGTCGATGGCGATATTTCCGTAACCAAGCCGTGTAAGGGGTTGTAGTTTTCAGTTTCGTAGAGAAAATTAACAGGCCTTTCCGACAATATACATACAAAAATTTTTCCAGCTTTGGTTCTCGAAATATTCACATCCGAAATGATATAACTTTATGTACTTCGATCCAACCTTAAAAAAGCTGTCGATGGCGATATTTCCGCAACAAAGCCTCGAAAGGGGTTGCGGTTTGCAGTGGCGAATAGCAAATTAACAGACCTTTCCAGCAACGTAAAAATTTCGGCAAACTGTTTCCAAAAATTTTTTATTGATTTTTGAAAAAATGATGGACTAACCCCTTGCATCTTTTTTTCAACTTTTAAAAAATGTTTCCAAAACCCATCGAGCTATACATCAAAAGAAAGGTCTTGTCAAACTCTATCCGCACATATAAACCAAAAGTGTGTGGAAGGTCTGGTTCTCGAAATATTTTCATCCAAAGTGATTGTTTGACTTTACTGCATTTCGTCCAAAACATTCAAACGCGTTTGTGTTTGGATAGCGATATTTCCGTATTCGAGTCTCGAAATGGGTTGCGGTTTCAAACCTATTAGTTAAATTTTCAAGAGCTTTCTAAAACTCAAAACCAAATTACTCTTAGTGGTTTGGTTCACGAAATATTCGCATCCAAAGTCAAATTACTGTATTTCGATGCAACCCTAAAAAAGGCTTTGGATTACGATATTTCCGCAACCAAGCCGTGTAATGGGTTGTAGTTTTCAGTTTCGTAGAGAAAATTAACAGGCCTTTCCGCCAATATACATACAAAAATTTTTCCAGCTTTGGTTCTCGAAATATTCACATCCGAAATGATATAACTTTATGTACTTCGATCCAACCTTAAAAAAGCTGTCGATGGCGATATTTCCGCAACAAAGCCTCGAAAGGGGTTGCGGTTTGCAGTGGCGAATAGCAAATTAACAGACCTTTCCAGCAACGTAAAAATTTCGGCAAACTGTTTCCAAAAATTTTTTATTGATTTTTGAAAAAATGATGGACTAACCCCTTGCATCTTTTTTTCAACTTTTAAAAAATGTTTCCAAAACCCATCGAGCTATACATCAAAAGAAAGGTCTTGTCAAACTCTATCCGCAGATATAAACCAAAAGTGTGTGGAAGGTCTGGTTCTCGAAATATTTTCATCCAAAGTGATTGTTTGACTTTACTGCATTTCGTCCAAAACATTCAAACGCGTTTGTGTTTGGATAGCGATATTTCCGTATTCGAGTCTCGAAATGGGTTGCGGTTTCAAACCTATTAGTTAAATTTTCAAGAGCTTTCTAAAACTCAAAACCAAATTACTCTTAGTGGTTTGGTTCACGAAATATTCGCATCCAAAGTCAAATTACTGTATTTCGATAAAACCCTAAAAAAGGCTTTGGATTACGATATTTCCGCAACCAAGCCGTGTAAGGGGTTGTAATTTTCAGTTTCGTAGAGAAAATTAACAGGCCTTTCCGCCAATATACATCAAAAAATTTTGCAAGCTTTGGTTCTCGAATTATTCACATCCGAAATGATATAACTTTATGTACTTCGATCCAACCTTAGAAAAGCTGTCGATGGCGATATTTCCGCAACAAAGCCTCGAAAGGGGTTGCGGTTTGCAGTGGCGAATAGCAAATTAACAGACCTTTCCAGCAACGTAAAAATTTCGGCAAACTGTTTCCAAAAATTTTTTATTGATTTTTGAAAAAAATGATGGACTAACCCCTTGCATCTTTTTTTCAACTTTTAAAAAATGTTTCCAAAACCCATCGAGCTATACATCAAAAGAAAGGTCTTGTCAAACTCTATCCGCACATATAAACCAAAAGTGTGTGGAAGGTCTGGTTCTCGAAATATTTTCATCCAAAGTGATTGTTTGACTTTACTGCATTTCGTCCAAAACATTCAAACGCGTTTGTGTTTGGATAGCGATATTTCCGTATTCGAGCCTCCAAATGGGTTGCGGTTTCAAACCTATTAGTTAAATTTTCAAGAGCTTTCTAAAACTCAAAACCAAATTACTCTTAGTGGTTTGGTTCACGAAATATTCGCATCCAAAGTCAAATTACTGTATTTCGATGCAACCCTAAAAAAGGCTTTGGATTACGATATTTCCGCAACCAAGCCGTGTAAGGGGTTGTAATTTTCAGTTTCGTAGAGAAAATTAACAGGCCTTTCCGCCAATATACATCAAAAAATTTTGCAAGCTTTGGTTCTCGAATTATTCACATCCGAAATGATATAACTTTATGTACTTCGATCCAACCTTAGAAAAGCTGTCGATGGCGATATTTCCGCAACAAAGCCTCGAAAGGGGTTGCGGTTTGCAGTGGCGAATAGCAAATTAACAGACCTTTCCAGCAACGTAAAAATTTCGGCAAACTGTTTCCAAAAATTTTTTATTGATTTTTGAAAAAAATGATGGACTAACCCCTTGCATCTTTTTTTCAACTTTTAAAAAATGTTTCCAAAACCCATCGAGCTATACATCAAAAGAAAGGTCTTGTCAAACTCTATCCGCAGATATAAACCAAAAGTGTGTGGAAGGTCTGGTTCTCGAAATATTTTCATCCAAAGTGATTGTTTGACTTTACTGCATTTCGTCCAAAACATTCAAACTCGTTTGTGTTTGGATAGCGATATTTCCGTATTCGAGCCTCCAAATGGGTTGCGGTTTCAAACCTTTTAGTTAAATTTTCAAGAGCTTTCTAAAACTCAAAACCAAATTATTCTTAGTGGTTTGGTTCACGAAATATTCGCATCCAAAGTCAAATTATTGTTTTTCGATGCAACCCTAAAAAAGGCTTTGGATTACGATATTTCCGCAACCAAGCCGTGTAAGGGGTTGTAGTTTTCAGTTTCGTAGAGAAAATTAACAGGCCTTTCCGCCAATATACATACAAAAATTTTTCCAGCTTTCGTTCTCGAAATATTCACATCCGAAATGATATAACTTTATGTACTTCGATCCAACCTTAAAAAAGCTGTCGATGGCGATATTTCCGCAACAAAGCCTCGAAAGGGGTTGCGGTTTGCAGTGGCGAATAGCAAATTAACAGACCTTTCCAGCAACGTAAAAATTTCGGCAAACTGTTTCCAAAAATTTTTTATTGATTTTTGAAAAAATGATGGACTAACCCCTTGCATCTTTTTTTCAACTTTTAAAAAATGTTTCCAAAACCCATCGAGCTATACATCAAAAGAAAGGTCTTGTCAAACTCTATCCGCACATATAAACCAAAAGTGTGTGGAAGGTCTGGTTCTCGAAATATTTTCATCCAAAGTGATTGTTTGACTTTACTGCATTTCGTCCAAAACATTCAAACGCGTTTGTGTTTGGATAGCGATATTTCCGTATTCGAGCCTTGAAATGGGTTGCGGTTTCAAAACTGTTAGTTAAATTTTCAAGAGCTTTCTAAAACTCAAAACCAAATTACTCTTAGTGGTTTGGTTCACGAAATATTCGCATCCAAAGTCAAATTACTGTATTTCGATAAAACCCTAAAAAAGGCTTTGGATTACGATATTTCCGCAACCAAGCCGTGTAAGGGGTTGTAATTTTCAGTTTCGTAGAGAAAATTAACAGGCCTTTCCGCCAATATACATCAAAAAATTTTGCAAGCTTTGGTTCTCGAATTATTCACATCCGAAATGATATAACTTTATGTACTTCGATCCAACCTTAGAAAAGCTGTCGATGGCGATATTTCCGCAACAAAGCCTCGAAAGGGGTTGCGGTTTGCAGTGGCGAATAGCAAATTAACAGACCTTTCCAGCAACGTAAAAATTTCGGCAAACTGTTTCCAAAAATTTTTTATTGATTTTTGAAAAAAATGATGGACTAACCCCTTGCATCTTTTTTTCAACTTTTAAAAAATGTTTCCAAAACCCATCGAGCTATACATCAAAAGAAAGGTCTTGTCAAACTCTATCCGCACATATAAACCAAAAGTGTGTGGAAGGTCTGGTTCTCGAAATATTTTCATCCAAAGTGATTGTTTGACTTTACTGCATTTCGTCCAAAACATTCAAACGCGTTTGTGTTTGGATAGCGATATTTCCGTATTCGAGCCTCCAAATGGGTTGCGGTTTCAAACCTATTAGTTAAATTTTCAAGAGCTTTCTAAAACTCAAAACCAAATTACTCTTAGTGGTTTGGTTCACGAAATATTCGCATCCAAAGTCAAATTACTGTATTTCGATGCAACCCTAAAAAAGGCTTTGGATTACGATATTTCCGCAACCAAGCCGTGTAAGGGGTTGTAATTTTCAGTTTCGTAGAGAAAATTAACAGGCCTTTCCGCCAATATACATCAAAAAATTTTGCAAGCTTTGGTTCTCGAATTATTCACATCCGAAATGATATAACTTTATGTACTTCGATCCAACCTTAGAAAAGCTGTCGATGGCGATATTTCCGCAACAAAGCCTCGAAAGGGGTTGCGGTTTGCAGTGGCGAATAGCAAATTAACAGACCTTTCCAGCAACGTAAAAATTTCGGCAAACTGTTTCCAAAAATTTTTTATTGATTTTTGAAAAAAATGATGGACTAACCCCTTGCATCTTTTTTTCAACTTTTAAAAAATGTTTCCAAAACCCATCGAGCTATACATCAAAAGAAAGGTCTTGTCAAACTCTATCCGCACATATAAACCAAAAGTGTGTGGAAGGTCTGGTTCTCGAAATATTTTCATCCAAAGTGATTGTTTGACTTTACTGCATTTCGTCCAAAACATTCAAACGCGTTTGTGTTTGGATAGCGATATTTCCTTATTCGAGTCTCGAAATGGGTTGCGGTTTCAAACCTATTAGTTAAATTTTCAAGAGCTTTCTAAAACTCAAAACCAAATTACTCTTAGTGGTTTGGTTCACGAAATATTCGCATCCAAAGTCAAATTACTGTATTTCGATGCAACCCTAAAAAAGGCTTTGGATTACGATATTTCCGCAACCAAGCCGTGTAAGGGGTTGTAGTTTTCAGTTTCGTAGAGAAAATTAACAGGCCTTTCCGCCAATATACATACAAAAATTTTTCCAGCTTTTGTTCTCGAAATATTCACATCCGAAATGATATAACTTTATGTACTTCGATCCAACCTTAAAAAAGCTGTCGATGGCGATATTTCCGCAACAAAGCCTCGAAAGGGGTTGCGGTTTGCAGTGGCAAATAGCAAATTAACAGACCTTTCCAGCAACGTAAAAATTTCGGCAAACTGTTTCCAAAAATTTTTTATTGATTTTTGAAAAAAATGATGGACTAACCCCTTGCATCTTTTTTTCAACTTTTAAAAAATGTTTCCAAAACCCATCGAGCTATACATCAAAAGAAAGGTCTTGTCAAACTCTATCCGCACATATAAACCAAAAGTGTGTGGAAGGTCTGGTTCTCGAAATATTTTCATCCAAAGTGATTGTTTGACTTTACTGCATTTCGTCCAAAACATTCAAACTCGTTTGTGTTTGGATAGCGATATTTCCGTATTCGAGCCTCCAAATGGGTTGCGGTTTCAAACCTTTTAGTTAAATTTTCAAGAGCTTTCTAAAACTCAAAACCAAATTATTCTTAGTGGTTTGGTTCACGAAATATTCGCATCCAAAGTCAAATTATTGTTTTTCGATGCAACCCTAAAAAAGGCTTTGGATTACGATATTTCCGCAACCAAGCCGTGTAAGGGGTTGTAGTTTTCAGTTTCGTAGAGAAAATTAACAGGCCTTTCCGCCAATATACATACAAAAATTTTTCCAGCTTTCGTTCTCGAAATATTCACATCCGAAATGATATAACTTTATGTACTTCGATCCAACCTTAAAAAAGCTGTCGATGGCGATATTTCCCCAACAAAGCCTCGAAAGGGGTTGCGGTTTGCAGTGGCGAATAGCAAATTAACAGACCTTTCCAGCAACGTAAAAATTTCGACAAACTGTTTCCAAAAATTTTTTATTGATTTTTGAAAAGAATGATGGACTAACCCCTTGCATCTTTTTTTCAACTTTTAAAAAATGTTTCCAAAACCCATCGAGCTATACATCAAAAGAAAGGTCTTGTCAAACTCTATCCGCAGATATAAACCAAAAGTGTGTGGAAGGTCTGGTTCTCGAAATATTTTCATCCAAAGTGATTGTTTGACTTTACTGCATTTCGTCCAAAACATTCAAACGCGTTTGTGTTTGGATAGCGATATTTCCGTATTCGAGCCTTGAAATGGGTTGCGGTTTCAAACCTGTTAGTTAAATTTTCAAGAGCTTTCTAAAACTCAAAACCAAATTACTCTTAGTGGTTTGGTTCACGAAATATTCGCATCCAAAGTCAAATTACTGTATTTCGATAAAACCCTAAAAAAGGCTTTGGATTACGATATTTCCGCAACCAAGCCGTGTAAGGGGTTGTAATTTTCAGTTTCGTAGAGAAAATTAACAGGCCTTTCCGCCAATATACATCAAAAAATTTTGCAAGCTTTGGTTCTCGAATTATTCACATCCGAAATGATATAACTTTATGTACTTCGATCCAACCTTAGAAAAGCTGTCGATGGCGATATTTCCGCAACAAAGCCTCGAAAGGGGTTGCGGTTTGCAGTGGCGAATAGCAAATTAACAGACCTTTCCAGCAACGTAAAAATTTCGGCAAACTGTTTCCAAAAATTTTTTATTGATTTTTGAAAAAAATGATGGACTAACCCCTTGCATCTTTTTTTCAACTTTTAAAAAATGTTTCCAAAACCCATCGAGCTATACATCAAAAGAAAGGTCTTGTCAAACTCTATCCGCACATATAAACCAAAAGTGTGTGGAAGGTCTGGTTCTCGAAATATTTTCATCCAAAGTGATTGTTTGACTTTACTGCATTTCGTCCAAAACATTCAAACGCGTTTGTGTTTGGATAGCGATATTTCCGTATTCGAGCCTCCAAATGGGTTGCGGTTTCAAACCTATTAGTTAAATTTTCAAGAGCTTTCTAAAACTCAAAACCAAATTACTCTTAGTGGTTTGGTTCACGAAATATTCGCATCCAAAGTCAAATTACTGTATTTCGATGCAACCCTAAAAAAGGCTTTGGATTACGATATTTCCGCAACCAAGCCGTGTAAGGGGTTGTAGTTTTCAGTTTCGTAGAGAAAATTAACAGGCCTTTCCGCCAATATACATACAAAAATTTTTCCAGCTTTGGTTCTCGAAATATTCACATCCGAAATGATATAACTTTATGTACTTCGATCCAACCTTAAAAAAGCTGTCGATGGCGATATTTCCGTAACCAAGCCGTGTAAGGGGTTGTAGTTTTCAGTTTCGTAGAGAAAATTAACAGGCCTTTCCGACAATATACATACAAAAATTTTTCCAGCTTTGGTTCTCGAAATATTCACATCCGAAATGATATAACTTTATGTACTTCGATCCAACCTTAAAAAAGCTGTCGATGGCGATATTTCCGCAACAAAGCCTCGAAAGGGGTTGCGGTTTGCAGTGGCAAATAGCAAATTAACAGACCTTTCCAGCAACGTAAAAATTTTGGCAAACTGTTTCCAAAAATTTTTTATTGATTTTTGAAAAAAATGATGGACTAACCCCTTGCATCTTTTTTTCAACTTTTAAAAAATGTTTCCAAAACCCATCGAGCTATACATCAAAAGAAAGGTCTTGTCAAACTCTATCCGCAGATATAAACCAAAAGTGTGTGGAAGGTCTGGTTCTCGAAATATTTTCATCCAAAGTGATTGTTTGACTTTACTGCATTTCGTCCAAAACATTCAAACGCGTTTGTGTTTGGATAGCGATATTTCCGTATTCGAGTCTCGAAATGGGTTGCGGTTTCAAACCTATTAGTTAAATTTTCAAGAGCTTTCTAAAACTCAAAACCAAATTACTCTTAGTGGTTTGGTTCACGAAATATTCGCATCCAAAGTCAAATTACTGTATTTCGATGCAACCCTAAAAAAGGCTTTGGATTACGATATTTCCGCAACCAAGCCGTGTAATGGGTTGTAGTTTTCAGTTTCGTAGAGAAAATTAACAGGCCTTTCCGCCAATATACATACAAAAATTTTTCCAGCTTTGGTTCTCGAAATATTCACATCCGAAATGATATAACTTTATGTACTTCGATCCAACCTTAAAAAAGCTGTCGATGGCGATATTTCCGCAACAAAGCCTCGAAAGGGGTTGCGGTTTGCAGTGGCAAATAGCAAATTAACAGACCTTTCCAGCAACGTAAAAATTTCGGCAAACTGTTTCCAAAAATTTTTTATTGATTTTTGAAAAAAATGATGGACTAACCCCTTGCATCTTTTTTTCAACTTTTAAAAAATGTTTCCAAAACCCATCGAGCTATACATCAAAAGAAAGGTCTTGTCAAACTCTATCCGCACATATAAACCAAAAGTGTGTGGAAGGTCTGGTTCTCGAAATATTTTCATCCAAAGTGATTGTTTGACTTTACTGCATTTCGTCCAAAACATTCAAACGCGTTTGTGTTTGGATAGCGATATTTCCGTATTCGAGCCTCCAAATGGGTTGCGGTTTCAAACCTATTAGTTAAATTTTCAAGAGCTTTCTAAAACTCAAAACCAAATTACTCTTAGTGGTTTGGTTCACGAAATATTCGCATCCAAAGTCAAATTACTGTATTTCGATGCAACCCTAAAAAAGGCTTTGGATTACGATATTTCCGCAACCAAGCCGTGTAAGGGGTTGTAATTTTCAGTTTCGTAGAGAAAATTAACAGGCCTTTCCGCCAATATACATCAAAAAATTTTGCAAGCTTTGGTTCTCGAATTATTCACATCCGAAATGATATAACTTTATGTACTTCGATCCAACCTTAGAAAAGCTGTCGATGGCGATATTTCCGCAACAAAGCCTCGAAAGGGGTTGCGGTTTGCAGTGGCGAATAGCAAATTAACAGACCTTTCCAGCAACGTAAAAATTTCGGCAAACTGTTTCCAAAAATTTTTTATTGATTTTTGAAAAAAATGATGGACTAACCCCTTGCATCTTTTTTTCAACTTTTAAAAAATGTTTCCAAAACCCATCGAGCTATACATCAAAAGAAAGGTCTTGTCAAACTCTATCCGCACATATAAACCAAAAGTGTGTGGAAGGTCTGGTTCTCGAAATATTTTCATCCAAAGTGATTGTTTGACTTTACTGCATTTCGTCCAAAACATTCAAACGCGTTTGTGTTTGGATAGCGATATTTCCTTATTCGAGTCTCGAAATGGGTTGCGGTTTCAAACCTATTAGTTAAATTTTCAAGAGCTTTCTAAAACTCAAAACCAAATTACTCTTAGTGGTTTGGTTCACGAAATATTCGCATCCAAAGTCAAATTACTGTATTTCGATGCAACCCTAAAAAAGGCTTTGGATTACGATATTTCCGCAACCAAGCCGTGTAAGGGGTTGTAGTTTTCAGTTTCGTAGAGAAAATTAACAGGCCTTTCCGCCAATATACATACAAAAATTTTTCCAGCTTTGGTTCTCGAAATATTCACATCCGAAATGATATAACTTTATGTACTTCGATCCAACCTTAAAAAAGCTGTCGATGGCGATATTTCCGCAACAAAGCCTCGAAAGGGGTTGCGGTTTGCAGTGGCAAATAGCAAATTAACAGACCTTTCCAGCAACGTAAAAATTTCGGCAAACTGTTTCCAAAAATTTTTTATTGATTTTTGAAAAAAATGATGGACTAACCCCTTGCATCTTTTTTTCAACTTTTAAAAAATGTTTCCAAAACCCATCGAGCTATACATCAAAAGAAAGGTCTTGTCAAACTCTATCCGCACATATAAACCAAAAGTGTGTGGAAGGTCTGGTTCTCGAAATATTTGCATCCAAAGTGATTGTTTGACTTTACTGCATTTCGTCCAAAACATTCAAACTCGTTTGTGTTTGGATAGCGATATTTCCGTATTCGAGCCTCCAAATGGGTTGCGGTTTCAAACCTTTTAGTTAAATTTTCAAGAGCTTTCTAAAACTCAAAACCAAATTATTCTTAGTGGTTTGGTTCACGAAATATTCGCATCCAAAGTCAAATTATTGTTTTTCGATGCAACCCTAAAAAAGGCTTTGGATTACGATATTTCCGCAACCAAGCCGTGTAAGGGGTTGTAGTTTTCAGTTTCGTAGAGAAAATTAACAGGCCTTTCCGCCAATATACATACAAAAATTTTTCCAGCTTTCGTTCTCGAAATATTCACATCCGAAATGATATAACTTTATGTACTTCGATCCAACCTTAAAAAAGCTGTCGATGGCGATATTTCCCCAACAAAGCCTCGAAAGGGGTTGCGGTTTGCAGTGGCGAATAGCAAATTAACAGACCTTTCCAGCAACGTAAAAATTTCGACAAACTGTTTCCAAAAATTTTTTATTGATTTTTGAAAAGAATGATGGACTAACCCCTTGCATCTTTTTTTCAACTTTTCAAAAATGTTTCCAAAACCCATCGAGCTATACATCAAAAGAAAGGTCTTGTCAAACTCTATCCGCACATATAAACCAAAAGTGTGTGGAAGGTCTGGTTCTCGAAATATTTTCATCCAAAGTGATTGTTTGACTTTACTGCATTTCGTCCAAAACATTCAAACGCGTTTGTGTTTGGATAGCGATATTTCCGTATTCGAGCCTCCAAATGGGTTGCGGTTTCAAACCTATTAGTTAAATTTTCAAGAGCTTTCTAAAACTCAAAACCAAATTACTCTTAGTGGTTTGGTTCACGAAATGTTCGCATCCAAAGTCAAATTACTGTATTTCGATGCAACCCTAAAAAAGGCTTTGGATTACGATATTTCCGCAACCAAGTCTTGTAAGGGTTTGTAGTTTTCAGTTTCGTATAGAAAATTAATAAGCCTTTCCCTTCATATAAATCAAAAAGTTTTCTCCTAAAGGAAAAATTTGGTTGAGTTCCTCAACGAAATCATATGCCACTTGCATATAGAAGAAGGCATGCATTGATTTCTTTCACCAAAAGTAATGCCAGCAGTCAGTAGTTAATAATTCGAGTAGCAGCTTGTGCTTTGTTTGCTTTCGAAATACGAAAAATTGCAATTTCCTTTTTTAACATCACAAACTCAAATGAATACAATACTGACCCCAACAAATTTTTCCTGCATCTTTTCAGCGCTGTGTTAGCAATTCATAAACATTGCATGTTTTAAGCCTGTGTTGTGAAAAAAAAACCTTTTTTTTACGTTACACAAAATCCAACCAAATCATGCCAAAACTATATTGAAATCAATAGTGAAAGGGGATGTATATTGTCAAGCATTGCGTTTGATTGGCAGGATAATTCTACCTGTTCTGAGAGGAAAAAGAGACACTTATTCAAATTCTTCTTCATAACATGGACAAATTAAATGAATTCAATGCAAAACCGGATGCGAAGGTTTCTTTCATTGCATGAGCAAAGTGATTTCATTTAAAAATATGCATCGAGAAAGTGTGTAGGTCCTTCTTTCCAATGACAAGCCCTTGTTAAATTCATGATAGGATTCCGTAGGAAAATCATGGGTGTAGCTCCTTTTCCATAGGGAAAATGCTTCTTCCTCAGTAGTGAATTTTCGGTGATTGCCTACTGTAAGATTGTAAGCAAATGAATACATTCATGCAGACCTTTAACAGATATGTATTGAGCACGACAGAAAAAACAAAAACAATCATATTCTATTTTTGTATTATACTTTGTAATATTTTATTTTGTTTATCTTTTTGATATTATAATAGTTTATTCTTAAAACATTTAAGTGTTTTGCTTTTGTCTGTTATTTCATAGGCATGTCTATAGATATACCTTTTATTTGTAGGTGTATATATGTAAATATACTTTTTTTCAAATTAGTTTTCATTTGTTTTTATGATACACATTTATTAAATATATTTATGATAGTTTGTTATATATATGTTTTAATTTAAATAAATTTGCGTAATTTAATTTTTTGTTTAATGTACAATTTTCCAAAAGAAATAACTACATATAAATCTTTTCAAACTTCATTTTATTTTATTTTAAATAATTTAATTTGTTGTTTTGAGTTTTGTTTTGTTTTTTTTTATTTTTAACAAATAGAATAAATAAATAAATTAGATTTATTTTTAATATTTCTTGTTGTATTTTTTTATATAGTTTCATAGTTTTAAACGTTTCATAATTTTAAAAGTTCGATTTTTCTTTTTTGTTATGTATTAGATGATGATATTTTATGTCTTTATTTTATTTTTAAGTATCTTTAAGTATGAGTTTGCATGTATGAATTATATGTTTTCTTTCTTAATACTGAGTTTATTCATATATTTTGTAGTTGTAGTTTTTGTTATTTATAACATTAAGTTTGGCAAGTTTATTTTACGTTATTTTTGTTTTTTTTTTTTTTCAATTTTATTATGTTTATTTTCTTGAAGGATTTAGCTTCGTTTTGTACTTATGATTTACATCTTACTATTTTATAATTCACTAGTTGTTGTTATTCGAGTGACTTGCTCGACGGAAATTATATTTCCCAAATAATCTCATTTTAACTCAAAACAGAACATTAGGGGGAAATATATTTTCCATCGCGTGTTGAATGTTGTAAATTTTAGGATATTTATTTTTGTGAATAGTTACACAACCATAAAATTTTATATTTTAATAAACAGCAATTTAATATTACATATTACATAATACATATATAGTTTTTACATATACACGTAAAACGAATAATGCTTCGTTTTTCTTTTGTTTTTTTTTTTTCCCACATAGTTCTAAGTATGACATTAAATATTTACCTATGAATAAAGTTTAAATATAATTTAATTAATTATTTTACTTGTTTTTTTTTTTATTAATTATATATCTTAATCATTTAAGGTGCATATTCATTGATAAAATTTATATTTATATAATTTATAAATTTAAAAATTGCTTAACAATACAGTATTTGTCAGAATTTCATTTATATAATACATCAAAATTATATGACAAGCAGTGTATTGTAAAATGCATAAAATAAATTCATTTCATTCAGATGCTAGGTATATGTTTGTTTTAACAGACAAATATAAAATATATTTAATTTCAATTCATAAATTTAACAAGTATATTTAAAATCTTTTGTTCCTTCCAATAAAATGATAGTTTTAAAATGTATTTTTAAAAATTTTCAAATCTAGAAAAATTCACTTTAGAAATTCATTGAGCCCATGGAAGGAAACAAAATTACTATTTTTAAGCATCTAGAATTAATGAATTAATTTTAATTGTGTTTTTTTTTTTTATTATTGTTTTATACAAAACTTTTACTTTTCATAATAAGCTTTGATTTAATAAACATTTAAAGAAATCTTTGTGAAAGGCTTTTTAACATGGAAATGGCAACGTTTGTTTTAATATCTTTTAAACTGCACAAACAGTTCAATTTACAATAATATGCATTTGTTGTATACATATGTCTATAAATTTTTAAAGAAACTTTGTTCCTTTTTTATACTAAAAATCATTGTTAAACCCCAGTTCTTAAAATGACTGACTCTGTCAACATTTCCAGGCAAGCCTTCAAATCCACAGTTTTCGATTTATTTATAAGTTTGTTTTTTTTTTCCTAAAAAATTAAAAATATAAAAAAAAGTTTTGTACATTACATAGGTATTGTTTTTTTTTTTTTGTTTTTTTTTCTATCTTAATACTGTAAGCGAATTTATTTTTTTTTATTCGATTTAATTTTCTATAAAATAATAAAAATGTAAAAAACAAAATAAAAAAAGACATTTATGTATTTTGTTTATTTTTTTTTTTGTTGTATATAAACACCAAGCTTTAATTATTTTCTTTTTTTTTTTAAAGGTTACTTGTATAATGGTTATGTGAAATTATAAATAAAATGAAATATACAAATTATACCAAGTTAGCGTGTTAAAAAAGAAAACTTAGTTTGAGGAATATTTTTTTTTTTAATAATTTATGCAATAAATAAAACTTAGAAATAATTATTTAAATAAAATGCATACAAATAATATAAAAAAAGTACTTGTGCAATTTGTTAATTTGTTGCAATTAGTGTCATAAAATAGTGTGTCTTACTATGCGTACAAAAGATAAAATTTGTATATAAAAAAAAATAAAGAAAAGCAATAAAAATAATATAATACAGACAAATTTTATCTACTCTACTTTTTAAGAGAGAGAGAGAGAGAGAGAAAAAAAGAGAGAGAGAGAGAGAGAAATAAAACTGAAAGTTAATTAAAAAAAATAATATTTTTTTTTCTTCTTTTAAAGTATTGTACTTCATTCTCATTTGGTATTGATTTGTTCAGCAGAAAGAGTAAAGAACTTGTTTTGTTTTTTTTTTTTTATATGAATTTAGTTTTCCTATTTCGTTCTTAATATTGGTTTTATTTATTTTTTGTTCGTAATGAATTCGGTTAAATTGTTAAGTGGCCATTTTTGGTTTTGGAAACGCTTAAACTTTAAAACACAAGTCTGCCATAATCATTCAGCTGCGCTCTAACCGATGTTGGTTGATAATGTTGTTGCTGGTGCTGATGTTTTAATTGTTTTTGTAGTTTTTGTTGTTTGTGATTATGGTCTTCTCGCGGATAGTTTGTATAGTAAAAGTTATCGAACTGTTGTAATCTAGCCTCCAAATGTCAGACCTGCGGTTTATGCTTTCCACCACATACGCCGCAGGATACGCCAACCCAGTGGCATGCTCGTAGTGGTGGATAGCACCACAGACATGGTACAACCAAGGAAAGTAGTGTGAGGCCAATCCATCTAAAAAATATAATGAATAAGAAAATCTATTTAAAAAAAATTTATATGCATAAGTTGAAAAATGTGTTATGTGTGGACCTACAGTTTTCTTTATCATGACAAGAGAAAACATTGGAGAATTTGGCAATACCTCGCAGAAGGCAGTAAAAAACATTTACATATATGTTTAGGTGACAGAGGCTGGGATTCGATGCCTTTCGGCGTGACGGTCCCAGCTTAAAATATGCGTGGGTGCGAAATTGTATCTTATCCTTATCTGTCAAAAAATTTGCACTTCATTCTTGCGGATCGCAAATTTATGTATGAACACGGATTTTTGTATACACAGAGAAAACTCACGCTTGCGGAACGGGGTTCCATTTCCATGAAGTCTGTGTAATTGATTACTTGCCGCGACGATAATGATATTTTTGCCTGAGGTTGAGGTCTGTCATCGGAGACAGAGCTATAGAGACAGATGTAGCATAAATGATAGATGTAGCAAATGATGATAAATAAATGATCACAAAAAAAATGTTTTCTTCTAAAATTTGGTAATTTTGTTTGACATTTCATTCATTTATCAATTTAAATTAGCCGTTTATCGGTATGGAATCAGGATTTCAATCAAAACATTATCTTTAAGGTTTTGAATGAATGATGGTGGTTATAAGCTTTGTAGCCTAACTGCGAGTGTGTTATCACACAAAAACCAACTTTCAAACATTATCTGTTTGGTATGCGTGGTAGCACTACGTTTATGATGCGTAACATAACACTTGACGTTGCATAACTTTAGCGGTAATGTATACAAAATTCAGCGTCTGTCTTTTTATAAATGAGTGCACAAATTCCACTTTAACGTTTTTTTTAATTTTTTTAAAGTACACATTTGTAGAGTCCTATACGGTTACTTTTTTACTTCTTCTAATAACAAATTTACTCACCTCTTTGTGCAACCCGTTTCATTCACACATTCGCATGGGTGCGATGGTGTTTCTCCTTCAGCATCGCTCATGCAATGATACAACATACAACGCGCACAACCCATTCCCGATATACATTCAAAACCTGTTCTAAAATTGTCGGGAGCAAATTCGCATGCACCCTTTCGGTTACATTCGTCCAAATACAATTCATGACAATATCGACACCGCACCCTATTATTATTGCCCATTGCTGGTACTTTAAATCCTCCCGAATCGGTCGTTCCATCAGGCGAGCTATCAAGTGCTGTGCGTTTCTTTAGATTGCAGATGGATTCACGGCGTGCATTTAACACTTGTGCCGCAGCTGGCTGATCTACAACTGGATAATTGTAATCGTGTACCTATTGTTTTATTTTTGAAAGAAAACAAGAACAAATTAATAATCTTGGTAAATTGGAAGTTTTAATGAGTTACTGCGGTTAAAGTGACATAGGAATAGTTTTCACTTGGTGCTATCGATGGCTGCTCTGCATTTGGATTTGGTAGAGGAGATGGTGGTAGCTTATCACTGGATATGTACTGAATGCTGCCTTTTTCCTTTTCACTGTCTTTATCTCGTTCACTGCTCCCTGTGGGAGAAACTAGAAAAGTATTGTTAAAGATTTTTCCCCGGTTTTTAACTCTCACAAAATAAATCAAACTTACTGTGACTTTTATCGCTCCCCTCTGGACTGGTCTGCGTTTCGGTGTCAATAGGCAAATCCAATGTCTAAATATAAATTTGATTATTATAGAAACCCTTAAGATGGACATGGAATCTATCAAACCCACCATAAATACATCATCTTCACCAACTGAGTCGTATTTGGTTAAAGGGGGCCATATAATTGATGGATTTGATTTAGCCAATCCTGAAATTGTATTATATGCATAATGTTAATATAAAATAAATATAAAAAATATAATATTAATAACAATAGTGCAAAAATTTAAATATATTTTTTTTTTATTTTGTGTAGAAATACCAGCAAATCATAATTAAAAAACATTTACAAATAAAAAGATTTTTTTTTTGTTTTAATATTTCATCACTCAAATTGAACTTACCAATTATTTTATTTTGTTTATATTCGTAAAAAAAGTTGTCCAATTATGAGGCAAAACAAAGAAGAGCACATGATGTTAGATTTCGGAAATTAAAAAAAAAAAATAAAATAAAAACAAAAATGGAGTAAACAAAACAACAACAACAACAAAAAATTGCTTTATTTTTATTATTTATTTAAAAATTAAACAAAAGTATATAAATAACAAAAAAAAAAAGAAACAAATAGGGGATATTTTTTAATACAAAAATAAACCTATTAAACGGACTCAAAAATGGACAACAACCAATGGATAAAATATTACATCTTAACTTGTATGAACAATAAATGTATCTGATTTTTATTCAATTTTTAATAATTGTTAAAAACAAAAAGCACACGTAGTTTTTGTTTTTTAGCCAGGGGGTCATTCCGTAATTCTTAAAACGATAATCATGAACGTTATCGTCATAAATTTGCTTCGCGTAACACAACCACTAGAGTCTCGTCAATCGTTTATTTTACACACAGTTTGAGAATCTTTGGAATCTCAAACAAGGATTGAAATGTCATTTTCGCCGTCACAAATGACAATTCTGCAATTTTGTTTGTATTGTTTTCAGTTTGGTGTTAGTAAGAAAAACAAAAATTGTAAAATGTAAGTGATTTACCTATTATTTATGTACTTGTTAAATATTAAAATTAATGCATTTGTTTTATAGGTCAGTAACGCCGTAACAAATAGGCATTTTAATTTTTGATGTGTAAACATCTATGCTGGCGGTAGAGTGAAAAAAAAAACGTGAACGTTCGTGTGCAACGTTACGTCGTCCAACGTTACGATCTGCATACTAGGATGGGTGCGTTCAGTGAAAAAAAAACTTAAAATCCCCTTCAAGCGAAAACAAGTCCGTTTTGGATCCGCGCACGTTGATGTTTACACATATTAACCGTGAGTCCCGGCACTCACACAATATTTTATATATAGGACCTTAAAGATTTGGCCAAGGGCTATATCCTAAATACAGACCTATACATTAGCTATGGAATTAAATGCCCACGGGCCACCTATTAAAACTAAACCCAAATTAGAGGGGGAATTTTTATTATTATTTTGTGAACAGTGGCTTCCAACCTTTAAATTGTTATGACTTATTACATTTGGTTAGTTGTGCAAATGTTGCGGCATTAATTTCTTTACTTCGGGTGTATTTTATTGTTAATGGCTTTTGTAATGACTTAACTACTCGAGAATTTTTGCAAAATCTTCTGTACGTAACTTAACCGTATGTTGCTTTAATATTAGTAAAATTTAATTGTTTTATGTTTTTAAGGAGGGGGATGGAGGATGCTGTTCATACGGACATTTAAATTGTAATACTGCTTAATACTTAACTGGTTTTGGCAAAACTTATTCTTAGATTGGTTAATTTCGGTAACACATGCAAACATATCGAATTCAATGCAATCGAAAGATTTTACTCAGAAAAAAGAAACCCACACCAACGTTAACATTTGAGCATACATTTCAAGGATAAACAAAAATGTAGTAGGCTACGGCTCCGAATTTAAATAAATCGGTTCTAGTCAAAAAAAATATATTTAACTAGTGATCCTATAAATACTTTTCGAAGCTAATAATTGGTTAAGGTAAGGTTGGGAGGATTGATGATACGGTAATCAACATCACCTTGTTGGGAGGGGCGATAATACGTCAGGTCGCATGTTCTCACTCGGATCGGTGCGATGAGGATTGGTAAGGAAAGGAAAGGAGTAAGTGGAGCTTAGGTGTGGGGATGGGGTGCCCCCTGAAACCATCCTTACCATCCTTAATTCTGAACAATGTTTGGGTGTTTCTCAGTTGCAAAAACGAGATGTCACTCACTTCGTCAAAAAAGTAATCTCCGTCTCCGAGCTCTGTTTTTCTGGTTCTAGTCAACCTAGGGCATTCACAAAAGAAGTGATAAGAACCCTCTTCTGGCTCTTAGGATAAAATTACAAAAGAAGGAGGTAAGGAAAGTGAATAAGATGAAGTAGTGTAGCCATGAGATTCCTCATGGATTGATTATTTTGAAAACGAAATAGATTTTTCGTTTCTGGTCGCAGACTTTTTTAAAGAATTTATAAATTTAATAAATTATTCTCTTAAATATAAATATTGCCAATGAGGACATTTTGCAATTAAAAATTTAACTCTAGAATGAGTTTCGATAAGATACGGGATAGTGGGCTCATCAGTTAGATGCTGTCGTACCAGTCTAAGATGCAAATTTTCTTCGATGTTAACCGACTCTTATAAATAAAAAGCGACAGTATCTAACTGATGAGCTTGTATTTCCCACGATCCTTAAATGTTGTTGGAAAGGACAAGAAACACATTGATGTGATAGTTGTTAACTTAACAATGTAAAATTTTAATTTTTTATTTAAATTTAAATATTATAAATACTTATTATCAATATTATCAGTGGACCGTTATTGTATTTTTCATGGCAATGGTTGGTTTTATTCCAGTGAAACATTAAAAATTACTTAAACCTAACCTAAGTATAAGCTACTTTTTTTTTTTAAATAAATTCTTGATGCAAAAGAAAAGCGATCATGCAAAATAAAACATACAAAATTAAAAAAACATTTACAACGATAACAAAAATAAAATGATCTAAGGGTAAAATTTATAAAAACAAAAATAACGATCAACTATTAATATTTTTTTTTTTAAGATAACTGAATTATTCAGAAAAATAAACTTACCGTCAATCAATTCATTGTAGGCTCGAACAATTCCTTTGTCAAAAGCTCGCGCATCGGCAGCTGTTTGAAATGTTAAGCCATTACGTTGTTTGCCAGCGCGCCAATGATGAAATGTTGGCATAACTTTGAAATATTTTAAATCACGATTTATAACACAGCTTAGGATAACCTATATGGAAGGGATATAGCAATGTATATTGGATGTTTAAACGTTGAAATGTACATAATGTACATTTTTTTTGAAAATATACAAGGTGCGGCAAAATTAATGTTTAATGAGTCTGTTTCGCACAAAAGAACAGAAAATTACAGGATTGTGTGTTCCATGAGTTAAATCCTTGCCCTAAAGTGTTATACATTCTGTCATATTTTGTTCCATTGACGGTGTTCACATTGGACTGACTCCTCCGATTTTTTGTGACGTCTCTGTGCTTTTGCTCACTTCCACTTCATGATGAGATAGAGATGGCTTGGAAAGGCAGGATTTTTTTAAATTATTTAAAAATCAGTGGATTTTTTTTTTGACGTCTTCTTTTGTGACATCTGTTTTCTCGGTCTGTGATTTATCTTTGGCACTTAAATCTTACAGAATCCAATTTTTTTCAATTGGAAACATATTTATTAAAGAAGATTTACATTTTCCAAGTGAAAAAATTGTAATTAATCTTTCAAACTACACAGATTTCTATTTTGTTTTAACGACTGCTAAACGTCAAAGTAAGCCCGATGTGTTCACATTAGTTTGTGTCTGAACAAACCAAGTTGGATTCACGTCAAAAAAAATCGGATGAATCAGTCCAATGTGAACACCGTCTGCACCTAGAGCAAAAACACTCTATATGAAGATACCAATCTTTCGTACGTATCACCCTCCAAAACCCATTTGTTTACATTGTTGTTTTTGTAATTTCGTTTTGTGTCCATGAATAGATGTGAATTGCAACAACAATTTAACGGGGTGGGATTGTTCTGTTTTCCCAGAACAACCATTTTGTATGTGCAAATAACGCAGCCATCTTTAAAAAAATTTCAACTCATCAGCTTCTCAACATGAAAATGGCGGATGTTAGGTGGGATATCGGGATGTGTTGAAAAAAACACCAATTTAATGGTGCTAAGTCACTACGAATTTCACGTGATGAAACTTCTTTTAATTTTTCTTTGAAAATTCATCCTGTAAGTCTGCTATTACACGACGACTTTTGCGTCGTGACTCTTTTCGAACATAATGAGTGCAAAAGAGAAGAAAAATGAGACGGAAAACAACTGCCCTATGAGTCGTGGGCCAAATTTTGGCGACTCATTTTTGACATTATTTTATTTCTTGTTTGCTATTTTTGCAAATTGCTTTATTTATTTTCGTTATTTGTGTAGCCCACATGTACCTATAGCTGCGGTTGCTAAGGTGTAGAGCATATAGAGAATTTCTATGCTGGAACAAAATCGTTTCATTTATGTTTGCTGTTTGTTTGGTTGCTACGAGAATTTCATTACCGAAGAAAAATTATAGAGGATTGCCAAATGTGAGTCATGACTCAAAAGTCATGGTGTAATAGCGTACGACTCACAGAACGAAATTTTAAAGAAGAATTCGAAGAAGAGTCACGACGCAAAAGTCGTCGTATAATAGCAGACTAAGTAGTTCGCTGTTACACAATGATTTTTAAATCTTTTTCCTTCGATCAATTTCCTCTAGGTTTGCAAAAAGGACGAGACTAGAGACATGCCAATTTATAACAGTTATAACAATTTTTGGCCATTAAAAGCGGGCGTACGTTTACGCGCTTCGCACTACTTAAAAAAAAACTTTAGGTGCTTGAATTATGCACACCGGCGAAGGACCCTGGCTCTGCGGGGCCGCATAAACAGTAATTTTATAAACAAAATCTGTTATAATTGGCATGTCTAGTCACTTCCTGCAAAAAAACACGCCTAAAGTCTTACAACAGTTGCGTTGATTCGCTGATTTCTCATTCGTTTTTTTATTTTTGTCATGTTCACAGTCTGTTTCAATAATTCGAGAGCGAAATACAATACCAAACAATCGTAGAAAGAAAACAAATAATGACAAAAGACAATCGAATATACTTAAATTGATTATAAATTTTCACGTTCAATTTGTTTCCACAAACTTATCCTTATAAGGTTGGGTTAGCACTTGATAACTCGTTTCTCCTTTTATTATACTTTTTGAACATACCCATTGAAACTCGTAAATAACCGACATTTTGGTGGTGAATGTACGCTTACTGCATGTGTGTGCAAATAAAGCGTGGTGGATGTACGCTTACTGCATATGTGTGCGTGTTTCTCCTGAATTTCCCCTATATGAGCTTGTAGGCAAACTCCGATGACAGCCGAGATTGGTATCTTCATATAGAGTGTTTTTGACCTAGAGCAAGTGAGTGACAACTGTCAAATCGTCAGCTGATTGATTTCATTTGAACTACGGCATGCAATTATATTTTTATCTTTCATGCAATATGTTTGTATGTTAAACTCTGAATTCTTTAAGATGAAGAACTTTGCACCCAGTTGTGGCATCTTCACAGAAAATGAAAATTGCGACACAGATTCAGATTTCCCATTGAATTTTCCACCGATACAAGATAAAACAAAAGCAGTGTGGTTGGCTAAAGATTGCAAACTGTTGATCATACTTCACAAGGAAACAGTGCGAGCAGGCTGAGTGCCCAGCGAATCACAAAAAGAGGTAGATGTATGTATTTGTGGCGAAAATGTTTTGCCAGCTTCCAAAGTTATGTACTCATTTGATACTGAAAATTTCTCTACTATACGATGGTACAAATCCCTTGTTATTCGAAAGTGAATTACAAACTCTTTCTCTCTACAGGAAGGTACTACTTCTTCCAAGTATCTATAAATCGCATTTCCGTCTTCTTTTCCTACGAATAACATTGGCAAATCGTCTAGTTCATGACTGTCTATCTCGGTTGGGGGGTTTTGCGAGGAAGCAACAATATTTTCACTACTAAAATCTTTCAACAGTTCAAGTACAATCAAGTGAGAAATAATATCCGAGGAAATATCTTCTTCTTGTCTCTAAAAATAACTTTTACTGAAAGACTCTAAGGCCCAGTTTTTTAGTGGTGAATTAAGCCAGAGTCAGCTAAGTCTAATTAATTAAATTAACCCAAAATGAACTGAGGAAACAGTATTTCGGTGGAGAATGCATGCATACGGCGGATAAAACATCAAAAGCAGCTGTTCAGTTTATCCGGAGTTAAATCACCAAAGTTGATCAGCTAACTCAGGTTTAACTTTGATCTCGCACTGAAAAACTGGACCTAACAAAATCAAATTTACTAATTTTAAAGTTTGACATGTCTAGGCTGATTGGAAACTGTCAACCACGAATCTGAACTTTTCTGACAGTTTTCACTAACTTATGCTGTTGTGTTCTGATCCAAAGAGTTTTTCAATAAGGGCTGGTAGATTTTCAAATGTAAAATTTTGGCGTTCGCTGTGTGGCACGTAGCGCCGTCGTTTTCGGAGAACTACGGGCTGTCACAGACAGCGACGACGGTTGATCTTGCGTTTGGTTGACGCAAGGGCGTTAGCTGATTGTTCACTAAATCGGTCGACTAAAATTTGACCACCAAACTTTAGATAATCAACTTGGAAAGATAACCATGTAAACCGTAAATTGGGCGCAACGCACGTATCTTTGCCCCAAAATATTTTGATATTAAAGTTTTAACATTTGGACGTGCTGTTCAATCGTGTAACTTGCCATGGTGATTAGGCATCATTAACTGTATAACAGATTTGACAGATGTCAGCAAAACAACATGGCTACCAAAATCTACCCGCGTGAATTGCAAAACCCTATAATTTTTGTTCATTATACTATGTTTCCACCGACCACTAAACCGAGATTTGATAAGATTTGCCATAATCTTACATACAATCATACAAATCTAGAAGAAGATTTCAAATAAATCTTGTTAAATCTTCATAAGACAAATAGTCTTACAAGTCGAACAAACCAATTTATTTCGCGCTGAACGCATTCATTGGAAAATCCAACCCTGCCAAACATGAAACTTTCTGTCTCAACTTCAACTTCATACGAAAAAATGAAACAACATTTGCATTTTGACAGGTACTGTCAAAGTTAATCTATTTTTTAATCATTTTGTGTGGTGGAAACACTACATAGATTTATTTAATCTAAATTGAGATAAACCTTCGGTGGGAAAATAGTATTACAGCTAATTGGTGATCCAAAATTTGACATTTGACGCCATTTGCAAAAATGATGGCACATTCGCATTACGATATTATTTTTGCCTCACCTTGTAAATATTTTTTTTTTTCTTTTAAACTTACATTCTGATCCGAAATTCTTTGTCCATAGATTATGTATTCATGTCCACCTGCGCCGGGGGATAGTCTAGTACGTTTACGTATTGAAACGTTAGCTAAACCACCCCCAGCAAGTGGTAACCAACCTTCTGTGCTTTCGTCTCTAGTCATTACCTGTGCTCGAACTTTAACTAAGAAGTCGCTGAAAATAAAAAATAAAAATGTGTTAAATAAAATTCGTAATTTTTAAAACTGTAAATTATTAGCTTTTAGTTTTTTTATAATTTTTATTTGAATTATAGGAGAATCATAAGAAAATACTCCGATCTTGAGGTTAGTATGGTACCATGACTTTATAGAAAAATATGTACATTATGTAGTATAAAACTTATCAAACGCTTGCAAATAGTCGGACTCCTCGGTTTCTAGTTGAACAAAACTGTTGGTCTACATATATACATACAAGAAAAACCCAAAGCGAAGCCTATTTCAGATGTTTTGAGTTTGATAGTGATACGGTGACTTTACAAGTTGTATAAAAATGAACATTTCAGTTTGACAGAGTTTCCAATCTATTCCTTTTTTTTTAATGAGAATTCTACTGAACTATAATATTTCGACGTCTTTAAGATTGATCAAACTGTAAAATCACTTAAGGTGTATAGGTACTAAATATAATATTTGATATACCTATGAGTATATTTAAATTTTGGCGACATTTAATGATGTTTCTATGTATTCAGCTTTTATAATAGATGAGGTGCGTCGACCCGATCTATTACAAATTATGAACAATTCACCTGATGCGACGTCCTACATTATGTCATTGGTGTTTAAATACTTTAAAATGCTTTAATTAATTGTTAGTCGACAAACTCGTGTAACTATAGTAAGTGCGGTGGCCAGGCGGCTGGTACGACAGCGACAACTATATGATATGATGGAAGGTGTGTAAATGCATACTAATCAGCAAGAGAATAATGCTATTATTAGCTGAGTGAGTTGGTTAATGAGTTTTGCCTGAACTATACGGTGTGTTGTATTTGTGTATGTCCTGTGAGTGTGCATGCGGTCATTATAGTCTATACATCAGGTGGTTTTTGTTTTGTTGCAAGCAAGAGGACCATCAAGGTAAGGCACATTAAAATTACGCTATTATTCGTGCTTGCAATAATGAAGGCTTGTCAACTATGTATGTACATACATAATATGTATGTAAGTTAACTATAAGTGAAAACATGTAAAATGTAAAGGAAAAAAAAAATATTTAAAGGGTACATAATTATTGTTTTTACTAAAAATAAACTTGTAAAAAATATAATTTATAAAAAAGGAATTAAAAAAGTTTACATTTTAATATCATACAAGAGCTAATGATGTACTATGCCTTTGTACAAAAATAAAATTTTAACAAAATTAAACTATTTTTTTTTATCTGTACATATACACATAATAAAATTGTGTCAGTTCATAAGATATACAAAAGGGGGTCGTTACGAAATGCCGCAGCACAGAGTCTCGCAGATTATTTTTTTTTTGAAAAATTAATTCTTTTTGGAAAAATTAAAAAAAAAAACCTTTTTTCATACACTTTATTTTAAAAATTAAAAAAAAATTGCTTTTTTAACTTCTTTTTTCGGTTCACTGAACCGCTCACGTAACTCCGTTCCTCTACTTAGGGTATGTTCAGTCGGCAGGCAGGCGCTTATGTCAACAGCTGGAGTGGCCAGCTGCGCGGGTTCTAAGGATTTAAACTCCCTTTTTTAGGGGTTATCCCGCTCACGCAACTCCGTTGCTCTACTAAGGTTATTTTCAGTCGCTTGGCAGGCGTTCAAAAAAAAATTGTCCTTTGTCCAAGCTCCAGAGCCTCCAAAACTTTTGTCCTGGTTCCAGATCCACCTCCAGAACCTTGTTTCAAAAAAAAAAATGTCCTTTTTCCAAGTTCCAGAGCCACCTCCAGAACATTTGTTTCGGTTCCAGATCCACCTCCAGAACATACATATGTCCCAGTTCCAGACCCACCTCCGTCAGACCCACATTCTGCCGTCGCGTCGGCCGACCAGATCCGGACACCAGACCATAATCGTCGATCCAGAAAAAAATAATAGGAAACTTTCTTTCTTCTTCGTCCTCATTCAATCGAGGCAGAAATTCCAATGGGAAAGAAAAGTTGTATGCGCTATCGCACTGTAGTATATCCTGCGGGTTTTCGTGATACTGGATTTTGTTATGCGGGATTTCGTATTCAACCCCATACAAAAGTGCTTATTCAACAATATATAGAAGCCCGCCTAGGATGCCGTTAGACTTTTGAATGTCAAGCTTCTTACCGCAGGATTTGGGATTTGGGAAGTATAGTGACAAAAGCTCACAAAAAAGGCGACTTGATATTATTATTTCTATAGGTACGTATATGTATTTATATGTATATAAAAATGGATCGTGGTGTGTTCGGATGCTTAAAACTTAAAAACGGCTTAACCCAATTGGTTACTTTCTTCTGCGGGTTTATTCGTAATTGCTACGCGAAGGTTTAGGAAAAAAGAAAACTCGAAAAATTCTCAACAGGTGGCGCTGTACGTGCACATTTCGTTTTTCAGTTCAATTCAATTACCGTTCCACAGGTGGCGCTGTAGGCGGATAGGAAATGGCTGTTGGGATATTCTTTTTCAAATTTTCTTTTTTTTAGGGTGAAATAAGACAAACATTTAAAAAAAAATTTCAAATTTTGTTATTTGTGGGGTGAAATGGGGTAAAAATAAAAAAAATCCATAAAAAAATTTAGCCATTCATAACGTGAATAACAAAAATTAGCTTAAATATTTATTTATATTTTCTTTTCTAATTTGTATTTGAAGCTTAGGTTCGTCTACCCGTTCGAAGCCGTTCACCTAGTATATCATAGATATTGGTTGAATATCGAAATTTGGTAGGCTTTCACTCTTCACCAGTTATTAACCCGTTTTGCCTCGAGAGATTTCTGATTTGATTCATTTGGGATTCGATTCTGAGAGCTTCTGCTGCTTACCAGACCGATACGCTCACCATACTTATGTGAATAAAGATAAAAACAAATTGGATACAATTATTAATTGAAATAAATTTACATACAGCGGTGGTCAAAAAAATAGGAGTGAATATTTAGATATAATTTGGAAACTGTTTTTTTTTTGTTCACGAAACTCAAATTTACTATATGGACAAAATAATTACGAGTGCTGTGTAGATTTCTAATATTTCGTGTTTATTTCACTTGGTTCTGCAAATTCTTTGATCAAATTTACTGCGGGAATTGCGTTAAGTGTAAAAAATGTATTTACTTTTTAATCGTGGCACGAAGAACAGCTTTGGATCGTTGGACTAAGAGATCAATTCAAAACACACAATTTTATTGCTGAGGATATTCATTGTTCTCCTTGCGTTGTTGCCAAGGGACTGGGGAGCTGAAACTACTATAAATAGTGATCGAACATAGAAGGCGTCCAAATCCAAATATCACACTTTGCTTGACAAACGAAACGACCGCAAAGGTATTCCAAAACTTTTTTTGGGTTGGTTCGAAGTACACTACTAACACTTTGGATGCGAATACATCCACAATCAAACCTCAAAAAAAATCTTGGCTTTAAGTTTTCTTGAGAAAATATAACAAACAATTTTGAAAACAGCAAGCGATTATGACGCTCGATTGCGGGAATATAGCTTCTCAAACACTTGTGTAGGGTTTTGCACAGAAATTCAGTAAAATCGTGAAACCAATTTGGATAAAAATATTCCGAGAACCAGACCGTTCAAGAACTTTTGATTTTCTGCAGCTTTATAGTTCACACTTACTCTTGCCCACAGAGATGATAAGTGAAGGTGCAATTTGAACGGAAATTCGTCTTCTGCCTTTACCAGTGTTGTACGTACCATTTTCGAGTACGAAAGGAGAAGTACCAAGCTACCAAGAAACACACTGCTGAGTGCGTGGTGCACTAGATAGTAGTTTCTTTTGATGTAGGTACCACAGATTAGCCACATGAAGATGAGAATGTTTTGTACGTTTCACCCTCCAAAACCCATTTGTTTACATTGTTGTATTTGTAATTTCTTCCCGCGTCGATGAATAGATGTGAATTGCAACAACAATTTAACCAGGTGTGTGAAGATCCCTACTGTCTATGTGTGAGGTTTTTATGCACACATTCTCATTTTTTATCTGATAACTGCCAGTTCAAGCTTGTAGGCAAATTAAAATGGCTGCCGGGGATTCTCATCTTCATGTGGCTAATCTGTGGTAGGTACATTACTAATGATGAAACTGATTTTTCGATCCAAGTGTGGGAGCAAAATATAACACAGTTTTGGCATTGCTCTGGAATTTGTTAACACTTTTAATTTGACATGTGCTTAATACCCACTGAAATAGTGCGGAAGGGCTTTTATCGATAAGCCTCTCCGTCAAGTGCCTACGTTCTGTAATGCCGTTTTCGAAGGGACGTTCGGAACTACTCCTTTTACTCCAAATTTTCCATTTTCAATAGGAATGGAACAGTTCTAAAATCCAAACGAAAACGACATAACTCTCGCATGGATAAAATTGGTCGAGAAACAATGGAAAATGGCACAAAACTCATACGATTTGTTTCATTTTTCATCGTTTCTCGACGGATTTCATCGATGCGAAAGTAACAGAAACGTAGGCACAGAATCTGTAACTGTTTGGTGTGGCACAATTGGCGAAAGCACTTGTTTTTTTTTTTTGATGTACATACATAGATCGCAAGTAACAAGGTATAAACGTGCTTTACATGCCTATATGTAGCTTTAGTGCAACTGCTCATTTACCTCTCAAAATTAAAGTAGAACAAAATAAGGAAAGACGAATTCTTGTATTATAATTGGCATTATAAGCAATTATTTCAACAATTTATATGGTGATTTTTTTTACATCCCATAACTTAATAGCTACCATATAGTTACATGTTAATTTATACTTCTACCCTTACAGACAGAAGATAACCCTTTTTGCTCAATGCTCATGCTGTTGCAACTTGCAAGGTCTTCTTTCACTACACTCTTATTGCCTCCGATTGATAAAAAAAGTGATTTACAAACAACGAGTACCTACCAACCTACCTAACTGCTGCAGACAAAAATTCATTCAGTAATATAGCCAGGGCTCGCTATATCCTGAAGCACACCTTAAATGCACACAGCAGTCACCTCGCGTTGTACATAATGTACCCTCCTCTCTATAGTTGTTTTAATTTATATATACAAATACATGTGTGTATGTATGTATGTATGTACTCAGCTACCCTGCATGAAAGTCATCCTATGAATGAAAATATAATGTTTCTTTCAATGTTTTCAATATAAAGTAATTAAGTTTGGCGCAAAGAAAGCAAGGCAAGAGAGGGTGGCAACTGTGGCAACTGACAACACTATAGAGCGAATAAAACTATGCACAATATATATATATGTGTATAACGAAATATTATCCTAGGAGCGTATAAAGCGGCACAGCGGCGGCAGCGGATAGAAAATGTGAATAAGAAGTTGACCTAAATATTCAACAACTTTGCCTTAGTGAAGGATACACATACACACATACATAGCTGATGGCAGGGGAGGAAGTTTTTGGTATATTTGTATATTTACAAAGTTATAGAGTTTTTGTTGGCATTGGTAAAAGACTGGGTCGTTGCATATGCTCGCATTCTTCCCTTCCTTTCGATTGTCGCACTTGCACAAATATAAATAAACACAATGTACGCACACCCTTTGGAGTTGCAAACTCCTGGCTATGGTCCCTATACTCCGGTTGTAATGGTCTGGTCAAAATGTGTACATAAAGCTTTACTGGGAATCCTGCCATAAAAAGTAATAATATTGCGTTTGTGTGTGTTAATGCTGGGAAAAGCTTTCCATTCAGAGCATAGCAGAAGGAGATTATGGTGTCTAAAATCTGTAATGGTTTTGTTGTAATTTAGGTATTAAAAATAAAATTTCAATAGAATGCAAGTTTTACGTCAGATTATGTTGTTAACCTCAACTGATAAACCAGCGAAAACTGAGAAAAATACACTGGAATGGATAATATTTATTTTTGTCAACTACGCCTATTACCTTCCCCTTATGTAATTCATTTGCTAAATGCCACAGAAAGCATCTAGTCACTTTTTTGTTGTTGTCCTAATTGGGTTGACTAAAAACTCTTAGATACTGAAATTCGATACTTCCGGGAAACAAATTTAACTTAATAAATACAAATTCAGTAAATAAATTAAATTAACAAATAGCAAATAACAAAACACTACATTAAATAAAGAAGCCAAAGAAAAGCGGAAGCCTAACCTATGTTTTGTTTAATTCCCAAAACTGCCAAATAATAAGTTCAAAGTTCTGTCAAAGTCATATAAAAAAATAAAATTATTAAATTGGTTGAAAATGACAGTTTCAGTTTTTGGAAGTAAACGAACAGACCTACAATTGGCAGCAAATGAATATTATTTACCCGGAGGCCACACGGGCAAGTACTGGCAAGCAATTTGCAATACATATACACATTTTTTCACTAACACATATAAACCCAAGCAACTCGCTCGTCAACTGGCTTGCCTTTTTCGAAGCCAGTTGAGCAGCCAGCAGTGTGTTCATTTTTTAACTGTAGTCAATAATCATCGTTCCTTTTATAAAAATTTTTGAAGTAATTCGATTTTGTGCAAAAAATAAGTTAATATAAATTTAGTTTGGAATTTGATTGCCTTTTAAAATATTAAAATTCACTTTCATACGAAACTTGACATTGCTTGACAGAATATTTGACTTTTGCAAATATTTCGTTAAAAATCAACAAAAAGTTCTAAAATTGGGCTTTTCAAAAAATAAAATTTCAATTTTGTCGGATTTTCAGGGTTAATCCATTGACATGGAATTTTAAAGTTTTGTGCTTGACAGATAGGCGTCAAATTATATTTGATCGTATAGAGAATATTTCGTTCCAAATGTCGAACCGATTGCCCTGAAAATGCATTTTTACGGAGCAGAAAATAAAATGGAAAAATTTTCGGATTTTTAATCCATTGAAATCGTAGACATCCTTCAGCTTCAATGGAAATTGAAAGTTTGGTGCTTTTGTTTTTTTAGAACATTTCGCTACAAAAAATTGAATTTTTTTTTTGGTACATGAATTTTAGTAAAAGTATATTGTTCCCTCTTTTGTTTCGTTGTCCATAATTTCAATTATTGAAGTTTGTTAACCATTTTTGCATTTTTTCTTGAATATTTATTCCAAATGTATTTTGATTTTTTTCAATCCATTTTGTTTGAAACATCAACCAAAATTGTTTACTATAGTAGAGAAAAAGAACGACCCACTTGCAAGCATCTTGCTTGGCAAGTGGAGTGCCGCCTACATCACAGCCAGTACACAGACACGAATCTGACAGGCAATGTATGAACACAACTTGCTTGCCAGAACTTGTCCGTGTGGCCTTAGGGTAAGGCAGGCAACATTTTTACTCAAACTGTACCACCTGGCATCATTTTCATAAAAAATATTTGCCTTGACACATCCAGCTCAAGAAACCGCACCAAACTGTCACTAGTTGCGAATGCAGAGATTGTTCAACTTTTGCTACTGGGAAATTAATGAATAGAAATGACCCTCATAACTCAGAATAATTTTATGTAAAAAAGCATTTGCTACGTGAGCAACCTTTTGCAATTTTTTAAAACCTTTTCAATGTTCGTATAGTATATGAAATCTGTTTGTGGCACCGAAGTATAAAATTAAATATTTTTACAAAACAACTACATATACCTATAAGATAAAAACAAAAAAATTATAAAACCTATTTCGGAACACTTTCACTCATTTGTAGAAATGCCAAAATTATCACAATCGATTCGTAAAAACATATGTACGCAACGCAGTAAACAATTTATTAACTGCGCAGCAATAAATAAACCTTTATAACGAATTTCTAAAAGCATAGAAATGACGCTTAGATACAAATGTATATTATCACGGGAATCACAAACAAACAAACACGACAAAATATTTTATTTCATATAATTACCTACTTAAAAAAACACCTTTTTTAAATTCCAGAATTGTAAAGGGTTTTCCAATAAGAGGTGTTATTTTGAATAGCCCGCTATTTCGGTAGTTGTCACTTTTGAAGCTGTCATTTTTTGACATTTGACAAGTAGAAACTACGCCATTGATAAAAATGGAACGATACACGCTTCAACACCGCATTGAAATTATTAAAATTCACTATAAAAATGGTGAAAATTTGGCAGAGACGGTTCGTAAAACTAAAACATTTTTGGGTCGTCGTGAAGCACCTTGTCGGACCGCAATACAGAAATTGGTGGACAAATTCGAGCTGTTGGGACAAGTTAGTGATGTGAAGAATAAAACCCGTGCACGTCGCTCAAGAACAACTGAGAATATCGCTGTTGTAGCCCAAAGTGTTGAAGAAAACCCAGGTTTGTCCATTCCTCGTCGTTCTTTGGAATTAGGCATTCCACAAACGTCATTACACCGTATTTTGCATAAAGACTTGGGTCTTAAGGCTTATAAAGTTCAGTTAACACAAGAACTCAAGCCGGCTGATCATCAACAACGTCGTGTCTTTGCTGATTGGGTCCTTGAAATGCATGAAAATGACCCGGAATTTCATCGAAAAATCATCTTGACTGATGAGGCCCATTTCCACCTCGGAGGCTACGTCAACAAGCAAAACTGTCGCATCTGGGGCTCGGAAAACCCAGGAGTTATTGTTGAAAAGCCTCTCCATCCTCAACGCGTGACTGTTTGGTGCGGTTTATGGTCCGGCGGGGTCATTGGACCTTACTTTTTCGAAAATGAGGCTGGAGCAACAGTTACGGTCAATGGATTGCGCTATCGAGAGATGATTAATGATTTTTTATGCCCGGAATTGGATGGTATTGATCTGGACAACGTTTACTTTCAACAAGACGGCGCTACGTGCCACACAAGCAATGAAACCATCGATCTTTTACGGGAAAAGTTTCCGGACCGTGTTATCTCTTGAAGAGGTGATCACAATTGGCCACCGAGATCTTGTGATTTAACACCTTGCGACTTCTTCCTTTGGGGCCACGTGAAAGATAAGGTCTACGCCAACAGCCCAGCGTCGATTCAAGACCTCAAAGATGGAATTCGTGAGGCTATCGAGGACATAGGGCAGCCACTTTGCGATTTGGTTATGGAAAATTTCATGAAAAGGATATGGTCCTGTAAGCGTGGTCGTGGCGGCCATTTGGCTGATGTTGTATTCCATTATTACGGCATACCTTCCTCTTTATAATGAAATAAACATCCGATCATTTATCTCAAAAAATGCCATTTTTCTTTGAATATCAAAATAACACCTCTTATTGGAAAACCCTTTACCTCCTTTCTTTTTATCACTAAAATTGATATTGATAAGGTGAACAAATCATTCTTAAAAACGCATAAGGTCTAATTTTGAGTCAAAGTCACAAGACCCAAGCTTTTTATGTGTTGTCGGACGATTGTCGCTAGCTGACATCAACCAATTTTGACACATGAACTCGAAAAAGCTTATATTTACTCATTGTAGCTCATTCATGTGGTGCGCAGACAAAAACTATTTAAAATACACTCATCGTTATACATACCTACCATAAATTGGCGGCGATAATGGTGGCACGGCGGTCGGTATACGGAGACCGAAGCCAACATCATTCAAATATTGCACTATAGAGAGTAAAATAAGCTTTTTATTCTATAAGCTCTGTCATAGCAAACAGTTTTTATAAGAAGAAACACAATAATCCATGAATGGATGCCAGAAATATCAACATCACCGCTCTCTCGGTCTCTTTTTCTATCTTCTGTATACTCTCTGCAACACATGTGATGGGAATGGGGCTCAGGCATGAGGGTATCATCTCCTCTACATACATACATTACAAAAAAAAAACTAACCTCTCCCATTCAATGTTGCACGTTTCATTGCTCGAAGAGTTTCATTGTTATTTTTGTACCCAATTGAGTATATAAGCTGAAATATATATGTATGTACATGTGTACATAATATATTAGTACACGACATCCGACATCATCATCATCGGCTAATATAGGGGGTGTTTTGCCCATCACCGTCACCATCACCAACCCGTATATACATACATTCGCCAACATAATACACAATTCCACTCCCTTCTTTGCATTGGGAAGGGAAGATGACACGAGGCATAGCAAAGGCAAGTGAGGGACAGAGCAAGTTCTCTGTGTGAATTGTTTATGTTTATTTTATTCCTCTCGCAGTTCTATGTCAGGTTGTCTCTTAGAGGTCATATCTAAGAAAATGAATGAAAAAAAATATATTCATTGATGAAAAAATACTTAATTCACGATTATTGGGTTTTTGTTGTGAGTTTTGTTTGTTTTATTTTTTTGTTCTATCCATCTCGGTCATTGCTTCGAAGACGACACAGATAGAAAGAAAAGAAATAAAAATTCTATTTTAATTGCTTGCAATTTTAAACAAATGAATTTATTTTTAAAAAGAAGAAGGGTTGTAAAAACATGTACAGAAAAGATCTTCGATACCTACTCAGCAGACATGAGCCGTTTTGTTTTTGTTTTGTTGTAACAGTTTCCAATGTCTTTCTTGTTTGCTATTTATGTCAAATTGGAACTGTCAAAAGATTTTATTCATTATTTCCTTTTACTATAAATTGTTTTTTTTTTTTTTTTTTTTTTTTGCTCACTCAAATCTCTTTGTGAGTATGTGTGATTAGGCAAAGAAGCAGCTTTTTTATTGATATAATTTGTGGGGTGGTGGGGTGGTGGGGGATAGGTAAAGCTTTTGACATCTCCTTTACTGAATGAATTTTGGTTGTTGTTATTGCAGAAAGTTTGAAAGGTATAGAATTGTTTTTGGTGTTATTTTATGGTTGTTGGGTGGAATTTTTAAAATGACAAGGCTACAAAAATGACATTTTATTTAACTATGTATGTGTTATGATTTTAAAATAAAATACAATAGCGGGAAGCCGGAATGGTTCGATTTAATTTGCAATAAATTTGAGTTTCGTACCGAATTAAATGTTTTACAAATACAATGCAAATATCATCAGTTCGGAACATTTATGTATGTACATGTGTATGTGCATATCCAGATATATACATATATATATAATATAAAAATTATGTGTCAATTTCTAAACACAAAAATGTCCAATGTGCTTATTTTTTTGATATGCCATTTTGTATCCAATTTATTTCTAAAATCTATATTTTGTCTTCCCTGTTTACATGAGTGAATTTAAAGATCGAATCGAATCCTAATTGAGATTTTGATCCAAGTATGTATATAAGACCACAACCGATCGAAATATTGAATCCAAATAAAGGAATCGAAGATTATTTGAAATAACAGTTCAGTTTTTATGTGCAATTGCACAAAACAAAACAAACTGAAATACATTCATTTGCCGTAATATTTAAGTGCGACATAAGAGCTAATGTGACAATTAACGATGTGGAAACGCCACAATCGATTTACCATGTCGACGAAGTAGTTCGTTCTTGTATGGGCATTCACACGCCAATGCGTCGACGTATAATTCTATGTCAAAACCAACTGTCAAAACGAATATATGTCAATTCTGTATTATTTCTAGTAAAATTACTATTTTAGAATCAACTCACACACACTTTTGTGGTCTTAAAATAAGGTGATGAAAAACACAAGTTGACAACAACTTTTTACACACCAACACGAACTACAGTGTCGACACATTTTCGTTTCACATCAGAAAACCTTGCCGACACTATAAATCGATGCAGTAGTTCGTGAGGTGTGATAAGCCTATAAAAAGCATCAACTGTCATTTTAATTCTTTTATTCCGATCTGCATGGGATAATTTGAATCGATTCAGCTGGCAAACTTCAATCGGATTGAGAAATCCCGTTTCAATACAATCGAAGTCTTCACAGAATTGAATTGGAAACGAAGTATGTAGGTATGTATGTCAAAACTAAAAATCACCGAAAGCCAAGATGGAAACAAACTACAAAAAAAAAAAAACGCGAACAAAACTAAAATGTCATTTTTAGGCATACGATTAATGGTCCGCGCATTCTGTGCGAACAACGATTGAAGACTTCTCCAAATAATCTTCGCGGCCCTGCGGGCGTACTGAAGACAGAAAATTTTGCGTTTTTGATATCGTTGTCATTTTTAATGGGATTTTTTTTAGTCACATCAGCAGCGTACTAGACACTAAGACCGTTGGATTTACATTTAAATAAAACCGATGACATTTCCTTAAAACAAATCAACCAATATCGTCTCGTCGTTCGTTTTTTTAATGGGGTTTTCCATTGGTAAATTCAGATTTCAATTTAAAAATTGATTTTTTCGTGGCGAATGGAACACTTTTTCTGGGGAAAACCCCATAAGAATTAAATTTGAAAGCGTTTGATATATTTCAAAGATTCTCAAACTGTGTTTAAAATAGACATGTTCAGGAAAATGAGATCTCGGATAGGCCTTGCAGTAAAATTAAATTTTAGGTGCGTTCGCGTATTAGTCCGAAACTCCCAAAAACAACTTGATTCTACCAGATTTAGTACAATCCTGTTTGCGTACTTCCATTTCGTGTAGTTTTGGGCAGAACATAGTGCTCGCGAGAGAGCAAATTATTTCGCCTTCTTGACAATTTTTACCCGAGAAATTTCTTCGGGCAAAAACTGGTAAGTTCTGGTGTTCTGTCGAAAGCCAATTAAAGAACAACAAAAAAAATACAAAATGGCAAAATATTTAATCGAAGAAACTATGTTCTAGTGTAATTTAAATGAGTGTTTTTAATTTAATTTTACTTAAATTATGATTAAACTAAAAACTGTATTGAATTTCTTTCATTTCTGCTATTTTGTGTATTAAGTTCAATGCAAAAATGTAGAATTACAATAGAAATTCCAATTTTTGTCGTATTAGTTACGTTTGTTTTTTGGTCTTTTGTTTACTTTTTGATGAAGTTTTAAAAGTGGCAAACATTTTGCGTTCAAATTCAAAGCGTTCATGTACTTTTGGGCAGTTTCATTTCCCCCTGTAAGAGCTTCATCCCCTCTACGGCGAATTTGACAGATTGCCATTTTAGTCCAGAAAGTACCCGAACAAACCATTTATCACCTTTTGTTGTCAAATTCCTGAGAAAAAAAATTGGATTCGCTTGCTCACTTTTTGACGGAGCGACATCTCTGAGATCTCATTTTCCTGAAAAAGTCTAATCTGTCATTAACAAACTGTAGTTAAAATAGGTGTGTTCGCAAACTAGTCCAAAACTACTCATTTTTAGACCGATTTAATTTTTTTATATGAACTTTGACAGAAAATGGCAGTTTTGGGAAGTAAACGAAGAGAGGTAATGTCGCACCACGATAAACAGAAACAAGATATGCTCATTAGGTGTTCGGAGAGCAAATAGATAATTCCATTTCAGTAGATTGTTTTTATTTGCTGTTTTATTCTTACAGTTCTTATTACTTTAAAATAATGGGTCATATTCATAGTCACTTTTAAACTCCAGTTTATCTTAGACTTGGGTTTATTCAATGTTATTTAGATAGGATAAACCCAGGTCTAAGATAAACTGGAGTTTAAAAGTGACTATGAATATGCCCCAATTTGTTGAAATGCTGAATTATGAATTATAGTCTTCATTTGAAAAAGAAAATAATACCCAAATATTATTGTGACGTCATAAATAACTGTCATGAATGACAATTTGTAGCGGAAGGATTCACAAAATTATTATTACCGCTAATATTTGTGTAAACTAATACAGACGCATATGCATATGTAAATACATATATGTACATACCTTATTAATACTTATACAGTGTCCCCTAATTCGTCAAGGAGAATAATTTGGGAAATGATTCTTGGGTTTATTCTAAGACAAAACTCTAAAATGTTGACATCACTTATCGGGGATTTAAGAAAAGGCTTATGCTGGATTTACACGACTGACAAATTGGCAGTTTTTTTTGTCAGTAAACTGTCAAAAGAATGAATTTTTCCATTGTTCTGATAGTTTACTGACATAATACTGCCAATTTGTCAGTCGTGTAAATCCAGCATTAATCGGTTGTACCCTGACCCATGTTAACGGAAAATCCTCTGTTAATACTAATGGTAGAAACTACGTTTAGGACTATATTTTTAAAAGTTCTAACCGATAAAAAACACAAGAGCTCGTTTTTAGATTCTTTTTGTATTATTTTATTTTTATTAAGCCAAAAATAAAACTCAAAACATCAAAAGTCTGTTTTTTTTTTTTTGTCCATTGACTGTAACTTGAATACCAAAACAGCAATTAAACTTCCTGTAGGGACATCTTTGTCATTTGCTTTTCTTTTTAAATATGCATACTTCAGAATTGCTCATACAAAGGAAGCAAATAGTAAAGAAACAAAAAAAAAAAAAAAAAACACCAAATATGTCGACCATATGGTCACCTTTTGCATATTTACAATTACGAGTATGTTTATGGTTGGCTTCGAATCTTTGTTCCTTTCACGAAAAAAAGACAAATTACAAACTGTAATTTAAACCTTAACATAACAGTGAAGCAGGAAATTGCATTTTTGGTTTTATTTTTAGGTTTTCACAAATTCGGAGGCAAATTTATGTTAGCAGGTATAGATAATGATTATGGTATATATGGTGGAGGTGATGATGATGATCAAGATGAGATATGTAGATGACAGAGGAGCATACATATTTATAGAAATTTCTATGCAAATTCTGAGATACGTAAATAAAGTATCGCTTTTATATGTGTAAATATACGATACGAACGACCGACGCCGACGATGGCGGTAGCAGTGTGGGTACGAAGAATCAAGTGTGGTCAAGTGGACACCACCTGTTATCCCATGGAAACTGTTGGCCTTTGCTCATTTTATTTTAAAGGAGGATTCTAAGGCGTTATATAGTGTGTTAATGTTTAAACGCTTCTATAGACAAAGCTACTTACATACATACATATTTCTTAATTCTTTTTTTGCTAGAGTTTAAAATAAACCAAACTGAGCTCATGGTAACGGGTTTCAAAAGCAACACTATACTATACCCATAGCTTAACGATGAATATTGGGTAGGTAGTATGTATATTATAAGATCTATTAGGATGTTTTAAATTCAAGTTGTGCACAGCGTTATGTGAAACCTAGAAATAACACAACAGCATCAAATAATAATAATAATAAAACAACTTGCAAAGAAAATTTTCAATGATTTTGGAACGAAAAGAGAATATCATCATAACTTGCTTCGTGCATTATATAAAGGCGATGCGATGGTGTTAAATTTTATGTGGGCGATAGTTTAGTTCGAGGTGGGTGTATAGAATTTTTCTTATCGATCATGCAGTCGGTTTAAAATGAAGAGGTTTATGTTTTTTTTTTTAAATAATATGACATACCTATATATGCACGTACATACCTATGCGTATGTATAATGTATCTATTTATTAAATGGAAACGAATTAATTTAGTTTTGTTTTATGTGACCAATGTGTTTACATATCACCTATGCGCATAAGGGGCTCGTTCAGGGAAGCGACTATCAATGTTATCAACAAAAATTGCATTGAAAGCATAGATTGGTTAAGAAAACATTATTCTTATAGCTACAAAAGTAATGAATTGCTTCCCGTCATTAATATTGCTGTTAAAATTCAAAGATATGAAACTGTCACCTTATTATATTTTCAGGCAATTTAAATACCATTCTTAAGTTTTGACAAGTAATTAAACGACTCGGAGGCTTCCAACATTAAGAGCCTTAACGGAGTTCCCTATAACATGTACATTATATGGAGGGTAAGGTTAAGTATCACTTCGCATGATCCACATACAATGTAGTGAAAGAAAAAAATTAATTAACCTTGGCAGTTAACTTAGCTTTCCATTCCTCAAAATGAAAAGGTTGTGTGACGTTTAGAAAATTAAAAAAAATTAATGGCGCAAAATTGTAGACGGAGTGTTAAGGTGTTACTAACAAATTTTTTAGATTTGAACCAATTTGCCAATTTACAACTTTTTCCTAATTCTAAATAATTTTTTCTTAGTCTCCTACTATTGAAGTTGAACACGCCTTAAACATTGACAGTATGTGCAAAAAACTAAAGGCCACTCTACACGATAATAGAATTTGCATGACATCTCATTTAACCTATGAAAAAAAAACAATAGCAAATCGTTTTAAGGCACTTTCAAGACTTACATATGACACCTTAGTGTCCGATCAACAAAGGAACTTTATATGGAAACAGCAGAAAATCTCTTAGGATTTTGTTTCTTCGTGTGAAATGGGACTTTGCTGTGTTTAATGAAGAAAAACTAGATCAGAACAGGGTAGAACAGCTTAAGTTTTTTTTAAAACTGTCAGAACCAGATAGAATTGAAAAGTACAGTTTCCAGTTGTATGCGGTTGACCGTTGCTTATCAGCTGTGAAATTCGAAATTCCAAAATGTTTAAATTATTTGCGATGGTCTTCAAATTGAATTTAATTAATATCAATTAGCACTTTTTTCTTTTATTATATTTATTATCTCTTATCAAAAAAATTGATGAATGTACTTCATTAATAAATTTTAGCTTTTTATTTTGCCAAACAAACAAATCAGCTGACGCTTTCATATTTCTCATTCACTTGCTCCGCCTCAAAAGAAGGTGCAGAAGATTTTGTACTAAACTGTTCTCAAAAACTTCATGGAACATAAAGTGACAGAATGTACAAAAAAGCTTTTTACTCATGAAACTGACAAGCCTGCACTTTTATAACTTTTCTGTTCTTTTATGAGTAGAACAGACTCATTAAACACACCTATTGATTCTTAACACCAATGTTATATATCTCCAGGATTGTTTAGTGTTTTTGTTCTTCTTCTGTGAAATGTTAACTAAAATTTAAAAACTTGACTAATGTCACTTTGCTTTTCAAAAGATCACTTATTTCAGACACGGTGAAGTTTTTCACGTCCGAATTCTATTTTAATATTTTTTAAATTGTTTTTTTTTTTTCGTTTTGTATCCTGAACATTTTTTTATTTTGGACTTACTGGGTTTTGAGAGAAAGCCGACGATATGCATACCTATTCAGTCTAATTGAGTGTTTATAGATGGGATCACGGACAAAGAATATTATTTGAGGATCCTAAGAGAAAACATTAAACACAGCGCAAGTATTTCGCGCTACTTCAAATTTTGTCAAGATAATCGTCTCAAATATAAAGCACATGTCCTCCGCTAATTGCTGCTGTACCACTCTCAAAAAGTAACTGCAACCCCTGCACAGCTTCCTGACTTCATCCTTAGTAAGCCAGTGGCGCAAACTGGACAAAGGTGTGGAGGAGAAACCTATTTCCTCCATAAATACATTAAAAGGCTGCAGCAAGAATGTCAACAAATGAACATGTGTTTTTAACCACTTAAATAATTTAATATAACCTTGAAAAAAAACGAATACTAATGAAGTGCTTATTTCTGGATTTTTACAATTTTATTTGTTTATTTCTTGCGATAATGGTATTTAGCTAGATTTCAAATTCTGTCTTAGGAATATCATGTTGATTTGGCGGTACTAAAATCTGAGAAAAAAAATAACTATTAGCTAAAAATAGTGGTAAATATATTAGTTTCTAGACAACCAAATGAATCTTAATAATATTAATGACGATCAATGTAGCTTGTATCATCATAGCATGATAGTACATATGACGATATATTTATATACTTTATAGGTATGATAGATATACGAAGAAGATGAAAACGAAAACAATAGAAATACATTGTTTTTGTTTTAGTGGAATGTATAAGGTTAGAATAGGTGAGGTAGAAGTGGCTGTTGACGGAAAGTCGACACACTTAGACCAAATGTTGGCCAGTTGTGATACAACATGGATCTAGGAAAATCTTTTCCTTACTCGTTAAACCATTTTGAGCTCCTTATGAAGCGCGTAATACACCTTGTGTCAACGTTTGCCAGATCACTGGGGTCGCTGTAGTAGAATTCACCTAAGTGCATTCTACGTCTTTGGGACAGAGCAGGACATGTTCAGAGTAGGTGAGGAATCGTTTCGTCTTCTTCCATTGAGCTCCTGCAGAAATCGTTTGAATAGACGCCAAATCACGTGGCGTGCCTACCTATTAGACAGTGTCCGGTGATGACACCTTTAACGGAGCTTATGTGCAATCTGCTTAAAGAAATCAAACCCTTAGAGCGCTTCATGTCAAGCGTTGGCCAGATCTGTTTTGTCGCCAAGCAAGTGGTGATGTTGTCTGACCTTAGTTAGCTCACTGTATAGTATCTTGCTTTAGCATAAGTTTACATACGTAGCGATGGGTATACTAATACGTGTGCTAACTGTTGAAATAGGTATTGTAGTTTCCTCTTAAGCGAGTTCATCACCCTTATGGCACGGCACCCAGCGAAGGTGTACGTTGAACTGTTGCGCCATCTCAACGAGAAATGATCGACAGTTAAGGTCTCTTCTAGATTTTGTAGAGAGAAGAAACGGATATCAGTTGTTGAAACTTCTTTGATCGCTTTAGAGTTCTACCTGGAACACGCTAAAATAGTGGACTGTAATGAATTAAATTTAATTGAAAGTTTTTTTGCGATTTTGATCCGAAATTTGTTTTATTTTTTTTTTTTTTTAAGGCAAATGAATTAGGATTTTATAAATATTTCGATTGTTGTCAGAATGGCAGTTTTTCTTCCGAAAAGAAGAATAATTTTCTTCTGGATTTGGTCAACAATCGAAAAAGCCATTAGATATAGGTATTTTTGTTTGTTATGGCTTCAGTGTATATATGTATGTATATCTGTATCTGTAAAGCTGGTAGATGCCAAACTGATGCACTGCCAATAGTTGAGTTGTGTTATAAAACGAGGGGTTAAACTGTCAAAAATATTCGGGTCTGCAAAATTGATTTTTGATTAAAAAAAAATCTATTTTTTTGATCTGGAAACAAAAATTGATTTGTTCACAAATGAAAAACTTGACAAGAACGAACTTTTTTACATGCAAATGCTACCAACAACAATCACATTGAATCAAAAAATGATATGCCAACCAAGTGAATGCTTCTTGACAACTCGTACAGACACAGGGAGGATATTTTTTTATAATTTCTTAACTCAGGTTTCAGTGTTTGGTCAGAAATGTGGGAGAAACCCAACAAGATATTTGTCCCTATGCTTAAATTATAGTTGTTAGTTGAAAAAAAGAAAATTTCAGAGGTCTCCGCAACTCCAATCCAGTTCGGGATTTCGCAGCAAAAGATGGAATGAAATCTTAAACTCGCTATTATCAGTTCAGGCAAGAAAACTGAATAGCTGCATAGTCTTATGCGCCTTCACAAGTAGATAAGCTATCTTAAGAAATTGCCGTCCTTAGCATTTCTCGAATTTATAACTTCTTGTGATGAATCCACTGACTCACATTATTCGAAATGCAAGAGGCATTACACTACCTACTAAAAGTCGATACCTACCCAGTTGTATTACGACCCAACAAACGAAAAATTTTGTACACATAAGTAGTTCGGTTCTATTCTCTCATTGAATATAAAGAAAAAATTATTTTCGTTATTAATCGCTTTATTAAATTTTAATTATTGATTTAATAAAAAAATAAAACTAAGCACTGTCATGAGTTTCCACCTACACAGTAAAAAAAATTCAATCCTCAAAATAAACCGATAGGACAACAATATACGAATTGAAACCTTACGACGAAAGTAATCGAAAGGACGAAGGAGAGAAATAAGTTATGTATATGTTATATAGGTACACCCAACTTAAATTGAAGAAGAGGAATCCCATCACATCATCCTGGCACATTTTTTCTTAAAAACTCATAGGCAGGAAAATAGTGAAATTTCATTAAATATCCCTACTTTTCGATAAAATTATAAATTATGTAGGTACCTACAAACTTACCTTTCATGTCCTTCTGTCATGATTTGTAATCACAAATATCCTAATATTGAAGCGTAGCACGACCAGTTTCACCATGTTTAAAGCATAAAGACATCAGCCGCAACCAAAGTTCTTTCAAATTGGGTTTTACGTTAAAGAAAATTATTAACACAAAACTACCGAATAACCTAACTAACCAAAATTAACAATGGAAAACAAAAAATTTGTTTTTCCTTAAACTTATTTTTACTTTTTTGTTTGTTGTTGCCTTTGACTTTTGCACAAGACGTCCAACCAACCACACTCAAGAAAAAACAAAAAAAAAACTATACTATACACTCCCTTTTTCACTCAACATATAAAAAAAATATACACGACGAGACACGCAGATTTTCTTCTCACTCCCAACAGTAGATGAATATTGAATTTTCTTTTTCTGGATAATTTTTTTTTGTAGTTTTGCTTTCTTTTTTCTCTGATAAAATTTGATAATAAAAAATAAAAATTAAAGCAGAATTCCCGAATCAAATCAATCGAACTTTTTTGTTTCTTCTTTTTTGAACCCCGAAGAACCTGTACACTTTTTTCTTTCAATTTTCAAAAGAAAATCGAAAACCGTAGGATTCCTCCTCCTTTTTCTTTCTTTTTTTCCTTTTGGGAATTATTTTCTTGATGCACTTCAGCTTTTCATTAAATATTTTTCTTCATCTTAAACAAATTAACAAATAAATATAAATAAAATAAAAGGGAATTCAGAAGCAACTTTTGTTTTTTTTTTTTTTTAGCTGCAAGGTATGTGTATCGGAATCGGAATATCGGACGACGACGAGGAAATCACAAGAAATAAAAAACACTTTTCTTTTCAATTCAAACACACTAGCTGTATATACAAAAAGAAGAAAAATTGAATGATTTTCGATTTCAGTTTTGTCGCTTTTTATCTCACTTTCTTGTCACTTTGTTGGGATTATTTGTGGAGAATTTGATTAATTGAAGTTTTTTTAAGTTAATTTCCCAATTTTTAAAAAAACTAATCCTGTTTTTTATTGGAGGATTAAGAAAAAGGTTCTTCGGGTTACAGCAGCGAAGAAATATTTGTGCTGCAGAGCAGGTTAGCAGGAGCTGAGCCTTTTCGGTTTTTTTCGCTCATCTATCACCTTCTTTCTGCCACCAACTTCGGATGAGATGATTTTTTTTTGTGAGCAACTAATTTTTCTCTACGCATCGAAGACAAACAGTGATGCCACTTTATATTAGCATAAAAGTAACGGAATACCATTTGAGGAGTGTTTTTATGAATGTTGTTTTCCTTTGGTCAATTCCCATACTCCTTTTGCATTCCCAACACTCCACAAACCTTCCATTGGCTGTTTGGAATGTTTTCCGCTTCCTGATTTCATTAAGTACTTAAATCCGGGTCTATTTGTCGGATAACTTGTCAGTGATAAATTTTGCAGAAACTATTAGACAAGTTAAGAAAAATGAAATTTCGGATATTTTGCTACGTCAAAAAGTGAGCAAGCGATTTCCAATCTTTTTTGCCTCACTATTTGACAGCAAAGCTGAGTTATTTTGCTGATAATTCCTATGTTAGCCGTTTTGGATGTGTAAACATCTATGCTTTCTGTATGGGAAAACTGAAAATGTAACGGCAACGCATATAGAAAAGTAAACAAACAAATAAGGAGGAAAGAGATATGTATACAAACACTGTCGCTATTATCCGTACAGTTTTATTTTCATAGGATGATCGATATGGATCATTAGCGTTATTAAAATGCGGCTTTTTAAAAATACGTCGGTACTGTGTGTAAATTTGGGGAAGAAGAATTTACTCTTGGAATCAAAAAGGAGATGAACCTACAGAAAATCCAATGGACAAAGAGATTAGAGAGAGCCAGAAGACCTAAAGACTCTCAACCATTCCTGTGTTCGTGTTGTTTGTTTCCAGGAATAGAGGGGACCTTCAATTTATTTCTGAATCCGAAATAAGCCTATAGTGGTGGCACTTTTTCATGGCAATAAATACTCTTGCTGGATTTGTCATTCCCTCGCAAAAGGCAGTAGCCGAATCGAATCCAGGATCTCCAGCTCATCATGTTGGTGCGAGTAGATGATAGATTTGTATTGAAATCAGTTCTGATAATTGCTGGCAAAGTTCTCATGAGTTTGCTACATAGACGAGGACAGAATCATCGACATATACCGTACCCAAAATTTGCGATTTATGATGCAAAATCAGGAAACCCGGTGCAATATTGCAGATTGAGAAACACCCTATCTTCCCTGAACTGACAAATTTTTGATAAACTCGATCAAAAAATGTTTCACTTCTAAAAAGAACTACCTATGTACATATAGTCTGCTATTATACGACGACTTTTGCGTCGTGACTCTTCTTCGAATTCTTCTTTAAAATTTCGTCCTGTGAGTCGTACGCTATTACACCATGACTTTTGAGTCATGACTCAAATTTGGCAATCCTCTATAATTTTTCTTTGGTAATGAAATTTTCGTAGCAACCAAACAAACAACAAACATAAATGATACGATTTTGTTCCAGCATAGAAATGCTCTATGCTCTACACCTTAGCAACCGCAGCTATAGGTACATGTGCGCTCCACAAATAACGAAAATAAATAAAGCAATTTGCTAAAATAATAAACAAGAAATAAAATAATGTCAAAAATGAGTCGCCGAAATTTGGCCCACGACTCATAGGGCAGTTTGTTTTCCGTCTTATTTTTCTTCTCTTTTGCACTCATTATGTTCGAAAAGAGTCACGACGCAAAAGTCGTCGTGTAATAGCAGACATAGTTTATTTTTTCGAAAATGTATTTTAATCACGGAGATTTGAAAAAAAACAACAATTAAACTAAGCAGCGAAATGATTTCATTTCCTACTAGAATGTACGAAGTACTTTCTAGCAAAATTTCTCTTTTTCTAAATTATATTTTTGAAGTGTCAACTCTGATAAGCTTTGCACCTAGAGAGCGGAAAAAGAAAACATTGTTGTCTTTGTTGCGTATGCACTGAGCCGCTAGGGGCGTGTATGTTTGGCCTTGTTCGATATTGGCATATCGAGGTCTTTTTTTATTGAATGAAGAACCGACATCTACACTGATGGCGCAAGCAATAGATATTGCGCATACTCATATTTTTTTTTTCAATGAATTTTTTTGTTGTTGAATATGATCCATCTGAACTTTGAAGGGTGGATTGTAATAAGTTTTATTTCACTCTTGTACATTTGTTTTCAAGCATCTAGCAGTATTCAGGGCTTTTAAGGTAGTGTTGCACTTTATCATTTTTGTAATGCATTTTAATGGAGTTAATCCGAGCAAATTGCTTAATTTATTTTCGTTGTTCTTTGTAGAGTGCATAACTGTTTATCGTTGGTAAGATAGTTATGATCATTGGAAATTTCATAATACCCAAACAAATTAAAAAGGAATTTCTAAATTTGAGTAAAAACTTAAAAATCGTGGTTTAAAAACTTGCCCAAATCGGGGTGAAACATTCGCAGTGACCAGTGTGGGTAGAGTCTCATTAACGGCCATATTAGTCACTCGATTCATCCAGATTAAAAATTTAAATCCAGATGTAAATACATCTGGATTTAAGTTTTAATGTGGATGTATCTAGTGAATAATATGGCGTTAAATCACCATATTAGCCGTTTCCCTTTGGAGGTGGCGAATCACTTTGCTAGCCATTTTGAATGGAACGCATAAAATAAGTTTTCCTACAATCCTCATCTACTCGCGATGAAAGCATGAGTAGATGAACGTACTAGATTTTAGTTTTCATCTACTCACAAGAACTGCGTCACTCCAAAAGCAAACGCCTATTATGTAAATTAATTTATACAAGCGTTAATTTCGTTGTCGTTCCGATGTATTCGCGTTGGTTTGGAAGAGGGTTAAATTTGCGTGAAACATTCGGAACAACAACGAAACTTATTTGTCTGTCAAAATTAATTTACAAGGCAACACTCGCTGTTGATTTTGTTGTTTTCTACAAAATTACCTTACCTAAGTTGCCTGAATGAAAAAGTACTATTAGCCTTAAATCTATAAAAAATGGCAGCACCGGATGATTGTGTGAATGTGCTACACAATCTACTACATTTCTGGGAACACCCTTCAGTTTATCCAATATCTACATAAGAAATTTAAACACTTCTCTGACGTTTAAACATTCTGAACAACCTAGACATTTGTTAAACTATCTTTTCGTTTGATGTGCGTACATTTGATGACTGCTTTAATTCTCGAATCGTAAATTTTTTCAACTTAAATTCAATAAAAATGGCAAAGAAGAAAAGTGAAGAATACACCGGTGATAGCGGCGATGACAACGATTACGATGAGGAGCCAAATTTCGAAGACCCGGAGGGTTTTGTCGACGATATTCCCGATGAAGGTAAAGCGGTTTTTTTTCCACTGCTTGGTTTCTGGTCTCTGCCAGCACAGCATGGACCCTACCCATGAATATAACCTCAAAATTGCTATTCGCATAGAGAAATGCGCAAATTTCACCCTCAAAATCCAAATGGTAATGATTTTTTTTGATATTTTGCAGAGCTTCTTGCGGATATGCTTGAACAGAAGCCATGTGAAACTGATGGGGTTGAAAGTGTTGTGGTTGTGGATAATATTCCAAAAGTCGAACCATCTCGTATGGAGAAATTGAAGTCAGTTATTCTGAAGCTGTTTGCAACGTGTGGTGATATTGTCAATGTATTCCATCCATTGGATGAGGAGGGCAAAACCAAAGGTTATGCATTTTTGGAATTCAATAACGCTACCAGCGCTGCCGATGCTGTGAAGACAATGAACAACCATCGTTTGGACAAGAATCATACATTTGCTGTGAACTTATTCACCGATTTTCAGAAGTAAGTATAAGATTCATGATATTTCACAACTAGACTAGCAAAAGATAGATTCTAGGGTTAAAAAAATTAATTAATACATTTTTGAGAATTGTATCACCAGCAAGAGCATATCCAAAGTTTAATGGGAGGGGAAAGCTTGGGTAATAATCTCACACTTACCTGTCTAGACTACACTACCCCTCCCTTTCACATACAAAATAAAATCAAAATCACTTCAAAAAAATACTTTCTCCCCCAAAATGGAATTACTCACATAACTGTACTTCCCATTTGTCTGCCTTCCCTTCTCCCGATTATTCACTTAATTATTTTGTATAATTCGGAAATGTACTGCCTTTAATATGTGTACTGTGGTATACACACAATTATTTGTATTTGATACATTTTCAAACATTTTGGTAGGAGAAAAAGTTAAATCTGATTTAATGGCAACTGTGAAGTGATAAAAATGTCATTGAACTTACATAGGTATATAAAGTTAGCTATAATTGAAAAAAATCCTTCCTCTCTTAGGTATGAGAACATCCCAGAGAAATGGGATCCACCAACACCTCAGCCCTTCAAGGTTCAGAATGATCTGTACACCTTCATCACCGAACCTGATGCATACGATCAATACTGTGTTGCTGCCGAAACAGCTCCCAACTCGGTGCAGGTACAATTCTGGCAAAATACCCTGCCCGAGCCAACTGAGTTAGAAACTCGTGATCGCTTCACTGACACTTTTGTCAAATGGTCTCCACTCGGAACATACGTTGTCACTTTTCACAAACCTGGAGTGGCCATCTGGGGAGGAACCACTTACCAGAAAATTAACAAATTCCCACATCCAGGAACACAGTTTGTTGAGTTTTCGCCATGTGAAAACTATCTTGTCACCTATGGCCCAACTGCAACTGGCCAGATGATCATCATCTGGGACATCCGCACCGGCACGGAGAAACGTAGTTTTGTATCCGATGGCAACTCAAATTTGTCCATGTTCCGTTGGTCCCATGATGATAAATACGTTGCTCTAATGGGTGAAAATTGTATCCATGTTTATGAGACATCTACTTTCTTTTTGCTGGACAAGAAGTCCATCAAAGTTCCTGGAATCCGCGGGTTTAGTTGGTCTCCAACAGACAACATCATCGCCTATTGGGTGGGTGAAAACAATCAGATCCCAGCTAGGGTAATCATCTTGGAGATTCCTAAGAAGCGTGAATTGCGCAGCAAGAATCTCTTCCACGTCGCCGACTGTAAGATACACTGGCAAAAATCGGGTGACTACCTCTGTGTGAAAGTCGATCGCTTCTCAAAACAGAAGAAGGACAAGAAGGACTTTGATGTTAAATTCCTTGGAATGTTCTATAACTTTGAAATATTCCACATGCGCGAGAAGGATATCCCTGTGGATTCTGTAGAAATCAAGGAACTTATTTTGGCCTTTTCATGGGAACCAGTTGGCAATAAGTTCGCCATCATTCATGGTGAACAGAGCAATGCGAATGTCAGCTTCTTCGAAGTTAAGAAAGGACAAAAGCCCAATTTGGTAAAGAAATTGGAGAAGAAATCATGCAGTCATCTTTTCTGGTCGCCACGTGGTCAATTTATTGTTCTGGCCAATCTAACAATGGGAACATTTGAATTTATTGACACCAACAATGATTTCATTGTGATGGCTTCACCAGATCATTTCCGTGCTTCGGAAGTTGAATGGGATCCAACTGGACGTTATGTCGTCACTGGAGTTTCTTCCTGGAAGGTGAAAGAAGATACCGGTTACAACATGTACTCATTCCAGGGTCGCATTCTAAAACGTACAATTTTGAAGAACTTTGTTCAATACTTGTGGCGTCCAAGGCCACCAACACTGTTGTCCGATGCCCAACAGAAGGAGATCAAGAAGACCCTGAAGAAGTACTATCCACAATTCGAGAACAAAGATCGTCTCCGTATGACTCGTGCTTCGAAGGAGTTGCTCGAGAAACGTTCTCAATTGCGAGAACAATTCGCTGAGTATCGCAGCAAGCGGGTGATTGAATGGAAGGACCAGAAGAACAGGCGGATGCAGCTTAGAAATCGTAAGAATTCTCAAAAACTCATATTTCATTTTGAAATCGTATTTTATTTATGTTTGTTTTTTTTTTTTTTTTCCCCAAACAGATGTCGATACTGATAGCTTGGAAACTGAAGATGTTGATGAAGAAATTGTTGAGTTTTTGATTAAAGAAGAAATAACCGTTCTCGAGTAGACGACTTCAAGATTACGTTCATCACTCTTTACAAAAATAACTTGCCATTACGAACACAAAATTTTTATTGAATACTTTGAGTGATCTTTCCATATGAGATTAAGTACGAAAAATCTTTTCCATACTAAAAAACAACAACATCAATAATTGGTTAAGATCGCTTTTTGCAAGTTATTTTTTTTATAAAATAAAAACAAAGTGAAAGAAATTTGATCAACAAATAATACAATGTTGGCTTTCATTGGCTTTGAAGCCATCTGGCAAAACATTATACATAAATATTTTAATCAAAGGCATACTTCTATTTATTGTGAACAAAATAATATTTTAGAAACATTTTTTTTTAGTATAACTATTTTGGGTTTTTTTTTCAAATACATACATAGTAATATTCGAAAGATGACATCAACTTGCAGGGGATTTTCTCATAAAAGAACAAAAGCAATAGGAAATAGTTATAATATTTCTCATAGAATATTGTATTGGATCAATGTATTACTAGATATTCGTATTAAATATAATAATAATCAATTACAGGTTTATGTATTGCCACAAAAAAAAATGTTGAGTTTTTTTTCTTTTCATTTGAAAAGATTTTGTATTGTGGATATCTTAGATGTTAGGTTAAATAAAATGCTCAGCTGTTCTAGTACTTCCGTGGCTTAGAATTTTACAATTCATGTTTTGAAACAAACAAATATACATAAAGAAGTCTAAGAGATGACAGCAAATTTTGGGTGTGGAAATATAACCGAAAATTCAGTACGAGGGTTTGTAGGTGTGTGTGCGTCGTGATATCGAAAACAAAAGTCTGGCAGGTTTTTTGCCGCTGGTGGTGGGGGAAAATTGCGAATTTTTTTGAAGCATGAAATGATGCCCTGTCATTTTTCTAAGTGTAACGACTTATATATTGACGATCCAATAAATAGAAATCAAGTTATCTAATGTGGTTTTCCAGTCAACCATTTCAGATTTGGGGGTCAGATTCCAGATCAATCGTGGTAACTAGAACGAATCGCGATTGATCCTTTTTTTTGTAAAGGTGTAGGTGATTTGTCTGTGTTTACTGATGTAAGTAGTGATAGTATATGTAGGGAAAAATTCCTACAAGTATTTTTTTCATAGGGAACATTTTTTTCTTTAATACAAAAATATTATATATTTGGCTTTATTTTCTTGATGAAACTGGTGAAAAAATGCGTAAGAAAAAATTCTTACAAAACTTTTTTTTTTTTTTCAAATTATAAAAGAACATTTTTGTGTTTAAATTATAATTAATTTCAACTACACGAATACTTTCACCTGTCTTAATTTATTGAAATGGAGATTAATGAGAGAACCCACACTGGCGCTATGCAAATCTTTGAACATTCTTCAGTCGTCGCATATTCGCGCTAAGGTTTAGCGCCGGTTTGGGAGCCTTTATTGATTTGTTTCATTAGAAAAAACTCAAAAGTGGGACTGACTTTTAATCTTGAAATTATTATTATCCTGAGGCCATTTTGAAATTATGACAAAATATAAGAAAGAAAAGATTTACGCATTCTTTTCTTGACTTCATTTAAATGAATGTGATATTGTACATTATTTTGTTCAATCAAATTGAAATAAAAAAATAGAATACAAATTAGGGAATTTTTTGTTCCCTAGCAGGAATTTTATTTTGTTGGTATACTATCACTGCTTTATAACATGATTTGGCCATCGGTCGCATCCATGTATCCACAGGAATCCCGTCCATCCAAAATCCAAATCAAAGGAGAAGCTATCGGTCGATGGTGAGGAAGAAGACAGTGAACATGAAACAAGGTCATTACCTAAGGATTACTATGGAATTTTAATAAAAATAATTTTATTTCCACAAAAAAACAATGGACTAACCCACATGTTTCCATAATGCCTTTCATTCCATATGAAACATTTATCCAATTTAATCACTAATTGACTCCGGACTCAAGAAGTCAATGGTTAACGGTAATGAGGACAATAAAGACAAAAATTTCACTAATTAAACTTCATTATTTGTATTTATTTTATTAAACAAATGCCTTATCAAAAGTAAACAATGCTAGCGAAAGGCCAAAACGAATTTAAACTGACGAGGAGAGGACGACGTTTAGAAATGTCAATTTGGTTTGTGTGCAAGTGTGTGTGAAAGTATGTGCAAATCTGCCAATAAATCGAGATTTGAAAGATCAATCGAGAAAAAAAACAGATCACGAAAAAAATCAATTTTTTTGGTTGTTAGGAACGTAAAATCTGAAAAAGATCAAGTTGACCCCCATAAAAATCAATTTTTTTGGTTGTTTGGAAAACCACATAAGCTTTTTAAACGAACCTTATCAGGGCTCTTATTACATAAAACGAATATCGTTTATAAAGCCGTGTATTCGTTCAATTGCGATAACGAGTAACGAGTATCGTAAAAAAAAACGATACTCGCATTTTATAAACGAGTGCCTTCAGCTGTCGTATTGGCTGGCTTTCGTTTTGAGTTTGTTGTCAACATTGTATTTCGGTTTGGTTTTGTGTTGTTTTGAGTTAGGTTAGGAAAAATGTAAAAAAAATAATAAATGTAGTATAATTGCATTTTCGTTTTTTATACAGCCCTATTACGATTGTCAATTATCAATTGATAGTTGATAAATATTGAAATTTCGTACGTTAAATCTTAATTTATTAAAAAACTGAACAACTATTCGGTGATAATTATTAATTTTCTTGAAATTCACGACGGCCTGCACCATTCTCAATGATCAAAACTTTTATCAATTGGGTTGTCAAATATCGATTTTCAATATTTATCAACTATCAATTGACAACTGACAATCGTAATAGGGCTGATAGTCTCACTACGCGCTGACTTTCGTTTCCCTGGGCTTCGTTTTTTCTGCGTGCGTTTCGTAATACATAATAAGGGCCCAGGCGAAAGTTTCGTTGCATCTCGAAAGTATTCGCCTTGGTTAGGGGTAGTCGTTTTATTAAAACGACAAGGCTCTAGAAGGGACAATTGAAGAGCGGAAAGACAAAGAACGCTATATTTTACCTAAACACCAATTGCCTGTCGGTCGTTTCTAGAGCCGAGTGGTTTTACTACCTACCAGTTTGTCTCTTAGTACTCGCAGTGTTGTAATACATTTTTAATCGAACGTTAAAAACCAGATGGTTTCATATCTTCGAGAATAAATGTTTTGAGAGAATATCGGCAAAATTTTGCATATACGGATATTCAAGATCTCTTCAGTTTTGGAGTAGCAATGGCCCTTGTTGCGAATGGCATTGGGCTCATGAATCTTTGTATCCAAAGCTTCCTGGATAGCTAAATTTTCATTAGGACAATTGAGGTAATTTGGTTTCAAATAAAAACTCGATTTCGGCTTTGGATCGAAATCTTCAAATCCCGAATTCAAATTTACGCGTACATATATTTCCACACGCTCATATCCACACACTAAACTAAAGTGGCGTTTAAATAAACCTATTTGTTTGAATTGAGTATGACAATCACCTTCGTTGTTATTTGTATGTTCATGCTGTGCAGTGAAGCAACATTCTTGCAACTTTTCTGGGTCTCTTCTAAATACTCCGTACTTAAGTACTTTACTAGCGCTTTTTTAAAAAGAACGCAGTGCATTAATGAATTCCAGTCATACGCATGATTAAAACCATTGCAACATTTCCCTCGTGAAAAAATACTTATGATTTTATTTCGGTCTGAGAATAAAACTTTTTTATAATTTTATTCAAATGTGCTTCTATTGTATTTCTTAGTCTGTATCTTTTTTTTTTTTTGTTTAAAACCACACCCTGTGTTGATAAGACAAATTTCCAATTTGCCTTGATAGTTGTCAAAAATGTTCGCCGCTGTCAAAATACTTCCACATAAATTTCTTGTTGTTAAAAAATTAGTGAAAAATGTTTTTATTTTAACCGAAACACTGATAAAACAAAAATATTAAATTGTTTTCAACTTTAAATTATCTCAAATAAACAACCAAAAACAATATTCATTAAAATGCCAGAAGATTCAAAAGAAAATAAAGCCAAAAAGCTGGCAGCAGCTCGTAAGAAGGTACGTCCTAGTTAAAAAAAAAACAACCCTTACAAATATTCGATAAAGTCTTCTACTTGACACGTCATGATTATAAAATATGTAAATATTAATTTTAGCTTAAAGAGTATCAATCGAAGGAAAAGAGAGACAGCGAAGGAGCCATCCAGTCGGACATAGTGGTCACCCAGAGTGATGCAGCCAGTACAGAAGGCAGTGAGCCCAATGTCAATGAATCTCCGTCATCTGCTATGGAGACTGCTGTAGATGCAGTTACTGAACTAATGCCATCTTCCGAACTGCCTTCGGCTGCAGAGGCAGTAGTAGAGAAAGCATCGACTTCTTTCACCCCACCCCCATCCCAAAACAACAACAACAGCAGCAGCATCGACACAATTCAAATCCTCATCACCGAGAAGGCTGCTCTATCGTCTGAATTGAACACGTTTCGCAACATATGCCGTGAAAAAGAATTGGAAAACGAAGAACTTCAGACACAATTTCAGTTGACATCAAAACGTCTTCAAGATCTGCAAAATAAATTCACCCATGAACACCAAGCGATGAGTGAGTTCAAGTCAAAGAACCTAACTCTGCAGGTTCAGCTGGAGGAGACTCGATCCAAATATGACGATCAAGCAGAACACTTAGACGAGACCAAGAAACTATTTGCCCTCGAGAAAGAACGAACTCAATCGCTTAGTAAAGAGTTGAAGCAAGCCTCAAACGAGCTTGAACTCACAAAGATTCGCATCAATCAATTGTCCGATGAGGCAAGTGTGACTCAAGACAATCGGGTGGAGTCGCTCACACAAACCCAGTTTATGTACGAACAGCAAATACGGGACTTACAAGTAAGATTCTTTAAATTGTGTATTGTTTATGTCCCAACTATATTTGTTTTCTATCAAGGCAATGGTCCAGCAGTTGACCAGTGATAAGGAACAAGCCAATCAGCAATATCAGACTTATGTGCAACACTTGAACACAGAAGTGACCAGCTTAAATGAAAAAAACGGTGAACTTGCTGAGGAATGTTCAAAATTACAAGAACGGGAAAGACAATTCATTGATCACATAAGTGGGTTGGAAAAGGAAATTCAAAAATCAATCTCACGTCAGGATCAGGCCAAAGAGAATCAGGTTAAGATTTATATGACTTCTTGTTTCTTACTTATTTAGCTACTTAAATCAAATTGGCTACATGTTCTTAGTCTTAATGCATTCTCGTATGTATATAATTATAAATAAACAAATTATCTTTATAATGTCTTCTAGCAATACGAGGTCAACGAAATCTACATAAAACAAATCGATGAGCTTAAAATAAAAATCAACGACTTCGAATCCGAACGTTACGAATTTCAATTGAAAATAAAATCCCAAGAAGATCGACTTGAAGCGCTCAATCAAAATCTTATCGAGAAAGATAGTAAAATTTCCGAATTAGAAAACCATCTACAAAACATTCTCTCCGAGCGTCCAGATAGCCATAAGCTTCTAGCTACCATGGAAAGTGATAAGATAGCTGCATCTCGTGCGGTATCGCAAAATGATGCTTTGAAAAAACAATTGGATGAGCTGGAATTGAGATTTGTTCAGTTGACTAATGACAAAGCAGACTTGGTAAACAAATTGGACGCCGAAGAGTATGTGAATCGTGAAATTCGCAATAACTTCTCGAACATGGAAGAGCACATTAAGAATCTTGATGGAAAACTTAACTTGAAAGATGAAGAGATGATTCGTCTCACGCACGAGAACAATGATTTTGCTAGGAAAAATTTGATGCTCCAACAGCAATTGGATAGGCTGCAGCATTATGAAGCAAGCGAGTATTCCAACAAGTACCAAACTGATCAAGAGAGTCTCAGGGAGAATGGAAACGGTCAGCATAATGAAACAAATCACGACCACCATGATCATGACCATGATCATGATGACTGCCATAACCATGATCATGACGACGATGGACACAATCATGATGAGCATTCTGAATGCTCATACGGTCATGCTAGCCGTCACCATCAACATTCCCTTACAAATCTGGATAAACATGATCATCCAAAAGAAAATAGCCATGCGTCGACATCGATGACTCCGCAGCATCAGGACAAACATCGTCATGATGAGCCTCCAACGATTCCAACTATTGAAGCATTAACAAAGCTACAAAATCGTTTCACCAAGCTAATGGCTCAAACAGCCGAATTAACAGAAGAAAAACAACGCCTCGAACACTTGGTGCTCCAGCTTCAAGGTGAAACCGAGACAATCGGGGAATACATCGCACTCTACCAGACCCAGAGGCGTATTCTCAAACAGCGAGAATATGAGAAAGCGGCACAGTTGCAGCTGCTTCTTGGAGAGCGCCAAGAAATGCGTGAAAAAATCACAACTCTCAACAAACTTGTATCGAATTTGGGAGTTGACCTACCAAGTAATTTGCGATTGAATGAAAACCTCACGAGTGAAATGGAGAACATATGCATCGAACCGAGTGTTTCTCACACCCCAAGTAGTGATGGTGGTGAAGGCGATCACAATCAGACCAACCTCGATGAGGCTATCATGAATAAACGCTTAAATTCCAATGAATCAAAAGAGATATTGGCGAAAATTCAAAATATTATAACGGAAATAAAAGAGAACACAAAAGATATACCGCCAGTCAATACTGCAGACCATTTGAAGTGTTGCTCGGGTAAATTTGAAATTGTTTAACCATACACAGCTTAGATTATTTTTAATAATGATATATATATATATACGTATTCCTAAATAAATATTTTTGTTTTAAATTTGCGAACAAAAAGATTTAACAATAACGAAATAAAAAGGGACTAGAGATGTGTGTCTTATTTTTTAAGGCACTTTTTTAAAATTGCTCGTTTTAGCACTCCTGATTTGCCACACGTTTTTATATATCCTACCTATCCAAGCTATTCGCAATTGTTTTAACACTTTCATTCTGATTGTTTATAAACCAAGAGGGGAGTTATATAAAAATAAAATATTTAAAATGCTAAGCTGCTGTTTTAATTCAAGAATTTAGCGTTTTAAGTAATTTATATCGGACATGAGGTTATAAAAGGTAAAATACATAATTCATAATTATTTAGTTTAATTAAAGAAATCAAGCTACGGTAGTGAGATCTAAGAAACGGATACTGATACCGCTGAATCGAATACAACCGCAAATATTCCACATACGCCCGAGTAAACATCGCTCTAAAAAAATTCTATGAAAAGTGATTATGATAACGCTGGCGAATATTATGTCTTATAGGTCATGAATAAAAAGAAGATATATTTAAGTTGTGACCGATTAATTTCTTTGTTTTTATGTATAGAGATATAGTTTATGTTGGCTTTTTTTATTTCTTCTCGGAATGATAATGTGCAAACAAATTAACTATGGCCGATTTATGAATGCATGGTTTTTCTGTGTGCATTTAACTTCCGTTTAATTATAAGCAATTTAGCAACTTTTTATTCGATCAAAGGTTTTGTTCCTTCTACAATTTGAATTAAACTATTAAGGATCTATTAAAGATGAAGGTATAGGTATTTCTGGGTTGCAGGATTTTGCCAGTTCCGTTTTTTTAGTTGTTGTAATTTTGTGATAGATCGACATTTTCTTTATGAAAAAATAGTATGAAACTGGAATGTACAAGTTCTATATGTCGGCTGAACCTAGAAATCTCAGAATTGTAAAAACAAAAAAAAATCCTGCAGTGTAAATCCAGAATTGCAATACCCTTATTAATAACATATTATTGGCCCAGTTTGTACCTTATTGTTGTTGATAGAATGTGTGCATTTAAATTCCCATCTACATACGTAGATAAAGCTCTACTGTTTTACAAAAGACCTTGAAATTTCGAAGACTAATCTGACATAAATAGTTAGGTATGCAAAAGTTCAATAAGTTTAACGTCAATGAACCCACCAAGGTGCAAAACAAATTAACACTCTTATTAATTCGTCATTAGCAAAATCAAGATCAAATTTAAGATGAACAATTTGCGTAGGAAGGAATCTGTTGAATTATATTATATATTTTTTTGTTACTTTCATGCGAGTCACACATTGCAAATATTCTTCTTCTTCACAACTGATCGTTAATAAAAATGGTCAACTATGGTGAAACAAATTTATGTACATATGTACATACAAATGTGTAGGTTTGTTTTTTTTAATAATTTTAGTTGTACAGATTGTTGCTGAAGTTTAAATTTTAAAAACCTTTTAACTTTCAAAATCTTAAGTTTGATTCCAGTTCAAAGACTCATGGTAAGCAAATATAACCTACATACACACACACATGTCGTCTTAACTTGTGATGAATTCATTAGAAGCAAGTAAGAAAAATAAAAAGAAGAATCAACAAAAAAAAAACAAATTATCCAATTTAATCGTTTTATAACAATACTATTTTTACCGGCGCATACCTACTTTTTTTTGTCACTTTGCTTCTGCTTTTCGCCTCTGTTATGGAGCTTATAAAAATGGCATTCTATTCAAAGTAATTGATAAATAAAATGATAAAACCATCATTTTGGATAATAATATGCTGATAACTTAAATGTGGGTTCGTTAGCGTATAAAGGGCATTAGTTTCTAATCTGCTTGGTTCTAGTTGTTCAAATCGAAAGCTTTTCAGTCTACATTGCGCTAATTGCTCTTAAACATAAAACTTTGGAACAAAAAATATACTCAATTTAAATATGAGAATTTGGATAATCTTTGCTTTGAAGTATAGACACAGCTTTTGTCATTTCTCAATCTATTAGAAATGGCTTGCACACGTAAGATCTAAACACTTTTATATATTAAAATGTCCATCCCTTCCGTAAAGTTTTTATCAGCAAGTGAACTTAATTTTCATCATTCACTTAAAAAAAAAATACCTCAAGAAAAGAAAATGAGAAATCAGATAAATCCAAATTTGCATCTTTATTGTCTTCTGTATTTATTTTATGACCTAATTTTGTGACGATAAAACTAATATTGAGCAAATATTCGCACAAAATTGGTTAGTAACCAAAAGGTAATATTATTTTTGCCAAGCTTTTTGTATGCGGTCAAATAAGCTCAAAAGCAATTCAGATCAGACATACACAAACAGTTTAAGCTGTGAGTCATTACAGCGCCTTTTTTTTAACAACTAAAAATTTATGCATTTTGCTGTATTGTATTTCTCTCGGATCTATAGTTACAGATATGTAGTATAAGCGAAAGCACCTGTATTAATGGGTGATTGAAGGTCGGAAATTCATCATAGGTTTATTGGGAATATCGTTGCACGTTTACTGAACTCTGTTTACATATGTGTAGGTGAACGCAGATCAAATTTACCAAAACTAGAAAGATCACATCATTCGGTTTGAGATCTCATCAAAAACGCATCTTTTTTTGAATAAAACATGCGAAAATGAAAAAAAAAGACAACCTTTCGAATCTTTTCTACAATGAAAAATGGCAGAATTAAACCCGACTGTAGGATGGTAGAGAACACGAAAAAGGTGAGCAGATTGTTCTACAGCCTAAACCACTGAAGCGATTTTCCTAATTTTTTTTTGTAACTCAGTTTTTACTTGCGAATATATAGGTACTATTATGGCAAGTTATGAATTCGTACAAAAAATCGAACTCGAGATTTTGATCAAACCTGTCATTACGATGATAGCGAATTCGAAAAAAGTGGGTCTCGCAAAAACATCCGTCTGTCTGTCTATCTGTCTGTCTGTCTGTCTGTCGGCTCGACTACAGCCTAAACGGATGCGGAAACGGACCTAGCGTTTTTTGGAAATTCCCCCCACCCGTTTTTTTTCTCTTTTTTTTTAGGACCAAAACTAACAGTAGCTGTCATACAAAATTTCTTGGCCAAAAAGGAAAAACTTATATTTCTCAAAACCAGCGCTACCGAATTTGTTTTTAAGAACTCAATAAATTTAAATAGTTATAAGTTGCCGTTTAATAAAAAAAATGGTTCCGAAAAATGGTTATTTATGGTACCTCCCAAAGAACCATTTTTTTGATTTTCGCTTTTCTCGAAAACGGTTCAACTGATTCTGATCAATTTTTTTATGAATAATTATTGACACATTTTTAATAATAGTGTGTACCAAAATTTTCAAAAAAAATTTTTTTTGGATTTTTAAAAAAAGTTTTAATTTCTTTTTTTTTTTTGAAAACTCAATATTTCAAAAACGACTTTTTCGATTTTTATTAAACTTGGTGTATAGCAGTTTTTTAACTTTATCTAGAAGATTTTTTACAAAAACTATTCTAATTACCAAAAATAACGGTGCCTCCCATACAAATGTTTAAAAACCGTTAAGAAAAATATTTTTTTTCTCAAACACGATTCCCACGATTTTGATAAAAATTTTTGTGTGTGTTGAAATTAGTACGATCTACCATTTAAAATTTTAAAATTTTATATTTCACGTTTATTAACAGTACCTCTCATAGAACGGTTTCTTTGATTTTCGACTATCTCAATATCTAATCAACCGAAAAAAAATGTTAACGAAATTTTATATATAAAAAATTAATTATTTTTAAAACGCTCCTACGATTTTCAAAAAATTTTTCTCATAAATTAAGATTTATATAAGAAATAGATGGTGTTTTGACTGTTTCTTTTTTCCTTGTTGAATTTTTAATATTAAATTTTTTTACTATAACAAGAATATCTGAGACAAAGCTAATTATTTTATAAAAACAACAAAGTAGAAATCTACTGTCGCAACACACTACCCCTTGTTGCAACAGATGGTGTACATCGCGTTGGGTTAAAACAGATTTAAAGTATTTTAATCAATTTCTTTCTAATTTTGTTGATTTAAAACAATTTACCAGTTTAAATAATATATTTTCCTTGCATGCATATTGCATATGTGCAACACTGGGTTATATTGTCAATTTTTGTATACTCATATAATACCACCTCCAACTAAACTAAGTTTTGGGAAATGGATAAAATATAGACTCCCATAGCTAATTTATTTCAGACTATAGAACCACAATGTGATCGCACATAAGAGCAAGTTCGTGCGACCCAGTCGTGCATATTTTTTAGTCATTCCCTGGTGGTTAAATTTAACTTTTTACTCCACAACTAACGGTACCTGCAAACAACTGTAAACTGTTATGTATGAGGTTATTTTTATCTCAGAAACGATTCTTACGATTTTGATAAAATATTTTGTGATTTATGTCTATTGTTGTGTGCATGGATGTACATATATGTATAGGTATGCATGGTCTGCATTTTGTAAAACACAATTCTAACCAAAAAACCGGTTATTAATGGTACGTGCCATAGAACAGTTTTTTTTTTAATGGATTTTGACTTTCTCGTTAAGCTTGTGCGATCCAGTCATTCATTTTATCCATATCAAAAAACGCGTAAGATGTTATCTATGTACGTATATTGCATGCAACTTTCGCCCGTCATTCTTCATTATCCTATAGGTATCTGCCTTAGTGCATTTTATTAAATCCAAACATTTTAAGGAGAAAATAATTTTTCAAACAAGTAAATACCTACCTATTTCGCCATTGCTTTTTCCTAGCTGGAAAGGATGTTAAGGTTTTAAATATGTATGGGTGTTTGTAATCGTAAAGAAAATAGACAAGTCATAAAATTCTAAAAATATGACATAGGTATTCCAGAATTTTAAATGCAGCTTTGATCTTCATTATTGTTCTTTAAATCATTCCTGATGCGTGTGATGCAGATGCTATTCAAATTGGTCATGGCAATATCTTTAGTATTAATATCTTAGAAATGTCATGTGTGTTAATGAATTCCTATATAAGGTATATTCCAGTAGGAATATATAAACTGAATTCTAAAAAGAAATCAAAAGTCACCTAAAACAAAAATACTCGTACAGTTTACAACGGAAAAGAAGTGTTTTCTCTTTATTTAGGTATATGTATGACTATGCAGACTGACGAGGTGTAAACATTTTGTTTCCATTGAAAAACACCTTATCGAAAGGTGCCGACGCACGCCCGACACCATAAAGTTATTCCAGCCAATTTGTTGATGTTATTATATTTCTTCATTCATTCAAGTATTGATGTTTCACCAATTTTCTTCTAAGAATTAAAAAAAAAAACTTCCGTTTGAAATCTAATTTTTTTTGGAAACGATGCAGTGATGAATGTTTGAAATCGAAGAGGAGCCAATCATTTTTACGAGGCAAAAAATGTTAAAATGTTTGTATTTTCATTTCCTTCGACTTTTAACAGTCATCAAAAAATTCACTTTAGTCAGAGACCATCAGACAAAATAAATACAGATGTGTTGTGTAGCTCCATATTTTTTTTGATGATTCAATATAGGTATGATTTCCAAATAAGGCAAATTCAACAGCAACACAATAACAAAAATCGAAACGAAACGAAACGAAAACCCAATTAACCCGAAAGATATTGAGGCTTGTTTTTGGTTCACCTTGAAAATGCCAATAGGCGACGAAGACGTAGGTAAGTTATATTGTTTATACACAAAACTGGAAACATTATTCTTCAATATGTTTATGTTAATCAACTCAGCACCAAGGGGGTGCTTCGCTGGAAGTATACATTTTAATCCAGATCAAATAAGGTGTTAAATGATTGTATAGTGATTGTTGATGGAAATCAAATGAAAATAATGTGTACCTATACTTTTAATAGCCCAAAAATTATTATTCGACGTACCTACAAATTATTGTGAAATCTGAAATGTATTCAGAGATATTTTTTGGTACCAATGACAAATCGTGCATACGACATGTTTATGATTTGGTGTACTGTTTACACGTCACTATTATTTATTTAGGTATAGGTTATATTAGGTAGTTTAACACACACAAAATTCCTTGGATGCTGAAGTCGTATTATGATGAATGTTTCTCTGATTTAAATGGATTCGCCATTAAATTGTACAGGTTAGGTAACCTAAACATTAAGACTTAATAGATCGCCCTGGATCTGGATAAAAATGATAATCTCAAGAGACTATTCAAAGCTAATATATCCAATGGTATTAAAAACTAAATCCTTATTGTGAATAAAAAGGTTAAACCTTTAAAAATTGTAGTTGGTTCTTGATTGGAGACTGACAAATTGGCAGTATTTCTGTAAAAAAAAAAAAAAAAAAACTGGCAAGAGAGAATTTCTCTATTCTTTGTTGTACTTTGTCATAATTTGAAAAATGGTGTCAGTTACAATGGTATAGGTCCGTTTCGTAAAGTGAATTTTTTTTACAAATTTTCAAAATTTGCCATTAAAACCTCTAGGATACAAAAACCCTGTTGGTGAAAATTTTTGTTATTAGCTGTGTTTAATGAAGAAAATCTAGATCAGAACATCGCGTAACTGCACAATTTTGTGAAAACTGTCGGAAAAAGATAGAAGAGAAAACTCCAGCTTCCAATTGTATGTAGTTATGACCGTTGCTTATTAGCTGTGAAATTTCAAATCCAAAATTCAAGTGAATCGTAAATTCGATTCATCCATTCGATTCCCTTTCACTTTACCTTTCCATATTCTAAATACTATCCATCGGGTGAACTACATTATCCCAAACAATTCGCGCAAAACCGCTGTTCATGAGAAGATCTTGGGAAATTTCGGTAAATGGTTTTGGTTTTTTCATTTTCGATTTTCAAAACAAAATCAAAAACAGTTATTGGAATTTGTTTCCACTTCCAAACAGATGAACAAGAAAATCAACAAACAGAGCACTTGTTTTTGGCAAAACTGGATTTAATTTCAATGCTGAAATTAGTGTGGTGAATTGAATTTTATATGTGTTGTTCTTCCCCGAAAAATATTAATAGGCTATTATTTACAATCAAATATTATAAATTAAGCAATTAAATATATTTTACCTACATTTTACTAATCACATCCCAGACAATCCAATTAAAATGAAGAACATCCGCTACATTTCATACATAGGTATGTGGATCTAAATTGAATAGAATGAATGCGTTCCCGTGAATAAGAAAATACCGCGCAGTATTACCGAATTTACCTACTTAAACCTTAGAGGATATATTTGAAGTAATTCTTGAAATTAATAAGTGTTTGATTATTATTTTAAAGATTTCAATATCTTCTTTTTTAGTTTTTTTCTCCAATGTGCAGAAAACTCAAACCGAAACTTCAAACAGCGGACCCTATGAAAGGTACGCATTCGAATAAGAAAAAGCACTCCATATTATATATCCTCTAAGACTTAAACCCACATTCACTTCGAATGAATAGTAGATTAGTGATTAGTGAAAATTCGAGAAAAATTGACCCCTCTTGGATATGCAGGGGCTGTTAATTATAATTTATTTGCGATGGTTTTCAAATTGAATTTAATATGAATTCCTATTATTTTAAGTTTTATTCATTCTTTCTTATCAAACAAATTGATAAATATACTTCTTTAATAAAAGTTAGCTTTTTATTTCGCTAAACAAACAAATCAGCTAAAGGTGTTTTGACATTTCTCAATCACTTGCTGACTTATTCCACCTCAAAAGTAGCAGGTGCAGAATGTTGCGCTAAACTGTTCTCGAAAAATTCATGAAACCAAAGTGACACAATTTAGAAGAGTTAAAGGACAAGCTTTTTACTTGTGCTCATGGAACACACAATCCTGTACTTTTCTAAACTTTTCTGTGGTTTTATAAGCAGGACAGGCTCATTATGAACAAACCTATTTATAAAGGGTTTTTCAATTAGCGCGGATAGATTTTGGCAGCCTGTGGCGGCCATATTTTTTTGCTGACATCTGTCAAATCTGTTGTTTATTATTCAGTTACTGATGCCAAATCACCATGAGTAAAGCGTGAAACAGATTAAATCAGCAACAGCACCAGCACCGTCAACAGCAAACAGCACGCTGGCCAGCAAATATTTTTGAAACACATTGCCACCAGCACCAGCCCCCAGAAATGTATGGAGTATGGAGGGACATTCTGCAAGAACGATTTGAGGGTAAGCCTAACTCATCCTCGCGGAGGTGAGGTGAATTGGCCACCAAGATCGTTCGATTTGACCCTTTTATACTTTTTTTGTGGGGTTTCCTGAAGTCACATTTAAAATAAAATAAACTCTTTACACACAAAAATAAATAAGTATGTATATACCTACATAAATAAGTACAAATCGATACGCGTCCCTGTGAGTTAACGGCAAGCGCAAATCGAACTTTCTCAGAGCAAGGCATAAACTACGAAAGATAAATTTTCTAGGGTCGAAAAAAGTGAATCCATATTTTTTTAAGATTGGAATCGAAGCAGATTTACACCCTACCAGCATATTCCAAGTCCCCCAAAATTCCTACATTGGGCTTTTTGTATAGCCGCTTACAGATCGAGAAAAGAGGATGTGGAAGTTTATCAAACTTAAATTATTTATTTTCGTACAATCAGCATACATATAGGCACATGGATTTAGGGTATTTTCTTTTTTGGGTGGTCACATCACGTTAGTTTTGGCCTCATTAGATCAAGCTTTAAAAAATACCCTAAAACCATGTGCCTATAGCAGGTACCTCTACTTATATGTAAATAGATTTTACCAAAATAAATTTTTCAGTTGGATAAACTTCCACATCGCCCTCTCTCGCTGTTTGAAAGCGACTATGTATATACAAAAAAGTTAATCGGTGGATTTCAGGGGACTTTAGATATGATGTCTAGGCAGAGAGGGTATCTTTAAATGTATGTAGGTAATTAATTAGTTCTTCTGGCAATATTCTTACTACTCTATCAGTGTGTTTAATAAATTTCGACAACCAAACCAGATACCACTGGTCATCATCTGTAGTCGTAAAGATCTCTGAGTTATGATTTAAATTATTTATTTTGAAAATACAATTTTAACACATCTTATAGATAAACAGTTGAACAAATGATTAATTGCTGAGTTTCCTGAAAATACGTCCAGAAAAAAAATATGTTGAGTTATAAATGTCTTCAGTGAGAGCTGCTTTTCTACATAAACTACACAATATCTACCCATGAGCTACAATAATATTAGTTTGTTTGTTTATCGTAACATAAAAAGATATGAAAAGTTGATTAATTTGAAACGCTTTTAATTCATAAAACAAACAAGTTCAATGTCTAATTTCAAAGATTTTAAATTTTTCAAAAAAAAAAAAAAAAACAAAAAAATGTTTTTAAAAAATTATGAATTTCTATAATTAAATTGGTTTTTCTTCGGAAATAAGTGGGAGGAGGTGTTGTTTTATTGTTTCTATTTTCTACAATAATTGCAAGGAAAATTATTTAATTAATTCCTGGACTTTGTATGACTTCAATGATAAAATAAGAACCAACATTTAAAATGTTTAGTCTTCTCGCTATATCTCAAAATCTGTTTTATTTCACTACAAAACCCAATAAGAACGCAAAAAATGTATAATAAGCATCCACTTGAGGGCATCAAATGTAAGATACACAGATATAGACCGCATCATGGTCTGGCGTGTGGTTCATCTTAATCACATTACATTTTATTCAAACGGTAGCATGTTGATTCTGTTATCCGTGGGCTATATAGAAACTCTACACAGTGGAGTATTTTTTACTTTAATTTAGACTTAAAATAAATTTCCGATATGAAGGTCAACTTGTAACTATGAACACTTAGCTATTTATTGAGTTAAGAAAAGAGTATGTACTCCTATGTATTTGGAAATTGTACACAAATTATTAATTTTGTTTGTCCTATGGCCGATTTCATAAAGCCCTTTTAACTGTTTAACAGGTTTTCAAATATTTAAATGACGTTAGTCCCATACAAAATACGTCATTTAAAAACTTAAAAGTCTGTTAAATATTTGTGAAACCAAGCATTACTCTGGAAAATCTACTTCTTTTAAGAATCTTATTGGGTTCATATTAGAAGATTTGTATTTGTAAAAGTTTGAGCGTTAGTAATGAGTCTACTCTGTTGGACCTTTTAAGCCACCAACCAGAGAGAGATATTGGTGCGTAATGAAGAAAACATAGCCGCCAGTATCGAAGAAGGCCCAGAAATATCGATTCGAGGCCGATCAGCTGAGATGGGCATCGCCGGAGTCAACCGGCCTTGTTTTGTGGTTGAATTTGGGCCAAAGCATCTGTATAAGATTGTACTGACGCAAGAATTGAAGCCGGACGACCATAGACAACGCCGTGAGTCCGCTAATTGGGTGCTGGCCGCTGGCCGCTGGAAATGTTGACCGGAGATCCAAATTTTGGCCAAAAATCATCTTCTCGGATGAAGTTCATTTTTGGCTTAACGCCTATAAGCAGAATTGCCGTTATTGGAGCGAACACAATCCACAAGTGTTCAACCAAGCATTAAACTACATCAATGCATGCATCCACCAAAGATTGACTTCTTGGTGCAGTTTATGGCATGCGGCCACACAGCGCATATTATGGACCGGCATATTATTTACCATTATCAACATCAAAAATTCGACAGACCGCTTAAAGCACTGTCTAGTTTCATTTAAATTTCTTTTCTTTATCTGGTCATCTTTTATAATTAATTAAGATTTGGTCTTTAATTTTCTTTAGAGAAATGCTTTAATTTACTCCACTTTTTATAACTTTTGTATTAATCTTTTTAATGGTGTCTCTTTTGAAATATTAAGTTAATATTAAGTTTGTTATGTGTGTATAGTGGATCCCTAGAAATTTTAAACAATATTCTAGGGCCCAATTTTTCAGTGGTGAGTTAAACGCGCACAGTAAGCTAACTCTAGAAGTAAACTGAGCATGCAGCTTTTTTGGTGGAGAATGCACGCGGAACGGCTAAACACACTCGGTGGATAAAACATCAAAAGCATCTGTTCAGTTAATCCTGAGTTAACTCACCAAATTTGAGGAATTAACTCGGGATTAGGTAACTTTAATCTCGTACTGAAAAACGGGAACGGCCGAGCCCAATCCAGCTTAAATATTAATAAACTTACACCTTTAATGCACATTCATTTTCTAACCTTATCGAACTCTTGAACCATAAAAGCAAGTACATCATAATGCTGCCCTGACTTGCGTTTTGTTTTTCCCTTGCTCTGACTGACCTACTCCCACGCCAGTAAACTAAAATAAAAATTATATATTATAATTTGAAGTTTATTCCACACTTTATGATTAGATATATCCCACTGTGGCGCGCGGCGGCCGGCGTCCATCGATCGGTCCATTTAGCCGACCTGGTTTTTTTATCCGCAAAATCTGAATGTGAATCCATTATTTTTCAGGGTAAGACAACAGTTTTTTGTTTTTAATTGTAAACAACAATATACAATTCAATTGGTTTGCAATTAAAAGTATTAAATTCCTTGAATTTATCGCAGTAAATGTTATTTAAATCGGTTTTGATCGGTGGGTATCCAAACCAATACAATTGTTTATTTAACTTTCAATATGTTGCCTTGAAGTTGTGTATAGGAATTCGCTTGCTATAAATCGTTCATTTTGTGGTTTTTTTCAGATTCGTTTGAGTTAATCAAACTACATGATGTTGTATATACATAGATAGAGATATTTTTAAATGAACAAATTATGGTGTTGTAATTAGTGTCTGTTGCGGATGCGAAGATTTCATCTGCATTTATGAGACGCATCTTTGAAGAGTTGCATGCGTACGCGCCGGATTGATTACGTAAACGCGTATATGTATTGTATTTGTATGTGTTACATACAAAAAATTATATGCATTTTGTCTTAATTGAGTTAAATGTTAAACTCCTCTCTCAACAACTTAAAATGGTTCTGCCTACGCAAAATTATAACTTCCTCTTAAATTGTCTGTGCCTAATTAAGACTTCTAAGTTCTATCTTGTCTTGGCCCTATGGGATTTTTCTCAAAGGGTAAAGGGGGTAGCATGCGTGGTTGTTATTATATTGGAGTCTATTTATGCTATCAATCATATTATCTTCCTTCCATATAATTCTGCTTTGATTTACATATGTACATATCAAATGAATTAAAAGCACGACTCTGGATCACACGATCAAACTACATTATATAAATGTGGCTAGATTTTGCTAATTTATGTCGATGGTTCAATAACTTTACGATTAGGTACATACATATGTATGTACATATATTTTCTTTATAATTAGAGCGCACCAAAGGGATTTTGACCACCCTTAAAATATTTTAACACAGTTCGAGCCTTAGCTAAATACGGAAGGATTTAATAGGAGATACCGATGCACATTGGTTTTGAAGTTCTGAATATTAGACTGGAAGGTATAAAAATAGAGCCAGGCAGAGAATTCCACATTCTTGTAGTACGAAAGTAGTCTTGTAGCTAACGAAAGAATCTCTAGACTTGACGGTACGTCCGAAGTGGGGCGAGAAGCGCGAGTATTAGGTACGGTTGAATTGTTTTAGGGGAGGAATCGATGAATGCAGTTGGCTATTTCACTAGAATACTGTTTGTGGAAATAGCGATAAAATAGAGGGAGACATATGAAACAGACCGACCCACAGACCGACGCACGGACGGCATGACGAAACCCACTTTTTTCGACTTCTCGATTATCGTAGTGTTAGTTTTGATTACAACCTCAAAAATTTTTAACGATATTTCCGCAACCAAGCCTTGTTAGGGGTTGCAGCTTTTAGTTTCGTATAGAAAATTAACAAGGCCTTTCCGCCGATATAAATAAAAAAAATTGCAGGTTTTGGTTCTCGAAATATTCACATCCAAAACGATATTACTTTGTGTACTTCGAACCAACCGTAAAAAGGGTGTCGAAGGCGGTATTTCCGCAACAAAGCCTCGTTAGGGGTTACGGTTTTCAGTGGCGAATAGAAAATTAACAGACCATTCCAGCGACGTAAAAATTTCGACAAATCTGGACATACATTTTTGTATTTATTTTTGAAAAAAAATGATGGACTAACCCCTTGCTACTTTTTTTCAACTTTTGAAAAATGATTCCAAAACCCATCGAGCTATACATCAAAAAAAAAGATCTATTCAAACTCTATCCGGACATCTGAACCAAAAGCGTGTGCAAGGTCTTGTTCTCGAAATATTTTCATCCAAAGTGATTGCTCGATTTTACTGAATTTCTGTCCAAAAAATTCACACAAGCGTTTGTGTTTGGATGGCGATATTTCCGTAATCGATCCTCGAAACCGGTTGCGGTTTTCAAAATTACTTGTTAAATTTTCAAGAGCTTTCTAAAACTTAGAACTAAAATACTACTTCGAGGTTTGGTTCTCTAAATATTCGCATCCAAAGGCTTATCAATGTATTTCAATAAAATATAAATCAAAAATTTTGCATATGTGCACTCGGTCCTAACCCAGCTAAAAGACAAACATTTTTTTATGTTGTATGTAAATTATGTTCTGACAAACAGTTATAAAAATGCTACTTTCCCTGCCAAAAAGTTATTGCATGAAAATACATGAATTTCAAAACTAATGGGGTTTTCCATTGGTAAAATAAATCAATTTATTTTTGATTTGGCTCCGTCAAACAGCCGATTTGGACCATCTTTGCGTTCCATTGGGCAAAATAAATTGATTTATTTTTGATTTAAAATCAATTTTGCAGATCTAAATTTTTAGGCAGATTTACCCCTCCCTGTGCTACTACCAACATAATTTACAACTGTCAGTTTGCAAATCTGGTTTTTTGAATTGATAAATGTATTTCAGGTGTGTAAATTGTGTTCTAAATATGTGAGAAATATTCGCTAGTATCTAATAAATGGAACCAGTTGAAAATAAATCGGTAACTTCATCAAGCTCATCTTAATCTTCTAAAAGTGCTTCAAGGGATGAAAGTTTTTTGAAACGAAACAACACGAATACAATGACAGAAATAAATCAATTTGAAAAAGTGTTCCATTCGCCACGAAAAAAATCAATTTTTAAATTGAAATCTGAATTTACAAATGGAAAACCCCATAAAAGAAAGGGTAACTTTAGAGCGCTGTATCTAGCATATTTCTTGACATAAATTTACCACCCACATTTTGGGAAAACATAGAACAGTTATATGTATATCTATCAAAAATCACCTATTTTAGCTCGATTTTAAATTCTATCCAAGAGATTCGAATAAGTTAAAGGAGCACCTGCCCATCATACGTGAGAGTTGTACTCAAGCTTTGGACGGATAAAGGCTTTTTAAATTACAGCCAGATCAGAAGGGGAGACAAATTATTTCTTGCATCGCCAAAGAAAACCTAGACATTTAGCAACATTTTGAATATAGTATGTGGTAATTCCTCAAAAGGTGGTCTGTGATGCATATACCGAGAACTGAAAGCTGTTACAGGCAAGTGCAACTTTTTCTTTGATTTTTTGTTCATAAGAAAAAAAAATATTTTTAAAAAAATTGAAAAATTATTACCTAATCAGTCAAGCCATTAATGAAAAAAAAAACGTTAAAACCGCTTTTTTTCCGTTATGTGATTGTTTTGGTGACATCCGAAACCACCATACGCCGCCGTCCCTGCTCTAATTGGTCATTTATAGTCACACCAGTCAGCTACCATCGAATTAAAAGATTAAAATAAAGATGACCAATTGAGTAATATTATTTCGTTGATTTTGTTACTGTTATCATATTTACTTAACACACTCGACTCGTCTCGATGGCGCGGGTACAACATCGAGAAAGCAGAGTCATAATGCACTCGTATAAGATCGTACAGATTATTTAGGTGTTTACTTTTTTGTTTAATCTTTTTCGAAAAGAAGGTATAACACTGATACAAAGCTGCGCCTACTCATCAATAATAATAAATTGTCAACGTGTTTTCAGTTCATCAAACTTTGATAAACAAACAGAATTTGAAGATATTTGTAAGTAACTACCTACCTACCTACCTACCTTTTATTTTGAGATTAATATCACTCCACTAAACTTCAAGGTGGGTGTTAGTGTTACTGTAACCGCAATTTGGTAAAAATATATTATGTTATATATGTACATACACATATCCACATATGCGACGTACTCATACATACCTACATATTTAAGATAGAAATTAGATAATGATGAAATTTAATCTTCCGGTTGATGTTTATTTTTGCAACCGGTTAAGATATCTCAACCGAATTTCAGAGAATAGATACCCAGAGGATAAGTATTTGAACAAAAAGTTTTAACATAGGAAGATATACTATATTGAAAATCTCACGAATGCAACGATCGTTTTTATCTATGTAGGAAATTTGTAGATTTTTTAAGACTTAAGAATGCTGTTGACTTTTTATTTGTCTATAGAATTAAACATCAAATTAGTATAGGGTAAAACTGGCTAATGGATCACTTGGAATTATCTTATAATCTTTATCGAACTGGTTTATTTTTTTATTATAAAAGCCTTAAGCAAAGTAAACACGATTGGAAGATCTTCCAATATTGCCATATATTTCGCAAAAAAAATTAACTATCAATCGTGTAAACATCCAATTTAATCTGCCAAAATTATCAGCTAATTGTCGTGAACAGGTGTAAACACATAATTTTTCTAGTTGACAGACTAATTGGATATTGGAAGATGTTCGTGCGAAGAACATCTTCTGTTTTGTTTGTCATCGAGTAAACGACTATTTAGAGTGACATTGCGCCTTAATCTTTTACATTGCCCACTTAAGTGACACTTTTCTGACTGTAAAACTGGCCCTAAGTGTACCTGTGTATTATAAAGGGTGTTTTTTTAGACGTGTGGTTTTCAAGAAGAAATAAAACGCAAATAATTTAATGTTTTGGCAAAAGAAAAAAAAAAGAATTTAACTTTATTATAAAGGGTTTGCCATTATGTTTTAAAAATTATTTCGGGCAAGTGGCCGCGGCTGGCTCGAACAAATTCCAACTGAGAGGCCAAATTTTTAACAGCTCCAATTGTTGCGCGCGATGGCGGATGGACTTATTCGGGTCTTCTTCAATACTCTGCTCCACAGCAGCAATAGCGTCTTCGGTGCGCACTGTACGGCATCTCTGACGATGCGAATTATCCATTTGAGTAAACGTGGTGCGAAACCGATCCATGGTTGCTCGAATTTATGCGATTTTGCGATTATGTCGACGATGCGCGCGATGCGTCCCGCCAACCGAACCATTATTTTGGTAATAATTTTGCACGATTTGGAAACATTGTTCAGGAGTAATGTTCAGTTTCAAAAATATTTAAAGGGCTTTTAAATTTTAAAATGACGTATTTTGTATGGAACAAATGTCATTTTAAGATTTAAAAGCCTGTTAAATAGTTCAAACAGCTTTATAAAATCGGCTATAAGTCTATTAATTATTTCTACGTTTACATGATGACTTAAATCCGAATTGAATCAAGATTTAGGTCTTTGTAAACCTGGATCGAATTGAATTCGGCTTACTCGATCCGATCCAACTCGGCGAGCTGGATCGAATCGAAAACATAAATGTAGACCTAGATCGAAGAATTAGAATGGAGATTTCAGCTGATTGCTGGTGTGTGTGTGCTATTGTGTATTTATTTTACTGCACACAATAAAAACAAGACTGTCACTTCGATTTTATTTGAATTCTATCTTTCGATCTGGCATCGTCGTATACCTGGGATCAAAATTTCGATTCTGATTGAATCCGATCCTTGAATACTGTCAAAAATACCAACTCCGAAAAAAGTATTGCCAGATTGAAAACCACACGTCTAAAAACAACACCCTTAAGAAATCACAACTTTATATTGGCATGAGGATTACAGTGCATTTTTCAACATAAAATAATTGATATACATACATACACTTTTAGTTGCTCTATTTTTTTAAAATGTTCTACATTTTCGTATTCTATTAAAAGGTCACGCATGGTCTGCCAAAAATTTATCTCAAGACAACATGGCAACGAATTTCTTATAATAGATAGATACCTACCTATTAGATTCTCTTGTTTTTTTCTTTTCCTAAACGTAAATTTATACTAATGTAAATGCACTTTGTATGTACATACAACCTACATCAACACAATTAAAAATGTAACTATATATGTACCTACTTTTTAACCGATATTTTTTCTTATCATTTTATTTAGGTAAAAACAAAAAAATAAAGAAAAGTAAAACTTGCTTATTACTATTTGTAGGTAGGTATATTCTTTTGTTGATCGTGTTCATGTTCACGGTCTTAATAAATTTCTCCAGTTCATAGGTTGTAGAGTGCAGGTTTGTATCTAGGTAGACTTCTATCGTTAACACTCACTGTAATTAGGGCATATCTTTCGTGTATGACTTGAAACCTGAAATTATTGCACTTACATATATAGCAGCCAGATATAAACAAAGGCTTAAGCGAGCGCACTGGACAATGAGTCAATATAATAGAGTGAATCATAAAAACAAAATCTTATTTGAGTAGGTACGGATATAAAAATGTTAAAATTCAATACCTACCTATGAAAGGTTTGCTTCTATTATGTTCTAATATTTCTATCAAGTCTTAACACACTTTTATGTTTTGATAGATAAGTAGGTGCTAGGTGGCTTTAAGAACAGAGATAACTACATCCAGCTATATATTTTGCCAATTTACGAATCAGTTATTAATTATTGGCAGGTATGCAGCCAATTATCTGACAATTGTCAGCCAACTTCTGACAATAAATTGTAAGAGATTTGTAGATTTTCTACCGACCGTGTACACACACAACTAATTGTCGGCTCATTGGTATATAATTGTCAGACATTGTCAGGTCTTACAATATTGTAAGATTTACCAATCGTGTACACTTAGCTTTAGATAAAGCAATCAAATGGTATCTATGTATATATCACTAGGCTATGTTGAGCTATTATTGTTCCTACTTGCAATTATGGTTTTGCAATATGATAAAAACAAACTAATTTATAAATAACCGTCACCGTTGATGGTATAAAGTGTGAAACCTGTTTCAGGATGGACAGTTTTGTTTTTTTTTTCTTATTTTTATATTTTTAGGGGGTGTGGTGGACCTTAATTTTAAGTAGCTGATTTAGTATTAGATCAAGCCACTGATCGCGGAGCTGTATTATGTATTAATAGAAAAACAAGCCAGTTATAAAATAAAAATTTAATGAAGTAGGTACCTAAACGCGCATAAATTCGTAGATCTACCTGAGTAGCGCTAAAGAAAAAGCAATAACGGCATTGGTAATGGAAGAGTAGCAGTTGATGCTAATTTCACAACAAAAAAAGACTGCCGTCAATGCAATCAACTACGCAATTCTCAAACAAATTTCGGGTGAGTCATTTACCCACAAATCGATTAACAGCGTCATGAATGTGAACGAAATTTTAAATTATCCAATTGGGTTTTTAAATACGTAAGTTGGATCTTTTTAGTGTATAAACCATCGTACAGATTGTCACTCAAAATCGGGGAACGAATAATTCTTTTGCGCAACATATCCACCTCGATTGTGCAGTGAAAACGGCCGCCTATCAAGCTATCCGCATAGATGCGTGTTGTTGTAATCCCAACAACAAATCAAAGCTATCTGAAAATGTTTGGATAGGTACATACATAGGCCTATCTGACTACCACTCGAACCAGGGCCCGTATTACGAATAACGAAACGAAAGGCAAACAAAACGATACCCAAGAAAACGATAGTCATGACATAAACCGATTATGATTTACGAGAATGGATGTCTGAAAATAATAACTGATAAAATAAAAAAACAGCAGAACCAAACAAACATATAAATAAGTGGCAAGAACATAAAGGCACGGTCCAAAAGTATAAAAAACCACCGGAAAAAGCAGTCGTAAACTAAAACGAGTATCGTTTTAAAAAAACGACTATCGTAAATCGTAATCGCAAAATAACGATAATGACGGATTTTGAACGATAATTGTAATTCGTAATACGGGCCCAGGGCAACAGGATTGATGTAAAAAAAAGAGACAAATTGATCGAACGCCAATTCTCTAACTGCCCTCTTCCTGTTATAAGCTCAAATAATTGACAGAAATTTGGTGTTATATTTTCGGGGTACGATTTCGATTTGCGCTTGTATAACTTCCGAAGTGGATGCCGTATTGCCGACATTGTGCGAATTTCGAATAGAAATATATTGGTCGAAATAATGCACCAACTGGCAGCTGCTGTACGCAAGTTTGTGAAGAAAGCTCGTGAGACTGATTTGCTAATTGATAACCGAACATATTCCCGTGTTCGCTCAACAGAGAATATTGCAGATTTTTGGAGTGTTAGCATTATTGGCCTATTTGTCTTCCAAGGCGATTAGGGAAGAAACTCGCAGTCAATGAAGAGCGCTACCGAGGTATGATTACCAATTGTGTATGGCCAGAAATCGAATATTTGGACTTGGGTTAGGTAGGGTTACAGCAAGATGGGGCTATGTCCCACATAAGCCATCCAACAATCCATTTATTGCACAATGAGTTCAATATTCGTGTGATTAGTCCTTGTGGTGAAGTTGCTTGTCCGTCACAGACGTGCGATTTGACGCCATTAATTTTTTTTTGTTAGGTCGGTGTGTGACTCAAGGTCTATGCTATCCAAACAATCCACAGATGACTCAAGCTATTCGTAAAGTGGGTGCCGAAACCATAGATAAAGAACTGAAAAATTGGGTTGGCGGGATGTCCTACTGCCAAATCATCAAAGGAAATCATTTTGGGTTTGAAAAAGCTTACCTTCATTGACGAAAACAAACAGTAGCACTTCTAAGAAAAAAACATGAATAAAATATATAAAAGCCAAAATTTAATATAAAGAAATGTTTTATTTATGTTTTAACATTTTAAATATAATTTAAGTAGTCAAATTTGTATATATGGTAAACAGTTAACACATAAAAAAAACTTAAAATATTTTGAATGACTTTACTTTACAAAACATAAAAGTTGTTTGTATCAACAAATCAAAATGTATATATCTTATTAATAAAATGTTAATTTGCACGAACGGTAGGTATTGCTTTTAGTGCTGCCAAAAAAAAATTTTAATGAAAAAACACAGTTTTTATATTCATATTACTTACTTAAAAGTATTTTAAAGTACAAAAAATGTTTGATTTAGTTTATTTATGTATGCACGTAATATAATATACATATGTATATGTACTGTCTATGCGTATGTGTGCTTGTAATGTTTTTTATCTAGTAGAGCTATATAAAAAGTTTAGTATAATTACGACGAAGAAATATAAAAAAAAAACATTAGTCATTGTGCTATATTCGAGTATTTTTTTATATATGTATGTAAAATCCATTTGTAAAAATTCAAGTCAATTACTATACATTTTTAATATTTTTTTTATATATAAAATATGTATATCTTTATATCTAATATAATAATTATTGTTTTACATCAATTAACAATGTTAAATATATTTTGAAAAATTGGAGTTCAATTTTACAGTCTTCAAAGATTTCTCTTTAGATTAGGTTAGTTTTTTTTTTTTCTTTATTCGATTTCATTTTTCCTTATTTAAAAAATTTTGATTCTACAAATATATATTTAATATAAAATATGCTTGTACATAGTATACCTATAATTGTGAGCATTTCTTAAAAATCTTATATCTCTAAACATTCGTTGTATTTTTGGACTTGGGCTCTTAAATGCTAAACAATTAAAAATTAAACGAAAATAAATAAACAAAACCAAATTATGTATGTATGAATTCGAGACAAAAAGGAAGATGAATGATATAAAAAAGTTTTATTAACGTAACAATCTAAGTAAAATACCTTTTAAATATTTGTTTAAATAAAAAAAAAAATAAACAATAAACAAAAAAGTCTCTCTCAGCTTAATATACATTTAATTATGATTTATAATAATATAACAATCATAAAACTTTTAATAAATATAAATTAAGTGTACCTATTCGTTGTGTTAATTAATTTTTTTGAATCTTATTGAAGTTAAATTAGAACATAAAAAAAGATACATTTATATTATGTATGTGTGTAGTGTATAATTATGTATTTATGTATGTATGTATATCTGATGCCTCTGATAAAAAAATATTAAATATAAATTAAATTAAATTGTTAAAATATAACTGCCATTTCCGCTATAAATATTAATATATTAAAATTAAAAACAAAAACTGAAATAGAAACAGAAACAGAAAGAGAAAGAAAAAGATATCTTTAACGAAAAACTAGAACCGATGAATGAAAATAACACAAATTTATTTTATTGTTGCGATTAATTTCGTTGTTACACTCCCACACTACAGAAAAAAAAGGACAGTGACAGCGGCGCTCCAAAGTGAATAATGGATTGCTGTTTTTGTTTTTACAGAGACACACGCAGCAGATTTTACCCACGCTTTGAACTTACATCAGAGTGACAGTGGAAATACAAAAATAAAAACAAATAAACAAAAACAAATTAAAATGAAAATGAAAAACACAAAGTATCTACCTAATATGTACGTCACTATATTGTTTTCGACTTCGATCTAAATATTGGAAATCTTGAAGTGACAAGTTTCATCTAGAGTTGACCTAATCATTCATAGATAGTTTCATAGTTAATAAGGTTTTCTTATCAATATTGACACAGATCACTATAGCTGGCCTTAAACTTTAGAACTACGAGTCAATGCAAGCTTTTAATAGCCCCCAGCCCCAACAACTTGTGTGTTATACATGTCTTATCGAAGGACATTATTTTTAAAATGCTAACAGATGTTTCGTTATTTATGTGGCAAAAGGAATTTGTATTTTACAAAGTGTAGGAATAATAAAATTATATTTTACTAGCCCCGATGCGATGATTTTATTCGATTGATTGTGAGTAAACCAACCAAAAAATCAGACAAAAATACGTAGGCATTGCGAATGGCAATGAATCAAAATAAAGGAAAATACAAAAATAACAAAAAACATACAAAAAACATACAAAAACATATAAACTTTTGTTTTAATGTCCCTGTTTCAGTTTGTTTGAAATAGCTTGTGGGTGGAATGTTGGAGACCCGGGTCATGGGCCTCCGTTTAAAAAATCATATATCAAAAATATTTCATTACACACTCTGGCCGTTTGAAAAGTTATTGGCCTGATTAAGAGTTCGTTTGCACTACATCTGTTTTTTGTTTGCTTTAATTTTTTTTTTTTTTTTTTTTTTTTTAAGAAATGGGGCAGATAATTTGTTAAAATATATTTTACAAGTCATTAACTTTGGATTTGTAAAAATTAAATTAATTTTAATAGTTTAGAATTAGAATCACTGGTGTCATATGGACTGGAAATGTGTATTTGGATCTACGCACGTATACCAAAGCTATCAAGTTGTGTAATATTACTTTCACAACTACGACAATCGTGTGTGCTTATTAGAAACTGGGTTCTAATCTCGTCGTATAAAAATAATATCACGACATAGAAGGGTTAAAAGAGTCACAATGCTGTAGCGGGGTTTTTTGTTACTGTTTTGCATACCCCTGTTCGTTTAATTCCCAAACCTGCCGTTGGCTACGAATTAAAGTCCAAAGTTCTGTCAAAGTTCATGTACAAAAAATAAAATTTAAGTAAAAATTGTAGAAATGGGTAGTATTGGGAAGTTAACTAAAAAAAAAAAAACATGATTGGCGAAAAATTTTGCGAATGTGACTATTTGCTATCTGAAATGTAAAAAAAAATGAAAAAAATTTGCATGTTTAGCGAACGTTCGCCTCTATCTGTCAACATCGGTCTATATAGAACTGTAATTCTTGATGACTCTAACCGAAATCGCACTTCAAGGAACATGAATAGTTCTCAAAAAAAATTGTTGTTTGACGGAGCGAATTCTCTGAAATATTATTTTCCTAAACGCGCCTAGTTTAATCTACTTTTCAACAAAATATAAAAAGATTTTTGCTCCCATTTTTTGAAGGTTCGAAAGAAGCGAAGTGGCTCGCACAAACTTGGTCTTATTTACAAACACATTGTGGTTTTAAAGTCTGAATATTGTAAACCTAATGAATTTTTTTTGTTTCTTTAGGTAATCAATCTATGAAAATGTTAAGTAACCATCGATCTTTGTGAAGTTCTGCAACTCGGTCCAATTTTTAAAATATTTGCTTAGATCTAGTAAGAATGTTGATGTACTTTACATCGAATGCAGTGTTTCAGTGCGAAACATTTGACCAGCTAGATTTTTAGAGCGAGATATGACCAAGACTCATTAATATAATGTAATGGTTCCTTAGTCTGCTTTTTGAAGTAGCAGTTGTATTTGCACATTCTCACCAATTTACATATATGGCTAGAAGCCAACTAAAAAAAGAATCTAATTCAAATAGCACTGTGATACAAACAAAAATAAACATACATTTTAGTTTAAATAAATGTTTCCTTTCGAAAATAAACTGCTTTTAGTTTCACTTGACTTTAACATCCCATCAATGTTTAGTCATGTGTGTAAAAGTAAAAGTTTGTTTTCATCTAATTTCGTCAATTTCTTTGAGTTTTTTAAAAGCATTTTAATTTAGCTTGAACCTGAATACCGAGAAATAATGTTGACCTATGTGACTAGTGACACGGTTTTATGCTTGTCAAGCGTTTAAACGAGCATGAAGTTTTTCTCCATTAATATATGCACACGTTTTGTGTATTGCTTCTTATGCCAGACATAATTAATAATATTATGTATGTAATGCAGTACCTGCGTAAAATGTTCTAATCAATGCACATGTGATTTGTCACTTAATATATAAACATAACATTAAAATCCTCCGTCAACACAAATGTAGTAACAGAAAGTTAAACTAAGTTCTAAAAAAAGAGATTATAAGAACAAATCATTTCCTTTCTTCATACATACAAAAAATTCAAATTATACAAACAAAGAGCAACCCCTACCTTTCTTTCATCACACTTTAGATTATAGACACCGTACATTTTTGTGGATATATGGATTGTAATTGTGCATCGTACATACATTTATCTATTTAGGGATTTTCAAAATGACAAAGTAGATCTGCAGCATGCATTTATTTGTATTCATCAGCACGAAGTATAATAGACAGATGCTGGTTATTGGTTTCAATTGTATACATTTACAAACGTTTGCCAGGTTGCGACAATGTGTAAATTATGAAGAATAAAGCATATGTAGCATATGTAATGTATAAGGACCAATAAAATAAGTACAATGTTCTTCTTTCGAAATATGTACATTGACCTTTGTTGCTACTTGAAACAAAATGTGGGGTTTAGTTACAAATATAGTTCATTAGTTTTTTTTTGATATAGAAACGAATATATTTTGGATTTTGATTCACGGTAAGCGAAGTTCAATATTCTTTTTTTTATTTCGCTGGTTGGTAAGTTTTTTTTATTAAGACACTGTAAACCCAATAGTAGAGGAATGCAAATTGAATACATTGATATAGCTAAATCCTTTGGTAAAACTTTACCTAAATACATAATAATTCATCTAAATTGTATAAGCCAATCATGAAAAATAAAAAGTCAATTAAAAGCACGTTTGAAATATTTTACTTTTATAAAAGCTTCTCAAAAAAAAAGTTCAAACATAGCTCTACAGAAAACCATTCAAGTTGTACATTTTTAAAGATGTATTTTAAAAAGCATATGCTCATAATAAATTTGAAAAATTGGTTCAGAAGCATGAAACTTGTACTTTGAATTATTCAAATAATTCCTAAAACAGTTTCGAACTCAAAATAAAAAACGCCGCCTGAATAAAATGTTTGTATTTAAATATTAAAAATAAAATGGTAGGCTAAGTATTTAACAAATAAAAATAAATTTGATGGTGCAACAGCTCGCGGAGATCCAGGCTCTAGTGACTTACACTTCTCAACCATTGCAGGAATGGAGGGGGGACCTACAATTTTCTGACAAATCCGAACGGCTAAGGTGAGAGGCAGTAGCCGAATGAACCCAGATCTCCGGTATGACAGTCTTGTGTGTCAACTATAATTTGAAGTAGAGCCTTAACGGTTGGGCATATTAACTTTCTCGAAAACGACTCTGACGATTTTTTTAAAGAAAAGAATGTTTCAGGTTTTGGCAAAAAAAATCAATGTTTGTGTTATCTTTTTTTTAATCATTTTCTCGATAAAGATTTTATAACATTAACAACCATTAACATGTATCTTAAATGTGTGGCTATATTGAAGTCGTTAAAAGAAGAGCAAGTTCGTGCGATCCAGTCATGCATTTTCTTTATTATTAAAATCGTTAGAGCCATTTAGGAGATAAGTAACCAATTTTATTTTATTTGTAAAGTAATAGATTCAACAATATACAATACAGTAGAACTGGCGAATACACAACTTAATGTCAACTCTAATTGTTTGGTTTGTGGGACCAATGTCACCCTACTACGTCACTTCGCAATATTGTCCCCTCTTTAACCAATCAACAACAAAACAAACACCTCTATTATATTTTTTGATGATTGCCCCCTGCCTCCCATACGCCATCAATTTATAAATCATAATGCAATAAAATTTTAAATTAAATTAACCAATTTGTTATTTTTTTTTTGGTTAAATTTAAAAAAGAACGCGACCTATAGCTTGGTCCCCAAGCCAATTCTTACACATACTCAAGAACAACAATTGAAGAGGAATTATTATTTATTTTTTAAACAAGCAAACAATAGATCAGGTTAAATGAGCATTTATTCATTTAAAATAGCAGCGCGTCACAATAATCAATTTAAAGGCGCTAACTTATGTATGTTTGTAAATACAAGCAAGGAATAAGGGTTACTTCTATTTTTCTGATTTTGAAGGGAGACACTGATTAAACAGAGTTCAAGGATGGGGTTTTGCGTCTGCTGTTAAATACAATTTAATTTACTTCATCACTGTCACTGTCCCTTGTATTATGCAATGTGAAATGTAAAAAGGAATTTTTTTGTTTGTTTTTAACTTCAAAGTAATGGAAGTGATTCAATTCTGATGCGTCGCTCTGCGTTTCGAAAAGGATTAATAAACGATCCGAATATTGATCGGATTTTGTCATATTCAAAAATGAATTAAGAAAGTTTTTCTCATCAAAAATATCTGTTCAAATCCATCACTAGTAACATGGTAACTTCTTTCTCTGATTTTAAGAACACTTTAAGTCATTTATATCTAAAGCCTATATACTTATTTATATACTAAGTCTTATATAAAGGTTGTTATTAAATAATTTCAATACTCTTGGCAGCGGTTATTTGAAAACAAAAAAAAAAAGTAAAAATACTTGCTTATCTACCTTCCTAACATACAGTTTCCATTGGAATCTTAGTGGCATTGTCCGAGGCCATGGTGTTATTAGTTGTTGTATCTCCAATCGATGGCAGACCATTTGATGAACTCGAGTGTTGTACGGCATTTGTAGTGTTGGTTGCTTCTTGGCGAGTTTTTGAAGTCCAAATGCGTTTGACAGCAGCCCAAACCTGTGGCTGACAGCCGACGACGATGAAAATGAAAACTCCTTGCAATGCATTGATGAGGTCAGTAAAATACCAGAGATATTTGGGGCCTCCGATGATCCAGGAAATTATGTCAGCCATCCATGTCACACCCATAACGACGACTAATTTGAGGCAAACCTTGCCCAGGGCTGTTCTTTCGCTGCTCGACTTAACATCATCACGCTTCCATAGACCACAGGTTAGTTGGCGAGCTGTGGATGCGAACAACATCAAATTTACACACAGCAAGATTCCGATTGGTCCAAAAAAGTAAGCAAACATCTCTAGATCACCCTTGAACCAACAATGCCCACCGAAGCCAGGCTTCCAAAAATCATTCTGCTCTGACGTGTGCTCCAGAATCGCTGCAGTTCCGGCAATAATGAAAGATAATCCCCAAGCATAGACGCGGAACAAGCGCAAACGAAAGAGTTCCTGATTCTTTTCCAACGACGATGGACGGAAGTCCCTGAATGTCCACCAAATATTAAAGCACATTGTATTCAACCAAAAGAACGCAGCCAAGAAGAAGAAATGTGTACAAACGGCCAAAATCGTGCAGGCACTTTCACTCAGGGCATCTCTGGATATTTGTATTATGGCCAGGAGTAAATCGCCGACCAAAAGGCAAAAGATATAGTAAATCTGACACTGCCAATGCAGGACATAATGGACGGATGGCATTAGGAATCCAGCACCCAGAGCGGCAGCTAGGAAAAGCACAGAAATAAACAAGCCAGTTGAGAGAACGGCAAAGTGGATTTCGTCGTTGGGATTTCGCAACATGGCATGTTCGGACGATATATGATGTGCACACGTGAAAATGTCGATAATAGGTGGTGTCTTTTCGGCGTCATTTCTGGCATCCACGGTGTATTCCAGACAGAACTGATCCGATGTTATTTGTTTTTCCGCTTCAAGAGTCAACTTACCGCTCTCAACATCGAAGAGTTCCGAGTTAAAACTGCTGACAATTGCAAAATTTGTACTGTTACAGTCGGGGAATCCGAATATCACGTCTACGTCTGTTGAACTGAAGATATCTCCTTGGCTAGTAGTCGGAATCACTTTCTGCTGATGGTTGCAAGTTTTTTGTATGCTGTCGTAGACTGCATTCGGGCCGCAGCACTTTCGTACTTTGGTAAGATTCTTTTGTGGGGCAGTCAGTGAGTCGACAGCTTGAATGTGACGGAAGCAAACCAGAGCAGCTTCTCTGTCCACACAGTAATCGTCCATTCCCATGAAGATAGCTTTCTCTCGCAGGAACAATGAACCATTGGAAAATATAATTATATTACTCCCTCCCGAGTGCATTTGCGTTTGATATTCTGGACAGTCCTTGGGGCGGGTGTTCTCTTCGAAGGTGATGAACTTGGGGCTTTCACCCTTGGGAACGTAGTAGTCGTTGCGATTAATTAAAAACACGAGGGGAACCCAAGTATTGGAGCTGCCAGCGACGCACACTTTCGTTCGATCTAGATATTCTCCGATGCGACAACATTTGTTTATTTTCTTTACAGCTGGAGGCCGACCAGCTTCGGAAAGTAACGAACTCAATAAAATTATTATTGTTGTGAATATGTGTAGAAAATTTAAATTATTCATTTTTATACTTTTATAAGGTAGGTACCTAGTTGAATTTTTTTCTACAATCCCGTTTTGTCTTTAAGTTTTTTTTTTTGTCACTTGTTTTCGTTCACTTCACACACCACACCACAGTGCACACACTGCAGTCAAATAAATCCAACTGGAGAAAAAATACAAAAAGGGTCACACGCAATAATTGCAATGGTATCCGGATTTGGGTTTTTACTTTTTATATTTGCGCAATCAAACAACAACATAGAGAATGCGTATTTGTTTTATTTTATTTTTCAACTTTTTTTATTCAAGGCGTTGTTTAACAAATTTAACTTAAAAAAATGCGAAAAGCAGAATACCACTATGTTTTTTTTTATTCGGATTCACTCAACGCTCACTACGAGTACGAGACGAGCGACAACGAAAACGATGGATGAATGAAAATGAAGATGAAGAAAACTCGACAAGAAACTGCAAGAACAAGAAGCAAGACAGCAAGACTGTTGGAAGAGAAGAAAAAATACAAAGTATGCATTGTCGGTGATGCCAAGTTTACTTCATTTCTCAGAATTATTGGAACAGGGTGTCTAGCAAAGTATTGGGTCTTATTAGCCGTTTTTTATTATCAGAGATGATCCATATATAGCGTGTTTAGAGTGGGAAGATTGAGTACGGACTGAGATCCCTCACCCCACACTTCTCTTGCCTACAAACTGCCGTGATACCGGACTCAATCTTCCCAATCTAAACAGCGTCATAGATCATCAAAATACATGCATTAAGGCCAGGCGCGCACATGCAACTAAACAGTTTGGTTTCGATTTTGAGCACTCGGGATTATATGAGAGTCCGCGCACATAAACCGGCGGACTCTCATATAATCTCGAGTGCTCAAAATCGAAACCAAACTGTTTAGTTGCATGTGCGCGCCTGGCCTAAGGCTTAACTACATAAGCCATCAAAAAGTACTTTTGTACAAAAGTAAAAATATTTTTTTTTCCGCTAGAGCAGTTGTTTTGTGAAAAAGTATATACAAATTTTTTTTAAACCAAAATTTAATCTTTCTGCATCATTTTTATAAGTTTTCCAGTCAGAAAAACTATTCCAAAATGACAGCCCTATTACGATTGTCAATTATCAATTGATAGTTGATAAATATTGAAATTTCGTACATTAAAACTTAATTTATTAAAAAACTGGACAACTATTCGGTGATAGTTATTAATTTTCTTGCAATTCACGACGGCCTGCACCATTCTCAATGATCAAAACTTTTATCAATTGGGTTGTCAAATATCGATTTTCAATATTTATCAACTATCAATTGATAATTGACAATCGTAATAGGGCTGAGTTTGAAAATTTTCACTTTTGTATTTTTTTCACTTTTTTGGCCTTTATAGTTAAGCCTTTACAACAACAACACGAGATCCTGCTCTCTATCGGGTTCACGTTTCATGAACCAAAATTTTAGTTTAAGCTATTGCTTTTCAGCTTTGCAGATGGTTAGGAATTGTGAACTGTATAGTGTTAAAGAAAAAAGAAAACCAATAAATGAAAAATAAATAAACATAAGGAATAAAGAGATAGCTATACAACACAGTTGTCACTAAGATCCGTATTGTTTTATTGTCATGAGATATGATCTATATGGATCATCGGCGATAATAAAATACGGCTATTGTCCACAACGCTCTCATGTCAAAATTTAGATAGGGTTTTATCTGATGTTTGGAGAGAAAAATGGGAGCTAAAATTTAGCTTTATCTGCATACTAGGCTTAAGATCCGTATCGTTTACTTTTCATAAGATGATAGATGTGTTCAGTGACAAAATAGTTAGATTAGAACAGAACAGAACATCATGTCAGAACAAGTTAGAACAGGAAATCTGTTCTAAGTTGTTCTACCTGCAAAGCTAGTACAGAAAATCCTGTTCGAAACTGTTCCAAAGTGTTCTAAACCGACTCATTGAACAGCAAACCAGAACAGTTGTACTTTTCTGTTCGAAACTGTTCCGAACAGCTTCGCTGAATAAACCTGATCTATATGGAGAAAAAGCTGTCTATCCAGTTGACAGCAATCCAATGGATTTGTGCGCTTTTTTTTCTAGACATGTTCATAATTCGAGCATCGTTCATGTACAGTGGAGGCGGCATGTTATGATCTTTATTACAACTCCATGAACAGCCCTATTTTAAGAAATGTCAAAAAACAACCATTCAACTGTCAGTTCTCATTTGACGTCTGTGTCTGTCTGCGCGATAAACAACGTTTCGGAATTCGGATGGATTTTTTTATAACATGAAAACCCTTCAAAATAATTAAATATAGCCTTGAATTAGTAATGGAAAACGTCTTAGCTAACCTACAGTAATTGAGTAACTTTGTGCTTCTCAACTAAATAAAAAGGGAAAACCTTACAAGAGAGCTTCCATTATAAATGTTCGTCACTACTTGAAATTGAAAGTTTAATAAGATATCACATTAAAAAATCCGCCTACAAAAAACCCAACTATTTTTAATAAATAATGCATATAAAATAAAATACATAATCAAATGAGATAACAGTTCAAAAAAGAAATAAAAACTATAAAAATGTCTTGCTACTATAAATACAATCAAGAAACTGAAATCTACATTCCAAAGTTTGATGAATCCAACAACATAGTATTCTATGAAATCCATGTAAAGATTCACGATGTCGAATGGACACTAGAACGGCGGTATAAGGATTTTGACCAATTAAATGACAAACTTGTCGAAGAGAGTTATATTTCCAAGAAGCTTATTCCGCCCAAGAAGGTTTGTACCATAAAATTTCATTTAAAAAAAAAATAAAAATTCTTCTCCATTTATAATATGTAGCTTGTTGGAAATAAGAATCCCGAATTCCTAGAAAAACGACGGCAAGAACTACAGAAATATCTGCAAGATCTTCTTACTTTGTTTCGAATCACAATGCCACGGGTTCTGGCTGAGTTTCTTGACTTCAATAAGTATGATATCATCTATTTACTGCAAGACTTGGCTAAGTTTTTTAATGAGTCTGGTGACTCTGTGTTAAGTGTGACGAAAGAGTATAGCTTTTCAGCTCTTGAGGTAAGATAAAGTTGAGATGTTTGTTACAGTCACTAGGTGGTATGCAAAAAGCTTTATCTCATTTTTTTGTTTTATAAATACAATTATTGTTTTGGATGAGAAACCCGACTAAAATGAAATATAAGACTGATATAAAGATTTTGCATACCACCCAGTAAGTAACTAAGGAATTTTTTTTTTTTAGCTCTTTGCAATCAGTGAGCGTTTGTGTATACCATGCCCTGATAATGGCGAAACAAACAAATTTGATTATTCACATGTTCTTGACTTTTGTAGTCAATTGGAAATACTTAAGGGTACTCCAATAAAGGTAAGTTTAAACAATTAAAAAAATAAAATATATTACTATTTGTGTTTGCCAAGTTAACCTTAAAAAAATTATTTAAAATAAGATAAAATATAAGATAATTTGATAGAATGTCATTAAAAGCACTTTTGAGAACTGCAAGTTCAGTTTAGGTACTATTTTTGAAGTCTTTTTAAGCCATAAATTAATAGTAGCATAGTAAGTAGGATAGATAGGAATGGCTATTTAATTCGAATTATTGATTGGAACATTTCACACTCCACGCAGACCTAACCTACTTTCTTGAAATGTTTAAAAACTGTAACGCTCGATTTCTTGAAGAAAATCCTAACCTCGAAACCTCGGTTTAATAAAATATTAGCCGTGTCTTGCAAAAAGGAAATTGCAATGAGAAATGAATCCAAAAATTCTTCTTCTCAGAAATCTCCCTATAAAACCGAAGACCAAAGTACCACTTAACCTATTAGCACTCACAGAGTTCTCCTTCGTAAGACTTGTCTATTAGAACTTCTCAAGTTGTTGCGTCTGCAAGTGAACCTTATTCCGATTTGTTTTTTGAATATTTTACACAAAGGAAAGCTTAAAAAGTAAGTATTTTAAAAACAGGCTATTTACATACATATGTATATTTTAACGGTTTCCAATAATTATAAATTGATGGATTAAGAAACTTGCAGAATTTTTCAAATTTGAAGAGTTAAATTAAACGAATTATCAGAAAAATATTTTGGTGGCTGTTTTCGAAGCATTGTTAAATCTTTACCGCCATTATGTTAACTAAAAATGACAATCTATTTATTTTTTTTGTTATGATTTAAATAGTTTGTTTTGCTATTTTTAGTAGTTATACTCTTTTAAGTAAAAAAAAAAGCATTCTATTTTTAACAAAAAAAAAACATCCCAAAGATTTCAAACTGAAGAAATCCACAAATTTTAGATATGTCATTTTCAGTTAACTTGGCTATATATGTAAGAAATTAATTTGCCATTTGGGAACACAAGGCCGGCCTCTGTTGAAAATCTTAAATTCGTGATTTAACATATATAAAAAAATCATTCTCCACATAAAACTAAAGATTCTGCGATGTATGTACATATGTACATAAAAGTATCAATACACGGTTACTTTTTCTATTTTTTAGGACACTGGTGCTTTTGGCTGTGATTATAATTCCATTGACGTACCCATTGGTCGAAGCAATATTATACCGAAAAATCTCTTTTTCAATCTAAATGCGTTTCGCAATTTAAAAAATATACAATTTTCTAGCCTATCAACAGAAAATATCGTCGATATTGGTAATATATTTAATTTAATATTTTTAATTTTATTTTAACTAAAACCAATTTTCATTTGCAGCTTTTCTTAAACCGAATATAGAATACATTTCAGTCCATAATACGACTATAACTCGAATCAATCAGGTTTTAATGTGTGATAATCTTCATAAAATCGATCTCGATGAAACTCCAATTACAAACAAATCTTCTAAAGACATCTGGTACAGCGTTAAAGAGTTAAACTTCTCAGGAAATCTCCTCACAACTATCGATACGAGTATTAAAACTGTACCGAATCTTCGCACCTTGAATCTAGATCAGAATCGTCTAGCCAGGATTCAGAATCTTAACGAATTGCCCAGTTTGCAAACTCTTAGTTTGGCTGCCAATTTAATTACCCAATGCATCGATTGGCATTTGGAACTTGGCAACTTGGTTACTCTGAATTTAGGTCAGAATAAATTGAAACAACTTTCTGGCTTGAGGAAGCTTTATTCATTGGAGAATTTGGATTTGAATTGCAATCATATAATCGATTTGGACGAGGTGGATAATGTGGCCTGTCTGCCAGTGCTCGTTGCACTGAAGTTAACAGGAAATCCATTGGCGGGAAGTGTTGGTAAGTTAAAGCTTCAGATGTGGATTGTTAGTTTTAGCTTTAGTTAAGTTTGAATTCTTCATTAGTTTAAAACTCTTTTAAACACAAAATAATAATTTGGCTGTGCAGATTAAAAAAGTTTCTATTTACATATTCTTTTAAGATTATCGACCTCGTGTCCTTGCAAGATTTCATGCACGTGCGTCTGAGATCATTCTGGACAGTGAAAAAGGCTCCGACAAGGAATTGGACACAGCATTGGTGCTTTCTGCATTGCATCAATCTAAAACCGGCAGACAACTGCCGCAGTGAAAAATAATCGAGTATTACAACAATCGTTTTTACTTTATTAAATGTATGTTTTTATTTATATTTATGTATAATACAAGTAAGTGTATATATTTAAACAAAAAAAAAGAAAGAACAAACAACAAATCTCTTCAATCGTCCTTATCTTGGTCCGTTTCGAGCAAATGTTCTTCTTCCAATGGTTCATCAATATTCTCTTGAGTTTCATCAGCAGGTGATGGATCTTCAGAAGGTTCTGCAGCTGGGACAACCTCTTCTACACTACCTACCACCTCTGTTGTATCGGTTGCAGCCTCTGTATCGGTCATTTTTTCGCCATCGCGACGTACCAATCCTAACATATCAAGCATATGACGCTTAACTGTGTTTTCCAAAGCATTTTCAACACTCAAATATGCCGACTTATGACAACACAGTGCCAAATGACGAGCCATTTTATTGCCAATTGCTGTAGAGAATCCACAAACGCAGTGCATTTCTTCTTCCGAGGGTAGTTCCATCGCTCCAGGAAGATTGTTGCTGCTCGAGTTTTGGCACACGGTCGAGTGTTGGAACATTGCACGTTCACAGCAAGTTTTATATGCGCATTTTGTGCATTTCAGTTGGCCACTGCAATTTAGTTCAATTTTGATTGGTTTTATATATTGATACTAATATCAAGCTTACATGAAATGATCTTCATTCAGGACTTCGGTGTCACATTCAGCGCAGATGCTTCCTGCCTTCAAATAGATGTACAACTCCTTGAATCTTGTTTGGACAGCGTAAGGAGTTGGTTCTTTGTTATGCCCACGAGTCTAGGGAGAAAAAGAATTAACTCTAATTGTATTTTTTTTTAAATTATGGCGTAGTTAAATTATTTTTAAGATTGCAAGATTTTTTGAAAAAACATGCTTCAGTGTCGTTTCACAAAACTAAAGACTAACAGCCCTATTCTGCTATTCACGTGAGTCGTACTTTCGATTTACCCATTCGATTCCCTTTTTTCGATCTACCTCTCCATTTTGCTATCCGCCGGGTGAACTTCATTATCCCAAACCAATTTGACATTCACGTAAACAGCTGTTCAGCTGAATAGTGATTAGTGAAAATTCAAGAAAAAATCCCCCCGATGAATAGCAGAATAGGACTGTACGTGATTTTATTTTCCATAAAAAAAATCAACAATTTTTAAATCTTAAACTCACCTTGGGGATTTCAATTAGAACTGAATTGGATAACAGAGGGCGAATTTGACTTGCCACTTTAACGTTACTCTGGTGATGATATGCCAAATGTCTTTTCAATGATCCTAAACAAAGAAAATTAAATTTTTACTCGCACAAAAAATTTAAAAAAAAAAACAAACCTTTTTCATGGAAACTAAGTGCACATTTGGGACACTTTTTCAGCTCGTCTTTTGGCAAATGTGCTCTAAGATGCATGTAGAATGCTTCTACATTTTTCGGCTTCAGTTCACCTTTGACAGCTATTCTGAAAATCTTCATTGACAAAACAAATCATGTAATTAACTTTAAGTAAAAAAATTAGAATAAAACTTACACCCAAACACAATGGACATTGTAAAAAGTTCTGCTGTTTGTGATCATCATAGAAATGCCTTACTAAATCCCTGTGCGAAGATGATCTATACTCACAAGCCTCACATACGTATGGCAGCTCTAGCACATTGTGAGTTTTCTGCATGTGAATGGTCAAGAAGTGCAAACTAGAATGTCTTTGTTGACAAATCAAACAACAAAACTGAGTGCCTGCCTTCGATTCCATTGGATGCATAATCTGATTATGCTTCGACAAGACTATCTCACTTGGATGTTTCTCCAGGCAAAACAAACACTGGAATTGATGATCTTTGCCATCGATTGATATATGCGCAACCAAATGGGTTTGCAATTTCTCATTCGAATCAAATGAATCACTACAGATTGGACAATCCAGTGATTGTTTGGGTGTAAACGCTTCAAAGTTTCTTGCGGTGCCTTCCTGAACGCCGTAATACAACTCCTCGAGACCTTTCATTTCTGGTGTTTGTATTTTCGGTTTGATATCAACATTTTTTTTGGTCGAAGTTGGTGTTGCCGCATTACTGGTCGTCTTTGATTTCTTTTCGACTTTAACAGCAGCAGCAGCTTCTTCGAGTTTTCGTTTGGGTGTGTCTTTCTTTTCAGTTTTTATTTTAAGAACAGACGAGGTAGGGGCATAGTCCGCTTCGTTGATTGCTAAAAATTCAAATCACATGAGTTTGTGCGAAAACAAAAATCGAGGAAAAAACATCCAAAGACGAATTTATCTCGAATGCCTGTTGGTTTTTTGTTTCTTCGCCTGTTATCTAGAAAAATCAAATTCCATGTTCCAACAAAAGCAAAAGCAACGTTTCTGAGCGCATAGTAAGTAATATTTCAGTATGGACAAAAACAAAAAAAAAAAAAGAATTGTAAAATCCAAAAATGTACGCTTTTGTTTGTTGTAACAATAAATTGATTTTATTTCAGCGAAAAAGCGAACAAAGAAAAACAAAACAAACTTAGAAACTGATACTTCATTCAGAAGAAATTCATAAAACTAGATCATAAATACATAACGAACCCTAGTCACACCCATTCAAATTGTATTTTCACACAATAAATAATAATTAAAGCAATAGGGTGTGCTTGTTGTTTAAAAATATAAAAGAAAATAAAATAAAAGAAAGACGACTAAAAAATAAAAATAAACATAACTACTAACGTTTTTTTAAGCGTTTTGGCGTCGTAGACGTCGATGGTGTACTGTCTGTGGATACGTGAATGACACTCCAATCTTTGAAGGGGTTCGTAGCGACCTTTGAAATAGAATTCAATTAAAAAAAAATATTATAAAAACGGTAATAAACATTATAACCAACCTGATACAATCTCTGAGTCAGAGTGTCGCCTGTGTTCATTCGAGTTTGTTCGGCCAAATGCGAGGTAATGTTATTGAATGCTTGAAGTGCATATGTTCCGAATTGTTCCCTCCAAACGAGTTCATCGAGGAACTGTTGAATCATTTGACGTGACAGCAGACTGAGAGTGTTTTGGAACATTCTTGGCACTATGCGACGTAGATAATCCATTACTGACGAGTTAGTGTGCTTTGCCGTAGAATCATTTGCAGCAGCTTGAACTATATTCTTGAATCCCATTTGGTAGAGAGTCATCTTGTCAACTGTGAGATCAATAGCAATGATACTCTCTTTGTTCACCCATCGTGATAAAGGCTCCAAGATAGTTTGGAAGCGCTTCTTGTAGTTTCGGTCCGCATCTGACACTGGTTCGACAGCCCGCAGGCGAATAGTTTTCTCTGCATAGTCCAACACACCGAGAACCTCGACTTTGACTTGCCGTTGTTGACCATCTTGACTTGTTGTACCAAGGGAAATTACTCCGACCTGTCAATGTATGATAGTTAATGCGAAGTGCTTTGGATACTGAATCTCAATTTTTTTTTGTTACCTCAACATATTTTTCACTTCCACCCATCAGCTTACACTTCTGATGGATAGCTAAGGTGCATGCTGCACGAAGCCAAGTGTAGACTCCTTTGATGTAGACATTATCTACTTTGACCCACTGGACAACATTTTGAATGTTTGTCTGACACGACCAGTGGTAAATAAGTTTGAGAATGCATGATGGAGGATTTGGTGCCCCTTCGAATAGGGAACCATGAAAAACAGATACAAATCGAGTTGGGCAGCATTCACTGATCCAAACGTAGCCACCTGAATATGGGAATTTTGTTGCATCCGAGTAAACACCTTAAAAAAAAAAAACAAATAATAACGAAGAATTAATTATGGGATTAAGTCGGCTTCTGATATCAACTTAGAGAATTGTAATAAAAGGTGATTGTTTAAAAAATTAGTATTAATCTATTTGGTATACAAGTCGAATGGAAAACTATTCAACGCCAGCAAAAACCCTGAAAAACTGTTTGCTGATAAATAAATTACTAAGAAAAGCACACTTGGATATACAGGGCTGAGCGCGACCAGGCGGATTGGTAATGAATTGTGATCAGAACATTTTATTTATTTTTTGTTCGTGTTATACAACTTTATGAATTGTAGTTTACATGGACTTTAATAACATGTCAGTTAACTGGTACCCTCCTTTCTTCGAAGTTGTCGTTTACTCTTTCGAACATTGTGAATGGAATTCGGGAGATTTCAGTCCAGATGTTATTTTTTAGGGCTTCCAAGGCCCTGGGATGATTATTAAAAGCAATGGATTTCACGTAACTCCATATTAAGAAACCGCAAGGCGTCAAATCAGGAGACCGCGCGGCCCAGTTGAATTCGCGTCTTGGCGTAATAAAATTTTATTTTTCAAGAGGAAAATGGCAATCTCGTTATGTTCTGAAGTGCCCAATGAATCAATCATCTGTTCTGACAACCTTTCAACTCTTAACGCCGTTCGCAATGCAAGGCACCAATCACCCCTCATCAACAAAATAAGAAACAACATTATTAAACAATGCTCAAAACTACATCTAATTTGGGTACCAGGTCACATTGGCATAAATGGGAATGAATATGCAGACATGGCAGCGAAATCAATATGCAACACAGATGCAATCAATCCATATCCTCCAACAAAATCAGATCTCCAAAAACTCGCTGATGCTTTTTGGCGGCGGAAGCGCAAAGATATATGGAGTCAATACTCCCATCATTACTCAGAAATCAATCCGAAAGCTGTATCACCAACATATCCAACAACCACAACAGCCAAAATGAATAAATGTTTTCTGAGGCTTCGATTAGGACACACACAAATTACGCATAGCCACCTTTTAACTAGAGAGGATCCGCCCAACTGCCCCCTCTGTCGAGTGGATGCTATTCTCACCTTTAAACATCTCTCATCAGAATGCCCTAGAATGAACTCCATTTCAAATAGTCTTTTTAATACAAATTTAGCCTCATTATTGTCAGTTCCCTCAGAACAAAATATAAAAAATGTTTTTAAACTACTTGAAATAACACAATTAGTTAATAGCATATGACCTTAAGTCCCTCAAATTTAGACTAGGGGTGGTTGAGGGACCGTAGATAACCTGCTGGTTACCTTAGCTCTCTCAACCGCCCCTTCACTAAGTGTTTACATTTATTTATCCATAAATTTCTTTCTTTTTTTCTCACCAAGAATGTATTTTTAAGTCCAGCTATAAGTCCTGGTAGCTATTGCTGTACAAATATTGTCTGTACATTTATGTACATTGAATAAATAATAATAATAATAATAATATAAATAGATACATATATATAAGTCTCGACTAAGGTTCGCAACTTTTTCAAGAACTTTTGTATAGAGATGGCAATAACCCAATTATGTGGATGAGTCGTTTTTCTTTAAAATTTTTACCTACGTATGTAAATTGCTACCGTTTTTTTAAACATTCCTGAACTATAAGATGAATGAATACATAGCTGGGGTATAGTTGCAGATCTATTTGGTCCACTTATAGAGCTGAATGAGGTTGCCCACTCACATTTGCCTGTAGTAGTCCGGTGTTTCCTCATCGATGTTGCAGAATCTGCAAGTGTTACTATTAACTAAGCCAAATATTTTCAGGTGTCTTCTTAGTTTACAGTGTCCGGTAAGGAGGCCCGTTATTATTCTAAGGTTATTTTTGCTTAGACTGATGCAGCATTTCTAACATTCTGGGTTATATTTCCCATCAAGTATTAGTTTTGCCTGGCTGAGTGTTACGAGTTCTTTCCTGATTTTGGACCTTTTGGCCTCCTCTTCTAATTTGATCTTATTTTTTATCACATTTTCTTCTATTCCACAAAAGGGCTCAGGCCCCGTTAGGGGGTTTGTTGCTCCTATTTTGGCTAGTGAGTCTGCATCTTCATATCATATCTTCTGGTCACTTTCGATAGTCGTTGGTGTAAATGGCCCTAAAGATTATCCTTAGGATTAATATCTGCTTAATACCGTCTGGTCCTAATTTTTGTTTGGACAATTGTAGACATGGAACATGCAAGTGTTATAAGTTTTGGACTTCGGATAATTGTTCTTGTATAAAGTAAATTCTTTTTTAAACACCAATTTTGGTGCACTCTCTTAAGAATTTGCTACAAAATGTTGATATATTTTCTGTGATCTAAATTGGCTTCAATAATATTTAACTTACGAAGCCTTGCTGCCGAGAAACAGCCCAAAACCATCACCCAGAAGACTTTATACTGAGTTTTTTTGGCAAAAATAAATAATAAGATCATCACCCTTATATTGGCATCAAAATAATTACTAATTTAAATCTAAAGATAAGCAATTTATTAAATATGGTTGGAATTTTGTAGTTGTTTCCGATGTAATTGACACTGCATGTTACCTGCTGCACGAATACGAGTTTGAGTGACTGTATATTTTCAAAAATCAAAATTTCTAAAATGGATTGATGGTTGTTTTTGAAATTTAATTTTTAACTGCAGCTAAATAAATTAAACGTACCAAAAGTAGATACCTATAATAATAAAATATAAATTGCAATTATGATTTCATAAAAATTTTTCAAAACAGTATTTTTTTTTTCAAATTACGACAGACTTGAAATTCATTTATTTGAACTCCACTTGCACTTGTGTCCCAGTCACTTGTACTACCTCGATATTCGTTTAATATTAATTCGATTAAATAAACAACTTACCCAATTTAAGTTCGTTGGTCTTATGGTTGGTGCACTTCTGTTCGGATTTTAGTAGTCCCTCCTGAATGAGCCACTCGGTGAATTTGTTCGGTGTTAGCATTAGCACCAGTTTAACCTTCGAGTCCAATTTGCTTCGTGTCGCCGACATATCTTTGACCTTCAACCAAGGCTTAGCCAACACAACCAACGAAGGGAATGTCTTCCCTTGCAACTTGCCGTCCTTCTCAGTCGTCTTAGCTTTGTTGTCCTTTGCTTCGGAATCAATAACCAAACCACCAACTGAAGTAATCTCAGATGGGCGGAAGTTTTGCGAAGCAAGATCCACAGTACTCTTTGCCGTTCCTTTGGGTGTTGACTTGCCGGCGACTTTGCTAGGTTTCGGGGCAACGGGAGAGAGTTGTGGTGATGCGGTCCTCGGGGCACCAGTAGCAGACGATGATTTTGAAGACCCCTTCGACCCTGAAGTTAACAACGCCTGTTGAATTCCTTTTGAATGGCGTCCTCGTTTCGATGATGACGATGGAGGTGGTGTTAGGACACGCTTGGCCAGCGGGATATTATCATCGTCATCGTCTGACGATTCCATGTACACCAAATTAGTAGCGGCTCGCTTTCTGCGCTCTGCCTTATCAAGTTTAGGAACTGGCACTGGCTTTTTGGGAACAGTTGCTTCTTTGATTTCCTGAAGAACTTTTCCCTTAAAGGAATACGCTGAAAATACTTCACCATTGAATAACTCTTTACCCTCGTTGGTTCCCATTAGGGTTTTTAGGGAATTCTTGATTGCATTGTGCTCATTGGCGACTTTTTCATAAGCCGCCAACTGCGCCGGGGATAGTTCTTCAATCCAGCAGTCTAGCTCAAGGCCTATATCGATTTTAGCACTTTTCATTGTATTATTGTAGGCAAAATCAAATCATTAAATTAAGTTTTTCGCTGAGAAATTTTATTTTTTTCAATTCGGCACTTGTCTTGTCGTGTTTTTTTTTGTTCTCCAGTAAAAAATGGCGGAATGCGTTGTTTTTTGTTTTTGTAAAATGATGGAAACTGCCAGCGTGTTTATCGAAAAATGTTATCGATATTAGGTGATGCCAAAAAATAATTTTACTTAACACCAGCGTTGAGTTGAAAAGGGCTTGATTCGACTTGAAGATTTGGTTTAACCGATAAACGTTGTGTATTTTTTCAAGCCCGCAGAAATTTGGTTGAGAAAACGATATCGGAGATTATCAATGACATCACAGAGGATAAATTGAATTTTCATAAAAAACTATCGATAACAAGTATGTAATTCACGCCAGTAAACACATCGTTTTACTTCGTCCCTAAATTAAACCCTGTGAATTAATGTGCTTCAAGCTCGCTTCAATACCTCATGTAAACGGGGTAACAGAAAAAATTCACGTTTTCATATAAACTATCAAATAACAAGTATGTAATTCTGGCCGGCAATAGTTTCTCCGAGCTCAAGTTATCCCTGAGGCTATTCCCTCGTGTGGCCTTAGGCCAGGCGCGCACATGCAACTAAACAGTTTGGTTGCGATTTTGAGCGCGCACATAAATCGGCGGACTCTCATATAATCCCGAGTGCTCAAAATCGAAACCAAACTGTTTGGTTGCATGTGCGCGCCTGGCCTTAGGACAATTCCCGAAGGAATTGATCGTAATATATTTCGACTCGACATGTGGGATAGTCTCAAACGATGCTCAATTTAATTTCAACTCAACACAGGTGAAAATGGGTCGAAGCGAGATGTAAACGTAGTAAGAACTACGCTGCCGACACACGCTTGACACTTGCGGTGTGTGACCACGGCACTTCTGAGAAACACCATTTTGGCTTGGAAATTGATTTTTCACGATACGGTGTTAATTTTCCATCTGGCAAAATTAAATTTATACTTTTCAAGTATCGAATAAAATTAATTTAATTTATTAAAGTGTGCAAATCAAGTTAAACAAAAATGCCGAGGTCATACGATAGAAATGAATACAATGATGACGCAGAATATAACAAAAGAAAACATCGGGAAGAAGAGGGAAGCAGCAGCCATCATCAGCAAACCGATGCAATACCGCTGAATGAAAAAACTAATGAATATTTGCAAGATTGTCTATCGGAGAAGAAATCTGTGGATAAAAAATATCCCATTTGCAAGAAACTCTTGGATACTGGTAAGTGAAAACGAATAAAAAAATAATCTCCACCCACCCTTAAAATAAAACTCATTCCTCTTGTGTGATGTGTTGTTTTAGAAATCGAAAAGGTGCTCGTCAGCTCTAGGATTCCTCGTGCAGAGACATTCGCAAATGTCTACAGCGAAAAGCCTATTCGCATTGCGCAGAAGGTTATCTTCCCCATTCGGGACTATCCAAAGGTTGGTATTATTTTCTTTCTTCCAAAAACCAAATAAATTTCATTAAAATTCCTACTTTCAGTTCAACTTTGTGGGAAAAATTCTCGGACCCAAGGGAAATACCCTGCGTCAACTTCAAGAGCACACACAATGCAAAATGATCATTTTGGGAAGAAACTCGATGCGTGATCATGACAAAGAGGAAGAACTTCGCTCCTCTGGTGATCCGAAATACAATCACTTGAGTAGGGATCTTCATGTAGAGATATCTACGGTGGCACCACCGTCAGAAGCTTATGCTCGATTGGCATATGCTTTGGCGGAGATAAGAAAATTTTTGGTGCCCGACAGCAATGATGAGATCCGCCAGGAACAAATGCGTGTTATGGACATTGGCAAGGAGAAGCCTTACAAGCATCCGGTATCTAGGTCCTATGCGGCACCTTATCACGGTGGGAGCAGGTAAATTGGAATCTTATAAAACATACATAATTTATTTATTTTTACGAAAAATGACATTGCTTCATGTTACTTTTATGAACTTGAACAGCACCGCCAGAACTTATTAAATTTGCTATATTTGGGGACAATACAGATGTTTAGTTCGAATAACCCCAATATATTATTTATTTATTAATTATTAAGTCCGAAAAGTTCATTCATTCAAGTTCATTTCCTTTTTTACAGCCATTTATTGTAATATTTTTAAAAATAATCCATTACATTCAATTTTATAGGAGCCCTCCACCACCACCATCATTCGATAAACCATCGAAACCAAAAGTGTATAGCATTTTGGAGAAAGCACGTTATGCTATGGATGATGCTTACCCTGTTAGCAAGTCAAGGTAAGAAATCAATAACAGGGGAATTTATCACAACAGAGGTTCTAGCACGTATATAACTTGATAATATCAATAGTTTATTCGATACAATTGAATATTGGCAGAACCTTATTTGGTTCTATTGATTGTTTTCAATCAAAACATGTCAATTAAACCGAATTATATGCTTCCATTCTATTAATTCAGTGAAGTTTTATAGTTCTATAATGACCGGAAACGGGAAGGCTCCTTCTAATTCAATAACATTAATTAACCGACCCCGTTTTCGTTAGAAGGGTAGAATCAATTCAATTTGAAAGCATTGGATCGGTGTCGTATCGCACTGTTTTCAACATTTTTGAAGGCCCTCTCTTTCTGAATAAATTATATCGGTACAACTACGTCTTTAGAGCTTTCTGTCAAATTGCAGAATAAATTCGTAAATAAATAAATTCGTATTTTCTTAAAAAAAAAAAAAATTCATTTTAGACCACGTGAACACGACTCTTATGATCATGATGATTATGGTAGGTACTCTCCACCACCAAAGCATTCCTCCTCCCATGGACACTATGAAGTTTCTTCCTACGATAGAGGAGAATATAGACGTGAACATCCATCATCTTACTCTCACAGTGCGTATCCAAGTAAGTTTCTATTTTTAAGTTCCATGTCCTTTATTTGCTTTTAATTTGGATGCGTGTGTATGTGTGAAAATTGATTGCATGATTAATTATCTTTTCATCAATAACATTAAGTGTCTTTATTTATTTCTAAGTACTATCACACAAAAATTCATCGATCGTTCGGTTAATTTTTGAAAATTTAAAATAAATCAAATTATTTATCGTCATTTATATCGAAAAATAATAAAAATCTAAATCAACAACAATCAATTCTATATATTTAATTTATAATTTCAAAATACCAACTTCCAAAACCAATTACAAAAAAAAAAAAAAAAAACAAAATCTACAAAAATAATTTAATTAAATTCACTCTAAAAATTATAGAAACAAGCAATGGTCGTTCATCAGCATATCGACCAACTAGTTCGAATCACTATGAATCTGGATCACGTTCCCGTGAAAATGTACGTTACAGAGCAGCGCCATACCCTCGAGTTCGCTAACAATTAAATTCAAAAGAGAAACAAAACAAAAAAGTTAAATAATAATAATAATAAGTTTGTGACACAAAACAAAAAAAAAATACATTCAAACAAATTTTGATTACAAAATTAAATAAAAGAAAAAAAAAATTACAAAATGCAATTCATATTCACATGTAAATCAAGTAAATTACATCTTCCAATGTTTCCTCTTGCTTTAACAAAAATCTTATTACTGGTAAAAATAATTCGACGATGGTTTTATTAATATTTATTTAAATTGAATCAACATACAAAAACAAATTAAAAAAGACACAGAAAATAAATCCCATCAAATTTAAAAATCCAAAACAAACAATATACCTATTAATTGAGTTATAAATAAAATAACTTAAATTCAAAATAAAGTTATATACCTATATATTTACGAAAAAATATCATTTTGTAGCTAAGGGATCTTCGTTATCTAATATACGTTAATCCAATTAAAAACTAAATATAAACCTGTATGATGTAAAGGACTTAGAACAAGGAGTTAAATTCGGGCAGAAATATACTACACAAATGTAAAATATTTTGTTTTTAACACACACAAACATTAAATTATTTTACTATGTAGAACAAAAACAATATGTAAGTATAAAAATAATAAAAGACAAGAATTTGCAGAAATTATACAGTCATCATTTTAGTTTGCCGTTCGTCTCGTATAAAATATATATTATAACCAAATCATATAATTTGCATTATAATTTCCCTAATTACAAATGTCCATGCGTGAGTATAAAACAAAGCTAAAAGCTAAACAAATTCAACTATAATCTTATTTGTAATGTAGAGAAAACAGGAAAGCAAATAATATTTATATTTATTAAAGGATTTAATTACCTACATACACATTATATTACAAATTAAAATAAAAAAAAACAAATTAATTAAAATTAATTCAAACAGAAAAAAGTGACTATTTATTATGTATTGTAATCTTAGACAAAAATAGACATTTATTTAAAAATATTGTTATTGATGGAAGTTACTTAGCGTATAAGACTCTTGGCAAAGCTTTCAATTTTCCAAGAGATTTAATTGAAAAGGAAAATTTAATAGTGCGAGTAAAAAAAATCGAGTCAAAAAATACAATTCAGGATAAACTGTATCTAAAAAACAAAATAATGTATACCTTAACGATGGATGATGCTTGGTGGTAAATTAATTATAAATAAATTTGATCGCGGCAGGGCCTAGTGACTTACAACTCTCAACCATTCCCGTGTACTTGTTGTCGCAGGAATGGAGGGAACCTACAATTTTCTGCTGAATCCGAATGGCTAAGGATAGCTGTACTTTTTCATGGCAAAAGGTACTCTTGGAGAATTTGTCAATTCCTCACAAGAAGTAGTACATGTAAAAAAATCATTATTGTTTTCAGGTGGCATAGGTCACCTGGGATTCGATCCCAGACCTTCGGCGTTACAGTCTAATGCACTAATCATTACTCCACGTGCTGCTACAAATTAAATTAATTAGAAACGTTAAATATAAAATATGATCTAATAACGATAAAACAGCAACCAAAATCACGATCAAGTTTTTTTTTTTACCAAAGGCAGAAAAAGCGACACCTTCCAATAGGTTCATACGGCCATGCACCAGACTATTTTTTTCAACCGAAATATCAGCGGAATTTTTCACAAAGAATGGCCGCAGTTTTCAAAATGCTATCACCTTCGGTTGGTATACGATAAAAAAAAAAACACGTGTGTCATCGCGCCGTGTGAAAGAGATTGTGTAAATCTAGTCCGGTGAGTATTTGATAAACGTAGATATTACGCTGTGTGTGTGTTTTTGCAGCACAAACGTCACGTGAAAGGTTTCGTTTACAAAGTATGGCCTACAGCTTGTCCGGTTAAGTTGAAGGCTGTCCCGAACCGGTGTGATACATTCGGCGCATTAGCGACGACGAAGGCGTAGGTATTCTTTTTTTAATTCCACAAATAAATTGGCTAGTCTACCGAACACTAAGGGTAAGCGACGGTTATTTTTAACCAGCTCTATAAGTATTTCGATGTGCAGTCAATGACAAAATCAAAACGAAAAGGACTGTTATGCAAAGCTTACAAAAGACCGCTTAAACAACGAATATTTGAAGATTTGTCGTCCCGTCGACTCTATCGCGTCTCTTTATTATATCGTTATGTTGATTTTATGCCAGGAAAAAGTTTCGTTGTCGCTGAGCATAAAACAAGCGTGCGGTTGTCTGTATCTAGCCTCATCGATAGGTTGAGTTAAGCTTATTGTTTATTTGGAAATTAAATATTTTCTTTAAGTATTTTTTTGTCATAAATGCAAATAAATAATTATTGGCTTCTTAGGATTGGAATCTAACTATTGGAGCTTAATTTATTTATATTAAATTGTTATGTTTATCAAGTACCTTTTTTTTAATTGAATTCGCTTCTCCTGCTGTACTTTCTGTGATTATTAAGCTAAAAAGCAAACAAAAATGCGTCAAGACCTTCTGCTAATTGGTATATTTAGGTGCAGCTAGAGGCAATGTAATTTAAAGTTTGGTTCTGACATCATTGGGAACCAACCCATTGTCAGTTTGGTGATACGCATTTAAATTTTGATATTTTAATTGAGTGGAACATTTTGTCTGGCACAACAAACCCTAAGGAAAATTTGACGTTCGTATGTCTACCGGAGAATTTCATAGAGATAATGAACTCCTGGAGTTTTTAACACAAAGTCTTGTTAAACAGGTAGTTTTGAACAAGTTTCTTCATACAAAACTCCTAATTAACTTGCTCCAAAATATCTCTTAAAGAAGATTTGGTGTTTGTTGAAATTGCAACAAGACGTCACACGTAATTTGAAAAATTAATTCTAAAAATACTGTTTTGAGAGAGTTATTCAAATGAAATTATCAAAAAGTACGATAAAGATTCGTCTAAGACTGTGTATGATAAATTAAAATAAACAATCTTAAAATTAGCCTGCAACTTCCTGTATGCCTAGTATAGAAATTGTACATATGTGTGTATACATGTACGTACACACATTATTTCAGGCAAATACGAAGTCAAATACGAAGCTCAAAAAGCTATAAAGAATCGTAGAATGAACACATACATACATATGTACATATATATTTAATCAAAATCCCAAAAAAGAGCTTGTTGCAAAAAAAATTATTCAAGTTAACACACCTTAAACGTAATAAATGTATTCAAAAGTATTTAAAAAATAAAAATAAATTAATAAAAAAATAAAATTAAAAAATAATTTTTTTAAGTACCTACTTATGCTAAAAAAATAACTATCTAAAAATACAAACAAGTAAAGTTTTATCAAAATTGGTGCAACCGTTGACGCCAAGGATGAAAATAAAAAACGGTTCGATGACAAGTTAGTATCGTTCAGCTATGATAACTTCAAAACTATCAACTCTATTTTTTTTTTTTTTGAGGAAGATCAATCAAGCTTAAATTTATTGGCTTATGTGGTTTTCGTTTCGACCAAAAAAATCGATTTTTTTTTATTTGTGGCAAGTTTTTCCTTTCCTTTCGACCAAAAAAATCGAATTTTTGTCGATTTTGCAGATCTCGATTTTTAGTAAGATTTACACAGATTTTCACACGCACTTGCACACACATCAAAGAAAAGTGAATTTTACCCAGTGTTCTTTTTAAAAAGGCACTCATACAATCATAAAAAAAATAAAATCACGTTTTGTGTTCGTTTTGCCAGCAAGATTTAAGATCTGACACCCAAATCTAAATTGGTTGAAACGAAAGCAAAATTATACTGTACTTATTTGGATAAACGAAGCAGATTTATTTTGTTTTTTGTGTTAATAAACTATTATTTAATTCGTAAGAACAATGACCACAACGCTCCCAGAGCGTGACATTATAGGACATAAACATAACATAAAGGCGAGGTAAGGAAACCAATGCAAGAGAGCAAAATCTTTTTCAGAAATGATGTTCTGAACTGTGATGGCATGTAATTATTGGACGAAAAGTGTAAAGTTGTTATCATGAAAAAAACTTAACTTTACTTAATTTACCTTAACTTTACTTGATTGAACTTAACTTAACTTAAATTTACTTAATTTTACTTTACTTAAATTAATTTAATTTAACTTGACTTAATTTAACTTTACTAAAATATTAAAAGTGATTTCTAAAGTAGGTTGCATCGGATGGATTTTTCTTTCACAGAAATAATAAAGAAGTTTTTAGTAAATAATTGATGGAATATTTAAATGCCTGATTCTTTTGACTAAAAAAATTCGATTGTTTCCTTAAACATCTTCTTTTATAAAAATCGATTTTTTTCTGCTGAGATAGTCCTTTTTGTATTTTCAAACATTTAAGGCTCTCCCAAACCGGCGCGAAACATTCGGAACGAATATGCCACGACCAAAGAATGTTCAAAGATTCGTGTTGGATTGGGACTGTCTTTAATGGTCTTTTCGATTGGAGTCAGAAAGACAGTCACTACTTGCTTTTTTTTCCAATCCCCGAGGAACTGGACGAAAAAACAGATCTACATGTTAAATGCAACAACAACTAATCCTCTTCGGGTTTAGCTTAGCGCGGATAATTCTCCGGGCTCAACTTAAGCAGGGAGGAAACTGTGTTATCGGCGTGAATTGCATAGACTGCTTTTAGGCCCCAGTTATAGCTATCATGGAAAACTTTAATGATTGGTTTTGAGGGACTTAAAAAGCTAAATCAGTGCATATTTTGATGCCAATATAAAGGCGGTAACTTAATTATTAATTTTTGCCAAAAATAAATTTCGTTTTGGCCCAACCGTCCACATATGTAAGATGACTTTTATTATTGCAATGATTGAACTACCATACCAATGATCATTGAAAAATTAAACTTAATTTTATGGCGAAGTTTGGGATCGAATTGATTTTTTTTTTCACTAAAGTAGTAATTCAATCCATCAGCTTTATTTTTGCATCAAAATAATTACTGATTTTACTTTCTAAACGTCTCAAATTCAGTCATTAAAGTTTTCAATGGTGGTTTTCAATGATAGCTATAACTGGCACCTAAGCGATTTTTAAACTTCGTTTCTCCTTTATGCTGCATTTGCACGACTGACCATTTGGCATTTTACTGTCACTATACTGCCAAAAGAATGAAATTTCCATTGTTCTGTCAATTTTTGACAGTTAAATGCCAGAATACTGCCAATTTGTCAGTCGTGTAAATCCAGCATTAGTTATTTCTAATTGCAAATAACTTTTACACCCCAGCGATTTTTAATTCAAAGTTAACTTTGTGCGAGTGAAGAAGTATAATCTCACTGCACTCTTTACTCCACTTGATTAAGCGAAGTTATCGATTGGACGACGAATGAAAATAAAACACATTCGAACGATAAAGAATGAGCGGCCACCACATACGTCCAAGGCGTGGGACAGGTAGGTCCATGGTTATTCTAATTTCCATACTAATTTGATCCGCCAAACGAAGTTTTGAGGATCTATATTTGGATCCGTATGCGAAGTCGTCCATACATATGTACGTTGTTGACTACGTGCACGGATTCAAAACGGACTAGTTTGCTTGCAGGGAATTAGAAGAAAGAACAGTCATTCTGACACCAATCGAAAATGCTGCTAGAGTGAAACAAGAACGCGCATTATTGCTGATTGGTCAGCTGTCATAAAAAGTTAGATTGCATCTGAATTTTTATGACGGCTGGCCAATCAGAAGCTCAAAAAAATTAGATTTTTGAAAATTCAGATATGCGTTGAACGTGGCCACTATGTTTTGGAAGGCTGATACGATTGCAAAAGTGTGTGTTTTTTTTATGATTCTATCTCCTTGTCGCACTCGTTACGCTTCTTATTCTGTTTCAAATGCACACCAAATTAAATTACATATACAAGAATATTAACAAAATTGGTTGTTGAGGGTGAGATGGTGAGGTGTCGCTTGTCGGCTTGTCGCATATTGATTTTTTAACTTGGTGTGGTGGCTTGTTAATTTAATTGTTTGTCGTCTTTCTTTGTCATTGCGTTCTGGTTGTGGGTTATAAAACATAAAATAGTTTCCGATAAATAAATTTTTTGTAAACTGTAGACATTTAACTTTTTAGAGGTAAGTTTATAATCATATTAATCAAAAATTATTAAAAACAGAATACAATGAATAATGAAAAAGTTGCTTTCGTTTTTTTTCATTTTTTTTTTTGGGCATGTCCGTTTTGCCACATAAATATTTCTTTTGTTATACATATTTTCGACACCAAAAAAGAAATTTTGCAATCCAGTAAAATGTTTAATTTTTTTGTTAAAAGTAATATTATTCAATCAGATTCAGAATGATAAATGGTCTTGGCTTCATTTTGGTTCTCCGTGCCGACTCTGCGAGCACCAAAAATAGAAATGCATTCGTAACGTATGTACATACTGTACCTACATTATTTACATAGCTAATTTTAGCGAAAGGGCGATGCAGTCCTAATTTTTTGTATTTATTTAAAAATATTTGCTACATTTTATGATCGAAACACTTTTAGACATTGAGACATTGACCCCTTGAGCTTTTTCTTCAAATTGACTTACAAATTAGTAACATAAACTGGTTTTCTACTTCCTCTTGAACAGTAAAAAAAAAAGAAAGTTGGTTCTCGGTTGTCCATTTTGATCACAGTTGACATATATATGTATGTATACATAAAATGAGCCATATACCTATAACCAGTTGGAGTTGTTCAGGTAAAGTGCGCAGATTTGTTCTTAGCCTATACTGCGACAAGATTTTAAAAAGGAATTTGATAGGTACCTACGTAGTTCTCTTTTTTAAATTTAAATAATAATTTACTCAGCTTTATACCTAGATATAAAAGTAAAACACAAATTTGATATATATGTAACTGAAAATATAACTTCAGGTACCTCCTTTCTATTTAGGTATGTTTGTATGGTTAGGTATTATGCTAACGTAATTTAATTTTACTTCGTTTGTAGACTTCATAGCGCAGCAAAGCAAGAGTCCTTAAATCTCTTATATTATAAATTATATTATTTTTACATAATATGTAGATCATTTAAAAATAGAATTGGTACGTACATACCTACATATATAATTATGCATCTGACAATTTTTTTTGAAACGTTGTGTTTGTTGAGTTTTCATTGAAACAAATAAAAAGAGCAATATAGCATGTTCAAGCATATTATTACATTTTTCTTTTGCAGAAATAAAGAATTTAATTGTGAAAAAATGGCTGATGTTTCTCCAATACCCCGAAATGTTGAAAATGAAGAAGAAGGATATACACCCCGCCTGAATGACATATCAAACAAATTCATTGCCGATTGTATACTTGAAAGAGAACGCATAGGAGAAGATTTTCCACTAGCTGCAATGCTAATCGATGAAGCTATCGATAAAGTTTTGACAACAGGTCGTGTGCCGGGTCGGGAAATGTATGCCGATGTTTTTAAACAAAAACCTATGAAAATCAGCCAAAAGGTTTTTTTGCCGACTAAGCAATATCCCAAATTCAATTTCAATGGAAAAATCCTTGGGCCAAAAGGAAACTCACTTCGTCGATTGCAAGAAGAAACAATGTGTAAAATTAAAATTAAGGGTCGAAACTCTATGCGTGACTCAATAAAAGAGGAAGAATTACGATCATCTGGCGATCCCCGACTTGCTCACTTGAACAAAGATTTGTACGTTGAAATTTCGACAGTTGCTTTGCCGGCCGAAGCGTATGCTCGTGTTGCATATGCTTTGGCTGAAATTCGCAAGTACTTGATTCCCGACAAGAACGACGAAATCAGTCAAAGTCAGATGAAAGAAAGTATGGCTGATCCAGAGTGTTCGAAAAAAGCAACTCTGTATGCCGAAAAATTTGCTGGAAAGTACGTACAGAACAATGTTTAATACTAGTTTAAAAGCTCTAATATTGTTTTTTTTTTAAATTTATTTGAAGGTCGTTTTTTAAGGGTCACATTGACGAAAATCCAAACGTGAGTATATTGAAGAAATTTACAGGTAGAAGAACTGAATATAACGATTCAGAAGACAATGAATATGACCACGAAGACAAAAACGAGAGCTATAGTAAGTACTAATAGTAATGTTTATTTTTCTTTAGATACATCCTTAAAGCTTATTGTGGTACTTAATAATAACCAGGGTAAGGATTTTGTTGACGTTTAAAAATATAAAAAGGCAAAATAGAGCACTAAAAACGGCAAACAAAAGGCAATTATTAACAAAAGCATTGAAATACCAATAGATTTTAAAATTTTCAGGCAAATGTCGCCAAGGATCGTCCCTAAAATATGCTTAAAAGGAGCTAACGGGTCTTACTAAATTTAATTTTAATATTTTCAAGCAGTTGGAATATGTTCATATAAAATTTTTGGAGACATTTTTGCAATTGGCTCTCGTTTTCGATCAACAAATACTCATAATTGCCTAACTACTCTAGCAAATCCAATAGAAAAACCTAATTTATTGGAATAGATTCGCAATTTTTTGATTGTATGGAGGGGTGGTGGGGGCTCACTGCGCCAATCTATTTTGACGTCTTAAGATTTTATTTTTCATCTTTTTAAAGAAAAGATAGAGTGAGGTAAATTGAGTAATACCTAGTTTATTGTTTTGGGGCGAATATAACTGCGTTGAAATTTTGGTTGAATTTAATCCAACATACATAGGTTAATTTCTGTTTTACTGTCAAAAATTAAACTAGGTATCAGATCTCACACTCTCTTTAAGCTAATTGCCACAAGGTCTTAAATATTTAGTGCTAAATATTTTGAAAATGGCACAAAGGCAATAAAATAAAATATGTACATACATATCTTTAGAATCAGACATGAAACAATTCTATTTAAAGTCCATACTTTATTACGATTAACCCAACAACAGAAAAGACAAATTCAACAAAATCCTATCCCTGATAATAACCAAGTTAATACGTAAATTGCTTTAAAACAAAAAATAACAAAATACATAATAATATAATATTTTATAAATAAATAATAAAAATTAAATATTATAGTGCGACAAGCTTCGCAAAGACCACCCGTTAAGAGAACGCAGCCATCACAGCCATCACAGCAATCATACAAATACCAAAATCCACAAAAACGTACTCGTGAAACATCATTCGGTGGTCAGCCAAGATCTTCTCCCTTTTCATTTATAAAATCATACAACAAATAAAAATTTAAATAATAGGTATAAACTTTTCATTAAAAGTTTATGCTATAAATCCCATATAAAAAAATAATGCAATTATATATTGTTTTACTAAATATGTAATGCATTCATAACCCGCAAGGGATATAACATATTTAAAAAAAAATAAATTAAAATATAACACAAACTATAAAACTTTAAAAATGTATAACTTAAAGCTTCAGCTAATTTGATTGAATGTTATAAATCATTAAAACCTATAAATAACCATTAAAGTACCGCTTAGGACGTATCGATGGTAAGTTCCAGATTAATCTGTTAACTTCTCCTCCTGCATACATACATATTATGTATGTTGGTTATTTTGAATTTATCCTTAACTAGATATTTTCCATTTTTATTATAACTTTTGAAAGCAAATAAAATATAATATATAAAATAAAAGGCAAAATTTGCCGGTCCAAAAATACACTGTGTTCCGATTTTTTAAATATTTTTTTCTTCCTCAAAAACGAATCGGTTGATTGATTAAAGAGTTAAGGTGTAAACGGCAAAATTAAAGCTGTGATTTGGGCCAGAATGTTTGATAACATGGCTTGATGGAAACGGATTGAAAGATTCTTTGATAACTCTTATTTGTTAAAAATGCATGGTGGTGTGTTCGGATGCTTAAAACTTGAAAACGACTGGATAAAACTGGATACATCCTTCGACGAGTTTGTTCGTAATTGCTACGCGAAGGTTTAGGAAAAAACAAAAGTCGGACAAATCTCAACAGGTGGCGTTGTAGGCGGTTAGGAAATGGTTTTTTGGATATTCTTTTTTGGAACAGAATAGATTCTTTTGTTGAAAGGAATTTGACATAAGATCAGACGATTGGCGGATCTTACAATATTGTCAGATCTGACTGTAAACAAAACTATCCCAAGTGTCTGACAACCGTGTGAACTTAACATTTTGTGTGACAATATTATCAGAAAAACTAAATCTCATCAAAAAATCAGAATATCGACAGACAAATTGGCAGTTTTTTTTAAGTAAACTGCCAAAAGAATGAATTTTTCCATTCTTCTGCAAGTTTTTTGACAGAAGACTGCCAATTTGTTAGTCTTGTTAATCCAATATAAAGGCTGTCCCAAACCAACGCGAAATATTCGCGCGAATATGCGACGACTGAATAATGTTCGAAGATTCGCATCGCGCCAGTGTGGGTGCTTCCATTAATCTCCATGTAAATAAATTTAGACAGGCGGAAGTTTCGTTGTCGCGCCGAATGTTTCGCGTTGGTTTGGGAGAGCCTTAAGTGTACTAGTTTTTACTATCGCTGATGATCCATGATATTAAAACAATACGGATCTTAGTGACATATTACACAGATTAGCCACACGAATATGAGTATCCCCTTTAAAGGATGTATTTATAGTGCTCGTTTCTATCCCTAAAGGTAGAACCGCACTAGGCGGAACTGCACTTCAGCGACACCGTGCGCACTTTCGTACGAAACTGAACGAAACTTCACGTCGCGACACAGTTGGTCAGATTACCAACTTTGTCGCATAGTGTCGCGTCGTGAAGTGCAGTTGTCGCTTAGTGCGATATAGCTCATACAATTTCCCACAAATAAGACGTGAAGTTCAGTTCCGCTGAAGTGTAGTTCCGCCGAGTGCGGTCCTAGCTTAAAGCCCGAACCCCGCTTGGGCTTAATGCATTGTAGTGCCTGGGGCTATGATAGGGGGCGCTATTTCACTTTCGGTTAAGATAAACAGCCCTACTCTGCTATTCACATGAATCGTACTTTCGATTCACCCATTCGATTCCATTTCGCTCTTGGGAAATTTGGGTAAATTGTTTTGGTTAATCATTTTAAATTAAAAAAAAAACAACAAATATAGCAGTTACTAAACTTTTTTTTCCACTTCCAAACAGAGCACTTTGTTTTTTGAAAAACTGGATTTAATTTCGTTGCAGCAAATAGAGAGATGAATAATTGATCTCTATTTGTTGTTCTACGCCGAAAAATTATAATAAGCTATCATTTACAGACAAATATTCTAAATAAGGTAGTAAACTAGATTTTACTTATATTTTACTAATCACTTCCCAGGCAATCCAATAAAAATAAAAAAATCTGCAACATTTCATATGAGGATAGAATGAATGCGTTCACGTGAATAAGAGAATACCGCGGAGTATTACCGACTTTAACCCAGATTCACTTCAAATGAATAGCAGAATAGTGATTAGTGAAAATTCAAGAAAAATTCCCCCGATGAATAGCACTGTTCGGTCATCAACCGATGACCTAGAAACTAAGTGCCTTCCAACCTCAGCGCTGACACCGCACTTTGTGCGCACCCAATGCTTGGCGCATCCCTCCACCCACCACCAGTCAATCATCACCACATCACACATTCGATACTGCCCTAGTACTATGCGCAGTCAATGGGCATTGAATTGCGACACATTTTGATGCCACTAGCAGCTTCTTATACCTATGGCTATAGGTATCGTCATGCCAGCCAACGACAACAAATACTTTTCTGTGCACAGGCAATCAGAGATACATTCCTGTGCACAGACCAGCTACATAGCAAATCGTCACCCACTCGTTGTTGATGATACGGGATACTTTCTATACAGAGGGTATACAGGCAGACATACTTCATATAGTCATATGAGGTATCGTCATCCACTTGCCGACGAATAGAGTACCGCACCATGGATGGTTCATAGTCTGGACTATGGACATTAGATATTTGTTGTCGCCAATCAATCGTCGCTGCCCTATATTTATAATGGATAAATACAGCAGTATACTGAGGTCTCCGATATAGTTCTTGGAAGAACAAATAAACAACCTCTCGACGATGGCTTGCCCTCCGATGACGGTCCCACGGATCTTGACAATTGCTGCTGGTGTCGGCACATTCTTCCTTGTGTGCCGTTGGATGTCTAAGGCGTGGGCATGGTACCAGCTACTGGACTCCCTACACTTATGGGAACTATGGTGACGCTGCACTTCTGGACACTGGACTGGTGGTGGCTTGGCGACGGACTTAGTCTGTCAAGTTCTGTTACTGTTTGTCCTCCAACCGCGACGGTTCACTTAAAGATTTGTTAGTTAAAATTCAATAAATACTGTTAAATATAGACTATTTGTGTTCGGCATAGTGCCCTCTTTCTCTGGACTTTACAGATTTGTTCGCCTCTTTTAACCGGAAGAATAAGTTCCCGAACATTTGGTGCCCCCTGTGAGGTCTGATGTGAACAGTTAAAATTGTGCGAAACCCCTACCGTGGTCCATATCTGTTCCCCTCCCTTGATCCAATACCTGGTGCGGTCGCTTCTTATGTGTGCATATTGCGTGGCAATAGCGGTATCGTGTTTGTGCGCGTTTTCTGCCCTCGTAGTGGCAATTATGATAATCCTTTCGGGAAAATACACATTGGTCTGAGACCATCCGAGTGTTGACTCCCCTGACGTTTTAGAACTTTTGTAATACTATTAATCTGAATGGTTCATTGCAAGGACTTTGGGAGGTGGGACTGTAACACCGGCCTCAACTTCCTCCGCACGGAGGATCTATGTTTCAATTGCCTGAAGGGCGGCCATCGGGCAGATCGCTGCCCCTCTACAATGAACTGTCGGCATTGCAACCAGCGGCACAATTCCCTATTGTGCAAGACGGGCCCGAAGCCACCTCAACCAGTGCCTGCATCCAGCTCCAAGCCGCGACTACCAGAACCTTCAAACTGGGTAGCGTATCAGGACCGCAACCATGGACCTCCTGATGTCTTTGAGGATCAGAATTGACTCCTCAGCCCAACTTCGACTGTGCTACTCGCAACGGCGCTCGCCTATACGCACAGTCACAGCATGGAACCGCACTTGGTGCGCGCCCTCTGCGATCCAGGATCGCAGGTCCCCTGTGGATATTGCCGTGCAAGGCATTGGTGCCTTAAGACATTCTTCAGTACAGGAACAAGTGACTTTGTCACTTCCGTCGACCCGTTCCTCGTTCACGATCCAGCTCAAGGCTTTGGTTATCCCGACCATCACGTCAGTCATGCCTGACTCGTACGTTGATTTATCCCAGTGGACCCACTTGACTGGTCTACCATTAGCCGACAAGCACCTTGGCACCCCTGGTGCAATTGAAGTTCTCCTGGGTGCAGATGTATGGGGTCTCCTAGTTCAGGATGCAGTCATACATGGCCAACCGCATGAACCTCACGCTCAACAGACCCGACTAGGTTGGGTAGTCTTTGGTCCGGCAGCTCTTACGCCACCGCAGCCAATGGCACGAGTCCATAATGCTCAGACGACAGCGAACCCATCCACGGACTTTACCCTAGAAGAGTTGGTCAAGAACTTTTGGAAGCTGGAAGAAGTTTCCCTGGACAATACGAGAGAAGATGAGTGCAGCCGTCACTTCGAGTCAACTCATTCACGTACGCCTGAAGGGCGTTACATGGTCCAGATCCCGTTCAAACACGATGGCCCGAAGCTTGGTGCATCATACCGCTCAGCCATACGCCAGTTCTACTCCCTGGAGCGACGTCTCTACAACAACCCTGCACTGCGCGAGAAGTACGTCGCATTCATGCGCGAGTATGAGGATATGGGACACATGCAGCAGGTAGGTCAACATGGCGACCTCCCCAATTCCTACTACATTCCACACCATGCGGTAATCGATAAGTTCCGGGTGGTGTTCAACGCATCAGCTAAAACCACTACAGGAGTCTCGCTCAATGACGTCCAGCTAGTGGGTCCGACGATCCAAGATTCACTTGTCAATGTAATCTTGAGGTTCCGGAAGTACCCCGTAGCGTTGACAGCCGATGTGGAAAAGATGTTCCGCCAGATCTTGGTGGCACCTGAACATCGCGACTTCCAGCGGATTCTCTGGAGAGAGTCACCGTCAGACGAGCTCAAGGTCTTTCGGTTAACAACAGTGACGTATGGTATGGCATCCAGCCCATACACGTCAGTAAGGTCAATGATCCAGTGTGCGCATGACAACCACCATCTGATCGCAGACCCCTCCCGTGCCCGAGCGGCAACCGAGACGATTGAGAAGGCCTTTTACGTGGATGACCTTCTCACCAGCTGTAACAGCGTCCCTGAGGCGGTTCGCCTCGCTGCTGACATCAACAAGGTCCTCTTGGCAGGACACTTTAAGTTGCGCAAGTGGAATTCGAATTGCGCACAGGTAATTGGTAGGGTAACTAACAATGTTCGTTCTTCTTCTCTTTCCACAGAGCTCGTTATCGAGTGCCCGACCGCCACAGTACTTGGTCTCCGTTGGGACCCAACAGCTGACGAGCTCTTCTTCTTGGTGGAATTAGAAGTATCTGGGTCCAGTCCTACTAAACGGAGGGTCCTCAGCGAAGTAGCTCAGTTATGTGATCCGACGGGCTTACTAGCTCCCGTTGTCATCGTGGGAAAGATGTTCATCCAAACCCTCTGGTCCGCAGGCATCACTTGGGATGCCCCTCTCACAGACGAGTTGCAGTCTACATGGCAATCTTTCCGGGCAGGCCTTACCAACCTCAACAGTGTGCGTGTGCCTCGCTGGTTAGGCATGCACCGCCAGCATCCCACCACAATTCATGGGTTCTGTGACGCCAGCTCTCGAGCCTACGCCGCAGTCATATATTTGAGAACTACCTCTCCAGATGACCAAGTCCAGATCTCCTTGTTGACCGCCCGGACGAAGGTAGCACCAATCAAAGGTGCCACTATACCACGCTTAGAACTTTGCGCCGCCCACCTTCTGGCGGTCACCTTCGAATCCATCCGTACAGCACTTGACCTCGCAGCCGCGCCATACTTCCTATGGTCAGACTCCAGTATCGTTTTGTGTTGGCTACGAAAGGAGCCCTCTCTTCTGAAGCCTTATGTCGCTAATCGAGTCCGACAGATTCAGGAGCTCACGTCACCCGAGCGGTGGCATCATGTACGCTCTGCTCAAAATCCAGCCGATTGCGCGAGTCGGGGTCTTGGGGCCTCTGAACTCGTCCAGCAAAACCTCTGGTGGCAAGGCCCAGAGTGGCTAAAATCCGAATCACTTCCTCTTGGCCCAGCCGGGCAGCCAGATGACGCCACCATGGTCGAGATTGTGGCTGAACTCAAGCCGTCAGTTACCTCCGGCATAACCACTATTCAACCCCAGTTAACTACTCGGTGCCATGATGGCACAATCGTTTCCCTGGTAGAACGATTTAGCAAGATGTCGAAACTCTTACGTGTTGTCGCCTACATTATAAGGTGGTTGAAGCCTCATCGGCACAATATGCGTATACCCGTGGTCGGAGCGGATGAGCTCGATCACGCACTTCAGCGTCTAATACGAATCGAACAAGCGATGCGCTTCCATCAAGAGGTTCACCAATTGCGGAGGAAGTCCCCGTTGGCAAGCAGCAGCCCGCTGCTATCTCTTAATCCGTACTTAGACGACCAGGGTCTCCTCAGAGTTGGAGGCCGACTCACTTATTCATCTCTCTCACATGGACAGAAATTCCCGATGGTCCTGCCCAAGACTGGGCACCTTGTGAAGCTGCTGATTGACCACACCCATGAGGTTACCATGCACGGAGGAGTGCAACTCATGCTTCAGACCTTACGTCACAAATATTGGATCCTTCAGGGTAGACAAGCGGTTCGATCATTCATCCATAAATGTGTCATCTGCCGACGGCACCGTGGAACACTGATCAAACAACAGATGGCTTCTTTGCCCGGTCCTAGAGTGAACGCAGCAAGGCCCTTCCTATCGTCTGGCGTAGACTACTGCGGGCCATTCACTCTTCGCGTCGGAACTAAGCGATCCCGCACCACTGTCAAAGGCTATTTGGCAGTCTTCATCTGCATGGCTACCAAGGCGGTACATCTTGAGGTGATCGAAGACCTTTCGGCCCAGGCATTCATGGACGCCTTCACCAGATTTACGAGCAGGCGTGGAACATGCTCCAATCTCTACAGTGACAATGGAACAGCTTTCGTGGGAGCCAACCGGCTTATGAAGGAAGACTTGGTGCAGTTCCAGTCACAACTTAACCAACAAGCCTTGGCGCATACCGGTACCAGATGGCATTTCATCACCCCCGGCGCACCCCATCAAGGAGGTCTATGGGAAGCCGCCGTGAAATCTGCCAAGCATCATTTGACGCGCCTAGTAGGGTCACAGCCATTGTGGTATCACCAGTTGCACACATTGGCAACACGCATCGAAGCTTGTCTCAATTCGCGTCCATTGGTTCCTCTACACGATGACCCTGACGACAAGCTAGCTCTCACTCCTGGAGACTTCCTGATCGGATCCCCGCTGATAGCGGTACCAGAGCCACGCATCGCCGACGTACCGATCAACCGGCTCAAACAGTACCAGTGGTTACGAAAGGTACATCAAGACTTCTGGCAGAGATGGAGCGAGGAGTACTTGAACACCCTACAGACGCGCAACAAATGGGAGAAACGAGAACCGAACCTCCAAGTTGATGACATCGTTCTTGTGCGTCATGAGAATCTACCACCTACACATTGGCGACTCGGCAGAGTCACAGCTGTTCACTTGGGCAATGATGGATTGGCCCGCAACGCAACACTTCACACTGCGACCGGCGAGTGTCGCCGTCCAGTACAGAAGCTCTGTCGCCTGATAGAGTCTTAATTCCTCTTCTTCCTCCTCGTCTTCTTCATCATTACATATGGGTCATTTTGTACGACAATATCTGGACTCAGTCGACTTCCAGTTCCATGAAATTCATGGACAATTTTCCTCAACCTCCTTTTGTCTCCTATGCCCACCCCAGGAAGGGTCCTTGGGCCACCATACTACAACATTTCGAACCCAAGGTTCGACCGGGCAGGATGTTCGGTCATCAACCGATGACCTAGAAACTAAGTGCCTTCCAACCTCAGCGCTGACACCGCACTTTGTGCGCACCCAATGCTTGGCGCATCCCTCCACCCACCACCAGTCAATCATCACCACATCACACATTCGATACTGCCCTAGTACTATGCGCAGTCAATGGGCATTGAATTGCGACACATTTTGATGCCACTAGCAGCTTCTTATACCTATGGCTATAGGTATCGTCATGCCAGCCAACGACAACAAATACTTTTCTGTGCACAGGCAATCAGAGATACATTCCTGTGCACAGACCAGCTACATAGCAAATCGTCACCCACTCGTTGTTGATGATACGGGATACTTTCTATACAGAGGGTATACAGGCAGACATACTTCATATAGTCATATGAGGTATCGTCATCCACTTGCCGACGAATAGAGTACCGCACCATGGATGGTTCATAGTCTGGACTATGGACATTAGATATTTGTTGTCGCCAATCAATCGTCGCTGCCCTATATTTATAATGGATAAATACAGCAGTATACTGAGGTCTCCGATATAGTTCTTGGAAGAACAAATAAACAACCTCTCGACGATGGCTTGCCCTCCGATGACGGTCCCACGGATCTTGACAATTGCTGCTGGTGTCGGCACATTCTTCCTTGTGTGCCGTTGGATGTCTAAGGCGTGGGCATGGTACCAGCTACTGGACTCCCTACACTTATGGGAACTATGGTGACGCTGCACTTCTGGACACTGGACTGGTGGTGGCTTGGCGACGGACTTAGTCTGTCAAGTTCTGTTACTGTTTGTCCTCCAACCGCGACGGTTCACTTAAAGATTTGTTAGTTAAAATTCAATAAATACTGTTAAATATAGACTATTTGTGTTCGGCATAGTGCCCTCTTTCTCTGGACTTTACAGATTTGTTCGCCTCTTTTAACCGGAAGAATAAGTTCCCGAACAAGCACACTAGGGCTGAAAGTTAGAACATATCGTACAGCTGCTATCAATTGTAAGTCATTATTAAGGGTATTCATGCAACGGCGGAAACCCCGGATAAATCTCAGAAACCAGATAATTTTATCTCTGCAGAAAGGAACTGTCAAAATTTGTATGGGAATTTTTTTCCGCAGATCTGTTAAATTTATCTCACCAATTTAATGCGGAAAGAGTAAAAATAAACCTGATAAATTAAGAAATGACATTTGTGATGTATTTGATGTGACATTTCACAAGTATTTCTAAGGGGAGTTCATGCAAACGTCTAGCGGAAAGTCATCATGCCGATTATGGAATTCTGGATGCGCAGTGCAGTGCACTCCTTCCTCTTTACTCATTCGCAATGAAAAGAAAAGAGAACACAGCACTGCGATTCACCGCGAAAATATTATCGCGAATTCTATAATCGGCATGTATATTTTTCTGCAAAGCGGAAATTTATCTAGTTGCATGAATACCCTTATTATTTTCTCTCTAAATTTGAAAAAAATTCTTGAAATTAATAACATCCCTATTACGATTCTCAATTATCAATTGAGTTGATAAATATTGAAAATCGATATTTGACAACCCAATTGATAAAAGTTTTGATCATTGAGAATGGTGCAGGCCGTCGTGAAATAAGAAAATTAATAATTATCACCGAACAGTTGTTCAGTTTTTTAATAAATTAAGTTTTAATAGCCGTGTTTTTTTTGCAAGTCCATATGGATTTGTCGAAAAAAACGACATCGGGACTAATAGTTTTACACGTAAATACAACAACAACTTAAATCCATATAGACTTAGTTAAGTCCAGATAAATATCGGGACTTACGTACTGTAAGTAAGAAGTTCCTAAGTCCCGATGTCGTTTTTTTCGACAAATCCATATGGACTTGCAAAAAAACACGCCTAATGTACGAAATTTCAATATTTATCAACTATCAATTGATAATTGACAATCGTAATAGAAGGTTTGTTTATTATTTTAAGGATTTCAATATCTTCTTTTTTAGTTTTTTTCTCCAATGTGCAGAAAACTCAGTGATCGAAACTTGAACAGCGACCCCTATGAAAGGTTCGTATTCGAATAAAAACTAGCACTCCATATATCCTCTAAGTGCCTGATTACATGGGTTGTTTTACTGAAGATCGCATCGCATGAGACAGGTCGATTTTATGTGCGTAAAAAAGAGAAGATAGATTCCACCTTCTCTTTTTTACGCACAAAAAATCTACCTGTCACACGCGATGCGCTCTTCAGTAAAACCACCCATGTAATCAGCCACTAAGGTTTACATAAAAAGTTTAAATGAGCTTCAACAATTTTGACGACTAGATTATGCAACCCTCAGTCGATTTGAATCGACAGTCGAAATTGATTGGGCTTTTCGGAAATTATCTTTGTCTTTTCTCCTTCTTGTGTTTACAGTTATAGAACCCTAGTCAGAGATTAACAGCCCGATTCTCCCCTTGTGAGGAGTCACAAGCCACAAGCTCTTGTAACTATTTCTTGTGAGGATTGTTGTGACTCGATAACATTTTTGGAATTCTCCCCCAATCATCACAAGAAAGCTCACAACTAAACTCACCATAGCAAAGGTGAATTTTGGAGTGCCATAATTGTAACAGCTGATTATTAAAAACATAAAAAAAGATTTTCAATTGGGCCGTATAAATTTATTTAAAACTTAAAAAAATCAAGTTTTCATCCATTTTTTTAGCAATAAAGTGAGTAAAAAAAATTGTTTATATATATGTTTGTAAAATGGAAGTGAAAAAAATGTTAAAAAGTGTAATTTGTGAGTTGTGACCTGCTATGAAGGAGATCACAATTTCGATTGTTTTTGTGACTCATAAGTTGTGACTCTGGGGGAGAATTCGAAAAAGTCACAATATTAAATTCACCTCTTCTTGTGACTTGTGAGGTATCAGTGATGATGGGGAGAATCGGGCTATAAACAAACAAATACAAACATACATCAGCGAATGGTCTTTTTAGTGATTTTTATTATTCGCTGTTTTTTCAATAAAAATATAAGTTTTTAATATTATTGGACTCTTAAATTTTAGTGTAATAAAATTTTATTCAATAGTTTGAAACGTTTTTGTGAGAAAAAAACAAGAATTACGATGTTCCACTACTCAATCAAAGAGTCTGTTTAACCTCTGGCTAGCTTTGCTATTTTTTGTTTGCGTGTTTCAACTGAGGTTTGGGCGAACTACCCAATTGGTTTGGTTTCAGTTTCTGAAAATGGAAAGGGCAGATCACAGATCATTTATGAAGATGAGAGTATTTCGTACGTTCCACCCTCCAAAGTCCAAAACCCCTCTGTTCACATTTTTGTATTTGTAATTTTTTCCCGCATCGATGAATAGATGTGAATTGCAACAACAATTTAACCGGGTGTGTGAAGATCCGTACTGTCTATGGGTCAGATTTTTATACACACATTCTCATTTTTTATCTGATAACTGCCAGTTCAAGCTTGTGGGCAAATTAAAATGGCTGCCGGGTATACCTACCTATACATCTACATCACAGCAAACGCAACACTCAACGGCACTACGGCAGCCACACCATTTTGTTTTAAGTACATAAATTTCAACAAAATTTTTGGTTTGAGCAAGTTAAATCTTAAATATAATTGAATAGTAAGTTAAAAACGTAATAATATTTATTTATTTTGAAAAGTTGGTTGAAAACATTATTTATTTGTTTTCGATTCCGTAAATTAATGTATGTAGTTACCTGTATAATAATTTATAGTGCCTTTGCATTTTCACGTGTCTAATGGTAGATGGTAACGTAAATTTAGAAATCGTTCTACTAAATTGTTCTGCAATCAAATAAAAAAATTCATCTATTTCGCATTTTTATTTGAGTAAACAAAAATTAAACCTGGGCTGAAACCAATGCCACCATTTTTAATTTCGATATTGTATAGGTATAGGTACATAAATAGGAGTTCCTTTTTGCTTTGCAAGTCCATATGGATTTGTCGAAAAAAAAACGACATCGGGACTTAGGAACGTCTTACTTACAGTACGTAAGTCCCGATAACCATCTGGATTTAAATTGTTGTATTTACGTGTAAAATTATTAGTTCCGATGTTGTTTTTTTCGACAAATCCATATCGACTTGCAAAAAAAACGCCTAATGTCGAAAACTTTTAATAGAAAAGAGATCTAATCTAATAAAATATAGCTACCTAAGTGTTCTTTTGGTTTTTGATAAATTTCACAAATTATGTAGGTACGTATATTGTCTTATTGTCAATTGTATGTACACAAGTTGCCTAGGTGTATGTAAGAATGAAGAACCCGAAAAAAAAATAAAAAAAAAATTAAGTAACCTATAAGTAGGAATACGTTCGTGTATTTAACCAAAACTCGTCCTAATATTAACTAGGTAGGTAAGTAAGACGAAGAATAATCGCTTTTAATAAAGGGTGCGTTAGTTCTTGGGAAGCAAGAACCAATAACCAAACTGCTGTATTCTATTGACTAACTTATAGAGAGCAATAGCTACCATATTTCCTTCTTTTTCCGCTCTTCATAAGTCGTACAAACCCTAATCAAACTGTTCGCATGAATGCTACAACCGAAAAGTTGTTAATAATGTACATTTCTATTGCTATCTTTTAGTGCTATTTCGCACGTCTTAATGGGAGCGCGGAAAAAATGCTAGTTTGGCATTGTCCTAATGGTTAGAAAGAATCCATACCATAATTATGCAGCAATACCTATAAACTCTTGGGAGCAATGCATATCTAAAGCTTTTTTAATTGTAAAATCGTGAATTCTCACTATATAACGTTCTGCTGCCGCCCATGGATCGGTTTTTAGGGATAAAGTTTGCTTTCTACACTAAAAAAAGGATTAATTTGGTTACTCAGTTTTTATTTTAATTTCCTATTGCCGCACATATATTCTATTACAAAAATATATTAAACAGATGTTGCTACATACCTTTCTTCTATAATGATAATAATAACCTCATACAAAACAAAATCTACATAATATTCGATTTGAATGTTCTATTTTGTAGAATCATATTAACAATGAGAGATTCATCACCAACAGCAAAAGATGCTCAAATCGTCGAAGAGGAAGGACATCCGCCTCGTCTCAATGAGATTTCAAAAAAGTTCATTGCTGATTGCATTGAAGAAAAATCACGCCTAAGCGAAGATTTTCCAGTGGCGGCTATGCTTTTTGATGAAGCCATTGATAGAGTTCATGCAACTGGTCGCATTCCCGGTCGTGAAATGCATGCCGATGTCTTCAAACAGAAGCTAACAAAAGTCACACAAAAGGTTTTCGTGCCGATCAAACAATTTCCCAATTTCAATTTCAATGGAAAGATTCTCGGACCAAAGGGCAATTCACTCCGTAACCTGCAAAAACAAACTCTATGCAGAATTCTTATTAAGGGTCGAAACTCAATGCGAGATGCCCACAAGGAAGAAGAATTGCGTGAATCTGGCGATCCACGACATTCACACTTAAACAAAGATTTATATGTTGAAATTTCAACAGTCGCTACCCCAGCCGAAGCTCATGCTCGTATAGCATATGCTTTGGCAGAGATTCGGAAATATCTTATTCCCGATAGTAATGACGAAGTTAGCCAAAGTCAGAGGAAAGAAATGTTATCAGACCCAGAGTTTTCAAAGAGACCTGGCATATCCTTTGCTGATGACAAGTAAGTTTCAATTATTTTGTTCATTGCCTTGTATGCAATGTAGTAATGTTTGGTTATTTATTGCAGAGGTCATGGAAATAACAAAGGTGGGGTGAGTATTTTGCAAAAAATCACTGGATTCACCGGTCGTCCAATGGATAACGAGATGGACTTTGAGGAAGACAAGGATGACGAAGGACGAGCCAATAATTCATATCCACCACGTAAATATAAAACTAGATATATCCTTGAACTAAATGGGAACCATAATATTGTTTTTTTTTTGGTTATGTGTGAGGTTTCTTTGTGAATTTGATCCCAAACTTTTTTAAGAAACGACTATTAGCGTGTTTCATTGGAAAGTAAAGTAAAGTACTGTTTTCCTCGGTAAATGCCAACAACAAAACAAGAGAGTGACGATAAATAATACATCAGCTAAGTGGATAGCTATTGGTTTTTCTTATTAACCGCGTTTTCTTGAGCATTATATAAAATACAGCATTGTAAAGCTTTGCAGCAAAACGAACAAATTTGGTTATAAAGCTCTTTTTGTATGCGAACTTTATTGTTCCAAAGTATTCATCGTCATTCAGTCACACTTGACTGGAGGAAAAACAAAAAGTAATTGGCAGTCATTTATTGTTGCTGCATTACGTGTTAATTTTTAACTGGATGAGTCGGGCCGCCTCAACATAACATGGCTTTTGTTTACTGAGGGAAGCTGTTGCGAGTTGCAATACACTCAATTTTTTTTTAACAAATACACAGAAAGCTCAGCAATTCGCTTCTCAACTGGCTTGCCTTTTTCGTAGCCAAATGGGAAGCGAGTGAGGCAAATACAAATACCAATTTGACAGTTAATGTATGTACTCGCTCTTGTGGCCTGAGCCACAATTACAATTGAACAATATTTCAAACTACGTTCTGCAAAAAACTTGTTAGAAAAACATGCTTTTCACTTTTTTCGTTTAATTGCAGCACAATTGTAACTCTCTGAACATCATTTATGTTTGGTGGTGGCAGCTTTTCCAAATTGTTTATAGTAAATAATATTCGCTGTTCCATTGTGAATACTATAATAATAAAATAAGATTTTTTGTTGACATTATATAAAATAAAATTGAATCTTTTAGCAAGAAATGTGTCCCAAAGACCACCTATGAAGAGATCCTTACACGAACCGTCGCCTTATTATCAACAGAGAAATGAAGATGCTGGCAGGTAAGTGTCAGTGTTGTTAATTAGTTTGTTGTTGTTTAACTTTCAATTAATTTCAACAAAAATATAGACCACCATACAGAGGTCAAGGGGATGCCAGACCAGGAGTAAGTATTTTGAGAAAAATTACTGGATTCACTGGTCAGGTATATAATGAGGACGAGCAGCGAGAAGAATTTGAATATGAACCTACATACGAAGACGAAGAACGAGCTTACAGTCGTAACCCGCGTGAGCAGCCAAGTGAGTAACTTTTATACCTTTTTTAATTTCTTTCTTTTCTCCTTAAATGCTGGAAACTGTGTGGCACTTAAATAAAATATAAATAGTTTTGTTTGTTTTAATGTAAACTAAGTAACAATTAAAGCAAAATCTAATGACGAAACAAATATAAAAAAAAATCTTTAATCTAAAATACATATAAATATAAATAAATACTAAAATTAAATCTTATAGTACGACAAATGTCGCAAAGACCAACCACCAAGAGATTCTTTCAAGAACCACCATCCTATGTTCATCGAAGATACGAAAATCCTCAGAAGCGCACACGAGATGATGTTTCCAAAAATTATTAATCACAGGCATTCAAGAAATGCAGATTTAATTTTAATTGTGAAAAAAACAATTAAACTTGTTTATAACGAACATTTTTATATAAACTAAATTATATTATTAAATTACACTAAAATATAAAATACAAAACTAAACCATAAAACATAACTAATCAATGATAAAACTTCTATTCTTAAATACAAGTAAAATTAAATTCAATTACATATAGTTATAACTATAATTTGTCACAACTATATTAAAATATCAATAAAACCCATAAACTTGTAATTTCAAAAGAAAACAAATTGAAAAGAAAATTGAAATAATTATAATTAAAATCTAAAAAAAAATAAGTGTGTACTACTAACCGCAGTTTTCAAGGTAAGTGCACGATTTCTTTTAGCTAGGCATTAAGAAAACATTTGGATTACATAAGATACATAATGTATGTATGTACTATTTCAATAAATAAAGTCATTTCTTAAACTAAACGAGTTTGAAAATATTTTACTTGGAAGAAATAAAGTGTGAGTAAGTATTGTTAAGGAAGGAATTAAATCTAGTTTCATATAACGACGGTTCCTCTTGTAACTTCAATTTAAACTTTACCACAAGTCGTATGTTATGTAATATCAAAGCCGTAAAAAGAACTTCTGACGTCTTGGGTAGGGTTGGAAATTTGCTCTTCTAATTTCATCAATAAATCGGTGCAAGTTCTTTGCCTTGTGAATAAAACTTTCTATCAACAGACAATGTGGAGGTGAACGTTAAGAATTGTTGTATGCCTATTATGTTCATTATGAGAGGAATCAGAGCGATGGAACATCAAACAGTAGAAGTTGAGAAGCGTGAATTTTATTTCGAATTTCCCAACCTGAATGCATAGTACGAATTCTTTTCGACGATTTGAGGCCTGATTGTAGATTTCAAATGTTCGTGTCTTCGATTTTGTCAATTATCCGATTCAGAGCAAAAAAAAAATTGTTTTTTAAGTCGTAGTGACACTAGACGCTGTTTAGATTGGGAAGATTGAGTCGGGTATCACGGCAGTTTTTAAGCAAGAGAAGTGTGGGGTGAGGGATTTCGTGGGACACGAGGACTCATGAGTCTCATTTGTTGTTTTTTTTATGTGCGTCATGTTGAAATTGTTGTTTCAATGTAATTTGAGGTGGCTCAAAGTTTTTGATGTAAACACGATGAGACTCACCAGTCCGTACTCAATCTTCCCAATCTAAACAGGGTCTAGTCTACTTGGATTTTGAATATCGAGATAAATAAAGGAGAAAGTCCGGCCTCGTATTACGAACTAAGAAACGAAAGTAAAACATACCCAAGAAAACGATCGTCATGACATAAACCGCCAAAAGCAGTCGTAAAAGAAAACGAGTATCGTTTTAAAAAACGACCATCGTAAAACATAATCGCAAAGTAACAATAACATCGGATTTTGAACAACAATCGTATTTCGAAATACGGACCCAGAAGAGTACGTGGTTTGGTATCGTACATGGTAAGGTGACTCAAATGCTCTATTGAAAAAGTATCGCAAGAGTTGTTCCACTTAATCAAAGCGATTAGAACGTTCACTATATATTGAAAAATACTTTAAAATGTTAAACAAATGGTGACAACATTACTCATAAATGTTTAATATAAAATCTTCGATTTCAAGAAAGTTGGTGCGATCCAGTTATGCATTTTATTTTTCTAATCGGGAAACATAACAATTGGCAATCTATTTGAGTCTCAAGCGATTTCGAATAGACAGCAAAGAATGAATTTCTGTCTACGGTGTCACAATGATGATGGGGCTCGTTTGAGTAAAAGTTCAAGAGGACTAATTGTGTATTGTATATGTTTAAATTTTTTGTTGACCCAACTGTTTTGTAGCCGAATAGACTACCCGTAACAAAATAAAAACATTTATTAAAACAACATTATTTCAATATTTTACATCACATTTAATTATTATTTTTTTTTTTAATAATCAGCCCTATTATGCTATACGTTTCGATCAATTCTTTCGATTCGCGTTCAATTTGCTCCAAATTGTATATTTAAAAAACATGTCTTTCGAATGCAAATCTTCAACAGTACTTGTTTTTGAAATTATAAAGTCTTAATCGTATTTCATCGTAATTTATACGCATTGTGAACAATCATTTCCCTTCCGCGGATAGCAGAATGCAAATATTCAAGGGAACTTTAAGCAGCATAAGGCTGAATATTTGTACTACTACACGACTCTTACAACTAGAATAAATTCTTATTAGCCTTCAGCCAAATTTTCATTTCGAAATATTTATCTAATACCTTATCCGACATCAAGACTTGCTGCAAAATATCATGATCGAGCATTTGGTCTACAATCGAAAACGACGACAATGGCGAATTGTATTTTAAAAAAACCTTATAAATCTCTGGGAAATGTTTTAAGCTATCCAAACTTCTGCTGGTGTAGTTGAAATAATTTAGCACTTGCATATCAACAACTGCTTTCGATGGCATCGGTTCGATAACTTCATTTTCCGAACCAAAATCAAAAAAATCAGAACGAGATTTAACATTGAGTATTCCTTCTTTTTTATCTGATGGTCGAGTTTTAGGAAGTTCTTCTTCTACAGCTGCTTTGAATGCTTGCAGCATTGTTGTCTGAAAATCTACATCGACACAGGAGAGCCATCTATTTTTGAATTCTGGATGTGAAAATGCTGCTATGGCCGCTTCAACGGCTTCGTACGTTTCGAATTTGTAGAAAGTCTGGAATTTCTCACTGATCATTTTTGCAATGGCTATAACTAAAGAACCACAATAGGTCCATTCTCTTTTGATAAGTTTATTCAAATGCCTTCGCAGTGCTAGAAGTGTGGGCAACAATGAACCAAATAGACTGTGTTTGGAGCCCTCTAAAATAGCTAAAGCATCGGCAATAGGTTTTGTGCACGCTAAATGCTCTTCAATGTACAAAAAATCCATTCCATTGAGATAGTCTTTTATTTCGAAAGATTGAAAAATCTCCATACTTTTATCCTTTATCGTAAGGATTTCTCCAAGGGCAGTATACAATGATATCCAGCTTTTCGCAGAAGGTTTTGTTAGTGTGATTCCTGTAATCTCTTCAAGAATGTCATTCGCCTCTGGGTGATTCCAAAGGATGTTACATTTTTGAATAACTCTGCCATGCAGATTGGACAACATCCTACAGTTCGATATAACTTTGACAACATCAAACGAAGCGAAGTTACTCAAAACCTGGACATAACACGAAAGATATTGAGGTTCAAATGGCGAGAGGAGTTCATTTTTCATAATGATTTCATCATCAATGTCATCAAGACGATCAGTTATTGAATTTTTGTCCATGCCATATGCACTAAACGCTCTCAAGAGATTACAAGTCACAGACGCAGAAGAATAAAGTCTTGAGGTTCTTATACTGAACTCTTCCTTAATCTCCTTGAGAAAATGCTCAACAGATTCATATCGACATTCGATAGGCGATAACTTTTTAATCTTTAAAACAGCCGATCGTCTCGTCATTTCGCCATCTATCCAATGGGCCATTGTAACGAGGCAACTTGTGTTCTCTTGTCTATTCCATATATTTGCAACAAAACAAACCTCGGATGCACCTCTCAAATCTACTCTCAGTTGTTCCGAGGTCTTGTGGAATAACTCTACAAGCTTTGCGTTCAGAATGTCTCGATTGAAAACCTTCAAATCCTGTTCGGGTACATTAAAGCTTTTGAACACTTCTAAAAAATACGAATTTGTAACGGTTTCCATTGGAATCATTGAATTAACAATGAATTTTAAAATATTCCTCTCCAATTGTTCTTGCAACTGCATTGCTTTCAATTTTATTTGACGAACAGATTCACCAGCATTGGGAGGAGGCCCACGCCTGCATCTTTTTTTCGAATGCAAATACTCTGTGTATTCTTGAACAGCTTCGGGTCCGTGTTTTCGCTTAAGATGGCACAAAAAGTTCGATGATGAATTAACATTACCTTTAATTTCAATGTACCGAGGCTCACATCTAACGCACGTCGCCACTGTTGTATTCATGATACATTTCTCCGGGATCATTCTAAAAAAACGTCCATCGACGATTGTCATGGTTTTGGTGGTGCCATTTATGGGCGAATTCTCGCCAGAGATAGTGTAATCGTTGTTATCAAATGTAGTTGAAGGTGATGCTGAAGGGGTAGGCGACAATGATGATGATTGAAACATCGATGAAGCACTGTATTTCTCCATTGAATCGTCCATTTTTCATGCAGATTTTATATTTTCACATTAGAAATAACTGAAAACTACTGAACAAAATAATCTTTTTCGATAAATACTTTTATTTATTTGTTTTTTTTTTTTTTTGTTGTCAGAGAGCGCAACTACAAACGAAAAAGTTATAGCAAAAAACTGAATAATGAAAACGATTAATGAATAATGAGTACATACGAAATATATACGACAAATAGCAATTACTTGAACTTGTGTGTGTGTGGACTTGTAGGGTGAAGGGGAGAATGATAAACGGAAAAATAAAAATTTAAATGGAACAGTATTGCCAGTGTTTTTTTTTTTATTTCGCAAACAGATGTTTAGTAAAATTTCATTTTATCAAATAAAAATATCGTTACAAAATATTAAAAAAAGAATGTAGGTACCTATCTTTTATTTGAACTATTAAGAGAATGAATATTGGAAGCCATGCAATGGAAAAGGCTTAAGATTTAATAATTTGTTTTAATGGATCAAAATCTACATCTGCTGCTGGAATCTGGAAAATTATGTAAATTCTTACCGCCATATTATTCACTAGATACCTTCATCCAGATTAAAACTTAAATCCAGATGTATTTACATTGAATTTGTATGCTTTACATCTGGATATAAATTTTTAATCTGGATGAATGGTGTGAATAATATGGCCGTTAGTGACTGGTCGATGAACTAAATATACTTAAGTTGAAATATTATTCTGAGAAACAAAATGGGATATACGTATAGGTACCCTACATATTAGGTGTGTTCCTTTGGGCTCCAGTATCTACTGCCAAGTACTTCTGGCTGCAGTCAACTACTTCTACTCTGTGGTCGAAGTAGTTCAAAGTAGTTCATTAATCTAGTTACAGAATGTTTCCGAACAAGAAAAAGACATCACCAATCAAAAGAAGTTACGTAGTAGATTGTTGCTGTTGACATTTTTCTAGGTAAAAGTAAAATACAAAAACAAACAACCGAAATTAAATTGATATTGAGGTTAGATTTTACTTTTGGTGAAATGAAAACATTCCATTCATCATCTACTGAGAAGTACTAAAAAGTACTTTGGAAGACCCAATGGAACACGGCTATTATAATGAATAAGATACCTACATATATCAAATCAATTCAAATACATAAAGATATAAGCAATGGTCTATCGCACAGTTTACCCTAATTCCAATAATGCATTCCTAAATATCATGATGGGACCTTTCATGGCAACACACAGCTGTTATTTCTTTTATTCCAGTGCAGAACATTTTTATCAGAATTAAATTTTTCGGAGGAAAAAAATTTCCGAATAGAATCCCTGAAAATTTCACGTTACCAAACAAACCTAATATAAAGTCCAATTTATCAATTATTTATTATCATAGTAAAACCATCAAATCAAATACACTTAAATTTAATAGAACTAATGTCATCACTACGACAAATGCTATAAGTACCTACCTACAAGTTTGTAAAATTAAAACCTAATCGGGAACATTAAATAAAATTTTGTATAAAACAGAATTCCCCTAAATGCCAAGCTTTAAAATTTAAATGCTATCTTTGAACTCGTCCATTCTTGTCCCATAATTTGTTTTCAGTGTTGTCTTCGCCTTTCTATTCCAAAAATAAAAGAAAGTACAAAACAAATCAAAAACACCTGAGTTTTGTACCACAGATGGACGGGAGAATAGATAAAAATGATGAATGAATAAAATCAAACGCAATACAAAAAGAAAACGAATAAATTCTCACCATATTCTTCGGTGAGTTTGCGACTTTGCTTGCAACTGAGCTATTTGTTTCTGTTACTCTTGCAATTTTGGAGTCGTTAGTTTTCGTTTTGTTTTCTCTTGCATCTTGTTTCTTTTTTCCCGATTTCTCATATTCTCAAATTCACTACTCAGCTCAGCTCAGCTCACTTTTATTTTAATTTTTCGTTCGTCGGAAATGCAAGTGGTCAGTTTGTCTGCTGCGTCGTCTTTTTGTTGTTTCATCTTTTGGTCATTTTTATTTTAACCAAAAACAACAAATGAAAATAAACAAATAAATAGTGAAAATCAGTGTTTAAATATAATACCTACAGACAAACATTTTCCAAAAGGTCAGCTTCTGCCCTGCTCTTAAGTCCCCCCCCCCCCCCCTTTTCCACCATGATTTTCATATGACGAGACGACAACTACATATTTTTCTCGTAGTTTTGCGTAAGAGCGAGCGAGTCGGTTTAAATTTGAGTTTGTGAATAAAAAAGAAAGATACATACAAATTCGTTTCAGTTCAGTTTTTTTTTTTTTTTTGTCGAAAAGAAAAAGAAAAGCGGTCAGTCGACTCGACGACGTGTGACTGAACGACTGCTGAAGTGCTGAACGTCCCACTCGTCTTCGTCTCGTCGTTGTGTCTCTCTTTTATTTCCCTTTATATTTTATTTTATAAATGAAAATCAATTCATCCACCAAAGTTCGACAAAAGTTCATTTTGCAATTCGCCGAAGGGAATTTGTGTGGAAATTTTTTGACTGCCAAGGAAGGAAAAAAGAAAACTCAAATCAATCGCTAGTAGCTAGACAAAGTTTCGTGCTTTCCCTTGTTTGCCTATTTTGAATTTGATAGTCGTCGGTCGCTAGGTTCTTTTTCATTTTGTTGGTTTTTTTTATTTTAAAGAAAAATTTTCGGTTTTTCTAATAACTGCGGCGGAGCGTCTTGGAAGACGTCGACGGCGACGACACGGTGTAACGAGAAAATGACCGAAGCATACGATGGCAATGGCGACTATTCCTCTTACAACGACGACGAAAGTGATTACAAGAGAAAAGGTGGCGGCGGTAACGCTGGTGGCGGAGGACCTCATCCATCACACAATGGGGACAACTCGAATCATGACCATCATCCGGGCGATGGGCCTCAGCTGAATGACAAAGCTAATGAATACATTCGTGATTGCCTGACTGAGAAGAATCGCATGGACAAGAAGTATCCCATCGCTGAGAAACTACTTGAAAGCGGTAAGTTACAATAGGGTTTTTTGAGAATAAAAAAGTCAGACGTTGAAAATCGGTACCCAATTTCGGAAACGCAACATTTTTCTTATGGACAAGGAGACCTAAGAGCTGGGGTGTTGAAGGAGGGAAAATCAATGCATTCGTCGGCATTTTTCTGATTGCGGCTTTTGCATTTTCTTGTTCATTCATATTATTTTTCTTTGGTTTCCTAGGTACCTATATAAAACGTTTTATTAATTATTTTGGGGTAATTAACTGGTTTGGTTGTTCTATTTGTTCAACTTTCATCTAGTTGAAATGGAAATTTCTTCAAAGATTTTCTTTTATTTTTTCTGGCTGAATTTTCTTCTCATTCATCATAGATCTGAGTGATGGTATTTTCAAAATTCTACACCTTTTCATTTTCTATGTCTGAATTAATGAGAGAAAAGGACGGATAGATTTCAAAAGTAGAATCATCCACAAAGAGTGTGGTGAAAATTTTCATAATGAATTAAAAAAAAAGAAAACAAACAAAAGTCAATGCAAATACAAATTAGACTACCGGCAGTTAATTGGGAAAATTTCTATAAATGAAAAAAATAAATGTTCAAAACAGAGATAAATAGCTATGTATGGATGTAGATGACGTTGTTCTTCACTAATCATATATTGTGATTTTTAGACAGTTAAAATATTCATGTTTTTGAAAGATATAGTTAAGGAGGTAGGTACCTAGTAAATAATAAAATGAAAGAACTCGAATGCAACTGCATATCGTCGGGTTTCTTTCAAAATCTTGAAGTTCAAATTTTATGAAAAATTTACTGAATCAAACTTTCAATCCTTCAGGCCATTACAAAACTCGCATTTTTGACTATATAGGTATGTCAATTTAACAACTCGTATAGGAAGGTAGGTACACTTATGTATCCGATTTCCTTTTGTTTTTTGCCATTTTCGGCTTACAGGTTTAAGAAAAACACGATATAAGAGAAATTTTATAACTATTTTAGAAGTTGTTAAAAATTAAAATTATTTATGTAGGTAAGTACCTAAACATAGTTAATCTGATGTCATTTTCCATTGTACCTACACTTTAAAATTCAATTACCTACATAGTTATGTGGGTACCTAAGCTACACTTTTTTCATTTCAAACAAAAAATGATAAAGGTCGCTTTCTGATGGCTGTCGGCTGGGGTATCTGGCTTCCTCAAAATTTGTCGCGTACCTTGCACCCTGTTTACATTAACAAACTTTGAGGCGACAATTTTGATTTAACGTTTACAAAATATCGATAACTATAGTGATAGATATTTCCGATAGGAAATTTATTGTTGTTGAATGTAACAAGTAAATTGTTTAACGCCAAAATCTTTTTGTTCGTCTAATTCTCTTCAGCCTTGGAAAAGAAAGTAATAGGTACCATACATTCTAATCTGATCCAGAATTAGCAGGACTGCAAAATTTTTATTTAACTGCTTACATACATACATATATATCTGGGAGAATGTTGAACGCAGATCAAATCTCTCAATTGAGGGAGCAAATCTTTCGTACAGCGATCTGTCTACAGAATGTGTCTTATTCGGATAGGTATAACATGGTAAATGAAAAATGTTTTTACAGAAAACCAGAAATTAAAATTTTGAAATTCATTAATTACCTGCTCTCGGAGAAATCTATCAGCCCAATTCTAAATGACAATTCCCCGGGAAATGTTTCCCTTTTCCCTACTCCCGTATTCTAAACAAAAAATTCCCGGGAATTTCTCTCCGGGAATTCGAAATAAGAGTAGGTACTACTACTCCCGAGAGAAGACGTCTCCCGGGGAATGTTTAGAATTGGGCTTTATAGTTTTGGTTGTTAGTGGCCAATTCTTTACGTAAGTAGATAGGGCCAGCGAAGACTATCAATTAGGAAACTTAAAATGATTAAAACAAAAATTAATTTTGATTTTTTTTTTGTCGATAGTGAAAAATTGTTAAGGAGATTAAATAAAATGGATGTTTTGCCCGGGGATGGGATACACTGGTGATTGCTAGTTTTATGCACCTTTCTTTGTTTTCCCGGTGAATAATTGATTTTGGTGTTATAGAATTCCAATATAGCGTCAGAAGCTAAATAGTAGTAGGTAGTAGAGGTAGAAACGTTTTTGAAGCTTGGAAGTCATTTCTACTATATTTGTCTAACCCCTGAAATGTTTGCGTTTTCTAATTTAAATAAGATTTTGGTTTTATATTCTGTTACATTACACTTTATCTTATAGTTCTTGCATCTTGTGTTTCAGAAATTGAAAAAGTCCAGTCAACAGGCCGTATACCATCACGCGATCAAAAATATGCCGATATCTATCGTGAGAAACCTTTAAGGGTATCACAAAAAGTACTTGTGCCTATACGCGAGCATCCAAAAGTAAGTTTAACCCATTGATTCAAGATTGACTAAAAAGTATATATATTTTTTATTAGTTTAACTTTGTTGGAAAACTGCTTGGTCCCAAGGGTAATTCTCTACGTCGCCTTCAAGAAGAAACACTCTGCAAAATGACTGTACTTGGTCGAAATTCAATGCGTGATCGGGCTAAAGAAGAAGAATTACGTGCCTCAATGGACCCAAAGTATGCCCATTTGAATAGCGATCTGCACGTGGAAATTTCTACAATAGCACCACCAGCTGAAGCATATGCTCGAATAGCATATGCAATGGCCGAACTGCGAAAATATCTGATACCCGATAGTAATGATGTTATACGACAAGAACAATTGCGTGAATTAATGGACAATACAGGTATTTCGGAACACGATCCGAAATCATTTAACAAAAAGACATCAGCTGTGATTGGCGGCGGTGGAGGTGGTGGTGCTGGTGGTGGTGGTAGTGGTAGTGGTGGAAGTGGAGGAGGCATTGGCGTTGGAGTAGGAGCTACAGGAAGCAGCAGCGGCGGTGGCTCACACATGACATCCAAACCAAATGTCTCGCATCATGGATATAGGTGGAGTGCACAACCGCAGAATAATCATCTGCTCCCCATGTATGGGGCAGCGGCGGTTCCATCAAACAATTTCAATTTCTCGTCTTCTCTTCCCGCTTCTTCCAGGCAACAACCTCCGCAGCAGCAACAGCAACAACAACAACAACAACAACAGCAGCAACAGCAGCAACCGTCCTTTGCAAAGAACTCAATACCCCCAAAACAGAAAGTGATGTCTATATTGGAAAAGGCTCGCAGTGCTATGGACGAGTCTTATAGGTAAGCCTTTTGTTAATTTTTCAGCATACAAAGTTCGATTGTAATGATGTGCTTTGCTTTTACAGCCGCGGATATGACGAACAATCAGCCTACGAACCACAAACATATGACAGCTATAGCTACGGCCATGCACAAACTCATGGACCCCCACATGGACAAACATCTCGAACACCATATGATACACAGGAATATGAACAGGATTACAATAGACGAGACTACTATCAGCATTCACCTAATTATGGAGGTGATTTGGTTATAAAGGGCATCTAAAATCCTCAAATATTTAAAATTGAATGTATGTTGTGATATTTTTAGGACCTGGTGCATCATCTCAACACTCGGGAAACACAAATCCAACGGGTGGTCTAAATCCCAATCACAATCGCAGTCACGTTAACAGGTGAAACATATTCGCAGCTGGTCATGTTAGTAATACGGTAGGAGGAGTAGGAGGAGTGAAGGTAGCCACCGCTGGCGCTAATTCATCAGCTATAACCGTATCATCAGCAGCGCCGATGCTGTCCCAAACACAGCAACACCAACAACAACAACAGCAACAATTACAACACCAACAACAACCCCCACCATCTAACTTAAGTACGACAACAGTAACAACAACAATAAACAACAGTAACAATAATGAAACGATAACGGGCAATTCAAATTCAAAAATTCAACAACAACAACAACAAAACAATAACAGAATTCAGGGTCCAGCTGCTGCAACAAATTTACTATTTGTAAGGTACTAACCAAATTAATACCATTTCTCTTCCTCTCATTCTCTATTTAAATATTTTTACAATTTCCAGAATTTAAGAAAACAAAAAAAAGTTAATTTTTTTTTTTGAGAAATTGTAATGAAGCTGATTCGGTATTTTTGGTCCAGTAGTTGTTGATCAAATGATTTTTAAATTCTTGTAACTCTGCCCTGAAACCAATGATTGCACACTTTGTCAACAAAAAATGTTATACAATGAGTTTGACCTGTTTTTCGTTTTGGTGGTGTGTCGTGTGCTTAAGCAGGTCACCTTTAATTAATTAATAATTGGAGTGCAATATGTCCATAATTTTTTTTGTAGCCAAATAAACATAAATTACCAAATTTATTGTATAATTATGGAGCAACATTAAAGGGTGCCCAAAAAAGCCAATGCGAGGGTGGATCAATAATCAATACTTTATTATTGATTTTATTTATTGTTTTACTGGGATCCCCGTTTTTATGTTGGGAAACAGACAAAAGTCGCACGAAGTCATAGTAAATTCTTCAGCAATTCCTAACCCCATATTGGGTGAGTGGATTGCGTTGTGAAATAACTCTCTTTTTCTTCTTTACCAATTTTACATTGAATCGGTCAACTTATTCATTGTGCTACAGTCCGGTCATCGTGCTGCTAATTTTTTGAAGGCATATCATTAAACAAGGCAAATCCCAAACGATCCTAGCCGTGATCTGTCGGACCGACGCAAGTGACTGTCTTGGACTTCTATGGAGCAGATCTGCGTGGAAAAATCGCTTTTTTGCCTTTATAATGAGTTCAAAAACAGACTAACTGTGGTACCAATACCTCAAGGTTGCCATAAGAGACACAAAAATAAATGAATCCTTTAGGTAGATATTTTTTCGGACGGTCATGATGCAATAACTGTACGTGGTATAACATACTAACATTGAAGCGCCTCCTGTTAGCCTGATATGGTCTGAGTTTCTACTACCGTGTAGGCCACATTGGTCGAGGTCACCCTCTAGTCGGTTGTTTTTTGGGTTAGACTCGAAAACTATGGTCAGAAATTACAGCTATACAACTCGTAAAGTGCTTCACTAAACCTTTACCACTAGAACCTGTCAACCCACAAGGGACTGAATATCTTGCCAAGAATGTTTCGCTCTAAGGGGTAAGTCCATACACCTGAGCGCCGCGCCGTATTGTTTTCAGATGTGATGGCGAAGCCGAAGTAGACGAAGTAGTGCAATACTTCGAAGTTTTAATTGTCCACTATGAAGATCTATCCGATTCGTTGATGTTGGGAATCCCTTTCTGTTGACAGCAATACAGGAGCCCAAATATACATAACTTGATTCAACTTTCAAAACCATTTGAAAGTTCTTTCCGATGCTAATTTTAAATGGGACTTTGAACCACAGGAAAGAAATGAGCTGCTCCCTACCACAAAATCTCGACGGCAGTTCTTTTTTATTTTATTAGAGGTTGCTATTAAAAAAAAATGAGTTGTCATTTTGTAATTCGATGTTTTTTGTTGTGGAGTTGAAATATGTACATATTTATGTATGTACATAGCTCCACCAAATTTTGTGCTTGCTCTCGTTAACCCATTTTATACGTTTCTGTCTCTGAGGACATCTCTTAAATCCTGCCAATGATGTCAATATCGTCTGTGTATGCAATTGTAATTGCACAAGCTTGTGGAACGTTGTGCCAATGGTGTAGCTGGTTGTTAGTTTAGCACAAAACGTTGTTAAAGAACTCACATGATTAAATTCTCTTTTTTTTTTACATCGAAGGCCTCGGTGAAGTAGCGAATATTCTCCATTTTCAGCTTGCGCAAACAGGCGAGCCCGGGACAGATGTCAAAACTGAACATGAACATCAATAAAATGTTACAGTTATTTGCAGGGTACAGTGAATCTGACGTTATCCGAAGCCAATATGAGGGTGTTCATCGGTTAGATTGACCGGATTCAATCTAAGAATTTCCCCCGGTGCCGTAAACATTTTATTTGATTGGCATATTTCAACGGCTTGAAGATATCTACTCTATTTTTTTGTTTAATTTTGTTTCTTTTTTTTCTGATATGATACTCTTACCAATTAGAAAAGATTTAAATTTCATTCGATAAAGATGTATTTCAGCTCAAACAATCAACAGTCAATGAGCAAAATACACGCACCACCAACGACCATTCGACAATGATCATCCGCATGCAATGATACAAAAATTCGTCTATCTTCAACCGGCAATCGCTAAAGGACACAATTATTACATAATTAACTTTCTAAATTTCAAAAAGTGCTCAAAATCCCAAAATACACGCATTAGGCGGGGCGAAGGTCAAATTGTATATTATTAAAATCTCCTATAACATTAGTTTGTTTCAAAAAGTGTGCTCAAATATAATTCCAAAAGAAATATACCTATATAATTCGAACATTTCACTTTTCAAACATCTAATATATATATATCACTTACAATAAGCAAAGATCACCATCATTACAACTCGCCATAACACCACCTTTATTATGCACTTCATTTCATTTTCAACAGAAAAAAAATTCAAAATTATATATATAAAAAAACAAAAAAAAATTTAAACAAACAACAACATTAACTACATAAATTTACTTTACCCTAACAACTATATTTACAGACCGGCAAATGCTTCGCTTCACGTCGGTAAATTACCATTTCTGCCTGTGCAGTTTCTATAAAAAAAAACTTGACAAATTTTATTATTATTATTATTATTGAAAATGAGATAAAAATTTAAAACATATATATACATATATATATATAAATATATTATATCATTATTATTTATTTCTAAATTTAATTTATGGAAAACCACATTTAACATAAAAAAACAAAAAAAAAAAAAAAAAGAAACGTTAAAAACAAATGAACAAAAATAAAATACTGAAACAAAAAGGGAAATTTATATTAAAATAAAACATATAAAATAGACTAAACATAAAAATTACAAGAAATAAAAAGGGCACATGCAAAAACAAAGAGAAACTCTTAAAAAAAAGAAAATAATACACAAATTTAAACAAAAAAAAAACAACATATTTTTGCCAACATAAAACACATTGAAAAGAAAACAAACATAATTTAAACAAAAACAAGAAAGAAATATATATATATACACATTAATAATCTTAAACTAAAAATTAGTATATTAACAATATTCAATATATTCTACATAAATTAAAAAAAATAATTACACAAAAAGGAATAAACCAAAATAATTATTAAAAAAAAAATAAAAAAAAAAATATATAATATAATCAACGATTTAAAACAAAAATAAAAATTACTATTAAATACATTATAATTATAAACTTCACTAAATAAAAATAAAAACAAAATGATTTATTAATGATACTAACCTTTATTATTATAAAACTCTTAAATACACTAATCTACTGTTCTTATAAAACATAAAACGGTTATGATAAAATATAAATAAAAAAAAAAACAACAAAATTTTAAATAAATCTTTAAATACTTTAAATCAAAATAAAAATACAATGAATAATATATGTTAAAGATAAGAATAACAAAAGTTTGCCGCAATGGATGGTTGTACTTGAAATTTCTGTGCGAAGGAGCGAAACTTTATTCAAATATTCTCTTTCTCCTAGTAAAGAAACATTTTTGTCAGTTGAATAATTTAACAAACAAAAATTGATTTAACTCAATAGAAAAGGGTTTCTGTCAGTTTTTTGGCACTTCCATAATTATGACTCGCGACTCGCAAGAAAAATTTGGCAAATGTAACTTTTTTGCATTACCATTTGCGCTTGGGGCCAACGAAGCTAGCCTTCAATATATGTACACAGAAAGGACGAGACTAGGGACATGCCACTTTATAACAGTTATAACAGTTTTTCGCCATTAAAAGTGGGCGTGCGTTAACACGCTTTGCGCCGTTTGAAAATAAACTCTGGGTGCCTAAAGCATGCTCACCGGTGAAGGGCCCTGGCCCTGCGGTGCCGCATAAACAGTACTTTTATAAATCAAAACTGTTATAATTGGCATGTCTAGAGTCACTTCCATACATAAATTGCTTGTGGGGTTAAATAACATCTTTATTTTAATCCTCCCGTAGTAAAATAAGACAATTTATTAAAACAAATTTTGTCCACGCAGTAGGAGTAGCGATCAATATTTGACTCTAAAACGCCCTTAATTGTACCTATTTCTAAACTTGAGTGACATTACTTAGAATTTTTACATAAGATCTTTTCTGTTTATGGAAAATGATCTTTTCCAACTTTCTATCAGTGAGTTGTTCTAACAGTGAGTTATCCTCTTTAATATTAACCTTGCTGATGAGAAAGAAATTCCATTAACAGTCGTCGTTTCCTGAAAAAATTGACATCGCGTCTTGCCTGAGTATCAAAGAAATTAAATTATTTTCTTATATAATTCAATACAAAACCCCAAATGAATTTTATATATTACTTCAAAATCTGTAGTTTTTGACTTGGCTTTTATTTACTAACCAGTTTAACATAAATTATTGAATTGAAATTAATTTAAATGTTCTACTTATTGAAGGCTCTAAAACATAATAATTATTATGTATTCCTTCGTTACATGAAATTCCCTTCAATATCGTCGTCCATTGTGATTAAATCTTAAAAAATACACAATTAATAAAATATAAATATTCAATTTACATAACTACAAAACATATTACTATAATATAAATAACAACAACAAAAAAAAACACAAAATATAAAAGTATAATACATGTTATATTAAAACAAAAAAAAAAAAACTTAACCAATAAAAATACCCGCCCTCACTCAAAAGATAAAAAAAGAATATATATATCTTCAAGATAATTAAAATAAAAACAAAATTGTTTAACATACATGTATATTTATTCTAATATAATTAAATATTATTACACAAAAAAAAAGAAAAGAAGATGATAACAAAATTATTTGCGTTTCTTAAATGAGAAATATAAAACAAAATTAATAAGAACAAAAAATCTAAAAGATGCAAAGAACAAAAAGAAAATTTTAAGGGAATTACAAGTAAATAATACATACACATATATATATTTAATTATTGATGACAAAAAAAAATGAATAATAAAGAAAGAAACAATTAAAACAAAAATTCTTTGTGGTTTATTAGGAGAAATTTCTACACTTACTATTTCAAATAATTCACTTAGATGAGATCCAACGATAAGCTGATAGACTACTGGGAAAACTGCCATGTCGATTCAAAGTTTGTGACAATTGAGGATGCGTTCAGAAGAAATTCCGAAACGAAAATTAAATCGGATGGGAATTGAGATTTTATTGGTGTATTAATTTCTTTCAAGTGAGATTATTGATCAGGTGCTTAACCCCATGAGAGAAAATCTATCTGATGAATTGAATGTTATTTATCAACTACCTTCTTATGTAATGTAATATCTAATATGTAAATGGTAAGTGTAGATTTATTTTTAGAAGCAAAAACTGAGAGGAAATCTTACGACAATGTGGCATCATCATGTAAAATGAAGACGATTGGACGAAATCGTTTCCAGAATTGTTGTCTCTCTCTATCATATCTGTAGAGAAAAATTAAGATAGCTCATACCTATCTTCAAGTCGATATCGTTCGATCGTTTTCGTTTTACGTGAGGCCCTAGAATATACGGTAGCTCAATTATCCAAAGTCCAAAATCATCTGTTATGTAAATAAAATCGTAACTCGTTTAATGTCTATCTGCGCACAATGCAAAAAATAAAAGGAAAAAGAAAAAAAATATTAATCTTTCAGGGTTTTTAAACGCGCCATGATAACGGACTAGATTTTTTCCTATTTGGTTACGTAAAGTTCAAATGAAGACATGTATAAGCCGGCTACGGTTGAGAAATTGGAAGCCAACATTACGTGCGTTATTAGCCAAATACCACTAGTGTTGCTCAAACACATCATCGACCATTAGAACTTCGGGATGGACCATGTTAGCCGCAGTTACGGTAAACATTTGAAAAATAAATGTAACCAAATTATTAAAGACATCGATAAAATTGATTTTTTTTTAAGTGTCACTAAATGAACGAACCGTTTATAAGAGATGCCTACGTAATGTATTTTAACAAGGCTTTTAATTTAAATTCATATACATGTACATCCCTATTAATAAAAGCGTGTTATCTTTAAGTCATCGATTAAGTGCAAAATCTCATTTATAAAATGTATGCTAACTAACGTTTACTAACTGCCAGTAAGCGACTTCACCGAAGAGGGTGGTGTAGCGAAGGCAAATTTGTCAAATTTATTTTTTTTCCTGAAATGTTGACTGGTGAGTTAACTCCTTCCTATTCCATGGTTTAGTAAACTCAAGGAATAGAGGTTGGTTACTCTTATTTTTTTTAATAGGGCTGATATTATTTTGTAACAAATGACCCTTCCGCGTGGAAAATTGCTTGTTAGAAATACTTATGTTCTTGAAACATTAAAAATGTTTAGAATTTGTGTTAAATTTGGTCAGAGAAAGTCAGGAAAATGTATTGATCGAAGTGAAACTGTACGATAGTAAAATTGGTCCTCTCTACAAAAAAGATCTTTCACATATAATTTGTTAATTAGAGTGGTATTAGTTAGTTAAATTAGAATTTATAAATAAAACTGGTAAATGATTGGAGATTTTTCATTCTTAACCCCAGTTTTACTAGCTATCTTCTAGATTTTCCCGGGCTACGATGAGATTACCTCAAGAAAAACACGTCACAATTGTTAACCAATATATATTGAGTTTTGAAGTGTATGCGGTTGTTGAAAATTGTAAGAAGCATTGTGCACTTGTATGTAAGTATATGTCATTTGAAAGTTGAACAAAATAAATTTGCAGTTAATAGTGAAGTACAGTGAATAAGGAAATAATGTTTATATAAAATAAAAATAGCAAATTTACCTTAAATTAAAATTTAACTTTTATGGATTTTGTTTGAGCTTTTTTTGCTCAACGAAGGTAAGTTTGTTGGAAAACAATCACATGACATAGAATTCACACAAAAGATTACAAAAAACCTTGGCTTGAAGGGAGATATGGGACGAAGAGTATGAGCTTAGGGTTTAATCCTAGCTTTTTTGACTTTGCTAAATATTTGTATGACAATCAAAGGTAGGCCGCGTCGGATTAAGTGATTGGCCCGATTTGCTCCATACAAATATGTTTTCAGAAACTTAAAAATCACAAATATAAGCTTTTTTCAACGAGGCTGTTTGTTTTAAACCCATTTTACGCTATAAATAGCTGAATTTGAAATCCAATTTTTGTGTCATCATTTTTTACAGCAAAACTTGAGAAATTTTTTGAAGAATTCAGTTCATGTAGCTGAGATTGCTGATATTTTGGTGTTCAGCGCAATCTATCGGAAAACTTAAAAAAAACTTTTGATTTACGTGCGCCTACATACCAAAAACATTGCTTAAACGGATAGGTTATTTTTATTTATGCTTTTTGTAACTTTTTTGTTTTATAGATATTTTCCAATTATTTTTATTATGTTTAAGACATAAAGATTAGGAAATTTAATAATGGAATACTACACGATCGCACTGCTAACAAAAAGTGTCCAATTATTTTTGGAATCAAAAATTTACACAAGTTCTAATTATTTTTGGAATCAAAAATTTACACAAGTTTACGCATTTTTTGGCGACAATTCGTCCTGTGGTGACTAAATTTGAGCGATATGGGAACGGTAGATATGTGAGACGTACGGGCAGACCTCGTTATAGACTATCGGCTGAAAAAATTTAAGTCGATCGTGAAAGTTTTGCAGCTGGTCCTGAAACATCGAAACGACGACACGTTCAACACAGTTGGTTATGCCGCGTGGCACGATTTTGAAGAAATATCTGCACCTGTTCCCTAACAAAATTCCAGTTGGTCCAAAAGCTCAATCCTGGTGATCCAGAATAAAGTTAAGAGTACTTAAGAACTGTTAACATTTGAATAGGAAGATCTTATTTGGCCCACCCTGTACATATACAAATCATTTGGTTCAAGAATGCTAAAACTCAAAAATTGACGATTTTGAACTAAGTAAAAATCTTGACTTAAATGTTTCGCTCTGCTAGTAGTATACGGTCGTTTTTTTCGTAATTTTTTCGCTTTTATAGCGGGCTTGTAGCAAATAAGCGATATATACATATGTATGCAGATAGATTAGTATAGTGTATTTGCTTGTTCTTAAAAAAAAATTGAAACTGGGATATAATTTTAACAAAACAACAAATTTTGACCACTTTTGAAAATCCAACAGGTACGTACGTATAGTTAATTTTCTATCAAATCTTTTGTATACCTACCTACTCTAGAAGAAAATCACTAAGCTTCTACTATTAACTAAAATGTTATCGTTTTTAATTCCATTTCATTATGTACCATAAATCAAGCTCTTCTAGTGCTCTTGGTAAGTTTGGCAATTAGCACCCTTCGCTCGCCCTATATCACCACACAATATCGAAATTTTCTTCATTATATTCGATGCCAATCCCTTTGCAGTGCAAATAAAATCAATGAAAGTTTCTTCTAGTATTGCCACTTTTCCAACACCGCAATATGTGGATGTTACTAATGATTTCTGACATCAGACATTATGCGTACAATCGAAAAGCAAGCCGTAGGTAAGACTTTTAAGCCAATAAAATTTAGTAATAATAATAAAAAACTAAATAATTCGAGCAAGTACATTAAATGTAGCCAAACCACAATAAACAGAATGCGTGCATTTCAATAATTTAATTATTGAATTTAGCATAATAATTTTCGAATGGTTATAAACTTTTTGCCCTGATTAACTAATAAATCCATCCTGCATTTTTTGTGACAAATAGTTGATTGAATTATTATTGGCCTTTTTTTTATTCAGCCCTATCATGATTTCCATCGTAATCGGAAACTTGTTACGAATCCCGAAAAAAAGTATTACAACATCCATCGTATCGGAAAATCTCATACAAATTGCCATTACGAACGGATTATGTGATAGTTTTTTTTCGGGATTCGGAAACATTCCGATTACGATGGAATTCGTGATAGGGCTGATTATCAGAGATGATCCATATAGATCATCAAATTACATCATTACAATTATCGGGATCACGTTTTATGAATCAAAAGTTTAGTTTTTGCACATTCTTCTCAGCTTTGCAAATAGTTAGGAATTGTAAACTCTGGTGTAAAGAAAAAAGCCAACGAATATTCGAAAAATAAACAAACTTTAGGAAGAAAGAGATAGGTATACAACACAGTTGTCACTAAGATCCATACTGTTTTGTTTTCATGAGATGATCTAAATGGATCATCAGCGATAATAAAATCCACGGCTAATGTACCACCTCTCCCATTACTTTCAGATGAATAAATAAATACATTCTAGAACTACCACATTTCGGAGTTTTTACAGTAACCTATGTATGTATGTATGTCTATACTATGCAACAAATTTTAACTTTTAAATGGTTTTCTTTTTTAATTGTTTTCCTATGTTTAAATTGAAAGTGTCGTTCAACGACCGATGTGACAAAAGTCGATCGTATCAAAAAACTGACCGGTTTCAAATTGTTATCCAGAGCATTCTGGATAGCTTTATGTTGTTGAATCCCTTGAGAAAACATAGCTGCATAGATGCGACATCTTATTCAACAATAATAGCTTAAGATATCTTGATACTCGCAATAAGGGTCTATCAGCATGGTCTGACAAGTAAAAATAAGTTACAAATATTTAGCGCTATTAAGTTTATGGGGGGTTCATAACTCAAAAAAGGTCCAATTTTTCAGTGCTCTCGAGTTAACTCATCAAACTTGGTGAGATAACTCATGGTTAACTGAACAGATGCTTTTGATGTTTTATCCGCCCAGTTTGTTTAGTCATTCCGCATGCATTCTCTGTGGGTTAATTTACTTCTAGAGTCAGTTAACTCTGGTTTAACTCACCACTCCCAACATGGGCCTAACATTTTTTGTGTTATACAGTTTATTTTGAAAATTTTGGAACAAACTTTTCGGGAGAGCCCTATCATAACTTAAGACAGTGATCGTGACCTATCACCGGTCTTATGACCCATCATAAATATTGAATTTTATAGTTTAGTGGTCGTAACTTTATTAGCGCTCGATAATTAATTACCACCTTTGAATAGTAGTATTATGAAACCTTAAGGGCGATAAAAAAAAAATCCTTCTCTGGTATAGGTACATACACGCAACGCATTATTTATTCCTTCTTTTGACTTTGCATAAAGTACCTACGTACCGTCGGGGAAGTCAATAATTAATAATTCAAATCTCTACCTGCTCTGCTACCCGTACCCCGTACAACGAATGTGTTATGAACTGATTATTTATGGTCGGGTGACTCATCACGTAAAACGAAAACGATCGGACGATATAATTTATAATAATAGATTTGGTTTTCAAATTTAATTTTTTTTTAGCATGGGAACTTTAAACTTGGCTTATACCTACTTTAGAATATATCAATCTCCTTTTATTAAAATCGAGTTCTTTGTAACTTTTAGAACTCAACATGTATGAGAAGCTGATTGCTGAAACAACAAGAGGCTTGATATTGATTTAAGAATGTAAAATATTGCGTCGTGAAAACGTAGTTTGAACACCTGTTCCATTGTTTCGTTATCTTCAGATTTCAATTTTTGTAATTTACTCACATGATTCTTCAACGAAGGTACCTACCTTCTATTCAATATCTACCCTTACTAATATAGTAACAAAAGCCAACACGCATTCACTGAATCACAAAGAATTCACTCTTGTAGGTTTGTATGTATGATGCTGATCTCAAATCTCTTTTGAAAACTTAAAACCTGATTGTTCCTAAATCGTGTTTTTTTTTTTTTTTTTTTCTTTTAGCAAAAATCCCTAAAATGCAGACGACGATCTCTTAGAAAATCACACAAAGGCGATTGATTGAAAGAAAAGAAAGGAAACTTAAAGGACTAAAGATCACTTCAGAATTTTTGCACAAAATAAATATCCCAGGTGTCTCTTTTGGATACAAAATCGAAAAAATGGAAGAAAAGACGAACAACAAGTTAGGAAGTTCGTAGGTATTCATTTTTTGTTCTTTATTATTTGATCACATTTTTTTTAAATAATATAATTTCTAAGTTTATTTATAACTAGAATTTAATCAGGTTCTTATATTTAAATATGTTTATTTTGTTTGTTTATTTTTCAATTAAAATACTACCTTAGCGAATTTATTTACTATAAATGTTTATTTACATATTTGGCTAAAAACTGTTTTAATTAGGTTTAATTTCCAAAGTTTTAATTTGTTAAAATGTCAATGTAGTTGGCCAATAATTGAGAAAAATCGATTAAGCTGATGGAAATCACTTTTTATTTGTGTAATAAAATTCGACAAATAGCATACACTTTGAATGTTGGTATGTAGATGAAAGACCTCTTCTTTAGCTCTCTCCTATGGTGGTCCTTTTCAGAGCGGCACGTAAATAAATTCGTGTCCTTTTTGTCTTCTGGATCAAAATTGTAAGACATCAGAGTTATCCGCTCCTATATACCTAGAGACGTTGCGACATCTGCGATTTATTGTTAGATGATCATAAATAAGACTTTGGTGTCTTACCTCCATCGTTGAAGTCTCTTCGAATTAGTTTCAGAGTTTCATTTTCTGCCATTTGTCTGTGTATTAAACCACTCGACTTTAGTCCAACTGAGACGTCGATTCAAACATAATCTTATCCCTAGTGCCAGAGTTATCAAGTTCATTTTACGCGTTAGGTGACTTGTGTTCTTCATAACCCACCTTTGGCAAAACAATTTTAAAAAACTACCACTTCGATGGCAAACAAGTGTTTTTTTTTTTTATTGGAAACAATAAAATCTTTTTAACTAAATTTGACATTTTTAACATCTGCTTCTGCTCTGCTCCTCTCCAACTGCTTCGTTTAGAAATATATTTTTGTGGTGTGGTATCAGCAATTCGTGTAAATGCCGTTGGTGTAATATAGCTCCATCATTCTCTCCGGCAGCGTACTATATAAATTTTGTATAAAATGTGTCGGTAACTGAGACCATGCCAATTGAACACCCAACCGCAAATCATCTTTTCGCGAGTATCGTCTCCCGCTATCGTACACTTCGCGTATTAACCAACCCCACACGTTTTCCACAATGTCTACATCATGTGATAAAGTTGGCCACTGCTGCGCTTTAATACCCGCTAAATCTGCTCCACTTTGTAAGGTACTGAAATTCTGGAATGAATTGTAATGATCCTGAAGCCAAAAATCAGGATTTCCATCTAGTTTCTCGGTGATTTTCGCCCGATCCTTTTGTAGTAATTCAATATAGGACTCTGTTTTGAACTTTGTGGTTGAAACTTCACAGCGAATCGCTCCAGCATAGGAAATGGCAAACCAAATATAGACAGATCCGCCTCTTGGTCGCTGTGAAAGGGTTCGTTCGTAGTTTCTCAAATCGTGATAGTAATGTGTGAATCCATCCGGTCCGTCTAGGTTAAATTTTCTCTCATCGTGGAAGACTACCCTTCGCCAATGCGTCTCACTCCAAGTTTTATACATATTGGCGAAAGCTAAACGCTCCTCCTGCTGATAATGAGACATGGTGGGTTCTGTTTTAGGTTTTTTTGTGGGTGCACTTCTGGTTGTTGTTGTTGTTGTGTTCGTCGTCGTTGTGTTTGCCAGTCGCACTGTTATCGGAGATAACTGTTTCTCTTTTTCTTTGGGCGATGGACACTTTGGTGGATAGTTGTCGCGATGCTTGAGGTAGTAATGTAAAGCCATCAAACTGCGTCCAATTTTGGCCGCAACCTCCCGAACTGGCTTCTCCCATATTAAATTGTTAACAATAGCTATTTCATCATTGGACAAAAGTAAATTTGGACTCCCCATTACATACAATGGGAGCAGGAGACACTCGTTTTCGTTGCTTCACTCTTGGCAGGGAATGAGGAGACTTTAAATCGAATAGTTATAAATATGGATATCACGGGGATGATAATTAAAAAAAAAAAAAAACTGAACTTAAGGACAAAATCACAGAAAACCGAATCAAGGACGATTCCCGTCGAATAAGTCCTCGACCAAACAATGTACAAATGTAGACTGAGCCTGACAGAAAAAACTTCGAACGAATAGAGCCAGCAGCAGTCAGCACAGAACAGCCAGCCAGCCAAAAGGATATCGAATTCCTGAATTTTGTTTTCGTTTCTTATTCCTCCTCTTTTTCTCGATTCGGTCTCACGGTCCTTATATACTTTTATTACGACGACGGCGATGGGTATGGAAGGAAGGTAGTTTTAGGTACAACAACAATGTACTCTCCTCAGAATAGGTAGGTACACTATGCGAAAAGCGATTATACGATTTATATGATTTTTAACTTGAAAAATATCCTCGGTTACAGCCTACCTAGCAAAAACATCCCTTCTCAGGAGTAGGTATTGCGACTTTTTTTTCAGCTGTAGCAGAAGACAGACTTTCTGCCTGCTGTCCTTTTAGATTTACTGTTTATGCTCTCGTTCCGTTGTTCTTTGTTTTTTTTTTTTGTTTTAATTTTATTTTGTAGAAGCTTTTTAGGACCTCGTTGCTACTCTAGTGATGATGTTTTGTGAAATAAAACGGGAAAACGGCAGTTGGGTCGTTGTCGTTGTATATAGGAAAAAGTGATGCATGAAGCGGAAAATAAATTCAGGAGGACCATATGTTGTTGTTGTTGCTGGATGAACAGAAAGGGCAGACAACGACAACAGACATTCAGATGTTTTGCCTTTTTGCCTGTTTTTTTTCGGTAGACAACAACTACAAGCAACGTTGTTGGAGTACTTTTGTATGTTCTTCTATATTTTGTTTTTCCATGGCATGTCGTTTCGTTGTCGGGTTCGGGTACTACTAAAGTTAAGGGAAAGAAGTGATGTGTGGGGAAAGAAGGATAAATAGAGGTTATATGTACACATTAGTATGGATTTCTTAAGTGTACATTATATACCTCTATATATTTATTTATATAAAGTCGAAAAGGGCTGCGGGTAAATGCAGCAGGTGTGGAGTTTTATTTTTGTGGTGCGTTTTTGAATTTTTGGTTCAGTGTTCTTCTCTTCGCAATGGAAAGGAGTTTTTTATTTTGAATTTTTGGGATTTATGTTTTTATGATTTTAGAACAAAACAAAACGTTCACGATTGTATTTATTTTTATGATTTCAATTTCAACTTGAACACGGAACAGAACACAGCTGATGACGAACGAGAACGAGAACGAGATACGAGACGATGACGATGACCGGAGGAAAACGAAAAAGACCACAAAGACGTGATGATATTTGAGTGAAAGTTTTTGAGTTGTAGGTTGGGTGGTATTTTGAGTGGATTACATTTTCTATTACCTATGTGGTCGGAGTAGTGGAGTTTCTGTTATTCTACAGTAGACAGAAAAGGTTTTCGAACATGGGTTTCTTGTTGCTTCCATGCTTGGGAATAGGTAGTTAAAATGTGCTTGTCTATTAAATACTAGAGATGAGCTAAGTCGTGAATTTGCATTCACAGGTATAACTGTGAATGCTTTTTTTTCATTCATTGTGAATATAAACTGTGAATTTCATTTCGTAGTGCTGACTTTCTGTGGGTAATACAAACGCTGGCGCTAGTTACCTGTAATAGAGCGTTTTCAAAGACAATGATTTAACGACTTTTTCGTGTTTCAAATCATTTAATTTCAGAAAATAATAAAAAGCTTGAAAAACACACATTACAACCATGAAAAATATAAACCTACCATGAATGTATCATACAAAATATTGATACAACAAAATAAGCTCCTCATACAGCATACACTGCACCTACCGAACGCATTTTTCTATTTTCGAATCAAACACCTATATACATTCTATTTGCGAGTTACAATATTCATTTCACATTCTCAGTTTAACAATTCACAGTATTTAGTTGTGTGGTATATGAAATTGCGTTGTGACTAGCGATGAGAGATTTGTTTATTCACAGTGAATGTGAATTTTCATTAGCTGTGAATAAGTAGCATTTCGTGATTTTTTGCTCATCTCTAATTATTTAAATAAAACTAGAATATTTTGAAGAGGTAGGAAGGTACTTACATTTTTTATTGCGTGCGGTAAAATGGAAAATGAACTCGAGAAAAACGAGTGTTTAATGTTTATTCATAAAATGTACGCACAAGTTAATAATTTTCCACTAACGGCTTAGTTACCGATCGGTTTGCGAATAATCGTAAAGTAATTAAACTTTAACAGCTAATGTAGGTAGGTAGGTGAAGGTAAATTTTATCTGGAATTAGATAGGTACATATATATAAATACGGTAGGACAGTATAGATGCCTACCTATTTCCATTTTAGAAAAATTGAACCCGAGATTATAGACACATTCCTACTTTAGGTAATAATGGCCGCGTTCGGGCAACTATCCAACGCTATCCGGATAGGTTTGTGTTGTTGTAATCGCATAGAAAAATTCGGCTGATGAACCAATCAGCTGTTGTCGGAGACAAATCCCAAGCTTCCCTAAAATGTTCGCGATACTAAACTTTCCGATGGAAATTTGAGGAACAGCTGATCACAGCTGATTATACCTACAGACGACTACTTATTTTGCTTTTTGATGTCGCGTCTGATTTTGTTCGTTTAAAGAATAAAATAACAAATAAGGGTTAGAATATTTAGCAGTGTGATATGAAATGGTACTGAATACTTAATTGATGATTCAGAAGGGATTTGCAATAAAATGGGAATCAAATCGTCGCGTTAAAAACTCAATAGTTTTCCCTTTTTTCAGCTGCATTGTCTTTTGACAGCAAATTTAACCCATCTGGTTTTGGTCGTTCGAAAACATATCGGATTCTAAGGTATCTTGGATAGCCTATCGGATTGGCATCCGAACGCGGCCAATGTATCCTGTCTGTGTACCTATGTATATGTGTATGTATGTATATACCTAAGCTAACAACTGTTCCAATCCTCGTTCAAACATACGAATTTTAACGAAATTTAGTCAAATCTTCATTGAATTTATTTTTCGCAGAAGACCGTTTCTAAATCATTTGTAATCGCTCCGTAGATATATATGTACATACATATGTGTGTATGTAGTACTCGCTTTGAATTCAATAAAAAACATAGAATAGTTTTGAAAGCAGAGCGACGTCGTTCTGATGCTCACAAATGTCTCATAGGTATGTTTTATTTTTTTTTGTCACACAGGATTTTGTAGGTCGTCGCTCAATGCGTCGCCCAGCCCCAAATTTCAACCTTCCTTGATTTATTTTGTATGACGTTTTAAATGTGCTTTAACACCTTTATTCAACGGTCTCCCGTCCTAAGAATGGACGAGACTAGAAAAATGCCAATTAATAACAGATAAAACATTTTTTCGCCTCCACTGGGCATCAACGATGTCCAACATCACAACCACAATCCAATCCACAATCTGACTTGTATGGATTATGTCACTACATGACATGGATTTTTTAAAGACATGTTCATAATCCGAGCATCGTTCATGCCCAGTGGAGGCGGCATGTTAAAAGTACCTACCCAGGTGTGCATCAACGCGCTTCGCTTTATCATACACGTATTCGGTTGTTATAAGTTATAGGTATACCTACGAGGTAATCTTCCTCGTTTTTCTATAAAAACTAGGGAACTTTCCAACAATATTCGTCACCGAAAATCCACAGACCACTCCAACTTGGACCCCTATTCAAATTCTGTGGCGCCGCCGCACAGCATTCTTACAGTTTATGTAAATTATTTCTAATAATACTTGCCAAATGAAATAAATCTCAAAAAAAAAGTTTGCCTACCCCTGCCAAGTGAACAGCTGCAAGAAGTTTTAACTCACAACTTGAGTGCTTTACTTTGTAAATAGGTAACACATGTTCGTTATTTTCAGTAGGTATTCAGTTATAACAGAAGTTTTTTTATATAAGGTACAACGATATACATACATCCTCCTCCCAAATCGAGGGTCGCCGATCCATAAAGAAATGCTTTCTCTCTAAGTAAATACATATTTATATGGTATTGATAAAAATATTTACATAGATACAAAAACCTTGCCTTGCCGCATGCAATTCAATGTTGAATCCAACCAACATCCCTTCTGGGCTGGCTGTATAGGTATAGGTACATATAAATAGTTGGGTACATTACATAGAGAAATAGAAACTACATTTGAGTTTTTCTTCACAATTCACTCTGTGGAATTGTTAACTATATTTTTTTTTCTAGTTTATGAAATTCTACAATATTTTTGTTATAAATAAAAATAGGTGCAAACATTATTATAATTTGTTTTATATATCAATGCAATTTGAGTAAAAAACGAAAAAGAGCACATTCAGGCAGTTTTTGCTAAACTCTTCGATTCCCTAAAAGCTGTGAGCTCTTATGGAATCAAGAAGATAACAAAACTCGTAATTTACAAAACACAAAATCAACCACTACTCTAGCCAATAGAAACCCTTCTTAATCGGTTGGATTTTGGATGACAATCAATATGAAGTCCTTGTCGGGGGCAACCATAATTTCGTGTTTCTTCGAACGGACACGCAGGAATGTTAGATCATTTGAGGGATCCAAATCGCGGACAACACTGCGTGCCTTGTCAGCAAGTTGACTCATTAGTCCGGCATATTGAACAGTGGTTGTGTTGTCCAAAGTACTCTTTACTGGGATTCCTGTTGAGGGAAATAACGTTGGTTATGCTTAGCGACGCATTGTTTTGTCAATTATTATGATTTTTCAGTTTTATATAGGCACAACAAATATTATATTTTATTTTTAATTTTTAAATGGACAAACCGTCTAAAACATAATTATTTAACTGAAAGAAATAATTATTTTTTTTGCACCCACCTTCGTTATTCACAACAATTGTTCCAACAACTCCCTTGTGCGATTGAAGGCGTTTCAAGGTTTCTTCTACTTCTTGCGACTGGAAATAATATTAAATATATTGACTTGGAAAACTATTTGATAATTAATCAATAAAATTGCTAATAATTACCATTTTATTAAATTTATAATTATGGAAATTAAATTTTTATTTTGTCGCTGACGAATCAACCAACCCACTTTTTGACAGATGCCAAATAAAGTCAACACAAAACGTCAAAAAAAAAACTGTTCGTTAAAATGAATGCTCGTCTGTTGAGTTTCAACGAGTTCAAGTGATGCCAATAATACCGAAAATATTTAATTCCTCTTGTTCCATTCTATAGGACGTAATTTATTCTCGGATTGATATCGAAATATGAATTTGTCGAAGCGATTCATGTTAAAAAATTGAGTCAGTTTGAAATATTTGTACAGCTAAATATGTTAAAAAATTTTAACAACGAAGTGAAAGATAGTTAAAAATACATTGATTTTATGTGAAAATGCTCGATGCCTGTGATTTGTGAATTGATTATGGGGCTAAAAAAAAAGATGTTTCGTCTTGTAGCATTTTGAATTAAGCATAAGTGATTTTCCGTGTATACAATTTATACCCGCGTAAACTGTTGATTTTGATGTTTCTCTAATTCAAAATCAAATACAAAAAGAAGCAATCAAAAATTACATTGATATTAGGTTTAGATTTCACTTTTGGTTAAATGAAAGCGTTCCATTCATCATCTAGAAGTACTAAAAAGTACTTTGACTGCTTTTAAACCATGCAATTTCTTCTTGCGATTTTTAAGCACGTTGGCGAGGGACGTATGTGGTGGCCGGGGTAGACGAAATTGCTGAGGTTGAACAAATTGCAGAGTTATCGCTCATTCTTCTTTGTGCTTTTCCTTTTTCTTCGAATGTGTTTTATTTTCATTCGTCTTCGACTCAGATAACTTCGCTTAATCAAGTGGAGTAAAGAGTGCAGTGAGATGATACTTCTTCACTTGCACAAACTAAATTTTTCATTAAAAATCGCTGTCGTGTAAAAGGTATTTGCAATTAGAAGGAAACCAAAGGAGAAACGAAGATTAAAAATCGCTGTAGTGTAAAAGCAGTCTTTGCAAAGTCCAACGGAACACATCTAATGGAATGTTTAAAGCCCGAACCACACTACTCTCGTGTGGTGTGTTGTGGAGTCATGTGTCGCTATCGCTCTAATGTATTTCATATGCGTAGAGCCATATTTGTATCGTGTAATGTGTTGTGTCGAAATCTATGAAATACATTGGAATGACAGCGATACACTACTCCTCAAGACACCACACGAGAGTATTGTGGTTCGGGCTTAAGGCGTTAGAAAACTGTGTGTAATACATACATATACATATGATGTGAGAAAAATATATCCGTATTTTAAGACCTCAGTCCTGAAGATCCGTTAGGAATTTTGAAAGTTGGCTTTCTTTAAAATGGAACAACGGGCGTTTGTTTTGCAAGTACGGAGGGAATTGCCAAAAAACGACGTCGGGGCTAAGCAATTTTCATGTTAAATACAACAACTTATCCCCTTCGGCTTGAGGTAAGCGCAGAGAATTCTCGGCGCTTAACTTAAGCACGGAGTTTTTCCCTGTTAATGGCATTTTTTTCTGTAATGGTGTCGTTTTATTCAACCTAATCCCTCCGGGCTTGCAAAAAACACGCCTGTGCTGATTGTTTTTTGTTGAACCCAGTTTTTCAGTTGTGAATGAAACCGAGCTACTTAACTCTAGAAGTAAATCAACCCACAGTTAACTAAAGAAGCAGTTTTTCGGTGGGGAATGCATGCAGAACGACTAAACAAACTCGGTGGATAAAACATCAAAAGCATTTGTTCAGTTAATTCTGAGTTAACTCACCAAATTTAATGAGTTTACTCGGGTTCAGTTTTAATCTCGCACTGAAAAACTGGACAATGCCGACTTATATTTAATAGCACTTTTAGTTTTTGGAACCAATGTGCTACATTTGGGATATTGACTATTTGTCTATTTAATGTTAAGACATAAGGGAAAATTTAGACTTTTTCTTTCTTTTATAATATCTTATTACGTTAAGTGGTTTAGTGTTGCCCGTCCTCCCCTATTCAAGCCTTATGCTAGCTCATCAATCAATCAAAGTTGTTTAGTTTTTCTACGCAATAAAATTATTATTTTTTAAATCAAATAAATCATTACCTACATACATACATGTACATATGTATGTACATTTTTCTATTTATGTAAATACATATTACAAAAAATAATAATATCAGCCTCTTTGAAATGGTAATTTTTTTTTCTATGTAACTATAAGTATATAATGCGCTTTACTAAATGACTTTTTTTCATCATGCAGTCAAGTTTCGATGAAATAATACTCAAAAATGAATCAACCTCAGATCGAATTGGCGAGAAATCGAATGGTTATGTTGTCATAAACAACCATAATGCAATTGCTATGAAGAGTACTTTAGAAAATTCAATGACTCAAGGCATTATCAAGCAAGTTGCTGGACCTCTTGTGTTTGCAGCTAGAAGTGCTGTTCGAGATTTAGATGCAACTAACGATTTGACTTTTTTGAGAATTGCGACAAGGAAATATGAATTTTTGATTGCACCGGAGGAGGATTTTACTATTGTTGTTTTGCAATAAATTAAATTGAAAATTATACTCGGAAGAAAAAATTGCCGAATTTTTGTGTAGTGCTGGATTTACACGACTGACAAATTGGCAGTATTCTGGCAGTCTACTGTCAAAATACTGGTAGAAAAATGGAAAAATTCATTCTTTTGGTAGTATGCTGACAGAAAACTGCCAACTTTGTCAGTCGTGTAAATCCAGCATAGGATAAATTCGCAGATTTACAAATTATATGTATTTCTTTTCATACTTTTGGGCGCCGAATTCAAATCCGTCATCTATTTTCCGCCATCAGCTCGGATTTCCCTTTAGAAAATGAAAGTATTTTTCTTTATTTTTCAGGTTATGTAATAACGCGATATTATATAAGGAAAGTTTTGTATTCGGAAAAAAAAAATCAAACTGGAGATACTTTAATCAAACTTGATATGTATAACGATGAAGTTGGTTGCGCAATACCGTGTGAATGTATGTGGGTATGTACCTAGATCTACCCAAGTCTGGACCGATTTTCTTCAAACTTGGAATTGAAATTTTTTAGGCGATTCCCTAGAAGTAAAATTGAATTTAATTAAGCTCTAAAAATAACGGCACCTTTCATACAACCGTTATGAAAAAGGTTGCTTAACTCGGAAACTACTGTAACGATTTTGATAAAAATCTATTGGTCTGCAATCTGTTATTAAAGGCAGTGATTATCCACATGAAGGTTAGAATCCTCGGCAGCCATTTCAATTTACCTACAAGCTTGAAATGTCAGTTTGCAGATAAAAAATGAGAATGCATTTGCGAAAACCTCACACATAAACAGTAGAGATATTCAAAAACCCTGTTAAATAGTTGTGGTAACAATGTATGTATAAACAAATGGGTTTTGGAGGGTGAAACGTATGGAACATTCTCATCTTCATATTGAGTATTTCTGATTAAAGGTACCTGGCTTAAATGATTTTGATAAAAAAAATTATACGGGAGGTTCTTGGTCAAAATAACATTACTTATAAAAATTTTTAAACATGTATTTTTTGGATTTTCAATAAAAAATTCTAAATATTTAAGAAAACCGTTCCACCGATTATTAAAATTTTGTTTGCAAAAATTCATATATCTGCAATAATTCACAGGGTGTTCTTTATTTTGAGCTCAAAGTTTTGTAGGCGTTTTTATAAGCAATTTAAAGAACGAGTTTACCATTTTTCCTAATCTAAATATATTTATGTACATATACATACAAATTAATTGGGTTTTTGTTCGTTCGCTCATAACTCGAAATTTGGATATTTCGACCGAAAAAATTGGAAAATCGTGAAAACCCAAAGTTGCATAGTTTCATGGGTGGATGGTAATTATAGCCGTATTTTATTATCGCCGAAACAATACGGATCTTAGTGACAACTGTGTTGTATACCTTTCTCTTTTTTCCTTACGTTTAATTATTTTTCATTTATTGGTTTTCTTTTTTCTTTACACTATACAGTTCACAATTCCTAACCATTTGCAAAACTGGGAAGCAATAGCAAAAACCAAACTTTTGGTTCATCAAACGTGATCACGATAGAGAGCAGGATCTCGTGTTGTTGTTGTAATGCATGTATTTTGATGATCTATATGGATCATCTCTGATTATAAAAAAACGGCTTATATCTGAAAGTTTGATTTTGTATGGGAAGGAATGACAAACACTATATTCTATGAAATTGACAACAGGAATAATTCCTAATACTAAAGTCCAGTTTTTCAGTTTAACTAAACTAAACAGATACTTTTGATGTTTTATCCACCGAGTTTGTTTAGTCGTTCCGCATCCATTCTCCACCGAAAAACCGCTACCTCAGTTAACTGTGGGTTAATTTACTTCTAGAGTTAGCTAACTCCGGCTCACCACTGACAAACTGGGGCTAAATTTTACTAGTTATTGAGAAAATGGAAAATAACTAACATTAAAAACGCTAACTCATGTACCAAGCGACGACGTCTCAATAGCTTAGCGCCGTTCTCCATGGCTGGCTGGCATTAGAAAGAGAAAAGTATTGAACGAAATTCGCGAGAAGCAAAAGTTAAAGTTTAGTCAACTTTTCCTACAGGAACTTTCCTTGCCGCAGCAACAGCTTTAAATTGTAGCGCCGTGTGCTAGTTTCGTACCTTTCAACTTTGACAGTGCTACGTGGTGCAGCTGCAACTACACAATTGTGTTAAGCCAGTAAATGTACTTTATATGTACTATATATTGTGTTTGATAAAGAGCGTTGAATATTAAAAAAAAAATAGTCCTCAATAATGTACAATTTTGCTAAAAAAAATTCTCAAAACAAATGTATCTTTTTTTTGAACATTTTGAGCTTGAAAATTAACGGTCGTAGTATTCACGCCGTTTAACATCAGCTTAAATTCAGTAGTCGGTTTAAAATTTTTAAACCGACTAATCGGTAATATTCTCTCACCTAAACCGACTGTAAACAAAATTTTAAACTGAATGATCGGTTTAGATACGATAAACCGACTCCAACTTTAACGAGGCATTTTCGTGTCGTTTAGGTACGGCTTAAATGGTTTTAGCTAGGCCTCTTTTTATGTTGTAGCATCATTCTGGCAATTTGACATCCGTTCGTGTCTGATAGAGGGAAACAAAAGAAGAGAGCATAAGACTACACTCGGAAAAAGAGAGATAGAGAGAAAAGACAAATACAAGAATTTGCAACTCATTGCATTGAAAATTCGGTCGTTTTGCTTCCACCCGCGTTTGCGACCGTACGGTGTTATAGTATTGACGTCGCTGTCGCCGGCCAACATAAGGTCACACAACATATCAGTTTCAAATTCAGTAAATCACTTGGCCCGAGTTGAATTTTCTTTTTATTCTTTTGGCAACACTTTCTGTCCTTGCACAATTATAGATTTTTTGATTCAACACTGAAACACAACAAAGACTTCAATAAACTTGAAAAAATTAATAAATAAATCAGTAAACAGGTGCTCAAAAGCCAAGAAAATTCTTTTTTAGTTTTTTTCATACTTGCGATGTTATGCGACGTTCGGTTTAAATCACAAATTTAAACCGACAAAAACCGAATGTCATTTTTTGCTTAAACGGGGTGAATATTACAAATTTAAACGAGATTTTGTCGCATGGATTAACGAATACAGTTCCTACTTTTAACCGAATTATTCCTATGTTGATTCAAATATAAGTTTATTGAATTTATTTAACTTCAAATGTTAAAAGTCTTATCCATTGACATCAAAATTGAGCATAGAAAATACAATTAAACTCAAATTTAACATAGCAACAGATTAAATATGACTATGGATACGCCCCAATGAGTTTTATGTTGGATTTACACGACTGGCAAATTGGCAGTTTTCTGGCATTTATCTGTCAAAAGAAAATGACAAACAATGGAAAAATTCATTCTTTTGGCAGTATTAGTGACAGAAAAATGCCAATTTGTCAGTAGTGTAAATCCAGCATTAGTCTTTTGACTCATAATAAGGTGACCAAACCTGGCAAGCATATTCAAGAATAGGTCGAACAAATGTTATAAGAAGCTGGTATGTATATGTAACATAGGGGTCTGAAAATTGCCGTAACTCTCCCTTAATCCATCCAAGAAGTGAATTAGCTCTATTTGATATTAGGCGTGTTTTTTTGCAAGTCCATATGGATTTGTCGAAAAAAACGACATCGGGACTTAGGAACTTCTTACTTACAGTACGTAAGTCCCGATAATTATCTGGACTTAGCTAAGTCTATATGGATTTAAGTTGTTGTTGTATTTACGTGTAAAACTATTAGTCCCGATGTCGTTTTTTTCGACAAATCCATATGGACTTGCAAAAAAAACACGGCTATTGAGTTGATGTGTTGAACGAATTCAAGCTTACGATCAAAGAATATGCCAAGAACAGATACGTTGTCCACACATGGCAAGGAAACTCCCTTTAAAAAATTGTGTGAGTGCCGGGACTCACGGTTCATATGTGTAAACATCAACGTGCGCGGATCCAAAACGGACTTGTTTTTGCTGGAAGGGGATCTTAAGATTTTTTTCACTGAACGCACCCATCCTAGTATGCAGATCGTAACGTTGCACGACGTAACGTTGCGTACGAACGTTCACGTTTTTTTTTACTCTACCGCCAGCATAGATGTTTACACATCAAAAAATAATTAGAGCTCTTAAAATGCATTTACTGATATTGTAATATTTCACAAACACATATACTGGAAATAGTTTTAAAAATTGTATCATCGTCAGCTTAAATGAGACAATTAGAATGCTTTATGGCAGATGGTAGGTCATAAATAAATAAATGGCTGTCCTGTGGTATTCGAGAATTAACAGTAAAATAATTTGATGGACAACCGTTAAATTGTTGGTCCACATCGAATAAAGTAAATAATTTCAACAAAGAGACACTTTATTCTTTTGCACAGAAAACAGACTAACAGACTACACCTCACAGTTGGTTTTTGGATTAAAAAGTAAAAAAGCTGTGTTCAGCAATAAGTATATAAAATATATGAATGGCTGAATTCAGCTACAATTCAACATAAACAACACTGAGGAAGATTTGTTTAGTAAATAAGATTGAACCAAAAAATAAAAGTTTCGTTTCTTTTTCTTAAATACATCAATGCAAACTTTGGTTAAGTCCATAAGAAAGGTCATAGTAGAGCGACCTTTCGTAAATTCGTAAAACCATGTTGATTCGGGACAGTGACTGATTTAACATAATTCACAAATAATTGTTGTTATGAAATGATTATTTATTAAATTATTATGGCGACGGAACGTATCCGAAACAAACAGAACTTTATTTTTGGACGCATTCATTCTGAATGCGCTAATATCTGAATGCACTCATCATCCATTTTCATTTGAACCCGTTCAAGTATTCATTTTCACTTTTAAAATAACAGACAAGCTGGAAGGTTCGATCCGCCGCCATTACATTAATCGACTAAAATTGTAAGCTATTTTTCCTTTAAATTAAACAAATATTAACTTGTTATTTATCAGGAAATATACTTCGATACGAAAATTTGTCGTTTTATTCAAAAGATTACGGACCGGCCAGATATTTCCCCCGCCATTAACAATTGTACTGCATATTTTTTTTTTTAATTTATTGGCTCAAAATTTTAGACGATTTAGTATCGTGTTAAAGTATTTTTAGTATGATGCTAGGGTAAAAAGAGGATTTTCCAAATTTTAAACAAGTTGCTAACGTACTATTTTTTTAACATTTCACTAAAGTTAATATCAGAAAATGGCTATTTCCTATTTTTAGTATAAAACTAAGTCCATATATATCACTTTGACAATGACAAAAGCGAAAAAGGTATGTTTGCCTACGTTTTTGCACGTAATATCACTGTTTTAGGCGCGTTCAGCTTGAGTTTCGTAAGAAAATAGGTTTAGTATGATACTAGTTAAAAAGTTTTTAAAAATAAGAACATTTAAGTAAAGAACTTTAAAAGTTAGTTAAGTGTTAACTAGTATCATGCTAACACCTTATTATCAGCCGTTTAAAATTTTGCGTTATTATTTCTAAATTTTCAAAGCCGTTTTTTTGGAAACAAATAGTTCTAGCCTCAAATTTAAGCAAATTTGGTATCTTTGTCCTGCAGGGCTAAAATCACCAATAACTGACAGCAGCGAGGAATTTCACCGTTTATTTGAATTGTTGGCAATGTTGCGTTCGGCTGTCGAGGTAAAAAACTTGGATTATTCATTGGGTCAACATTTTAAATGTTGATATACGTTGTACTCAAAATTAAAACAACCGACACCGTTCAATTTGTAAATTAGACTCATCGATCGTTTATGTTTCCGATCGATACTTAGCTGCTGCTATCCAAATTGCTCACTCCGCATTTCAAGGTTGTTTCCTTCTTGGCCCTATTTCAAAGGTGAAACATTATTGATGAGTAAGATTATGTCAAGCAATAATGTTTCGACACAGTGCAATGGGCTGAATGGGTTCAACTCAGGTTTTGCACAGTGAACTAAATGTAGGGCGCAACATAAACAACATAACAAAAAACCATAACTATACCGGATCTAAAGAAAAGTCCCCCTCCTATGAGACGACAAGGTTACTGAACTAAAAGCCCTTGCTTCCACTTTTAACAAAGTGTTTGCCTCTGCATCATACAGCAGGACTGAGATAATTAGTTTAAGGGATACTTTGATGAATAAAGTCCGTCTTTGCTATGGTGAATTAAAGGTCTATATCAATTGTAAGCATTTTTTTCTAATTTGACTGGACTATTTATTTAAAGCAGCAAACTTTCCATATTCCCGTTCGATTAAACCTTTGGGTGACACTCACATATAGAATTCCGCCTAATTGTTCCTTTAATTTGTTTTTTGTTTTACTGTTTAATCGATGCTTAAAAGAATACAAACTCCTACTCTACCGTTTTGTAATATTCCTAGTGACCCAGTTAAACAAATGAACACCGAACATGGATTGCTAAGGGATACGATATCAGGTATTCCTTTTGCGTTGATTCAGTTGGAAAGTTTCCAACCTGTTGGAAGGAAGTAATAAAAAAGGTACCTACGCGTTTGCCATTTCACTTCAGTTAACGTGTATATACATATTATGTCCTGTCGTCCTGTGTCTTCTTTTGTAAAATTCGAACTTCATACTTCTTTTTTCTCTGTATACCTACTCTATCTCCATTAGTTCACAAGGAATTTTCTGAAATTATTATCAGAGCTGACAGTTCAGTTCAGTGATTGTGATTCCTTTGGGAATGCTATAAAAAGATTTATTGAAAATATGGATAAACCTCCGAAGGTAGGTAATCGATCGAATGAATGTGTTATGTGTGCGTTGCTTGCCAAATCGAATCCTTTAATTAAACAATATTTGTTTCCCATGCAGACAGAAAAAAGAACAAAAAGCTACGTAGATGAGGTATTTCGCCTTCTTCAAGAGCAATCGGGTGTTAAAGATGTTATCGTACTTAATCAGTTAGCGAATCCGATTCGAACGACTATGGAACAGGAACGTGCTGTTGAATATTGTGGTTTATACGAAATGCTTTATCAGAAAGTTCGATATATGTTGCAACAAATTGATCTTGAGGATGAGCTTTTGGGATTGCGAGTGCGAACAAAATCGGATGAAACTATTGTTGCAGAGGATGGGAAAATCACCGTAATGGTTGTGCAAAATGCAAGAGATATGATCCAGCCTAGGATAGACAGATTAGACGATAAGCATTTGTGATGTATTTTCTTATACATATGGTGTGTATCAAACAATACCTGATAACTACAGTCGAGTTAACATGAAATCCAAATAAATTTAATATAGGGCGCTTACTATAGACAGAAATCTTTATTCTAGCCGAGTAATTACCCTCTGTACAGTTATACGGATACCCCTTGCAGGGTTGCCGCTATCTTGAATTAAAATTGGGTTTGTATTTTGCGAATAAAATCCGTTTTTTTTTTTATTTTAGCGACAAAAACGGATCTAACCATTTTTCACAAGAAGAATTATTAGTTCCAAAAAATATTATTATTATTCATTTTTTTACCAACAGAATATCAATTTATTTTTTTTTAAACAATTGTTTATGACTCGTTCCATATTCGAAAATTGAAAAAATATCAAATTTTTATAATTGTAAAACCAACACGGCATTGTCTTGTCAAAAATCAATTTATTATTTTTAATCGCAGTCGATAAGTTTTCTAGAAAATTGAAACTTATGAAAAATTAGAAAATAATTTTTGACCCACAAAATTTGTACACAGCCAATTGTTATATCCCCAACCCTCAATGCTTACCACTATTTAGCCCATTTTATAATATATTTTGGCCAGAGTTACCCTATCGTGGGCTAGGAGGAGGAGGGATCAGATCTACAATATATGTAATTAATAACATTTTAAGTTTCAACCATCTTTTTAACATTTTACTAAAGTTAAATTCACCGAATGGCAATTTTATCTTTTAAGTATCATAAGTCGATAATATGACACTTCGACAACACAAAATGTGAAAAAGGTATGTTTGCTTTCCTTTTTGCACAAACAGTCACTGTTTTAGGTTTATTCAGATGGAGTGTATTAAGAAAATAGACTTAAAATTATACTATTTAAAAATTATTTAAAACTAAGTACATTTTAGTAAAGCGAGCTTTAAAGATAGTAAATTGTTAACTATAGTATCACGCTAGCACCTTTACATCAGACTGTTTAAGATTTTGGGCCAACTTCTTCAAAAACTTTTAATTTCATTCGATTTAGTAATAAAATAAAAGAGAACGCCCATTTTATTCACTCGCTTAATCCAGATTAAAATTTAAATCCAGATTTAAATTAATTTAAATCCAAACATTAAATCCGTTTCCATTTTATTCACTTGTTAAATTTTTAATTTTATTTTTTTAAACCAATGTTGACATTATATGTAAATGAAAAATCAAACTGGTTTCTCAGGAGTTTATTATTCCACTATACCTTTAGGTTTTGTACCTACAGTACATACAAAAATTAAAGCACACATAGCCCCAAAGAGCCAGGTGCCAGATTCTGTAATAAACGAAACGAAAGCGATCGTCCTTTTTCAAAAATGAAAGAAATTCTGCGAAAAAGATAATTGGCATTGTGTACCGTTTTTGTTTCTGTGTTCGTTTAAGCTTCAAACCGAACAAAATTTGATTGTATTCTTCTAGGATGTTACAGCTGTCAGATATCTTGCGAGATGAGAGATAAATTTTAATCGATACGTTAAACTTAAGATAATCGATAATAAGTACATGAATCAAGGGATACTTATGGGCAAAATTTAGGAAAAAAGGTAGGTACGTAGTTTATTTTATGGAAGTGACCCTAGAAATGTCAATTATAACAGTTATAACAGTTTTGGTTTATAAAAGTACTCTTTTTGCGGCCCCGCAGGGCCAGGGCCCTCCGCCGGTGGGCATACTTCAGGCACGCAGAGTTTTTTTATCAAGTCGCGCGAAGCGCGTTAACGCATGCACACTTTTAATGGCGAAAAACTGTTATAACTGTTATAAATTGGCATGTCTCTAGTCGCGTCCTTATTTTATAGGGATTTCAACTTCCATTTCGGTGATTGTTAAGTAAAAAAACATATAGAAAATATTAAATATCGAGTAAAGACATATTAAATAAATACAATAAATTAAGAAGGCTCATCACTATTATTGTGACAGATTGTGTTTGAACGAAAAGAAATTCGATAGAAAAGAAAAAAAAAGTTAAAAAAGAACTTCTCTTGCAATGTAAATATTAAGTAAATTGAACAAAAAAAAAATTTGCTTTTAGTATCTATGTTTAGGACTTCCAACACAACACCAGCCCAAAAAGAAATTTTGCTGGGGTACATGAACAAGTACCCATCAATGGCCGCAAACTGTCCAGCTGAGAACTCAATTCTAATGTAAAAGTCTGGAATAAAGTATGTATATAACTACATATTTTTATTGATTAAAAATATTTATATTCAATTGAAGACATGAGCAGATTATAAACACTACAAAAAAAAAAAAAATCGCTCAAAATGAAGGTGGTGGGTGGTCCATTTAAAGAAGTAGAAGCTGTGGTGAGTTTTGCCAAAATAGAGGTGGCAGTTTATGGCATATGTGAAGTCAAAACATTTGGGGGCGAAAACATTCCACCGCAATCGCAACAAACACCACCCGAGAGACCTTCGTCGTCCTCATTTTCATCAGAGTCAGAGGACGAAGTGGAAACGCTCATCAAAACCCTTACGAGCGACAAGAGTTCGGAGATCACTAATACTGTTCCAATATATTCAATATACATACATTATGTATTCAAGTAAAACTTGTTTTTTTATTTATAAATATCTATCTTTTGCTAAAAATATTGCAACTTAAGCAATTTAAGAAGAGAAACGTTAAAGAATAAGCCGTCGTTTATTTTGTTCCCATGTGCGAACCAAAAATTTCGTTTCTTATGTTACATGAAGCAAATCGTCGCTTTTACCATACAGAATGTCACCCCGGGCTCATCGACCATATAAACCATTTATTTTATATCATCTTGATTTTTTTGTTCGTTCGAGTGTCAAAATTGTCTTATGTCATATTGGTCTAAGCTTCAGAACCATTTTCGTTTATTTTTTTGTTCAGCTCGCAGCTATAATCAAATCTGCCCAAAATATTTTCATAATGGCAATTCTTAACTTATTAATCTCGTAAACGATATTCAAAACAACTACACCCTTAAAATATTTTTAAACATTTTGCGCATGATTATCTCTTAAAATACCTACAAATTAAGAACAAGTTATTCATTCATAATGTTCTCGTGCATGAAAGAGAGAAGATGGTTGTATTTATTTGTATCCATCTTCACCTGCTGTCATTTTAATTGATAACAAAAAAAAAAAAAAACAATTATAAAAGTGAGACAGATCTATAATTTATTCTTAACAACTCATTCCTCCATTATACTTCTTATTTTGTGTATTTAAGAGAACACTTGACTTCAAATCAAAAACCTATTCTCTTTTAGTCAAAAAAAATAATCAATTCTTCGAACGAATCCCTGGATTGTTAGGTTAGGTACCTAACAAAAATTATTCCACCCAGTATCGCATAACGTATGTACGTGATAAGTGGTAAATACCAAACTTGACTTGTCATTTCATTTCTCCGAAATTGCAATAACCAAAGTAATAACAACTTAAGAGAAAAGTTAATCAAATCATTTTAAATCGAGAACAGCTAGGGATACCATCATTCATTTCGTTCAATTCGCTTGCTATTTGCTGGCTGTCATTTTACTATTCCGAGACTCCGAGTTCTGAGATTCATTCCGTCACCGTCATTCGTTCTCTTCCATTCGACGGCGAAAGGTGTGTTTCGTGTTGTGCGCTTCTATGAGTCTTCAGAAATAAATTTGATTTTATTTTTCTTTTGATTTTGCTTGTCTGGTGTGAATTATCGTTTTTATTGTTCTTAAATTCGCTGTGTCGGTGAATGCAAAATACAAAGGCGGTTCGATCTGTTTGATTAATTTAAATTCCAGCTACGATTTTAGAATATTAATCAGAAACTGCTGCTGCAGGTGTAAAACAGCGCAGAAAAAAATATATTATTAATTTCCATAGAACGTGGCTGTCGAAAGAAAGTTGCGTGTTTTGTGTCTGGCGGCGAGAAAGGCAAACTGAAGCGCCATCATATATTTCAAACAAAAAGTAAAAAAGTGCAAAAATATTTTATCTGTTCCCGAATTTGGGAAATTTTCACCGAAAGTTGTGCCGCATTATTAAATTCCTTAAAGTGTTCTTTTTGTGATCTGAGATTATACCTACCCACTCTTTTTTTTGGTGGATTTTCAAATTGGTATTGGTGTGTGGTAACGACGACGACAATTGCGCGAGTGTTTGTGTTCACCCATCACATCAGTCATAGTCAGTCAGAAGCCGTGAAGAATTACTATACCTAGCTTTTGTTTTTGTTGTTGAATTTACAAGAACAATCAAATAGTAAATAAACAATAATAAAAAAAAACACCGGAGAAGGAGTTAAGCTGCGGAATTTCATTTTGGAGTCTGAGGTGAGTTTTTTCTTTTTTCTTTTTTCTATGAGGATTTTTATGGAGCCCCGCATAGCATACAGTGTGTAATGGAGTTTTGTGAAAATCGAAGGGAAAATGGGTTCTTTTTTGTAGTTGTTGTCTCCTTTCTTGGGTTACCGAAGGAGCTGTAGAGTTGCCAGAACAAACAAATTTATTTGGGGTACATTTAAGGTTAACTTGAGAATTGAAATGATTGAATGAAGGTATCTAGATTTTGGCAAAAATTATTGATTTTATAGGATCTAAGGAGATAAGCGGTGTTATCAGATTTTTAAGTGCGGTATGTGTAGGTAGGAACCTATTAGAGGACAAGTTTTGCATTTGCAAAAAAATCAAATTTTGTATTTGAATCAAAAGTGACATTAATCTGTATAAACGATACAAAAATACCTAGATCCCGATGTTTATACTATCTGTCTGTAATTCGATCTACAGCTTAAACCGCTTAAGTGTCCTTCTTCATACTTGGTATTTAAAGTGAGTCCCTAAAAGGAAAATTATAATTTTTCGCCAATAAAAAAATAAACGCTTCCTGTGGTTAACTCAAAAAACGGCTCTAACAATTTGGACAAAAAAAAAACTCGGTATGGTAGGTACATATGTATATATTTTTGGTAAAAATCATAGTTTGAAAAATCTTTTGCTAACATCTTTTTTTTTTTTAATTCGACTGTCTTGCTGTCCCTTCAAACATTTTCCTGGCTCCCAACATGGTTTTTTTTTATAATCAACTGAATTAAAAGCTTAACCAAGTGTCCTATTTTTCCAATATTAACCAAAGAAGGTCTTAAGTGACTTTGACAGTGGTATTTATAATCGCACTCTAAAGCCTTGCTAACTTAAGAACACCATCCAACTGCAAAATCTTATATATAAACATTTTCATATGTTGATCTTAAACACCGAAACTGGTGTTCTAAACCTATTCTAAAGTGGGAACGTTCAATGTCTACAAAGTCAATCCGAAATTAATGTAATGTGTGTTGAACGTACCCAGTGACATTTGATTGACAATTGTTCTTTTCTGTCAATTGTTTGGATTTTAAAAACTAAAAAAAATCCAAATTAAAAATGCATTTTGCTGCAGTTGATTTTTTTAACAATATTAACATGATAAATTCGTTTAATTTCACACCTCATACCTTATCAGGGTTATCCCAATTCTCAAACCTTTTTCTCTTTGATTGGTTTTGCATTTTTATTTTTGATTTGGATGCTTGAATTAAAAATGTTTGTAATAGTTGAAACAGCTGTTTTACAAAGTTCACTCAAATTCATTAGTTCATTCCAGATTGACATATTACGGATATGTCAGAGAATATATGAGGAGGTATTTCGATAACAACCCTGGATATTTAGACAACTTAGGGAAGCCGTTTATAAATAGGGAGATGGCTAAAATAATAAGATAATTATTAGCTGGACAACTGTCTAAGCGTGTTCTAAAAAATCTAATAAATACGACTGTAGTATGTATGACGGTGTTCGCATTGGACTCACTCCGCGCGACTCATATTGACATTTCTTTGTTTTATCTCACTCCAACTCATGATGAGAAAGAGAGAGTCTAGTGAGGCAGGATTTTTTCAAAAAAATCAAAAATCCTACCTCACTTTCTAATATAGTCCCCTTTCACACGAGGAAACTGAGTTGCCAGCAACAATCAGTTTGTGGGTGAGAAGGGCAAGAAGTAAGAGGGAAAAATGAAATCTCCCCGGTCAACGATTCGAGGAGATTTTTTTGACATTCCTCTTCACACACACAGTAGAGTGTGTTCAACCAAGCTATTTTAAAAGGAAAATACAGAAAGTTTCCACGATTTTGTTTCTTCCTGTAAAAGGTACAAGAGATTTTTAAGGAAATTAAAAGAAAACGTCAAAAAAATCTCCAGCAACTTGTTTCCTCGTGTGAAAGGGGACATAGTTGTGTAGAGTGAGATAAAAGAAAGAGATGTCAAAACGAGTCGCGCGGAGTGAGTCCAATGTGAACACCGTCTATAAATTGTGTTGAAAACTGTCATTTTCTAATTTCTTATTGACTGTAATAGGCATGTTCAGGAAAATGAAATCTCGGAGAGCTCAGCAATCTCGGTTACATAAGCAGGATTCCTCAACGAAATTCCTCAGTTTTGCTGTCAAAATCCTGAAGAAAAAAAATTATTGATTCGCTTGTTAACTTTTTGACGTAGAGATATATGTCTGAGATCTCATTTTCCTGAACGCGCCTAATACCATCTAATTTTGACATTTGCACTCATAGGCGGTGTTCATATTCGCCTTACTCATCCGACTTTTTTTTTTTACTTTTCCGTACCTTAACCTCGTTCCCACTCACTGATCAGTGGGAAGGGGAACGAAGGTACTGTTGTCCATGAAAACTGTTAACTTTGGCGTCTGAACCACTGATTATTCCCACACAGTTATAAATTTAAGCGTAGTATATTTTCAGCCGAGTCTGAAATTGCGAAATTTCGAGAACTCAAATTCAGAATTAGCAAAAGTGGGTGTCTTAAAAGCAGCTAGGACACATTCAATGATTCCACCGCAAGATTTAATTGTACATACTTTTGTGCGGGAAATATTAAAATTGGTTCTATTAACACTCTGTTTACACGGTTCAAAACAAAAATTCAAATGCCAAAACAAAACAGAATAATCTTCAAATGTAAACACAAAATGACAGCGAATAATTGCCCACAGTTTTGTTAGATCTGTTTGTTTACTTTATTGGAAAACTAAAATAAACTTTCACAACTGTTTGCAATTCTATTGGAATTGAAGTGATTTGATAAAGGAAATTGCGGAATTTCCAAATTATTTCGGAAAATACTCCAAAATTGCGCTTTTTATGGAAAACAAATTTATTTTTCAATATTCAGGAAAATGCCAATGTGAGAAAAGAATGAACTTGTGTGATCAAGCATCTCCAGCCTCCAGCTCTGTTCCTAGTTTCTAGCTGTAACGAATGATGTATCTTGTTTCTTGCATTTTCCTTGCAAAAGCTAACTGATGTCAGCCTGAAAAGATGTTTAACGATTATCTTTATGAATTTTAGCTTCAGTTAAATGTGTATAGGAGCTTCTTCTAAATATTTGTTTATTTTGAGAGTAGTGTTTTACCAACTTATCAAAACCAAAACGTTGGTTTGTTTTCGAGCTCCGATGGCTCTAATGCTATTGAAATAAATACTGAGCTGGTAATACTATCTGATGTATGTAGGTATGTATTAAAAAATCCCCAATCCCATACCAATATGGGTGGATAAGGAATATTAAAAACAAAAAAAGAGTAAAGCCTAACTGCAGTGCGCAAAAGTGTGACTGCTTGCCATTGCCTGATTTCGTATACGACCGCGACGACAACGACGATATGACGACGACGACAATGAAGGGTGTTCTCTCGTTTATCAATGTGTTATGATAGAACGGACGACAAATAGTGGTGGCACGCGTCCTAACCGGAACAAGGTTGAAGTGCGGTGGGAGCAGTGCACTGTCTAGTAATTTTTAATGTTTGCCATTTTTTTTTTTCATTTTTGTGTCCAATAGTTTTTTTTTTCTGAATATTATTAGCTCTAAAATGGAAATGTAAACATTTATTCCCGCAGGCGTTAAGCATACACACATTTAGCTGTTTATGATTTTTTTGTTGCACGCCTTTTAGAGGTTGAAGCTGAATAACATAGCTGTCACAGTCATAACGCGGCATATTGATAAGCGAAAGTGGTCTGAGAAATGAGTGTTTAGTTGGAGATATATGGACATGTGCGCCAAGTTTTATTTTTTATGTTCAATTTTGAATATATTTAGTTGCCGGTATTTGTTTATAAATTGCATTTTTTTAAGTTTGGCTAAATATGGTCGTCAATATGATTTATTTGAAAGAAAAGGTGAAATTTTATATTTATTCCATATACGATTTTGATTATTGACTTAACAATAGGTCAATCAAACGAACACTGATTAAATTTACCTACGTATTTATAAACCTCTAAGCAGGTAACAAAGAAAGTATATACAACTATAGGCACCTATTATGACTCGCGAATCGCCGACGCAAGTCGAACGTTGGAAATTTGAAAAATAAAACTTCGATTTTATTCAAAATCAGCTCGAATAACGGTTCGCAATCAAGTGACTTTGACAGATACATTCACTTAAAAGTTCAAATGACCTCAACTTAAGCATAAGTAATTATTGGATACTTAAAGGTCTCTGATTGGCCAGCTATAAAAAAAAAATCGCTTTCAATTAGAAATTTACTGGAAAGCAAGTACAAAAATATGTCTGTTTGTTAACTTGCAACTTCTTGTTACTTGTCATTGTATGGCATTTGACAGCAAGTTTTGCTACGTTGCACCAAGTTTCTAGTTGCCAAACAGAAATAAAACCTCTGTTCGTTTACTTTTCAAACCTGACATTTTCTACCAGTTTTAGTCCGAAGTTCTGTCAAAGTCCATATAAACAAAATTAAATTGGACTAAAAATGGGCGAACACACCTTAAATCTCGTTTCATTTCAAGTCAAGTGTATTTGTGTCAAAAGATCAGCTGATTATATTTTGTCACTTAAAAGCAAGCCGAACTTTATTGTTCTGTATGTCTTGTTCATTATAGGTATTATTGAATCCTCTTCTACCAATATCACAAACGCAAACTTGGGAGCAGTCGACATTAAGAAATCAAAGCCTCTTCGTATAAAAACACCCAAGCTTTTGTTCTTCTTAAAGAGTTCAAAACTCTGCACCAAAAATGAAGACGATTAAAAGTTTTACCCAGGGATATTATTCGAGGCATTTTTGGATGCCGGACAAGTGACAGTGAGCGTAGTTTATACTTTGAATAATTTCCTCGGCTTATGAAAATATAAAAGAGTGACATTGGTTTTATGACACTTTAGGTTTGTTCGTGTACTTTCTGGATTCCTGAAGTAGAAATTTACAGGAAGTTCCGAATTTAGCGTCTATCCTTATGACGTTTCCTCCTCACATTTTCGTGTTGTAAGGTAGACAACTGAAACTAGAAATCCTTGCTATTTTATTTATTTCGTAAGAGTCCGTCCACACTATTTCATTGAGTAGGTATTAAGACATGTTAAATTGAATGTTTGAAAGAATTTCATGCGATTATCAAATGTGTGTGCAAAAATTTGCTAACATCGAAATAATCAGTTCCACTATAAATTCAAACGTCATAGCATGTTCGAAGGCTTAAGAATAAACACTAAAAATGTTCATATTTGAAACAGGAACGCTTATCAAATCGTGTGAGATGGCCTGTCAGATCTTATGCGAGAAGCTAGCACGGGTATAGTAGTAAGGAAGTTCGTCGCTGCGCCGCATGGCATGAGTTTAAGCTACTTCGATTTAACAGAAATCTAGTCCTTTTGTTCGACGATTTTAGACTACAATCTGCTTTAGAAGAAAACACTTTAGGTGGACTTTTATTGTTTTGTAAAATTATTGTATATTTATACTTTTGAACATAATATGCTTTTTTGTACCGAAAATCACATAAATAATTTTGTTTTATGAGATCCGAACTAAAAATAGTTGAAATGTAAATCAGCTTTGACGTGTGGTTCAAAGAGTTCGAATCTTCAGCTTTCAAATTTAAGACTTTGTTAATCGATAATTAATTGTAGACCGTGGCACCCTTAAACCATACCCAATTTCGTTAAAATATTGCTAATATTAATCTAAATATATTTTCTTCATAAATATAGAATAACACAATCGAATACATAAATGTACTTATATTACTGATCGAAATGACATAATACATCTAATAATTAGAGGTAGGTACAAATTTCTGACATTCCATCATTTTAATTGACATAATAACAGACTGACACATCAAATGTCATGATTTAAATTAAACAAACACCAACTCTGTGAAAGCGAACACTCATTCAACCGATTACTCTCACTTAATAAACACAAACACTATACTTTGTTCTCGCTTGACACTTCTTGTGATTGTGACAAGTGCAAATCGAGCATACATAGTGATATAAATACCAACGTCAAATTAACAAACAGTTTCGTTGAAGCGTCTGTTTTCACTACACAATACAGATATGTGTATGCCAACGTATTGATTAACAATTGCTGCTGAACATGCAAACGCAAATCTTTTATTTTCTTGACTAATGATGAAAAATGCATTTCGATCGTTTTTCCTTTCAGTGAGTGAGTTGGTTTTTTTTTCTTCCAATAACTATTTTTATATTATATAATATTGTGTAATTGTGTTTTTTCGTGCTATAACGGTGATAAGAAATGTCGGGAAACTACTTTTCAAAGACTTCACTTGTGACATATGTACATATGTATAGGTTCGTGTGTTGCAAGGGTAAGTTACAGATTTGAGCTAAACTCTTGACATTAATCAAACATGTAATCACCATGATAGTGAACCCTGCAAAAGTTGATAAAAATTTTTTTTATAGAACTTTGGTCCAATAACAAATTTTATCTAAAAATTACTGCCATTAAAACTAGTTTCCGTAATTGGGCGCTCCTGCTGTCTGTAAAATTGTTTTCCTTAAAGCCCGTCCACACTATCTCACATGTCAAATTGAAGGTGGGAAATAATGCTATGCGACTGTCAAATTTGTGTGCACAAAATGTTTTTCCGATTTGCTTCAACATACCCTCAAACACTGCAATGGGATGGAATAAGTGATGGTTTAAGAACCAATCCTTAAAATGTTCATGTAATAGGTTTGTTCGATAATAGCACTGGGGCAGACTGAGGTGCCCTGAATTCGCTACGACGCACGTGTTTTATGTACCACTTTTTTAATTTCATCACTGTGTTCGATGTGTGTTCGATGCAAGCTCTGAATGCACTCATGAAACCTAAATATGAGATATTTTGTAGATATTTTTGTATTTATTTAATTCATATAATTATTGACGAAATTCCAAAATATACAGTCGTCGATGACAAAGGGTTCGATGTAAAATAAAAACCCGATCAGAGGCCCAATTCCGCAAGTGTGAATTTTGGCAGTATAAACACAAATCCTTGTAGGGTGAATAGAAAGTGTAGACGGAAAATTATTCACAGGCCCCAATCCTGAAATTTTGACAGCTGTTTGACAGCTCTCCCTGGGGCAGACAACATCGAACAAACCTATTTACACACATATGAAATCGTGTGAGACGGACTATGAAGTTGTTTGAAGTGAAATTTATCTTCTATTAGAGCAGGAACATGCGACCCGTCGGTGCATGTTATTTATTTTGTGACTACGAAGAGAACACTGTTAAAGCAAAAGAGAAGCACAAATAGGACTACATCCGCAGTACAGTAACTCATCTTTTATGTCCTTTTTTGTACCTCCCCTCCTTTTCGTCGTATCTTGCCCTTCCTTTTCACTTCATTGCTTTTTTCCTGCGGGCTATTTTCTAAAAAAAAAAAAAAATAACAAAATGAAAAAAAATCCCAAAGACAAGTCATGCAAGCAGAATTTTAATTTCATTTCTTTGCTTTTTTTCTTTCTTTTGAAACAAACAACACTAAACACAGCGCGGAACCTGAGGCTCCAACAGGATATGTTGTTGGTGTGTTGTTGTTGTACTTTCAAAGGATATTTTCCAACACCCACTAGCTCCAAACTCCTAGCTCCCGTCAACATCATTACGTAGATATATCTATCTAGTATCTACCAACACTTGAGGTATGCATTTCGAACGAAAAACGAATCCCAGAATACGGGTCGAAGTCGAATAGAAAGACTTGTGTAATGTGTGTATACCTACGTATAATGGATTGTGGAAGTTGTTGCAAGTATCTATAGCTGTTATAGATGCATGCTTTGGTCTCGTTTCGGTTTGTTGTGTTTCTTCCGATTGCTTCTTAGTTTTTGTTTTCTATTATTGTTATTGTTATCTCTAAGTATTCGGGAAACAGGAGCAAACTATGTATACTTTGAGAGCAAGGACCTGCTTTTTTTTATTTTCATTTTTTTCTTTTTTGTACTTTTTTCTTCAATTTCACGAATGAGAAACGAACGTTTTTGAATGGTTTGACTTGAAAATTAGTAATGACTATGACGGTTTTATGCAATGGGGAAGGAAGCAGCTCTACGAAAAGGGTTTTTAAATAATGACGTGTCTGCAGAAAGACGTTTCGTAATTATCTAAAGGATCGTTTTTAGGTTACATTCTAAGGGCTTGAGCGAATAGGTTGAGAACAAATTGTCAATTATTTTGTCAGTAATTAAAAACTTTGTTTTTTTTTTTTTTTTTTTTTTTTTTAAAGTTAACATGATGCATGTTATGTTAATATTATTTTATTGGTGACCCAGTTGGTTGAAAACTTTTAATTTAAGTTTATTATTAGAAGAAGGACAATTGGGAAAAATGTGCCTACGAGCGGGGTGGGTGTTAGTGTTAACAGAACTTGGGAGGGGGTTGTTGGCCCCTCCGCTTCGTCAAAATAACCTTACGAATACAATTTGGGGGCTCTCAGTTTGCTAACCCAAGTGATCGACCGGAATCATGGTGACCTGAGGTAGCGATACATGGGTGCACATTTTAGCTGACTGGGCGAAAGATCGCTCAGTTCCATGCAACTTCGAACATTTTAATATATAAAGGTGTGAGAAGGTGTAATGATACGGTAAGCCGCATTTCTGCACTCAGATTTCGATTTCACCATTGCGTTCCCCAAAATTAACTTGTGAAGAACATCAAAGGGAGCTTAGAGGAGGGAAGAACAGAGACGTTTACCTTAAATCATGATTGAATTTTATAGCAAGGCATTTATGTAGTTGCTTTTTCGAAAGATCGCCTAGTCCATCGAAATCGAATTTTCCAAGTACTTAAGAGAGCTGAGAGCTCTTAAGGAGTAGAAACGACAAGTAAACTACATATATGTATAATAAATATCAAAAATATTGACAGATAAAAAAACCGATTGGTATAGGCAGTATTACATTATCATATAAATATGGCAAGTTTGCCAAATAAATATGTCTCAAAAGTGTCATATAAGTGTGATAGTCAAATTTATATGACACAAAATACATGGAGCCTTATACAAATTTGACATCTAACAAATATGTTGTCATATATTATATGGCATAATGGGACATATTTGTATGACAGTGTGATATCGCCTTAAGAAAAACAAAAACAAACAAATAAATTTGGAAACGGGTTAAAGTAATTGTTAAAAAAAAACAATGGCAACACTGAAAAAATAATGATTTTATTGGTTTTAAGGCCAAAAATCCATTCTTTCATTCAGCCTTATTTTGAAATTCGCATTCATGCGAAACTAAGTCAAATTCGAATTCGAATATGTATTTTGTAGTTTGAATATCGAACTATTCGAAAGTTCACTTTATCAATCGAAAGTTCATTTTTTGTTTAAAACTAAATCAAACTTTGTCTTTCGAATCATTCGAAACAAATGTCATTTATTTGACGTTCAAAATTTTCTGGTGAATAGATTAACAAAAACATGCAAGCTCAAATATTTTTGTTAATTTGTTGGCGTTTAAATTAAAGGTCACATTCTAATTGGACCAACCGGGAGCAGAAAGAAGTTCTTATCAGATTAATGGAAGAAAAACCGGAGATAGCCAAGGGATTTTCAATCTTGAATGGATTTAATGTATCCATTATTATCCTTCTCCACCAAATCTGCTCTTCGCCGCCGTCTTCACTTCTCATAAATAAAACAATTGCCATCTGTTTTTCTTGGAAATTAAACAATTATAGACGGTGTTCACATTGGACTCACTCCGCGCGACTCATTTTGACATCTCTTTCTTTTTTCTCACTCTACCTCACTATATGAGAAAGTGAGGCAAGATTTTTTAATTTTTTTGAAAAAATCCTGCCTCACTAGACTATCTCTTTTTCATCAGAAGGTGGAGTGAGATAAAACAAAGAAATGTCAATATGAGTCGCGCGGAGTGAGTCCAATGTGAACACCGTCATAAACAAAAAGATACCGGCGAGGGATTTAACATTTTTGTTTTGTTTTGTTGACAGTTGAAAAGTGTGACCAGGTGTGTATAAAGTAAAGATAGACTTTGAAGTTGCATGCTTTTTTTGTCAATTAATCAATTTAAAACACATTTAAATTGACATGAAAGCTAAACAAAATCTAGTACCTTACTATTCAAAAGTTTTAAACTTATTTTGTTACTTTTTCATGTCAATAAACTTACCATGCTAATTTCTAAATGCTCCCAAATTTTAAAATTTCAGTCTTTATTGATGTTTTTTAAATAGTAAACTTTACCGGGCCTTTAACATTATTTATCTTTACTTTATTTTTCTTAAACGATATCGCATTATTTTGACCATTATTTTTGTTAAAACCAAAATCTTCGAAAAAAAACAGCTTGGTCACACTAAATCAAATAGAAATGTCAGTAAATGTCAAAGAGCTGATTTCAAAAATGTAATTCATTGATGTTTATTTTATGCATTCATTGACAATAAATAGGTATCAATCGTTCGAATCTCAAAATAAGGCTGATTTCTCTTTTTAAATCAAGTTGTTTTAATCAATAGTATTTCAAAAAAAAATTATTTTCAAACTCAAAATTTTTAAAGAACAAATTAAAAACAAATTTGATTCAAACTGATTTTGTTTACATTCAAAACTTAACGTTATGAAGTATTTTACTGTTTTAAATATGCAATGCTTCTTTCAATTTTTAGTCGAAGATTAAAAACTAGATGCTAAAATGTCTTTTCTAGTATTTGAGAAAAATTGAAAAATTCTGGCTTTACAAAAAGCTATAGCACAATATTTCAAGTGTTGCCGTTGTTTTTGAGTATAGTTTATTTTTGACTTTAATTCAGTTTTTACGAAAATTGCCCCTCCCGCCTAAAGCAATGAAAAAGAACCCCCTCTCATACGATTTTTTTCTTGTCTGGATCCACGCTATATTCCTTACCTTTTTGTCGCGTCTCACACACTCAAGATAGCCGATCAAATTGTTTTTTTTTTTAAACTTTGTACAAATAAAAATTTTTTTCCTAAAATACCACCTGACTTAACCCGAATAAATTTTACACTGTAAAAACATTTGCAATTTGCTGACATTAAAGCCATTTTACATGTAGGTACAAAACACAATCACCCTCAATCACACAACATCCCTTAAAAAAAAAATAAAAACATGAAAATACTTTTTCGTGAAGGATAATTTTTGTTTGTTGTGAAATAATATAAAACAAACATTTAGAAAATTAACTTAAGAGTTTTTCCTCCGTAGACAGAAGAAAAACCAACAAAAAAAAAAAACACAAAGAACACAAAAAAATAATCTGCTGAATGATTTATGGAGAATGGAGGAGAAAAGTATAGCAAAGAAAAATTACAAAGTTAGCTATTTTTATGTAAATGATTAGTCATATTAGATTTTGTTTTAGAATTTTCCATTTAATGTGAATCTAAATAATCATCCACCATTTATACATAATGTAAACCTACATTAACATACACATATTGTTTTTGTTTGAAATTTCGTTTTTTTTTCAATAAAATATTATTGAACTAATTGTCATTCAAATTAAGTGACAGATGAATATAAATTATTTAATTTTGAGTTTTCTTATGACTCATAATAATGACTCATAAATAGATTTTTATATTATTTTGAAATTAGAAGGAAAAACAAAATTTGATCATCATACTTAAATAGTTTTGAATGAGCAATTTATTCATTTGCATTTTGATAAGTTTTTCATTCAGTTCATAAATATATAATTAAATATTAAAACCGTACTTTAAGTTAGAAAGAGATAAGTACAGTTTAGGTATGTTTTTTATGTGGAACGAAAAAAAGGAAGGCTTTCATACCTGAAAGAGGGCTATTAAGCGGGATATACATTGTTCAAATGCTTGTCATGCATGTGAGAGTGTATTAATACTTTTTTTTTGACGTTACATATACACACTTCATGCATGAGTCTGCAATCATTCATTTTTACTTAAATTTCTATGCGAAAATGTGCCTATGCATGATCAAGCAATCATTCTCAAATATACATTATTTCAATCCTGGCTATCTGATTGAACAAAAATCAAAACATTTTGATTTTGCTTCAAGCATACACACAATGTATATGTACGTGTTTCATTTTTACTAATACACTCTCTATGCATGACAAGCATTTGAACAATGTATATCCCGCTTTAGAAAAATTGACTGTTACAGGTTTTAAGGGCAATGAAATCATTTTTTATCTCTGCGTATACATTTTTGTATTCTATGCAGTCAATATTTTTGAGGTTACATATTGGGCCTTACTAATAATGATAATCAAGCACATAATGTCGAATATAAGCTATCTTTAAAGGTAGAACTAGAATATGCGGAAGCTGTCGGAAGCTTATGTCAAAACCGACCGAAAAGTAGCTTTCCGAAACGTCAATTTCACAAGTCACCCATAATACACTTAAGTGGTTGAAAGTGAGAAAACAAATTAAATAATTGTTTGTTCAATGTCAATTTTCACAGCACAGAGTGATAGGCTTTTAATTATTTACTTTGCGAAAACACTAAAATTCGATGTGATATAAATTAATTAAAAGAAATTTTACTTCACTCATTCTTCAATCAGAAAAAAAAGTCGAAAACTAAGCACCAAGCGCCAAATTCTTTTTAGTTTGTCTTCACCAATTTGATTTTTGCATCCATCCACTTCCACTTACGAATGAGTGGTCGATGAGCGCTCTTCACGTCCGACGGCAAAAGTTAACGAAAACTATAGACGAACAGTACCAAATCGCAATTATGGACACAACATATGAATTCTTTGTATTCGCTCGGTTTCGTACGACCACTTGCGTGGCCTTCCGACTATTCCAGTTCTACCTTAAGTTTAAAATAAAATCCAAAGCTTAAACAGAATCTTACCAATAAACAATTTAACCTTTCGCGCTAACAAAATCCCAACACTTTTCTTGAATCTACTACAATTTCTGTCAAAGCTGCTGTAAAATATTCACAACACAAATGAAAAAAAAAAAAAAAAAAAAACATAGAAGGAACAGTGAGAATTATTTCGATACCTTCGCAGTTAAGTATTGCCGTATTCTTTTTTAACAGCTACTATTTCAGTACTTATAGTAGGTACGTATAGATAAGAGTACAAGAACTACAGGGTGTCCGCCGGGAAGGTATACTACTTTGTTTGTTTATAATTTTAGATTAAATGAAAGAGAATGGATCTTATATTGAAAAATGTTATATTTAATGTCGGCAATTATGTATGGAAGACAATATCAGGTAAATGTCCGCCTCTGTTAGTCTCACAAATGCGAGCCCTTTTGAGCACAGTTTTCATTACATTCTCACACAATTCACGCGGTATTTCATTAATTTCATCACGAATATTTTGTTTGAGTTGCTCAAACGTTTCTGGTTTGCTTGCATAAACCTTGCTTTTCAGATATCCCCACAAAAAGAAGTCCGGAGCAGTCAAATCAGGCGACCGTAGAGGCCAATCATCATCACCATTTCTTGAAATAACTTGTTGTGGAAAGAGGTCTCGCAGTAATTTCATTGTAATCCTGGCTGTATGCGAGGTGGCACCGTCTTGTTATTTGGAAACGAGCTGACCCGCCCGGCTACACGCACGGGTAGACAAACAAAAGAAAATATAGATAAATATTTAAGCTAGCTTTTGTAGTTGAATAACTACTACATATTTACTGAGTTTTTACCCACTTCACGTAATGAATGGCGAAATTCGTAAAAATATGATCATCTAAGTCCAACCTTTATTATTATTACTTTCCCAACGCAGAAAGAATTTTGCTAACAAAAACCACTTTTTTGTGTTTATCTCATTTCACTCTATAAGTATAAATTTAAAAAAAAATAACCTCTCGAACAAAAACAGAGTTTTTGAAATCAGATACCACTTTTCGTTTTACCTCCTAACGCCAACCACTCAAAATAACCTTTCAAACACAAAAAGAATTTCTTAAATCGTACATTATTTTATTTTTACCCCATTTCACTCTACAAATAAGAAAATTTTGAAAAAAGAATACCCCTAAAGCGATTTCCGTAGGAATGCCCTTTCCAACACCAAAAGAATTTTTTAAATCAGATAGCTAAATTTTTTCATTTTACCCTATTTCACCCTACAAATTGCAATTAAAAAAAAATATCTTAAAGCAATTTCCTAAGAATAACCTTTCAAACGCTAGTTGAGTTTTTTTTTTAATAGGATACTTCTTTGTCATTTTACCCCATTTCACCCTACAAAGTGAATTTTTCAAATATTTTTGTAGTTATTCTGCTATTCGGGGCAAAGACGAATCCCACAAACCAAAAATCATTAAAATCGGTCTTGAGTTATAAGTGTTGTAACTAAAACGACTTTGTTTTATATAAATATTAAGAATATCGTTGAATATTAAAAAATAGTTAATAGGTTACCTAAAATTAATAATAATTGCTGCTTAAATAAAGGGTCCGCCATCTAACGTTTTTTTTTTTCAACTAGTGCTTATTTCGTGAATGGTAACACTTAGCTCATGTCTGATTTGACAGATAATTAGTTTTATCCTTCCGCTGCACAAATATGGTTGTGTATACGCTTCGCTAAGTGGGCCTGCGATCGACTTAGAGAAGATGCCGATTTTGCCAAAAAAATCATCTTTTCAGATGAAGCTCATTTTGATCTTGGCGGGTAGTAAACAAGCAAAATTGTCGCATTTGGGGTACAGAAAACCCGCACGCATACATTGCAAAGCCGATACACCCAAAACGAGTCACTGTTTGGTGCGGATATTGGTGCAAGGGCATAATTGGGCCATTTTTCGAAAATGAGCAAGGAGTGGCCGTTACAGTCAATGGCGATCGTTATCGGGCCTTGTTGAACTAATTTTTGTTCACAAAAATTGAAGAGGAGGATATTGGCAACATTAAGTTTAAACAGGACGGCGCTACGTGCCACACAGCCGAAGCTACACTCGATGTTTTGCGCCATTTAAAAAAAAAAAGAAGTTATTTGGTGGACCCTTTATATTTCTATTATTAGAGTGAAAAAAATCAATACAGTTACAAATACCGTAAGCTTCTCTTAAACATCTTGTTAAAGGCTAATAAAGTTCATAATTCTTTCTATGGAAAGGTTCCAAGAATAAACTCCTTGATCGCAGACACCTAGAAGGAGCATAAATCTCAACCAAAGACAACAAAAAGGGCCAATTGATATGGTTATTTAATATATCCCTCACAAACATAACCGACAAATATTGACAACGGACTTTGAGCTTAAGTGAGCCAATAAGTTGACAACGTGAATCGTACGAGGGCATTCGAATGTTCCAATGTAAACGATGAATTGCAATTCTTGTAAAACGTTAACGTTTTTGAATATTTTCAATCCTATCAGAACAAGTATTATAAAAAGGGCTCCATATTACCGAACAGTATTGCAGTATGGATCGTACAAAGGTATGTAGGGTGAAAGGGATTTGAGTGTATATGGGTCAGTGAACACTCCTTAGAATTTCTCGATATAAAACCCCAGCATGGAATTAGATTTAGCTACAATGTAGTCTATGTGAAGGTCGAAGCTTAATTTTTGATCAAATATGACGCCAAGATCTTTCTTATCAGTAATCCTAGCAAGGGATGTGTCATCAATCATATAAGTGTAGGACACAGGAGACTGGTTAAGATTGAAAGACATAACTTGGCATTTTGATACATTAAGAAAAAGACAATTTTGTTTACACCACTCAACAAGACGGAAAAAGTCTTCTTGAAGCAGAATGCAATCAGATAGGGAATTTATTTTACGGTAGATTTTTAGGTCATCAGCAAATAAAAGTTTACCAGAACACCAAATATGGAGTGGAATGTCATTTATAAGAATTAAGAATAGGAGAGGACCTAGGTGGCTTCCTTGAGGAACACCGGAGGAAACATTAATTTTATGGAAGTTAATATTGTTTTTATGGACAAATTGAATAAGACCACACAAGTATGACTGAAACCATTTCAGAATACTTGAGTGGAAACCCAAATCTTTTAACTTGCTAGTCAAAATATAGTGGTTCACTCTATCAAAAGCTTTGGCGAAATCTGTGTAGATAACATCACATTGAGATCCACTTTCAAGAAAATGAACAACATTATTACAGAAAATCATAAGATTTGTTGAGGTAGATTTCCCAGTAACGAAACCGTGTTCATATGGTGAAATTATTTCTTTCAGAAGGAAAGATAGTTTCTTATAAACGATTTTTTCAAAAAGCTTAGGAATAACAGAAAGTTTAGAAATTGGTGGATCGTTTGTTACATCTTGCTTCGGCCCAGCCTTGTGGACTGGCATTAATATAACACATTTTCCAGATTTTCAAAAATACACCTGAGTCGAGTGAAGCATTAAATAAAAGTGTCAATGGTAATATCTATAAGAGCACTTGAACATTGTTTTTGTAAAAAAGGAGATATACCATCTGGACCAGGTTGTTTATCCAAACTCAGATTTTGCAGTCCTTATAGAATCGATTTTACTAATAAGCAAGTTTCTTATATCGATTGAACTATCAATAGAATCAGACACAGGGGAAGTAGGAATATCTGATGTCGTGTAAACTGATTGAAAAAAGTCCGCAAAAAAATTGCAAATTGTGAGAATGTCAGTGGAGTTTTTATGTGAATAAAATATGGTGTTATGAATACCATTAGAATTTTTTGATGTGTAAACATCTATGCTGGCGGTAGAGTGAAAAAAAAACGTGAACGTTCGTGTGCAACGTTACGTCGTGCACTTTGTTGTAACGTTGTAGCACGTTACGTTACGAAATCTGATTTGCCCCGACCAAAACAAATTTATTTTAACGCGACCGACAATTAGATTATACTTTATCGCGACCACTCATTTATATTGTTTTTGCCAACGACGAAAGCAAATGGTTTTTAGCGCGACCGACGATTTTATCATGTTAACACTTATATTTTTATATTTTTTTCTTTCATTTTTAATAATTCTCCGAACAAAATGGACGCGACACTAGTAATTAAAAAGAAAAAAAAATCAAAACAAAAATAATAATAGTCAGCTGTAGGGATTGACAATTGACTGTAGGTATGGTAGGATATCGGGTGCGTTCAGTGATATAAATCTGAACTTAAATTCTACGTTTACATTATACTGCTTTTAAACGATGCAATTTCTTCTTGCAATTTGTAGGCTGGGATATACAAAATAGCTGAGGTTGAACAAATTGCAGAGTTATCGGCTACCTTTGTACTTGCACAAAGTTAACATTCATTAAAAATCACAGCGTCCAATTCCATAGGCGATTGATGGTGTCAATCGATTGAAACTGCGATTTTAGTGATTTCCATTAACAACACCTGCAACTAAATATTCTAAAAACTCAAGATATATAATTCGCCGTCTATCTCATAGTGACATTCATTTGAGGTTCGTTCAGTATAAAACTAAGACTGAACTTTTTATAAGTTTTACTCGATGGAAAGATGGAGTTTCATAAGGGTTGCAAGTTCGTTGACAGTTCTAACTGGATATTTTAATTCGGCCCCTGTCATTAAGTTCTTTTGGGTTGAATTTGGGTACGGTGTCATTTAATTGAAACCACGATTTTAGTGCTCTTCGCTGACAGTTGTTGTTTGTCGATGCTCAGAGAGTGATTACCATAAACAATAACCATGTGTAATGTGAAGTCATCTTAAAGTTGAGAGTGAACTACGAAGCAGTACCTTTCAGTACCGAACCTTCACCGTTCGTTGGACACTTCACCACCAGCCTTTTAGTGCTTGGAAATTTCGTTACAGCGGTTCCCCCACTGGGTATTTCGCTGCCGTTCTTTCAACACTGGGCTGTTGGCGTAGACCTTATCTTTCACGTGGCCCCAAAGGAAGAAGTCGCAAGGTGTTAAATCACAAGATCTCGGTGGCCAATTGTGATCACCTCTTCGAGAGATAACACGGTCCGGAAACTTTTCCCGTAAAAGATCGATGGTTTCATTGCTTGTGTGGCACGTAGCACCGTCTTGTTGAAAGTAAACGTTGTCCAGATCAATACCATCCAATTCCGGCCATAAAAATTAATCATTAATCATCTCTCGATAGCGCAATCCATTGACCGTAACTGTTGCTCCAGCCTCATTTTCGAAAAAGTAAGGTCCAATGACCCCGCCGGACCATAAACCGCACGCGTTGAGGATGGAGAGGCTTTTCAACAATAACTCTTGGGTTTTCCGAGCCCCAGATGCGACAGTTTTGCTTGTTGACGTAGCCTCCGAGGTGGAAATGGGCCTCATCAGTCAAGATGATTTTTCGATGAAATTCCGGATCATTTTCATGCATTTCAAGGAACCAATCAGCAAAGACACGACGTTGTTGATGATCAGCCGGCTTGAGTTCTTGTGTTAACTGAACTTTATAAGCCTTAAGACCCAAGTCTTTATGCAAAATACGGTGTAATGACGTTTGTGGAATGCCTAATTCCAAAGAACGACGAGGAATGGACAAACCTGGGTTTTCTTCAACACTTTGGGCTACAACAGCAATATTCTCAGTTGTTCTTGAGCGACGTGCACGGGTTTTATTCTTCACATCACTAACTTGTCCCAACAGCTCGAATTTGTCCACCAATTTCTGTATTGCGGTCCGACAAGGTGCCTCACGACGACCCAAAAATGTTTTAGTTTTACGAACCGTCTCTGCCAAATTTTCATCATTTTTATAGTGAATTTTAATAATTTCAATGCGTTGTTGAAGCGTGTATCGTTCCATTTTTATTAATGGCGTAGTTTCTACTTGTCAAATGTCAAAAAATGACAGCTTCAAAAGTGACAGCTACCGAAATAGCGGGCTATTCAAAATAACACCTCTTATTGGAAAACCCTTTATAAGGTAATGTAGTGTTAATTATTCAATATGTTTCTTTTGATGACGTTCAGTAACAAAAATCGACAAACGTTGATGTTTACACATTTAGTCGTGAGTCGCGGCACTCACATATTTTTTTCCATTTATGTAGCTCCAGAAAGATTTACTATTAAGTTTTAAATTCAATTCAGTTCGGATCAAGTAATCTTTGTATAAGAAATTATTCAGAACGTCGAAATCTTTTTATCTTTTTGCAAACGCCTATAGATACTCAAAAAAGAGTTATTTCGTTATTGGATTTTCGAAATAACTTGTACGCCTTATTTTTCCTATTATTTAAGTTACATAGTCTTTTGTTAAACCATAGCGGTTTGGAATTTGATTCAGATTTTTTCTTAGGTACATAACGATCAATTGCCTCATTTAAAGACTTTATAGGAAAACATCATACGAAACAGGTAGTTCATTATTCTTAAAGATTCCATCCCATGATATTAAATTACCTTTAGCATAATTGTAATACAAAGATTTATCACATGTTGGTTTCAAATATCCAAAAAAACTGAATTGAACACAAAGTGTAATGTGATGAATAGAATTCTTGAATATAGGATTGATACATTTCATTAAATTAGTAGATAGTTCCTTATCAACGTAAATCAAATCTAAAGTTCGATTAAAATCGTATTTGAATTTATCCATTCATGTACATAGGTACGTTTTTATTATGCTTGACTGCGCGAATAAGGTTATAGTTTTCTAACCAACCTTTTACCCGTATACCCGTTTAACATTTAATACCCATTAAGTTTTCAAATGCGCCATACATTAAATTTTGTGGTATTAAAAGGCTCAATAAAGCAACTCCTTTGAAGCTTATAAATATACATATTTATATACAAATCAAATTTTCCTGAAAGTGGAGGTTATACCTTTTGACAAACACAAAGCCTTTTAAATATATGTACATGTACATTTACTTTTGAAATATTTTCCCCTTTATATTTAGAGCTTCTCATTTAGTATTTAAATCAAAAATTCCTCGATTCAACATTCCTCTTTTATCAAGAATCAAGAGGTAGCTATACAATTCCTATACATATTTTCCAAATACTCGTACAACGAAAAATACATTTTCTCTGATAATAATAATGTATTCGAGGTAAACTAACTCTGGTTTCAAGAGCTTTGTGTGTTTGCACAAGATATAAACTGATTTAACGATAAGATAAAGTCGAAGTCGACCCACATTCAAACCCTTCTTGACTTTCATTTTTTTTTTGTTTGAGTTTATTAAGTTTTTCTTTTATCATTCGACTTGACATTGCCCCAAAGGCTGTTATTAATAACTTTGACGTTATGAGTGTTTTTTTATTCGATGCATCGACCATTCCGTTATTTCTGTACTAAATTAAATTGCAGTTGAGTAATTTAGATGGAACTATCTTCGTCCATTAAAGCCTTTAACTTTATTACATTATTTTTAATGCAAAAAAAAAAAAAACAACACCATCAACTAGGTACTACTGGGCAATCAATTTAATTGCTTCGCGATGACCCCATTCAATTGAAGTAAAATTAAATTTATTAATCTCCTTTTAAGGTCAATGTTCAGGCTCCGATGCGATGCCTGGTGGGCGGGATGAGTTGGTTTGTGTGGCTCGTTGTTGTTGGTCTTCGTCTTTATTGCAATTCTTATTATAACCAAGAAAGACCTATTATTGTTCAGCTTTTTGTGTGGGTTCAGGTTGTTGGTTGCATGATGCTGTTTTAAGGAAAAAAAAATATAAAGTGGTTTTTTTTTTTAATTGGATCATCGACTCGAGATGGTGCGGTGCGGCGGCAGCAACGTCCAGTCCACATGCAGTCTGTGTGTGACAACATCGAATTTTAATTAAAATCTTGTTTAAAAAATAAACAAACAAAAAAAAAAACTAACGAATCTCACTTCTGTAGGTATTTAAAATATTCTTTGAATTTTCCTATCTCAAGGGGGAAGTAGAGTTAATAGTATAATTAACATTTTTTCTGTTGTAATAAATATGTTAATGTTAAGTACCTCGGTACGTAGTTTGTTTAACATAATAAAGTTACCTACTTTAAATTGTTTTATGATGGAAAACAAAACAAAAAATATTATTTATAATGAGTTGTGATTTGAATTAATTTACTAAGTTTGTGCGTGTAACTGATATAATTTAAAAACAAAAAATATACGACAAAGTCACACGAACTTGTTATAAGGCTTGGATATAGGGCTCTTTAGGGATTATGGGATACTTTTGTTTGAAATGTGTGAACACTAGATTCGTTTCCGTACTGTTTTGTTTCTACAAACTTCATTATACACAAGAAGAAAACGATAGAGTAAAAAAATGTATATCTGGCAATTTCGGTCCCAGAAATGTTTGTAGGAAGAAGTTCTGTCGAAGTACACTCAGAGAAAAAAAAATATTTAAAATTAAACAGAAATTAACCAATAATCAGGTTATTGGTTCTCAACCAACACGGTTGACCGTGTTAAATATTTAACGAGATACAAAATTTAAACTTTGTATTGAATGACCACAAATTACTTGAATAATCTTCGTGACATGTTTTAACCTTTACATACTACATAACTTCAAATAATTAATTTTGTTAAATCAACATGAGCATCTAGATAAATTAACTTGCCCTACTATTGAACTGTCAACACTTGCCCAAGGTATACCTATAGAATACACATGATATGATATTGTGCATGTTCTTATATCCTATCTCTCTCACGCATATTGTCACCGAGTGACGTTATTCAATTCACATTTGTTTTTGTTTCTCCTTTTTTTCTGTATGCGATTTTGTCACCAAATGACGCAGATGCGCAGAATAAACGAAAAAATCAACGTCGACTATCATACCATGTATTCTTTATACCATGACACTTATCTGTGTAATTAACATGACTCAATGTTTAATAAAACCAGTAGCCGTGTAAGTTCAAACGAGAACAAATATGAATTAACATGGTGACCTGTAATTTTGACAATCCTTACAGGTGTATAGTGTATACCTGAGACGTTTATTCAACTAGATGCTATGCAGCAGAATTTAAATTAAAGAAGAAAACGTGTTTAAATATCATCCCTGTTTAAAATCAACTACAATATTATCAAAAATAGTGTCAGGTTAATTTAGGCATGAACATAATAGGTTTGTTCGTTTTCTTCACAAAACTTCCAATTTTAGTACAATTCTATTTTTGACAGTTAAGGGAAGTAAACGAACAAAGGTAATGTTCTTTAAATTGTGTAAGTGTTTGAGTTTTCTGCAACTTTCTATGAAAAAGTGCACCTTGCAAAATTAACAAGATACATTCCAGATAAAGAGAGTGATGCAAGGAATCAAAGAACGTTGCTGATGCGAAACGAAAAATCGCATACAAAAATGACACAACGAAATCATAAACGAATAATTTTGTTCTCCTTTTCGTTCTGCAGTATTACGCTGTTGGATGAGCGAAGATTATAATTGTAGCGGATTATTTGGAGAAGTCGCCGCTCTATTTCGCACTAAATTACCTACCCGGACCATTAGTTTTGAGCAGAAAAGTGACATTTGAGGTTTGTTCGTGTTTGTATTTGTTGGTTATTTCATTTAAGAATGGCTTTCTGTGATTTTTTTGTGTTTGTTTTTTTTTTTTTTTGCAATTTGTAACGCTTTCAGTTGTCATTTTTTCGCTGTGGTTTCCGCAAGCATTTCGCTGTCAGCCAGAAATTGCAAAATTTTGAGAACTCAATATGAAAATTATCCGAAGTTCCCACACTACAAGTGAAACAATTATGTTTGAAAACTTCCCTTAAAGCAGGGGATGGTATTTCAAGCACTAAACAATATTTGATGTTTCCATTGCATAAAAAAATATAAATAAAATATTTAAATTGGTTTGTAAATATAGTAAACACTTTATTACCAAGAATCCAAAATAAAATGTAAATAAAAACGCCAAAACAATTCTCAAAAGTGAAAACAAACTGACAGCTTATTTGCTCACAATTTCGTTAGCACTGTTTGATAACTTTATCCGAAAAGTGGTATGAGTTGTTATAAAGCACATTTTATTGAAATTGAGGTAATTTTGAAATTGAGTCAATCTTTTGTGCACGTACATATAAAAAATTTAAGTTGATTAAGGTGATAGAAAAAAAAAATTATTTACTTCCATTATTTATTTATGTTTAAACTTAGAAAACTAACAACCTTGACGGCCTGGCCTATACCCATTTGTTTTTTTTTTTTTTGTATTTCCGTTACCCAGATGCGTTGTTCCACTTAATATGCATTAAGTCTCTTTGTTACAATATATTTTCCACAAGACTATTACACAAAAAAAAAAATGACAGAAAATAAAATCATAGGAAAATCATAATTTTTTTTTGTAGAGAAAAATAATGTAGAAGGCCAGACGTAAAGCACTTTTAATATTATCACCGCAGAAGGAAACATTTAATCGCATTATTTGTGGTTACACTTTCGTGCAGTATCGATTGGTTTTCGCATAGTAAAAGCAATGTGACGTGACACAGAAATACACACGAGCATAATTTTATTATATTAGGTATATACGATACCGGCAAAAAAGGTTAACACAAGTAACCCCCAATGGAAGCTTATTTTTATAAATTAGGTCATGCAATAAAATACACGTACAAACGTTTGTACTATATAGTTAGAAGAAACTTGACAGCTGTCACTTCTCCCATTTCGAGAGAATATTTAATAATTGACTTATGTAGAAAAAAAAGAACAAAAAAAAAAAAAAAACGTGTGAACTCCTCAATTAATTTTAATGAATATTTAATTTCTTGATTTACGTGACACAAATTAAAAGCTAAGCACCAAATAAAAAACATTAAAATGATTTTTTTTTTAACTTGATGGCAACAACTCCCGCGAGAAATTTTAGGTTTTGTTATTTCTATTAAATTTTATCACTGATGCGGATGGCTGTAAAGAGGGATTTACTTTTTGACAGTTCTATCAGAGCAGGGTTGTGCTCTTACACTGAGTAAAAAAAAATTCAGTGTAATCAAACGGTAGGAACTACTAAATATTAAGATCAAATAAATAATATTTATTACACGAAGGCGAAACGCGATATGTCAATGTTTTTCACGCAACGGATCTCAATGTTAAAAGGTTTTTTATAAATAAAATTTCTCACTGGAAACATTTAACTCATTTAAAATGTTCAAATATCAAAATTCATCACCATTTCCTTTTTTTTTTTAAAGAAATGTATGAATTGGATTAAAATCGTGTTAAATTTGATTAAATGTTTAATTTTTGACACTCATAAGGTGAATCTGTACGTGGAAACGTCAAATTTAAATCTCGGTTAGAATTTAATAGAAAATTTAATCCTCATCCATTTTTCAGAATATTGAAGCTATAATATTAGCAGTTTTTTACTATCGGAAATGATCCATATAGATTATAAAAAAGATGCATTACAACAACATCACGAGATCCTGCTCTCTATCGGGATCACGGTTCATGAACCAAACATTTTGTTGTTATACTCTTGCGGGCAGATGGCATCTGAGTTTTGCTAATGCCAAGGTATTGTGAAATGTTGGATTGAGTTGTTAATAAAATACGGCTAATGAGTGAGAATTATTATTTGACTGGGTCGTCCACAAAACTGATAAAATTTTACCCATAACATTTTACTCAAAACTGACATTCTCCACTAGTGTCTGTCATGCTTTAAGTTTCTACAGTAAAAATTAACTTAGACCTGTTTAGATTGGTGAAGAGCTCTGTTCCCCTCAACGATCTCACCCACAAAAGCATAGTCATGGCGTACTGAAAAGACACAATCTAAATAGGGTCTTATACATTCGTGCGCTTTTTCAATAGCTGCGTTCAGCGCATATCTGAATTTTTGGAGCCTCTGATTGGTCAGATATCATACAAAGTTCTTAAAATTCAGATGACATTTAACTTTTTATGACAGCTCCAAAAATTCAGAATTCTGAAAACTCAGATATGCGTTGAACGCACAATGGCGGCCGTATTTCATTTTGAAAATGACATAAGGCCGCGCGGCTTTATTTAGTTTTTCTAAAGCTATGCGCAAACCCAAACACCATAGAGATTCGATCACATCAATGCGATATTGCGATACATTGTGCGAAGGGCAATTTAAAAAAAAAAACCAAGAAACCGAATCTTATAAAAAAAAGGAAATGGCTTCGCTTTAATCTTTGCATCACAAGAAAGTAACATTGCATTGTATATCTTACTTCAGTTACCTATTTCGGAAGGAGAAGGAGAAAGTTTTCACATATAGTCGGTCAGGTTCAGATTCAGTGGAACGTAAAAACGCAATCCACATATCGTGTAAAGTGCTTTGCACTTGAGACACATGAGAATTGCAAATGGTAGTGAATTTTAATATTTCATTCAGTAGTCGGCGCTGAAAACTCCGGAATGTCATAAAACGTAAAGAAGTAAAATGAGTGTTTGAGGTTAAACTCGAGCGAATTTTCTATTCGCCAGTTTTTAGAATGTGACCAAATGTTGTGAATTTCGAATTTAATTTTGATAGTTCACAGAAGTTAAGTTTTTGATCGCGTAGAAAACATTAAAATACATAATTTTCCAATTTAAACTTATTTTATGCAGTTTTTCCTATTTAAATTTGTTCTTTAGATTAATAACATATTTAGTTATCGAAAAGTAAAAAAAAAAAAAATATATTTGTATTTGCTCTAGAAATTGATTTAAAAGATTTATTCGCTGATCGCCGTTCATGTGCAAATGTGCTTCATTCCATTGTTCACATGTGCGGCGTTCTCATTGTTATCGCGATCGCCACCGCTTCAATTTGCGCATAGCTTCAGTCTAATTTAATTTTTCAATCGCGGTCTTATTTCATTCAGCCTTATTTCACTCAGCCGTATGAATTCAATAATTGTTTTTACCCCTGACTCAAATTGGAAAAAAATAGCAATTTTTAATCCCAACCCCCTCAACAAGTTGCGAAGAAATCTGCCAGACCTTTGTAAAGGGTTTTCCAATAAGAGGTGTTATTTTGATATTCAAAGAAAAGTGGCATTTTTTGAGATAAATGATCGGATGTTTATTTCATTATAAAGAGGAAGGTATGCCGTTAATAATGGAACACAACATCAGCCAAATGGCCTCCACGACCACGCTTACAGGACCATATCCTTTTCATGAAATTTTCCATAACCAAATCGCAAAGTGGCTGCCCTATGTCCTCGATAGCCTCACGAATTCCATCTTGAGGTCTTGAATCGACGCTGGGCTGTTGGCGTAGACCTTATCTTTCACGTGGCCCCAAAGGAAAAAGTCGCAAGGTGTTAAATCACAAGATCTCGGTGGCATATTGTGATCACCTCTTCGAGAGATAACACGGTCCGGAAACTTTTCCCGTAAAAGATCGATGGTTTCATTGCTTGTGTGGCACGTAGCGCCGTCTTGTTGAAAGTAAACGTTGTCCAGATCAATACCATCCAATTCCGGCCATAAAAAATCATTAATCATCTCTCGATAGCGCAATCCATTGACCGTAACTGTAGCTCTAGCCTCATTTTCGAAAAAGTAAGGTCCAATGACCCCGCCGGACCATAAACCGCACCAAACAGTCACGCGTTGAGGATGGAGAGGCTTTTCAACAATAACTCTTGGGTTTTCCGAGCCCCAGATGCGACAGTTTTGCTTGTTGATGTAGCCTCCGGGTGGAAATGGGCCTCATCAGTCAAGATGATTTTTCGATGAAATTCCGGATCATTTTCATGCATTTCAAGGACCCAATCAGCAAAGACACGACTTTGTTGATGATCAGCTGGCTTGAGTTCTTGTGTTAACTGAACTTTATAAGCCTTAAGACCCAAGTCTTTATGCAAAATACGGTGTAATGACGTTTGTGGAATGCTTAATTCCAAAGAACGACGAGGAATGGACAAACCTGGGTTTTCTTCAACACTTTGGGCTACAACAGCAATATTCTCAGTTGTTCTTGAGTGACGTGCACGGGTTTTATTCTTCACATCACTAACTTGTCCCAACAGCTCGAATTTTTCCACCAAATTCTGTATTGCGGTCCGACAAGGTGCTTCACGACGACCCAAAAATGTTTTAGTTTTACGAACCGTCTCTGCCAAATTTTCACCATTTTTATAGTGAATTTTAATAATTTCAAAGCGTTGTTGAAGCGTGTATCGTTCCATTTTTATTAATGGCGTAGTTTCTACTTGTCAAATGTCAAAAACTGACAGCTTCAAAAGTGACAGCTACCGAAATAGCGGGCTATTCAAAATAACACCTCTTATTGGAAAACCCTTTATTCGATATCACGACTATAAACCCATGTACTAAAGATTTTGGGATATAATTACATTTACTCATAACATTTGTTGTCGGTTCTTAGGGCTAGTTTTTAAGTGCTGAGTTAACTCTAAGTTAAATAAGAGTTAGTTGATCCTGCAATCAAATTCGGTTCGAGTTAACCACTTCTTTATCAGTGGAGAATAAAGTTAATCTTCAAGTTTTTAGTTAGCTAAGGTCCAGTTTTTCCGTGCATGAGTTAACTCCGAGTTAAATCCGAGTTAGGTAATTCTGCAAATACTTCTTTCACACTTTCAGTGGAGAATTATAAATTTAACTCCTAGTTGTCAAAAATCTATCGAAATCGAATCGCGACAATATAGAAATCAATGTTTCGCTATTGAATTTGAGATGGTGCCACTATGAATATATCACCGTTTCCATCATAGTGTCGTGCCTCCATTTCAATAGATTTTTGACATGCATCTTTCAGAAATACCTATTCAGCTAATCCAGAGTTAACTCATCAAATTTGTTGAGTTATAACGCGGGATCTAAATTGACTGAAAAACATGTTTCTAGAATTAACTCGGGTTGAAACTAGGATAATCTCGCACTGAAAAAACTGGGCCTAAGACTCAGAGTCAAAAAAGAAACACAAACTATTTTTTGACAACTCGGGCGTATAAAGAAAATAAAGAAACGTTACAATAAGATATGAATATCTCGTCTGAAGGAAAATAGAAAAACCCTTTATGAAGGATGTTTAAAAAATGTTTTGCCGCTGATTGAAGTAACAAATATAATCAATAATGTCACGAGTTTCCTATTAGTTTTTGTTAATTCAAGTGTTTTTCCAACAGTGGAACAAAATACCAAATTAGCTTTTTCTCCGACCAGAGTATTTATTTCCAATTTAAATGTTTTTTGTTTTTTTTTGTCAATTCACATGTAAGGAAGGAAACTCCATCATATAGAATTTACAACGATGTCGATGAAAGCTTGGATGATGGTTATCGCCAAGTCGAAAAGTGATGGTTAGACACCAATTGACAGAGACTATACTACAGTATACAAACATTACTGTCGCCACGATTCGCACGTTTTTGCTGTTAAGCAACCAAAACAAATAATAATAATTTATTTATTATTTGCATTTTTTGTTTGTTGTTCTTAATATTTTATTGGTGTCTTGTCATTTTTTTTTTTTAAAGTTTTTCGATTTACACCAAGTGAATGAATAGGGTAAATTAAAACAATGATGTCACCGAAATATTTTCGAAACCGAAAATATAATTTTCTGCTTTACTGGTCATCAGTGTTAAGCTACGTGAACACAGAGCGTTCGTTGACATATCTCTTCTTCTTCTTCTTCTTCTTTTGAATTAAATTTTGTTTCTCTTGTTTTTTTTTTTTTGTATTCTTCTTCTTCTCTTTATGAAGTAAAACGAATTAAGTTTCAAAAATTCTAAAGAAATAACATGTACATAATTATTATATTAGATTATTTTAAGGGAGTTTATGTATATATAAACTTGACCCAATGGCATTATTTCATAATAATGTGACGCTTTAGGGGTTGAGCTTTGATATTTAAGTTGAATGTTTGTTTTTTTTTTTTGTTGAGGGATTTGATTTTTATCATTTTTCGTTTTGTGGATGATGTCACACATGACTGAATTTTTAATAGACGATTTGAGAATAAAAAGCATCAGGCAGTAAATATACACATTTTATTTGATGGATTGACATTTGGGCAAATTGAGAATAATAATAATAAAAAAAAAAACATTCAAGAAAATTAAAAGAAAAACAAAAGAATGACATAGGTACATATGTAGTTGTTTGGTTGAGATAAAAAAACATCTAAATTCTTCAGTATCTATACATTTCTTAATGTTATCCATGTACATTGGCATGAAACTAACAAAAAAAAGCCGGGTAATGTTTGAGTTTTATACTAATTTACTTTTACATTGACACAAAAAAGTGCCCCTCTTTGGATCTAAAATTTAGGCGAATTTTCATTTATGACAGTTTTAAGTTCGCTATTTATTGTCGAATTCCTTTCAAAAAAGAAATTGATTTTTTTCTAAACCGAATCGATTTGTTTCTGTCAGTTGAAAGGAATTCGTAAAAGAATCAAATTTTTTTTTGTGATTGTGTGTGTGTTACTTGACAGCTGCAATTAATTATTTTAAATATTAAATTTACTAAAAATATTGTTGAATATTTTGTTAAATCATGTAGAATTCGTTGCAACAAAAAAAAAACAATTTTTTTTTCTGAAATTCCCCGATTTTCAATTTTCTTGAAAAGTAAAAGACATTTAAGCATCCGGTTTTCTGTTTTTGACTAAAAAACTAATAAGACCATTGAATTTTGAAAACAAAATTACTACTTAATTACGTACAATTTTGAAAAAAATTAGTTTGAAAATTTTTTTTTTTCCAAAATTTTGAGTTTGAAAATTAAGTTTTCAAAAACTCTTCCTTAAAGCAGCTTTGTTTGAAAAAAAAAAAATAAAAGAAGAGATTTCTTCATTTACAAAATAGTATATCATGGTATTGTCAGTGTAACCTTTGCTTTTTAATCATTTTTTTTTCTGTTTTAAGTAATTTTTTTTTTTAGAAATTTTCATCTTCCGGCTAAACGAGGGGGAATAGACCCCCCCCCCTACTATACGATTTTTTCTTGTCTTGACCCAACCTAATCGCTCTAGCTGTTTGTCACACCTTATGCGAATCACCCTGTATATTTTGACGTTTATAGAATATTTAGTTGCAATTGTCAGTGGAAATCACTACAATCGCGGTTTCAATCCACTAACATCGCAGTCAACTTCCAATGGAGTTTGACAGATTAGAGGCCGGACGCATTATAATATTTAGTTGGAACTATATCAACAAACTTTCACCCCTTATGCAACTCCATCTTTCCATCCAGCAAAACTTACACAATTTGAGCCTCCGAACGCTGTTTTGAGGATCCACATATTTGGATCCGTATGCGTCGTCGTCCATACGTTTTTGACTACGTGCACAGATCCAAAACGGACTATTTTGCTTAAAGGGGATCATCAGATTTTTGTCACTGAACGTACCCAATATCCTACTATGTAGATTTTCGTAACGTAATGTGCTACATCGTAACCTGTGACCTCGTAACGTATTACAGAGGAAAGCCCACGTTTTTAATTTACCCTACCGCGCGCCGGCATAGATGTTTACACATACCACATATGCGAGGTAAAATTATCCCTCTTATTTATTATTTGCTGTGGGAAATATTTCTTTTAGAAGCTGAGCACTCATTCAGCAATTAGTTTTCTGACATCTTTACTGCCTGAACACAGTAGAATGCTGCAACTGGAGTTGCAGCTGCAATAGTTGTCAAAAATTTTTGTACGTGCTTTCTGTTAAGTGTCCACAATGCAGCTGTACAGCTTTCTGACATTCTGATATTTATAACATAAGGAATTGAAAAGAGCTTGGAGCTCATTTCAACCCCTATATAAACACTCACCGAGTTGAAATGGGCTTGTTCGCCTCCATCAATTTTGAAATGTCAAAAATGCTGCAAGCAAAAATTAAAAGTTAGTGAATTCTTGCAGCTGCGGCTGCAGGTCCGACTGCAGCTACGTTGCGTTGTGTTTGCAACATTGAAATTATGTTTTTTTCAATATTTTGACAGCTAGTCCGGCTGCAGCTCCAGTTGCAGCTACGTCTCCATTGTATTCTGCCAATTAAAATTATTCGCCCGAGCTCGAGGAAATTACTTTCTGAACCTTAAACATAATAACAAGAATTAACTATTTGAAGTCAAAACTGCCCTTTTCTGTCCTAAAAATTTTTAATGAAGACCAACAAAGTATCCATAAAGAGTTACAGTTGTAATTTTTTGTAATATGTACTTATTCAAAATCCAACTATCAAAGTAGTCTTCTTTTTGACATTTATTCTATTCAGCTATCATCATATAGAGATTTTCAATATGATTCATAATCCTATCACATCTGCACATTCTGCTGCACCTACTCCTACGTAGGCATATACTATTACTAAAACGTATACACTAATAATCCCTTACAAGAGTATACTCTCTGTCACCAAGTTTATGATAACCGGCTTAGCAAATTGTCTGACAACCCTGACATGCGTTCACCTATTATCAGATTTGCATTTGTCGTCTTTCCGGCATTGCATTTCAATAATATAGATTACAAAGATGTCACTCCTTCTTTCAATCAAAACCCTTATAACAACTCAATGTTATACTGTCTGGTGAACACAATACATATACAAATGCATGTTATGTAGATATATTAAAAATTACATAACCGAAAGAATTAAAATGATAGCTTTTCCCCCGAAGCCAATAAGTCCTTCAATATTGTAGAAACTATGGAGTATAGAAAAAGAGAAAGAGAGAGAGACACACATTAGGTATTATAATTTGCATTTCGCATATTTTATAAAATGCTCTTCTTAAGCTGCAAGCACAATGCAACAGTTCATTGTAATGTTTAAAGTAATCCAATTCAATGACAGAACGCATGAGTGCGGTTTGGTTATTGATTTTCGTCTTATTGAACTTTATAAGCTGTCAAAAGCTGCTCCTATCTTTATTTGAGTGTAATATGCTTGATTGCACTTGGAAAATTCAAAGGTTAACTATAATAACGTTAGCATCGTTTTTAAATTTTACTCAGTAAATGGGGATGGAAAAATGGGTTTTTTTAATTGAGAAATATTTTACAAGGTTTTGTTAAAAGAAAATCCAAAAACTCTCTTACATACAAAATGTATAGGTAAGGTGTTTCTTGGCCTCCTTATTTTCTGGTAGGTATATTGTCTTCATCGGCCGTGTTCTAGTTTTGATTTTTCAAAGCAAAGTAATCCTCTTTACCTATTGCCTTTTTTATTTTGTGTGTACTTTTCTCATGATAAAAAGATTGCTTTTTTTCTGATGACACAGTTTTTATTTTGATTTTTCGTTGAGAAAAAAAAATATAGGTTTTGTTATGTTTTTGATTTCAATTGAATACACAAACAGATTCTTTTGATATGTTTTGCTTTTATAATCGGAAATGTTGATGTTATTAACAATGTTTTTAGGCCAGAACGAAAGAAAAAGATTAAAGAAACTTCAATCAAAGTTAATAGCCTAAGGAACACAGTTTGGTTATAAAAAAAAAAATTGTGTGAGTGCCGGGACTAACGGTTAATATGTGTAAACATCAACGTGCGCGAGTCCAAAACTGACTTGTTTTTGCTTGAAGAGGATCTTAAGATTTTTTTTTCACTGAACGCACAAATCCTAGTATGCAGATCGTAACGTTGCACACCGTAACGTTGCACACCGTAACGTTGCACACGAACGTTCACGTTTTTTTTTTCAGTCTACCGCCAGCATAGATGTTTACACATCAAAAATAATGTGGTAACTTTATAATTGGCGTTTTTCTTTTTTAACTCAGAGCAGATCACGGAACTGTCAAAAAAAATTCTATGTTTTTTTTTTAGCTTAGTGTTTCTTTTTTCCATCGGAGTTAGCTCAGGGCTTGCTCAATTAGCTCAGAATAAAATGACCGAGCAAATCGAGCGAAACGCTGAGCGAAGCCAACTTCACACATAATTAAAAATAAAAAAATTAATTCCCTATGAAATGACAGTTCAGTGCTCAAGTGTGCTTAACAAATAAATCTGAGGACTCTGATCATAATCTGCTCAGAGCTCTGCTCTGATCGCTCAGCCTCTACTCAGAGCTTTGCTCAGAGCCAAAAAAGAAAAACGCCAAATAGTTAATTTTTGGATTGGTACTACATTGACCGGGCTATAACTCCATTATTTTTTGCATTATCGACTCACAAACATGAAAATATGAATCTTTTTAATTTTTTTGTATCGAATACACAAATTATATTTAAGATTTTATTTTAAGGAACGTTTTTTTTGAAATTGCCATATGTATGAACTTTATAGGTTTACACTCTGAGCTTATGAAAAAGTTCATTTGAAAGTTGCATTGTGAAATGGAATCTTTAATTGCGGTCGTAGAAATTTAAAATTTGAATCTATTAAAACTAAATGTATGTGTATTGAATTTCTATTTAAATTGTGAGGGGATTGTTATAAGAAAATTAAAATTATAAATTTCCTACCCCAAATGAATTAAAAGTCAACTAAACTTTCGGTGTATGGACAAAAACTATGGTTGAAATATAGGTTCATTAATTTTTCGGTTTCAAAAGTAAAGCTAAATAAAACACACCCAGCGATACATTCTTGATTAAAATATTATTTCATTATAAAGTTTGGACTTTGCCATTAAGTGTGAGAAACAATATCATTCAAATGGCCGCATCTGGAAGGTTCGCAGCATGCGATTCTTTTGAGATAATTTTTTAACCACTTTTTTGCACATTTCGGGCGGTATCTCGGCCATAACTTCAGTAATGTTGGTTTCTAATGCTTCTAGAGTTCGGAGATTATTCGCATAAGCACGATCTTTTGCGTAGTCCCACAGAAATCTAACGTTATCAAATCGCATGATCTTGGTGGCCAATTAACGTCACCAAAACGTATAATTACGCGACCAGAAAACTTCTCACACAATAAAGCCATAATTGGTCGTGCTGTGTGGCTTGTTGCCACACACACGACTGAGCGTGCATTACGATGGTGCACCAGGCCTTACGACATCAGTAGCGCTTCCACTCTCTTCAAATTTCTTCACAATTTTACCGATTGCTTGTGTAGTGGGTCGATTATGATGACCATAATTATCGCGTAATGCGCGAAAAGTGGCTAACATTTTAATAATTTTAACGCGTTGTTCGATTGTTTAGCGATCCATTATCGTAAATGGCAAACATTCAACTAATATTATGACACTTCAAATGACATTTGAATTTGACAGGTGTCAAAAGCCAGCGCTACTGACTTGAAACCATGAAATGAATGACCCTGTGTTTCACTCCACATTCTCTGGCTTATTAAGTGTATACATATATTTATACATATATAGCTACATAAATATTAGAATGAAGATTTTCAAAGATTTAAACGTTTCGACTAGCCACAGAAGCCGACTTAAGAACTTCCTTGAGTTCCTGCGGAAAACCCAGCGTCTACTGCCTTTCTATGTCGTATTTCCCCTGTTTTTTTTTTTTGTATACAAAACTTTGAAATGCATGGAGTGTTTTGAAAGTAAAATAAAAACTGAAAAGTAATGCCAGATATAATTTGAGATGTGCTCTGTAAATGATATCTAAGAAGAGATTTGTCATCACCATCATTACATAATTCAGTGAACTTTACAGTAAGTCACACAGGGATGGCTTTGATAGTCGGCAGCAGCGCCTGAATGAATGTGAAACTAGATGACAAAGCATAGCGGTTATTTTGTTAGTGCCTTTTCTTAAAGCCGTAAGCAACCAACTTTTCATGGTTTTAAGCAAATCAATTACGCCCATTTTATACATTTGCTTAGTCCAGATTAAAAATTAAACCAGATTTAAATTAATTTGAATCCAATTCCATACTATTCACTCGTTAAATCCAAATTTAAATCCAGTGTAGATAGATCCAATTCAATTTAAAAGGCTCTCAGGAAATCAGTTTAAGTACTTAGATCCAGATTTTTTTTTGTACAAGGATAATATCTACATAGATTTAATAAATCCGGATTAAATTAATCTGGATTTAAAGCTAATTGTAATCCAAAGTGAATAATATGGCTGCTAAAATTGGTTAATTTTGACCCACCCTTGTTGTTTGCTTAAAGCAATTGTTCCAGATGAACTTTTTTAATCGACAGTCAACGGTTTTTTAGAAGAAGTTTAAACAAGATATTCAAAGCTTAAGCTAATAGCAAAGGCAATATAATTCTAGCTTTTGCTTATTTTTATATCAATCCAACTTAGCAAAAGCCTTAGCTAGAAAATTTTAACTTAATCTTACTTATTTTAGATTTTTCCTGCTTATTTACAGGTTGACTTATATAAAATAAGCTTTTGCTAACAAACATTGTTCTAGGCATCAAATCGAGGAAATTGGTTTCGAAGATTGTTGTTCTGAGATTTGTTGGATTAACTCGATATTCTTACGATCCTTCCTGTGCTCATAGATCATATTGCTACAAATTAAAACTATATTTAAAGCCTTCTCTACAGTTCGACAGAGTATAACCCTGATACTTTGCAGCATTTACTACGATTATTCTAGCATAAGCTATGTCTAGCTACTTAAAAAGAAGCTTTATCTACAGAATTTAACATACCTTAAGCTTTAAATTTTCTGGTTGAAGAAATTGATCCAAGAAACCTATCGCTTTATTTGCTTTAGCTTAATTTTTTTTTAACAAAAAATAAAGCTTTTGTTTAAATATTCAACACTTAGTCGACTCTCGAGTCTCGATATTAAATTTAAGTTGATAGACATCGATATTTAGTTAAACTCCAGGAATAACTAAATGTTTGTGTATATTCTACTCTGGAGCCCGTTCTCCAGGCCCAGCTAACTTTTTACAAACTGACAAAGAGGCCGTTACTGTAGATGTGTTTTTATCTCTGTTAGATATTGCTGCTTTATTCTTTCACAACTCTTGGTGCAAATGATACACCAGCGAAGCCATCCATTAAATTGACTTATTGTTTCCGTATAATTGGTATGCTCTTGATAGTACCTACTGTGAAAGTTGCATAAACACGAAACCATTTAGCAGCGGTGGTATGCTGTTCTTGTGTGAATTTTATTTCACAAAGACTTTGATAGTCCATCTTATGTATGCTTGAAGAAATAAAACTACAGAATACAAAAAAGAGTACAATATAAAAAAAAAAAATACTATCCCAGAGATTGACTATTTTGTACCGCATGGGTGGTTCTTGGGGCAATGTTATGTTGCAACTATACAGCACTATTGTTAACTGATGTCTGTTCCAACTACATACATATATATATACAGAAGCAGGCAGATTCTGAACTGAACTCAACAAGGTAGGTACTCGACCGGGGTTATTGTTCCAATTCTCTAAAGTGGAAATCGTTTTATTTTTTTAATTTTTTTAATTTTTTTTTGTGTTTTATCATTTCACCAACCAAAAACGTCTTTAGAGATTTTTGACTTTGTATGGCGGTTGTTCGTTCGTGCATCGTGTGCAGTATATGCATACAGGAAGTCATTTTCATAAACGGGACACGTTAGGCATCATTTAACTATGTGCTTCACAGGGCTTGTTAAAAAAAATAAATATGTAGTATATATTTTATTCATTGTGAAGTAGATATATATTTTTATGGTGACCATATTTCATATTATTCAAACAAATTAGAGAAAAACAAAATAGGTTAAAATTTTGTGGGTAAAAAGTCTTTTTGTCAGAAACAGCCAGGAAATATTCCTCCGAACTTTTAAGCTACAAATAATTAGCTTTATTTAGCAGATTGTATATTTTTACCAAATACCGACAAAAATAATAATTTGTGGCGAAACAAAATAGGATTTAGTGAATGAGACCGAAATGGATGGTTCTAGATAAAGCTTTCCATATTCGTGTAGTTTAGCTAAATAAAGAATCTCTGTAAGTCTGTACCTGATATTAGACACACGTCAGGAATCGGGCTTTAAGTTAAATTAGATGAGCAGAGCATTCTTAGAAGCGCTATCATTACGATGGAATTGGGGGCCAACCCGATCACGATTGGGAATGTCTCATTGTCAACTTTTGATTGAATTTTCAATATAAAAATATGATTTTTTTTTTCGAAATATCAAAAAACACAAATTTCTATTCCATATTCCATTCCCAACTTATACGGTTTTCACACCGAATCTCGGATTTCAGCAACAAGATTACTTAATCTCGTTGAATCGTTCGCATCACACATAAACTAGATTTTATTTGACATTTCAAACGAATCTCAGTGTTGATAGAAACACCGAAAAAGAAAATCCCTTGCAATTAGGGAAAAAAGTCCCAAAAAAATCCTACTACCTGAGTGCACTACACTCAATAGATATAATATACGCCATTATCATTGACTCTTTTTTGTGACTGAACTTTTATACTGAAGAAAAAAATGAGTAATTTATTGTTTTTGTTTCACATTCATACTGTTCCCAGAAGATTTTGAAAAGATTTCGTAATAATCTACTAGATCATGAAATGTGACAATTTGCGTTTTTCTTTTTTATGGCTCTGAGCAGAGGCTGAGTGATCATAGCAAAGCTCTGAGCAGATTATGATCAGAGTCCTTAGATTTAATTATGAAACACACTTGAACACTGAACTGTCATTTCATAGGGAATCCATTTTTAATTTTTAATTATGTGTGAAGTTGGCTTCGCTCAGCGTTTTGCTCGATTTGCTCGGTCATTTTATTCTAAGCTAATTGAGTAAGCTCTAAGCTAACTCCGATGTAAAAAAGAAATACACTTTTTATGCTCTGATATGTCTGAGCTAAAACAAACAAAACATAGAATTTTTTTTTTGACAGTTCCGTGATCTGGTCTGAGGTAAAAAAGAAAAGAGCCAGATGTATGGGAAGTGGAGTTGATTTCGATAAGATTTGGTGCTTGAAATCTAGATTTTGATGCAGTGTGAAAAGGCTATTAAGTTATAAGATTCTTTAAGTATCCAAATCAATATTTTAAACGTTCTTCATAGTTAAAACCGATTGTTTTGGTATACAAATTTCATGTAACTTGTGTAAGTTACAATAACTGCATAACTTTCGTTGAAAAATATTATAGATAACGGTTGGGTAGTAATTTTCAAGAATATTGTTTTCAAAATTCCAAATTTTGTTCCCCCCTTCAGTATAGATTTTTTGACATTTCCATTTTTTGACCTTTCCATTTTTTGACATCTCAATTTTAAAACGTTCACTTTGAAGATGTAACTGTTTTTGGCAACCAAATATCGAATGTTGTTGATATTTTACATAAAATAATCAGCCTTATGGTGAGTTTCACCCGAAAAATATTTCACCTTAAAGTTATTTGTTCGCCTGGAATTTTAAAAGCTATTGTGAGTTTCGCCCGATTGAAATTTTGTTTGCCTTCAAAAAAGAAGTGAAAATGACATTACATTCCGCCCGAAATGAATGTTCACAATAAAGGGAATTTTTCGATCAAGCATCTATTTTTTTCGATGTTGATTAATTCTGTATTTTGTAAGTGTAAGTTTTTCCATCCCGCTCGGTTTTTCTATTTTAACTGCCAACCAGCAAGTTTTTTTTGCTGAGTTAAGTCAAGGTCCTGGAAAGTTTTAGGTAGGCAATATCACCACGAAAAAAACATGGCAAGCACTTGTGAGGCCCTAATTAGAACTTGTTGGGCAAGTTTTGCTATATCCTCAAAAATACCCCGTAAAAAAACAAGAACTTTATAACAACCATTTTCGACATTGTAATACCTATTCTATTGTGAACTATCTTAGTGGTTAGTGTATTGGACTGGTAAATGGAAGAACTTACGATCGAATCCCAAATTAAATTTTTTTTGTCTCTCGAAGCAAATTGGCGAGGGCCTAGCCCCTCCCATTATCACTAGACATCTATGATAAACTTTCTAGGGCCTCATTAAAAGCTAGATTGTTTTTCCAGGCGGGTGAAATTTGGGTAAGAGCTTAATTTTTATGTCTTAAGCATTTTTCAAAAAGTAGGTACTCTTAATTTGTATAGCAGGCCTAAAGGTAAAACGGGACCTTTGTAACTATGTATCTACAGAAAAATTTAATTTTTTTTTTTGAAAAAAAAAAAATGATTTTGAGAAAAGTGTTCGGGTGTCAACGTTTAAATATCAGATTTTTTGTTTTAAGGTTCTTTTATCCACACGCACCGGAATGTAGTCCGTTTTCGAAAACGTCATCTACGTCAAAAATGCATTTGCAGAATCTTCTTAAACGCAAATTGCAAAAGTGTTTTGTTCGAAATCGCAAATACAAATTTTACTGCATCAGCAATGTGATCGATAAAGCAGTTTGCTAAAGTCATATGTTCGAAAACATCATCTTCGGTACAGCTGTGCAGTAAAAAAATAGAGGTGCCGAAAAAGGGAGCTTGAAGAGACTGTTTGAAAACGTGAAATGCGCTTGCACAACAATTATTTGACGTTCATCAAAAGACATATGTTTGTGTGCAAGCAGGACATTCACATATTCGACGATTGCAACTTCTGCGTCATAAATGCCGATCATTTGCCGGTCAAATTGACTTTGATTTGACGTTTTCGAAAACTGCCGTAAAGTACATCAGGGCGCGTTTGTATACTTTTTTTGCTCCAAAATGTGTTGTAAAATTGTTGGTGTCTTTGAGAAATAGACTTTAATTGTAGCTTGAAAAATTTGACATACAAAAAATGTGGTGAATGGAAAACAAAGAAATATGAAAATAAGTGATCGTGACATAAGGCCGCTGATGGTTTTGTATGGCGGCCTTATTTCATTTTCATCAAAATTAAATTAAAAAATTAAGACTACGCGGTCTAAATTCATTTTTCGATCGTGGTCTTATTTCACGCGGCCTTATATTTCACACAATCAGAAAATGCTTTGAAGTTCTCTAAAAAAATGTTCGAAATATTCAAAACAAAAAACAGCATTTTGTCTCTTTCAGCACTAAATTTTTCAACTGCTTCAAATTCAGAGAACTTTTTAAGAAATTCTTAAATGCTAAACACATAAAAATAAATGTCTCCGTTTTCCATCTTTGTTTGAGTGAAAGTCTAATTTTCCTGGTCGACATCCCAATGCCTGCGTAGCTTCAAATTTACAATTTTGACACTTTCATCCGAAAGTCAAAAAATTCTATCTTTTTGAGCATTCCTACTATTATAACGCGTCAAAAATGTTATGACTCCTTTATATGTGGCAAAATCAACCGCACTTACTGAATTCATAATATCATAAAGTCGAATTTTGTGTTTTTCATGTCTCAGCCACCAAATAAAAAACAGCTGGTCACCATAAAATCAGTTCACATTCTTTGTTGTCTATGTCTATTAATCCCTTTAAACATCTTCCTTTGAAGCTAAATAAATGGGTTGACTCAACCAGATTCGGGGCTTAATTAACACTTTCAGTTTCATGGTACTAATGCGACGGAAGCGGAAAACGAAGAGCTCTCTATATACCCATTCCATACGGTACATTATGTATTATGTACATATACGTATATGGAATTGATATTTTTAGAAAAAAAGCTCTTAAGTAGTTTTCTACTGTGTTTCTTTGTTGTTGTTTGTGGATGGTTATTTCAATCTAAAAAGGGAGCTTGACGAGGAAAGGATTATATGTGAATGGGCAATTCAGAGAAGCCTTATTGATAGTGAATCTACATAGTTGCTGTTTTTTTTTTGTCTTCAAAAAGCTTTGATATTCATTGCTGCTGTTGACTTTCTGGCTTATAGAAGTCTAGGAAGTATTTATACGGTGGTGGGGATAAATGTAAAGAATTTGTATTTTATTTCCTGATAATTTTCTTAATCAATTAGGTATTGAATTTCCCGTGCACAATTAGTTTCTTTCAATACATATATTGTAAACTTAACAGGATTATCTTAACATAATACTTCTTACGTCTGGAAGACTTTCGGGAGTTAGTCGGGAACATGCAAATGAATTGAAAAAAAAGTTCAAATCAATTTGTTTATCTAAGTAGGTAAACGATTAATTAAATTAAATTGGAAATTCCTGGCTTTCGTGTTTGTTTAAAGAAAATTCTCCGGGAAACCTTTTAAATTTTCTAAACATTTAATTGAGTCCGAAAAGGGGTATTTTATTTTTGCAAAAAAAAAAAGACGCAGGCAAGCTTCAAACGAAACAGGTAGTCGTCTTAAATCTGTTATTCTAAAATTCATAGTCGTCATAATTATTCTTAGAAATTACTATTAAATACAATCCGCTAAGCTTAAATATTATTTTTTTTTTCCATTTAAACTATTCAACTGGAAAATAATTCCACTTATTGTAATTCAACGAAATATCAACATTCGTCATGTTTAATTGCTAAAACTAGAAAATCTAGATAGTCAACAATAACTTTTGCCATACCTGGGGGGCTAAGTAAGATACTTAATATTCGATTAATTTCATCCATTAGACTCGTTTAACACTGCCAAATCCCCAAAGGACCTTAAATAAAACATTCGAACCATAAACTTATCGAGGTGGTAGGTTTGTGATACCAACTTCAAATTGCCTATAACACCACCGGGCTAACCATTATCCTTCCTGCCTGCAGTCTCCATATATATAGAGATTTCTATCGAGAATGCTTCCTCAAGTGTGTAATCGATTACATTTCACCGTCGTCTTCGTCGTGATGGTGGTCGTCATTATAGACCCGCAGAATATTGCACACCTTCTGATGCCAGTAACCCTGTGGCAAATCCAGACTCCCCCATATATTTCGTCCGCAATGCCGCCGAACCCACAATCATCTGTCATTTCGAACAATCTGTGCATTTAAATCAATCGACACTCTCAAGCCATAGCATTGCCCCCTACACCGCAATGCATGCAACTACATATATAATCTGACAAGTCAAGCTGCTTTTGAAATCAAGAAATGTGGGCTTTCTAAGGGGTGACGAACTGGCAGACAACGAATGTGCTACCACACGCATGTCCTTGCACAGACCAAAGTGTCAGGCAATCCATTTCCTGAATCGCAAATGCTCCCACTCCCACTCCCACCCCCACCACAACAACAAAAACAACAAAATGACATTTGGATATCTCAAGTGGGTTTGTGTCTTTCCTCACAACAACAACACCATCAACAACACAAAAGAAAAAAAAAACATCTGTCTTAACGAGGATATCTAAGGATTCAAGGACTGATGGAGTGACAGTTTGATTACCTACCTTAAAGCTATGGTGGTGTATGGGTAGTAGGTAGAGAGTGGGTGAGGTAATTTGTAAATCCTCGATAAGTCCAACAATGACATCCACAAACCGGGAACTTTACGGCTTCGGTGTTCTCTTACCTTTGGTTTCGTTTCCCCTGTGAGTCCATGAATTCCATTAGCCATGCTCCAAGTAGTGTAATTTTGGCCCACACGACAATGACGAGATGTGGAGATGATGGCATCAGATCAGTGGTTTACTCTAAACTCACTCACTGTGTGTCTACTGATGTGATGGCATTGATCAAAATTATGATGGTCGGTTATTGTGCCTTGTCCATAGGCCGAGATGGATGGAATAGATGTGGCAAGCGGCGGTGATTATGATTGAATCATCACATCTACACGACCTTGACAATGACGTGAAAAGTGGCAAAACATAAGTGCGTCCTTTTATTGAAAGAGACCGTCTTTCTGTGTTTGGAGGGTTTTTTCTTGATGTGCACTTATGTTCCTGCCAGCTGGCAACCTCAAGGCCGGCCCTTCCGAATCATTATGTGTTTTTTTTTTTTTTTTTTGTATTTATTTTTGTTGAGGAAATTTTATTATATTAATTTCCTTAATGGAGATGTCAGCTCATATCGGAACGGACATCGGTATACACTGGTGTTTGGATAAATTGCCCGTTGACCAAAAATGCCTTTATTAATGTTCATTGGATATACGACAGAGGTATTTATAGATATATTACTTATACAAAATATAGCCACAACCATACCCATACCCGCACTCACACAAATAACTATATATGCCACTGGATTTTGTGTTGTGTATGGTGACCATACGTCAGTAAATACAGAAAAAAAGAATAAATTTGTATTTTGAAATCAGTTTTCTACAAGGTACTGGTTCAGGAAAATTATAGACAAACAAATGGCCAAATTTGAAAATAAAAATAGCGACAGAGCTGGATTCTAGTATAAAACTTTTTTTGCGAGGTCTGAAGATTTTAGTGTGAAAAGAATATTAAAAAACTTAAAAATTCAGTTTTATGTATATATCTCGAAAACTATCAGTTTTTTCGAAGAAATGTCAAGGCAAAAATTGAGGCTACACAAAAAAGATTATGATACATTTTTTTGTAAGAGCAATCGATTTTGAGAAAAACGTGTCCAAGTGAGCTGCGCTCTATTCTGCCATTGCCTACCGTTGAAGCATTTTTTATTTTTTTTTTAATTTGCGCAAGAGGTATTGGGAAACAATTTTTCAATTTAGGATGTTTAAATTAAAAAAATAAGAAACGCAGAGAAGTATACTTTATATTTTAGCCCTGTTTTGGTGAAAGACCAAAAGATGGATTGTAAAATACTTTGTCATTGTTTTAACACAAAACAAAAAGTGATTCGATATTGCGTGTCTTCAACGCATATCTGTATATTCAGAATTCTGAATCAATGGGCCGTTTAACGCATATCTGAACTTTCAGAATTCCTAATTTTTGGAGCTTATGATTGGCCACCTGTCATAAAAAGTTCTGCAAATTCAGATGACATTTAACTTTTTATGACAACTGGCCAATCATAAGCTCCAAAAATTCAGAATTCTGAAGGTTCAGATGTGCATTGAACGCACCCATTGTTTGCGTGTACACATTTAGCTGCACTTGCTACACAGTATACCCTCTCTCCAAAACACTTATATTTCATATTTTTTTTTTTCGAAAAAAATAATCAAGTATGGTCACCATAACTATTAAAGTATTAAAGTTCGTAATAATATTGAAGCGATATAGGCAAAAATAACTTTATCGGATTTTTTTCCCTGTGGGCAGGCAGAAAAAAAGGACGTTTTTTCCTTCCGAATAGAATCAATAAATGACCGGAGGGGTGCGGTCTTTTGGGGGATGTGCGATTACGGGTTTTTTCTTTTTTTTTGGAAATAATTTTGCTGTATATATAGATAACATGCTCTGTAGATTTATTTTAGTTTAGTTTTTGTTTTTTTCAAAATCACAGATAAGATTCTAAATATTCGTACACACATGTATATACACAAAATATGTTCATAAATACTTTTGTTTAGCTTTGTTAAGGAATTTAGAATTGTACAGTTTATGAAATATTTGTATGCAAACATTTTTGTTCAAAAATTTAAAGTATTTTCCAAGTAAATAAAATAATAAAAAAAAAAAACATTTGTGGAATTATACAACAGATATTTTTTTGTTTATTTTCTAGATTTTAATGTTGCTGGCGGAGATTTAAACAATTCAAAGGAAACATTTAGTAGGAGGTGAGTTTTTTTGTTATAGGTACTTAAAAAAAATATATAAAGAGTGTGACTAGGTCGTATGAAGTCGCACTGATAACTTTAAAAATCTTAAAAACTGAGAAATTAAAAACTCAATACAAACAAACTTTTAGCTTTTTGCCCGTAATTTCTATAATTTCGTTCACAACCAAAGGCGTGTTTTTTTTTTTTTTTTTGCAAAATTCAATAGTCAGATCAGCTAATTTTCACACGCAAACAATAACAAATCGAAGAATGAATATAATTTTGGTCAGTAATCAGAATGAACATAGAGTGGATATAAATTGTTGAAATGTTTAGATGGGATGTGTTCTTAAATGCATTCCGGGTAAACAAATTCGGCTGTATATATTGCTTTTTTCTCACTTTTTTTCACTTTTATACGAAACTTTGACATTGTTTGACAGATAGGGAACAACCTTAATTTTGACGTATTTTGGCGAATATTTCGTTGTAAAAGTCACCAGAAAGCTCTTAAATTGCCCCTTTTCAAATAAAAAATTTCAACTTTCTCGGATTTTTAGAGTTTTTTTTTTTAATATATCGTGACATCGTAGACATCCTTCAATGAAATTTACATACAGGGCGGCGCGCGACGAAGACAGCTCTGGAATACTCCTTTTTCAAAATTTTCCAGTTCGGCGAATATTAGAGAGGAAAAGATGCACACGGTTACCTCTGTTTAATTGATTTGTAGAAGGTCTATCGACACCGCACATGGTTATAAAGCTGAAAAGACTTGGTAAATGTAGACCTCACTTTTTTAGATATGCCATTAGAAATTGTCAATAGTACGAAGTTCTTCCTTGAAAAAGAGCAATGTCAACATTTACACCAACTAGTAACATAGTTTGCGCGTTTGCGGCGTATTTGAAACCATTAAACATTGCCTTCTTTGTTGCGTGCACCTAAAAATCCATAATTCCAACTGCAAATGGCTCAAAATCACGTATCCAAATATCGGCTTTTTTTGCAAAAACATCTGCCGTAGTTTCTGGGAGCCCCCAACCAAGGCTGGATCTGATAAATCCGAGAGACAAAGTTTTCAACCACTTTCAAATATTTGTGGCCATATGCCCCCATAATAACACGAATAATATTGGCTTCCAATGCATCGATTGTTGTTGGATTGTCAGCGTATACACTAGCGACTTAAAATCTCTTAAGAAAATATAATCAAGAGGCGTCAAATCACAAGATCTTGGAGGTCAATTAACAGGTTCATTCTCCGAAATTATACGTTCATCGAATGATTCCTTCAATAAGCTGATTATTTCGTCTTCTGTACCCATGGGACTTTGTGCCATCCTGGCTGATGGAATTACATCTCTTCTACATTCATGACATTCAATCGGGCAACGCAAAAGTCATTAATCATGGCTATGTAGTGAATTCTGTTGACATTAATACGCTAACTAACCTAGTTTTTGAAAAAAGAAAATAATATAAATAATGCCCGATGACTCGTCCAGTCCACAGACCACACCAAACTCTTCATTTTTCGAGAAGTATCGGCGTTTCGATAGATAATGTGATTATCTTCGTATTAAATAAAAATGAGCCTCATCGCTGAGCGATATAAGCCGTGTTCCTTTGGGGGTGGCGAAGTACTCATGAGTACTTTGCTAGCCATTTTGAATGGAACGCACAGAATTGATTTTCCTACAAACCTCATCTTCTCTCCATGAGAGCACGAGTAGTTGGTAGTAGTAGTAGTAGTTCACCGCCTCCAAAGGAAAGTATGTTCTTTAAATAAAAATGTCTCTGACAGATTGCAATCTGACAATTGGTTTCGACAGATATAACTGTCTGAAACTGAAGTAATTACCGGATTAAAAAGCAGCCATTGTATTTTTAATTAAAAAATATTCTTTAAACTCATTCATTGAATTCAATCAAAAGATTACATTCATTTACTTCACTTTAAGACTTCGATTTCCATTCTTAAAGATTGCATTCAAAAAAGATTGCATTCTTCTACAAACCTGCCTGAGAACATGATCAGAAACCCAATTAGAGTAAACTTGTATTTATTTAGTCTTAATGCACTATAAACAAATGGTAGCAGAAATACACTCAGGGAATCCTTTGGGTAAGTTCGTAGAGTCCCTGTGGTCCTGCAGGTTCTTAAATATGTATCGATATTATACAATTAGCCTAGTGTGCACATTTCTCGTACTTCATGACCACCATGAATGAGATAGACGAAGAGCCGACTAAGATTTATTTTTAGTAGAAGTTTAGCTTAGTAAGAAATGTGAAAAAACCTAAAAAGTTCCATAAAAATGTTTATACCTTGAGTTCTATCAAGGCTGAGAGAAGAACGTGCCAAATTTTTGTATTCCATCGCCGAAGACACATACACCTTTAGTAAAACCTTGTACTCATACTTTGTAATGCTACTTCCATAACGTATTCTTACAATCGCTTTCATGTCCAACTTTCGGGATATTAACTAATCTAACCTGTCTCCACATCTTCGGTACAAAGTTAAGAGACAAGCAGCCTTTCAAATTTTTTTGTGCGTAATTGAGATTATGCTGTCCAGGATGCAGACATACACAGACTTTATACCGAAAATGTATTATTTTTATTTTTCTAGTTTGTTAAACAAAACGCTAACTCATTCGAGGCCAGAATTTCATTTCTATGTAGAATAGAATATATTTTTTGAATAAAAACATCATTTAATTGTATTGGGTGTGTTTCAATAAAATTAGAATAAATAAAAGTGTATGTACATCGAAGGTAACCGACGAAAATAGTCAATTTAGTTTAAAAGTCATGATCTGAGTGTTTTACGTGTTGAAATGTAAATTCAATAAATTTTCACACAGAATAATAATAACAAAAAAAATATAACTTCTAAATTGCTTCAAAAAGTCTTTAAAAAAAAGACTGAGTTAAAATTCATGCCACTTAGTCCCCCGCCGATGACAGATGTCAACATCAATCATTCCACAAACGCAACCATATCGCCCATCGACAAAATTTAGATACTCACACTCTCATAGTTCATGGCACTATCGATTTTAACGCCATCGCCACCTCATGCCACTTGTTGTCATTGCCCTATATGAAAATGTAAACAACAATAAAAATAAAATTCAAAATAAATATTTTCCAAATTAAAAAAAAAAAACAATCATTCAGAGATGGGATCAATGATCGAAATAGCGCCAGATACCTATTCGATGAGTTACCCTACTTAAGATGAAACAAAAATAGATTTTCCAACATCTACCCAACCCATCAATAGATGCGGATACAACGCGATGTTAATTTTACTATTCGATCATTTGATTGAAAGATTATATATAATGTGCCACAACCCGCAATATTGTGTGGATATAACGAGAATGTACGAATAGCAGCTATACATGCTTCAACAAACGACCATAGCATGAGTTAGCTGATTGAGTGTAAATAAACATTATCTTCTTTACCCTATAGAGTTGATATAATGTACACTCCATGTCATTTGATTGGTTGCATATATTTTTTTTTCCATTTTGCTTGTTTGTTTTCGTTTTAAGGTTCGAGTTACATTTTTTTTTGCGAATCCAAAACTTTCCCTTATGTTTCTACGATTATACGATCAACGTAAACGCATTGACTCGTTGATGTCTCCAAAAATGTCGCCAGTATACTGTAAACCGTAAAACGTGACAACGCATGTAACGTTGAAGATCACACGAGTTACATCTTTTGGTCAATGCTGCCCCAGAATGCGCTACGTTGACATTTCATCTATCCCAACATCCGATAACTTTAAGTGTTGACGCGTTGACGATCAAATGACGTTTAAATGTTAAGCCAATGTGACTTTTTCATGGCTAATACAGACTGTCAAACTATTAACTCTTAAATTCAATTGAAAATTGCCTACGATGTTGAAGGATTAAGGAACCTCTAAAAAACCCAACAATTTCGAGATTATTTTTTTTATTTCAAAAATAATTGTTTTTATTACTTCTGATGATGACATTTGAATTGATATTTTCCATAAACGTCAAAATAATGCTGGTTGATTATCTGTCAAGCTATAAAATGTCCATTGATGGATGTTTTTTGCCTATCTGTCAAGCCAAAAACTGTCAAGTTCCATTCAAGGATGGATACGGTGGCTGTCCATGTATTAAGAAATAGAAATTTTTGAGATTGAGATGAAGGCCAATGCAAGCTATGTTAATGCTACAGAAAAATCAGGGGCCGAATTACCGCATCAGTTATCGAGTAATGCGTGACTGAATTATGTGAGTTTGGCATTACCGCTCACGTTATGGAGCCCTCATCCCCATAGGTTTTACTCGATCATTCGATCACTGTTGGCACTCACTTGATCAGTCACTAATGCGGTTATTTGGTCCAAGCTGTGTCAACGTTGCGATACAGTCAATGCGCTGATGAACATTCTGTCGATGTGTCTTAAGTGTGTTGACAGAGTGATTAGACGATCGCACACAATTATCAACACATTGGGCCATCACACACTGGCTCAATTCAACCTGGGGAAATCGTAGTTTGTAGACAAGGGAGGTGAAGAGTTTTGAAAGAAACGAACAAAATGTTCTTCCTCGATTCGAGTGGAATTACAAAGCTGAACTACTAACACACACAAGTTGTTTGTTTCAAGGAAAAAAAAACAATCGGTTGTCATGACCACTCAAATTTGTATTTTTGTAAAGGCAAAGAATTTGTTGTTGTTCGTATTCTCAAATTGAATGCAAAAATACTCATACAATTAAATCCATTGCATGTACACAAAATTTTCTCCCATCTTTCTTTATTCCGTGTGCGATTGAAGCAAAATTTAGGAAGGACTAAGTCACGTTTAAATTTGAACCAGTGTGTGATGGCCCATTGACCCTAAAATTCGTCTTGGAGAAGTCGTCAACACATTGATAGTATTCTGTGTTGCTGATCACACGACTTTAGAATTTTGTGACAGAATTTGACATAGACAATCAACGCGTTAACCATTTGCGTTGACCGTCCAAACGTAGCTTATCGCAAGAGTGACCAAAGCCATTGATTATTTGAAGTAATTGGGAGTGTTTTAAGAGATCCAAGAACTACTGCACAGTTGAACAACAATCCAAAACTAAAGCCACCAAAATTACGTTACACTAAGCAATCAGCTGTCAGTTTGAGGAACGTATACAACTTTTCCGTAGTGTCGTATTGGTTAAATGGTAGCATTCATCACTCTCCTAGAATATAATCTAGGAAATATATAAAGCAGATGCCCAACTTACCATTGAGCCAGATGACTTCTTTGGATAGATTGCTACCGCTGATTTCCTTATAGGCAATTCATCGAATTGAACAACAAATCAAGACTTTAATCATTACTCCTGTAAAGTCGTCTAGATTGTCAAAAGTGATTATGCCAAACACAATGTAACCTTCATCTGGCTAATACTACGCTCCCACTGGTCACCTAACTGAGATTCAAGTCAACTACGATCAATTTCCAATCCACTAGATTAACAAAATAAATTTGTATGGTTAATCCCCGGGATTTGAAGAAGATTAAAGTAAAATCTACTGAAATCTTGGCTCAGCTGTCGGTAGTAAAAACCTTCTTCAATTCTCAGAGATTTATTATACCAACTTATTCTGTTAATCTAGTCGATTAAAAATTAATCCTGTTTAATTTTCATAGGGCTAATGGTCTTACAAATCAAATTTACCCATAAAATGCTGAACGCATTCATTCGAGAATCGAATTTTTTTCATAGTTTGACATAAATGACACTTGCTACATCACTTCCTCTTTATAAAGGGCCCTAAACACTATCAATGTTACTTGTCAGATATTAATAGCCGTGTTCCTTTGGAGGTGGCGAAACACTCACGAGTACCTTGCTAGCCATTTTCAATGGAACGCACAGAATTAATTTGCCTGCAAATCTCATCTACTCGCATTGAAAGCATGAGTTTGGTAGCACTAGATTATCGTTTGGATCTACCCAAGAGTAGTTCGCCACCTCCAAAGGAACACGGCTATTGATGGTTTTTTTAAATAGACATTGATGAACAAAATCATCTACAAGTATCAATAAACATTGACACTGTTGTAACTTGTTAGGGAATTCATCGGTAACAGTGGTGTAAATCTAAATATTGTTGGGTCGCGTAAATCTATCATTATTAGCTGTCAGCTGTCACGAACATTAAAGAGCATAGCAACGATCAATATTATCTACCTAAATCGAGACTCGTTGAAGTTATATTGACAGTTAACAAATATGGTGTGTAGGGCCCTTAAGAAAATATGAAACACCATTTGCATTTTGAAAAGTGCTGCCAAAGTTAATCTACTCGTTAATCTTTTTGTGTGCTGTAGATTAATTTTATCTAAACGAGATTTTAATTACTTTCGGTGTAAAAATAAGATTGGAAAAAAAATATTTAACTGCATACTTCCTTCCTAAACACTACTTATTTCGTATGTTTAAACTATACCACCTCAATCAAATGACACAGAGTGTATCTTAACATCTATGTAAACAATCCATCTCATGTTGTGTGTTCTTTGGCGCGGGCCAGGGATGTTAAGTGGTATTTATGTGGTTTATTTGCGGCAAAGATGATGATGGTGATGATTATTATCATTTGGCCCACTTAGGAATGCGGGCGGTTTGCTTGATTGAGCAAAAACGATATACATACCTACATATATAGAAGACGATAGGTTGTGAATTAAATTGATTTCTGAAATTGCATTCCAACATGACAGACAATTTAATTGGAAATGATTCACCGGAACTTTGAAATGTTTAGATACCTTAAGATATATCCAAATAATCGTCACGGTATGGCGGCTTTGATGAAGTTGTCAATATTGTTTTGACGCTACAATGTATTTGTATATACGACTCCTGCTACGACTGAGATACGTCTATAATATGTATATTGATGATGACGTGACGTTTGAGGAACTCGCGACTGGAAGAACTAAGTTTTTATTGGTTTTCTGGAAATAAAATTGAGCGCTCGTAAAATTATTTGCCAATTGTTAAAATTCTCTTGCAAAGGTTTATAGGTATAGGTCTAACTAGGAAGGTATAGGCATAAGTACCTTCATTTACCAGATGAAATAGCTCTAAATGCTGGCATGCGGAATGTCGTTCTGGTGACTGGTGTGGTCATTACTTATTGAGTGTAGCTAAAGAACATAAAGTCAGAACGTTTTCATTGCAAATAAAAGTTGCAGTAAATAGCGATTAGCATAATTTTGTGAGACTGTTTTCGGTTGTATAGTTGGTTTTATGTTGAATTTTATGGAATAAAATGAGAATGCGATGTTGGCAGAAGTGATTAGATTTGGAACCTTTTCGTAATATGAAGCAGATTAAAAGGGGCTCTGTCATTGTTGGCGAGCAATAAAAATTTACGTTTGGCTGGTGAAGCTATAAAAAAACCAGAATGTTACAATGTTGTTTGGAATATTACTTTATTATGACAAGAGGAAATGGTTTACGCTTTCATAGAGAAAAAAAAAAACTTTGATTGGGATAAGTACTCCATTTAATCAAATAAGTGAAGTGAACTTTAATTTTACCGGAAGTATAGTAAATCTAATGCTGGCTACCAGACGAGACTTTTGTAAGCTTTGACATTTCTTTAAAAAAAATATGATAGTTTAGGAGCAATTTAAAATTAAGCTCCTCTCCCCAACAATAAAAAGCCCTGGTCCAAATTTTAGGGTATGATTTATAAAATTGTCCAACGAAATTCAGTGTTGTCGGAATTTTTTATGAAGTGAATGTCTAATCCAATCTGTCAAAAAAAAATTGGTTTCTTCATTTTCCCCAGCTTCATATGAAGACGTCAGTATATTACAAAATAGGCGTGTTCAGTAGAATGAGATCTCAGATATTTCACCTCGTCCAAAAGTGAGCTAGCGAATCCAATTTTTTTTCTTCCCAGGATTTTGACAGAAGAACTGAGGAATGTAGCTACTGAATCTTGTTCAATGATAATGAAAATACATGTAATCGTTAACGGATTTATTTTTTCCAAGCCCATTTAACATATTCAAATAATTCGTATTAAGGTTTTTTTTTGTACAAATGCATCTTAGACGCATTCGTCCGCATAAACAACAAAAATTGGCTACTACTTCTTGCGAAAAATTGCCAAATCATCCGAGAGTATCCCTTGTCATGAATAAGTGCCTTTCACTTAAGCCATTCGGATTCGGCAGAAAAGTTTGAGCCCCTTCACTTCCTGTTAACAAAGAAAACGCACAAAGAAATGGTTGAACGTTGTTAGTCACTCGATCTTGGGTCTCCTCCCAAATTTATTTATTTTTGATGCAGACGAAGTTTTCGAAAACGATAATTTTTAAGTCTTTTATTTATTCATATTAATTTCGCACAAAATCTTCCAAATACCGCAATTTCACTTTAAATTTTGCAAAATTAACATATTTTTCTTAATTAAATTTGTCGGAATAAACAATCAAATGAGCCAATCCATACAATGTGTTGCGTTACGTCAACGTACAAAACTGACAGGGAAGTAACCCAAAGCTAACGGATGCGATGGACGCAACGGAAAAAAGTAGCCGATTTTTTAACTTTTTGCGTTTATGCAGTTTGTCTATAATTTCAGAATAAATAATTAAAGAGGCCGATCCATACAATCCGTTGCATTACGTCAAAGTATAAAACTGACAGATAAGCTACCCATAGCAACGCAACGAAAAAAAATCCGATTTTTCAACTTCTCGCCTCCTTCTCCGCTTATAAGATTTTTGCACTGATCCTGATGAAATGGCGCAATTTCGAGAACTCAATTTCACAAAATTACGAAAAGTTCCGACACTACAAGTGAAAACTTTATATTGAACGGCTTCGGGTAAAGACATGTACAAATGCCAACAGAAAATAATTTTCATAAATAAACAAAACTGACAGCAAATAAGTTCTGTTTGTTTACCTATTTGAAAGACATGTGAAAACTGTTATAAAACACAATTTGGATTTGGAATGCCATTTCATTAGATGTGGGCGTGGATGTAATAGAAATTGTCCAATTTCGAAGATAATTTCGAAAAATATATCAAAATTGCACAGCTTTTTACGGTTGATAAAAAAGTATCTATTAACATAAACCTTTAAAAAAGTGAGCCCACGCAAGACGCCTGACAGATGTGAACCATAAATTTATATATAAATATCTTACTGACTGACAGTGTTTTAGTAAAAGACTGTATCAAAAACTTTGCAGTAGTTTTTTGAAATTTTGAGTAAAGAATACCAACTATCGCATGGATTTTGTTTCCTCATGATCTACTGCTTGAACACAATAGAATGCTGCAACTGGAACTGTAGCTGCAGCTGCAATAGCTGTCAAAAAGTATCGTTCGTGTTTTTTTTTTAAGTGCCCTGTACCGCAACTGTACTGCTTTCTTACATTTGATTTGTTGATATCATTTGTTGTGGCAGTTGATTGCATCTTTTGTGAGTTTTGTGAACATGAGGAATTGAAAAGATTTTGAAGCTCAATTCAACCCCTGTATTCCCTGTGTTCCGTTTGCAGCTAGGTTGCGTTGTGTTCGCCTCATTGAAAATATGTGAATTAGATATTTTGACAGCTACTAAACCTGGTGTGATTGCATTAGTATGCGTGTTTGTGTAACGCATATTAACGTAATTTTGTGAACAAATCAGCGGTTTTTTCGCAATCGCGATGTTCCATTCAAACTAAATGTTTTTCACATCAAAAAGAGATAGATGATTTCTTGAGTGGGTGAAGGCACAGGGGTGTCATCTTCTTTTGATAAATGGGGAAGTTTTTCTTTTCATTCTGTTTACTTTTTGATATGTGTTGTTTGTCCTTTTTTAAATATGTCAAGGTGTCAAGTTCATATTAAGACTTTTCCAGACCTTGACCAAAACTGCCAATTGTCACAATTTGTTCCCTTTTTTTTGCCAAATCCTGTGCCACACTTCACAAATTATATAATTTTGGGCAAATGAGAGCGCTCACGAGATAGAAAGACATTTAACCAAAAAAGAAAAATGAAAATAAAGCTGTTGACTGAGGGTCGCCCAAATGTTACTCTTATATACTTATTTTTGTTGTGGCAGTTTTGCTAGGTTGTATTTTTTTTTGTTATCAATTAGTAAATCAATTTATTTTTATAGCATTTATATTTCGTTAAGCGTTTTCCAATAAGAGGTGTTATTTTGATATTCAAAGAAAAATGGCATTTTTTGAGAAAAATGATCGGATGTTTATTTCATTATAAAGAGGAAGGTATGCCGTTAATAATGGAACACAACATCAGCCAAATGGCCGCCACGACCACGCTTACAGGATCATATCCTTTTCATGAAATTTTCCATAACCAAATCGCAAAGTGGCCTCCCCAATGTCCTCGATAGCCTCACGAATTCCATCTTTGAGGTCTTGAATCGACGCTGGGCTGTTGGCGTAGACCTTATCTTTCACGTGGCCCCAAAGGAAGAAGTCGCAAGGTGTTAAATCACAAGATCTCGGTGGCCAATTGTGATCACCTCTTCGAGAGATAACACGGTCCGGAAACTTTTCCCGTAAAAGATCGATGGTTTCATTGCTTGTGTGGCACGTAGCGCCGTCTTGTTGAAAGTAAACGTTGTCCAGATCAATACCATCAAATTCCGGCCATAAAAAATCATTAATCATCTCTCGATAGCGCAATCCATTGACCGTAACTGTTGCTCCAGCCTCATTTTCGAAAAAGTAAGGTCCAATGACCCCGCCGGACCATAAACCGCACCAAACAGTGACGCTTCGAGGATGGAGAGGCTTTTCAACAATAACTCTTGGGTTTTCCGAGCCCCAGATGCGACAGTTTTGCTTGTTGACGTAGCCTCCGAGGTGGAAATGGGCCTCATCAGTCAAGATGATTTTTCGATGAAATTCCGGATCATTTTCATGCATTTCAAGGACCCAATCAGCAAAGACACAGCGTTGTTGATGATCAGCCGGCTTGAGTTCTTGTGTTAACTGAACTTTATAAGCCTTAAGACCCAAGTCTTTATGCAAAATACGGTGTAACGACGTTTGTGGAATGCCTAATTCCAAAGAACGACGAGGAATGGACAAACCTGGGTTTTCTTCAACACTTTGGGCTACAACAGCAATATTCTCAGTTGTTCTTGAGCGACGTGCACGGGTTTTATTCTTTACATCACTAACTTGTCCCAACAGCTCGAATTTGTCCACCAATTTCTGCATTGCGGTCCGACAAGGTGCTTCACGACGACCCAAAAATGTTTTAGTTTTACGAACCGTCTCCGCCAAATTTTCACCATTTTTATAGTGAATTTTAATAATTTCAATGCGTTGTTGAAGCGTGTATCGTTCCATTTTTATTAATGGCGTAGTTTCTACTTGTCAAATGTCAAAAAATGACAGCTTCAAAAGTGACAGCTACCGAAATAGCGGGCTATTCAAAATAACACCTCTTATTGGAAAACCCTTTATAAACGAACTTCCTACCGTTATAAAACACTGTAACACATCTATGTATTGTATGCTGATGACGTACAATTGCAATTAAGTTGCCCAATTGGTCTTTTGGAACACTTTGTTTGCTGTCTTAATGAAGCTCTAGAGAAAATTTCGCACTGGTCTCGATCAAATGGGCTCTTATTAAACCCATTAAAGTAAAAATGTCTAGTCATATCTAAAAACCCAGTTGATCTTCCTTACTTTCCTCCAGTGTTACTGAACAACGTTCCAATTGAATCTATGTAGTGAAACAGCTAAAAATTTAGGAGTTCTCTTCAACCGCAGATTAACGTGGGATACTCACATCAATTATATAGTCGGTAAAACTTATGGTGCGCTCCGTTCAAAAAAAAAAACAGTACAACATTTCACTCCAATTAAAACTCGCACTACGCTTGTTAAAACGTTAATAATACCTTTTTTGCTCTTGTAGTTTTGAAAGCAAGAGAAAACTTAACGTGGCATTCAACAGTGCTGTACGATATGTTTTTGGGCTACGCAGATACGATCGTGTACCAATTTTTTCAAAACAAGTTTTAAGCATGTCATTCAACAGTTTGCTAGAGTTCCGCACCCTAATACTATTCTCTAACATCTTGCTTACCCGTGAACCGTTTTATCTATATGAAAGAATAAGAACGACTTCTTCAGGTAGATCTGGGCAACTCATTCATCCAAGATACTCTTCCCTTACATCTGAACGTCAATTTTTCGTCAATAGTTTTTTGTAATAGTTCCATTAATTGTTATATTGAACCTATCACTATTTTATAAGATATTATATCTTACTGTGTAAGGAAATCGAATTTAAATAAAATAAAATTAAATTAAAATTAAATGTATACATGGAAATTTGGAAGATTTTTTGGCTTTGCTTATGATTTATTGAAAATTTTGATTGTGATTTATCATAGATCCATAGCAACACTGTAGTCGATTTTTGTTTTGTTGTTTAAAAAGTGTCAACAATTGTTGCTCAAAAAGCGTTCCAAACTTTTTTGGCAGTTTTCTTCTCGCTAAGAGGATTTCATCCCCACTCCACAAAATTTGACAGACTGTCCATTTTTTCCCAAAAAAAATCTGGAACAAACTTATTCGAAGCGATTCTACACTAACCAACGCAACGTCCCATTTCAAAAGAAATTAACTTGCGGCTAAAGATGTTTCGCATCAAAAATGGTAGCGAAGCATTTTCTACAGTAGGACCTCCACCTCAGTAATTTGAATACTCGGTAATTCGAACGCTTCAATAATTCGAACACTTATTTTGTATTAGTTGTTACCTACTTTTTAACTTGATTTTTTCTTTTCCTTTACGGTTAAATTTACCATTTACATTTTTTTTTGGAATCAATGAAAATGACAAGATTTTTCCTTATAGACGGGAAGATAAATTTGAGGTTGTGCGTTGTCAATAATTCTCGGTTTTTGTATTCAATTCACGCGCTATTGCTCCTATATCAACTGCCTGGACCAAATCGGAAACTTTTTGAAATTAATTAAATTTTTTGACAAAAACAAAGTTCTCCGGTCTTTGATTTCTGTTGTGCATGGTTTTACTTTGAAAAAGTTATATTAGACGAGTTTTTTTTTGGGAAATTTATAGCAGTAAAATTTCCCTCAGTAAACCCATACAAAAATGACACAAGGAAATTGTAAATAAAAAAAAATTCGATTTGCAGTACGCTGTTCGACGAGCGAAATTAATAATTGTAGCAGATTATTTGGAGAAGTCTCCGTTCTTTTTTTCGCACTGTATTAACTGCGGAAAAGTGACATTTGAGTTTTATTCGTGTTTGTATTTGTTGTTTCTTTCATTACAGCATGCATTTCTGTGCTTATTCGTCAATTGGCATTTTTTTTAATTGTGTTAGAATATTTTGGTGAACATTTTTCGCTGTCGTGTTGGAGACGACCAAAAAATTTTGTTTCGCATCAGCAGCGCACTAGGCTTAAACAATAACAAAACCAATACATCCCTACACTTAATTGCTGGCTTATTTATCGAGATTATTTTGATTTTGTTGTTGCTTCCCTTGGGGAATTTTAGTTTACTAGATTAGATATCTTAATATCTTAGCTAAAAGAACTTCTTTTTTCATTCACGCCCTATTCCATTTGAGCGAAAAAATGAATTTACAATATTAAACCGTTGTAAAAAAAAAAGAAAGAAAGTTCGTTACTCCTCGCACCTCGTATTAAAAGTGAAAGGAAAATAGACCTTTTTGTAAAGGCTTTACTAGAGGACATTTAATGGAATCTTTTATTTTCAAAAGGAATGAATTTACATATTACCTATCGTAAAATCAACAAAAACGTGTAATTTCTCAACTTGGAAAACCCCATAATTTAACACCAAAGGTAGGTATGTGCATGAAATCACAGAAAGAACGAGAGGAAGTTTAAAAGCAATTTCCCATCGACATTTCCTCGTCCATCTTGTTTTTTTTTTTTTTCTCTCTGGGGAGCAGCAGCTCAAAGGAGTTGGTTTTCGTTTTTTTGTTGGTAGGGGTTGGGGTGTGTCATGCAAATATTAATATCGAGGTTACGCTAACCGTACATTCAGCCAGCCATTATCCTTATGTTATTTTGTTTTACTCTCGTTTTTTTTTTTTTGTCAGGCTCTTAGACTTAACTTCCGGTGTGCTATTGCTATGGGTTAAGACCTGATGTATAATGTTCCTTTTTATAGAACAAATTCCTTTATTGGTGTCGCTTGTTTCGAGGATAATTACTCTGCTGATCCTGGTAGGTAGGTTAGGTACATACACTTTGAAGGAATGTTGTGGGCTAAGAATGCTTGCATGTTGCATTGTTTATAATATGCGCACTTAAGGGGCCATTTCTAAGTAAAATATTCCACAGTGGGCTATCGATCCCCAAAAGGGGCGAGTTTAATGTTAAAAATAGAATGTTCGACTTGGCCGGTGTGGTGTATACCTACTGTATATATGATAATGTTGTGTATGGTGGTGCAAGCCCTAATGAGTTTTGCGTGCTAAGAAGGCTTTTAGTAAGAACATATTTAGTTTTAACATAAAAGGGCATTGAGTTTTTTGTATGATGGGTGGAAGACTGGAGAGTATATAAATAGCTGTTTCTAATAGTGTATAGCTGATAAAGAGGTAAAACGGGGAAGGGCCAAAGAGGCTTTATTTGGAATTTTCAAATTATATTAATTAGAGATTTCAAACTCTTTTTTACCATCAGCCCCGCAAACCCCATCCTTATTTTATGCCAAAAAAAACTTTCGACAAAGGAATGTATGGTATTTTGTCGTCAAGTAAACCCTACCCAGTTATGTCGCGGTTAAGAACCCCCATCAGGTATGAAAAGGTCAAAACAAACAACTTTGTTTTGAGTTTGATTGACTAGGATTAGTTTTAAAATATTTTTGTTTCTTTGTTTTCTTTGGCCTGGGGACGACTAGGTGGAACTTCTAGAAACAAGAAATCAGCATTTGAAATTTCATGGAAACCACTTAAGTAAATTCCTTAAAGCATTAAAGACCAAAAGAGCTAGCAACGTTTTCGGGAAAGAATTTTAAGATGCCTTTGATATATCTTTTCTCTCTTGCTATCTCGGTTGGCATAAGGACAGTGTGGCTGGTGAAAGATGTTGCGTTTTCATGGGCTGGTATGGTACTAGTGAAATTTTAATTTTTGCAGTTATTTGAAGAACATTATTTATTTTTATCCAATTTAATTTGTTTTGTCCAAACATTTATAAAAACCATGCCAAACACTATCAAATTAATTACATAATTCAATTTAAAAAAAGTGTTTTCTTTGTTAGTTATTTCTCCAAAAAAAATGAAGTTAAAAGTTTTAGTAATTTCTCAGTAAGGAAAAAAATTAAAAATCTCAATGCTCAGCGAATTGAATAATTTTATTTTTTTTACAAAAATAAATATTGTATTTCTAACGAAATCAAATTGAAATCGATTTTCAATTTCACGGGAAATGATATTCCATGTTCTACAATTCGTGCGTTTTCGAAAATTTCGAAATTGCTTTGAACTGTCAAAATTGAAGGTGCATCCGTTTTGAATTGTCTTTCAAAGTTATAGTGTGGATCAGGACCTGTTTTAGTAAAAATTTAGAACTGCAGAGATGTTTGTTCAAGAGCTATTTATATTACTTTCATTGTTTTTTATTTTATTTTAAACGTTTATCTAGACATGAAAACAAAACGTAAAAAATTCCGCCGAATACATTTGTATTTGCTAGACGACGTAGACACGGTACCTCCATTTTCTTCATCTTCATTGCATTTTTTTAATGTGTAAACATCTATGGCGGCGATAGAGTGAAATAATAACGTGCACTTTCCTCTGTGCCACGTTACAAGGTCAAACTTTACGATGCAGCACGTTACGTTACGAAAATCTGCATAGTAGAATATTGGGTAGGTTCAGTGACAAAAATCTGAAGATCCCCTTCAAGCAAACTAGTCCGTTTTGGATCCGTTACGGATCTTCAAAACTGCGCTTGGTCAAACGTTGATGTTTACACACATTAACCGTGAGTTCCAGCACTCACACGTTTTTTTGTTTCTTCAGCTTTGAGTTCCAGCACTCACACATTTTTTTTTTTCTTCAGCTTTGAGGAAACACCAAGAAATTGCGGTTCCTTGCGCTTGTCGTTTTCAATAAGCAAATCATGCTGGAGTCTTTGATTTTTTTAGTACCACTTTTAGCACAGGTTCTCTCGGCTCCCATTTAAATAGTGGCGGCGCATCATATTCTAATGAACGTAAAGATATCTATTCTCTCTTTCAATACAAAATGAATTACGTGAGGCAGTCTTTAGTAAACTATTCGTGGAAATAACACGTTAACAGTCAGCTGAATGTGGAGTAGCGGCCAATGTCTGCGCCAAAAACGTCAACAATTCGTTACACATTGAAGCGTGTTCGTTGGTTTTCAAATGCGAGATGATTTCTTGCAAAGATATTTCATGTAACTCTTCAAAGCCACAGAACTAACTGAATTGAAGATAAAGCAGAGAGTTGGTGGACTTTTTCTATGTTGCAGTTAGTCTTTTCCAAATTTATGGATTGATAGACTGTCTCAATTTATTCTATGACGGGTTCAAAGCGTTTTTTTTTTTAAATCACAGAAGAAGTGACAGCAATACAAATAGCGATAGAGATCGGAACATTTGTGTTTTGATAAATTTTTGACAAGTGGAATGTGTTCCACAACACCTGATATGGGTATGGGTGCGTTCTATGATGAATATCCAATGAATGCGTTCAGGTGTGAAGTCTTGCTCATTCAGTTGTTTTTTTGGGATGTTATTATTTGTGAAAAAATAAACACTGCGGAAATGTAGATTTGCGATTAAGATTCTAATTTAAGAACTGTAGAAATTCTTACAACTGCGGACTTAAAACAGAACTTGCTGTGGATAAAAATGGATAGAACACTGTGCGTTAGCCGTTTTGTTGAAAATACAGACCCATTTACTCCATCGACACTTATCCGTTACTGCGTTTTCAAAGAAAAAGACCTTATGATTTTTTCAGCTGAGATATGACAAAGTGGGGCTTTAAACAAAATTCATATACTGTTGCAACATTATTTTGGTTATTAGTGTTCCAATTTCATTTAACGTTGTGCATACAGCTTTTTCGCTATACATAAATTCGGATTAATTACAAATGTCAAAAATACAATGAATAAAATCCCTTCTTCTCTGTAAACACACAAACAAGCTGGACGTTTTATTTAAAGCTACTTTGGTAATTTGCACAAAACTAAGTAATCTAATTACTTTTACAACATATAAATATATAATCCCGTTGCACAATGGGACAGAGTGACCCAAAAGCTGGCAAATAATTGAAAAATTAAAATGGGTAGTGATATGTACATATTTGTTTTTATTTTTGAATTAAGAAATATCTTCTCTATTTTAAAAACACGAATGATATTTTTATAGATTTTACTGATTCAACACAAGGTATAGGCTCTTTTTTTCTGGGTTCAATCAGAAGTAAAATATGTTAATACCAAAAAATGAAATTTATAAAAAAATCTGTAAAACAGAAGTGAAGTCAAGTCAGTCGTTAAAAAGTGTACTTTTAATTTAAAAATGTCTTTAATCTCGTTGACTTTTAGTTGGATTGTTCCGGGCTCGTTCGAGTCGTAGTTTATGAGTCATTAAAAAATGGTGATATCTGTTTTGTGATGTCGTTAAAAAATTCAGCAATTTTCGTGTGTTTTTAGGATTTTTCGAATGCTCTTTTTTTAATCTCAGTTTCTAAGAAAAACTCGTGTAGTAGGGAAGGTCTATTTCTCCTCATTAATGAATTGACTCAAAATGGATGATAATTTGAAATAAAAAACAACGGCAACAACAACACTTACAATATTATGCCTATATTGAAGTTATAAAACTATCTTAAGAAAAAAGTAGTTTTCGTAATTTGTAAATAAAACTAAAAGACCGAAAACCATTTGATAAGAAGAGCCCAACTAGAACCTATTTACCAAATATCTTAAAAACAAATCAGAACAAATTATTTTTTTCCTTATTTTCCCAAAATTTAGATTTGGAATAATTTTTTTCCAAACCTCTTCTAACTAACTTGATTCAATAATAAATCGAAAGACTATATTTCTGGCTTTCAAAAGAACCTTAAGCATAATGAAGTTAGTCATTTTTTCGAAAATTGCCGCTACTGCCTAATTGGGGGGAAATAAACCCCTTCACATACGATTTTTTTTTTAGTGGGCGTGTCGTCGGATGGGTTTGGAAATATATTCATCGCGGCGTCGCTTCTATAGCAAAAATGTAAAATAAAAGGTGAATGTATACCAAATATTAGGAGTATTCAGCCCCACTGTGCTCCGGTAAAAGCAAATTTGACAGAAGAGTGTTAAATAATTATAATTTCTTTAAAAACAAACTAATATGTAATGTCTAAAATTAATCAAACGTCAAAGTACAAATTATAAGGGCAGAAGTTTGCCAAGTGAGAAATTAAGCTCCGCAATTTGCGTTCAACTCTCATTGTCAAAATCACAGTTGTTTTACTAAAACTCCAGTAAGAACAACACGGCTCCAGACAGAAATGAAAATTGTGCTTGTTCTTGAATGCAACGACAAGTCTTACAACAAATTATTGAATTTTTTATTTGAAAAGTTAATCAAAATTTGAAAAAAATGTGAATTTTTTGTAAAATATAAGTCCCGTTTGACCTCAATTCTGACAGCCATCAGAGCAATATTTTTGTTCCTCAATATATATTAGTCCTAACAATAACTGCAACTGCACACTCAAAAATGAGAAATTGCCTCTTTTACTGTTAAACTCAATGTGACATTTATAACATTACTCTTTCGTTTAGAACGAAGTTGAGTTCTTGGGTCAATAAACTTTGATATTCCTGTTCATTTTGGATGCCACGTAGTACGTAATCCTGATTTTCCTAAAAAGGCTATAGCTGCTACCGGGAACGAATTATATATAGATACTGTGATTTTGAGTTATGACACAACATTGCCACAGCGATGACAGTCCGAACTTTAAAATCTCATTGCAATATACGTTTTGACATTTGTCTAGTTCATAGTGGCAACTCCCAACCGATGATGGGGGTAAAAAACGGCCCCTGTCTGTCAGAGTGAACCATGTTTTTTTGGCAAATTTCCAAACCTAATCTGCAGTTAGTCCCTTCTTTTTTTTTTGTTTTTTTTTTTGTTTTTGTGGTGATGGTTTTTTGTCATCGTCGTCGTCATCCTCGTCAGACAGAGCCATGGATTTTCTCTTACAACATGCAGCCAGCAGCGCAGAGGGAAATCGAATTTCGAACGTGCCTCTCCCTTAACTAAGCGAGATTGTGAATCCAACTCACGTCGCGTAAGTCGTGCTGTTTAATTAAGCACACTGACACTAGTATTACTATTCACCCAGAAAGAAAGACAGAGTCTCGCACTCACAACTGGGTGCCGGTCATTAGGCTAATGGCTGACGATGTTTGCGCATCCATTTAGACGGGCAAAACTGTTTTCTTTTTTGTTTAATTTTCTTTATTTGAATCAATAATCATCTTTCTAAATAAATAGACAGACATACAAACAAACAGACGGATAGACGGACAGAATATTATGAGTACCTATTTTTGGATGTTTGTGCAATGCAATGAGAATTTTGTTGACGTTAGTAATCAATGTGAATGTGATTTTTACACGCGAATGCGTTTTGAATGCGATTCGATATTACAAGTATGACATTTCAATATAATAATGTGCAGCTCCACCTTACTGCGAGATTGATTGGGATCGTTCTCATGTATGACAACCAGAAGTCCGTTCAAAATGAGGAAGGGGCTTTTCATTTTCATTCTTCACTAAGCATGCACCAAAGACCAAGGAGATGTGAGTGGAGAGGCGATGATGGCAAACGGCTGTGAATTTAACAAGAAAATAATTTGCATTTAAATCACGAAAAATATTAAATTAATTAATCTAATCATTTTGTTGTACAATTAGAAACAATAATTGAAGCAATTATATAATAAGATAGGTAATGGTGAGCTTGGGATATTGAAGTCGTGTGTTTGTTCTGTTGGTGGGGGGTGGGGGGGTATAAGGTGAACAAGTAGAAGTTAAATAATGTTGCTTCTGAGCATGGCTGTTGTGTTAATTTTTCATTCATATTCAAAGCTTTTTAACATTATGTTCTTCGTAAATTCTAAGAAATATGAGACTTTGAACTATTAATCATTTTAACTTTGTATGATTTCTCGGAACAATCAAACCTCTCAGCCTAGTCCCGTAACCACGAAGAGTATAATTTCCTTGAAATGTCGGTAAGAAAAAATGTACAATATTTCTTATTTAATACGGTTAGTTCCGAAAAAACTTAGAAAAAGTTAAAATTCTAATAGAAAAGCTAGGAAAAGATGAAAAATGATAAAGTCAAATTGTACCTTGATGGGTTATTTTTTGTTAGGCTAATTATTTTTATCTTCTTCGGTGTAAATCTTGAATCTCCCTTACAGATATTGGCCATAATATCAAGATTTCTTGTTTATTTTCAATGGAAGAGTTGCATTATTTGTCAATTGGCTGCTGTTCAGGAAGGCAATAAATTTGGTTTTGTCTTCCGATGTCATAGAAAGTATTCATCTCCTTCAACCTCGAAAGCTACCATCACCCCCCCCATTTCATTTACGTTCGCTCACGAATATCATAACTTTCACCTAGTGAGCGGCGAGCAACAAAATCCTGAGTGATAGACAAAGTTATATACAAACCCGATAATGCGAAAAAGTTAGTTTCGTTTTAATTTTCATCGTTTCTCGACTATTTTTATCGATGCGATAGTTACAGAACATATGGGTCCAGGATATTTCGACAATTTCGAAAAAAATATAATATAACTGGATCGTATATGAACTTGCTCGTTTGGCTTAACAGCTGTAATAAAACTACTCGTTCTAAATGAGCTAATACCTATGTTCTGCATCTACATAGTTCTAAACAGTTTCAGACCGCCCGATTTAGTTATTTTTAATCCGAAGCCGTTTCACACCTCAAAAAATTGTGCTTTTCATTCTACAGAGACCTCTCAAATGAGAGTACAAAATTCCCTCTCTTTACCATTGTAAGTCCGAGAAATTTTTTCCTGGCTATTTCTTGCTGATTGTCAAATGATTTATTCGGATAAATTGAAGTAACAAGGTTACCCAAGTGTTATTTTTATTTATTTTTAGTTTTGGTAAATGGGCATGTTTTTTTTATTATTTAATTTATCTTTAACCTGTCCAAAAAATTTTTATAAAATTAGCAAAAATGTTGAATTGCATACTTCTGGTATATTGTTGTGTTTTTTGAAAAAAAGCTCACTGTATAGCTAAGGAATGTTTATTTTGTTTTTAGATTAATAAACTTCAGATTAGTTTAATTTTTGTAAACACTCCTTCTTCAGCCAATCATACATTGACAATATTTTTTTAGAAGAATTTCCCTCAAACCTCTCTAGTCTCTATCGACATAAAGACTGATATTGTTACCAAACAAATATGTATGCTTAAAGATGACTTCTCTCCCGGTTCCGATGGTTTATCCGCCATATTATTTAAGAAATGTGTTAGTTCGCTTTGTAAGCCCCTAACATCTTTATTTTGTCTTACACTCTCTCAAGCTATCTTCCCAAAATTATGGAAGGACTGCTTTATTTTCCCTATCCAAAAAAAAAAATGCTAAGAACGACATATCCAACTATACGGGCCAAACTTTCTTCTATCCCCAAGCTTTTCGAGAGCATTGTTTATGACGCCCTTTACTTTCACTGTAAGCTTATCTTTTCTTCCCAGCAGCACAGTGTCTTAAAGGGTAAAGATTGACTACAACTAACCTAACTGAATTTGTCTCTAGGGCACTTAATGCATAACCACAGATTTTAGCAAAGCTTTTGACAAAATATGTCACCAAAACCTTTAACTCAATGCCTTTGGATTTCCACACTTTTTCATCTCATGGTTGAGATCGTACCTTGGGCCCTCTAATCTCATATCTATCTATTACGCATAGATGAAATGAATATGATTAAGGTCATTTTTACCCCTAGCCTAATGACCTTCTCTTACTCCAAAACGACATTAACTTATTCCAAACTTGGTTCGATAAAAATTTCTTAGAACTCAACGTTGCTAAATGTCAAACTATAACCTTCTCCCGTAAACGATTACCCTCACCCCCCGCAGAACTTCTTACTTTTGTTACGGACCCATTCCCATAGTTTGTTCCATTCGAGACCTTGGAATTATTTGTGACTGTGAGCTTAACTTCCGCACTCATTCCGATCACATATAATTAACAATTCCAATACCTCTCTCGGCTTCATAAAACGTTGGTCTAAAGAATTTTCGAAACCTTATACGTCACTTAGTCCCTTTAAATTACTTTCGTTAGGCCTCTTCTTGAATAGGTAAGGTATGGCAGCCAAGTTTGTTCGCCATATCAGAACTCTCAATCCCGAAGAATGGAAGCTGTGCAAAGTAGATTTCTTCACACGGGATAAAATTACAAAAACAACAATGTAAACAAATGGACTTTGGAGGGTGAAACGTACGAAACATTGTCATCTTCATATCTTCTTCTTCATCTTCTAGAAAAAACAATTGTAAGACAAACTTGTAGAAAATTGAATTTCCTACAAAATATGTTAAGTAACTTTTTTTCAAAATTCACTCATGTTAAAAAGTTACAGTGCATTTTGTTGAAAAAAGTAAGGGTGGATTTTATAATATCCGTCATATCTTTTTTTGTTTGTCACTTTGAAAAAAAACTATTGTTCTAAAAGTAAAAGTAGATCCTTCAATTATCTATATTTTTTGCCTTCACAGTTTTCTTATACGAACTACACTTCTCGCTCTGCAGCGCATATAAGTTGGAGAAATCCAAATTCTAATGAAATAACACGAAGACGAATTTGGCTTTCTTTTTTCGAAATATCGAAATGGTATCACCATTCACCACACGAGCTGAGATCTACAACTTTTAGAACAATAGTTTTTTTTTCCAAGTGACAAATGAAAAGATATGACGGATAAAATAAAATCCACCCTTACTTTTTTCTACAAAATGCACTGTAACTTTTTAACATGAGTGAATTTTGAAAAAAAGTTACTTAACATATTTTGTAGGTAATTCAATTTTCTACAAGTTTGTTCTGCAATTATTTTTTCTAGGATCAAAAATACGCAAGTTACGTGGGAAAATCAAAATCACCTTTAAGAACAAAATGGCGTCCAAATGACACTATACTCTGTCCAACAAAAAAAGGCAGTATACGTCTTATGGGAAAGCTTTTTAAAAATCAGTAGCGTGCCATATTTTTGCACCATATTAAATTAAAATAACTCCTCCACAAGAAGTGTTTGCCCGCCCGTGAATTTCCAATAGCATCGGACACAGACCCAACGTCCTATTCAAAGCACATCTGAGTGCGCACTGAATTGCTGTGGCCAGTGGCGATTGGCTGCAGCTTGATGCGCATTCAGAGTTACCCTTGTCCATTTGGTAATTCGTTTAGCTTTTTTTCCTTGAGTTTCTGTTAAGGTGCTTTTGATTTTCGAGCTTTAAGAAAAAGCTTTTAATGATGAGTGTTATGTGTACACTACGACAACCCTGTGAAAGCTTTAATGAAGGACAGAATTTATGCAATCCACTGAAGCCAGAATGAGAGGCAAACGTCCTATCTTGCCTACACTGCCAATTTCTGTTGGACAGAGTATAGGTGCAATTGTGAAAAATGTAGTTTTTGGCTCGTGTATACTGATACTCTTTTGAATATCGAAGTTAAAATGCGTCTCGGAATTATTTCTCAGAGCACCATATAATGTAATCTAAATACCCCGTACTAATTCATAATATTTCCATTCTATCATTGTAATTGAAATCTTGATTATAAAACAAATTCGGATATAATGATCTAATACCTCAGTCCTTGTGAATTCGGTATAACTGATTCTCACTGAATGTTTCCCCATTTAAAGAACATCTGTTTTCATTAATCTTCTACTTAAAATGGAAAGAGATAGAGAGCCCACATCTTGTACAATGTATATAATTACATATTTTTTTTGTCTTAAAACATTTGTCGTTAAACATCCTATATATAAGCTTTTGTAATGTTATCAATCACGATTAATTGAGTGAACAGAAATGCCATGATTCGTTATTAGTATCTTTTAAACAAAAACAAAATAAGAAAAAAATTCTTAAAGCTTCTGCTACTCCTCCTGAAGTATGTACAGTGCTGCCAAAAACAGATTTTTTCCCAAAGTAATGATTTTCTTAATACCAAGTGAAAAACCAACAACTTTCCATAAGTTTTTTAATAATTTGTAAAGAGTATGAGACAAGTTAATAATAACCTTAAAAGTTTAATAGTACGATGAAAATAACAATAAAAAAAAAAATTGTATAAAGTTACTCAGTAACATGCCTGTGCAAAACTAACCGGATTTCGAGAAGATTGCGAGTCTCGATGTTAAAATAATGGTTTTTTCGAGTCTTTTGACTCAAGCCATAGATTAAAACGTTTTTACAAGTTGAGAGCTGTGTAAGGCTAAAACACGCTATAATACAAAATAATAGAAAAGTTCCAAGCCGTTATAAAACAAAAAGTAATCGCTGAAATCTTAAAAATTCCAACGTCAACGGTTTGCGACATCATTAAAAAAATTAAAAGTGCGGAAAATCAATAGAAGCAGAAACAACAATTAAAACTGACTTAAGACCCTTTTGCGACTTCAAAGACAATTTGTGATGAACTTAATCTACCCATAGCCAAGTACGGTCAGGAAGCGTTTAAGAGATTTCGGTCTTTTTGCATTTCGACCAGCTAAAAAACCTCTTCTTACTGCTAAACATCGTAAAAAAAAGGTAATCCGTAAAAGGTATTTGGGAAAGACTTAAAATTCCTAATCAAAACATTTAACTCAGGGTTGAATTTGCAAAAAATCATCTTAACCGGTCTTGAAGCAAATGGAGGAGTGTGTTTTTCAGTGATGAAAGCAAATTCAACTTATTTTACTCCGATGGTGCAAGGACAGTGAGGCGCTCAAAAGGTACGCGATTAAAGCCTGCAAATGTTCTCCCTACAGTTAAGCACGGTGGAGCCTCGGTGATGGCTTGGAGCTGTTTTTCAGGAGCAGGCTGCGGTCCTATACACCGAATCACAGGAATTATGGACCGTTTCCAATATAGGGACATTTTGGAGTCAGTAATGCTTCCATACGCAGGGGAAGAAATGCCTCTGAGTTGGGTTTTTCAGCAGGATAATGACCCCAAACATTCTTCAAAGCTGCTAAAAGAGTGATTTGCAACTAAAAATATCCGTGTCTTAGAATGGCCATCTCAATCACCCGATTTAAACCCAATAGAAAACTTGTGGGTCATTTTAAAAAGGCGGGTTTGGAAAAAAACACACGTCAACAACTTCTCTTTTTGCAGTTTTGAAAAATGAATGGGAGAATATTTTTGCTTCTGTTTTCGAGAATGTGATAAAAAACAGGGGTTACTGGACAAAATATTAAATAAATAATAAAAGTTAATTGCAAAAAAATAAAATCCCGTTAGTTTGTCACATTAAAATTTTGAATTAACTTTAATTTTTTGAAGTTTTTTTTTGTTTTGATGGATAAAGTTCCATGGTTTTTGTTTCAAATAATAAAATTTTTCAATAAAAATGGGAAAAAAAATTGCAAACATTTTGTTATTTTAAGAAAAACATTTTTTTAAAAAAACAGTTTTTTAAATTCAAATACTTTAATATTTTATTTAGTTTGATTTCTTAGAAAAAGCAAGATTAAAAAATTTCGTTTTCTTTTTACTTGGCTTCTATTCTCGATTTAAATTTTAATTCCAAGAAAGTGACAACTGGTCAGCGTTGCCAGGTTTGACAAAATTCAATTCAAAAAATGACAATTAGTCAGCATTGCCAATTTTGGCAACATATTTGATTTTTTTTCATTTTTATATCACAAACCAACAATCAATGCAGTTTACCAAAAAAATCCGGAATGTTTTTGACGCCATTGTACCTACATATTATATCTTATGCCTGAATTACGTAACAAAAAAAAGTGAAAAGTGTTAATTTTAACAAATAACAGACACAATTTACAGTGACTTAAAAGCAATCTACTGTTTTCCTGTTTTAAATTCTTTGTTCTTCCGAATATATTTTTTGTTAAATTTCTTGCATGAAAATTACAACAAAAAAAACAGAGAAGAAGTTTGAGGTCCTTTGTCCTTTAAACGCAATTTCTGTCTGAATAGAGTATATATTAACTTCAACTTTGAACTTTATGCAAATATTCCTCAATAGTTTATATCTAACTACCTATCTCTATTGGGAGTAGTCTATATTCTGGCCAGAATCACTAGTATATACGTACCTTTATAAATGTTACCCTTAAGCAGACTATTTCCCGCCCGATTTAGGGTCGAACAAAATCATTTATTCAAATCATCTTTCCTTATATACAATACTAAGAACTATTCATGTTATCCTCCCTATAGCTATCTCCATCTATCTCTCTCCCCGGATATTGCCTTATCTTCCTTATAAAAGCTATAAAAGCCTTTAAAAAAGATTCATCATTGCCTCCATCGTATTCCGATTTATTCAGCCATAAATCCTCGTGTATAAATGTATGTAATATTCTCAAGGAAAAAACACCAAATCCAAATTCGATAGTTTCAATTTGGAATTCATAAACGATTTTCAAGATCCGTTTTGAGGCAATACGAAGTATTTTGTATGAATAATATGACGTCTTATATCCTTATGTGATGTGTGTTTCTTTTTTTTTGGCAAAAAAAACGAGGACTCAGGATTTGCTATAGCCTTCATCGAGAGATATGATGCAATAGATACATACATACATATGAGTCAACTTTCAGATTTTCACTCTCAATTTAAGGTTTCTTCTATATTTTTTTCTGTCGTTATGACTAAATGGCCTTCTATATTTGTTTTAAGGGCTGGTTCCTAGGGGTTGGGAAATTCGATTGCCATCAGATCTTACGTGCCCCAGCCAACACCATCAGCTCTGTATAAATATTTTTAAATCATTGAATCAATACCCCCAAAACAAATGAGATCATACTATGCCAACAAAAAAAAATAATAATAATAAAAAAAAAAAAAAATAGATGACATCAGCCTCTGCGGATTTGTGTAACTAACTAGCTAGATAGATGCTGCTGTCGCAGCCGAGCGCCTGCCGCCGCCACTGCCGTCAACAACACCACCCAATTTGGATGAAGCTTATTCTATTTGCGCATCAGGTTTTTGGCTTAAGGGGGATGATTGGAGCAGCACGCTCGCAGTGAGTTAGCATAGATAGAAATGTCATCATTGCAAAAATACTTATTCACTACTCTTGTGATGCTACATACTACACTCGAACTTATTTATCTCTAAAGGAAATTGAATTGCTTTGAGGACGGCAACGTGTCTGGTGTCTGACTATTTGACCGGTTTTTTTCTCTGGTTTGGTTCCTACCCAAGAAACAATTTTAGCTGTTTAAATGCTTTAACAGCGCTTCCAGAGCTTATCTTAAAGCTCGTTTATTTAAGAAAGAGCTCTAGATGCACCCTTAGAGCAATTGTAGGGCTTGCTCACAGCTAAATCATTGAGTTTGAGAGCACATTTTAGCTCGTAATCAGCTTGTTATCAGTGACTATGGTGGCTTTGAAGCTCTTAAGTATGTTCATATGAAATCCTAAAAGGAGCACTTTTGACAGCTTTTTGTTTGTATTAGTTTGTGAAATTCAAATGATAAATAAATATAATAGTTATATGTTTGTAATGGTAGGAAGCGTAAACTTCATTTATTGTGAAGTCAACAAGCTAGTTAATATTTATTCCTATTGGGAAAATAATGTATCTAATTAATATTTTTCGGTTTAATGCCAGTGAATTTTAAGTTCGCGCTTAGTTTTTTCATAAATGTTTTGGAAGTACTTCGCAAAATTATAACGCGCCTTCCAAATTTTTTATATTACGCTGTGAAATATGAAAAAAAAATAAGTTGAAAAATGTAAAAATTTGCTTAATAAATATATCGAAGCACGAAATAAAATATTTTTTTTACATTGCAACAGATATTGTGTTTTATATTGAAAGCGAAGATTTTAAATGTATTAAAATGAAAGAAAACAAATATATCAAATAATTTTCATTTATGTCGCCATGTTTTTTAATATGGACGGAATTTCTCTTCAATGGAGCTGCAATATCGCTTTGAGTGTTTTGTTCTGTTATTGTAGAGCTATTTGCAGCAATGAAACAATTTTTTGTTCAGGGCTTTGTAGAAAATAGGGTGTTTTGGGAATTGAAAGTTAGAGAATGTTATGTAAATCTAAATTATAGAAAATCTAAATTATAGAAATAACTTTTAGTTCAAAGAGTACTTGCCATTGAAGTGTATATGGTTTTGTAAGCGCCTTAATTAATTTATTTATTTATGATTTAATTTTTTTAGGAAACAGCATAGTTAATTTATTTTAATAAAAAAAATTGTGAATTCCATGTCTTATTCGAATCTTAAGTTAACAAAGATAAGGGAATTAATTAATTTTCAACTATTGTAAGTTTTCCAGTTGAAATAATTTTTGTTTGTATTCTAGTTTGTAACACCCTTTAATATAAGTGGTACCTAGAATCGTTTTAAAAGAGGATTAGTATTTATTCGGCTCTATATGTGCTTTATTGTAGCTCTGTTGATGACACCACATTAGTTGTGTGAGAACATTAGTAATTCCACTCTAAAGCCGCTTTCAGTGTAGCTCTGTTAATGCTATTTTTGACATTTCGAAAGAACATGCGTTAGTATTTTACGCATGTGTTGTAAGCAGCTCTACAATGTCCCTAAGTATGCTGATATTGAGAGTTTGCTCGTTTCAAGATCTTATAAACTGCCTTAAGGAGCATATTTTTAAATCTGTAAGCGTCGTAAATTTAATAGAGCTGAAAGTGTTGTAAATTTTCAATTATAGAGCATTATTTTCAAATTCAATGTAGGGAGCTGTGAAATAATCTCTTACAGAGCTATAGCTTTCGATTTCACTATCTTGGAGCTGTTGAAAAACAGTTTTGCTTCAAATAGCTCTAACGATGTTACTTGGGTATTTTCCGTTAGAGATGAACATTTCTGGGAGGGTGGTGAGTTGGTGGTTGTTTGAGGTTGAGGTGAACCAAAAATCTAATCTCTGCACAAAGAGTTCATGGCTGATGGGATATGTAATATGAGTATGACTCATTGAGAGTTTTAAGGTGCAGGGTGTTCCAAAAGTCAATAAAAATAAATATACCATAACTACATAAATAGATGTAGTTACTGTTGACAATGTCGAACTTTCCGTTTATAAAGGGTTCTTCAATAAGGGCGGGTAGATGTTGAAATGGAATAAAACTAGCTGTGTGTGAGGTATTAAAAATATCCTGTTTTTTATTTAAAAAGGCTGATGCATATGCCATTGTGTATAGAATATGACATTGTTCAAAAAATGTCCGCCTCGGTTTCTTTCGCGATGGCACGGATCCGAGTGGTCCAATTTTCAATGACTCTTCCGCAAATAAAGGGTGTTTTTTTCAGAGGTACATATATAGAACTTTAAGTTGGCAACACTATTTTAGCTGGCGGCCATTTTGTCAGCTGTCAAGTGATATATTTTTAGTTTGGTTTGACATTTCAACATGAATAGATTGACGCCTGAACAACGCCTCCAAATTGTACAAATTTATTTTTAAAATAATGGTTCTGTTCGAAATTTTGTTTATCGATGAAGCTCACTTTTGATTGAATGGATACGTCAATAAACAAAACTGCCGTATTTGGAGTGATGATAATGCTCAAGTGTATGTTGAGACACCGTTACATCCACAAACATTGACTGTTTGGTGGAATAATTGGTCCGTGCTGGCCAGTACGTTACAGTCAATGGTGACCGCTATGGATCCATGATTACTGACTTTTTCGTTCATCAATTGAACAACCATGATGTGCAGAAGCTATGGTTTCAACAAGACGGCGGCGCCGCAATAAGTCACACAACTCGTGCCACAATTGATTTATTGAAGGAAACGTTTGTTAACCGGATATAGTTTCACGTTACGGACCGATGAATTGGCCTTCAAGATCGTGCGATTTAACGCCGGGCGCTTGACTATTTTCTGTGGGGATATGTGAAGTCACTAGTCTACACCGATAAACCCGAAACGATTGACCACTTGGAGGACAAAATTCGCCGCGTTATTGCCGATATACGGCCACAAATGTTGGATAAAGTCATCGAAAATAAATTGGACCTCCAGATTAGACTACGTCCGAGCCAGCAGCCGTGGCGGTCATATGCCAGAAATCATATTTATTATCTTTCGAATACAGTAAATTTCATGTCAATTTAAAAAAAATCATCTGTGTTTTATTTAATTTCACAGTTCTATACCCTTTAAAAAAATCACCCTTTAGATCCGGCTGAATGTGAGCTGGATTTACACAACTGACAAATTGGCAGTTTCTGGCAGTTAACTGTCAAAAAACTGACAGAACAATGAAAAAATGCATTCTTTTGGCAGTATACTTTGTATATATACAGAACTTTGAGCTCCTGGGTCGGGTGGATGTTGTACGGATGTAGGCCCAAGTCCCGATGCGAAATTCGCCAAGTAAAAGTTCTGCGAAAGCCCGAGTTCTTTGGCAAGGCTAGAAATCGACTGCCTCGGCTTCTGGTGTACACTTTCACGGACCGTGGCGATGTTCTCGGCCGATCTTGCGTTCTTTTGACGTACGAATGGCACAAGGTGCGCAACGTTCGCACTAACGAACACTCATTTTGATAATAAAACATTTTTGGCATCAGTATAACGGAATAATAAACAACAGATTTGACAGATGTCACCAAAACAACATGGACGCAACAGGGCCCACCAAAATCTACCCGCGCCAATTGAAAAACCCTTTGACAATGTCGTGGCTGGAGCCTTGTTGAGGTTTTGTTATACGAAGGTCTTGAGTTTATAGCTTTTTTGTTGCAAAGTAGAGGTGGCTATGAAGATGGCTTGATTTGGCTTCTATTAATAAAATAATTTTCAATGAATTATATCATCACCAATGAACACTATTGATGAATGACAGTCGTGAATAAAAAAGGTAGTACTTGTAACTACCCTCATATTTAAACTCTCCGGATATCTATTGAAACCTTTTTGCTTTTAAAAATACAACACCCTGTATATATTCTATGCGAGATACTTCGAAAATAATCACATAACATACTTGGAAGCCGGATGATAGCAAAAGAATTATTGAATTGGTGTAGGTTTCGAGATAAAGTACCACCTACCCACCCACATAAATACAAACATATCATTGTAAACCGATTTTATTTTTGTGTAAGGGCGTCCTCTTACTCTCATACAAGTGGACACCCGTTTTTTTTTTTGTTATTTTAATTAGCATGCTCTTTAACAATAGGATTCTTATTCCATTCCATTCCATTCCATTTTGTTTTTGTTTTTTTTTTTTTTTTAACTTTTTGATAAACTATATTTTATGTGAGTGTCTTTGTCAGAATGACAGTTCCCTAATTTCCTTCGACATTTTTAGAACATTATGTCGAATTAGATTCCTTTTTTTTTAAGTTAGGTACATATGTATAGCTTTTGAGGACGTGTGGGTGTATGTTTTTTTTTTTTTTTTTTTTTTTTTTTCATGTCACACAGTGGGTGTATGCTGTTTGAGTTTTAAATAAGGGACAAATGGTTATAGTTAAAAGGATGTCAGAATGATTTAAGGATATAGTCCTTTATTTGGGTGTAGGTAGGGTTTTATTTTGTCGATAAAGGATATAAGTTGAAGTAGGTACTAGAGGTACAGATACAGATATACATTTTAAGATGTGAATGTTTTATTGGAATTCCAATTATTTCGTAGGTTGAGATACATTTTATAATATGATATTTGTTTTTGTATTATTTAATAATAATACCCTTTTATAAATATTGATTATTTGTTCAAATAGAAATATGATTTTAGTTAGGTAAGTCAAATTATTCATTGTGTTGATTTCTAGAGATATGAATGCCTTTTTTATTAAAGTACAGTTGCGTTCAAGGGTTGTTTTTGTTTAATATGTTTGTTTGGGAACTAAGCATGCTTAAAATGCTAATAAATTCACCCTTGTGTTTCTGAAAGAATTGTCACACTGGTCACTTTTTAATATGTTCCGTATAACTCGAAAAAATAGGATTAATTTGACAGTTTAACATTTAAAACTTTTTATAGAAAATTTAATTGAAATAGATGATTTAAAAAATAAAAATAAAAAAAAGAAGACAAAATAAACAAAAACCAATTGAAGAAAAATTGAAACAAAGTCAAGGATTTAAATTTTATTTTATACTCTGTTCAACAAAAATAGGCAATACACGTCTTATGGAAAAGCTTTTTAAAAATCAGTAGCGTGCCATATTTTTGCACCATATTAAATTGAAATAACTCCTCCACAAGAAGTGTTTGCCCGCCCGTGAATTTCCAATAGCATCGGACACAGACCAAACGTCCTATTCAAGGCACATCTGAGTGTGCACTGAATTGCTGTGGCCAATGGCGATTGGCTGCTGTTTGATGTACATTCAGAGTTAACCGTGTCCATTTGGTAATTCGTTTAGCTTTTTTTCCTTGAGTTTCTGTTAAGGTGCTTTTGATTTTCGAGCTTTAAGAAAAAGCTTTTAATGATGAGTGTTATGTGTACACTACGACAACCCTGTGAAAGCTTTAATGAAGGACAGAATTTATGCAATCCACTGAAGCCAGAATGAGAGGCAAAGGTTCTTTCTATCTTGCCTACACTGCCAATTTTTGTTGCACAGAGTATAGTAAATTGCTCATGACTTTTTTTGGGAGCAATTTTTTTTAAACCAGGAAGCATTTAAATTAAAAAGCTTGCACATATGGTTAAGAGGCTCATGTATGCCATAATTAGTTATGAAAATCCACATGTAAAAGTTCGAATCTTCGCAAGTGGTGAGATCCTCCACGTTAGTTTATGCCGATACAGGCTCACAAATCGGGAGAGTCAATTTGACCATTAATAAGTTGGTTAAGAAATAATAAATCATTACTGACACGCCTTTGATATTAAGGAAGACCTTTCAGAGCAAACTGAATGAATTTATGTTGTATTGATTCTATACGACTTTTATGAACTTCATAGAAAGGACTCCAAAATTGTGAGGCATATACTCAATATAACACACGGATCGTTAAATTCTTTTGCCCATAGTTTAATAAATCCAAGCATGGAGCTCGCTTTGTTAACAATGTAATTTATGTGTTCAGTGAATTCAAAATTAGAGCTGAAGTTAACACCTAAGTTCTTAAAGCTAAAGACCCGACCAAGTTTGTGCTGGGAAATGGAATAATCAAAAGCATTTGCAACACGCTTTCTTGAGAACGTAATTGTTTGGTTTGGCATTTGGAAGGGTTAAGAGAAAGTCCGTTCTTATCACACAAAACATAAAAGCTTTCAATATCGGCTTGTAGAAGAACGTGTTCATGAAAAGCTTTTATTTTGTTTAAATCTTCATATCATCAGCAGGTATCAGAATCTCACTAGAACGTATACATGATATTACATCATTTATAGCGAGGATGAATAGAAACGGGCCTAGATGACTTCCCTGAGGAACACCGGAGTGAGCTGTGAATGGATTTGAAAGAGTATATCTGAATTTTATCTGATATGATCTATCTTCAAGACACGATTTTATCCAAGCTGTAAAAAAGTGGAAATCCAAAAGCTTTTAGTTTTTTTTTATATATTGATATTGTGACTAAGTTGATCGAATGCCTTAGAAGAAACAGTATACCTTTATACGCAGTCCACTTCACTTCCATTTTCGAATGCAATAGAACATATATGCAAGAAGGTTAAGAGTTTTTTCGCTGTTGATTTTTTTCCTCATAAGCCCCATGCTGTTCAAAAATTATATTCTTAGCGTGAAATGCTAGAGTCTCACAGACGACTTGTTCAAAGAGCTTTGGAATACAGGACGGACCGTTTGGATATGGGCCTATAGTTCTTAATATCAGTTTTGTCACCTTTCTTAAAAATAGGAGTCAGATAAGAGTTTTCCCATAGGCGATTTATTCAAAATTGACGGAGATATAGCCATTCAAACGTAATAATTAATTTTCATTGTTTTTTTTTTCAGTTTTTGCTCGTAATCCTCATTTTATTTGCACTGTATTTGTATCCGTTTCGGAAAAAAAATTTAAAAAGCATAAAATCGCGTTTTTTTGACATACTTAAGGGTCAATTTCCCTGAGGCCATTACCACGGTGTCGTCTGCATAGGCGACGACCTTGATACCTATGGAACTAAGTTTAACTAAGATCTGCTTAACGACGAGAAGCTATAGCAGAAGAGATAAGACTCTCCTCTGGTTGAGTACTCCTATACATGTCTTAGTTTTGAATTTGCTATCACCCATTTCAGCATTTCGTTCTGACGGAGTTCAGAGTCAATGAAAAAAATTCCAATTGTAGTGGGAAATTATTCAAATTTTGAGCCAAGTACGCTGTTGTTTGTCTGTGGTCTCCAAAAAGACAATTAAATGATTTGGAAAACACAGTGGAAAATATCCGTGGAGAGTTTAATCAATTGCAAAAAAAAAATGAAAACGCTATGAAAGAAACAACAAAAACAAACCGAATTAAACTCAAACAAACCACACACAATTAATGGTCGGGGCAATAAATTTAGTGCGAAAAAAGAGTGAAATCTAGCGTGCCATATTTCAGAAACACGGTGCCATTTTCGTGCCTGTATTCCAATCTTATTACATAATGTAATGCAACACAAAATTATATCAGAACATGTTTGTCTATTTGTCTATTGTCAAAAAATCGAATTTTATCCCAATTTCTTCGCCATTTGAAGCAATTTTAATTAAATTTCGTAAAAATTTCAAGTAAATTAATGGAAATAAAAAAAGCGTGCCTTTTATTGTATTTTCTGTGCCATAGTTTCACGAAGAGATTTCCGTGTCAAAAAAAAGTACGAACGTGCCCCATTGGCAACTCTGGTGGAGATACGTCAAAATAATCTGCTACAATTATCAATTTCGCTCGAAATGCGGAATGAATTTTTCATTTAAAATAGTAAATTTAATGTTTCATAGTTTCCGCCTTAAAACTGCTTCTATAATTGATAAAATTAAAAAAAAAAAAATGGTGTCCACCATCAACTAGCATGGTTGCCAAGCGCTGTCTTTTTTTTTTTAAGCGATATTCAATCATTTCATTAGGTAGGTGTAAAGTCACTGTTTGAAATGTAAGTCAAATATCTGCCTGCATTATTTTTATGACAGACACATTAGGTAGACTCTTCGACTTTGAATAATTTTGCCTTGAAAAGACAAGAAACTAAACTATCTACATACATACATTATATTCTCACATCAAAGAGAAACAAGAAATCCTGTTCAGTACGACCTGTCACATTTTCGCTGAAAATAAAGTGAGACAATTTTCCTTGATTTAATGCAAAGTCATATATTTATGCATTTTATTATTATCTCTCTATATGTCTAAACTTCAAAAAAATGTCTGTAAGTAGAGTAGGTCACATTTGAAAAACACAATGCAAAAGGACACAAAAATAATAATAAAAAAAAAAAACTTTAAATCGGGGTCACACCACCTGAAGAAAAGAACAATCGAAGCCATGAAAACTATCACAATGCCTCATATAACACACATAAACTAAAATGACAAACGAAAAAAAAAGAAGATAAATCCTTAAAAAAGAGGAAGCGGCATAGATGCACATCCTTTAACAAAAACAAAAGAACACAAAATCAAAAAAAGAAGAGACCAAAACGAAAACGAAACATGCCATCAAGGATGACATTTGACTGAAATTATATTGCAACATAAAAAGAGAAAAAGAAATAAAAAAAAAAAAATAATAATAAGGATTCATTCTATTGAAACAGCCAAAAGGAAATCCAGGTTGACGTGTCCTTTTAAATTATATCATATTGTACCTCCTCTACATGTATATGTAGATATAGTACATAAAGGAGTCTCGAAGTTTCAACGTTGTTAACGATTTTGCAAAGAGAATATTTCAACATTCAACATTGAACATTTTTTTCCTGCTCGGCGTATACCTAACGGGATTGAATGCATTACAGACAAAAAAATCTACTTTCAGGATGTAATTTCACATCGTTATATCCTGGATATTGTATTTGTGTTTTATTTTATTTTTTTTTTGTTGCCAATGGAAACAAAACTGTATCCCCGCAGAAGGACATAAAACATCCAGAGACCTTAAATTCAATTTTCGCTTCACCTTAACTCGTTGAAAATGAATTTAGAACTTTTCGTTACTAAACACTCGCTGGCTAGAGATGTGCAATGCAATAATGTTGAGATAGGTATATACACGAACAGTGCAGTGAAAAAAAAACTGATCACATAGTTGAGTTTTTCTTAAAATATTAGGCACACAACTACTCAAGTATACCTGAAGTGATTTGTGACTGAAGTCACACTTGCCAGGTAAATAAAACCCCGGGACAGGCTATCGAAATACGGGACAATCCCGGGAAACCCGGGACGGATGGTCACCGTATTTATGCCAGGAAAATCATAATTTGACATTGGGGCTTACTAAAATAATAAATTAAAAATATTGACTATGAGTTGTAGGGTTGAACAAAGTGCAGAGCTTTAACAATAAGCACTTAAACCTTTTCGCTAACAAACTCCCCACACTTTAATTGATTCCAGTACAATTTCGACCAAAGTTGCTGTAAATAAAAATTGAAAATTGACAGTCACAATGAACAAACACGATCTGCATAAAGCCGGAACCACATTTTTCTCCTGTGGTGTGTTGTGTCGCTATCGCTCCAATTTAATTCATATGTGTAGACTATGTTGAGCCATATTTGTCCTGTGTGATGTCTTGTGGAGAAGTGTGTTGTGTCGAAATCCATCTTGTTCCCATTAAGCCCTTCTAATAAGGGCGAAAAGAGGAAACAGTGGTTGCAGAAAGAAAATCATTAAATAACGGAAATAATGACAGTTTGCAACACAGCAGACTTGATAAATGACACAACACGTTTGATAAGTGACACAACAAAAAACGTCACTCCACAACACTACAAAAGACATGTTTAGGATTTTGTGACTTTTTCTTGTGACGCAGTTATTTTGTTGTGATTTTTATTCCCCCGAATTGAGGCAGATCGCAGAAAACAATTTGGCCCAATCTGAGTTTTTTTTTTTTTTTCAGGAACTCAGTCGTGAGTTATGTATGTATATTTGAAATTTATTGGTTTGCAGGGTGCAATCGATGAAAGTTTCAACATTTTGCTCAAAGTTTACAATAATATTAACTTATCTCTTTTTTGTATTCCCTAATTGTTTATAGGCACTCAAAAAAATCTGACAATACAAAACAGTCTCCTACAAAAAAAAAATCAAATAAATGACAGTGTTCACATTGGACTCACTCTGCGCGACTCATTTTGACATCTCTTTCTTTTATCTCGCTCCACCTTACTATGAGAAAGATATAGTCGAGTGAGGAAGTATTTTTTAATTTTTTCAAAATATCCTGCCTCACTAGACCATCCCTTTCTCATCATGAGGTGGAGTGAGATAAAACTAAGATATTTCAATATGATTCGCGCAGAGTGAGTCTAATGTGAACACCGTCAATGGATTTTTGACAAATGTCACTATTCTTATCTTTCAAAGTGATGCCAAGTTTTGAATAATTGTTGGTGATGGATAACTTACAGTCCGATTCTGCACAGTACACATATTAAAGATAATATCATAAGCGTTTTCATTTTTGTTCAGTTCTGCGCATCTGTGAAAATGGCCATGTGCATGTGCAGTTTTCGTGGGCCGCCATGTTTAATTTCTGACCGACAACCTACGAAATAGATATAAACTGTCAAAACGTCAAAACCCAAGTTATTTTTGTGAGTTGTGACTCTTCTGAAAGAGAATATAGTTTATATAGTGCGGCAGAATACGGAAAAGTGACAAAATCAATTTCACACCTTTTGATTTCCGCGCCCTTCTCACTTCTCACTTTAATACGGATAGGTTATTTGTTTGTAAATAAATTAAGTAAATAAATAATGAGCAAGTTATATTTTATGTGAGATGGTTTTATATAAAATCTTATTGCTTCGACAACGAACCAACTTTTCTTAATAGTCTTGTGGTGCAGTTACAGCAAAATTTATATTCCGTCCGTTTATTTCTATCATCCTTGCCAGAAGAGCTGAAAAGCTGGGTAATTTCTGCATAAAGATTGAAATGGGAATACAAAATAACGCAGGAAATAATAATATAAAATAACGTATAAAAACTGAAGAAAATAGGCCCAAGAATTTACCCCTGTGGGACTCCTTAAAGTTGAAAACAAACGATCAAAAAGCCAATTTACTATCGCTAACTCGTTCAGATCTGCCAGTTATAAAATGTTTTTAATAAAATTGTATAGCTGTGAAGACAAAATTGATATCTATTTGAATTTAGTTATTAACACAATTTGGTAATTGTAGTAAAACTAAGCTCTAGTCTTAGCGTGTGAGATTAAAGTTAAATCTGAGTTAATTCATCAAATTTGGTGAGTTAACTGAGAATTAACTGAACAGATAATTTCAATGTTTTATCCACCGAGTTTTTTTAATCGTTCCGCAACCATTCTCCGCTGAAAAACTGCTTCCCCAGTTAACTGTGGGATAATTTACTTCTAGAGTTAGCTAACTGTGGCTTAACTCACTGGTGAAAAACTTTTTTGAACCAAAGCAGTTCTTATATTGATTGATATTTTTGTGTGCAGAAATTGGCAGTCTCTCAAATATTGTAGAGTGGGAGTGATGAAGCTAGAAATGTTTGACGGCAAACATCTTCTTACTTTTTAAACGTCAAAAATTAGAATCGACTAGAGTTGCCACGGATCCAATATTGAAGAAATCATAACCAAAGCACAAAAATGTTTGTAAATTAATACGTTTAAAGTAAGTTTAAATAAAAAACACAATTTTTATTAACTAAACATTTAATTAAAAAACTTATTTTTTCCTGGTATAAAAAAAAACATTAAAATACACAACAAATTCATGAATTTACTTATAAATTTTCTTTTAAAAATGACAATAATTGTGTATAAAATGGAAGAAATTATGACAACTTGTCATCAGCAGCCGTGTGAATCCCGCATTACATGCGCTGCATTGGATTTTCTGTGAAAAAGTAAAAGAACATAAAATTTAAGGTCTCTGTGGTTTCATGAAAAAAAAAAAAAATGTACAAGAAAATCCTTTGTTTCTTCCAGTTCCTATTTTTTCTTTAAGATGAAGCAATTGAGCGGATGTCGTGGTTGCCTCTGGTGGTATTCGATTGAAAATTCTCCTTGCCTGAATCCTGTGATAGTGTTTCGTATGTCCTCAGCTTTTCTTGACTTGCATGGCGCTTGGTGTTGATATGAGATGAAAGGATGAGAGTGAGAAAAGTTGCAGTAAGACGAGCAAATATTTTTATTTCATCGATAGTGAAGTTTTTTTTTTTTTTGTTCATTGTGCTAAAAGATCCTCGAAGATTTTTTGTGCACACACACTCAAACACACAAACATAAATAATTTTGTGTGTAAGAAAACTTTCAAGGACTCGAGCTTACAAAAAAAAAAAAAAAATATAGCAAACGATTTATTTTTGTTTCAACACTCTCTTTGTGGTCTTTGAGATGTTTATATATTCTCCAGTAGGTGGTTATACAATTATTGAAAGAGGACGAATAAGAAGAAGAAAAAATAAGAGTAGAATTGTAAGCAGACCATAAAACATTTTAAGTTTTGGTGCAAATAGAATCCCTCCGGAGATTGATTCATTTCTATAGTTGTTGGGTATATGTACATAGGTATAGGTAGGTACATTTATAGTCAAACATGACTTTGAGGTATGTATAGCTTCTGTAGATTGAACATGCAACTGTTGTTGTTTAAATAAATTAATTCATCAAACTGAAATGAAATTTATCGTTGTCGGTTGAATACAACTCAGTTGTTTTTCAATCACATGAAATTTAAGTTCCTATAGTTGAGAATTTATGCACCATGTGTTTCTTAGAGGAATTTTATTCATGTATGCTCATACATAACCCTTAAGATGTAGACGTCGAGAATAACTTATAAAGGGTGGTTAAATTTTAAGAGCCGATGTTGATTTTGAATAAAACACAAATTATTTAGTAAATGATTGTCATTTCTTTTTATTATGATAATATTGGTATTGGAAGTCCAACGGTGTAAAATCACATTATCTTGGCGGGCAATTGACATCGCCACCACGTGAGATATCACGGCCATTGAATTTGTCGCACAAAAGAGCCATTGTTTCGTTAGCTGTGTGGGAAGTGGCACCGTCCTGTTGAAACCACATATCGTCCACATCCATATCTTCCAATTCGGGCCATAAAAAGTTCATTATCATCTCACGATAGCGAACACCATTCACAGTAACTGCCTGCAAGTCTTTCAGCAGGTGTTTCAATTTTCGCGAAATGCAATAATTTTTTCGTATTAAAAAAACTAAATTTTTTTCTAATATAGCAGGTAGCACAAGTGCATTAGTTCCATTTTATTTTTGGAATTAGAATATGCACCCTTTTTTTTGCGTACATTGTATACAGTAGAATACAATTATAAGCAACATGGTCATAGGAAAACCCCGAATTATGGCATTGAAAAACGAAAAAATCAAACAAAACTTTCAAAAATATCTCTTGCTTATATTCTCCTCTATAAATTAAATTATAATTTAATAGAAACATCTACTTTAGATAAACTTGAAAACGAAAAATTTCTTACGCAAAACCATTTAATACTTCCTTTTTTTTTTTCTAAATTCTCAAAGGCTCGAGAGCGCTAAATTGGCGTTTGCTATCGCTCTTAATGAGAGCGCTCTTGACGTGAGCGTTTATAAATCGAACGCTCGCAATCGCGAGCCAAACTAAAAGTGCTCACACCTGATGGCTCATGGGCGAGCGCATCTGGTAAGCGCTCTCTTGGAAAGGCACGCTCTCTAGCCGCTCATAAGCGTGCCTTTCTGAACCCTGAGGCTTAAATCGCACCAAACAGTCACTCTTTGTGGGTGCATTGGTTTTTCGACAATCACTCTTGGATTATCATTCGCCTAAATGCTGCAATTCTGCTTATTGACGAATCCACTGAGGTGAAAATGTGCCTCATCACTGAAGATGATTTTCTTCGAAAAACACGAAGTGCACGAAATGCATTTTGATTTGAACGCCCATTTTCATAATAAGCCTGAATAACTTTAACGCTTTGCCCGACTGTGTATCTTTCCATGGTTCAAATTGAGGTAGTTTGAAAGTGAGAAATGTCAAATGAAATGCAGAAAAAAACTTGACGTTCAGGTGTGGTTCACATTCAACACCGGCCCTTAAAATTTAACCACCCTTTAGCTTGAGAATGAGAGATTCTTTTTTCATGACGCTTTCAAACTTATAAAACAGAGGTAGATATGTATTTTAACAAACTTTATGTAAATATTATTAATAGCTGTAAAGCCTAATAGAAACGTACACGACGTATACTACACTCGCATCGCTATTTATTCCCAGCAGTTAACCCTTGAGCCTTACTGCGGACGTACTGTCTAGTACAGAGATTCCTTCTGTAGCCGTACTACACGAATGTGAAATATTGTATGCGGTTTTATTTTTGCCTCCCATTGCGATATACAGGCATTGAAAACTAATCTGCACCGGAATCCTCTTTTAAATTTTATCCAATTTTTTTGAACTCTGGCACTCTGTTAAAACATTTTAACTGCAAGCAACAAAAAAAAAAAAAAAAAAAAAACAGCAAAATAATGAAACAAAAGATACAAATTGTGAAATCTAAACTACATAAAATGATATTTTTGCGAAACTAAATAAGAAATTGCGAAATGAAGAATTCAACAAAATGACCCTTAGAGAAAATTGCTTACATTTCCAAACAAAACCGAAAGCAATCCAAAGCTAAATAAAGCACAAACTTAATTTTTCTTAAGTTTCTGAATTTTCTTATTCCATTAAAATATTTGTATTTCAAGTTTCTTGAAACCCTTAAGAAATCAATAAGCATAGATAACAAATAATTATTTTGTTGACTCTAAAACACTTCAACAGGAAGTCCAGATACCAGCAATTAGTTTTGAGGAAACTTCTCTAGATATTGTAGGTATGTTTTCTATTTATTTCTATTAAATCAAGTGAGCCACAAAAACAAGGACAAACAAGAAGTGTCGTTTTCTATACACAATTCCGTAATCTATGTAAATAAATTGCAATCAGGTCAAACCATTGCAATATGGTAAACTTCTATCTTTAATGCCGTACCATATGATATACCTAACCTATACGAGTTCAATGATGACAACGACGAGGACCCACGACGACAAAGACAACGATGACTCGAGTCACAATAAACCAACAAACCAACAAACAAACATTGAAAACGCACAAATTGATGAATATAAGCAAAAGCCACTTTACATTTCCGCACTTCAAATGTTAATTCAAGCTTCCAGACTAGCGCCCATTAATTAAGGACTTCTATAGTTTGTCTTTATCTCTTTCTTTCTTTGTCTAACTATCTCTTTCAGCACTTCACACACATATATGGATTCAAGAATGGGGATTCTTTTAGAATGGAATAATCAAAAAGCAATTATTATGCAAGGACATTCAACCCATATAGAAGAGGAGCAGACTATACCTAGTATAACAGTATTGTGTGCGGATGAAAATGAAATGAATTCTACTTTACATATAGAATACATATATTGCAAGGACAGAGACCGAGTTAATTACACAAAGTGCCTGGATTCATTTTTCCTGTACAAATAGACTTCATTTCCTGCTCCATAAAATGTACATATTTTTATGTGTGTGTGTCATCTTTTTCTATGGTTAAGTTTTTTTTTTTTGTATTCTTGTCCTGATTTCTATGCTGCTGCTGTTGCTCTACAATCAATTCGTTCGGAATATAGGGCGCCAATTATAGAACAAATAAGCTTAAGTTTTTGTCCAGAATTTGATTGCATAATGGAGTAGAGGAAGAATATACCCAGAGCTGAGAGCATTCAGTCTATAAACAAGTTCTTAAAAAGACCGAAGACGACAATTATACGACATGTATGTATGTTGGGAATCCCAAAATGGGACTTAATCCTTATTTTGAAAATGAAAACAATTGCAGAGAGCTATATAGTGAAAATGAGTGCCTTGATATAGAGTTACCAACAGCAGATTTGATCTAGAAACCGACTGGACTGCACTGTGGCTCCTTTTTTGCAAACCTTCATGCAAAATTAAATTTTTGAGTGTGTCTAAAATACAAAACTTGTATTTATTAATTGAACAAAAAAAATTCTTTTGCGCCTCTCAAACACCGTCAGCGTTGTAATGTAACTTGTCGTTCCTTATTTCATCTACGAACAATGATCCAATGAGTTCAATTTTGGGCCTACTTTAAAGTACAGAGATTCTTTCTTCAATCGTACTACACGAATGTGGAATGCTTTAACTTACTCTATTTTTCCCTCTCAGTGTGATAATCACAAATTCAAAACCAGTGTGCATCAATATCTCCTTTGAAACCCTATTCTATTTTCCTTACAGTCGCACTGTGTTTTTACATACTAAGGGTAGTCATTACCCCTTGAGTGTCGGTTTATTATACCTACATGTAGAAAAAAAAGTACGAAACTCTCCAGAAATGATTAGTTTAGCAGGAAATATAGTTTTTGTTTTATATTTTTGGTCTGTTAACTTTTGTCCACACTGTTTGACGAAATCTATTTCTTAAACAGTTTATTATGTACGTATTCTGATTTAAAACCAAAATAAAAAGAGCATTATGATTCACTAATTAAAAATTTTGAATATGGTTCGTTTACTTTTGATTCTACTGTTATGCTCGTATAAGCTTAAATATACCCTGCTGTTTCTTCAGTCATGAACTTTTGAGTGTATAAAGTAAAATATTATTTCTATCCTCCTAGCTAGAAAATGTTAATTTCACCAAACAGAACAAACCTGTTCGTTTATTTTTATTCTCCACTGTGTTATTATATATTGGATTAACTCTTACATTCATTTCATACCCTTTTATTGACTTCATTATGGGCATTTTTGTCAAAGTTTTACACAGAAAATTCTGAAACACCCTGTAGGTATAGCATTTTGCAAATTTTTCCCTTAAAACAACAAAAAATATGACGCGGTGCACAGTGGGACCGAGGTGGAAAAAAATCGATTTTCTAAAAATGGTGATTAACAACGATATTACAATTTTTCAAAATATATTAACACGCCAGAAAATTTCTTCAAAATCGGTTAAGAGGTTCAGTTTGTATGATATTTTTTTCAACTCTCCTATACAAAGTGCACCACTGTGTGATGCGACGGACGGCGTGCGTTGCATAAAAAAACCAAAGGTACTTGCCATTTGCCAGGTCTTGCCAGTTAAAAGATGAGAAATAAATACTAGTTTCACAGACGCGTGGTGCATTAGAGGAAGACCGCGACTCAGGTGAAACAGGCAAATGGAAGGGTGTTTAACTAGTGGCAGCTAGCTGAAGGCCGATTATCCAGCCCACAAATTTCGGTTTAGATATTAGGCAACTCAAAAAAAAATCAAAGCGTTCGTGTTCTTTGGACAGGTTCACTTCCTTCTGAGAGAATCTCCGCCCCAATCCTGAAAATTTGACAAATCGGCCATTTTTAGTCCAGAAAGTATTCGAACAAACCTTTAATGTGGAGTTGCAGCTTTGCGATGGTCGTTGATCTGTCAGATTGGAGCAATATCTTTGGCACTTCGATGAACTGTCACATTATCTGAGATGATCGGCTGACTGTCACTTGGATAAGTTCAATGAATATAAATTTATCAGCTTAATGTCAAATAACAAAGGATTCTTAATGAGCAGCAGTACAACTTTGGTGGAAATAAGCCGACAATTGATTTGATGGTCGTTTCTTAGAAAAAAGTACCTACTGGATATACACGACTGACAAAATGCCATTATTTCGGCCATATTCTTGCGATAAAAAAATACCAAATTTGGGTTCATAATGGCTGAAAATATAGCTGTTCGTAAGTCGTGTTGATTCAGCATAAGATCATGTTGCCTAATGTTTCAAAAACTTTTGATAGAGCTGGTCACTAAGCTTTCTAATCGAAGATTCTTGGATTTAGTTCCGATGAATTTCTTCTTCGTTTCTTTCCTTTCGGACCCTTTTTCAAGGTTTCAAGTCTTAAATTCACAAAATAAATGCTGGTGTGCCTTAGGGCTCCGTTCTGAATCCAATTCTCTTCCTCCACTTATTAATTGTTAATCTCTTGTTGAGATTTGTAAGAACGTTAAGTTATTTTCAAACAATAGTTTCCATAGCTTAACATGGCAACCCTGCGAGGACGTGTTCATCTGTTTCTCAGATACACAGATACACATCTAAGCACCAAGCCGACCAAATGTTGAAGTTTCTTGCAAACGCACAAAACAAATAAACTTTATCAGAATGACTGTTTTAGGTATAGATGTAAAACAAAATGGCTGTTCTTATGACAACAACAAAGACCAATGATGTATTTTTACATTTAAATAGAGGAAGGTGAATTTGTAAAACTAACTCTTGTGCTTTGTTTAAAGTTGCGTATCTATCTCTTAACTGGATACATTGCAGATTAGCAAGCAGCAGCACACATCCCTGAGTCATAGGATACATAATGAGGACAATAGCCGAGCTTAAACCTAAGGAGGACTATTAACAGAAACAACACAGAACCACACACACACACACGTACACGTTCATAGACTTTACACACCAAAGAACGAAACACAATGTTTAGAACTAGAGGGCCTAGAGCCTTGATGGGATATAGTCAACTCAGCATGACACTTAATAAATTTTTTCCCATTGTCCGGGATTAAACGTCGAAAGGAATTAGTGGAGCAAGAAAGAGATGGAAAGGAGACCTGAGAACATACCTTAGAGCTGGGATAATAATAATTGTTTCCTGTGAATATAAAGTACATACAGTTGGTCGGGGGTGGTCGGAGGAACGGGAGCGATATGGGAAGTTAAATTACTGTCGCGGGGGTTTTTTTTATAAATGTGTTACTCCTTTATTCAGTGTATAAGTTTGAGTGAAATATGTTTGTATATCCTTGCTGCAGAAAAGGATTTTATGTGTGTTTGTGGGAAATAAAAATCTAAAATAAAGAAATTTTTTGTTGACCCGGTGTGGTCCGCGATAAGCTTCCGGCATGACGGGCGCGACGGCTCTGATGATGGGCTTTTCATTATAAATGATGGAAGAATAAAAGGAATTTAAATGACTAAGTAGGGCTCTGGCACAGAGACTCTCCAGAGACAACAGAGAGACATGGCATCGTTGAAGCTTTGAAGAAAAAACACAAATTTACATTTTAAATTTTAAATGGTTTTTGTTGTTTGGATTTGTAATTGAGATAGGAAGAGGAGAATGGTTTGTGTTGTTAAAGCAGCACATAATTGTTCTTTTTATTTTTGTATTTTACAACTTTGTGTATAGTGCTCTCGTGCAGAAAAATATTGAAGTTGATTCGCAGCAGGTACAAGTAATTAGAGTCTCAACTTTCGAACCAATTTTAAAAAAAAGCATACAAACAATTTTGTATGCGGAGATCTTGTTTTATTAAGTTCTGTTGAATTTTCAACAAAACAAAGAAAATGCAAGGACTTATGAAAATTTGTTTAAAATAAATAAGTTTGTATAAATTTCTTTTGAAATATTTGTTTTTTTTTTTATTGTTGTAAGATGATTTCTGGGTTGTTGGTAGATGGCTATGAATTTCTATGATTTCAACTTATTTATTTTATTGTAAAGATTTTTAATTGCGATGCATATTGGGTGGGCCATCTGTTGGTTTCTTTTAAAATTATATATTATTTTCACACTGACAGGTGTAAGCGCTTACAGAAATTGACAGAAACTCAGCAAATCGAAGTAAATCGATTTTTCGCTTAAATAACATTGGGCAATATTCAAAAGTTAGATAATCCCAAAATGGATGCTGTGGTGCTGAAACAGTGCGAATTTTGAATTGAAATTTCGGTCGAAATAATGTAATAACAACTGCAGCTGCTGTGAGCAAGTTTTTTAAATAGATTTTGCTCAACCTGAGAACCTAATTTTTCTTCTATTTTCTTCCAAGATGACGATGATGGAGATAACCTTACATTCAATGTAGAGCGCTACCTAGGCATGATAACCAGTTTTGTATGGTCAAAAAATTGAAGATTTGGACTTGGAAGATCTATGGTTCCAGCAAGATGAGACTTCGTTCCGCACAAGCATTCCAATAATTGATTTATTGATAATCTTGTAATCAGTGGTCCGCGTAAAGCGATATCATCAAAGAGGGAGCCGAAACTGCGGTAAAAAACCGTTATATAACGATGAATGGATATACACTTGAAAAAGCTTAAAGTAGATTTGCAAGTGAATATGATGTTATGCAAAACAATAAGGGCAGCGCAGAAAGAGTATATGTAGCGTGCAGCAGGGAGGAAAAGAAGGTCCTAAGTAGAGAGTAGACGGCATACGTAACCTCCAAGCTCAAGGAGATTGAAGAGTCTCGCGATCAAAACAACATCCGGTAGTACTATTGAATTTCGCTTGTTTATAAGGTTCGCTTGTTTCTAATGTCAAACCCATCTCCATTCAATAAAGACCCGTTGCGCTACCCAGTATCGAAAAGGTAGATACTGCACGATGAGCTCTATGTGTGCCCCATCAGCTACAAAAATGCGATCCTATGTCTTGATGGAACTTTCTATTCATATACCTGCAAAACATCGCATATAACTTCCTATCCAATGTACTGTGGCGAGTGACATTAGAAAACACACGGTGCAATGTACAACTAGGGAAAATCTCTTCTAAACTATTCCAAACATGCACATGGTTTGGACAAGGAAAGGCGCTATCATGTGATCTCTTTAATCCCGTTCTGGAAAAAAGAGTGCATATAGGGCAGGCGTTAACACGGAAGGAACCATCTGCAACAGACCTGTCCAAGTACTTCAGTCCTAGGACGATATCGACATCATTGGCCACTCCCAACGCGCTGTTAGAGAGTTCTGCGTGGCGATTGAAGAACACGCGAGACTTGTTGGCCTTGAACGAGGACAAGACAAAGTACCTATGCTATCAACAAACAAACCATCAGGATAAAGTCGAGGTGGCTATTTGAATTTGATGTCATATTCCACACATAAAGTCATTGATGAGGGCCTTTCAAATATGACAAAAAAAATCTTTAGCATCTAACACCCAACCGTCAGTTAAGCTACCATTCAGAATCAACCTACAAAACACACACTTTTAGGCGCCCACGATACATGATGAGGTTCAAACAGAATACACGATCAACACACAACAGCATAGCAACGATGGAGTTTTTCTGCTGGGTGCTTAGTGTGAAATTTCTTAACCATTTTTGACCCTTTGCCGTATATTTCCCTTGCCCATTTTTGCACTAACATTGAGTTAAGGGCAGGGAACTAATCTCAAAAACTCAAACCGTGCCGTAATTTCGCTAAGGCTAGGGATTTAATCCCGATATCCCTTTTACCTTACAGTCTATCGGGGCTAGGTAAATTGTGCCACTATCTGACGCTGACCGTGTCATGACGTAGACTCAGGCTAGGGATTCAATCCCAATTTTCGCTTGCCTTAAGTTTTAGTCAAGACTATGGATATAATCCTACCCTCCGCATCAAGGTTAGGGATTTAATACCACACTCGGCAGACACCCTGAGTGCAGTAGCTATGAATGTAAATGGGAGATATTCTGTTTTTAGGTATGAAAGTTTTTTTTTGTAGCGAGGGAGGTTCAGTGGTGGAGCCATATGCTCCGCCAGCATGCCAATGCCCCTTTCGCTGAGCAATCGCACCCTTTCCAATTTCATCCTATTTTTTTTCATTTAGGTTTCCTGTTCGTCACACTCTAGGCAACCGATTAATCGTTTCGCTTCCGGCCTGAATTCAGTGTCCTTTTAAAGGGTTTTCCAATGAGAGGTGTTATTTTGATATTCAAAGAAAAATGGCATTTTTTGAGATAAATGATCGGATGTTTATTTCATTATAAAGAGGAAGGTATGCCGTTAATAATGAAACACAACATCAGCCAAATGGCCGCCACGACCACGCTTACAGGACCATATCCTTTTCATGAAATTTTCCATGACCAAATCGCAAAGTGGCTGCCCTATGTCCTCGATAGCCTCACGAATTCCATCTTTGAGGTCTTGAATCGACGCTGGGCTGTTGGCGTAGATCTTATCTTTCACGTGGCCCCAAAGGAAGAAGTCGCAAGGTGTTAAATCACAAGATCTCGGTGGCCAATTGTGATCACCTCTTCGAGAGATAACACGGTCCGGAAACTTTTCCCGTAAAAGATCGATGGTTTCATTGCTTGTGTGGCACGTAGCGCCGTCTTGTTGAAAGTAAACGTTGTCCAGATCAATACCATCCAATTCCGGCCATAAAAAATCATTAATCATCTCTCGATAGCGCAATCCATTGACCGTAACTGTTGCTCCAGCCTCATTTTCGAAAAAGTAAGGTCCAATGACCCCGCCGGACCATAAACCGCACCAAACAGTCACGCGTTGAGGATGGAGAGGCTTTTCAACAATAACTCTTGGGTTTTCCGAGCCCCAGATGCGAAAGTTTTGCTTATTGACGTAGCCTCCGAGGTGGAAATGGGCCTCATCAGTCAAGATGATTTTTCGATGAAATTCCGGATCATTTTCATGCATTTCAAGGACCCAATCAGCAAAGACACGGCGTTGTTGATGATCAGCCGGCTTGAGTTCTTGTGTTAACTGAACTTTATAAGCGTTAAGACCCAAGTCTTTATGCAAAATACGGTGTAATGACGTTTGTGGAATGCCTAATTCCAAAGAACGACGAGGAATGGACAAACCTGGGTTTTCTTCAACACTTTGGGCTACAACAGCAATATTCTCAGTTTTTCTTGAGCGACGTGCACGGGTTTTATTCTTCACATCACTAACTTATTCCAACAGCTCGAATTTGTCCACCAATTTCTGTATTGCGGTCCGACAAGGTGCTTCACGACGACCCAAAAATGTTTTAGTTTTACGAACCGTCTCTGCCAAATTTTCACCATTTTTATAGTGAATTTTAATAATTTCAATGCGTTGTTGAAGCGTGTATCGTTCCATTTTTATTAATGGCGTAGTTTCTACTTGTCAAATGTCAAAAAATGACAGCTTCAAAAGTGACAGCTACCGAAATAGCGGGCTATTCAAAATAACACCTCTTATTGGAAAAGCCTTTATGACAACTTTTCTTTTTTGATTCCTTATTCCTACTCCTTGGTCCTTAACGACATCCTATTGCCTAGTTACAAATGGCATTGATCTTAACTTCAGTCAAGTCAGGGATTTAATCCCAGATTCCGTGCCTTGCCATAGTTTAAGCTAAAGCTAAAGCTTAACTTATGTGAAATAACATGCGAATTTTTATTTAAGTTATGAAAAATTATATGTTTATATGAAATACCTTATTAGCTTAGACATAAGAAAGTCTCAATAAAAGGAAATTGTTATTTAATTGGAGTTCCGAACTTTTTAAGTACAGAGTTTTCTTTCTTCGTTTCGAACCCTACCTACCTCAGAGCTATAAATAAAAATGAATGACAACTTGTCTTATTCAATTTCAAAACCTACTCCTTCTCCTCTGTTGCAAAAGTTTCGTTAAGAATTTTTCTATCATATTTCGCTCTTTTCTTCCGTTAAACATTCCATGTCACTTTCTATGTATTTTTTTTTTATATTTTTGTTCCAATTGTATTATTACTTATACTAATGTGTTGTTTATTTTAATTTCAGAATTCCAAGTCAATATTATGTAAGTACAAAGACACCATTTTACATTGCATTTCTTTCAATTTAGTTTGCATTTAAAATTAGCACATTCGTTCACTGTGGCGTATGCGTACTTTTTTTGTGTTAAACAAAAATTACAATATTCTTTCACTATACATTGTGAAATACCATTCATTGCCATATTAACACCTCCTCAACGTTGAGATCACTATTTGAGTGTCACTCAACTCATCTATGCTGCCTCCAGGTAAAACAACCTACAAACGTGTTGCATCACAACAGCAATGCAGTGGACAAAAGTTTTACTGTGGCGTGGGTGTAGTAACGTTAGCTTAGAAATCGGCCAAGTGCCTCTAGAAAATTCAACGATTCTGCCTTAAACCATGTGTCAAACGATTGTGTATAATATGAAACTATGAACACCGACGACGATGATGACGATGACGAAGGCTTCATCATATTACTTACCCTGACGCCGCTGCCGCACTGGTGTTCATTGCACAGTTATAGTGTCAGTTATAGTATTAATTTGGACCGAAAACCATGCACTTATTCTGCCTATGGTTCCGTCACTTGGCATCAGCACAATTGAAATTGCAACTCCTTTCTTGTTCCTTCTACCACCTTCCGTGATGTTTTAGTTTTGGGATAGTCAAATTGAGGTAAATTTTCCAGTATTTCCCGGCTGCGCTGCACCACTCCAACCCAAAAAGCCATGAAAATAATGACGAGAAACCAAACCGATTTCCACATGACTACTTTTGTGTTCGTTATGCATATCCTGTTTATTTTCATTCAAAGCCTTTGTATTTTTACACTTTGCATCCTGTGTGTCTCTTTTGTGTGAATGCGGGTTGAACAAAAAAAACCAAAGTGAAATTCGTATTTTTGAACAAAGTGCATTGTACTCGTATAATAGTTAACGTTAACAGGGTTCATTTTGGTATTTTTATGTTGATTTTTTTTTTCATTTTGTTTGCTCGCATAGAGAAAAACCTTTTGAGTTGGTCTTTTTTTGCGGGAGGTTTCAGTTTATATTTGCACATAAAAGGCATTTGTTTATTTAGACTGTTTTTGTGAATAAAATTTGTCTAGTCCTTCATATTGTTTCTGAAGTACCGAAGGGTGTTTAGTTTTTAGGGGTCGCTAACGTTGTTATGCTTTCGTTTTTAAAAGTTTTGATTGGTTCAAAGTGTTACTTTTATTTAGAAAAAAAAAATAAATACAATATGTAGTAAGAAAAAGAAAAAAAATATTATTCAAAAGTTTATTTTAGACGAATACCTATCTGTTGGTCCAGGATGTAGGTATTTACATCCTGGACCAAAATTCCCAAAATTAATGATTATTCTTGTTGGATGCAGTTCGCTATGGATTTATGTCAAAAAATTAATATATGTTGAACTGAATGCTAAGAAATGTGCAATAGAATAATGCAATAGACTGCAAAAAATGCATGCATGTATTCCCGAAAGATTGCATTCAATTCATTGTTGTAAAATGAATGGGGACTAAATTGATTGCAATCTTTTTGATGTCAAATGGTGATTGCATAACTAGAAGTCGAAGTCTCAAAGTGAAGTCAATAAATGCAACCTTTGAATTGAATTCAACGAATGCATTCACAAAAGATTGTATTCTTTTACAACCCTAGTAACTAGAGTGTTTTTATTTTAGTAGCGGAAAACTTTTGATTGAAATAAAACACAGATAAATGTTTTTAATATCCATGAAATTACATTTATTTGACAGATGAGTTTATGGCATTATTGCTTGAATATGATTTCGGGCATGTAGCGCCTAATATGGAGGTCCAATTTTCACACAATATTCGCTGTAAATCAGGTTTAGTTTCAGCATAATAACGCAACGCATCGAATGTTGACTCCAAAGTGCTCAATTGTTTCTGGTTTATCGGTGGCGACGCGGGTGTAGATATGCGACTTTGCGAATCTACAAAGGATAATGGCGTCAAATCGCACGAACGGAGGTGACCATTAAGCAGTCCCATTCCGAATAGTTAATCGTTCTTCAAATGTTTCTCTCAGTAAATTAATTGTATCACGCGCTGAAGTGCCATCCTGCTAAAGCCACATGTCTGCAACATTAATGCCTTCCAATTGAGGCACGAAGAAGTTAGCAATCATGTCTCTGTACCGCTCACCATTGACTATAACTTTATGACCATAATAATTTTTGATGTGTAAACATCTGTGCCGGCGGTAGAGTGAAACAAAAACGTTCACTTTCCTCTGTACCACGTCACATGGTCACTCTTTACGATGTAGAGCATTACTTTACGAAAATCTGCATAGTAGGGTATTGGGTGCGTTCAGTGTCAAACATCTGAAGGTCCCCTTCAAGCAAACTACTCCGTTTTGGATCCGTGCACGTAGTCAACAACGTATGGACGACTTCGCATACGAACCCAAACCGAACTTTATAATGTTTACACATATTAACCGTGAGTCCCAGCACTGACACAATTTTTCTAAAATAATTTCAAGAAAATTAAAAATCATTTTATGTTTGTTTGTTAAATAAATTCTTTCATTCGTATGTATTTCGATTTTCAATTTTCGAATCAAAACAAAAAAGTTGTAACACCAAACTATGCCGTACCATTTCCTTATTATTTTGTTTCAATCATTATGTTTCATGTCTCATGTGTTCCAAGTTCACAGACGTCTATCTATTTCTACTGCTTGTATGGAAAAAGCAATTTCAACATGATCACGTTTCATAGTGCATTTCATCGCAACAATTGATGAATAAATTATAAAAAAAAAATAATTTAAAAATATTTGGATTAATTCAAAAACTTCGCAAATAACATCTTCTGTGTAACTGAAATGTTTTAAATAAAACTTCCGAATAACCCTTATGAAATTAAATTTCTTTGCTTTCTGGTTGAATAAATTCAAACATGTATATGTATGTAAGTCCCTTGGGTAGGCTTGGTATAAATATAGTCGAATTATTTTTGATGAAGCTGCATCCACGAAGAATAAGAAGAAGCAATTTCTTTCCTTATAGAAACATACTCTGCTGCATTCTTATGAATGACATATAGTTTATTTGGGAGTAGGTATATATTCTAGTAGAACTACAAGGATCCTTATGGTTTAAAAAAAAAAATTGACAATAGACATAGGAAATCTCGTAAGCTTCATCAGAATTTCTTTCTAGTTGTAGCAGTTAAAAGGAATTTTTTAGAGTAATGCCGAATTAAAAGAGGACTATATGGATCGAAATGTAACAGTGGATAAAGTGCTTAAGTGCTAAGTTAGAGATTTGAGCTCGATTTCCGATTTTTGACACTATCTGAGGATCGTATGGCGTAACAAACTCCTTATTCTCAGTCCTTTGTTGCAGACAAATACCAAAGTGCTCGACTAGTACCTGTGGTTCAAGCCTATATGGTGGCCAAGCGTTAAACATATTCAACAGTCTTATTTTTTTCATACAACAATCTCGAACAGGGATTTTCATGCTATAGTCATTGTCTAAATAGTCGAGGATGCTTTATAACCATTTCGGTATTTATAAACGCATTCCAAGAGTTTTGTCTAAATTTGTTCTCAAATGACATACCTGTCATCTATCAATTTTGAATTGAATTAAAGAATTTCAGTGAGTTTTTGGGTTATACGTTCAATGAATATTTCAGTAATTATAAGAAAACTGTTCAATTAGAAACTAGAAACTTGTCTTACCTTCTTGATTGCACGTTCCCACTTTAGAAAAGGTTTAAATAAATCGGTGTTGAAATTAGACAATAAATAAAATGTGTTTATAAATGAGGTTTTAATAATTGAACAACAACTGTCTAAGGTAAGAAATAATTTGAAATATGGGTTTTATAAATACAATTGAGTGTACATTCTAAAGGGTGTTTTTTTTTTTTAGACGTGTAGTTTTCAAGAAGAAATAAAACGCATAGCATTTAATTTCATGGCCAAGAATATAGCTTTATAATAAAGATAAGGGTTTGCCATTATGTTGTAAAAATGATTTCGGGCAAGTGGCCGCCGCGGCTGGCTCGAATAAATTCCAGCCGAGAGGCCCAATTTTCGACAGCTCCAATTGTTGCGCGCGATTGCGGATGGACTCATTCGGCGGTCTTCTTCGATACTCTGCTCCACAGCAGCAATAGCGCACTGTACGACGTCTCTGAGGATGCGCATTATCCACTAGAGTAAACGTAGTGCGAAACCGATCCATGGTTGCTCGAATTTATGCGATATTGCGATTATGTCGACCGAATATGTCGATGCGTTGCGCGAACCGAACCATTATTTTGGTAATAAATTTACATGATTTGCAAACGTTGTTCAGGAGTTAGTCTATTAATTATAAAATGGCAAACCAAACTAAGCATAAATCAAGTGACAGCTGTCAAAAAGACCCACTCCGAAAAAAGGATTGTCAGATTGAAAACCACACGTGCAAAAAAAAACACCCTTTATTTATTTGCTTATACTATTACTCCTACAATTTCAACTCCATTTCAACTCAAATCCAAATAAATTTTTCAAATAATGTGCCGATACACTTGAGTCCAACCCTACCTCAATCCGATCATTCGACCCTGCATATAAACGTAGGATAGCAGAATGCAATTTACAATAAAACGAGTTATTTTTTTATTAAGTTGATATTTTTAATTTTCTTTCAAATCAAACATTTTTTTAAATTTAAAATACTAGGTATCATAATTAAGGTTTTCAGTGCGAGATTAAAGTTGAACCCGAGTTAACTCATCAAATTTGGTGAGTTAACTCAGAAATAACTGAACAGATGCTTTTGTTGATGTATCAACCGAGTTTGTTTAGTCGTTCCGTGTGCATTCTCCATTGAAAAACTGCATCATCAGTTAACGATAGGTTAATTTACTTTTAGAGTTAGGTAACTCTGGTTTAACTCTCCACTAAAAAAATTGCCCTTAATGTAATAAATTTAAATGTACACATAATATAAGAATTTACTGTTAAAAATGTATTAATTTTTTTAACAAAATGTATTACAAAAATTCAAGAGAAAATTCCTATCTCCGAATGCATTTCATAAAAAGGGATTTTTTTTATAAATTAATTTTTAATTAAATTAGATTTTTTAGTTTAAATGTATATAAATGAATCTTTGTCCATTCGCATGATCCAAACTATCACTCCGCCAATTTTCATCAAAATCACTTCAGTTCTTAAGACTTTTTAGACGAACAGACAGCCAAATACATTTTTGTTTTACTAAAAGCCCTGACCCAAGATCTGCGAGATAAGCGCTATTGAATCCGAAAATTTTGCATACCCATTATTTGGAATTCTATACGATCTTACGATCTCTTGACACAACACATATAACCCCGTGTTCCCCTAAACTGGTTTCTAAGCAAAAATATATTTAGGTCAAATATTATATATTTTTATTGATAAGAATGGTTATTTGAATTGTTTCTCTTTGAAATGAACGTCCCTTGCATTATAAATCGGATGAACGTTGGATTGAGTTGATTTGAATATTAATTTGAACAAGAAAACAGTGCTTACTGCAAACAAAACGTTTTGGTGATTTTTTTGTATCACAATCGATCCTAGTTATGTATATGAATATTGAAAATTTCCTTTAACCTACTTTCTACCTCCATTTATGCGAAAGACCCACAAAAAAAAAAAAAAAAAATAAAACATCCTGAACTATTGAAAGCTTAATGGCATCAGCCCAACCTCATCCGTTCATCCGCTTTTAATGACTCTGAAGCACAATCCCTAAACAGAACTTCACTTTTTTTTGTAAAGGAAAATATTCCATTCAATATCCTTGTCAACGATGAATTTTAACTTAACACCAACATCCTGTGTGAGTGAGGTTTCCTCCTTGCTGCTGTTGCTTCCGAGAGAATATGGAAAAAAAAAAAAAAACAATGATGTCAGGTTTACTTCCAATCAGTGTCGTCATCGGTCGTTGCTGATGCCTATTACTTGCTATACACACAAAACGACACACGATCCTATCAATCTATTTGTAGGCCCTTCCAACCCTTCTCCCATCCAAAACACTATCCTGCCTCAGCTAACTTCATAAGTTCGTATATCGTTTTATATGAAAATTGCGTTACTGGCATCATCTCAAAACAGAATTTGCATTTTTTCTCCTCCAAAAGACTAAGCAAAAAAAAAAAAACAAATCGGCACAAAGGGTTAAAGTGCACTTTCCATTTCACATCCGGAGTTTCCGTAGCCGGCGAACGCGAGCGAGCACCATCACACAGGTCATCCGGCGGCGTTGAGTTATAGAACCAGAACATTCACAAGGAGCACTACAGCAGCAGCAAAAAACGCGTTTTCATTTTCCCACATAATAATCATAGGATTTTGCATCACAAATTAAAAAAAAAAACACAACAGCAATAGAAGTAAAATAACAAAAAACAAAAAAGGAAACGAAAAAGAAGTAATAAATAAAAATGAGCGGGAAAAAGCAAAGTGCAACAAAGCGATTTTTTTCAAATACTTTATTTTTTGTTTGGCTTAGATTTTTGTCCTAGATTGCTGAGATAGTAATGGATTTTTTTTTTCTATTGCTATTTCAATTTAGAACTTGGGAATTGCATGCAATAATACAGAAGCACAACAAAGGATATGCAAATAAGAGAGACAGGGGGAGGGCAAAATATATGTTAATAGATTTTACAGTAGAATCTCGAAGAAATTAACTTTTTGAAATAATCAAACTGTTTGTGATAGATTAACGGAAATTATATGAATGCCAAGTTAGCTAAACTACATACCTACGCCGATCAAAAAGTAGTAAAGTGGATAATTTGCCGTTAATAAGTCATGGAAAATGGTTGTCATTTTTTTTGCTGCTTTGTTAAGTTGACATCAAGTTAGCAAAGCACTTCCTCAAATTTGAGTGAAACCATGTTATAATGAATGGTTTAAAGCTTAATAATTTTCCGTTCATCAGCCGCGAACTAGTTGTGACAGCGATTTCAATATTTTCGTGCGATGTTTTCTATGTATTTTTTTTTTTTTTTGCTCAAAATGACTTAAAACATGTTGTATTGAGTGATTAATTGCCTTATAATTTGACGTTAATCAGTTTTGACAATTTCAATGTTTTCGTGGCGAATTTTTCTATGTTTTTTTTTTCTACTGATTTACTAAGTTGATATCAAGTTAACGAAGCATCCCCTCAGAATGACTTAAAACATGTTGTATTGAGTGATTTATTGCCTTATAATTTGACGTTCATCAGTTGTGACAATTTCAATGTTTTCGTGGCGAATTTTTCTATGTTTTTTATTTTTCTACTTATTTACTAAGTTGATATCAAGTTAACGAAGCAACCCCTCAAAAAGAGCTAAAAAATGCTTCTATTGAGTGGTGGTTTATTGCCTTATGATTTGACGTTCATCAGTTGTGGCAAATTCAATTTTTGTGTGCGATGTTTTCCCTGTTTTTTTTTTTTCTGTTAATTTGCTACACTGATATAAAGTAAGTGAAGCACCCGCTCTCAAAAAGGGCTAAAAACTTGTTATATTGAATGGTTTACGGCCTAATAATTTGTTGTTCACCAGCCGCGAACCAGTTTTTACAATTTCAATTTTAGTCTTGCGGCATTTTCTATGTTTTTTTTTTCTGCTCACTTGCTAAATTGATTTCAAGTTAGTGGAGAACCCCCTCGAAAAGGAGTAAAATTTTGTTATATCATTATTTTATTATTTATTAGTTGTTGTTGTTTGAATTTTGTAGTGCGATGTTTTCTATGTTTTTTGTTTTTATTGGTAAATTCATGTTTTTTTTTTACATTTTTTGTTCCTTTTTTTCTGAAATTCACTTCAAATTAATAAGAAAACATATAAAACATGAATGTAGAAAAAACATAGAAAACATAGCAAGACAACATTGAAATTATCAAAACTTATTAAGGTTCACCCAACCACTTTTCGATCTTCTAACTTCAAATTCAAGTCGTATAGAAATATGTATAAAAGCAAGAGTTAAAATAGTTCGGGCTATGGGTATTCAAAGTGTATTCTGTAATATCATCCCAGAAAAGAATTCTAGACCGAACTTTTGCTTCCAAAGAGTTTCAAGCAATGAATGCTCTTCTGGGATTGAAGAATACAATGGACACACAACAAAAAATTATTGCTCTGATACTCATCTACAACAATGTCAACCGTGGTAATTATACAGATGTAAAATAAGATCGTAAATCATATTAAAATTAATAAGATTATATAAATATTAACAGAGGAATCAAGTGTATACAATACGAGAACTAACTGGAATAAAAACGAATTATAATTCCGTTCCAGCTATACGACTGAAGTCGAATCATAATTTATTAAACTAATAGAATGCTGTGGCGCTGAAAGGAGGAATTCAACTTCATTGCTTTAAGAATACCAATATTTAAGGCTTCCATACACTTTTCCACTCCAATAGAAAATTGCAAAAATAAAAATTCTAATAAAATGAGTGGAAAATCTGCACGAACAGTAGAACGTCATAAATTCCTTTCCAAAAAAAAAAAAAACAACCATCTCAGTTACAACTATAGAAGTTTAGTTTCCTCACATTTTATCAATTCCACAAAATCCGACCTTTTTTGCTCAACATCACCACCATCCTCCCCGTAATCTTAATGCGGTTTCATGCTTGCAAAATTTAATAATAATCCCACAACTTTCTGACTGCCATTAAGCCCCAAAATCTCTCTCTCTCTCTCTCTCTCTCTCCTGCTCTACCTGCGTGTGAAGGTCTGAATCCCTAAAAGTGGTTAGACAAATTTTGTTATTTAAACCTTAATTATGAGTTGCAAAGAGTCTCTCGGTAGTCGCACACCTCTGCTCGCACACTGCATCCCCAAATACACCTTCGTATAGTTTATGGAATAATTAAATGAAAACAAATTCACAGATTTAGCAAATTTTCAGACTTGGCCCTGAAGTCATTGGGGCATGTGTTTTGCATCATATTCTCGGTCGGTGTCGATGTCGGTGTGTTTCTCGCCTTGAGTGTTATGTGTTTTCAAAATTCAATTCGCACAAAATTGAAACGGATGTTATGGTTCTTATAAGTTTGACTGGGTAGAGTGTGGGGTGTAGGTTGTGTGGTGTGAATTTAAATTCAACAAAATGCAGTAGCACAGGGCGGAAATATTTCAGCTTATAGTTCAAACATACAATTTTCGTGTGGTATTTTTTTGTGTTTCGTTTATCAGAAGACCCATCACACCCCACATCACCCTTATCATCACCCATTTATATCTACCCACATCTGAATGTAGCGCATCGAGGATAGCTTTTTGGGGAATTTCGTGCTTTGGAAATGTTCGTTTTTGCTACAGGAACTCGCAGCAGCAAAAAGGTATCCATAAATGAAATCGCATTTGTGTTCAGAAATTTTGCAGGTGATTCGATGTGCACTGGAGGAAAGATATTGCTCTGTTCTGTGGATTCATAAATTAATCTAAACAAGCTTCCCCCACCAGATACCTACAATAATGGTGTGCAGCAGAACAGCACTGGTTCTGCGACTCCTCCAGTCCAACTCGCATTGTTTTGAATATAAAGGTTATTTTGATTTTGAATTTTTCACAATGTAGGCATAGGTTGAGTTTGAGGGACTTGGTATAGGGATAAGTAGCTAGCTTTTGGCTTATGGTTACTGAAATTCAATTTTGGTAGTTTTCTCTTTTCACTGGATTTGACTTGTTGGAATTAATTTAAGGTTTCAGAAAAGAGATTTGAAAAGTTTGTGGTCTAGTAATACACAACAAAAAATAAATAAAATAAAACTGTAACAAAATTAGTTGCCATTACTAGCGAAAGAGATGTGATTTCATTGCACAAGCCAATGGGGTCATAAATTTCCCAAAATTGTAATTAATTTTAACTCGGCGCCAAAGGAATAATTCGATTGAAAAGAGAAAATTACATTTATGTTACATGGCAGTAGATTTAAAGGTTGGTTTTTGCTTCATCATCGGCTGGACAACAATTTGTACATAGAAAACTGTTTTAGGGCGGCCAGAACTGAATTCAGAACTTCGATGTGGATTAAAAAGAGACATTTTGGGTATCCGGAAGAAAAAACAAGCCCATTCAGTTTTTATTAAAATATAAAAAAAAATGAAGATTTAATTGTAATTCAGTAATAATTGCATTTTGAATTTAACATTCCTTCTCTCTCAAGGGTAAATCCACATTTTGAGTCAGGGTAGGTGAAGGTGAAGTCACATACATATTTACCCGAGTGAATTTCTGAATTTCACAATTTAGTATTCTGCGAATACTTGGCAGAACCCGTCACAAAATTATAAAATAATTTTTCAATATTGTGCTAACTCACGGTGAACGATTATGACAACACAATACAACGGCTTACACGTAGGCTTAACAAAAGGCAATCGAATATGTAGCTGAAGTAGAAGGATAAATGTCTATTACCACCATACATTATTTCTTTCTACATCACCTACAGCTTCACGTTTCACGCCTATATCCTTACTCAAATAAGCCCAACATCATCCTTTTATTTGTCTGCCTCACAATGAATTTTATTATTTTATAACTAGCAAATTTGCCGGTGGCGTTCACTTTGCTGACTTCGTTCTTTATGTAGTTTGACATTTTACCTGCATTTTAAGACATCAACCTTACAGATTGGACTATTAAAACAAAAGTTATGGGTTTATAAAGGCAATCGCCAACGATTACATCCGATTTGGATTTTTGTCCTCACTACTTATCTACATATATAATTATACCTACTTTTTAAATAATAATTATTCATTCTCGAACCGATCGTGAGCGGAATTGTCTACACAATAAGGCTAACTCATCTAAGCCTGATTCAATCCAGTTAAGCAATGTTATAAGGTCAAAGTGTTCTCTCCGTAAAATGACCGTCCGTCTTTTTCCAATAATTTCAATGCACAATTTTAGCCTGACGTTTCACCTTTAATTTAAAGCTTTGTTATTGAGAATCTGATGATTAAAACCAAAGTTAAAGGCTTTTAAGGGCATTCATATCGATGGTTTTAGAGATTCTGCAGAAAAGAAACCATTCTCCAATTAATCTCGTGGGTTAATGATGAAGAAATTTTACCCACTGTACAATTAATAACAAAAAAAGATTGACAAACTCGGTGAATCAGATGGAATACTGTGTATCCGCCACACGCTTCACCCTCTGTGACATCACGGCGCGGGCCGGCGTTTGACATTTTTAAAAATTCTGTATTCGAGACAAAATATTGGGCGTCAGCTTTGAATTATCAGAAAACTGTATGTTAATTCTTATTGTAAGTATCGCTGAATATTCGATGCGATAAAAGTCGATCGTTTCAACAAAATGCCCGCGTTCAAATTTGTTTCCAAAGCTTTCCTGAAAGCTTTGCGAAAACCCTTGGCATAACGGTTAGTGCGCTGAACTATCCCACGCGCCGGAAGTGTGACTTCAAATCCAGCCTATTCCTTACCTAACCCAATTTGTTAAAAGAAGTACAACTAACCAACCTGCCCCAAGTCCAAATACGATTTAAAAAATCAGTCTTATGCAATGTGAACCACACTGTTTACCCTTGGAACATTTCCAAATGGCCGGCGATATATTTAGTATCATCATTTGGAGACAACAAGTCTATAAGCGACATTTTGGGCTTCATTGATTTTAATAGTGTTTTGTCTACTTAACCTTCCCCACATTGCAAGGTAATAGGGGGTGTTTTTCTTGCTTGTAAAATAAATATGTAAAAAGAAATGGACTTGTTATTTTCGACTGTGCCAACAACAATAATTATTGCCATCTGTACTTAAAACATGGCATCAGTGGTGTAACGAAGACACAGTATTGATTTTGGCAAAGTACTTTCGCGAAATGTATTTTGGGGATTTTATTACTGTGTCAACTCTATCTATACGTGTGTAGATGTAGTGGAAGTGACAGGCTCGGATTAAGTCTGGGATCTTTCGCTTTGGTTTCGAATTCAATCAGTACTTTCCGAACATGTACTCTTTTTTATTTATTAATAACGGGTGTTTTTTTTTTTTTAGAGGTATAGAACTTTAAGTTGGCAACACTATATTAACTCGCAGCCATTTTGTCAGCTGTCAAGTGATTTATTTTTAGATTGGTTTGGCATTTCAACATGAATAGACGGACGCCTGAACAACGCTTCCAAATTGTGCCCAAATGGGCCCAAAACAAGATTGCCGCTGATCCCAATTTTCATAAGCAATTTTCGTTTAGCGATGAAGCTCACTTTTGGTTGAATGGATACGTCAATAAACAAAACTGCCGTATTTCGAGTGATGATAATCCTCAAGTGTATGTTAAGACACCGTTACATCCACAAAAACTGACTGTTTGGTGTGCTTTATGGTTTTGTGGAATAATTGGTCCGTACTTCTTTAAAAACGATGCTGGCCAGAACGTTACAGTCAATGGTGATAGCTATATAGCCATGATTACTGACTTTTTCGTTCATCATTAGAACAACAATGATGTGCAGGAGCTGTGGTTTCAACAAGACGGTGCAACATGTCACACAACTCGTGGCCCAATTGATTTATTGAAGGAAATGTTTGGTAACCGCATATAGTTTCACGGTACGGACCCGTGAATTGGCCTCCAAGATCGTCCGATTTAACGCCGCTTGACTATTTTCTGTGGGGATATGTGAAGTCGCTAGTCTATGCCGATAAGTCCGAAACGATTGACCACTTGGAGGACAACATTCGCCGCGTTATTGCCGATATACGGCCACAAATGTTGGACAAAATTGGACCTCCAGATTAGACTACTTCCGAGCCAGCAGCCGTGGCGGTCATATGCCAGAAATCATCTTTAAATTATAATGCCAGAAGATTATCTTTCGAATAAAGTAAATTTCAGGTCAATTTAAAAAAATTATCTCTGTTTTATTCCATTTCAAAGTTTTATACCTTTACAAAAAAACACCCTTTATTAGATATTTCGTAATTATCTCGAAGAGGATCAGTACTTTCAAAATATGTACTCTTTCTTTATAGATTTGATATTTCTTTATGATCTTGAATTGAATCAGTACTTTACTCGTTCTCTATAGATTCGAACGTTTCATGTAAGCCGTTTGGATTCGGCAAACAATGCAAATTCCCTCCATTCCACTGACTAACAAAACATAAATTGTTGAGAGTCTGAGTCACTAGTACTTAATTCTCCAGGAACTATCGTGTCATCTTCTATATTGAACCGAAAAAAAGCTTGAAATAAATATCTCTCTGTTCACAATAGAGCCCTTTTGAAAAACATGGAGCCCATATGTTATTGTCTAGATGCCCTTATGTACATTCCGCTCCTGGAAATGGCACATGGAACAGTTTGTCGTTAAAATCGATTTACTTTAATATTCATGACTAAGCATTTAGATGACCAAGTTTGTTGCAGATATAAAGTTCGTGTCCCTCTCTCTTTCTTTTTTGGAAATTGAAACTTTATTTGCAATTTAAAGGTCACTGAGTGGAGTGTCCAGTTTATGTTGGATGTTTCCTTTTTGGCAAGAAATATTGTAATTATGTTCTTTATTCCAGGAAAAAAAATATTATTTAGACCGTTGAAGTTTCATTGCCGTATCAAAATTATCGTTACAGATGTTATGTAGTTATAGTTTTCTAAAAAAATAAGCTCATCCTCCTTTCCAGTCGTATAAACTGCCACAAAATGATATATTTTTTTGTTGTTTGTGAATTAAATGGACAACCCAAATGAAAGTTTGAAAGTTATGTGTCTAAAATTGAAACTTAACCCTATTCAGAGAAACAGTTAAAATATAATAGAAACGATTTAATAGCGAATTAAGATAATACTGCAAAATTACAAGTGGTTTCTATTTTGTTTTTGAAATACCAAAGCAATTGAGGTATTGATTTTTTCTTCAAGATATATAGAGAAAAAAAGATATAACTCAAAATTCAATATACAGATTTACATGGTTCACAGTTAGTAGAGTTCAAAAGCCAGTCAATTGCCCAAGGTTTAAATCCATCAAGACGTTTATATAGGACACCGTACTAGATCTGTTTAAAAAAGTACTAAACTGTTAAATCAGAAACATGTACATTTTGTGATAGTCTTTATTTTTATATGAGAAGTTTAAAATTGTATTTTTAATCAAACTCATTTTTTTTTTAAACTAATACATTTAGGAATATCGTGATAAACCTATTTTGTAAATCTCCATTTTTGTTCACATTTGGAACTGTCAAAGTGACATTTAACTTTAACATCGTACTATAGATCGTTTCAAATGCACGACTGGATTGTATGAACTTGCTCTTGTGGTTCAAGTTGCTTAGAGTTTTAGAGATTTTATATTTTAGAAAATGCCTACGAAATTACAAAAAAAGCAGCTAAAAGAACTTCTTAAAATAAATAACGCTGTCTGAATTCCTGCAGATATATATTAATTTATGCAAACAAAATTTCAAAAATCCCTGAAGCGGTTATAGTGAAAATTTTGGCGTTGTTTCCCCAATTTTGGGCGATATTTCCAAAGTAAAATTTCAATGAAACTTGCGGCGCATAAAGAGTGATTTATGTATGGGGGAGCATGCTACCCCCCTGCAAATGGAAAAAACGCCAAAATCGAGAAAAAAAAACAACAACAATTGTTCAGATTTTTTGTTGGCGATATTTCCAAATCGGTTGGGGCGTTATTGTCTAACGCTTTTTTAAGTGTTTATTGAAATGGGGTAGGTCGTTAACGAAAAAGTTTGATGATTAATTTTCTAGTTGGCCCGCCCAGCTTCTACCTGTGGAAGACAAACCTAAGCTTCTCATGCAAATTACAAAAGAAAATATAAATAAATATTTAAACACTTCACGTTATGAATGGCTAAATTTCATAAAAATATGATCCTCTAAGTCCAACCTTTATTACTTTGCCAACATTGAAAGAATTTTTATATTCGAAAACCACTGTTTTATTTTTATCCCATTTCACTCTATAAATAGAATTTTTTTTTTTTAAACATCCTTTCAAACATAAAATTAATTTTTTAAAACTGGATATCCCTTTCTTTTTTTAGAAAAGATAGTTTCTCTAAAGCCATCCACTAAAAAAAAACCTTTTAAACGCAAAAATAATTTTTGAAATCAGATACGGCCTTTTAGATTTTATACCAATTTACCCTATAAATAGCAAATTAAAAAAAAAAATATTTCCTAAGCCATCCGCTTATACGCAAAATAAAAAAATTAAAACAAATACATATCACTTTTTGTTTTTACCCCATTTCACCCTATAAAGATCAATTTTTTTAAACAACAATCTCTAAAGCCATCTCTTAAAAATAAACTTTTTTAAACACAAACAAAATTTTGGAAATCGGATATCACTTTCCGTTTTTATCCCATTTCACCCTCAACATACCAAAATATATTGAAACAAATATCCTTAGAGTTTACCCCATTTCACTCTATAAATAATTTTAATTTCAAGCCGGTTTTTTACAAAATTACCACTCCAGGGGAAACTAGACCTCCTCCCTCCCGTACGATTTCTTTCTTATCTTGCTTCAATCTACACGTACACGCCCTACCCTTTTGTAGAATCTTATACAAAACACCCTGTAAATCACAAGTAAATAGCTTGTTCGACATTTTGAGTTAAGTCAAACTGTTCTTTTATCCTGTTAAAGATTAATATTAAGACTGCAGCGCAAGAATGTAGCCAGTAAATTCATAGTCAATTGACTTAAGCCCCGTTGCCGAATTACCGCATCAGTTTTCGAGTAATACGTGACTGAATAATGTGAGTTTGTCATTACCGCTCACGTTATCGAGTGCCATACTTTTACATTTTCTCATCAGTAATCGAACGGAATTTCATTCGATAGATGGACAGCTGACTGAAAGTTTGCAATGGTTGCGAAATCTGAAGGAAAAATCAAAGAACTATTGTTTTTATTATTTTTTTAATTTTCTTTTTACTCGTTCATTCGATCACTGATGGCACTCGCTCACTCAGTCACTGAAGCGGCAATTTGGCCCTGGTAAAAAAAATCACAACTTTGATTTTAAAACTGATTTTCAATATTCTGACTTAGCAGTTAAGCAAAGCAGTCATAATTGACTAACAGTAAATTGACTAATGTAATATTTTGAATGATTTCCGTCTTTTAGTCATTTAAACGTCATCTATTAACTTCAGCAATTTTGGCAGTCACTAAGTCTTCTGATCGCATTTTTCTTTACTGGAAGTCTGGAAGTAGGTACTGCGTTTTGGTATTTTGACTTAAGTAATTAAAATTAGTTTTATTATCCAATTTTATTTTATTAACTGTTGACTGTAATTTTAAAGTAAGAATGGTATAGTGACTCAAAAGAATTATAAAATAAATAATTTTAGTCAATTGACTGCATTTTTAACGTCTGTTAGAATTACCTATAACTGCTTTAATTTTTAAATCTCGTTTTCCGTCCGGAAAAACGCGTGTTTCTATTCTAATTGTTTCTTTTTTTCGTCATTTTGACCCTTGAAATTCTATCCTCCAGGGATAAGATCTTGCCAAGGCATCAAATTGTTCGTAAAGTTGTTTATGGCACTATGGTTCTCAGATATTGACAGTTTGAAAAATATTCATGCAGGGTTTTAGGAAATTTCAAAACCCCCATTTCTATATTAAATTTTTATGAACTGTGGCAGCTTGGTGAAGAACACCGAATTGCGTCCAACCTCCGCACCAATATCATCTTTCGTTTATATTTGCAGTTTTTATTTTCTATTTTTATAACATTTCTACCCTTAGCTTTCTACTGGTAAAATTTATCAATCACTGATGCGTAATAACCTGCTATAGTAACTTTCCAAACAAAGCTCGTAGTTAATTACGTTTTTATTCTAAATGAAGAGTATAAAATTTTATTTATCATCAGAAGGCACTTCTATACCTTCTGAAACAAATCTAAGGTGCCTCTGTACATGCCAACCGGAGATTTAAAATCAACCTCTGAGCAAACGACGTGCGAATTATTATACTGCCACCAAAAATCTCATTAAGATAATTTCTCTTGATTACATTTAATCCAACAACAACAGCAAAAACTAATTTTCATAGACACGCAATCAACATCAGACAAAATTTGCACGCATCATCTTTCAGTTAAAATCAAATTTCCCACGCAGTCTGTAGTTGTGAGTTGTCAGACAGATAAATTGTTATAAGCTCTTGATATAAAAAAAAAAATATATATATGTATATTATCTGCATTTTATTATAGATACGTTTTCAGACTAAATATTGTGGGTGCAATTTATATTCGGAATCCTTAAACCAATTTTCACAATCAGACAATCAAAAATCTTTCTATAATAATAAAATACTCGTAAGAAGCACGAAATGACGCTTTGGTTTCCAAAAAAAAAAAAAAAAAAACACTTTCAACTTACAGTGCGGTGCAATGGAATCGGGAAAAGTGCGATTTAAATTATGAATAAATTATTGTAAGTTTTTTTTCTTAAGAAAATCCTAAAAATTGCCCTAAACTTGTTCTGATTTTGTAGGGTAAATGGGGGGTAATTAAGTTTTTTTGTGAAAATTAAAAAAAAATAAGTTTTTTTTTTCAGATAGGGTGATATGCAGTAAATGCTGATACTACTTACTTTTTACCTTAACACCAGTTTAAAGACAATTATTGGGCGATATGCATAAAACATAGTTAATGCTTTTATACTAGAGATATTCTTAGTAAAAACTATTTATGGTATACATAAAAATGCAGTAAATGCTGAAAATTAAGTTTTTACTTCTGATCCTAGTAACTACTTTCCTCGGATGAATTTGTTTAGTATAAACTTTATTCCGCATGCATAAAACCTAGAAAGAACTTTTTTCTGTAGTAATTACTTAATTTTTTCAAAGTTACAAAATAGCAACTTAAAAAAATTCTTAGTAAATACTAATGTGCTCTAAAATCATAATTAAGTAGCCGTGAAACCAAATATTAACTGTTTTAAGTCATAATTCGAAGCAATCAGGCTAATGAATTTATTTAAATTGGGTTTAAGTTAATAGTGACCGGTATGTGCACGTTGTACTTTAGATGAAAAATGAGTTTAAATTACTAAATTTTAGTAATTTTTCAACAACGCAGCAAAGCATGTAGAACATGATGAAAAAAAAAAGCATTTATATCAATTTGACTTAAACGGTTTTTGCTTGTGGCCACAGTGTTCTCTAGAAGATTATAACAATTGAAAGTTGCTATCTAAGTTCAAACAATTGTAAAGAGGATTAGTTATCTATGAATACTCCATTGGTAAGCCGTTACAATTAGCCCATTGTAAGGGTTAGAAAAAAACCTTAAACTTAATACATTTATGATTTGTCTATTTTAAATTTATATAAAAGTTCCCGGAAAAAAACTTCGAAAATATTGTAAAGGGTTTTCCAATAAGAGGTGTTATTTTGATATTCAAAGAAAAATGGCATTTTTTGAGATAAATGATCGGATGTTTATTTCATTATAAAGAGGAAAGTATGCCGTTAATAATGGAACACAACATCAGCCAAATGGCCGCCACGACCACGCTTACAGGACCATATCCTTTTCATGAAATTTTCCATAACAAAATCGCAAAGGGGCTGCCCTATGTCCTCGATAGCCTCACGAATTCCATCTTGAGGTCTTGAATCGACGCTGGGCTGTTGGCGTAGACCTTATCTTTCACGTGGCCCCAATGGAAAAAGTCGCAAGGTGTTAAATCACAAGATCTCGGTGGCCAATTGTGATCACCTCTTCGAGAGATAACACGGTCCGGAAACTTTTCCCGTAAAAGATCGATGGTTTCATTGCTTGTGTGGCACGTAGCGCCGTCTTGTTGAAAGTAAACGTTGTCCAGATCAATACCATCCAATTCCGGCCATAAAAAATCATTAATCATCTCTCGATAGCGCAATCCATTGAACGTAACTGTTGCTCCAGCCTCATTTTCGAAAAAGTAAGGTCCAATGACCCCGCCGGACCATAAACCGCACCAAACAGTCACGCGTTGAGGATGGAGAGGCTTTTCAACAATAACTCTTGGGTTTTCCGAGCCCCAGATGCGACAGTTTTGCTTGTTGACGTAGCCTCCGGGTGGAAATCAAGATGATTTTTCGATGAAATTCCGGATCATTTTCATGCATTTCAAGGACCCAATCAGCAAAGACACGACGTTGTTGATGATCAGCCGGCTTGAGTTCTTGTGTTAACTGAACTTTATAAGCCTTAAGACCCAAGTCTTTATGCAAAATACGGTGTAATGACGTTTGTGGAATGCCTAATTCCAAAGAACGACGAGGAATGGACAAACCTGGGTTTTCTTCAACACTTTGGGCTACAACAGCAATATTCTCAGTTGTTCTTGAGGGACGTGCACGGGTTTTATTCTTCACATCACTAACTTGTCCCAACAGCTCGAATTTGTCCACCAATTTCTGTATTGCGGTCCGACAAGGTGCTTCACGACGACCCAAAAATGTTTTAGTTTTACGAACCGTCTCTGCCAAATTTTCACCATTTTTATAGTGAATTTTAATAATTTTAATGCGTTGTTGAAGCGTGTATCGTTCCATTTTTATTAATGGCGTAGTTTCTACTTGTCAAATGTCAAAAAATGACAGCTTCAAAAGTGACAGCTACCGAAATAGCGGGCTATTCAAAATAACACTTCTTATTGGAAAACCCTTTATAAATAAAGGCACTATTCTTTGTAAAACAAAACCTCACTGAAGTTGTTACAGTTATTGCATTATAATGCTTTGGTTAATTTAGCAGACAAAAGTTTAAGTTATTACGGCCAAAATTCAAAACTCTTCAATCCCTTATTTGTTATGTTTATATATTTAGTAAAGGGATATTCAAAGTCGTTAGCTAACACATAGCTTAATTAATTTAAGATTAGTTCAATTGGATTAAAATAAAGGTTTTTATGAATTATTATTTTAATTTAAATGTTGACATGGAAACAAAAACAAATCAAATAAAGTTATTTCCAGAAAATTTAATAAAGCTTACTTTTTACCTTAACACCAGTATAAAGACACGCCAAATAGTGATAATAAATTACTTATTTTAAGGAATTTAGACTGAAACAAGAAAATGAGGAACTATATAAAGATCTTGTTACAGTACGTTGGAGATCCTGGATTTCTATTTAGAGTTGGTGAAGTTATATAGGCGTATATCAGAGTATACTGTTTCTAGAATTGTAAATTTGATAACAAGATTAATTAAAAACAGCGTCTTATTAGATACAAATTCAATTAAATTATGAAGAACAGCTGAAACCAAAACACGATTAGCTTATTCAATACAGCTTTCCATCATGCATATAGGAACCTTAAACAGCACTCATTTAAATATTTAAACTGTAATTATATTCGGAAAGACACATAAATCGAAAAAGATAGATATGCCTTCTTGAATATCCAAACAACAATGCAATGGAATAATTTACGAGAATTTAATAAAAAATAAGTGTTTACTATCAATTTCGGGTGAATTCAAGTAATTACTTGGATGAATTTTTGCTTTTATGCATGCGAAACAAAGTAAATACTATAAATTTAATCTTTTACTAAAAGTTATAGTTTTTACTATACTCTTTTACTTCTAGTAACTACATCTGTTTCACCTATAATCTTGTAACTTATGTGGACTTTAAATTCACATAAGACAAATTGGGGTGTATTCATAGCCGTTTGCTAAACTCATGTTTTACTAAACTACAGGTTAAAATCAAATGGATCAACGAATAAAACTCCTATTTTTAACCGAATTAACTCCTTTGTTGATTCAAATATAAGTTTATTGAATTATTCAACTTCAAATATTAAAGTAGGGGAGAGTGGGTACGAACGTAACGGTGGACCGGTTGTAACATTCAATTTTAACGAAAAATTAGAACTTTGTGCGTCCATTTTTTACCGCGCAATTCTTTGCAATTAGGTCCTGAATGCACCCACAAAAATCTAATTGTCAGTACAGTGAAAAATGTGAAATTTGAGTGAAAACGTAATTTTTTTGGCCTTGAGTTTTTTTTCAGTATTTTTCTTGAAAAAATTAACAATTCATTGAAAGGATGCAACCTTACTGTGCTACACTATTTCTACAATCGAATAGAGTAAATATTTTGACGATAGGCATACTGGTTTCTTCTTAATATGATTTTTAATATTTAAAGGCGTGGGGTGGACTGTTGTAACAATTTTGGTGTGGACGTTTGTAACATAATACAAGCACATATTAATGTACAATGATTTGTGTTACAACCGTCCACACACAGTTTTTGGTGAATTTGTTTATTCAAAAGCTGGAGAAAGTGATCAAAATAGTTTTTTTTTTCAAATAAATTCGAAATAATGTTAGAACTTTTTTAAAAAAAAAACACAAAAACTTCGAAAAAATGAATGAAATATTTATTTGAATCGATAGTTTGAACCTTGCAATTTAATGTTTAAAGATAATTTCATGCAAATGTTGACCGCGGCTGCGTCTCAGGTAGCCCATCCGCTGAGTCCAATTTTGGCATACTCTTTCACACATATCGGCCGGTATCTCACGAATGAATGCATGGATGTTGGCTTCCAGTGCGTCAATCGAAGCGGGCTTGTCCCTATAGACATTAGCCTTGACATACCCCCACAAAAAATAATCTAATGGTGTCAAATCGCACGATCTAGGCGGCCAATTGACCGGCCCGAAACGTGAAATTAACTGTTCACCAAACTCGCCTCGCAATTGCGCCATTGTTTCGCGTGCTGTGTGGCATGTGGCACCGTCTTGTTGAAACCACATATCATGCAAGTCAAGAACTTCCATTTCGGGCAAAAAAAGTTTGTTATCATCGCTCGGTAGCGTTCACCATTGACAGTAACGCTGCGATTCGCATCATCTTTGAAGAAATATGGCCCAATAATGCCGCCGGCCCATAAACCGCACCAAACAGTGGCTTGTTCGGGATGCATTGGTAGCTGTTGCAATGCTTCTGGCTGATCTTCACTCCAAATGCGGCAATTTTGCTTATTTACGTACCCATTCAACCAAAAATGAGCCTCATCGCTGAACACAATTTTTCGATAAAAAAGCGGATCCTCGGCCAGCTTTCCAAGAGCCCATTCACCAAAAATTCGGCGTTGTGGTAGGTCGGCTGGCTTTAGTTCTTGCACCAGCTGTATCTTAAAAGGCTTTACGCCCAAATCCTTCCGCAAAATTTTCCACGTAGTGCTGTAACAAAGGCCTAACTGCTGGGAACGGCGCCGAATCGACATTTCGCGGTCTTCTGTCACACTAGCTGATACGGCCGCAATATTTTCTTCACTACGCACAGTACGTAAACGTGTTGGTGGTTTAATGTCCAACAAAGTAAATGTGGTGCGAAATTTGGTCACAATCTTCCAAATAGACTGCTCAGAAGGTCGAGAATGCCGATCATAAAATGGAAGCAGCGCGCGATGAACATTTCGAACCGAGCACGAATTTTGATAGTAAAATTCAATAATTTGCAAGCGTTGTTCATTTGTAAGACAATCCATGGTTAAATTGCAAACCAAACTGAAGCTGTTTGACAGTGACACAAGGTACTAAACACACGTCAGCTGTCAAAACCAGTGTTGCCAAAACCAAACCAGCTAAAAAATCACCCTTTACTAAATAGATTTATTCATTATCAATACTGAATTAGAATGCCTTTTTATTGGTATTCATTTATTTTATAATAATACATAAGTATAATTTATGGAATTGGCTTAGAATTAAATTCTAAGTCTAGGCACCATTTTTAAATTTTTCTTCATATATTTTTATGGTGTTACAACCATCCTTTCAGCGTGTTACAATCGACACACCGAAAAGGACGATTGTAACATTTGACCTTGCCTTCATTTTCAAGTCATACATTTAAATCAAAGACAAAGTTGGAAACCAAATTAGTATTTAACGGTAGCTAAATGTTCATTCATTAGCACTATGTTTCATTTTGATATGTTTATTGGTTATCAAATTGTGCCACGAAATGTCAAAAATGTTACTTTCGTACCCTCTCTCCCCTACTAACCCATAGCAATCAAAATTTATAATCAAATGGCTATCTATCATTATTATTCAGTTTGTCACTCGAAATCTCAGACAGTTTTTAACTTATTTACTTGAAAATAATTTTTTCTTACAACTTTGCGAAGCAACGAGAGCATAGGTATTAGCATAGTAATTTATAAAAAAAAATAAACAGGCAAATATAATATTCGATTTACCAACCTTTTTGGTCATCCTCCATTGTACAATAACAATCTAATCTCACTTTTTACACAAAAACAAAACCCACTTGTCCGAATTAATTTACATGTATCTCAGGTGATGATAATATTGTTAGCGATAAAATAAAATAACAACGAGAATTCAGATTGAGATATTAACTCAATTTTATTTCTGCTTTAACATGTTGTCGTTGTCATTTTCGTACGCCCACAAAATTTCTCAAATTCCGAAACGTATTATACAGAAACTGACCTACGATTCTTGATCGCTTCACGAAATTCGTCCCCAAAACAAGAAGACATTAAAATGCTTCTCTTGCCGATTTGTGCAAAAAAATTTTGCCATAAAATTCATAGAATCATTAAATTGTCGTGTCCGTGTCCGCGTCCGCATCCGTAAGTCGTAAGTCGCTTTGTTGTCGTGGTCGTCCGTCGTGTCGTCCAATGGAGTATTTCAAAAGATTGGAAAACTAATTTTAATTGCTTTTTGGCATGGAGAAGGGTGTTGTGGCATTTGATGGGGGTTGGCATTGGCATGGCCATTCTCGATGGCTTTCGTGATGTTAGTAAATACACAAGTGCTTGTGACAGATGTTTTTCGGGTATAAAGGAATATTTCAAAACAAAATTCTATTCACCTTCACCATTGCATTTGAATTTTTAAATTTGAATTTAAAATTATTATTATTTTTGTTTTTCTTATGTCAATTAATTTGAATCTCGAAATTGCATGGGAAATTGTGTCAAAATTGAAAATTGGTTTTGCAATTTTCGTAAATAAATTTGAAGTAGAAACTTCTTGAAAATTCAATATGCACTCAAGAATGATGATTGCTCGGCAATGATTTAATTTTTTCTAATTGAATCAATATTTGTCTGTGTTGATTGGTTGGTGTTGGTATACGTATTTTCAATTTATCTACATTTTCTTTGAAATACATATGTATGTATACATACCTAGTTCAGTTTTTTTATTAGTTTTTCAAGTGATTTAATTAATTTGGTTTTTATTGTTGATTAAATTTGATAGGTTCTGAGTTCTACGACATTATTTAATATCAGAAACCTTACAAGTTAAGCAAACAAAATAGATGTCATTAAGGTGTCATTCGCGCCATTTTTGATCTGTCATTGAAGGAGGGCATGTTTTTCAGAGCAAATTTAATTCAGATTTAGTTACGAACAAAGAAATTAAACTCTAGTTAACTCACGAATCTGTTTTTTGGAGAGAATAAGCTCTAATTTTTAGGCCCAGTCTTTCAGTGCAAGATTATTCTCGTTTTGGGGTTAAAATCGAGGCCCAGTGCGAGATCATCCTCATTTTTGGGTTAAATCCCAATTAACTCCTGAAACATGTGTTTCCGTAATTTTGGATCACGAGCGAACTATCCAAGCTAACTCAACATTAACTCTGAGTTGAATCAGCATTGAAAAACTCGCCCTTGGTTGTCAAAAAAAAAATATCAAAATCAAAATGATGGACTATTAGAGTAGCCCTTTCCACAATGCCACATTTCGCACGGTGCAGGGAATATATATTTAACGGGAATCTGCTCCACTTTTGGGAAGAATCTATTCCATTTTTCAAACTGGAGTTCATTGCCATACAGAGAGAGAATGTATTACAATTTTTAGTGACAAAAAATCTTAATTTTAAAAAGTTTCCCACTTAGTTCCAGTTTTTTAGTGCGAAATTAACGTTAAAACTGAGTTAACACATCAAATTTTGTAAACTAACTCAGGATTAGCTGAAAACAGAGGCTTTTGATGCTTTATGCACCGAGTTTGTTTAGTCGTTCCGCGTGCATTCTCCAACCGTAAAACTGCTCTTCAGTTCATTGTGCGGGTTAATTTACTTCTAGAGTTAGGTAACTCTGGTTTAACTCATCACTGAAAAATTGAGCCTTAGTGTGAGAATGAACTCCACTTCTTTTTCGCAATTCTTTTTATTTTGTTTTACATTAACAAAAACAGTTTTCTTGAGCAACAGATCTGGGATGGCCCGTTTTCTGTTTTTAGAAATCGATAAGCCCACGAATTTCAGGTTGGAAACTACTCCCCACACATTCGGTGGGAACTAACTCCACTTTAAAAGTGGAACGGATTCTCAATAAAAGTTTAATAAATTCCCATGTGGAGCAGATTCCAATGGAATAAATTCACTGCAGCTTTCGCACATGTTGAATTCGAGTTTAATTGGGATTTAAATTTATTGAAAAACATGTTTTAGTAGTTAATACGGGTTTAACCCCGAAACAAGGATTATATCGCAAAGAAAAATTAAACCAAGATGTTTTTAGTTAGTTCTTGCAAATAAATTAAACCAGAGTTAACTTACCAAGCAGTTTTCCAGTAAAGGATTAAATATAAATTTAAGTTGTCAACAAATACCGAAATCGAATTGTGACATTTTGGAAATAGCCCTTTCACCATAGAGTGCTAGATGGCGCTACAATGGAAATCTCCATAGTGTCGTTCATCGATTTGGATAGGTTTTTGACACCCACCTGTCAGAAATACTATATATCTGTTCCACAGTTAGCTTACCAAACTTGTTGATTTGAATAAAATTTAATAAAAACAAACATGTTCAGGGGATAAATTGGGTTTAAGTAATCCCGAAACTAGAATTATCTCGCACTGAAAAATAAATAAATTTGAACGTCTTGAATAATTTCCCCCCACATTGTGCATATCAAATGATCTTGACCGAAATACTTAACCAATAGAGTCAATTGACAGAGGAATCGGACCTCTGCACGCGAACACGACGAGTGACAGTTTCTGTCGGTTTTGGGACTAGCTGTTGCCACATGGTGGTCTTTATGTTCATTTCTTGACGAAAAATTAATGAAATTTGGTACATTTAATGATTTGGGAGTCTCTTTCTGAATCCAGTTTCACTGATTGTTTTTTTTTTTCCTATTTAAAATATGGTTAAAAAATTTCAAATACAATTAAAACGCAGAACATTAGTTTTTACCAAAAGTACTGGCGCATTAAATTTTGTTGTACTTAATAAGCATTTAATAAGCGTTTAATGATGCCATCAAACAAAATTTGTTCTGCTCAATTTGCTCTGCTAACTTGAAGGACATATCAAAACTGTTAAAGCCGTTTTTCGAGAAAATTATACGAAAACTTGAAATTGTTGTATAGCAGCTACCCGTTCTAGGAGCTTTTCTTTCTAAGGAATCACATAAAAATGCTCTGTACCAAATTTTAAGAAAATCGTCCAACCAGTTAAGGCTCTTGCTCAAATTAGAGTGGTCGCATTAATGCACAGACGTACGTATGCACAGACCGACACGGACGGTATGACGACACCCACTTTTTTCGACTTCTCGATTATCTTAGTGTTAGTTTTGTTAGTTTCTAACTTTAAGGGCCAGTTTGTTCATAGCTAAGTTGTTAATCATGAAATTCGCTAATCAGATGGTAGAAGTTGATTAACGTTAAATTTAATTAGAATTTCTGAAAGTAATGGTACAAACTTAATCCTAATGAAAAAACTTGCCCTATAAAGCTCTATTCTTAAACATTTGTTAACTGGGATCATATTAAACCTATTTCCAGCTGAACACATCATAAACAGTGACAGTTCATGCAAAAAAGTAAGCAAACACAACCTGTTTGACATTTGTAAATGTCAAAGTGACATATGGATGTAGTATGATACTAAAAAGACAAAATAGGCATTATTTGGTGATTTAAATTTTACTAGAATTTAAAATAAAACATAGTACGGTGCTATCTCGTTTAAAATTAGGGAAATTATAGCCCGTTAATAATCTAACTTTTGAAAATTGTATTGTAATTGTAAAGGCCCATATAACAATGTCTCGACACATAAGTCCACAACTCTTAGAAATTATTTTTGCATTTAGATCTTCATTAGGTGGGTTAGAAGACAACAGTGATTTTTCCTCCTGTGGACTTATTTACCCTGTGCCAATATGTTTGTTTAGAATATCATTCACAATTTTACTCAGACATTGTGAAACATTCCCAAAAAGAACTAATTAATTAAATTTAGGTTGGGAGCATCTAAGCACCAGCAAACAAGTTGATGAGAATACACAAATAAATCGCGAAATGACAGACGTAGTCATTTTCGTTTCGTTCCACTAGATTTCAAGCCGGCGGGGTCGTGTTCAAAAAGTATATTCATAATGAACGCATTCATTAATGTCGTTTTCGTTTGGATTTCGGAACTGTTCCATTTCCTATCGAAAATGGGGAATTTGGAGTAAGAGGAGTGAAAAAAGAGTAGCTCCAGACGTCCACTCGAAAACGACATAAGTATCACATTTACACGATGTTGAATGGTCGCGTTCATTTTTGATGTCTTGTGTTTTCCATTCATCCCATTGATAATCTTGTCGGAAAATTTCATTAAAATTGGTTTAGTACGTTCAGAATTTCTGGAGTTTGCTACCAACCTTAAATGATGCAGTGAGAATTCTCACTTGTCATATTGCACTAACCGTAAACAGACAAATTTGCCAGGGATGTCAAAACTAGAAATTGCACTGTGTTATTTATAGCTTGTCTCTTTAAATGCAGTCATAAGCGGATTTAAAATAGATAAAAAAGATAGTGCGGGTATCGAACCTTTGTGTCTTTGAAAACTGAGCTAAGAGCTATCTTCAACCGCTCTTCAATATAAAACTTCATTAATGTACGGTATACCTACTTAATACTTATATGCAATTTCACTGTCCATATCAGATTTTCGTAAGTGTCCTAAGGCTCTCTTAATTGCATGTCATGACCTCTAAACAACATAAAAGGAAAAATCCAAACAGTTTCGAGAAAATTTATCTCCAATAGTAATCAGTCTGGAAGGTGGAATACACACTTCACTTAAAGATATACTATATTACGAGGTATAGTGTGGCCGCTAAATCTCAAGCAATGTATTTATGGTGAAGAAGGCTATAAGCCCACCGTGGAACACATTTCATGGTGCAATAAATGTTTTAAAATCATTTTAAATCTCATTTACTGATGGCCTTTAATTTATATTAAAACCTTCCAGTTTCTAGAGATTTTCATGTAAAGGGTTTTCCAATAAGAGGTGTTATTTTGATATTCAAAGAAAAATGGAATTTTTTGAGATAAATGATCGGATGTTTATTTCATTATAAAGGGGAAGGTATGCCGTTAATAATGGAACACAACATCAGCCAAATGGCCGCCACGACCACGCTTACAGGACCATATCCTTTTCATGAAATTTTCCATAACCAAATCGCAAAGTGGCTGCCCTATGTCCTCGATAGCCTGACGAATTCCATCTTTGAGGTCTTGAATCGACGCTGGGCTGTTGGCGTAGACCTTATCTTTCACGTGGCCCCAAAGGAAGAAGTCGCAAGGTGTTAAATCACAAGATCTCGGTGGCCAATTGTGATCACCTCTTCGAGAGTTAACACGGTCCGGAAACTTTTCCCGTAAAAGATCGATGGTTTCATTGCTTGTGTGGCACGTATAGCGCCGTCTTGTTGAAAGTAAACGTTGTCCAGATCAATACCATCAAATTCCGGCCATAAAAAATCATTAATCATCTCTCGATAGCGCAATCCATTGACCGTAACTGTTGCTCCAGCCTCATTTTCGAAAAAGTAAGGTCCAATGACCCCGCCGGACCATAAACCGCACCAAACAGTCACGCGTTGAGGATGGAGAGGCTTTTCAACAATAACTCTTGGGTTTTCCGAGCCCCAGATGCGACAGTTTTGCTTGTTGACGTAGCCTCCGAGGTGGAAATGGGCCTCATCAGTCAAGATGATTTTTCGATGAAATTCCGGATCATTTTCATGCATTTCAAGGACCCAATCAGCAAAGACACGACGTTGTTGATGATCAGCCGGCTTGAGTTCTTGTGTTAACTGAACTTTATAAGCCTTAAGACCCAAGTCTTTATGCAAAATACGGTGTAATGACGTTTGTGGAATGCCTTATTCCAAAGAACGACGAGGAATGGACAAACCTGGGTTTTCTTCAACACTTTGGGCTACAACAGCAATATTCTCAGTTGTTCTTGAGCGACGTGTACGGGTTTTATTCTTAACATCACTAACTTGTCCCAACAGCTCGAATTTGTCCTCCAATTTCTGTATTGCGGTCCGACAAGGTGCTTCACGACGACCCAAAAATGTTTTAGTTTTACGAACCGTCTCTGCCAAATTTTTATAGTGAATTTTAATAATTTCAATGCGTTGTTGAAGCGTGTATCATTCCATTTTTATTAATGGCGTAGTCTTGTCAAATGTCAAAAAATTACAGCTTCAAAAGTGACAGCTACCGAAATAGCGGGCTTTTCAAAATAACACCTCTTATTGGAAAACCCTATACATAACATTCCTTGCCCAAAAGGTTCCATCTGGCAAAAAAGTTTTTTGTTTGTTTTTTTTTAGGAGACTAGGTATAATGTAGAAGTTGTCAATCTTTAAGTAGTACAAAACATTAAAAAAAAAAAAACAAATATAATTACTTATTATGTCAAGTCTTTTGTGTAATTTTATGTTATGAATTAATCTTCAGCAGGCGCACAAGGCCGTCATCGTCAGTTTCAATAACGCCGACGATGGACGATGACAACGCAGGTCCTTTAGCATCCTCAAAGTCATAGTATATACGAGTATATATACATATGTATATCTGTCATTCCAATTATTTTATCAACACAAGAAGACAAAGTTTCCCTATTTAAGTGCATTTGAGTATCTTTCAGATCATCATCATCATCCGACATCCGTCTAGTAGGTAGTAGGAGCGGCGAGGCGGGATCGCCAGCGTAGCTACTGCTTTCACGACCATAAGACTCTACAGAGGAATAATATAATTAAATATATACCCCTTGCCATAAACAACCTAGAAATTTATATCCAAAGCACCTTCTACTCGTATCTTGAAGCGAGCTATAGTGACGAGCGAGTGCCCTAAACCCTATTCTATATACATATATGCCGATGTGTGTCGCTTGTCAATTATTTGACCCAGTTCTCAATGCATTGTCAACTTTTTTAATTAAATTTCAAAGCTTGCCTTCGTTTGTGTTTCAATAAAATTTATATCTCCAAGGCTTGAATGATAAATATAGGCTCTTCTCCCGCCGCCGCCATGGTGGATAAATATCTTCATTAGACACCACACATACACATTATGTATGTACATAATATAAGCCTTTAGATATTGAAAATAATTCCAGCTGAGAGATACCTATGCGTGAAGGGTTTCGTTTGTTGAGCTGTTTTATCTGACATCATCGCTGGCTGTATAAGGATTTTATTTATAAACCTTATTCCAACTCAAGAATTGGAACGAAGATAACTGCCGATGCCGAGGTGCCAAAAATATAACCGTATAGCCTTATTCCTATGTTTCCCATGAAACCTATCTATATGAGCCGCATAAGTCACAGCGCATTTTTATTCCGCCTCAAAATCCTCTTTTTTAAGGATCTAACCGCGATAAAGGAAGACTAAAAATAAAAAGAAAAATAAGAACATTTTAAGGATCTTTTTTTTTTTTTTTTGCAGCGAGGAATTCCGTTTGCCATAAGAAGAAGACGATGTTGAAAATGCGGTAAGAATAAGAATTATGGGCTGAATAACGGCGTGAAAAAGCATTGTTAGCACACTTTACTTATGTCGTCTCTGTCTCTTCGCGTTCGCTGTGTTTGGTAGATTCTCTGACAACGACGTTTTTTTTTTTAATTTCTTGAAGTACACTGGCAAGAAGAAATTAAAAAAAAAAAATAATAAAAGTTCCCGAGGATATAGAAAGAAAACATTCTTTGGTGCAAGGTATTTTTGATTGCATATCCTGTGCAACACCACAACGCAACGTCAAGTAATGAAATTCGAGAGACTTTTGAAAGGGCTTAAGTTTACAAATAGAGAAGAGGATTTATATATTTTTTTTTTTTTCGTCTCGATGGAAAATGAAAGTAGAACAAGAATAATATTTGTTATTTGAATCGATAGATATGTATTACAGGCCGATATACATATTATGTTTGTCGGTGTTCTGTTGCTTTCACTTGAAGCTTGGAGGCAAGTTTGTAAGATGGTTGTTCAACTTATCTAAATAATGAAGTAAAAATGACTTTAAATTAATTTGTTTCCTTACACAATATTTGAACTAAAGGTTGTGTATACTTAGGCCCAGTTTTTCAGTGGCGAGTTACACCACAGTAAGCTAACTCTATATAGAAGTAAATTAACCCATATTGAGCTCAGGAAGCAGTTTTAAGTCGGAGAATGCATGACTAAACAAACTCAGTTAATAAAACATCAAGAGCATTTGTTCAGTTAATCCTCAGTTATCTCACCAAATTGGATGAATTAAATCGGGTTTAACTTTAATCTCGCATTGAAAACCTGGACCTTAAAATTTTAGTCTAAAGTGTTAAACCAAAGTATTTATTCAGCTTAATTAAGCTTAAAATTATCTAGCGAAACCCTTTTTAATTGTGCGCCTTGTAGCCGCGAAAAGTTAGACAAGAAAGGCCAAACTTCAAAAAATTTCTGACAGCTGAATTTTTGAGCTTTTAAGAGCTTTATATTTAGAAAGTGATTTTAGACATGCCAATTTATACCAGTTTTGTCTACAAAAGTACTATTTATATTCCGAAGGCCAGCGCCCTCCACCGGTATACTTCAAATCTTCAAGCACCCAGAGTTTTTTTTTGTAAGTAATGCTAAGGCTCGTTAATTTAAGCCCACTTTTAATGGCGAAAAACTGATAAAACTGTTATAAATTGGCATTTTTTTAATCTTGTCATTTCCATACAAAATATCCTAAATTTTTACCATCAGTGCTTGTTATTTTTTATGGTGAAAAGGGCAAAATTTAAATAAGTGTAAATAAATTGCTTGAAAACTGTCACTTTCTTAAGAAAAAATGTTAAATCTTAATTTATAGCTTGTAAAATTCTGGAGAAAAAAGATTTCGAAACATTTGTTGGTAAGAGCAATAGATTTTGAGAAAATCGAACGCAAACGCAAATGCATCCATTAACCCCACACCGCGGCGATGTGAAAAAAAAACCACAATACAATAAACAAGCAATATTGTAACGTTTACGCATGTTTTTCTCAAAATCTATTTGTCTATCGAAAAAAACGTGTTATAATCTTTTTTGTGTAGAATTGTATGAGCTTTAATATGTTTTCTCACAATTTTTCAAATTTTTTTAAATAGTTTTCGAGATATTAGCCCTTATTGTGAGTGTCGTTCGATGCGACAAAAGAGGATCGTATCAAAAAGTTGGACGCGTTCAGTCGTTTGTCGACAAATAAACGACACTTGGAATACAATAAGAGCCGCTTTTATATAAAACTGAAAATCAACCACTTTTTTCACCCAGTTCGCTCCGGGATTAGACGGAAAAAAAACACCACTTATTTCAACAGAATATTCGGGAATTTTCTCTACGTGCTGATAAAAACTGCATTACCGATGCAAATTATCACTTTGCTATCGATATTTTGTATGGAAAAGTCAAAATAGTTTTTAGATATCGATCAAACAATTTTTTTTTAAATGCAGCTTCGAATAGGAATAGGTCCATAGAAAGCTGAAAATTGAGCTCTCTTCAACTGAAAGTATGACACATGTAATATTTTTGTAAATCCACCTTCTACCACGCCTACTTTTCTTCTGAGTTGAAAATGACTTGAACATTTGTACAATAATTCATCTTGCCACTAAACGAATCTGGGATCGCCAGTTGCATTGCAGTTGCAAATACAGCTGTAAAGCTATGATTAGGCGGTCAGTGTAAATGGTCAACGCATTGACTCTCTGACGTCACCAAAAAACTCATCAACACACAGCCAATGGACGTTGACCATGATGTCAACGCATAACACATTGACGATCACACGAATGACGCTAGTCCGTCAATGTCACACGGAAGTCAACGCAGAATACGTTGACTTGCCAGAAAAGTATGTCATGTCGGCGTTGATATGGGATCAAGGTCAACGCTTTGCGTCAATGTGTCCTAGCATTTGCTCAGGGTGATTACACGTTGAAGATAAAAACAATGTCAACGTCGGTGTCAACGCAGCAGTCAACGCATTTGCGTTGACGATCACACGACAAGACAACATTGGGACGGAATTTGACGTCATTTTAACGTCAGAGAGCCAACGCGTTGACCATTTTCGTTGACCATTTTCGTTGACCGTCTAATCATAGCTTAACTAGTTTGATTTTGTGAAAAATAAAATGTATTCTCAGAAAAAGCAAGCTTGCATATTTTTTTTATAAAGCAAGCTGGTTATCCGCTTAACATATTTACTAAATCAGGCATAATTGTTCAATTTGTTATGTTGATACAACGCTCGGCGGGATGCGCTAGTTTAAAATAATTTCCTATTTAAGAAAAAAATAATAAACAAGTAACTCAATATGAAGGTTTTATAATACAAATTCTATATACTACTGAAACACATCAGCCAAGTAGAAGACTTAGCACTAAAAATTGCACATTGACAAGGCCCTCACTAGTCAACTGATGAGTCCAAGTGAGATCGCCGGGACGAAACGCCAATTTTTATGGACTAAAGGCCGTTAAAAAGCTATTTTGAAAGTAACTCAATTGTCAATCGTTTTGCCTGTCCCAATTACCTGTAAATTCTTTTTAAATTAATCCAAATTAAACCAAAAATATCATTCAATTATCACCTCCTGGTGTTATTTATTGTGTAAGCAAGGTTTAGTCGTAGAGGAAGAAAATCAAAACTCAACTACCAACTAACTAAAAATTAAAAAAATGAGTTACATCAACTCTTCCGATTGGGACAAAGGTGTTATGTATATGGTTCTAGGATTCATATTAATATATTGTTATATTTTTCTTCATCGAGATGTCAGTTAATAAATTTTGAAAATTTGAAGTGTTACCTCATTTTCCTATAAAATGTATATTTCAATTTGGATATCTTTAGAAAATTATGTATGAATTACGCTTAATGGGCGGAATTCTTGGTGGGTCAACAGTCTTTTTCTCAAATGTCTGCTTTCAATGTTTCTGTTAAAATAGTTTATTAAAAAGTGACCTCTATCAAATGACTCGGAGTGTATATTCCGCATATCTCAGTATCTTCTTAATAGAACCAAAAACCAGAGGATTCTATATAGTCTTCCTCTAATGTTGTTTGAAACTTATCAACAGATAAACTCAATCTCAATCAAACCCACGACAACAACAACAACAACAACAAGACAAAAAAAAAAAACATCTAAAACCCAATTTAAATGCGCATCCGTTGTGTGTGGTTATGGTGATTACGTTCGAAGACCATAGCTACTCCATTATTATTGTTGTTGTTGTAGTTGTTTGTAAACTTTTCAATAGATTGTGTGCGAAAGTAATAAATGCCTATTTGGGGGCGTCTTAACAATGATGCTATGCGGGATTGAATTTAGATCATTTGAAAAGCCAAATGAGGTAATTTAAGTCAAATATGGGTGCGATTGATTATTGTGATGATGAAGATGTGTGTGTTGATTGTGTTTTCGAATTAAAGGGATTTCTGTTTCTATATGGAAACAACTCTTAGAGGAGAAGAGTTAATAAAAAAGTCTATAAATTATAGCCACCTAAAGACGGGATTTTCAATACACACATCAGTTTTGTTGTTGTCTTGTATATAAAGATGTTTTCCGTAAAACATTCCTATAGAGAGATTTTCCAAAAAGGATAATAATAAAAGAACATGGTTTAAAGTTGTATGAACAAGAAGGTGATAGATTCTTGGATTTGTGAGGGTAAATTTAAGGCGAGGACATTTTATAGACCTTTTTATTTATATTTGTTTTGTTATTTGTATATTAATACTATGAAAGAAATGGTTATTCCATTTTTGTCTTTAAATTATATAGGTACCTATAGTTATGGCCCAATTTCAAACAGAGTTTTGAAATGTAGGAACATATAAATTTTGTATGGGTTCATATTAATTTTTATAGTTTTATCCTGCTTTTCGAAAAGGATTATCTATAGGCAGGTTCATTTCACTAAACACTTGTGAGGCATATTTTTAAGAAGGGTAGGGTGGAAGACCTTACAAATTGTAAGGATCTTGTATGAATTTTGTACTAAATCACAATCGCAAAATCACATAAAAAGAAAGTTTACTTTGTATTGGTGGATCGCTTCTGCCCCTGTGAGTGCTTACAAGTAAAATAAAAAGGCAGTTTTGTAAATAACCCACTTTAAAAAAATAATTCTCCGGGACTATGTTCATGTTTTGATTATTTTGTTCATAGTCCCGAGCTAAAAAACTTTGAATTTTAAGTAAAAGCTAGGTTTTTAGTGAATAAAAATAAGCTTAAACTAGCTAGTTAATGATGTCTTTTAGTAATAGCTATTTTAAAATATCCAAAGCTAAATTCATTCAGTTTTAACTTGTTTTTCCAGCCTAAGCTTCAATTCGTGTGAATAAAAATAGCTTAAACTAAAATATTATAGTTTAAGCTACAAAAAAAATCAAGATTTTTTTTACTTGTCTATAGAAAGCTTTGACTAGTTCTTATTTTTAGTATTGTGTTTAGTTATATTGTGAATATGGCCGAGTTTATACGCGTTAGAAAACCAAAATTGTATAAGAAACGGTTGGAAATTAGTAATGAGGATTTTCATAGTTTATTTAAAGTAAAGGGTTTTTCAACAGGGACGCTACAAAAGAAGAGCAACAGGGACAGCAATAGACGCCATATTTCTTGCCGCTCTTTTGACATTTCTCTTCAGTAAGGTTTGCCATTTCATGACGGAAAGATATACGAGCCAACAACGAGTCGAAATTATTAAAATTTACTACCGAAATTCGGAGTCAGTGGCCTCAACGTTAAGAGCGCTAAAAATCGAAAAATCATCTTCAGCGATGAGGCTCATTTCTGGCTGAGTGGCTTCGTCAATGAACAAAATATGCTTTATTGGTCAGGCAGCAATCCACACGTACTTCATGAGTCATCATTGCATCGGTATAGTGTGGTTTATGGGCCGGCGGCGTCATTGGGCCGTACTTCTTCCGTGATGATCAAGACCGGCACGTTACTGTGAATGGGGATCGCTACCGTTCAATGATAACCGAATATTTTTGGCCCCAATTGGATGATATGGACTTGGAGGACATGTGGTTCCTAAAGAACGGCGCCACAAGCCACACAGCGAATGTCACAATCAATTTATTGGAAAACAAGTTTGGAGAACGTGTCCAGTCGCTTGGCCGCCTCCGTAGTGCGATTTGACGCCGTTAGACTATTTCCTGTGGGGCTACGTCAAGTCTATGGTCTATGCCAACAAGCCAGCGACGATTGATGAACTTCGTACGAATATCGAACGTGAAATTGCAGCAGTATCGGCTGATTTATGCTTGAAAATTGTCGAAAATTGGGTACAGCGTCTGGACGTCTGTAAGCGTGCCCGTGGTGGCCATGCAAAAGAAATCGAGTTCCATACATAATGGCATCATCACATGAATAAAGAATTTCATTGATATCCAAAACCGTTTTTGTTTTATTTAAAAAAACTTTTGTAGCGCTCTTATTGAAAAACCCGATACATGTACAAGTGACATGCAATGCAGCCGAAGAATTCATAAGTGTGGACGCCCAGTGGCCAGAGTCAGTTCACGACTCACGGATCTTCAATTTATGCATCCATGAACGAGAATTTGCACGTTAATGCTATAAGACGGCTAGACTTGGAATATAAGAATAGGTAAACAATTACAAAGTTAATGGAAAAGTATCAAGCAGGTACTAAAAACTTGTGCGAGGTTTTAATTAAATAAATATTAGAGACTAACTCAAAAATAAGACAATTTTTTGCGAACCTTCTTTAAATTTCAGAACTATTTTATTGGAGCTAGTCGGCCTAGATGAATTATAAAATCAAATTTCTCTTCTATTGAATTACGTACGAATTTGAAACAAATTGGTCCACAGTGAACGCATAGACGCAGAGACTGACGGGCAATATGATAAAAAGATTTTTACCCGTAACCAATACTTGCCCTATAAAGGGTTTTCCAATAAGAGGTGTTATTTTGATATTCAAAGAAAAATGGCATTTTTTGAGATAAATGATCGGATGTTTATTTCATTATAAAGAGGAAGGTATGCCGTTAATAATGGAACACAACATCAGCCAAATGGCCGCCACGACCACGCTTACAGGACCATATCCTTTTCATGAAATTTTCCATAACCAAATCGCAAAGTGGCCGCCCTATGTCCTCGATAGCCTGACGAATTCCATCTTTGAGGTCTTGAATCGACGCTGGGCTGTTGGCGTAGACCTTATCTTTCACGTGGCCCCAAAGGAAGAAGTCGCAAGGTGTTAAATCACAAGATCTCGGTGGCCAATTGTGATCACCTCTTCGAGAGATAACACGGTCCGCAAACTTTTCCCGTAAAAGATCGATGGTTTCATTGCTTGTGTGGCACGTAGCGCCGTCTTGTTGAAAGTAAACGTTGTCCAGATCAATACCATCCAATTCCGGCCATAAAAAATCATTAATCATCTCTCGATAGCGCAATCCATTGAACGTAACTGTTGCTCCAGCCTCATTTTCGAAAAAGAAAGGTCCAATGACCCCGCCGGACCATAAACCGCACCAAACAGTCACGCGTTGAGGATGGAGAGGCTTTTTAACAATAATTCTTGGGTTTTCCGAGCCCCAGATGCGACAGTTTTGCTTGTTGACGTAGCCTCCGGGTGGAAACGGGCCTCATCAGTCAAGATGATTTTTTGATGAAATTCCGGATCATTTTCATGCATTTCAAGGACCCAATCAGCAAAGACACTACGTTGTTGATGATCAGCCGGCTTGAGTTCTTGTGTTAACTGAACTTTATAAGCGTTAAGACCCAAGTCTCTATGCAAAATACGGTGTAATGACGTTTGTGGAATGCCTAATTCCAAAGAACGACGAGGAATGGACAAACCTGGGTTTTCTTCAACACTTTGGGGTACAACAGCAATATTCTCAGTTGTTCTTGAGCGACGTGCACGGGTTTTATTCTTCACATCACTAACTTATTCCAACAGCTCGAATTTGCCCACCAATTTCTGTATTGCGGTCCGACAAGGTGCTTCACGACGACCCAAAAATTTTTTAGTTTTACGAACCGTCTCTGCCAAATTTTCACCATTTTTATAGTGAATTTTAATAATTTCAATGCGTTGTTGAAGCGTGTATCGTTCCATTTTTATTAATGGCGTAGTTTCTACTTGTCAAATGTCAAAAAATGACAGCTTCAAAAGTGACAGCTACTTAAATAGCGGGCTATTCAAAATAACATCTCTTATTGGAAAACCCTTTAGAACAGATAAAAAGTTATGGCAAAACAAAATGCAAAACAACCTCCCTTTTCGCTTCGATCTAGATAAAAACATTTCAAGCTAAAGCTATCTAAGTCAAAACATGTGAATAAAAAACCGAGATGTTAAATAACGAAGCTATAGCTATAGAATTTTCCAGTTCAAGCGTTATCATTTTTTTATTCACATAAAACAAAGCTTAAGCTAGAACTGTCTAGCTTAAGCTGCTAGTAAAAGCTATGACTAGTTGGCTTTAGCTTCCTTCAAAAAAAGTTTTTACTATTTTTTTTATTCACAAGACCCATACGAAGGTAAATTAAAAACCGCAAAGATTGCGTTGGAAATTTTTTTTTTTTGAAAATGTTCAAAACCAAAATCACAGATTTCATTACTAAGAACGATTTTCCTGATTTCTTTTTTTCTAACACTGCCTTTGCACCATCAGTGACGGAAGGTGTATTTTCGCACGCTGAGATCCATAAAACTTAAATAAAAACATAGAAAAAAAGAATAACAAATCATAAGAGCAAAAAAGAAAAATGATGAAAGTTGAAAATTGAAATGAAAACGCATTTTACTTAAATTCTCTTGAGAACTAGCGCAAGCTAAGCTGTGCTGTGCTGTGCTATAGCTATTGCATACTTTTCTAGGAGGGAAATTTAATTAAGCACCATTTGGCCAGTTCAAAAGGATGAAAGATGAATTTATATTCTTATTCATAGGACGTGGAAGCTATATGACTGGGATATTCCTTCTTCTTGTCATCATCTTCTGGTTCTGATGTACTTATAGTAGAACAGAGTTGCTTACAAAATTGAACCAAAATCCACTAAGACTTTCAGTTTGAAAAAAATTCAGACAAAGCTGAGGGCTTTTTTAAGTATCCAGAGCTTTCGATTTTTTGCGGTAAAGGGTTGAAATTTAGTTTTATTTTTGTAATTTTTTTTTTTCAAAAACTCAGTTTTTTTGGTAGAAATGTCAGTGCTTGTACAGCTTATGAAATACACATCAAAAGATTGAATACATTTTTTGATATGTAAGAGCAATAAATTTTGAGAAAACTGTAGACTCACTTAAGTCTCCCTTATTAGTCACTAAGTGCCACTATGAAAGTTACTCGAAAGTTACAATAAGGAACCTTAAGTGCAACTTATCTAGGTATAGGTGTACACTGTTATATTGAGACCTAGTCTTCCATATTGCTATTTTTGGACGGAGAACTATGTAAAATATTTATGATTCTTAAAAATCAAACTACATAATTCGATTGAGTTCCATTAAAATGGTTTTTCAAAAACAAAATTGTGTATTCTTAGATTTTATAATATATCTCCCCCTTTTTTACTTGCTCTATAGGGAAAGTATTGGTTTCGTGTAAAAAAAAAAAAATTGAGGTTGTAATCAAAACTAACACTACGATAATCGAGAGAAGTCCAAAAAAGTGGGTTTTGTCATGCCTACCGTCGGTTTGTGCGTCTGTGCGTCTGTGCGTCTACTGTAATTTGAGCTAGATCCTAAATGGCTCAACCGATTTGCTTAACTTTGGTGAAGAGCATTTTTATGTGATTCCCTAGAGGGAAAATTCAAATTTTTGTTTCAGCTCATCTAGAACAAATGTTTTGGTTTTTCCAAATTTTCTCGAAAACGGTTTCAACGATTTTGATTAAATTTCTTAACTGCAAAAACCAAGTCAATTATAAGAAAACTGCGTTTCAGGTTTTTATCAACAAATTCACATAAAGGAATAAGGTAATTCACGTTTTTTTTTTTTTTGATAAAATGGTCTTATTTTTTGGGTTATTCGCGTATATCTTTGCCATGGTTTCACCGATTTTGTTATAATTTTGCAATCTGATGCTTCTCAGTAGTTTAAACAATAATGTATTTAAACATTTTTAGAAACATTTGTTTATAAACAAAAACTCAATTTTTAGTGATTTTATAAATAAATGGTGTTTTTTGTTTAGAGGTATAGAATAGAATAGAAACAAAATTCGCTAATAAAAATTGGGATCAACAGCAATCTTGTTTGGGGCCCATTTGGTCACAATTTGGAAGCGTTTCTCAGGCGTTAGTCTATTCATGTTGAAATGCCAAACCAAAGTAAAAATAAATCACTTGACAGCTGACAAAATGACCGCCAGTTAAAATAGTGTTGCCAACTTAAAGTTCTATACCTCTAAAAAAAACACCCTTTACATCATGAATTTTCAATGTGCCCTTAGTTACACATATTATTTAACGACAAGAGCAAGTTCGTGCGATCAAGTCGTGGATATTTTTTTTAAATTTATCCAACCCTGACACATAAATTGTTCCACTGTGCGCCATCATTAAAATTTTAAAGTTTTATAAAGAAGTAATCATAGCTGCTGTATTTTTTTTTCTTTTCAATTTACTCGTTTTAGTGGGGGGAAAAATTTAAAATGAAAAATGCATTGTTTTTAAATTGCTCATTGAAATAAATTCAGCAAAATTATGGCTTTTTAATTAAATTTTCGAATGCAACACTGGATTTACCATTCATTCATATACCAAAACGTGCACTATGGGGTGAGCGTGAGGAAGGGGGAAGGAGGCCCAGGACGGTGATGTGTAGTTGAGATATGCCATCATGGATTATTGTTGGCTGAATTTGGCCCTACTACTCACCTGGTTAGCCACGTGGATCAGTGATTTAATTAGTATTTCTTTTTTTTTTTTTGTATTTTTGAGTCAGTGAACGTATTTATGGAGATATAGGTTTTCAAATTTGTATTTAAATTAATAAACAAAATAAAAATTATTTTTTAACATGTGCGTCGACATGTAATTGAGTTGGCACTTCAACAAAATGTGACTTTAATGTCATTTTAATATATGTGTGCCACTTTCTGTGTGATGCATTTCATTACAAACTTATTCGAGGGGAAATGAGAATAAATGAAGGGTTTTTGCTAAGTGCTCTAATGCTAGCTGACACATTTAACAAGGACTGACTTGAACTACATATAGTAGTATAAATGTGATTGCACAACAATTGAGGAGCACTTAGACATACGTACATTTAAAAGCGCATATGTAAGTGCTCCTCAGTTGATCTATGTATAAGAGCAGTAACAAAGATTAAAGATCTTTAAATGAATTGCAAAAAAATGCCTCAAAATTAAAAAAAAAATTAAGGTCGAAATAAAAACGAAAAAAACATAAATTTTTCTAACGATTTAGATTGAACAAACCTCATACCTGTAATGTATTAAATAATTGTGAAATTACTACGTTTCAGATGTTTGCCAAAGTTAAAATTAAATTTCCAAACTTGAGTCAAGACTCAAGGTCAAATGTCATCCACGTGCCTCACACGATGATTTTTAAAGAATAATTCCAAAAAAGAGTAAAGCCTCTTCAGTTTTGAAGCATCGTATAATAACTGACTAATACTTGGTGTTCATTAAGACCAATGAAGTATTATCCTTGAAAATTTTCAAATTCGATTGCAAATCATTTTTCATTCACATAAAAATTCACATTTCGAAATACCTAATGTAATATCAACCAAATTTGCAGAAAATTCGGCGGTAGGAAATTTGGTGAAAACCTTTTGAACACACCCATGCTCAATACATTCAAATTGAAAATGGACAACATTTTACCAAAAGTAAACCACAAAATCAATGTTAATATCGGTTCATTGATTTTGTAGTTTATTTTAAATTAGAAACACGTCAACAACAATAATCTAGTACGTAATTTCTTTTTGCTGGTTCTGTTTTTTTATCTGTTGCGTGAAGTCAAGATTAAAGAACTACATTTTACTACTTCGTACACTGTGTAGATGTAGTTGACTGCAGCCAGATGTACATACTTGGCAGCAGATATACTGAAGCCCAAAGGAACGCACCTAAAGTCTACTAAACGTCAGAGTGAGTCGAATGTCTTCACATTAGCTTTGTTCAATGACCAAAAAAGTTAGATTTGAACAGAACAGAATAGCACAGATTCCTGAAAAACCTCAGAACTAGTTAGAACAAGAAATGGCTACCTGAGATGTCAGTAGACAACAACAAGAATTCTCCGAGCATGTATGCAGGTTTCAAATCGACAAATACACGTCTTAGAAATAATATAACTTTATTACAAAAGAATCAGAATTGATAAAAAATCATTTTTAGAAGAGTTAGAAAGAGGTTCAGAATAAATAAATCCAAAAAACAAACTATTATCATTGAAAAAATCACAACAGCTGATTTTGACACTTCTCACAAATCTGTTCTAAGTTGTTCTTCCTAAAAAGGCAGTGCAGAAAGTCCTGTTCTAAACTTATTTTCAAAGTGTTCCAGACAGACTCATTGAACAGCAAACAGAACAGTTTAGAACAGAAAATTTCTCATTGAACAGCAAAAAGTTGTACTTTTCTGTTCGAAACTGTTCTTTATTGTTCCAAACAGCCTCGTTGAACAAACCTATTATTTTGCGTCTGAAGAATTGAAGTTAGATTTACGTCAAAAAAAAAGTCAGAGGAGTGAGTCCAATGTGAAAACCGTCTTTTAATAACGTATAGAGCCTGATTAAATGGTCGTTTTACTAAAAAGGAGCATCCAGTGAGGATGGCATATTTTACGCGCCAGTTTCAATAAATAATCCAGCCAAGAGCCAGCCCTTTAACTCAGAACGCGGTCGGGTGGTGCGGTCAACAAATCATAAGCAAGTTGCGGTCAACAAATCATAAGCAAGTTTTTTTTTTTTTACAAATAACGCTAGGCCGCGCTCTGTTTATGGCCAGGCCTTAAGAGATGTTGTGGATTTTCGATTGGAATTCTATTTCAAGTTGAATTCAAGTTAAAATGAATATTTATATGTTGGTCGAGTTCAAATATATGTAGTTGAATACGAGTTGAAAGATTGAAATGACAAAGCATCTCGGTGTTTTTTTTTAAATTTCATTTCCATGTAATAAGATTTCCTTTTTCTCAGAGTATGATGAAAAGTAATATTCTTAAAAACTTCACTTTGCTTGTGTAATGTCAAGATTAAACGTCAGTTGCGCTTGTCAGTTATAAATATATGACGGAAATACTTAAACCATTTAAACGATAAAGTCATTTATCTTTAGAAAATGCAATAAATTGTGAGGCTGAGTATAAATTGTGAGCCGTTTAAAACAAATATTAGTGTTTTTGTCAGGAATGACAATCAAGCGTCAGTTTTCCTGAAACTATTTATGTCTTTTTTTTCTTTTGACAGTCAACAGAAGATGGATACTGTAAGGTGCCAGTCAGCTATAGTTAAAATTGAAAAACCGTCATTGAATCAACCATCCTTTATCATTCGATGAAATTTGACAGTTTATGGTTTCATTTTATTTTGACGTATAAGGAGTATTTCCCGCCAAATGTCATTGAAGCATTCAAATTGCTTTTTGTTTGGGGAGAGGAGCAGAATTAAAATGTAATTCTTTTTTGATTTTTCAGTGGCTTTTTAAAATCCATTGACTACTTCAGCCATCCTTCGATGGAATTTTTTTTTTACATGACAGGAAATTAACTACATAACTAACATGCATTTTTACATTATTTAGTGCTTAACCATCAGAAAGCACCAATGGCGACTGCAAATGGTTATCGAATGACAGTGATTCTTCTGCAAAAAATAGAAAGTTTCAAAACGCAGTTCGATACGTACACACTCTGACTTAAACCGATTTCGTAAACGTCATTTGCGTCAAAAATGCAATTGCAAAATGTTCTAAACGCGAACTGCAAAAGTCAGCTGTTCGAAAAACCAAAACGAAATTTGCTTCATAAGCATTATTTTCGATAATGCAGCTTGCAAAAGTCATATAACCATCATTTGCAGCTGCACTCTACAGTAAAAAAAAATCGAGTTGACGACAAAAATATTGACAACCAAGAGATAAGAATTCAAATTGTGTGTGTGTGAAAGTTGCCCGCGCAACAGAGAGTGTTCGTAAATGTCAAATACGTTTGGAAGAAAATTGACTCACGTTGATCAAACATATTTTTTGGAAGCAGTTTGATTGAGTATTTGACTATAGAAATATCCGTGTCCAAAAATGACGATCATTTGACGGTTAAATTGTCATTGATTTGTCGTTTTTGAAAAACGGGCATAGACTACACGCCACCAACGCATTTAGGGACACCATTGTGTATTTGCGATTTTGTCGGTGACGTCAAGGAGTCAACGCATTGCTATTAAGGTCGAATGTCCAATCGTATGTTAATTTTCAAAACAACCACTTTTTGGCTGGAGTAAAAATAGATCATATCTAAAATTAAAAAAACAAAATTTCAATGAACACACCCTTTAAATATTCTAAGCCTGTCAATTTTGACGTCATTCTTTTTCAGGCACTCCAAAACTTTATCGGCTCTATTATATGTGTACGAATATTTGCATTTTCTTTACTTTCTTGTTCCACACTGTTCCTTTGTTTTTCGTTGTTTTATAATGTTAACAATTTTGTGCCCTGCCCATATACAACTTTTGTTTTGCATGGCAACAAATTGTTTTGAGTTCTTGAATTTAAATAAACTTGGCAACGCGTCAGCTAGCGGAGAACCATCAGGGCCTACTGACTTACACAACTCTCAACCATTCCTGCGTGCGTGTTGTTAGTTGACAGGAATAAAGGGGACCTACAATTTTCTGTCGCATCCGAAAGTCTAAAAGATGAGGAAATATATATAATTTTGTGATTTTAAAAAATTACGAAAAAATAAAAATAATAGAAAGATTTTGTAAGCATCTGGCAACGCCTTGTAAGATAAGTAATTCGCAATATCGCAGTTTATCGTGTTAAAAAATTCCAACACGTATCGCAATAAAAGTTTTCATTTTAAATTTCTCCGCATCGTCGTCCTTATTTCCAGAAAAGTACATTGAAAGGACTTTTTTTATTTCTTTTAAATTACCAAACGACCCAATTGCTAAAGACTATCATTGTCATCGTCAAAGGATAGCTCATCGTCATTATAAAATTCTGAAAACATGTACTAAGAATATAAACATATACCTAATATGAAACCCGCCCGGTTATACCTATACGTTGTCATGTCCAACAAAGGATCCAATTAAATTGCATACATATAGTGTAGACGATATAAAAAGGATACCAGTGCCAGTGATGGTGTCCTTTTTTGCACTACTTTACTGGACAGTGATAAAACTTGCACATACACATAGATAAGACGCCAGATATAGAATATTTTTTTGTCTAGCTATAACAAGAGCAAGAATGGGCTTCACAATCACATGTCTGTTTACCAACAAGGACACACGCATCATCATCAGTCTTCTTTTGCTCTTTTTGTTTTGTATTAATTATTGTGCCAAGATAGTGCTTCGTTGTTTTTTTTTTTTTTTTTAATTTTGTTTATAAATAAATGATAATTAACAAGCAATGAAGCTAAGGGAAAACATTGACGGATTATTTGTTATCTATATGGCAGAGTTGACAACTGCTTAAGGCCCGTAGAGCCTTCAGGCCCTTTATGTGAAGATTAAGCGATATACTATAATAAAAAATTTTAAAGTTGAGTTTTTAGTCCAATTTCTTAAAAACCTATAATAGATACTAACCAGCTGTTTGAACTGTGATAACAGGCTAGTTTCACTCTATCGTAAACGTCACGTCAGCGTCGGTCGGCATTATGAACTATTGTGTAAAACCGGCCTTAGTCATTTCTCAATCCGAATTTCGAACCTGTGTTGAAAGGTCAGAGAAAATTTTATAGAATGCGTCAAGGCAATCAGTCTACCATTTATCTTCCAAGGGAAGGTGGCGCTAGGGGTCGACACATTGATGGTGGCAAAGATGGTGGTGATGGGTGGCACTGTGGCACGGCAGGCGCGCGCGGCGTGTGTATAGAGGAAAAAACACATGGTTGCGAAATGAAATCGATAAATTCGCGACGAAGATTAATGAATAGAAGATGGAAAATTGTGATTATGTGGCTTTAAATCGAAAAGGATATACGAGCAGCAGCAACGGCAGCAGTAGACACAACTTGAATGTGATTTTTTCCCCCCCATTTCATTTTAATTATAATGAAGCAGAAGAAGAGTGGAAAACAAATGAGGCCGGAAATTAATTGAATGTGCGGTTATCGTTCTAAGGTTAAGTTGAATCGGAATGAGCTTAGCAATGCAAATCAAACTTTGAGGGTTATTTTTTTGTTTTATTTCGTTTTAATTCCGGCTAAAGATTGTATTGTGGAGGAACTGAACTTAGTTAAGTGAAAGAAAAATGAACTGAGTCTTGCAGTTTTTTTTTTTTTGTTTAATACCTGAGTGGAAAAAGTGCTTAAGCAGTGATGCTTAAGGTGTTGATACTTATAAAAATATTAACGATGGATTTATTGACCAAGTTCGGGCACTCCAGTCAGCTGAAAACCTACAAATCCATGTTTAATCTTAGAACTACATAGTGCAGTGATTAGAAAGCTAGAACGGCCTTCCGAAATCGTTCCATGTAGCATCGTTGGGCTTTGTCCCGGAACGGAAATCACTTGTTATACGTGGGCCATTATACGTTCAAACGAACTGCGAGTGTAACAAGACGAAGAATTGAAGGCCCTCGGGCCATCAAATCACCTGAGAAAATTGAGGCAATTAAGAGCTTCAATCTCACAATCCTCACTGCGGCGCAGCGCGGTGGCGTTCTGCACAAGACGGCGCCGCAATATGTCACACAACTCGTGCCACAATTGATTTATTGAAGGAAACGTTTGGTAACCGCATGTAGTTTCACGTTACATACCCGTGAATTGGCTTCTCAGATCGTGTGATTTAACGCCGATTGACTATTTTCTGTGGGGATATGTGAAGCCGCTAGTCTATTCCGATAAGTCCGAAACGATTGACCACTTGGAGGACAACATTCGCCGCGTTATTGCCGATATACGGCCACAAATGTTGGAAAAAATCATCGAAAATTGGACCTCCAGATTAGACTACATCCGAGCCAGCAGCCGGAAATCATATTTAAATTATAACGCCAGAAGATTATCTTTCGAATAAAGTAAATTTCATGTCCATTTAAAAAAATCATCTTTGTTTTATTCCATTTCAAACTTCTATACTTCTAAAAAAAACACCCTATACTTTTCATAATAATATGTTTGTAACGATCACTATTCTAATATTGTAAAGTTAATTGAATCAATATTTTTTTGGCTTCAGCCAATCGCAAAGTTCGTCCTCAAAACTAAGAGGACTCTATGTATAAATTGTGTAAACCTTGAATTTAAAAAGGGTATTTTAGTAAAACATGAATTGTTTTATTTATACCTTCTCTTTAACGTTTCCATTTTTCCTCTAAACCTCCATGCTATAATCAAGTCATAAACCTTTTTGCTTCAATTTTTTCTTCACAGCATGTACATAGGTTGTTGTATATTTACATAAACATCAATGTTTCTCCTTTCTCTGTTTAAGTTTTGCGCGTGTTTCGTTGTAAGGATGTTGCAAGCAAACTTAATTATTCTATCTCAAACCTTAACCATCCAACCATCACTTCAACCATTTTTGCGAAAACCGCTGATGAATAACATTATAAGAAAATATTTATCCTTTCTTAAAGCTTCGAGGTAGTATAGGTAGCTTATGAAAGAGTAATCAAAAGAGCTAGTCTTCTTCTAAAATTACCCTTCTTCATAAATTTTAAGTAACAATTCGCTGGTGTATACCTACACCTAAAATAAATTATGGAATTTTATGGCTTCAGAACAGTGGGGCAGAATCTATCTAAAATGGAGCTATACAAATTAAGTTCTTCAAGGTTGATTCCTAAGAAAAAGCTACGAGATTCTTATACTAAAACTGTAACTTACTGCACTTCATCTTCAATGTTGAGGACTTAAACATTTGAACTCCAATAGAGACTTCCGAACTTTGACAGTTGATAGCGGCCATATTGTTAAAGCTACATCTGTCAAATTGGCTGTCATTTATTCACTCTGTTCTGCCAAATCACCATGCAAATTGTTTTATCAAAATCTGTTTTCTGTTCGGGTAACGTTCCATTTTACGGTCGCATTATAATCGTCCTACCGAGATGACTATTCGCAATGTGGTGGATAAATTTGAGTCCACAAGTTCAGTAAACGATCAACACCCAACACCCGTACGTCGACGAAACGCAAGATCTGCCGAAAACATCTCCGTTGTCCGTGAGAGTGTGAGTGAGAGTGAATCTTAGGCAGTTGTTTTCACGTCGCTAACAAGAACTCGGCTTTTCCGAGACCACAAATTGGCGAATTTCGCGTCGTGCCTTGGGACTGCACTGCACCCGTGCAAAATTCAACTGACCCAGGAGCTGATGGTAAACGACCATAGACAACGACGTGTGTTCGCTGAATGGGCTCAGGAGCAGTTGGAAACTGACCTTAATTTTCCTTGAAAAATCATCTTCAGCGATGAGGCTCATTTCTGGATAAAAGCGTCGAATGCATCCCGAAAAAGTCACAGTTTGGTGTGGATTTTTCGCTGGCGGCGTCATCGGTCCAAATTTCTTTGAGAACGACGTTGGCCAGGCCGTCAACGGTGAGCGCTATAGGACGATGATTACCAACTTCTTTTGGCCTGAGTTGGATGATAAGGACTCGAACGACATGTGGTTTCAACAGGACGGCGACGATACGTACCACACAGCTCAGTTAACTCATTGAATTGATACAATCACTGCGCCACTTTTGCTGTTAAATTAAAAAAAAAAAAAAAAAACACTTTCAATTTTTTCGAATGGAAATTGAATCTCGAATATGCAAAATTTTCAAAGTTTATGCTGCATCGGTTGCCCCACTGTACAGCGGTGTTGGTCGGTCCCTGCTGCTCTACAAACACAAATGGCCGACTACTATCATGATAACGGTGTATGGTGATGGTTGGCATACTTTATCCCCAAGTGCAGCTTTTCTCTGAAGAGCATCCTGCATCGACACACTCACACTCACACACACGTGTACAGAGAATCCTCTATACCAACAAGTAGTGCTACAACGAATTAGGTTCTATAAATATTTGCGAGAAGATAAAATGGAGTGGGATCACCTTCCGGTACCCGCACGGCCCAACACAGCTCAGCACAGAAGAGCCCGGCCGGGGAACACTCTCGATATATAGTGCAAGTGGACCTGGTTTACATTTCTCGTGCTTCACGATACAGTTATAGAAACAGCAATAACATCAGTTATTCCATATATGTGGGTAACCGAACTATGAAGTGTGGAGTGTATTGCTGCTGCTGTTGATGCAGATATTTTGCAGAATATCAAACCAGCAGCAGCAGGAGCAAGAAAAAAATCAATCCCAGAATTTGGGTTGCATTTAAGGGGAGGCAAAGAGAGTGAGGCTGTATCCTTTCTCGTTTTCATTTAATATCATATGTATCATCTTTTCATCATCGCACATCGTTCAGCTGATGCTATACGACCGACGCACGGCGATGACGGAGACGACGGCAACGCCGAAGGAGACGTCGATGTCTTTTGCTGTTGTTGCCAGTCAAAGTCGCAGTCTTCCTCTTCGGTCCAATCCAAAAAGGTAAGTGCAAATCCTTAAAAGATATAACTTGACTATGGCTATTCCTTTTTGGATGCCGTCGAATCCGTAAGATGTATATAAATAAAATGAAGAAATTAAGTTGACGGAAATGGAAAGAAAATTTCAATATTGAGAGCATGAACTCAAGTGGTTGTTGGTTGTTCGTGTTCGTCGTCGTTGTCTTTATGTTGTGTAACGACTGACGAGTGCGACGGCGAAATGCCTCTGGTCCTTATGTCTGATGGGCTGGATTTGGATGCGCCCCAAGGATATTCTGCGACAGAAAATAGATGAGTTTCTTATTTATCAAATTTGTTGAATTTTTTTTTTTCAAAATTACATCACAGCATAGAATTGTTGTGTTGGGTTGGGGTTTCCTCGAGTTGATGTTGATGTTGATGTTGATGTTGATGTGACTGGGAATTGCTAGAGAAAAGCGCGAGGGTAAAGCCCGCGTGTTGCTTTTGGTTGATGAACTGTGCGGCTGTAAACGCGATGACGACCGACCGACGCTAAGCGACGATGGAAAGACGGGAGTGTTTCTGGGAATCTTATTTGAGTTAAGTATTTTCGGTAAATGGAATTAGTGGGAAGAACTTTATTTTTGTAATCCCAATTGGAGGGTTTTTCGTCCAAATGTATCAAAAGACGTTGATTTTAAAATGAAAACAAACGAAAAAAAGGTATAGAACTATGAAATGGAATAAAACAAAGATGATTTTTTTTTAAATTGACATGAAATTTACTTTATTCGAAAGATAATCTTCTGGCATTATAATTTAAAGATGGTTTCTGGCATATGATCGCCACGGCTGCTGGCTCGGACGTAGTCTAATCTGGAGGTCCAATGTTCGATGATTTTTTCCAACATTTGTGGCCGTATATCGGCAATAACGCGGCGAATGTTGTCCTCCAAGTGGTCAATCGTTTCGGGCTTATCGGCTAGCTGCTTCACATATCCCCACAGAAAATAGTCAAGCGGCCGGCGTTAAATCGCATGATCTTGGAGGCCAATTCACCGGTCCGTACCGTGAAACTATATGCGGTTACCAAACGTTTTCTTCAATAAATCAATTGTGGCACGAGTTGTGTGACATATTGCGGCGCCGGCCGTCTTGTTGAAACCACAGCTCCTGCACATCACCATTGACTGTAACGTTCTGGCCAGCATCGTTTTTAAAGAAGTACGGACCCATTATTCCACCAAACCATAAAGCACACCAAACAGTCAGTTTTGTGGATGTAACGGTGTCTCAACATACACTTGAGGATTATTATCACTCCAAATACGGCAGTTTTGTTTATTGACGCATCCATTCAACCAAAAGTGAGCTTCATCGCTAAACAAAATTCGCTTATGAAAATTGAGATCAACGGCAATCTTGTTTTGGGCCCATTTGGGCACAATTTGGGAGCGTTTCTCAGGCGTCAGTCTATTCATGTCGAAATGCCAAACCAAACTAAAAATAAATCACTTGACATCTGACAAAATGGCCGCTAGTTAAAATAGTGCTGCCAACTTCAAGTTCTATACCTCTAAAAAAAACACACTTTATAAATGAAACAATATTTATTAAAATTAAATAGTTGAACTTTTTGCTTTTAAAAATCTTTCTTCTTATTTCTACCAAAACTATACTCTCGATCCAGCCTATATTACATTTATTCTTAAAACTCACTGGCGGTTTCATCGTTTGGTTTAAGAAAAAGTTCTGATATAATAATCTTAAAATCTCTCCTAGCAAAAATAAAACACCAAAGGCTTCTGATTCTATTCCCCCATAAATTGTTAAAGCTTATTATAATCATAAAATTAAAGCTCCTTTACATTCGCCTTATTTAGATAGGTAGAATGTACAAGGGTGTACACAACTTTTTTTTTATATATTATACGAATAATGTAACACCCTCATTCAGATGAATGACCTCATTTTTGGAGGTTGAAGAAAATTGCTCCTAGTAGAGGTAGTCTTTCCAGAATTTGTATGTACCTACATATATTATCTTCTTACATCCAAGACATGGTCAAGTGGAAGTGAATCGCCCGGATATTATGTCCTAGAAAAATAAAACATTGATGTTCATCAACACAAAATTAACTCGTTCGTTGCCCATGAGCCTTTGGGCATTTCAATTGCGATATACTATACATATAGCAGCTCAAGTGAATATAAGGGATTTTTTCTTCTTCAAATTACAGGTCATTTGCATATATAGAAAATATACATACATAGACGTAATTTGTAGAGGTAGGCAGGTCCCTTATTTTATATGTTTAAGGACAAAATCTGGGTTAATGATAATGTGATGGTGTCTAAATATAGAACGAAGGGATATTTTAGTTGATGCGGACATATAAAGTTGAAACGATGTAAATATTTATAGGTAACTAGAGGAATTTCATACTTCATATTTCAATTTGTGAATAATTTATATGGAAATAAATGTAATTGGGATGGTGATTAAGTTTGGAGTTTATGGTTGAATGAATCTCAAGGTACACTATGAATTTTAGAAATAATAAAAAAAACAATAAAAAAAAATAGCTTTTAACGGCCTAGAGTCTAAGTGAGATCGCCTGGACGAAACGCCAATATTTATAGACTAAATATCGTTTTGAATCAATAATTTAACTAGTCCAATCAAATAGTGCTAAGTCTTCAACTTGGCTCATGCATTTCAGTAGTATATAGAATTAATATTATAAAAACCTTGATATTAAGAATTTAAGTTCAACATAAAATTCTAAGTTAGGTATGTAGTTATATTGGGTTGCACGAGATCAGAAGTAGATCTTAAGTTTCTGTATGTTGCACATGTTTTAAGAGGAGGTTGAAGTAGGTCATAGGAAATTTAAGTTGATCTTAGGCAATTTTTGCATTAAAGAAGGTGCAGTTTTTTTTTTTTTTAATATTTAATAGAACAAAAATGCAGGGACCTATTTTTAGTCTTTGACAAAGTCAACAGGAATAGTCTTATCTTCAAATCTTCACTATTAGGTCTGACACTCAAATTCATCAGAATGTACATGGAACTACTTAAGGGAACCACGGAAGTGATAGATGGTAATGCAGAAAGCTCAAACTTCTTCAGCACATCGAATGGAGTCCCACAGGGATGCTTCTTAAGTCCAATTATGTTCGCCTTATTTATAGACGATATAATTCACAAATTACCGGGTGTAGTGAACTTCGCAGGGGTACATATAAAAGTGCTACTTTATGCAGATGACCTGGTAATGATAGCAGATAAACCAACAACTCTTCAGCTAATGATAAACAAGCTTGCCAACTTTTGCTCACTCTGGGATCTGCAAATTAACATCTCAAAGTCGAAGGAACTAATTTTTCGTGGAAACTCTAGCTAAAGGGAAACACAAACATGGACCTTGAATAATGAAAATCTTAAATTAGTAGATGAGTACAAGTATCTGGGTGTGACATTTTCATCAAATATGAACATTATTCATTGTAATCAGGATTCATACATATTCTGATTTTAAGTTTTAACACTTTGAAATTCTCTTTCAGTGCTGCATTAAACACTTTACATTACATCTTTCAATTTATACATTTTGATACTTTTCAATTCTGCTTTTCTGTCAGTTTTTTTTTTTTTTTAAGAAAAATGCCAGTTTATAACAGTTATAACAGTTTATGGCGCTTCTCGCGAGTTGTTTTTTTTTTTTTCAAGCCGTGCTAAGCGCATTAACGCACGCTCACTTTTAATGGCGATAAACTGTTATTACTGTTATAAAGGGTTTTCCAATAAGAGGTGTTATTTTGATATTCAAAGAAAAATTGCATTTTTTGAGATAAATGATCGGATGTTTATTTCATTATAAAGAGGAAGGTATGCCGTTAATAATGGAACACAACATCAGCCAAATGACCGCCACGACCACGCTTACAGGACCATATCCTTTTCATGAAATTTTCCATAACCAAATCGCAAAGTGGCTGCCCTATGTCCTCGATAGCCTCACAAATTCCATCTTTGAGGTCTTGAATCGACGCTGGGCTGTTGGCGTAGACCTTATCTTTCACGTGGCCCCAAAGGAAGAAGTCGCAAGGTGTTAAATCACAAGATCTCGGTGGCCAATTGTGATCACCTCTTCGAGAGATAACACGGTCCGGAAACTTTTCCCGTAAAAGATCGATGGTTTCATTGCTTGTGTGGCACGTAGCGCCGTCTTGTTGAAAGTAAACGTTGTCCAGATCAATACCATCCAATTCCGGCCATAAAAAATCATTAATCATCTCTCGATAGCGCAATCCATTGACCGTAACTGTTGCTCCAGCCTCATTTTCGAAAAAGTAAGGTCCAATGACCCCGCCGGACCATAAACCGCACCAAACAGTCACGCTTTGAGGATGGAGAGGCTTTTCAACAATAACTCTTGGGTTTTCCGAGCCCCAGATGCGACAGTTTTGCTTGTTGACGTAGCCTCCGGGTGGAAATGGACCTCATCAGTCAAGATGATTTTTTGATGAAATTCCGGATCATTTTCATGCATTTCAAGGACCCAATCAGCAAAGACACGACGTTGTTGATGATCAGCCGGCGTGAGTTCTTGTGTTAACTGAACTTTATACACCTTAAGACCCAAGTCTTTATGCAAAATACGGTGTAATGACGTTTGTGGAATGCCTAATTCCAAAGAACGACGAGGAATGGACAAACCTGGGTTTTCTTCAACACTTTGGGCTACAACAGCAATATTCTCAGTTGTTCTTGAGCGACGTGCACGGGTTTTATTCTTCACATCACTAACTTGTCCCAACAGCTCGAATTTGTTCACTAATTTCTGTATTGCGGTCCGACAAGGTGCTTCACGACGACCCAAAAATGTTTTAGTTTTACGAACCGTCTCTGCCAAATTTTCACCATTTTTATAGTGAATTTTAATAATTTCAATGCGTTGTTGAAGCGTGTATCGTTCCATTTTTATTAATGGCGTAGTTTCTACTTGTCAAATGTCAAAAAATGACAGCTTCAAAAGTGACAGCTACCGAAATAGCGAGCTATTCAAAATAACACCTCTTATTGGAAAACCCTTTACATTGGCTATTCACTATGGACTGAAGCATTTAGTTAATTTTCACCATCTCTCGTAGCAGTTTTGATGAATTGATGCCACTTTATTAGTAAAGAAAACGAATTAAGCTACGATAAGACAGTCAATGAGTCAACGCAAATTGTTACGGCGGCGCCTGTAGTCAAAATGATATCAAATTCTATTCCAAAGTTAGCAAATCTTTTGCTCGTCAATAAAGCAGATTACTTTCAATGTGTTGACGGCTGGCTTGAAAATCGCGTTGACATGAATTTTAAAGCTCGGTCAAACAGAACGCGCGCCCCCGTCTGGTGTTTGAAAAACATGAAAAACATGTATTTGTATGATTAATGCTGGCACCTTATTTCCTCTAACCTCCTCTTATGACTTTATTTTTCCTTCTATTCATACACTAATTTTCTGACAGACATCTTTTAAATTGCGTGCCAGTCGTGTTGTTTTGTAAAAAATCTACAACTCGGAATTGCCTGTCGCGTTGCTGTAGATTTTTTGACGTTTTCTTTTAATTTCTTCGAAAATCTCTTGTACCTTTCACACGAAAAAAAAAAACAAAATCGTAACAACAGATTTTCTGTAGTTTCCATAAAAATATGTCTATTGGTTGAACGGACACTACCTTAAGTGTGAAATTGTTTTAAAAAATCTCCTCAATTGCTAACCGGGCACATTTTGTTCACCCACTTTACTTCGTGCCTTTCTCTCTTACAAACTGAAAATTGATGGAAACTCCGTTTCCTTGGGTGAAAGGGGAAATGCTGTTCTTCCACCGTGTCGACTTTGACACATCAGAATTTTCTGCCGCGTCAACGCCATTGTCATTGTTGAAACTCATATCATTCATATCTCATCTTTTATAAGATTATCGACAGTTTAGCCATTCTTAAATAAAATTTAATAGTTTATGGATTGACAGATAGGCAACACAAATAATTTTTTAACGTTTATTGAATATTTCGACCCAAATGTCATCCGAAAGTCCTAAAAACGCTCTTTCCCGGAGCAAAACATATCATCTCAAACATTTCTTGTTTTTTAAAAGATTTTTTTAATCCATCAATACTAGCCATCCTTCGATGGAATTTGACATTTTATAGCTTGACGTTCTAAATTAGCCGTAGAAAATTCAAATTGACTTAAAATGTTTACGTCATGTGGTCGGCAACGGGCAAAATGATTGTTTTTGCTCTTGTCAACTGCGCGTCAGTGCTCAAAGTGTTCGATCGAATGTGGATAAGTCGTGTGTCCATGATAGTCATACCTCGAACGTGTCAACGCATTGGCACATACATATAACAGTTCGATGCATTTTAGGACGTCAACTGGTGTTATTCGTGTAATCGTCAACCTTTCATGCGTTAACATAGTCTATACGTTAACAGTATATTTATGATGACGTGATGTAGTCAACACATTTGCCGACTAAAAGCTTTATGACCGATTTCATAAAGCCCTTATAACTATTTAACAGGCTTTTAAAACTTAAAATGACGTTTGTTCCATACAAAATATGTACGTCATTTAAAAAATTTAAAAGCCTGTTAAATATTTGTGAAACCGAATATTAGAGAATTATATTTTTTTTTTAAATGAATAAATGATTATAATCTCCTTTTAAAAATTCATTTTCAGTTATTTTCACCCTTATAATCTTCACGTATAGGGTTACTTTTGATTAAAGTCCCGGGTTCGACAATCTTACTGGCAAAGTTTTCCCCATACCTAGTGCCTTTTTCGCATCAGCCAAGTTCATTTTTTAACGAGGCCATTTCAAATTCACGACCGTGCAAAATTCATTTTAAGCTCACTCTCTAGACAATATAAAGGAAAAATATTAAAACAATCAAAATGTTAGCTAAGAAAAAAGAAAGAAAAAAAACAACCTTCTATTTCTCATACCCAATGGTCAGTGGCGCTGGCGTTGCCTTTATTTTCACACGAATATCCAAAAAAAGAAATGTGAATATTGTTTTCTCGTCCTCTTGTACAGTTCTCGATTTCACTATATATCCTTTGGCAAAAGAGCTGATTTTATTGGTGCTTTCTGTTAAGTTCTTTCTTCGTCCGTCGACCGACGAGGCGATGACGCCTGCCGCCCCCCGTCCGACAACCGACGTCTCCGCCCATTATCTTGTAATGGTTAATTCTGAAAGTTATTATAAATGTTATTGTTGGGTTTTATTGCGATGTGCTCTAGAGCAAAAGAGTTCTGCTATATACATAGGTATAGCACTATAGCAGACACTTAACTCCTGGTATCCATCCTGATGATGGTGGTAAAAGCCCTAAGCTTGTACGAGCATATAACTTGGCGTGTTGAAGTGTTATTTTGTGATTTGTTTTGGTGGTTTTATTATTATATCTGAAATTAAATGTACCGTTTTATTTATATGATGATGATTTATTTTTTTTTGTTTTGTTTTGTAATTAACCAATGGCTTTATTTTTTGTTTTCCTTGCAGATTTCCTTCTTCTTGGAACACCATCAGCACAATACCGCACCTTTAATAAATTTTATTAAACAGAAAATATGATGGAACTAGAACCGCGAGTTGCTATACTTCAAGATCTGCGATTACAGACTTTTGATTCGATACGTTTTGCTTCATATCGAACTGCATCGAAGCTGCGCTATATTCAGAAATCGACAAATCTTCATTTGGTGGATATATGGAATGTGATTGAGGCATTTCGTGAGAATGGCCTCAACACCTTGGAACCACAGAGCGAAGTTAGTGTGGCTAGGCTAGAGACACTCGTATCGTCGCTGTATCATAATCTAAATAAGCGTCTTCCAACTGCACAGCAAGTTCCTGTCGATTCAAAAGCTGGACTTTTATTAAATTGGCTTTTGGCTGCATATACTAGGTGAGTTACTAATTTTTATTTTAATAGTTTTTTTTAGTAATTTTATAGATACCTTTAAATTCCAATAAACAAGCTTGAGTTCTGGTCTTAAGTGAAGAGAATAGTTATAGGAATTCCTTTTTCGTGGCCTTTAAAATTATAAAATCTTAAGGCCAGTTTCACAGTTAGAAAAGTGGCACTTAAGTGGGCAATGTGAATGATTAACGCGAAATACCACAGTGCACACTTACCTGGAATAAGTGGAACTTAAATCTCTGGTATTGGTGACTTAAGTTCCACCTACGCTGGCTACGAAACTTAGCCTACAGTCCTAGTATGGTAAACTCAAGTGCCATTTATTCTGGTAAGTGTCGACTGTGAAACTGGCCCTTAGAATAGCCTTAGTTAATGTTCCTAAACTTCAAAATAAATCCCATAGAATTTCCCAGCGAAATCACGCCCGCGCCCGTTTGAACAAAAAAGAGTTCCATACCTCTAAAACAGATGTCCGATACTTGAAACTCAATTCTGTGACATAGCTCGTTTCAGCCATCATCATTTTAGACAACAAAAAAAAAATATTGAAAGATATTAACGTCAAAGAAAAGTGTTATAATTTACGATAAATAGTTTTTCATCTTTTGCTCCATCATCACTGATGCAATTTTCGTAGAAGGGAAAAACAAAATTTTAATTGAACTTCATTGACAAGGGTCGATAATTTTTCTTCGTCCGTCGGTGGCGTCGTCGTGTCGTCGTTAATGAGCTTAAATACATTTTTAAGATGTGATGCGACTTTACTTGTTGAAGAGGAGGGGGGTAGAAAACTTATTTCTCTTTTTTTTCTTCGTTTGGTTAATTGCTCTGAAGAAATAATTATTAATTAACGAACTTGACCGCGGAGCTATTTAACGTTTTTTTTTTACTTGTGATGTGTTTCAAAAGTAATTATAAGTAATGGGATAAGTTATGGATTCGATTTAAACAAAAAATCAATTCGACTTAAAGTCTTACGAACAATCTTGACATAACGATTGTAGAGATAATAACACTGTGTGGAAAAATTGGATTTTTTTTTCAATAACATAAACATGACTATAGTTTTTCGAAGGTTTTTGATGCCCCAAATTATTCATTTATTTCAATAAGTTAAATGATAACGTAACATTACATTATTTGCTTAAAAAAATTAATGATTTACAAACAAAACTTAAGTATTAATACTGTACAAAAAAAAAACTATTTTTATATTTATCAGATTTGATATTGTCATTAACAGAGTTGACAAGGAAGTTATTTTTATTAAAAACATTTATTAACTGATTAACAGGACTATTAGTGCCATTGTTAGATCTGCTAAAAAAAAGGACGAATTGGGAATCTACTTCTTAAATTAACCCTGCCTACAGTAAAATTCAATCGACTCAAAACCGAAAAAGAAGATATCGATACACTTATAATACCAATCATAAAACATAATTATAAATACTTTCTGTGAAATGTAAGTGATGGGAGATTTTTAAGTTGAAGTCTATGGGAGTACGGAGGCAAATTAATTCTGTCCGGCCATGGGAGAAAACGTAGAGTAAATCTCATAAACCTTCTTTGAACATGTTGCGAGGCAACAAAACTAATTTGGGATCACTTATGGAATTTCGATTTAAATGAAAAACAATTGATTTTATTTGGGAAAACCTTTCGGTAAAAAACCCAACTTTATTGTTCACTGTCCGAATCTAGACTGAACTCCAATTATACACTGGCTGATAGCGCTGGCTTTTCGCTTACAATAGAGAGAGAAAGATTTACATGGTAGGACGGCAAAATAGGATATAAATTCATAAAGCTGTCCTCTTTTGATGTAGCTGATTCTTCACTCATATAGCTCCATACGATACAGAACACTTTCTATTCTATTCTATTCTATTATATGAATCAGTAGTATGGGGCCCAAACTATACAACCGTATTCAGGAACTGATCTGACAAATGATACATAAAGAGCTTTAATAACGGAGTTCACGACCGAATCGTTTTATAAAACCAAGTGATTTATTAGCTTTTTTTGCAATATAATTATAATGATCATTAAAGGATAATTTTAAATCTAAAATGATTCCAAGGTCTGTAAAGCTAGGCAGTTTTTCCAAATTTGACAAATTGAGCAAATAGTTATAACTTATAACTAAATAAATTATATTTGCGTGTAAAACACATCATTTTACTCTTGTCAATATTTGATAACAAACGATTAGTATTTCACCATTCCCAAAACCTTTGCAGATCATCTTGCAGCAGTTCACAATCCGTTAAGGAGTCTACTGTTCGAAATATTTTCACGTCAACGGCGGCGTAAATCAAAGCCATCGAATTTTTTTTAAAACTGAGGGGAGATCAATAATAAATAAAACAAACAACAATGGACCAAGGTGACTCCCCTAAGGTACACCAGAATAAACTTTAAACTGACTATACTCTGTCCAACAAAAATAAGCAGTACACGTCTTATGGGAAAGCTTTTTCAAAATCAGTAGCGTGCCATATTTTTGTACCATATTAAATTGAAATAACTCCTCCACAAAAAGTGTTTGCTTGCCCTTGAATTTCCAATATCATCTGACACAGACCCAACGTCCTATTCAAAGCACATCTGAGTGTGCACTGAATTGCTGTGGCCAATGGCGATTGGCTGCAGCTTGATGTGCATTCAGAGTTACCCGTGTCCATTTGGTAATTCGTTCAGCTTTTTTTCCTTGAGTTTCTGTTAAGGTGTTTTTGTTTTTCGAGCTTTAAGAAAAAGCTTTTAATGATGAGTACACTACGACAACCTTGTGAAAGCTTTAATGAAGAAAAGATTTATGCAATCCACTGAAGCCAGAATGAGAGGTAAACGTCCTATCTTGCCTACATTGCCTATTTTTGTTGGACAGAGTATAGAACGGTTATTTTTGAATACAACTTTTAATATCTATCACTTAAATATGAAGACATCCACGGTCATCTATCACTTAAATATGAAGACATCCACGTTATAAAATAATCACTTAGACCAATTTTCTTAAGTTTCTCTAAAAGTACTTGATGTGAGACTTCTAAAATTACTAATTTATTAATCACAAAATAATTTTTAAAACTTAAATTCTCTCGTTCCTCTACGAGAAATCATTAATTTAAAGTAAGCCTTCGCTGAACCCATCTCCATACAAAACGTATTTATTTCAACTACGGATTTCTCATATAAGGAAACAGAAAGATAGCAAAACCTTGAACTGCGTCTTGCCTTTTCACACCAAACCGGAAACTCGGCAAAAATATCGGTTGTGGCTTAAAACCAAAATCGAAAACACAAGTTTTCTCATACATTTTTGTAAACCACAAGTTTTCGTTAACTACAAGTTTTAGCTAAAACCTGTCGAAAACTGCAGTTGGAATTCAGAGTTGAACCAAACAAACACACCTTTCGATACATTCAGCGCTCAAACGTCAAAGCGAAAACCGACCGCGACGGGGCGCTATCACGAAAAATTATATTTTGACTGTTCTTGAACACAGTAGACGCGATGGGACGCGCGGCCTAACTAATAAACGTGGCAGTTCGCTTATGAATTAAATTAAAAAGCCAGGGTTTCCACGTTCAGTAATTTTTTTACGACACGAACAAATGTGGTCAAAGGTATTGAAACTTGTGGGAAATACATATCTTCGGAACGTGCGACAAATTTTCATCCCATTCTCGTAATCTCTTGTGCTTGCTTGTTATAAATATGCGCTTGTTTTATTTATTCTGTGTTAATTACGATTACATGAAACGAACAATTCATACAAGCAAATAATTTTATGCAACAAAAGGGAATAAAAAGGGGTATTATGAGGCAAACTTTGGAAGATTTAAGTGATTAAAGCGAAACTGAAAGAGAATTTGGATGTGTCAAAATTAAAAATCGAAATGTATGAAATCTGACCGCAACGTATCACGGAGCTGTAGTTACTTACGCTTTCGTTTCAGTGCTAGAAATAGAAATGTATGATGTCTTGTTTTTCGCATTTTTAATTATATTATATTATAATTATAATTGCTTCAACAAGGTGACTTTTTTTCCAATTGGATTTAGCGTCACAGCTCTACGCTGTTTTAGCTGAAATTTATTCACTCCAACCACACATTTTATTTTAACTTTCGATGCTTTTCAAAGTATCGCAGTTCGCGGCCCTTGTCGCGTCCATTGTGTTTAAGCAATCATATAGCAGCTGATTTAAAAACTATTGGAATTTCAAACGAAAACGTGTAATTGTTCGGTGTGAACGCTTTATGAGTTTTCGTAAACCTTTTGCCGAAAACCCCGTTTTGGGTTTGGTGTGAAAAGGCTATTACATTAGGCTGTTTAAAATATTGCGCCCTTATTATTAAATATGAATCGCTTTTATTAAACTCTATCCTTCTTAACAAATATTACTGGTCGTGACTTGTATAAGTTTTTATTAACATCATTTTGACTGAAAGACAGCTTCAAGTTGCAAGACTTACCTTTTACCTCACCCAACTTGAGTTGATTTGTTGAAAAAAAATATTGCGATTCTTATAAATAAATGTTCACTTAACAAATAGAATTTTTTTTTTCTTTTTTTTACTTACAGTGATAACTCAGGTAAAATTCGAGTCTTCTCCATAAAAGTCGCTCTGGCCACCATGTGTTCGGGCAAACTTGTCGATAAATTACGATGTAAGTATTATATGCAATTCCATTGTTCGATATTTTCCAAACTTCTTTTTTTTTTTTTTTTGTATACTTTTATTTTAGATATTTTCTCTCAAATATCGGATGGTGCTGGCCAACTAGTCCCTTGGAAACTTGGCGAATTTTTGCGGGAAGTCTTGGCGCTACCCGCAGCCGTTTACGAATCACCCACATTCCATTATAAAGAAGGCCTCGAAGAGGAGATTTTTCCGGCTGATGCGAAAGTCACGGTCAATGATTTTATGGCAATACTTATGTCTGAACCAGGACCATCGTGTCTCGTCTGGTTGCCATTGCTGCATCGCTTGGCCACGGTCGAGACAATCGTCCATCCGACTATCTGTTCTGTTTGTCATAAGGAAAATTTTACCGGATTTCGTTATCGATGTCAGCGATGTCACGCCTACCAGTTGTGCCAGGAGTGCTTTTGGCATGGCAAGACATCACTGAATCACCAAAACGATCACGAAGTCAAGGAATACTCGAGCTATAAGTCTCCCAGCAAACAGATCGGACATTCGTTAAGGAAGAGCTTTCGATGTGTGCCTGAAAAGACTGCACAAGTGTTGCCACGATTCCCCGAACAGCCGGAAAAGACGCTGAATCTGTCGCATATAGTGCCGCCCTCGCCGTTGCCATCGCATAATGGCTTCTCCGATCCGAGTTTGTTGCACGGCTACGACAGAAGCAGCACATTAGACTCTAGGGCCACAGGAAGAAGTTTGGATAGTGCTGGTGGGACGTCGATATCGCGGGTAGCAGCTGCGTCAGCTAACGACGAAGAACACCGTTTGATCGCTAGATATGCAGCCCGACTTGCGCAAGAAAACAGAGCAGTAATATATATTGATCTATATGAGTAAAACGCTTTTCAAGAGAAAGGTTTTAATGTTGAGTTTTATTTTTCCAGCCCTCCGGAATGCCGACTGAAAATTCCACTATCACCACGGACAATTCCCGTGCCCAACGTGAGCTGATCGCCCAGCTGGAGTCGAAAAACAAAGAAATCATGCGTGAGATCGCCCGCCTGCGCAGACAGCAAGAAGCCGAACAAATGACCCCCGAAAATCCGGCCCTTATAAACGAACTGCGAGCATTGAGACAGCGCAAAGGCGAACTCGAAGGACATTTGGGAGCCCTCCAAGACTCCCGTCGCCAACTTATGGATCAGCTCGAGGGCCTGATGCGAATGCTGAAGAACCAACAGACTGCAAGTCCACGTTCCACACCCAATTCTAGTCCACGATCGGGTAAATCTCCTCCAATGCCCGGCAATCAGCAAAACTCCGTTCAGCAACAACAACAACAGCAACAGCAGCAAATGCTGCGATCATCAGCATCACAGCAGCAACAACAACAACACCATCAGATTCCGCCCAATTGTCAGGCCCAATCAATGCACAACAATGCGAATTCATTGGAACAACAAACTCTGAATCAATTGAACGAAGTGCGAGCCGCCTTCCATTCCAATGGAACATCCAGTGAGTATCAAAGTTTTTAAGTATTTAGATAGTTTTTTATGGATTGGTTTAAGGACAACAAACAGAATGGGATGGGAAATGGGGTTGCTGGATAGTTAAGAAGGAATTAAATAGCGAGGGACGGGAAAGAGAGATGTTTTTTTTTTTTCTAATTAAAGATTTGCGTTTGTTTAGTTTTAATAATTGTTATTTATTCTAAATTACATCCAAGGATATTCCTAAAAATTATGTATCCTTTGAATGAAATGTTATTTTTTTTATGAATATCAGAATTTGAAATTTTTGTAGCTTCTGTTTTTGTATTCCAACAGTCTTCTTACACGAGTATTTGGTCCACAATTCAATTTTTCCAATTCGCGTTTTCCAATATGGTGGGTTTCACCAGGGTCATCGCTGGTCTGCGTATGACCTTGGCTTAAGATTTTTCAAATATCCCCGTCATATGTATATTTTTCCCATTTGTTGACTTTGAAAATATTCTTTTGAAGCGATATGCTGCCTTTTTGCACGTCTTCTTCCATCCAAAAATCATCTTGTTCCTATATGTTCATTATAATTTCATGAATTGCTCGATGTAACGTTGGACCTCGTCGAACCTCCTTTTTTGATCATCTCATCACCTGGTATACCATCCCAGTTTGCGTTTTGACTTATTGAGACTTCTAAGCCTATAAACCTCGTGGGTGCCATTTGATAAGGCCAGTATTCGGTTGAGTCCCATAAATGATGTGACCCGGCCGGCAAGGACGGCGAGGATAAAAAAGTGATAGGCATCACATAGCACCGAACCACCCCTCGACACGAATCGGTTCCAAAAAGGCTCGTATTGGAGTCTAGGTCAAACAAGGCATACGTAGTATTTACACATTCACCGCTCTTCACGTTTGAACTTCTGTTGGATAAGGTTTCCATTCGGCATATACCAGGAACCAAAGTTTTAAATTGTTGTAAAATAGCGTATAAAACAAGAGCACACATTTTTTCCGAGGAAATTATTAACAAAATTATAAACAAATAAAGTTTGCACCATAGCTTCGTGAACACAGCTTAATTTACTGAATATATGCACTGCACACGTGCAGAATGGTTATTTTGGCCGTTTCGGGTAAAACAATATCCAATTAATTTAAAATAATTATAAAACACGAGAAAAGTTGAATTAGTTGGGGGTATAGTTGCCTGCGATCTATTGATCTATTGTGCCCCCATTTAGAGCTGAATGACATTGCTCACTCTATAAATCTTCCTCCAAGTTTATTGCTTTGAGGAATTTGAGTATTTGGAGTATTTTCAATGAGGGTAATTCTCTCTCTTCTATCTGGTGATGGCTCAGGTATCTTTCCTCTTTCATGTTGCAGAATCTACAGGTTGGACTTCTCAGTAAGCCTTGAACGCAGAGGTGTCATTTTAGTTTGCAGTGTCCTGTGAGGAGGCCCGTTATTATGCTAAGGTTATTCCTGCTCTGCTCGGCTGATTCAGGATTTGTAACGCTCTTGATTGTAGTTTCCAAGTAGTAATTTGGCTTGTCTCAGGGCAGGGAGTTCTTTCCAGATTTTGGATCTTTTGGCCTCCTCTTCTGCTTTGATCTTATTTATGATAACATTTTCTCCTATTCCGCAATAAGGCTCAGGCCCTATTAGGGGTTTTGTGGCCCCTATTTTGCCTAGTGAGTCTGCCTCCTCGTTACCATGGATACCGGCGGCGCGGCGTGGCCCGGTACCCAATAGAGTGTGACATTGTTGATTTTGCCTATTTCATTTAACCTCCTCATACATTCCCATACCAGTCTGGAGGTGATGGTGTATGAGTTAGAGACATGACGATAAAAAAGTAAAACCAATTAACAATTTCAATGAATTAGTAAATAAAATTGACTGATTAAAAATAATAGGTATCCTAAAAGCATTAACTAGAGCAAATGAATGTACTGTTCACATAAAAGTATACAACACTTATGATCAATATTGTCAGTTGATTTGCTATAAAGTTTCTTTTTGTAATAAACAGTATTGCAACTGGGCTGCTTCGCGGGTTCAAACCATTTTAATTCCCTTTTTTGGGGCTCTATCCCGGTCATGCAACTCCGTTGCCGCGCTTGAGGTATGTTCAGCCATCAGGCAGGCGCCTTTGTCGTCAGTTGGCTTGTTATATTTATTTGCAAACCTTTAAAAAAAAAAACAATTCAATGAAATTTTAATTTTAGCCTCATACTAAACTTTAATCGTAACGATTTTTCTGACATAATGAAATCGAAAGAATTGCATACTTTTAGGAAAACAACCCTGAAGATATTTTTAGCACTATTTTTTTTTTCTTCTAGGTAAGTAATTTCATAGTAAGGGACAATACAAACTTAAAAATTGTTTAAAAAAAAACTTTGTTAATAATAATTTCCCCGCTAAATAAATATTATTTTCGTGTTTTGTAGCTCAGCTGACATTTCACTTATATTGACTCAGAGTTTTCTGAGATTAAGCAGGGCGAGAATTATAACAGTAATTTAATTGAAATAGAAGCTATTATAGAAAATATCAAATTCTGTGTAAATAATATATATTTCTTTTTTTCTTTTTTTAAGAAAATGATTGAATTCCTTTTATGATCCTTATCCTTCCATTTTTCCTTATATGAAAGTAACTTATGCATTTAAAATTCGAATTTGAGTGTGTGTGTATTTTTTGTATTTCCAAAAATATAATTAAAATTAAATATAAAATATATCTAAATAATTTTATAATTTTATGTTAAATTTATTCCCGTTTAAATCGTATCTATATAATCAACTATAAAAATTAAAATTATAAATTCTCAAATCAAACAATAATCAATAAATGCAACAATTGTGAATCTACAATATACCTACACAAAATTATCAGATGATGATCCCACAAAAGACTTATACTATGCAGCTGATACAGTCTCCTCAGCAATGTCTTCATTAGTCCGTGAACTAAATTCAGGTAAATAGGGTTCTGTTCATAGAGTATAATTTAATTTAATTTTTTGTATTATTTATTTTTTTTTTTTGTTTTGATTTCAAATCAGTTAAAAGTTTTATTTTATTGTATATTTTGATGATTGAAAAGGGCATATATATTTTATTTTTAAAATCATATATTAAGCCTTAAGAATTAATAATTGAATGTTCTACTCTTACGCGCACAAATATCGATGTTTTGATATTTTTCTTATTTATTTATTGTTACTTGTTGGTGATGTGTTAATGATTTTTTTTTTCGTTGTTGCGCTAGTTACATATTTAAATGTATTTAATTTATTATAAAACAACACACACACACAAAGATAATACAAGCTAAATGGATGTATTTGGTGTTTGTTTTATTTTGTTTTCATGTATTTCTTAAATAAACACAAATAAATACGCATATTAAAGTACGGGTACAGAGCATAGAAATAGATGTTTAGTGGATTCTAAGCTTAAATGCATTCGAAATAATATATCATTGAAATCAGTGGGATAAAGGAAGTAAACAAGTTCTCAAAAACTATTTATGCAATACAAATACAAAATGTGCTCTTGTGTGTAGTACCTACATCTAGAGAAGTGAATTTTGAAAGAAAAATTTACATTGACGAGCCATGTCTCTGTTAACAGTCTACGCACAGTGCCTTTATGAGTCCTCCTCTTAAGGGACAACCGTGTAACGCAGAGTTACGTAAAATATTGATTTACATGAATGGCGAAAAGTATTTCACTTCAAAAATTCTTATTAAACTAACCATTTTTACACTATTCCATTTGTGGTACTAATTATTGCAAACATAAAATCGTGATCATATAGAATCGTGTGATATAATTGAACTATGATTAAAATGGAAGAATAACCTTCATGCTATTTGCATTGCAGATTGGAATATTCCTCTAATAACAGTGAAGTTAATTTTGTAAAACTATTTTCGAGTTCTCATGCCAGCTCTTTTGTTTGAGTTAAAAAGCAACTCACGATTCAATCTTTGTGAAATTTTAATCACGAATAAAAAATACTTCGACGTATTTTTAGTATCGGTTTCGTGTAAACTATTTTTTTTTTTTTTTGCATGATTTCAATCAAACCGGCTAAGGTCGATTTTATTCACCTAAATTTGAACATAACTTGAGAATTTTTTTATCTTCAACTCGTAAATTTGTTTTTATTCACTCAAAATGGACGTTTTCAATTTTCGATTTTCAATTTTAATTAACTTTAGATTTTCAGAATTCGCGGTAAAAGTAGAAGTCGGCCAAGCAAACTTGAGATTTTACATATAAATGTTGTATTTTGTTTCCTTTTATTTTTGTTTCAAAAGCTTTTTTGGTATAATGTTCCAAAAATTGTTATTGGGAAAATTCGCCATCAACTTCTTCGGGCAGTGGAAGTGAAAAACCGTTTGGGATCATGCTTTTGTATTCTCCCGTTGCAATTCAGCTCACTCAACATCAAAAGCAGCCCATTTCCGTTAAGGAGCGTGTCGTTCTTTTTCGCCTTCTAGCATTTCTATATTTCTTGCATCATTTTTCTAAGTTTCTGCTTTTCCTCCGACATACAGTGTGGGCATCAGACTTGGAGATTCATTAACCAAGTTACGTCGGAGGTGAATTTTCTGTGACCATGCGTTTCTTGGTTTTCGCAGTTTGGCTCAATTAACTCTGTCGGTTTTTTTTTGTTGTTCACAATTAAACACAAAACATGAAAAACATAGATTTAATTGACCCAACAGAGATTCAAATTTTAATTTGAAAATGACAGTTTTTGTTTTATTTTTCAAAAACAATCTCGGGGATATTTAACAGTTGGTCAACTTAAGATTTTCAACTGGGAAGTTTGAAAAAATATTCATGAACAAACGGAACTCTTAACTTGCGTTTCAACTCTCGAGTTGAAGTCGACTCTTTACTTGGCCAACTTGAGAGTTTGCCTCAAGTTGAGCAATAGTTAATAAAATGGCCCTTAAATTACGATAATAAAATAAATCTATGTAGATTTGGCGGCGTGACAGCTTATGGAGAACCAGTGCTTACAACTCTCAAACATTCCTGTGTGTGTGTGTTGTTTGTTCGCAGGAATGGAGGGGACCTACAATTTTCTGCCGGATCCGAACGTCTAAGATGAAAGGCACTTCTTCATGACAAGAGATACTCTTGGAGGATTTGTCACTTCCTCGCGAGAGGCAGTAACCGGTTTTTTATTTATGTTGATGAGAATGGGGATCGAACGTCTCTGGCATGACAGTCCTACACACTAATCATAACGTCACCAGATATACAAACTTACAAAAAAAATTGAAATAATATTTTTGAATTTTCCAACTTCAAACTCAAGTACCTATCTGAAACCATTTGCGACTTTTTTCGTGAAGTCAGTACAAACTTTGTTGCGTAGCCGATCGACACTCATAACAAAAAAAAAAGAAAAAAAGAAAAAAAAAAAAAAGAAACAACTAAAAGACGAACACCTATTAAAAGTACCTAATAGATACTGAAACTAATATGCAATATATGTACACACAAAATATCTATATATATAGACCTAACAAACCTCATCAACGTACAAAAACAACCCTGCAACAAAAGTATCAACTTCCGCGTCTCAAGCAAAATAACACCCGACGTTCGAGATTTGCTCTCAAAGAAAATCGTACCAAGAATACGTATGAAAACAAATATTTAGGAATATACATTCCTTTACATAAAATTGTACATCCTTGTGAAACAATATCTAACACGCGAAATAGGATACGGTAACAGATAAAGATATAAAAGAATAAGTCAAACTCCAAACATGTACTGTACATAGATACAAATAATACAAAAAGAAAAAAAGACAAAAATAACTCACGACACGGCGGACGATCGTTGTCCTTGAAAATTTGTTGCGGTGATTTTTGCTCTCCTTGTGGAGAGATGGTTGTGGCCTCGTTTCCATGTGACCCTTGTTGTTGTGTTGGGTCAATAAAGTAATGGTTGGGGTAGGTCAGTGACTCGGTTCGAGTACAAACTACCCATAGATCCTCGTAGCAGCAAATTATCTAAAAAGAAAAAAAAAAAAAAAAGATTAACTATATTCGGGCGGGGAATATTGTCACCGGAGTCTGTCTACTCAACTGCCCGACTTATTTACAAGCAGGTACGTTCGTGGGACAGTCTCTAGTGACAAAGATGAACTTATCCTTCTTTAAACCGGTTGTGGTTGTTGGCGGTTGGTTGGATGAGTTGAGGAAAGGTATCCGTATCTGAAAGAAATGAAATATATTAGCAATAATGCAAGCATACAATGAATTGCATCGATGGTAAACAAAGTACTTACCGGTATCCGTGTTGCTCCCAGTTCATCAATACTTGGACTATAATTTTTTTGTTATTGTTATTTTTGTAGTTATTATAGATGTAAATTTGTATTTTATGTAATCCTTGATTTTTTTTTGGTCATCGAGACCTATAATTTAGCGGCAAATCCAAATATACAAGAACTAACACAACTAATTTTCACGATCTGTGACAAATACAATGTGACATCTGAAATCTGACACTCCGAGTTGAAGTTGGCAGATGTTCGAAAAAGGGAGGTACCTAAGCAGGAAGTGTTTCGAAAATCAATGGCCACGAACAATCGGCAGGAAATTAGAAGTGTTCAAGAACTTTTATACGATCAGTTAGATTTAAAATTATAAAAGCTTTATTAAAATTGAGGGATAAGTGCAATATTATTAGTTTTAATTATTAGAAGTAAGAATTATTAGTAAATAGACTATGTTTGTACTGTTATAGAGTTGTATGTTGCAGTATTTATGTTATTTATTATTATTTTTGTTAAGTATGTTGCGGCAACAAAAGAGGAAAGCTTTAGCCTTCACACTAGACACTTACACACATACGCTTTGGGACAAAACACTGACGGGCTTAGGAGGAGAGATTCGAAGTGTTTATCAACCAGGTATTAGTGACTGGAGAAATAAGCTTTGATGCTTCCAGAATGCAGAAAGCTTTGAATACATAAAAAGAAAAATAGAAACTAGGCCATAGGGCAACGACCGATGCATTGACACAAATATTCAAATTTAAATTGTGGAAAGTGCAACTACCGAGAAAAAGAGTTGCCGAGATAGGTAATATACCGCAAATACGGATTTTTGTTTTATCGTGCGGGATATTTTTTTTCTGTTGAGAAAAAACTTCTTTTCCCAAAAAAATTTGAATTTGATTTTTTTTGAATTATAAAGAAAAAAAAAAAATAAAAAGGGATTGACAACGAAAAAAAAAAGGTGAAACATATAAATTGACAAAATAGTGGAACTTAGTGTGATCGTTCTAAAAAAATAAGTTTTTATTTTAGTTCTGGATAACAGATAGAACATCCAACCAAGGAGGTGCTAGGTGGTGAGCTGAATTGCTACCACAAGAAAATTCTGAGACTCCGTTCTAAATAAGCAGAGGTAGGAATCCACAGATTTTCTTTTAATTAACTGAAGTATCTCCATGGTGTCTTTACTTCCACAGGTTTAGATCAGTGTAGTGACATTCGAAAGCCAAGGTGACCTTTAGGCATATAAGCATATATATATATATAGATCCACTGGATCAGGTGGAGACTGGTCTATACATAGGCGTGCGTAGATACGCAACTGGTCTAGACCTCTGCGGGGTTTTTCCTGTAACCCCAGGGTGGTGAAACTTTGAGGAAGACTTGAGCTCAGAACCACGGGAAAAAAATTCAAATCGTTGGATTGGCGACTCGCTGTGGTGCTGGCTGCAGTTAACCTTTTAAGGGTATTCAAAAGGGCCTAACACTGGTCGTGGTTAGCTGCTGGAAAAATTTTTGTTTGTCCCTTCTGGACCAACTGTTTTTTTTTTGATTGAATTTTCAACTTTAATTTTTTTTTTTAGTTTGACTAATTCCATTTTTTTTGATACATTTAAAAAAAAAAAAAAAAAATTTTATTTGAACTTTTTGGTTAAATCATTTTTTTTTTTTTTTTTTTTCTTTAACGAACATTTTAATTTGTGCAAGAAAGGAAAAAGAGTTTAGTATCAGTAAAGTAATTTGAATTGATAAAAATAGTAAGGAAAAGTGCCATAGTGAGAAGTGATAAAAATAGTGTAACTCTGGACTCACGACACATATATGGATATTCCAACGTGACACCTAGCCATAAAATTTAGAAGCCAACTTAGATGAACGAGCCTACGAAATTCTGTCGACAGGACATCGAAGGACCAACATCAAAGTAGTAAGTTTTGTGAAAAAAGAAAATATATTGATATACATATATATACCAAATTCATATATGCATAAAAAAAAAAAAAAAAGAAGTACTTACACTCCGGTGACTACGATCTATGCCATTTTTCCATTAATAAGCATTTGAAAACATTTTTTCTACAAATTCGAAGAAAAGGAAGCGAATGAAATCAAAAAGGTTTCTGAATGGGATTTTTAATTTTTTTTTTATAATCTTTTTTTTTTCTTTCTTTTTAATTTTTTAGTAATAGTAAATTTTAAGTACATTCTTGTCTCTTTTATTTAATAATAAAACCTTAACTAATGTATGAGCTAAAAATAGTTTTGAGTTCCAATTTTTTTTGAGGTTTTATAACGATTTTCTTATGGAGTGCTAAGCAAGTTTTTAGGTGTGTGGAGGATCGGCTGGGCCAGCGATCGAGAGGAGGAAGTGACATGAGGTAGAACGATGTGAACCGTAGGACATTACTACGTATACTCTTTCACAGCAAAAATGACAGAACATAGTACAAACTTACCCACATATATATATACTTACCTACAGATACTTACCGACATATACTTACTTACAGATACATACTGACATATAAATATATACTTACCTACAGATACTTACCGACATATACCTAACTACAAATACATACTGACATGTATACATACATATACATACTTACCTACATACACATACCTACCTACCTGCTTACTTACCCATAGAGACATATTTACTAGACTGACTCAACTCATATATCTACTGGAGAGGACATGTACTCATTGACAGATACAGACTGAATGAATGTGGTGACTGAAGGTTTTACTCAGGGGCTATCTCTGAGATTCTGGCCAAGAGATAGCAAAGGTTGTGTGATTAGACACAAGGGTGGGCAGGCCAACCTTTTGCTGAAAACATCGGGCAAGGCCTTCTGAGGACTCGGCGAACCACTGTATCTGGGAGACAGTGGGGCATACATTGACTCGGTGTTGGTGGAAAAAGAATAGTTTTTATATTTATAGGTTTAGTTATAGGTTATAGGGTTTCACATATATATTCATGCAGGTATACGACAGCCTGGAATGCAAATAAAATTCATATACATATTTTTATACGTATATATATGAAACACTTAGAGATTAGGATTTAGTTAATAGTTTAGGTTAGTTTTTTTTTTTACTTTGATAAAGCAAAGTAATCCTATTCTCCACCAAGGAGTTTAATGAAGCCTCATCCTTTCTCAGACGCGGTGGCATAGGTAACGATGGTTGTGCGATTCCTTTTTTTTGAATCCTAGTTCCAAATGTCCAACCTTTTCCATTTTCCTATCCCCTCCTCATACAAAGGCACGTTTTTTTTTTGTTTGCTGAGTGGGAAGTGTTTCGGAGAAGGGCAAGAACCACCCCAATCCGTCGAGCTGAGCCGTGCAAGAAGCAAGCGTGCCATAGCCCTTTTCCAGCACCGAAGATGCCTCAGTGGCCAACCCTAACTCGCAACAATGGCGCCCAACGTTTACGAACGGCTTCGAGATCCAATGGGACTCCAAGGAGATGATTTTTATTTTAAGGTCATCCCCTTGGACTCACATTAATCTCACCCAACTTCATCCTATTAATTTTTTTTTATCCAAATCCCTTTTTTGCACAAGCATAGAGACCGCAGAAGCTCTTTGCTGAGTGAAAGATGAAATTTGGCTGTCCAATCCGACAGGGCTTGAACCAGTGGATTCAGTGAGGTAAAATGGATTCTTCCACCAGGCAGAGAGCGGAATAGTTTTGAGAGGCAGGACACTTGCTGCTATCCGCATCAGTCAGGCTAAGCCCGAACGGTTAGAGTGGCGTAAGTGGGTTGCTTCGAAATTCTATTCGTGTGGAGGGTCATCCCTGTTGCCTAGCCAACCTTCTTTCAGGTTTATCATTAGAAAGAATGAAGTGGTGGGACAATCAGGGATAACCCAAAGCACTCGTCGAGTCACAGAGGCACAAACTCACCACAGTGACTAACTTAGTACGTTTGACATCAACCTAGACAAACTTAACGAAACATGATTAACGAGACAAGACTTTTACGAATTTTTTTTTACCTCATATGTTAATTTTCCTCTCGTATCGTTTGGATACTCAGTTCAGACTTCACACACCTTAAATGAATTATAGAAAACCCAAAAGAAAAGTAATACAATATTAGTTTTTTTCTTTGTTCAAAAGATAAACATTTATTTTTTTTGATATTTATATTATATGAATTTCAAGTTTTATTTCGTTTTTTTTTAATTTTTGGAATCCTGAATTTGGTATTTGAAGTTTAAAATTAGTAAAAATTTTTTTTGAATTCATTAATTTTTTTATAATTTTAACAATATTGAATTATCCTTAAACTGAAATTTTGAATTTAAGTATATTTGAATTTTGATTTTTTTGAAACTCTATAGTTTCGGAAAACTGCAAAGAGTTGAAGATAAATTTAAATTTTTATTTTTTTATTTTTACCTTAAAATTTTATTTATAAATTCGTGAACCAAAGCACTTTTGAGGCGTTTTGAATTTGTGAATTTAAAATATATTGAACATTTTTTTGAAAAAAAAAAAAAAAAGAAAGAAAAGTACAAGATATGGAGGGTCAGTCCACTGGCGCTATCAAAAAGAGCACCACGACCAAACGGTGTACAAGGGCTAGGCGCAAAAACACTCGGCAAGCCCCCAGTCCAACTCCGTCGGAAGATGAGCTCAACAATAGTCTACTACCAAATCCATTTGATGATTTAGTTAGAGAAGATAGGGAAAATAGTAGAAATGAGAATCAGGTAGAAGGAGCTGAAGCACTACCTATAGTGACTCAACTACCAGCTCCAGGGGAGGTAATTTTGCCTCAGGTATTAATTCCGATAGGAGGAGATGAAGACGAGACTAGGGATACAGTGAACAGACTAACGCGCGGACTAGATAGAGAACGGTTTATAATATCACAGACAGAAAGAGAAACTGACAAAAAAGGTCAAGACAAAGAAGAATACGAGATAACTATGGGAGGGGAAAACCTCAAGAACGCGATTGATTGTGCCGTTTCGCGGTCAATAAATGAGACCCATAACAAAACCATAACTCTTCTGGCAGAACAAGCAAAAAACCTGAAAGTCATGCAAAAAATGGTAGAAATGGTATCAGGTAACATGACCACTATGAGTAATCGGCTACGTATAGTAGAAAAATCCACCCTTGCTGCACAAACTAGACAAGAGCAGCAAGAAGAAATCCTTTTGATTGACCCTGAGGTTAGTCTACCAAGAGCTCTTTCTCCTTATAGGTCACGGCCGGCGTGTCACTCAAGTAGGGCTTGCAATGAACATGGGAAGCGAATAGATATCCACAAGTGGGCCATAAAATTCGACGGCACTTCAAAAACCATGACTGTGGAAAGTTTTATTTTCAGGGTAGAAACATTACAAAGAAAGAACGGAGTCTCAAACGAGCAAATTTTTGCAAATTTTCACCTCCTAGTTACAGGTGCAGCCGAACGTTGGTATTGGCAGTACATGGAAGAAAACCAGGGAGATGAATATCTGAACTTTTACGACCTTAAGGCAGAATTGTTAAGGCAATTTAGGAATAGGAAAGGCGACCATGAGATCCTTAGAGCGATAATGGATAGGCGCCAACAACCAAATGAATCCTTCGACGAGTTTTATGAAGAAGTTAGAGGTTTGGTGCTTCAAATGAAGAACAAACCAAATGAAAAAGAGATAGTGTCGATGGTTAGGCATAACATAAAAGATAAAGTTGCTACGCTAATCTTCGGATGTGATATTAAAGATATTCGAGATCTCAGGGAAGAGTGTAGACGAGCTGAGAAACATCTTGAAACAAGAGACTGGAAAACAAGAAAACAAATTAGTGAGATAGAAGATAGAAGTATGTATCGGAGTAGAACTCAGTCAGCAGAGTCAGAGGATGAATGGGAGGAGCATGTTGCTGCTGTACAATATAACAGAACCGACAAACCACAACCAAATATCAAAACAGATAAACGACATACTACTTACAAAAACACAGAACGAGACAAAAGGACTGAACTTACGAAAGACAACAAACCGACGTCAACAACATGTCCCTCGACGTTTCATGCTCTGACTTGCTTTAGTTGCGGACAGGGTAACCTCGCTTTCAACTGTGCATCTTGCCAGGGAAACCTGAAGGTCGGCAGTGCAACCGGGTCAACTCTGCCGGCGAAGACTTCAAACCCGGAAAAACCGAACCCGGAGAAGTGAAGATTCTGAAAAGAGTAAATGAAACATCAGAGACATACCCCAGAAAAGAAGTGCAATATAAGACGCTACACCAACGTATGAAGGAATACGAAGAAGCGAGAAAACGAATATTTAATGAAGAAATCACATCTGAAGAACCGGTAGATAAAAAGACTAGTAGAAATTTTAGGAAAATTTTTAGGCTTAGGGAGAAGTGTGCAATATTTAGGAATAAGAAAAATAAGATAGAAGCTACAGTTTTGGCTATATCAGATGACAATAGGCCCTATGCTAAAGTGATGGTAAACGGAGAAGAGATGATAGGCTTACTAGATAGCGGTGCATCAGTAAGCTGTGTGGGTAGAGGTGCAATTGATTTTATAAAAAGACATAACATTCAAGTGACAAAAATGACAGTAGACATAAAAACAGCGGACGGTAAGAACCAACATATTAATGGCAGGTTTAAGACTGATGTCTCATGGGGCGGCAACACCCAGGAGCTAGAGTTGTTTGTCGTTCCAAGCCTGCAACAACAGCTCTATCTGGGGGTAGATTTTTGGAAGACATTCAAGGTCGCTCCAAACATCATCAGTGCGTTAGACATTCCATCGCCGGCGGGAGGACAAGAATCTGATCCGATGCGTCAGCTTAGCCCAACACAATCTGAAGAACTGGAGCGTGTAAAGCTTGCATTCCCTTCTTTTGCGACGATGGGATTGGGTAAGACCCATGTGGAAGAGCATGTCATAGAGATGGAGGACGACACCATTCCCATCAAACAACGACATTACCCAATCTCACCCGTCGTTCAGAAGTTGATGTATGCTGAGCTAGATCGCATGCTGGAACTAGGTGTGATCGAAGAAAGCAATAGCGCTTACAGTTCACCAGTTGTGTTGGTGCGTAAGCCAGGCAAGAACCGACTATGCTTAGACTCGAGGAAAATAAACGCGGCCACGAAAAAATTTGCCTATCCTCTGCCACACATCGAAGGAATCTTAAGTCGACTCCACAACACGCACTACATATCGAGCATCGATTTGAAGGACGCCTTTTGGCAGATTCCTCTGGAGCTCAAGTCAAGAGAGAAGACAGCTTTCACAGTCCCTGGACGACCGTTGTATCAATTCACGGTTATGCCATTTGGATTGTGCAACGCCGCCCAGAGAATGTGTAAGCTGATGGATAAAGTCATCCCCGCTCGGTTGAGAGAGAATGTCTTTGTCTATCTCGATGATCTCTTGATTTGTTCGCCAGACTTTGAAAACCACATGAACGTTCTCAAAGAGGTGGCGAGATGTCTGCGTGAGGCGGGGTTGACGATAAACGTGGAGAAAAGCAAGTTTTGTTATAAGGAAATCAAATATTTAGGTTATTTCGTCGGCGATGGATGTCTAAGGACGGATCCCGAAAAAGTTTCTGCGGTGGGGGACTTTCCAGTGCCGAAGACTCCTAAACAACTCCGTCGTTTCCTAGGGATGACGGGTTGGTATAGACGCTTTATCCCAAATTTTGCGTCCATATCAGCCCCAATGACGGACTGTTTGAAGAAAGGGAAGGACTTTACAATGACAAACGAAGCCCTGACTGCTTTCGAACATTTAAAAATGACCTTAGTAACGGCACCTATACTGACAAACCCCGACTTCACAAAACATTTTTACATTCAATGTGACGCTTCATCTTCTGGTGTAGGGAGTGTTTTGTTCCAAATGGATGACGAGAACAACGAACGACCCATAGCGTTCATGTCGCAGAAACTTAATCCTGCACAACGGAATTACAGCGTAACAGAACAGGAATGCTATGCGGCCGTTTTGTCTGTGAAGAAATTCCGGGCTTACATTGAAGGATTACCTTTCACCATCATAACCGATCACGCAAGCCTTAAGTGGCTGATGACACAGAAGGACTTGAGTGGTCGACTGGCTCGATGGAGTTTTAAACTCCAAGGATTCGACTTCACTATAGAGCACAGAAAGGGAATTCTCAACGTAGTCCCGGATACCCTCTCAAGAGTCCATATGGATGAGATCAATACCGAAATGCCAGAAGTTGACTTCAATTCACCATACTTTGCGTCAGAAGAATATGTTGAGTTGAAGAAGACTATAAACGAAAACCAAGACAGACTACCTGACGTATGTAATTCAGACGGCTTTATTTACAAACGGACTGACAGACGGACCGGAGACCCTATTCAAGAAGACAGGGCTTGGAAACTCTGGGTACCGAGGGAGTTGCGTGGGAGCCTTTTGGCCACAGCGCATGATTCCTTTACCGCAGGACATGGTGGAATGCACAAAACTCTGGCAAAACTTCGCCAGAAGTATTTCTGGCCAAATATGACCACCGAAGTGAACGAATATGTACAAAACTGTGATATATGCAAGTGTAATAAGCCGATGAACTCAATTTCAAGGCCACCCATGGGACAGCAGATGATAACTGAACGACCTTTTCAACGACTATACATCGACTTTTTGGGACCGTACACACGAACGAAGAACGGACATACACATATATTTATAGTCTTAGACCACTTCAGTAAATATGTTTTTCTCAAACCAATTCGTAAAGCAACAGCAGCTGAGGTAGTGAAATACCTTGAAGAAAGCGTTTTCCATATGTTTGGCGTACCCGAATACATTCATTCAGACAACGGAAAACAATTCGTTTCAGAATTGTTTTCCAGCCTTTTAAAAAAATACGGGGTGAAACACATACGCACGGCGTTTTACTCGCCCCAAGCAAATGCTTCGGAGCGAGTAAATCGCTCAGTTTTAGCGAAAATTCGCTCATACATAGATGGTGATCAACGCCTCTGGGATATGCATGTGAGCAATACTGCATTTTCACTACGTAGTGTGTTGCATGAGGCAACAAAATTTGAGCCATACTATGCTGTTTTTGGTTCACAAATGATCCAAAACGGAGAAACGTATGAGCTTCTTAGAAAACTAGACATGATTAAAGATACGGAAATTGAAATCAAGAATAAAAGCGACAAACAAGCCCTATTACGAAAGAAAATTTTTGAGAATTTGAATTTAGCTCATCAGAAATCGAAAAAAACATACAATACGAGAAGTAAAGATGTATCATACAAAGTAGGACAGATAGTGTATAGAAGAAACTTTAAACAAAGTAATCTACTAGACAAATATAACGCGAAACTAGGACCAAAGTTTTTAAAATCTATTGTCTTGAAAACAGTTGGCAATTCTCTTTACGAATTAGGAAATTTGCAAGGTGTGAAAATAGGAGTATATCATGCGAAAGATATTCACATTTAATGACGCACTCAGCTGCTGTTGCTTTCTCCCTGAACTGTGATATATATGTCGTGCTATGCTATAGATATTTATTTACGTATTTGTTTACTTACATAGTTATTTATTTATTTATTTTATTTATTTATTTATTCTATTTATTAACTTATTTAATGATTTTATTTATATGTTTGTTTGTTACAGAGCTATATTTACATATATTATTTATTCATCTTTACGTTTGTCCGTCATTCCTAGATTTATTTATATATTTTTTATTTTATTTATACACAAATTATATTTATTGATTAAATCTATAGCTAATTTATTTATTCTATTTATTTAATGAGAACCTAAGACTGACTAGAATATAGGAACAGAGAAACAAAGACTGACCTTAGAAATGTGATAAGTGAGACAAAAGACTGATTAGCATTAAGACTAATTAGCATTTAGAATAACCGCGAAAACTATTTTTGTGCATAATATCACAAACACCTACCGAAAAACAAAAATCTTCAACCCAACTCCTTTCAAACATATATACCTTAAAACAGCACTAAAAATACACTCACTTGAAACAAAAAACACGAGAGAGTGCAACCCCTTGAACGAATAATCGGTTCACATACAACTAAAAGTATGCCCGGGCTTACCATAAAAGTGAACTCAGGGAGTGGACGTGCCACACATTGCGAACGGCTGTCAAATATGAACTGAACCAATTTCAAATAGTACGACCGCCTTCCTTTTGTTCGAAGCCAATTTCGTCACGACCACTCCGGAATTGGCATCGTGTTTGTTGCGTAGCCGATCGACACTCATAACAAAAAAAAAAGAAAAAAAGAAAAAAAAAAAAAAGAAACAACTAAAAGACGAACACCTATTAAAAGTACCTAATAGATACTGAAACTAATATGCAATATATGTACACACAAAATATCTATATATATAGACCTAACAAACCTCATCAACGTACAAAAACAACCCTGCAACAAAAGTATCAACTTCCGCGTCTCAAGCAAAATAACACCCGACGTTCGAGATTTGCTCTCAAAGAAAATCGTACCAAGAATACGTATGAAAACAAATATTTAGGAATATACATTCCTTTACATAAAATTGTACATCCTTGTGAAACAATATCTAACACGCGAAATAGGATACGGTAACAGATAAAGATATAAAAGAATAAGTCAAACTCCAAACATGTACTGTACATAGATACAAATAATACAAAAAGAAAAAAAGACAAAAATAACTCACGACACGGCGGACGATCGTTGTCCTTGAAAATTTGTTGCGGTGATTTTTGCTCTCCTTGTGGAGAGATGGTTGTGGCCTCGTTTCCATGTGACCCTTGTTGTTGTGTTGGGTCAATAAAGTAATGGTTGGGGTAGGTCAGTGACTCGGTTCGAGTACAAACTACCCATAGATCCTCGTAGCAGCAAATTATCTAAAAAGAAAAAAAAAAAAAAAAGATTAACTATATTCGGGCGGGGAATATTGTCACCGGAGTCTGTCTACTCAACTGCCCGACTTATTTACAAGCAGGTACGTTCGTGGGACAGTCTCTAGTGACAAAGATGAACTTATCCTTCTTTAAACCGGTTGTGGTTGTTGGCGGTTGGTTGGATGAGTTGAGGAAAGGTATCCGTATCTGAAAGAAATGAAATATATTAGCAATAATGCAAGCATACAATGAATTGCATCGATGGTAAACAAAGTACTTACCGGTATCCGTGTTGCTCCCAGTTCATCAATACTTGGACTATAATTTTTTTGTTATTGTTATTTTTGTAGTTATTATAGATGTAAATTTGTATTTTATGTAATCCTTGATTTTTTTTTGGTCATCGAGACCTATAATTTAGCGGCAAATCCAAATATACAAGAACTAACACAACTAATTTTCACGATCTGTGACAAATACAATGTGACATCTGAAATCTGACACTCCGAGTTGAAGTTGGCAGATGTTCGAAAAAGGGAGGTACCTAAGCAGGAAGTGTTTCGAAAATCAATGGCCACGAACAATCGGCAGGAAATTAGAAGTGTTCAAGAACTTTTATACGATCAGTTAGATTTAAAATTATAAAAGCTTTATTAAAATTGAGGGATAAGTGCAATATTATTAGTTTTAATTATTAGAAGTAAGAATTATTAGTAAATAGACTATGTTTGTACTGTTATAGAGTTGTATGTTGCAGTATTTATGTTATTTATTATTATTTTTGTTAAGTATGTTGCGGCAACAAAAGAGGAAAGCTTTAGCCTTCACACTAGACACTTACACACATACGCTTTGGGACAAAACACTGACGGGCTTAGGAGGAGAGATTCGAAGTGTTTATCAACCAGGTATTAGTGACTGGAGAAATAAGCTTTGATGCTTCCAGAATGCAGAAAGCTTTGAATACATAAAAAGAAAAATAGAAACTAGGCCATAGGGCAACGACCGATGCATTGACACAAATATTCAAATTTAAATTGTGGAAAGTGCAACTACCGAGAAAAAGAGTTGCCGAGATAGGTAATATACCGCAAATACGGATTTTTGTTTTATCGTGCGGGATATTTTTTTTCTGTTGAGAAAAAACTTCTTTTCCCAAAAAAATTTGAATTTGATTTTTTTTGAATTATAAAGAAAAAAAAAAAATAAAAAGGGATTGACAACGAAAAAAAAAAGGTGAAACATATAAATTGACAAAATAGTGGAACTTAGTGTGATCGTTCTAAAAAAATAAGTTTTTATTTTAGTTCTGGATAACAGATAGAACATCCAACCAAGGAGGTGCTAGGTGGTGAGCTGAATTGCTACCACAAGAAAATTCTGAGACTCCGTTCTAAATAAGCAGAGGTAGGAATCCACAGATTTTCTTTTAATTAACTGAAGTATCTCCATGGTGTCTTTACTTCCACAGGTTTAGATCAGTGTAGTGACATTCGAAAGCCAAGGTGACCTTTAGGCATATAAGCATATATATATATATAGATCCACTGGATCAGGTGGAGACTGGTCTATACATAGGCGTGCGTAGATACGCAACTGGTCTAGACCTCTGCGGGGTTTTTCCTGTAACCCCAGGGTGGTGAAACTTTGAGGAAGACTTGAGCTCAGAACCACGGGAAAAAAATTCAAATCGTTGGATTGGCGACTCGCTGTGGTGCTGGCTGCAGTTAACCTTTTAAGGGTATTCAAAAGGGCCTAACACTGGTCGTGGTTAGCTGCTGGAAAAATTTTTGTTTGTCCCTTCTGGACCAACTGTTTTTTTTTTGATTGAATTTTCAACTTTAATTTTTTTTTTTAGTTTGACTAATTCCATTTTTTTTGATACATTTAAAAAAAAAAAAAAAAAATTTTATTTGAACTTTTTGGTTAAATCATTTTTTTTTTTTTTTTTTTTCTTTAACGAACATTTTAATTTGTGCAAGAAAGGAAAAAGAGTTTAGTATCAGTAAAGTAATTTGAATTGATAAAAATAGTAAGGAAAAGTGCCATAGTGAGAAGTGATAAAAATAGTGTAACTCTGGACTCACGACACATATATGGATATTCCAACGTGACACCTAGCCATAAAATTTAGAAGCCAACTTAGATGAACGAGCCTACGAAATTCTGTCGACAGGACATCGAAGGACCAACATCAAAGTAGTAAGTTTTGTGAAAAAAGAAAATATATTGATATACATATATATACCAAATTCATATATGCATAAAAAAAAAAAAAAAAGAAGTACTTACACTCCGGTGACTACGATCTATGCCATTTTTCCATTAATAAGCATTTGAAAACATTTTTTCTACAAATTCGAAGAAAAGGAAGCGAATGAAATCAAAAAGGTTTCTGAATGGGATTTTTAATTTTTTTTTTATAATCTTTTTTTTTTCTTTCTTTTTAATTTTTTTAGTAATAGTAAATTTTAAGTACATTCTTGTCTCTTTTATTTAATAATAAAACCTTAACTAATGTATGAGCTAAAAATAGTTTTGAGTTCCAATTTTTTTTGAGGTTTTATAACGATTTTCTTATGGAGTGCTAAGCAAGTTTTTAGGTGTGTGGAGGATCGGCTGGGCCAGCGATCGAGAGGAGGAAGTGACATGAGGTAGAACGATGTGAACCGTAGGACATTACTACGTATACTCTTTCACAGCAAAAATGACAGAACATAGTACAAACTTACCCACATATATATATACTTACCTACAGATACTTACCGACATATACTTACTTACAGATACATACTGACATATAAATATATACTTACCTACAGATACTTACCGACATATACCTAACTACAAATACATACTGATATGTATACATACATATACATACTTACCTACATACACATACCTACCTACCTGCTTACTTACCCATAGAGACATATTTACTAGACTGACTCAACTCATATATCTACTGGAGAGGACATGTACTCATTGACAGATACAGACTGAATGAATGTGGTGACTGAAGGTTTTACTCAGGGGCTATCTCTGAGATTCTGGCCAAGAGATAGCAAAGGTTGTGTGATTAGACACAAGGGTGGGCAGGCCAACCTTTTGCTGAAAACATCGGGCAAGGCCTTCTGAGGACTCGGCGAACCACTGTATCTGGGAGACAGTGGGGCATACATTGACTCGGTGTTGGTGGAAAAAGAATAGTTTTTATATTTATAGGTTTAGTTATAGGTTATAGGGTTTCACATATATATTCATGCAGGTATACGACAGCCTGGAATGCAAATAAAATTCATATACATATTTTTATACGTATATATATGAAACACTTAGAGATTAGGATTTAGTTAATAGTTTAGGTTAGTTTTTTTTTTTACTTTGATAAAGCAAAGTAATCCTATTCTCCACCAAGGAGTTTAATGAAGCCTCATCCTTTCTCAGACGCGGTGGCATAGGTAACGATGGTTGTGCGATTCCTTTTTTTTGAATCCTAGTTCCAAATGTCCAACCTTTTCCATTTTCCTATCCCCTCCTCATACAAAGGCACGTTTTTTTTTTGTTTGCTGAGTGGGAAGTGTTTCGGAGAAGGGCAAGAACCACCCCAATCCGTCGAGCTGAGCCGTGCAAGAAGCAAGCGTGCCATAGCCCTTTTCCAGCACCGAAGATGCCTCAGTGGCCAACCCTAACTCGCAACAACTTGCAAATATTTCTAACCATCATTATTATATATTGTACTATTCATATTTAAAATGTCAGTTTATTAGAATTGACCATTCTTTATTCCGTCAATTTCATTGAAATTTTGAACAACAACAACAACTTAAAGGTGCTACACCAATTGTTTACGAGTTAATTTATAATTCGTTTGTTTGGCTAGAGATATAGCTATTTCAAGGGGTGCCAAGCCGCCTATCATCAATCTCCTCCTTATTAGTGGTGCTGAGCTGAAATCCAATTCTTTTATGAAAAACTTTCTACATGCCCACCATTTCTCACTCTCGTTTGCTCGTAGCTTAGGAAATAGAGTTTTTAGACATACATAGAGTTTCAATGTGATCGGGGAAGATCAGGGAGCATTACCTTTTTTTTCTACTTGAACTTTAAATATGACAATAAACGTAGAATTTTAAAAAGCGTTCATACAAATTTTTCCAACTTTAAAATTTTTTGTTCTTAAATTAAATTTCTCATTATATACCTAATTAGGAAAAATATTAAAAAAGGAATCATCTTATCAAAAAAACTCCTCTTTGAAATATGCTCATTTATTTCAAAATTTCTGAAGTTTAGTTTATCAATTTTGAAGTGAGAAATCTTATATTTAAAAACTGATTTTATACAAAAATATTCCTGATCGTTATGGTTCAACTATTAATTTATAAAACAGCAATTTCAAAAACCTAAATATTTAACATTTCACAAAATGATTTGAATCCGACTTTAAACAACAGTGTCTCAAGGCATACGGTTTCTTTTATTTAAAAATTAAAGTTGAATTGTCAATAAAAATAAATAATTGTTTTAAATTTTTTGAAATAGGTTTTGTATGAAATGTATTCAAGTTTTCGAAACTGTCCTTAAATATTCTATGGCATAATTGTTTGCTGAGATATTGATGACCATAGTCAAAAGTCTCGTTTTTCATTTAAGGTCGATTAGCTCAGGAAAAATAAACGACGACGAAAAAATTTCCATGAAAACGACGCTCTTCACGTGGTTTTCTTTAGAAGCTTTAGAATATTATTTGTTTCATTTCAAGCTTTACTGAGACGTGTGACTCCGTCGTCCTTTTTTAATATTAAATCTTTTATTAAAAAATTCATGACTGTCGTTTAAATTGAGTTTTTATATCAGCTCTTTTGTTTATTGTGTTGTATTGTAATTCTTTATGACTTATTTATCTTAAATATTAATTGAATACGCTATAATTTGGAAATTTTTTGAAGAGATATTTCTTAGAAATAAAAAATATATTTAACTCATATTTCGAGTTAGGAATCAGACAGTTAGGTCCAGTTTTTTTCAGTAAAGAGACTAAAGTTAAACCCGAATTTAACTCATCAAATTTGGTGAGTTAAATCAGAATTTACTGAACAGATGCTTTTGAAGTTTTATCCACCGAGTTTGTTAAGTCGTTCCGCATGCATTCTCTACCAAAAAAAATGCTTCCTCAGTTAACTCTCTCTACGAAATCCTGAACCCTTTTTTTTTTTTTTTTTTTCAAACTACACCTATGTACTTAAAAATGAATCATTTCGTCTGCAAACAATGCAATCCAACAAATATCTACTTACTTCGTCTCTGTACTTTGTTAAACACCAAAAGCAAAACAAACACACAAATTATTATTATTATTATTATTATTATTTTTAATAATTATGATTTTAGTGAAATATTGTTCAGAAAGTCCAACTAAAAAGGAAAAGGGACCAACATTTATTAAACCTCTTGGTAAGTTAAAATAATTATTCAAAGCTTCGAAATACTATCGCATAATTAATGCCTTTAAAAAAAAAAATAAACAAAAACAAACCTATGAAGTCACAAACGCACAAAGAAAAACTAATTAGCTTGTCCCTAATTTGTTGTTTTCATTTTTATTTTTATTTCTTTCTACATTCTATATTTCATTTTTAGATTATTTTCCAAATAGAAAGAACAGAAAAAAATAAGTTTAATTTATTTTTTTATGTACAAAAAAAATGATTGGCTCCTGGCTATCTGTCCTATCCTCAAAAAAAAAAATAATAAAAATGTGCAACATTATTCTTTTCCTCACAAAAAAAAAAAACAAAATTCTATCTACCTCTACTTTATGTGTTAAAAAATTATTTAAAAAAAAAAAACAAAAACAAAAAGCTGATGATTTTCCCGAAATCCATGAGATTGGCGAAACTATTGATGACATGCATCTTATAATGTATGCCCACATTTTGAAGTATAGTGTAAATTGCTAACCCGAATCCTTCGCAAGAGAAAAAAATAACTAACATAAAAGTAATACATAATTCAAAAGTTAAAAGGTAAATTTATACAAACTCAATTTATATAAATGTTATAATATATTTTATTTTTAATTAAATTTATTTTTTTTTTTTAATTTAACAATTTTATTTTTGTTTTAAATGCAGCACTTACAAAATATTAAAAATTATTTTGTTGAAAAAAAAGAAAATGTTTTAATTATATGGATATATTTTTAATTATCTTTAAATAAAAAAAAAAAAAAAACAATATATATCGCTGTATGCTATAAAAAAAAACTATAAACTCTCACATATATATATATTATATAAAATAAGTAAAAAATTGTAGTTGTTTCAACGGCACCATTTAAATTTAAAAACAAAAATAAAACAATACATTATTTATAGACATTGAATCTTATATACTCGTACGTTCTATGTTCTTCATCTAAACACATAAACTTTGTGACGAGCATTATTTGTTATCATGTATGTAAACTATACTTTCATAATTCAGAAACTTAAACAACAAAAAAAAAACATGTTTGAAAAATGCAAATCCCATATTTGAGTATGTTAGAATGCATTAGTTTTTTTTTTTTTTTTTAATTGAACACCAGCAACCCCTATATTTCGAAGTTTATTACATAAATACAAAAAAATATTTCCTCTACCTGTTGTTCTATCTTTTTCATAAATTCATTTAAAATTTATTTATGTTAATTTTTTTATTTAAAATTAATACATATCTCTTTTTATGTAATGGGGGACTTACATATTGCAGACAAAATTTATATTTTCCTATTTTATAAACTACTAAGGAACAGTTTTTTCAGTGGGAGATCTTGGGGAGTTTGGGGGCTAAACTCAAGCTAAGACAGTACTGAAAAACTGGGCCTCAACATAAAAATATTCATAATTGTTTAAAAACTTTTAATAAAGTGATCTTAGTTGTATAATATACAATTCTGATTGTTTAGACTAAAATAAATTACGATCAGATATGATCATAATGACGGTTAGACAAAATTCTTATCTAATTAAAAATATATCAGTTCGACTGTTTCATTGGTGCAATCCATCAATTTCGGTAAATGTATTTTTGGCTTCACTTTACTACACTTTAAAGCTAAGTTACTGATTATACGGTAAACTGTTTAGTCTCATTTGTGTCCATTGTTACCCCCTGTATACATAAGTAAAATTGTAAATTAATGGCGTGACAGCTTGCGCAGAACAAGGGCCTAGTGAAAAGCTTCTTTAGGATATTTTAAATCGAAAGAATAAAATTAGCCTTCTAACTGGCTGCGCAGTGCTGTGGGATCATGGTAAAAATCACTTTCTCAGGGAAGTTTGATTTCTAAAGGGAAAAAGGGAAAACTTACTCATTTTGTAGGAATTCCTTGTCTATCAAATTTTACTCGCCGTAATGATTTTAATTTCATACAAGGTCATTCATTTCGTGGTTTCAAATTGGTAGCGCTGGCATTTGACACTCTTGTGAAACTCAGCTGCCATTTGAAGTGTCATAATATTATTTGAATGTTTGCCATTTTTCCCGTTAAAATTATTAAAACTAAATACAAATGTGGTGATTCTAACGTAGCCACTTTTGACGCAAGAAATCGGTTAAATTGTGAAGAAATTTGAAGAGAGTAGAAGCGTTACTGATGTCGTAAGGCCTGTGCATCATCGTAATGCACGCTCAATCGGAAATATATTGCTGCTGCAAGTGCAAGTGTTGCTGAAAATCCCAATTTCCCGGCGTTCGCAGCAATTGAACGTGTCGTACACCTCAATATGGCGTATTTTACATTTGGATTTACATCTCCATCCTTATAAAGTTCGAATTACGCAACAATTGAAGCCTGCTGACCATTCACAACGCCGTAGATACGCTTCTTAGGTGTTGGAACCACACACAATTAACACCGCGATGAGGCACATTTCTCACTCGGTGGGTATGTAAACAAACAAAATTTCCGCATATGGGGCTTCGAAATCCCACAAGTGATCGAAGAGGTGCCGTTTCATCCAGACAAAGTGACTGTTTGGTGTGCTCTATTGTCGAAAGGTGTTATTGGTCCGTATTTCTTCGAAGATGCCAATGTGGGCGGACTGATAGTCAGTTCGGAGCGAAATGATGGTCGAATGATTACCGGTTTTTGATGTGTAAACATCTATGCTGGCGGTAGAGTGAACAAAAAACGTGAACGTTCGTGTGCAACGTTACGTCGTGCAACGTTACGGTGTGCAACGTTACGATCTGCATACTAGGATGGGTGCGTTCAGTGAAAAAAAAACTTAAGATCCCCTTCAAGCAAAAACAAGTCCGTTTTGGATCCGCGCACGTTGATGTTTACACATATTAACCGTGAGTCCCGGCACTCACACAATTTATTTTTTTGGCCGGCAATTGAAGATCATGACTTGGACGATATGTCCAATTATATATGGACACGACCAATTATGGCTTTATTGTGTTAGAAGTTTCCTGGTCGCGTAATTTCACGTTTTGGCGACGTCAATTGGCCACCAGGATCATGCGATTTGACACCGATAGATTATTTTCTGTGGAGCTAGGCAAAAGACCGTGTTAACTCGAATAATCTCCGAGCTTTAGACGCATTAAAGACCAACATTACTCAAGTTACGGCCGAGATACCGCCCGAAATTTGCAAAAAAATGGTTAAAAATTACCTCAAAAGAATTGCATACTGCGAATCTTCCCGAGGCGGCCATTTGAATGATATTGTTTTTCGCACTTAATGGCAAAGTCCAAACTTTATAATGAAGTTAAATTATCATAAAAAATGTATGTGTTTTATTTAGCTTTACTTTCGAAACCGAAAAATAAAATAAATGACCCTTTAGTTTTTTTTATCAAAATGAAAATAATTGATTTCCTCTCAAAGATAACTCAAAAAGTCTTTATTTCATCTAAAAGAATAAAATTATCAGAAAAAAATTTAAAATCTGTTTATTTTTGTACTAAAAAAAAATCCAACTATTTAAATTGATACAACTTTATGAAAAAAATTTCTTTTATGTTGTTTAAAATAGAAAGGGAAACAAGAAAAAATTTGTAGGACAAAAAGGGAATTTTCTGCCTGACTGAAGGGATATTTCTTAAAAACGCCCACCACCACTGTCTGTGAACGTATCTCATGACTTTTTTCACTTAGGAATGCGTTCTTGAGAGCAGCTTGAGAGCTACTTTTCCAATTCGAGCTACCTCAATGTATTCACAAAGGCAGAGAGCAGTTCCCTCTTCATTTCTTTCTGTTCATGTGGCTTCCAAAGAAAGTTGTTATCCGTTAGGATTCCAAATCAAAGCACTGCTACAGTAGTATTTTACTACTCTCGACACCTTAGTACTGTCATACTCCTCCTTTCACATTCATACTTCTATTTTCTTTGTATTGTTTTTGATCTTCTTTTGGTTGGCAAAAGAGGTGAAGTTGGATCTTTTTTCCTAAAGGAAAAACATTAGAATGTATGTGATGCCATTCGAATGTATCTTTCAATGTTTAAACCGAATTTGTCATAATTTTGCAATAAGTTGCAAGAGCTTTATATATAAATGGTTTTCCAATTGGCGTGGGTAGATTTCAGCGGCCTGTGGCGGCCATGTTGTTTTGGTGAAATCTGTCAAATCGGTTGTTTGTTATTCAGTCATTGATGCCAAATTACAATGGCAAGTTAGACGATTGAACAGCACTTCCAAATGATAAAAAAAATGTATTATCAAAATCTCTTGTGGGAACGATGAGTGCGTTGAGCCCATTTTACGGTTTATATGGTAGGTCTTCTCAGTCTCAGTCGACTAGTCAACGTTTGGTGGCGAAAATTGAGTCGACCGACTCAGTGAAAAATCAGCCAAAATCCGTACGTCGACGAAACGCAAGGTCTACCCAACACATCTTCGATGTTCGTTATGGTGCTAGACTTATTGCCACCTCACTTTCGTGGAGGTGACGTGAATTGGCCACCAAGATAGTGCAATTTAACCCATTAGACTATTTCATGTGGGGTTTCCTGTAGTCATAGGTCCATGTGATTAAACCACAATCGACCTTAAGGTGATCATAACACAGGCCTCGCTCAAATTTAGATGGATCTATGAGAAACATTCATGGAAAATTGGAACACTTGAATCCGTGGACATTCAAACGATGTCATATTCCATACATAATGGCCTACAATGGCCATTCAAATTAAAAAAAAAAAGAATTTTACTATTCCATTTCATCATCTACCCGCCCATATTGCAAACACCTTTATGTCTTAAGCACGGCCTAAAATGTACCCTTAATTTGAACCTTTGTTTTTGATTTTGTAGAGTGAGAAGGGCATAATTTAGTTTTTTTGTAAAAAAAAAACGTGCCAGCATAGAATGCCAACAATTAAAAAAAATACCTAAAAAACCACACTCCCAGTGAGATTGAGGCTGTTGATATCGAAATTGTCGAATAGTTTATTGAAAATTTTGGCCTACGGATGCTGGTCGATAGACTCATAACCCGAAAAATGCCATAAACCAAACTTTATTATTCAATAAGTCCCTACAACTGATTTGTGCTTCTTGTTCTTGCTCTACCAACTCCCCTCACACCCTGGAAAATTCCATCCCAAGTTCTCGGCTGGTTTTCTCGACATTCAATTTTATCTGACAAGTCATGTATTTGTTAAAACCTGAAGACAGGATGTAGAAATCTTGGGAGAATGTAGCGAAGACGTCGATTCGCATCGGTTAGCAAAAGTATGTAATCTGCCTGAGATGTGGATGCTGCATTTCAACGTTTCGCAGGCGTATAACAACACTGTATTCTCACAAAGAGCTTCACCTTCAACTTCTCAGCGTTAATAATGCTAGATTTTGACTCAGAAGAAATGCACTACGAGCTTTATTTTCTCTGTTGCGAATACGTTTCTACAGGGTGTCTGGTGGCAGATTTATGTTTTGAAATACGAATATTTCAAAAAGTAATAAACGGTGCGGGGAGTGGGTGGTGTCGTTGGAATTAGCGAATTTTTAAGTCACGATGTCGCAGTGGTCAAGTGAGCATCGCGCGTTCGCCATCGAGGCATTTGTCAAGAGTAACGATTCGTACGTAATTGCGCGTCGACAATTTTGTTCAAACTTCGATATTCGACGGATAAGTGACGGGCCGAGTGTGAATTTAATTCGCTCCTGAGTGCAAAGGTTCCGCACAACTGCTTCGACTATGAACACCCCACGGTCAGGGCCCAGTCGATTTTCAAGGACTCTCGGAAACATTGAACTGGTTGAAGAGAGTTTACGTGAAAATCCGCGACTTTCGATACGGAAAAGGGCAGCTTCATTGCGACTTCCAAGAGCGATTATTCATGAAATTTTTAAAAAGGATCTAAAGTTCCATCCATTTAAAATTCAAATCATTCAAGAACTTAAGGAAAGTGACTTTATTTTACGCAAAACATTTTGTGAAACGATGTTGGAGCGTTTTCGATCTGTGAATCGCATTTTTTGGAGCGACGAGGCTCATTTCCATTTAAACGGGCACGTCAACAAGCAAAACTGTCGTTACTGGTCTCCAAGAACCCATAACCCTCGATTGAAATACCAAAAACCATTGTATTGCCCCAGGGTAACTGTTTGGTGCGCCTTATCCACGAATGGAATAATTGGACCATTTTTTTTTTTCGAAAATGCTCGGGGCCAGGCGACAAATGTCAATAGTGAGAATTATCAACGCATGATTACGGATTTTTTTTTGCCGGACCTGCGAGCTCACCCATCTTTCTCATCGCACACGTGGTTCCAACAGGATGGTGCGACCGCACACATGGCCAGGGCTTCGATGAATTTGCTTCGGGAAACTTTCCCTGAAAAACTGATTAGTCGCTTTGGGGACATCCCATGGCCACCGAGGTCCCCGGACTTAACCCCAATGTATTTTTTTTATGGGACTACCTTAAAGACAGGGTTTACATTAACAATCCCCGAACTCTTGTGAACCTTAAAGAAAATATTCGTAGAGAAATCAGCACAATTGAACCAAGTTTACTGAAGCGTGTGGCGCAGAACACGAGGCTCCGTTTTGAACACTGTGTGCAACTCGATGGAAGACATTTGGATGAAGTAATCTTCAAAAAATGAAATCCGCATTATTATTCTGTCGTTCAATATTTTAAATAAAACGATATGTCAAATGGTATTTTTTTTATTTAACTTTGAAAATATAAATCTGCCGCCAGACACCCTGTACCATCAGTTAATATGATTTTTTTCAAGAAAGTCGAATTGCATCATTTCTTCACTCATCTACTGCATCAACAAAAACTGCTGTGGTGTTTTGCCAACGTTTTTATTTCTTAAAATCAATTTGCTTGAGAAAAAATGGGACAACTATATAACCTAATTCATTAATTGATTATTGAATATTGAAAACTCATGGTGCAACTTTGTGTTAGTCAAAGCAAACATCGCAACCAACCTGAACCCGTATCTATTGCTTGAAATAAATTTTTCAAGTAAACATGATTTCCTAGTTCTTTCATAAAATTTCATATAAGCTTGCTACACTAGTTCTACATATTTTCAGGCTTAAATTTTCTATAGATTCTATATAATATCGATCAATTTCAAAACATTCATTTTCAAAATTCATTTGTGTGTTAGGCTTTGGCTTTGCAGCTCTTTAGAAATGGTGTTTATAAACATTGTGCCTGTCCTAAGTATATACTCCTAAGCTGATGTGTACTGTCCCTTTTTGAGCTGCATTTTAAACATTTGCCAGCTTTTTATTACAGCTACAAAGATTTATCAAAAATAGGTCTCAAAATATCTTCTTTATTTACATCTTCATTATTTTAAAAAAAAAGGGTTGACACACTATGCCGAATTAGAATTTCCAAAAAAAAAAAAAAAAAACAAATGAATGAATACAATTTTTTATCAAAATTGCAACACATAATGTATTTAAAGATGAATAAATTTTTTTTGTTAAATGTGTGTCTTCGACTTACGAAATAAAAACATAGTCTCTCACTTAGAGTTGAAGAAAAATTACAAATACATTTTTTTGGTTTGAGTTTGTATTGAAACAAAAATTACTTTACAAACACTCAATATTATATCAATATGCCATTACAGATTTTGATGAATCACAATCGTATAATCCAGACTGGAATGAAAAGGTAAATAATTAAAAAATGCATGATGTAGAATTTGATATCAAAAAATAGTTTTTTTTTGTTTTGTTTGTTGTTTGCCTTTTTTAAAAAAAAACCTGCGCCTTATAAAAAAGCAACACAAATTGCAGCATCTATTTGGAGTAATTTTTAAGTAGCATTTACAGAAGCTTAAATTTTGATTCCAATAAAAGAAGTATACACAATACAAAAACAAATCAATATTTGTAGCAGGGTTGCCAGCTATTTTAAAGAATACAACAACTTCACTTTTATGGTTTTAATGTACTTTTATTACAGAAAAATTCCAAGTGAAGATTTTTAAACGATGTAACATTTATTTTGGCTTAAGGAATACTGGCCAAAAAGTCCGTTGCCAAATTTGGCTTGCATAAAACTTAGGTTTGTTTTCTCTATAGCATCTTGCTTCAGCATAAGTTTGAATGCAGAAATGGGTAGGTATACCTATATTTGCCCTGTTTGGCAAAATAGCTTTTATTGTTCCACTTTTGACGAGTTCGTCAGCCTTGCAATTTTCTGGAATGTCCCTATGGCCTGGCACCCTGCAGAGGTGAATATTAAACTTTTTAGGGATTTTATGGCGCCTTGGCTATCTGAGAAGATGCGGATATCTGTGTTACATATCACGTTTTCTTTAAGCCTGTACAATACTTCTTTTATCGCCAAAAGTTCCGCCTGGAACACGCTACAGGCTATAGCGATCAGGAAGGCGAATGGAGGGCCTTAAATTCATCCTGTCTGAGTACACATTACCACCAATATCGTCATAAGCTTTTGATCTTTTCAGAGCGATAAAGTATTGCAATACTTTCTCTGTTGTATAATCTAACAATATTTGCTAAAGCTTACCTTAATTGTTAATTTGTAACTTACAGGTTTCTTAGTGTCGATTGATTTTATAAAACCCATAAAACCAACCGTTATGAGTGACCACAACTTTATTTTAATAAACATAACATATTTTTTTTTTATTAATTTTCACCTTACACTAAATATAAAAATATGATTTCTTTTCAAAATAAAATAAAATTTCAATTTCTTAATTTTTTCCAGGCAAATGCGAATAATCAATGGCAAGAGCAGTTTGCTCAATGGAATTTGAATACGCAAAATCCATAGGTTAGTTAAGGGTTATTATTTTCTTAAAATAAAGTACTTATATCTATTATGCAAAACATAAAATAAAAAAAATATTAAAAATAAACTTAACCAAACAAAAGTTTAAATCGCAGGCATTTTATAACACAAACAAAATTAAAAAACACAACAAATAAAGTTGAAAACAAAAATTAAAAAAAATAGCCTTAAGACCTTATACAATTTTAAAATAAGAATCAAACAATCAAATTCGCAATACAAGCGTTTTTTTTTGTAATTTAAAGCCAGTCATAAAATAGATTCAACCATTAAAACAAATAAAACAATAACAATTAAATCTCGAAAACCACTAAAATACGGAAAATATGTAGTGTTTAGTATTAAAAACGAATATTATTATGTAATAATATTAGTAAAATAAACTTAAAATAATGGAAATTTACCAATAAAAGACTAAAAGTAAAAATATTTAACAATTATCCAAGCCTATTTAAGTTTAAAAATTTAAATAAAACAAAAACTTACGACAAAAAAAAATTAACTACTATTTTATTTAGCATTAAAAAGAATCTCTTGATTATAAAAATTTAAAAATTATTAATTATTAAGCTATGCGTTTGGTTTTTACAAAACAAAAATTATAATTTCAAATCAGCTATCGCGTTTTCAAGTAACATAAAATTATAATATTGATTTTCTTTAAATAAAAATTATAAATTTAATATTTTATTATAATAATCATTAATTTTAATCTATTAATTACTATTATTATTATTATTATTGATATTACAATGTTAAAAGTATGAAAATTGAAATCATATGTGTTTTAAATATACATATACAATATTTGCAAGATATTTATTACAATATATTAGATGCTATATACATATATTATATTCAACATTATTTATATATATATCTATATATATATTTAACACTTAACATATTATTAAAATGATAATTGTAATAATAACTTTAAAAAAATGAGCAAAAACAAAATGGAAGATATTATTATAAATAAAACGAAGAAAGAAATAAATTATATTAGAACTTGAAAAAATTGCAAAATTGATGTTTAATTTTGATTTATCCAAGACAGTAGCAAAGGTCAACAAATTATTGTGGCAGAAGATAAACCATTTTATACTTGTTTTCTGGAGGTTTTTGGTGACCTGAACTCGAGTGGGAATTCATTAGCCATCAGAACCCATCATAAAATTCTTGATAAAATAATTTCAAAACATTTATAAGTACATAAGTAGTATTTTTTCAAGACTATTGTGTTCAATAGACTTAGCATCGAATTAATTGGAATTCGAATTTAAATTTAAGAATGATTTTTCGCCAATTTTTCTGAAACCTATCGATTTTTGACATTAATCTTAAAAAAATGATTTTTCGTACTTTTTCGAAAAAATTTCCGAAACCCATCGCGTTACACATCATAAGAAAGGTCTTTTCAAATTCTATCCGGACGTCTAAACCAAAAGATCAAAAAGTTTTGCCAGCTTTGGTTCTCGAAATATTCACATCCGAAATGATAAAACTTTATGTAATTCGATCCAACCATAAAAAAAGCTGTCGATGGCGATATTTCCGCAAAAAAGCCTCGAAAGGAGTTGCGGTTTGCAGTGGCGAATAGCAAATTAACAGACCTTTCCAGCAACGTAAAAATTTCGACAAACTTTTTCCAAAATTTTTTTATTGATTTTTGAAAAAAATGATGGACTAACCCCTTGCAACTTTTTTTCGGCTTTTCAAAAATGTTTCCAAAACCCATCGAGCTATACATCAAAAGAAAGGTCTTGTCAAACTCTATCCGCACATATAAACCAAAAGTGTGTGGAAGGTCTGGTTCTCGAAATATTTTCATCCAAAGTGATTGTTTGATTTTACTGCATTTCCGTCCAAAACATTCAAACGCGTTTGTGTTTGGATAGCGATATTTCCGTAATCGAGCCTCGAAACGGGTTGCGGTTTCGAAAACGTTTAGTTAAATTTTCAAGAGCTTTCTAAAACTCAAAACCAAATTACTGTTAGAGGTTTGGTTCACGAAATATTCGCATCCAAAGTCAAATTACTGTATTTCGATACAACCTTAAAAAGGGCTTTGGATTACGATATTTCCGCAACCAAGGCTTGTAAGAGGTTGTAGTTTTCAGTTTCGTATAGAAAATTAACAGGCCTTTCCGCCAATATACATCAAAAAATTTTGCCACCTTTGGTTCTCGAAATATTCACATCCGAAATGATATAACTTTATGTAATTCGATCCAACCATAAAAAAAGCTGTCGATGGCGATATTTCCGCAGCAAAGCCTCGAAAGGAGTTGCGGTTTGCAGTGGTGAATAGCAAATTAACAGACCTTTCCAGCAACGTAAAAATTTCGCCAAACTTTTTCCAAAATATTTTTATTGATTTTTGAAAAAAATGATGGACTAACCCCTTGCAACTTTTTTTCGGCTTTTCAAAAATGTTTCCAAAACCCATCGAGCTATACATCAAAAGAAAGGTCTTGTCAAACTCTATCCGCACATATAAACCAAAAGTTTGTCGAAGGTCTGGTTCTCGAAATATTTTCATCCAAAGTGATTGTTTGATTTTACTGCATTTCCGTCCAAAACATTCAAACGCGTTTGTGTTTGGATAGCGATATTTCCGTAATCGAGCCTCGAAACGGGTTGCGGTTTCGAAAACGCTTAGTTAAATTTTCAAGAGCTTTCTAAAACTCAAAACCAAATTACTGTTAGAGGTTTGGTTCACGAAATATTCGCATCCAAAGTCAAATTACTCTATTTCGATACAACCCTAAAAAGGGCTTTGGATTACGATATTTCCGCAACCAAGGCTTGTAATAGGTTGTTGTTTTCAGTTTCGTATAGAAAATTAACAGGCCTTTCCGCCAATATAAATCAAAAAATTTTGCCACCTTTGGTTCTCGAAATATTCACATCCGAAATGATATAACTTTATGTAATTCGATCCAACCATAAAAAAAGCTGTCGATGGCGATATTTCCGCAACAAAGCCTCGAAAGGAGTTGCGGTTTGCAGTGGTGAATAGCAAATTAACAGACCTTTCCAGCAACGTAAAAATTTCGACAAACTTTTTCCAAAATATTTTTATTGATTTTTGAAAAAAATGATGGACTAACCCCTTGCAACTTTTTTTCGGCTTTTCAAAAATGTTTCCAAAACCCATCGAGCTATACATCAAAAGAAAGGTCTTGTCAAACTCTATCCGCACATATAAACCAAAAGTTTGTCGAAGGTCTGGTTCTCGAAATATTTTCATCCAAAGTGATTGTTTGATTTTACTGCATTTCCGTCCAAAACATTCAAACGCGTTTGTGTTTGGATAGCGATATTTCCGTAATCGAGCCTCGAAACGGGTTGCGGCTTCGAAAACGTTTAGTTAAATTTTCAAGAGCTTTCTAAAACTCAAAACCAAATTACTGTTAGAGGTTTGGTTCACGAAATATTCGCATCCAAAGTCAAATTACTGTATTTCGATACAACCCTAAAAAGGGCTTTGGATTACGATATTTCCGCAACCAAGGCTTGTAATAGGTTGTTGTTTTCAGTTTCGTATAGAAAATTAACAGGCCTTTCCGCCAATATAAATCAAAAAATTTTGCCACCTTTGGTTCTCGAAATATTCACATCCGAAATGATATAACTTTATGTAATTCGATCCAACCATAAAAAAAGCTGTCGATGGCGATATTTCCGCAACAAAGCCTCGAAAGGAGTTGCGGTTTGCAGTGGTGAATAGCAAATTAACAGACCTTTCCAGCAACGTAAAAATTTCGACAAACTTTTTCCAAAATATTTTTATTGATTTTTGAAAAAAATGATGGACTAACCCCTTGCAACTTTTTTTCGGCTTTTCAAAAATGTTTCCAAAACCCATCGAGCTATACATCAAAAGAAAGGCCTTGTCAAACTCTATCCGCACATATAAACCAAAAGTGTGTGGAAGGTCTGGTTCTCGAAATATTTTCATCCAAAGTGATTGTTTGATTTTACTGCATTTCCGTCCAAAACATTCAAACGCGTTTGTGTTTGGATAGCGATATTTCCGTAATCGAGCCTCGAAACGGGTTGCGGTTTCGAAAAAGTTTGGTTAAATTTTCAAGAGCTTTCTAAAACTCAAAACCAAATTACTGTTAGAGGTTTGGTTCACGAAATATTCGCATCCAAAGTCAAATTACTGTATTTCGATACAACCTTAAAAAGGGCTTTGGATTACGATATTTCCGCAACCAAGGCTTGTAAGAGGTTGTAGTTTTCAGTTTCGTATAGAAAATTAACAGGCCTTTCTGCCAATATACATCAAAAAATTTTGCCACCTTTGGTTCTCGAAATATTCACATCCGAAATGATATAACTTTATGTAATTCGATCCAACCATAAAAAAAGCTGTCGATGGCGATATTTCCGCAGCAAAGCCTCGAAAGGAGTTGCGGTTTGCAGTGGTGAATAGCAAATTAACAGACCTTTCCAGCAACGTAAAAATTTCGACAAACTTTTTCCAAAATATTTTTATTGATTTTTGAAAAAAATGATGGACTAACCCCTTGCAACTTTTTTTCGGCTTTTCAAAAATGTTTCCAAAACCCATCGAGCTATACATCAAAAGAAAGGTCTTGTCAAACTCTATCCGCACATATAAACCAAAAGTGTGTGGAAGGTCTGGTTCTCGAAATATTTTCATCCAAAGTGATTGTTTGATTTTACTGCATTTCCGTCAAAAACATTCAAACGCGTTTGTGTTTGGATAGCGATATTTCCGTAATCGAGCCTCGAAACGGGTTGCGGCTTCGAAAACGTTTAGTTAAATTTTCAAGAGCTTTCTAAAACTCAAAACCAAATTACTGTTAGAGGTTTGGTTCACGAAAGATTCTCATCCAAAGTCAAATTACTGTATTTCGATACAACCTTAAAAAGGGCTTTGGATTACGATATTTCCGCAACCAAGGCTTGTAAGAGGTTGTAGTTTTCAGTTTCGTATAGAAAATTAACAGGCCTTTCCGCCAATATACATCAAAAAATTTTGCCACCTTTGGTTCTCGAATTATTCACATCCGAAATGATATAACTTTATGTAATTCGATCCAACCATAAAAAAAGCTGTCGATGGCGATATTTCCGCAGCAAAGCCTCGAAAGGAGTTGCGGTTTGCAGTGGTGAATAGCAAATTAACAGACCTTTCCAGCAACGTAAAAATTTCGACAAACTTTTTCCAAAATATTTTTATTGATTTTTGAAAAAAATGATGGACTAACCCCTTGCAACTTTTTTTCGGCTTTTCAAAAATGTTTCCAAAACCCATCGAGCTATACATCAAAAGAAAGGTCTTGTCAAACTCTATCCGCACATATAAACCAAAAGTGTGTGGAAGGTCTGGTTCTCGAAATATTTTCATCCAAAGTGATTGTTTGATTTTACTGCATTTCCGTCCAAAACATTCAAACGCGTTTGTGTTTGGATAGCGATATTTCCGTAATCGAGCCTCAAAACGGGTTGCGGTTTCGAAAACGTTTGGTTAAATTTTCAAGAGCTTTCTAAAACTCAAAACCAAATTACTGTTAGAGGTTTGGTTCACGAAATATTCGCATCCAAAGTCAAATTACTGTATTTCGATACAACCCTAAAAAGGGCTTTGGATTACGATATTTCCGCAACCAAGGCTTGTAAGAGGTTGTAATTTTCATTTTCGTATAGAAAATTAACAGGCCTTTCCGCCAATATACATCAAAAAATTTTGCCACCTTTGGTTCTCGAAATATTCACATCCGAAATGATATAACTTTATGTAATTCGATCCAACCATAAAAAAAGCTGTCGATGGCGATATTTCCGCAGCAAAGCCTCGAAAGGAGTTGCGGTTTGCAGTGGTGAATAGCAAATTAACAGACCTTTCCAGCAACGTAAAAATTTCGACAAACTTTTTCCAAAATATTTTTATTGATTTTTGAAAAAAATGATGGACTAACCCCTTGCAACTTTTTTTCGGCTTTTCAAAAATATTTCCAAAACCCATCGAGCTATACATCAAAAGAAAGGTCTTGTCAAACTCTATCCGCACATATAAACCAAAAGTGTGTGGAAGGTCTGGTTCTCGAAATATTTTCATCCAAAGTGATTGTTTGATTTTACTGCATTTCCGTCCAAAACATTCAAACGCGTTTGTGTTTGGATAGCGATATTTCCGTAATCGAGCCTCGGAACGGGTTGCGGTTTCGAAAACGTTTGGTTAAATTTTCAAGAGCTTTCTAAAACTCAAAACCAAATTACTGTTAAAGGTTTGGTTCACGAAATATTCGCATCCAAAGTCAAATTACTGTATTTCGATACAACCTTAAAAAGGGCTTTGGATTACGATATTTCCGCAACCAAGGCTTGTAAGAGGTTGTAGTTTTCAGTTTCGTATGAAAATTAACAGCCTTTTTCGCCAATATACATCAAAAAATTTTGCCACCTTTGGTTCTCGAAATATTCACATCCGAAATGATATAACTTTATGTAATTCGATCCAACCATAAAAAAAGCTGTCGATGGCGATATTTCCGCAACAAAGCCTCGAAAGGAGTTGCGGTTTGCAGTGGCGAATAGCAGATTAACAGACCTTTCCAGCAACGTAAAAATTTCGACAAACTTTTTCCAAAATATTTTTATTGATTTTTGAAAAAAATGAAGGACTAACCCCTTGCAACTTTTTTTCGGCTTTTCAAAAATGTTTCCAAAACCCATCGAGCTATACATCAAAAGAAAGGTCTTGTCAAACTCTATCCGCACATATAAACCAAAAGTGTGTGGAAGGTCTGGTTCTCGAAATATTTTCATCCAAAGTGATTGTTTGATTTTACTGCATTTCCGTCCAAAACATTCAAACGCGTTTGTGTTTGTATAGCGATATTTCCGTAATCGAGCCTCGAAACGGGTTGCGGTTTCGAAAACGTTTGGTTAAATTTTCAAGAGCTTTCTAAAACTCAAAACCAAATTACTGTTAGAGGTTTGGTTCACGAAATATTCGCATCCAAAGTCAAATTACTGTATTTCGATACAACCCTAAAAAGGGCTTTGGATTACGATATTTCCGCAACCAAGGCTTGTAAGAGGTTGTAATTTTCATTTTCGTATAGAAAATTAACAGGCCTTTCCGCCAATATACATCAAAAAATTTTGCCACCTTTGGTTCTCGAAATATTCACATCCGAAATGATATAACTTTATGTAATTCGATCCAACCATAAAAAAAGCTGTCGATGGCGATATTTCCGCAGCAAAGCCTCGAAAGGAGTTGCGGTTTGCAGTGGTGAATAGCAAATTAACAGACCTTTCCAGCAACGTAAAAATTTCGACAAACTTTTTCCAAAATATTTTTATTGATTTTTGAAAAAAATGATGGACTAACCCCTTGCAACTTTTTTTCGGCTTTTCAAAAATATTTCCAAAACCCATCGAGCTATACATCAAAAGAAAGGTCTTGTCAAACTCTATCCGCACATATAAACCAAAAGTGTGTGGAAGGTCTGGTTCTCGAAATATTTTCATCCAAAGTGATTGTTTGATTTTACTGCATTTCCGTCCAAAACATTCAAACGCGTTTGTGTTTGGATAGCGATATTTCCGTAATCGAGCCTCGGAACGGGTTGCGGTTTCGAAAACGTTTGGTTAAATTTTCAAGAGCTTTCTAAAACTCAAAACCAAATTACTGTTAAAGGTTTGGTTCACGAAATATTCGCATCCAAAGTCAAATTACTGTATTTCGATACAACCTTAAAAAGGGCTTTGGATTACGATATTTCCGCAACCAAGGCTTGTAAGAGGTTGTAGTTTTCAGTTTCGTATGAAAATTAACAGCCTTTTTCGCCAATATACATCAAAAAATTTTGCCACCTTTGGTTCTCGAAATATTCACATCCGAAATGATATAACTTTATGTAATTCGATCCAACCATAAAAAAAGCTGTCGATGGCGATATTTCCGCAACAAAGCCTCGAAAGGAGTTGCGGTTTGCAGTGGCGAATAGCAGATTAACAGACCTTTCCAGCAACGTAAAAATTTCGACAAACTTTTTCCAAAATATTTTTATTGATTTTTGAAAAAAATGAAGGACTAACCCCTTGCAACTTTTTTTCGGCTTTTCAAAAATGTTTCCAAAACCCATCGAGCTATACATCAAAAGAAAGGTCTTGTCAAACTCTATCCGCACATATAAACCAAAAGTGTGTGGAAGGTCTGGTTCTCGAAATATTTTCATCCAAAGTGATTGTTTGATTTTACTGCATTTCCGTCCAAAACATTCAAACGCGTTTGTGTTTGTATAGCGATATTTCCGTAATCGAGCCTCGAAACGGGTTGCGGTTTCGAAAACGTTTGGTTAAATTTTCAAGAGCTTTCTAAAACTCAAAACCAAATTACTGTTAGAGGTTTGGTTCATGAAATATTCGCATCCAAAGTCAAATTACTGTATTTCGATACAACCTTAAAAAGGGCTTTGGATTACGATATTTCCGCAACCAAGGCTTGTAAGAGGTTGTAATTTTCATTTTCGTATAGAAAATTAACAGGCCTTTCCGCCAATATACATCAAAAAATTTTGCCACCTTTGGTTCTCGAAATATTCACATCCGAAATGATATAACTTTATGTAATTCGATCCAACCATAAAAAAAGCTGTCGATGGCGATATTTCCGCAGCAAAGCCTCGAAAGGAGTTGCGGTTTGCAGTGGTGAATAGCAAATTAACAGACCTTTCCAGCAACGTAAAAATTTCGACAAACTTTTTCCAAAATATTTTTATTGATTTTTGAAAAAAATGATGGACTAACCCCTTGCAACTTTTTTTCGGCTTTTCAAAAATGTTTCCAAAACCCATCGAGCTATACATCAAAAGAAAGGTCTTGTCAAACTCTATCCGCACATATAAACCAAAAGTGTGTGGAAGGTCTGGTTCTCGAAATATTTTCATCCAAAGTGATTGTTTGATTTTACTGCATTTCCGTCCAAAACATTCAAACGCGTTTGTGTTTGGATAGCGATATTTCCGTAATCGAGCCTCGAAACGGGTTGCGGTTTCGAAAACGTTTAGTTAAATTTTCAAGAGCTTTCTAAAACTCAAAACCAAATTACTGTTAGAGGTTTGGTTCACGAAATATTCGCATCCAAAGTCAAATTACTGTATTTCGATACAACCTTAAAAAGGGCTTTGGATTACGATATTTCCGCAACCAAGGCTTGTAAGAGGTTGTAGTTTTCAGTTTCGTATAGAAAATTAACAGGCCTTTCCGCCAATATACATCAAAAAATTTTGCCACCTTTGGTTCTCGAATTATTCACATCCGAAATGATATAACTTTATGTAATTCGATCCAACCATAAAAAAAGCTGTCGATGGCGATATTTCCGCAGCAAAGCCTCGAAAGGAGTTGCGGTTTGCAGTGGTGAATAGCAAATTAACAGACCTTTCCAGCAACGTAAAAATTTCGACAAACTTTTTCCAAAATATTTTTATTGATTTTTGAAAAAAATGATGGACTAACCCCTTGCAACTTTTTTTCGGCTTTTCAAAAATGTTTCCAAAACCCATCGAGCTATACATCAAAAGAAAGGTCTTGTCAAACTCTATCCGCACATATAAACCAAAAGTGTGTGGAAGGTCTGGTTCTCGAAATATTTTCATCCAAAGTGATTGTTTGATTTTACTGCATTTCCGTCCAAAACATTCAAACGCGTTTGTGTTTGGATAGCGATATTTCCGTAATCGAGCCTCGAAACGGGTTGCGGTTTCGAAAACGTTTGGTTAAATTTTCAAGAGCTTTCTAAAGCTCAAAACCAAATTACTGTTAGAGGTTTGGTTCACGAAATATTCGCATCCAAAGTCAAATTACTGTATTTCGATACAACCTTAAAAAGGGCTTTGGATTACGATATTTCCGCAACCAAGGCTTGTAAGAGGTTGTAGTTTTCAGTTTCGTATAGAAAATTAACAGGCCTTTCCGCCAATATACATCAAAAAATTTTGCCACCTTTGGTTCTCGAATTATTCACATCCGAAATGATATAACTTTATGTAATTCGATCCAACCATAAAAAAAGCTGTCGATGGCGATATTTCCGCAGCAAAGCCTCGAAAGGAGTTGCGGTTTGCAGTGGTGAATAGCAAATTAACAGACCTTTCCAGCAACGTAAAAATTTCGACAAACTTTTTCCAAAATATTTTTATTGATTTTTGAAAAAAATGATGGACTAACCCCTTGCAACTTTTTTTCGGCTTTTCAAAAATGTTTCCAAAACCCATCGAGCTATACATCAAAAGAAAGGTCTTGTCAAACTCTATCCGCACATATAAACCAAAAGTGTGTGGAAGGTCTGGTTCTCGAAATATTTTCATCCAAAGTGATTGTTTGATTTTACTGCATTTCCGTCCAAAACATTCAAACGCGTTTGTGTTTGGATAGCGATATTTCCGTAATCGAGCCTCGAAACGGGTTGCGGTTTCGAAAACGTTTGGTTAAATTTTCAAGAGCTTTCTAAAACTCAAAACCAAATTACTGTTAGAGGTTTGGTTCACGAAATATTCGCATCCAAAGTCAAATTACTGTATTTCGATACAACCTTAAAAAGGGCTTTGGATTACGATATTTCCGCAACCAAGGCTTGTAAGAGGTTGTAATTTTCAGTTTCGTATAGAAAATTAACAGGCCTTTCCGCCAATATACATCAAAAAATTTTGCCACCTTTGGTTCTCGAATTATTCACATCCGAAATGATATAACTTTATGTAATTCGATCCAACCATAAAAAAAGCTGTCGATGGCGATATTTCCGCAGCAAAGCCTCGAAAGGAGTTGCGGTTTGCAGTGGTGAATAGCAAATTAACAGACCTTTCCAGCAACGTAAAAGTTTCGACAAACTTTTTCCAAAATATTTTTATTGATTTTTGAAAAAAATGATGGACTAACCCCTTGCAACTTTTTTTCGGCTTTTCAAAAATGTTTCCAAAACCCATCGAGCTATACATCAAAAGAAAGGTCTTGTCAAACTCTATCCGCACATATAAACCAAAAGTGTGTGGAAGGTCTGGTTCTCGAAATATTTTCATCCAAAGTGATTGTTTGATTTTACTGCATTTCCGTCCAAAACATTCAAACGCGTTTGTGTTTGGATAGCGATATTTCCGTAATCGAGCCTCGAAACGGGTTGCGGTTTCGAAAACGTTTGGTTAAATTTTCAAGAGCTTTCTAAAACTCAAAACCAAATTTCTGTTAGAGGTTTGGTTCACGAAATATTCGCATCCAAAGTCAAATTACTGTATTTCGATACAACCTTAAAAAGGGCTTTGGATTACGATATTTCCGCAACCAAGGCTTGTAAGAGGTTGTAGTTTTCAGTTTCGTATAGAAAATTAACAGGCCTTTCCGCCAATATACATCAAAAAATTTTGCCACCTTTGGTTCTCGAATTATTCACATCCGAAATGATATAACTTTATGTAATTCGATCCAACCATAAAAAAAGCTGTCGATGGCGATATTTCCGCAGCAAAGCCTCGAAAGGAGTTGCGGTTTGCAGTGGTGAATAGCAAATTAACAGACCTTTCCAGCAACGTAAAAATTTCGACAAACTTTTTCCAAAATATTTTTATTGATTTTTGAAAAAAATGATGGACTAACCCCTTGCAACTTTTTTTCGGCTTTTCAAAAATGTTTCCAAAACCCATCGAGCTATACATCAAAAGAAAGGTCTTGTCAAACTCTATCCGCACATATAAACCAAAAGTGTGTGGAAGGTCTGGTTCTCGAAATATTTTCATCCAAAGTGATTGTTTGATTTTACTGCATTTCCGTCCAAAACATTCAAACGCGTTTGTGTTTGGATAGCGATATTTCCGTAATCGAGCCTCGAAACGGGTTGCGGTTTCGAAACGTTTGGTTAAATTTTCAAGAGCTTTCTAAAACTCAAAACCAAATTACTGTTAGAGATTTGGTTCACGAAATATTCGCATCCAAAGTCAAATTACTGTATTTCGATACAACCTTAAAAAGGGCTTTGGATTACGATATTTCCGCAACCAAGGCTTGTAAGAGGTTGTAGTTTTCAGTTTCGTATAGAAAATTAACAGGCCTTTCCGCCAATATACATCAAAAAATTTTGCCACCTTTGGTTCTCGAAATATTCACATCCGAAATGATATAACTTTATGTAATGCGATCCAACCATAAAAAAAGCTGTCGATGGCGATATTTCCGCAACAAAGCCTCGAAAGGAGTTGCGGTTTGCAGTGGTGAATAGCAAATTAACAGACCTTTCCAGCAACGTAAAAATTTCGACAAACTTTTTTCCAAAATATTTTTATTGATTTTTAAAAAAAATGATGGACTAACCCCTTGCAACTTTTTTTCGGCTTTTCAAAAATGTTTCCAAAACCCATCGAGCTATACATCAAAAGAAAGGCATTGTCAAACTCTATCCGCACATATAAACCAAAAGTGTGTGGAAGTTCTGGTTCTCGAAATATTTTCATCCAAAGTGATTGTTTGATTTTACTGCATTTCCGTCCAAAACATTCAAACGCGTTTGTGTTTGGATAGCGATATTTCCGTAATCGAGCCTCGAAACGGGTTGCGGCTTCGAAAACGTTTAGTTAAATTTTCAAGAGCTTTCTAAAACTCAAAACCAAATTACTGTTAGAGGTTTGGTTCACGAAATATTCGCATCCAAAGTCAAATTACTGTATTTCGATACAACCTTAAAAAGGGCGATTACGATATTTCCGCAACCAAGGCTTGTAAGAGGTTGTAGTTTTCAGTTTCGTATAGAAAATTAACAGGCCTTTCCGCCAATATACATCAAAAAATTTTGCCACCTTTGGTTCTCGAATTATTCACATCCGAAATGATATAACTTTATGTAATTCGATCCAACCATAAAAAAAGCTGTCGATGGCGATATTTCCGCAGCAAAGCCTCGAAAGGAGTTGCGGTTTGCAGTGGTGAATAGCAAATTAACAGACCTTTCCAGCAACGTAAAAATTTCGACAAACTTTTTCCAAAATATTTTTATTGATTTTTGAAAAAAATGATGGACTAACCCCTTGCAACTTTTTTTCGGCTTTTCAAAAATGTTTCCAAAACCCATCGAGCTATACATCAAAAGAAAGGCCTTGTCAAACTCTATCCGCACATATAAACCAAAAGTGTGTGGAAGGTCTGGTTCTCGAAATATTTTCATCCAAAGTGATTGTTTGATTTTACTGCATTTCCGTCCAAAACATTCAAACGCGTTTGTGTTTGGATAGCGATATTTCCGTAATCGAGCCTCGAAACGGGTTGCGGCTTCAAAAACGTTTGGTTAAATTTTCAAGAGCTTTCTAAAACTCAAAACCAAATTACTGTTAGAGGTTTGGTTCACGAAATATTCGCATCCAAAGTCAAATTACTGTATTTCGATACCACCCTTAAAAGGGCTTTGGATTACGATATTTCCGCAACCAAGGCTTGTAAGAGGTTGTAATTTTCAGTTTCGTATAGAAAATTAACAGGCCTTTCCGCCAATATACATCAAAAAATTTTGCCACCTTTGGTTCTCGAATTATTCACATCCGAAATGATATAACTTTATGTAATTCGATCCAACCATAAAAAAAAGCTGTCGATGGCGATATTTCCGCAGCAAAGCCTCGAAAGGAGTTGCGGTTTGCAGTGGTGAATAGCAAATTAACAGACCTTTCCAGCAACGTAAACATTTCGACAAACTTTTCCAAAATATTTTTATTGATTTTTGAAAAAAATGATGGACTAACCCCTTGCAACTTTTTTTCGGCTTTTCAAAAATGTTTCCAAAACCCATCGAGCTATACATCAAAAGAAAGGCCTTGTCAAACTCTATCCGCACATATAAACCAAAAGTGTGTGGAAGTCTGGTTCTCGAAATATTTTCATCCAAAGTGATTGTTTGATTTTACCTGCATTTTCCGTCCAAAACATTCAAACGCGTTTGTGTTTGGATAGCGATATTTCCGTAATCGAGCCTCGAAACGGGTTGCGGCTTCGAAAACGTTTAGTTAAATTTTCAAGAGCTTTCTAAAACTCAAAACCAAATTACTGTTAGAGGTTTGGTTCACGAAATATTCGCATCCAAAGTCAAATTACTGTATTTCGATACAACCTTAAAAAGGGCTTTGGATTACGATATTTCCGCAACCAAGGCTTGTAAGAGGTTGTAGTTTTCAGTTTCGTATAGAAAATTAACAGGCCTTTCCGCCAATATACATCAAAAAATTTTGCCACCTTTGGTTCTCGAATTATTCACATCCGAAATGATATAATTTTATGTAATTCGATCCAACCATAAAAAAAGCTGTCGATGGCGATATTTCCGCAACAAAGCCTCGAAAGGAGTTGCGGTTTGCAGTGGTGAATAGCAAATTAACAGACCTTTCCAGCAACGTAAAAATTTCGACAAACTTTTCCAAAATATTTTTATTGATTTTTGAAAAAAATGATGGACTAACCCCTTGCAACTTTTTTTCGGGCTTTTCAAAAATGTTTCCAAAACCCATCGAGCTATACATCAAAAGAAAGGTCTTGTCAAACTCTATCCGCACATATAAACCAAAAGTGTGTGGAAGGTCTGGTTCTCGAAATATTTTCATCCAAAGTGATTGTTTGATTTTACTGGCATTTCCGTCCAAAACATTCAAAACGCGTTTGTGTTTGGATAGCGATATTTCCGTAATCGAGCCTCGAAACGGGTTGCGGTTTCAAAAACGTTTGGTTAAATTTTCAAGAGCTTTCTAAAACTCAAAACCAAATTACTGTTAGAGGTTTGGTTCACGAAATATTCGCATCCAAAGTCAAATTACTGTATTTCGATACAACCTTAAAAAGGGCTTTGGATTACGATATTTCCGCAACCAAGGCTTGTAAGAGGTTGTAGTTTTCAGTTTCGTATAGAAAATTAACAGGCCTTTCCGCCAATATACATCAAAAAATTTTGCCACCTTTGGTTCTCGAATTATTCACATCCGAAATGATATAACTTTATGTAATTCGATCCAACCATAAAAAAAGCTGTCGATGGCGATATTTCCGCAGCAAAGCCTCGAAAGGAGTTGCGGTTTGCAGTGGTGAATAGCAAATTAACAGACCTTTCCAGCAACGTAAAAATTTCGACAAACTTTTTCCAAAATATTTTTATTGATTTTTGAAAAAAATGATGGACTAACCCCTTGCAACTTTTTTTCGGTTTTTCAAAAATGTTTCCAAAACCCATCGAGCTATACATCAAAAGAAAGGTCTTGTCAAACTCTATCCGCACATATAAACCAAAAGTTTGTGGAAGGTCTGGTTCTCGAAATATTTTCATCCAAAGTGATTGTTTGATTTTACTGCATTTCCGTCCAAAACATTCAAATGCGTTTGTGTTTGGATAGCGATATTTCCGTAATCGAGCCTCGAAACGGGTTGCGGCTTCGAAAACGTTTGGTTAAATTTTCAAGAGCTTTGTAAAGCTCAAAACCAAATTACTGTTAGAGGTTTGGTTCACGAAATATTCGCATCCAAAGTCAAATTACTGTATTTCGATACAACCTTAAAAAGGGCTTTGGATTACGATATTTCCGCAACCAAGGCTTGTAAGAGGTTGTAGTTTTCAGTTTCGTATAGAAAATTAACAGGCCTTTCCGCCAATATACATCAAAAAATTTTGCCACCTTTGGTTCTCGAATTATTCACATCCGAAATGATATATTTTTATGTAATTCGATCCAACCATAAAAAAAGCTGTCGATGGCGATATTTCCGCAACAAAGCCTCGAAAGGAGTTGCGGTTTGCAGTGGTGAATAGCAAATTAACAGACCTTTCCAGCAACGTAAAAATTTCGACAAACTTTTTCCAAAATATTTTTATTGATTTTTGAAAAAAATGATAGACTAACCCCTTGCAACTTTTTTTCGGCTTTTCAAAAATGTTTCCAAAACCCATCGAGCTATACATCAAAAGAAAGGCCTTGTCAAACTCTATCCGCACATATAAACCAAAAGTGTGTGGAAGGTCTGGTTCTCGAAATATTTTCATCCAAAGTGATTGTTTGATTTTACTGCATTTCCGTCCAAAACATTCAAACGCGTTTGTGTTTGGATAGCGATATTTCCGTAATCGAGCCTCGAAACGGGTTGCGGCTTCGAAAACGTTTAGTTAAATTTTCAAGAGCTTTCTAAAACTCAAAACCAAATTACTGTTAGAGGTTTGGTTCACGAAATATTCGCATCCAAAGTCAAATTACTGTATTTCAATACAACCTTAAAAAGGGCTTTGGATTACGATATTTCCGCAACCAAGGCTTGTAAGAGGTTGTAGTTTTCAGTTTCGTATAGAAAATTAACAGGCCTTTCCGCCAATATACATCAAAAAATTTTGCCACCTTTGGTTCTCGAATTATTCACATCCGAAATGATATAACTTTATGTAATTCGATCCAACCATAAAAAAAGCTGTCGATGGCGATATTTCCGCAGCAAAGCCTCGAAAGGAGTTGCGGTTTGCAGTGGTGAATAGCAAATTAACAGACCTTTCCAGCAACGTAAAAATTTCGACAAACTTTTTCCAAAATATTTTTATTGATTTTTGAAAAAAATGATGGACTAACCCCTTGCAACTTTTTTTCGGCTTTTCAAAAATGTTTCCAAAACCCATCGAGCTATACATCAAAAGAAAGGTCTTGTCAAACTCTATCCGCACGTATAAACCAAAAGTGTGTGGAAGGTCTGGTTCTCGAAATATTTTCATCCAAAGTGATTGTTTGATTTTACTGCATTTCCGTCCAAAACATTCAAACGCGTTTGTGTTTGGATAGCGATATTTCCGCAATCGAGCCTCGAAACGGGTTGCGGTTTCAAAAACGTTTGGTTAAATTTTCAAGAGCTTTCTAAAACTCAAAACCAAATTACTGTTAGAGGTTTGGTTCACGAAATATTCGCATCCAAAGTCAAATTACTGTATTTCGATACAACCTTAAAAAGGGCTTTGGATTACGATATTTCCGCAACCAAGGCTTGTAAGAGGTTGTAGTTTTCAGTTTCGTATAGAAAATTAACAGGCCTTTCCGCCAATATACATCAAAAAATTTTGCCACCTTTGGTTCTCGAATTATTCACATCCGAAATGATATAACTTTATATAATTCGATCCAACCATAAAAAAAGCTGTCGATGGCGATATTTCCGCAGCAAAGCCTCGAAAGGAGTTGCGGTTTGCAGTGGTGAATAGCAAATTAACAGACCTTTCCAGCAACGTAAAAATTTCGACAAACTTTTTCCAAAATATTTTTATTGATTTTTGAAAAAAATGATGGACTAACCCCTTGCAACTTTTTTTCGGCTTTTCAAAAATGTTTCCAAAACCCATCGAGCTATACATCAAAAGAAAGGTCTTGTCAAACTCTATCCGCACATATAAACCAAAAGTGTGTGGAAGGTCTGGTTCTCGAAATATTTTCATCCAAAGTGATTGTTTGATTTTACTGCATTTCCGTCCAAAACATTCAAACGCGTTTGTGTTTGGATAGCGATATTTCCGTAATCGAGCCTCGAAACGGGTTGCGGTTTCAAAAACGTTTGGTTAAATTTTCAAGAGCTTTCTAAAACTCAAAACCAAATTACTGTTAGAGGTTTGGTTCACGAAATATTCGCATCCAAAGTCAAATTACTGTATTTCGATACAACCTTAAAAAGGGCTTTGGATTACGATATTTCCGCAACCAAGGCTTGTAAGAGGTTGTAGTTTTCAGTTTCGTATAGAAAATTAACAGGCCTTTCCGCCAATATACATCAAAAAATTTTGCCACCTTTGGTTCTCGAATTATTCACATCCGAAATGATATAACTTTATGTAATTCGATCCAACCATAAAAAAAGCTGTCGATGGCGATATTTCCGCAGCAAAGCCTCGAAAGGAGTTGCGGTTTGCAGTGGTGAATAGCAAATTAACAGACCTTTCCAGCAACGTAAAAATTTCGACAAACTTTTTCCAAAATATTTTTATTGATTTTTGAAAAAAATGATGGACTAACCCCTTGCAACTTTTTTTCGGTTTTTCAAAAATGTTTCCAAAACCCATCGAGCTATACATCAAAAGAAAGGTCTTGTCAAACTCTATCCGCACATATAAACCAAAAGTTTGTGGAAGGTCTGGTTCTCGAAATATTTTCATCCAAAGTGATTGTTTGATTTTACTGCATTTCCGTCCAAAACATTCAAATGCGTTTGTGTTTGGATAGCGATATTTCCGTAATCGAGCCTCGAAACGGGTTGCGGCTTCGAAAACGTTTGGTTAAATTTTCAAGAGCTTTGTAAAGCTCAAAACCAAATTACTGTTAGAGGTTTGGTTCACGAAATATTCGCATCCAAAGTCAAATTACTGTATTTCGATACAACCTTAAAAAGGGCTTTGGATTACGATATTTCCGCAACCAAGGCTTGTAAGAGGTTGTAGTTTTCAGTTTCGTATAGAAAATTAACAGGCCTTTCCGCCAATATACATCAAAAAATTTTGCCACCTTTGGTTCTCGAATTATTCACATCCGAAATGATATATTTTTATGTAATTCGATCCAACCATAAAAAAAGCTGTCGATGGCGATATTTCCGCAACAAAGCCTCGAAAGGAGTTGCGGTTTGCAGTGGTGAATAGCAAATTAACAGACCTTTCCAGCAACGTAAAAATTTCGACAAACTTTTTCCAAAATATTTTTATTGATTTTTGAAAAAAATGATGGACTAACCCCTTGCAACTTTTTTTCGGCTTTTCAAAAATGTTTCCAAAACCCATCGAGCTATACATCAAAAGAAAGGCCTTGTCAAACTCTATCCGCACATATAAACCAAAAGTGTGTGGAAGGTCTGGTTCTCGAAATATTTTCATCCAAAGTGATTGTTTGATTTTACTGCATTTCCGTCCAAAACATTCAAACGCGTTTGTGTTTGGATAGCGATATTTCCGTAATCGAGCCTCGAAACGGGTTGCGGCTTCGAAAACGTTTAGTTAAATTTTCAAGAGCTTTCTAAAACTCAAAACCAAATTACTGTTAGAGGTTTGGTTCACGAAATATTCGCATCCAAAGTCAAATTACTGTATTTCAATACAACCTTAAAAAGGGCTTTGGATTACGATATTTCCGCAACCAAGGCTTGTAAGAGGTTGTAGTTTTCAGTTTCGTATAGAAAATTAACAGGCCTTTCCGCCAATATACATCAAAAAATTTTGCCACCTTTGGTTCTCGAATTATTCACATCCGAAATGATATAACTTTATGTAATTCGATCCAACCATAAAAAAAGCTGTCGATGGCGATATTTCCGCAGCAAAGCCTCGAAAGGAGTTGCGGTTTGCAGTGGTGAATAGCAAATTAACAGACCTTTCCAGCAACGTAAAAATTTCGACAAACTTTTTCCAAAATATTTTTATTGATTTTTGAAAAAAATGATGGACTAACCCCTTGCAACTTTTTTTCGGCTTTTCAAAAATGTTTCCAAAACCCATCGAGCTATACATCAAAAGAAAGGTCTTGTCAAACTCTATCCGCACGTATAAACCAAAAGTGTGTGGAAGGTCTGGTTCTCGAAATATTTTCATCCAAAGTGATTGTTTGATTTTACTGCATTTCCGTCCAAAACATTCAAACGCGTTTGTGTTTGGATAGCGATATTTCCGCAATCGAGCCTCGAAACGGGTTGCGGTTTCAAAAACGTTTGGTTAAATTTTCAAGAGCTTTCTAAAACTCAAAACCAAATTACTGTTAGAGGTTTGGTTCACGAAATATTCGCATCCAAAGTCAAATTACTGTATTTCGATACAACCTTAAAAAGGGCTTTGGATTACGATATTTCCGCAACCAAGGCTTGTAAGAGGTTGTAGTTTTCAGTTTCGTATAGAAAATTAACAGGCCTTTCCGCCAATATACATCAAAAAATTTTGCCACCTTTGGTTCTCGAATTATTCACATCCGAAATGATATAACTTTATGTAATTCGATCCAACCATAAAAAAAGCTGTCGATGGCGATATTTCCGCAGCAAAGCCTCGAAAGGAGTTGCGGTTTGCAGTGGTGAATAGCAAATTAACAGACCTTTCCAGTAACGTAAAAATTTCGACAAACTTTTTCCAAAATATTTTTATTGATTTTTGAAAAAAATGATGGACTAACCCCTTGCAACTTTTTTTCGGCTTTTCAAAAATGTTTCCAAAACCCATCGAGCTATACATCAAAAGAAAGGCCTTGTCAAACTCTATCCGCACATATAAACCAAAAGTGTGTGGAAGGTCTGGTTCTCGAAATATTTTCATCCAAAGTGATTGTTTGATTTTACTGCATTTCCGTCCAAAACATTCAAACGCGTTTGTGTTTGGATAGCGATATTTCCGTAATCGAGCCTCGAAACGGGTTGCGGTTTCGAAAACGTTTGGTTAAATTTTCAAGAGCTTTCTAAAACTCAAAACCAAATTACTGTTAGAGGTTTGGTTCACGAAATATTCGCATCCAAAGTCAAATTACTGTATTTCGATACAACCTTAAAAAGGGCTTTGGATTACGATATTTCCGCAACCAAGGCTTGTAAGAGGTTGTAGTTTTTAGTTTCGTATAGAAAATTAACAGGCCTTTACGCCAATATACATCAAAAAATTTTGCCACCTTTGGTTCTCGAAATATTCACATCCGAAATGATATAACTTTATGTAATTCGATCCAACCATAAAAAAAGCTGTCGATGGCGATATTTCCGCAACAAAGACTCGAAAGGAGTTGCGGTTTGCAGTGGCGAATAGCAGATTAACAGACCTTTCCAGCAACGTAAAAATTTCGACAAACTTTTTCCAAAATATTTTTATTGATTTTTGAAAAAAATGATGGACTAACCCCTTGCAACTTTTTTTCGGCTTTTCAAAAATGTTTCCAAAACCCATCGAGCTATACATCAAAAGAAAGGCCTTGTCAAACTCTATCCGCACATATAAACCAAAAGTGTGTGGAAGGTCTGGTTCTCGAAATATTTTCATCCAAAGTGATTGTTTGATTTTACTGCATTTCCGTCCAAAACATTCAAACGCGTTTGTGTTTGGATAGCGATATTTCCGTAATCAAGCCTCGAAACGGGTTGCGGTTTCGAAAACGTTTGGTTAAATTTTCAAGAGCTTTCTAAAACTCAAAACCAAATTACTGTTAGAGGTTTGGTTCACGAAATATTCGCATCCAAAGTCAAATTACTGTATTTCGATACAACCTTAAAAAGGGCTTTGGATTACGATATTTCCGCAACCAAGGCTTGTAAGAGGTTGTAGTTTTCAGTTTCGTATAGAAAATTAACAGGCCTTTTTGCCAATATACATCAAAAAATTTTGCCACCTTTGGTTCTCGAAATATTCACATCCGAAATGATATAACTTTATGTAATTCGATCCAACCATAAAAAAAGCTGTCGATGGCGATATTTCCGCAGCAAAGCCTCGAAAGGAGTTGCGGTTTGCAGTGGTGAATAGCAAATTAACAGACCTTTCCAGCAACGTAAAAATTTCGACAAACTTTTTCCAAAATATTTTTATTGATTTTTGAAAAAAATGATGGACAACCCCTTGCAACTTTTTTTCGGCTTTTCAAAAATGTTTCCAAAACCCATCGAGCTATACATCAAAAGAAAGGCCTTGTCAAACTCTATCCGCACATATAAACCAAAAGTGTGTGGAAGGTCTGGTTCTCGATATATTTTCATCCAAAGTGATTGTTTGATTTTACTGCATTTCCGTCCAAAACATTCAAACGCGTTTGTGTTTGGATAGCGATATTTCCGTAATCGAGCCTCGAAACGGGTTGCGGTTTCGAAAACGTTTGGTTAAATTTTCAAGAGCTTTCTAAAACTCAAAACCAAATTACTGTTAGAGGTTTGGTTCACGAAATATTCGCATCCAAAGTCAAATTACTGTATTTCGATACAACCTTAAAAAGGGCTTTGGATTACGATATTTCCGCAACCAAGGCTTGTAAGAGGTTGTAGTTTTCAGTTTCGTATAGAAAATTAACAGGCCTTTCCGCCAATATACATCAAAAAATTTTGCCACCTTTGGTTCTCGAAATATTCACATCCGAAATGATATAACTTTATGTAATTCGATCCAACCATAAAAAAAGCTGTCGATGGCGATATTTCCGCAGCAAAGCCTCGAAAGGAGTTGCGGTTTGCAGTGGTGAATAGCAAATTAACAGACCTTTCCAGCAACGTAAAAATTTCGACAAACTTTTTCCAAAATATTTTTATTGATTTTTGAAAAAAATGATGGACTAACCCCTTGCAACTTTTTTTCGGCTTTTCAAAAATGTTTCCAAAACCCATCGAGCTATACATCAAAAGAAAGGTCTTGTCAAACTCTATCCGCACATATAAACCAAAAGTGTGTGGAAGGTCTGGTTCTCGAAATATTTTCATCCAAAGTGATTGTTTGATTTTACTGCATTTCCGTCCAAAACATTCAAACGCGTTTGTGTTTGGATAGCGATATTTCCGTAATCGAGCCTCGAAACGGGTTGCGGTTTCAAAAACGTTTGGTTAAATTTTCAAGAGCTTTCTAAAACTCAAAACCAAATTACTGTTAGAGGTTTGGTTCACGAAATATTCGCATCCAAAGTCAAATTACTGTATTTCGATACAACCTTAAAAAGGGCTTTGGATTACGATATTTCCGCAACCAAGGCTTGTAAGAGGTTGTAGTTTTCAGTTTCGTATAGAAAATTAACAGGCCTTTCCGCCAATATACATCAAAAAATTTTGCCACCTTTGGTTCTCGAAATATTCACATCCGAAATGATATAACTTTATGTAATTCGATCCAACCATAAAAAAAGCTGTCGATGGCGATATTTCCGCAGCAAAGCCTCGAAAGGAGTTGCGGTTTACAGTGGTGAATAGCAAATTAACAGACCTTTCCAGCAACGTAAAAATTTCGACAAACTTTTTCCAAAATATTTTTATTGATTTTTGAAAAAAATGATGGACTAACCCCTTGCAACTTTTTTTCGGCTTTTCAAAAATGTTTCCAAAACCCATCGAGCTATACATCAAAAGAAAGGTCTTGTCAAACTCTATCCGCACATATAAACCAAAAGTGTGTGGAAGGTCTGGTTCTCGAAATATTTTCATCCAAAGTGATTGTTTGATTTTACTGCATTTCCGTCCAAAACATTCAAACGCGTTTGTGTTTGGATAGCGATATTTCCGTAATCGAGCCTCGAAACGGGTTGCGGTTTCGAAAACGTTTAGTTAAATTTTCAAGAGCTTTCTAAAACTCAAAACCAAATAACTGTTAGAGGTTTGGTTCACGAAATATTCGCATCCAAAGTCAAATTACTGTATTTCGATACAACCTTAAAAAGGGCTTTGGATTACGATATTTCCGCAACCAAGGCTTGTAAGAGGTTGTAGTTTTCAGTTTCGTATAGAAAATTAACAGGCCTTTCCGCCAATGTACATCAAAAAATTTTGCCACCTTTGGTTCTCGAAATATTCACATCCGAAATGATATAACTTTATGTAATTCGATCCAACCATAAAAAAAGCTGTCGATGGCGATATTTCCGCAGCAAAGCCTCGAAAGGAGTTGCGGTTTGCAGTGGTGAATAGCAAATTAACAGACCTTTCCAGCAACGTAAAAATTTCGACAAACTTTTTCCAAAATATTTTTATTGATTTTTGAAAAAAATGATGGACTAACCCCTTGCAACTTTTTTTTGGCTTTTCAAAAATGTTTCCAAAACCCATCGAGCTATACATCAAAAGAAAGGTCTTGTCAAACTCTATCCGCACTCCGTAATCGAGCCTCGAAACGGGTTGCGGTTTCGAAAACGTTTAGTTAAATTTTCAAGAGCTTTCTAAAACTCAAAACCAAATAACTGTTAGAGGTTTGGTTCACGAAATATTCGCATCCAAAGTCAAATTACTGTATTTCGATACAACCTTAAAAAGGGCTTTGGATTACGATATTTCCGCAACCAAGGCTTGTAAGAGGTTGTAGTTTTCAGTTTCGTATAGAAAATTAACAGGCCTTTCCGCCAATGTACATCAAAAAATTTTGCCACCTTTGGTTCTCGAAATATTCACATCCGAAATGATACAACTTTATGTAATTCGATCCAACCATAAAAAAAAGCTGTCGATGGCGATATTTCCGCAACAAAGCCTCGAAAAGAGTTGCGGTTTGCAGTGACGAATAGCAAATTAACAGACCTTTCCAGCAACATAAAAATTTCGACCAACTTTTTCCAAAAATTTTTTATTGAATTTTGAAAAAAATAATGGACTAACCCCTTGCAACTTTTTTTCGGCTTTTCAAAAATGTTTCCAAAACCCATCGAGCTATACATCAAAAGAAAGGTCTTGTCAAACTCTATCCGCACATATAAACCAAAAGTGTGTGGAAGGTCTGGTTCTCGAAATATTTTCATCCAAAGTGATTGTTTGATTTTACTGCATTTCCGTCCAAAACATTCAAACGCGTTTGTGTTTGGATAGCGATATTTCCGTAATCGAGCCTCGAAACGGGTTGCGGTTTCGAAAACGTTCTGTTAAATTTTCAAGAGCTTTCTAAAACTTAAAACCAAATTACTGTTAGAGGTTTGGTTCACGAAATATTCGCATCCAAAGTCAAATTACTGTATTTCGATACAACCCTAAAAAGGGCTTTGGATTGCGATATTTCCGCAACCAAGGCTTGTAAGAGGTTGTAGTTTTCAGTTTCGTATAGAAAATTAACAGGCCTTTCCGCCAATATACATCAAATATTTTTTCCAGCTTTGGTTCTCGAAATATTCACAAACTTTTTCCAAAAATTTTGTATTGAATTTTGAAAAAAATGATGGACTAATCCCTTGCAACTTTTTTTCGGCTTTTCAAAAATGTTTCCAAAACCCATCGAGCTATACATCAAAAGAAAGGTCTTGTCAAACTCTATCCGCACATATAAACCAAAAGTGTGTGGAAGGTCTGGTTCTCGAAATATTTTCATCCAAAGTGATTGTTTGATTTTACTGCATTTCCGTCCAAAACATTCAAACGCGTTTGTGTTTGGATAGCGATATTTCCGTAATCGAGCCTCGAAACGGGTTGCGGTTTCGAAAACGTTTGGTTAAATTTTCAAGAGCTTTCTAAAACTCAAAACCAAATTACTGTTAGAGGTTTGGTTCACGAAATATTCGCATCCAAAGTCAAATTACTGTATTTCGATACAACCTTAAAAAGGGCTTTGGATTACGATATTTCCGCAACCAAGGCTTGTAAGAGGTTGTAGTTTTCAGTTTCGTATGAAAATTAACAGGCCTTTTTGCCAATATACATCAAAAAATTTTGCCACCTTTGGTTCTCGAAATATTCACATCCGAAATGATACAACTTTATGTAATTCGATCCAACCATAAAAAAAAGCTGTCGATGGCGATATTTCCGCAACAAAGCCTCGAAAAGAGTTGCGGTTTGCAGTGACGAATAGCAAATTAACAGACCTTTCCAGCAACATAAAAATTTCGACCAACTTTTTCCAAAAATTTTTTATTGAATTTTGAAAAAAATAATGGACTAACCCCTTGCAACTTTTTTTCGGCTTTTCAAAAATGTTTCCAAAACCCATCGAGCTATACATCAAAAGAAAGGTCTTGTCAAACTCTATCCGCACATATAAACCAAAAGTGTGTCGAAGGTCTGGTTCTCGAAATATTTTCATCCAAAGTGATTGTTTGATTTTACTGCATTTCCGTCCAAAACATTCAAACGCGTTTGTGTTTGGATAGCGATATTTCCGTAATCAAGCCTCGAAACGGGTTGCGGTTTCGAAAACGTTTGGTTAAATTTTCAAGAGCTTTCTAAAACTCAAAACCAAATTACTGTTAGAGGTTTGGTTCACGAAATATTCGCATCCAAAGTCAAATTACTGTATTTCGATACAACCTTAAAAAGGGCTTTGGATTACGATATTTCCGCAACCAAGGCTTGTAAGAGGTTGTAGTTTTCAGTTTCGTATAGAAAATTAACAGGCCTTTCCGCCAATATACATTAAAAAATTTTGCCACCTTTGGTTCTCGAAATATTCACATCCGAAATGATATAACTTTATGTAATTCGATCCAACCATAAAAAAAGCTGTCGATGGCGATATTTCCGCAACAAAGCCTCGAAAGGAGTTGCGGTTTGCAGTGGCGAATAGCAAATTAACAGACCTTTCCAGCAACGTAAAAATTTCGACAAACTTTTTCCAAAATTTTTTTATTGATTTTTGAAAAAAATGATGGACTAACCCCTTGCAACTTTTTTTCGGCTTTTCAAAAATGTTTCCAAAACCCATCGAGCTATACATCAAAAGAAAGGTCTTGTCAAACTCTATCCGCACATATAAACCAAAAGTGTGTGGAAGGTCTGGTTCTCGAAATATTTTCATCCAAAGTGATTGTTTGATTTTACTGCATTTCCGTCCAAAACATTCAAACGCGTTTGTGTTTGGATAGCGATATTTCCGTAATCGAGCCTCGAAACGGGTTGCGGTTTCGAAAACGTTCTGTTAAATTTTCAAGAGCTTTCTAAAACTTAAAACCAAATTACTGTTAGAGGTTTGGTTCACGAAATATTCGCATCCAAAGTCAAATTACTGTATTTCGATACAACCCTAAAAAGGGCTTTGGATTGCGATATTTCCGCAACCAAGGCTTGTAAGAGGTTGTAGTTTTCAGTTTCGTATAGAAAATTAACAGGCCTTTCCGCCAATATACATCAAATATTTTTTCCAGCTTTGGTTCTCGAAATATTCACAAACTTTTTCCAAAAATTTTGTATTGAATTTTGAAAAAAATGATGGACTAATCCCTTGCAACTTTTTTTCGGCTTTTCAAAAATGTTTCCAAAACCCATCGAACTATACATCAAAAGAAAGGTCTTGTCAAACTCTATCCGCACATATAAACCAAAAGTGTGTCGAAGGTCTGGTTCTCGAAATATTTTCATCCAAAGTGATTGTTTGATTTTACTGCATTTCCGTCCAAAACATTCAAACGCGTTTGTGTTTGGATAGCGATATTTCCGTAATCAAGCCTCGAAACGGGTTGCGCTTTCGAAAACGTTTGGTTAAATTTTCAAGAGCTTTCTAAAACTCAAAACCAAATTACTGTTAGAGGTTTGGTTCACGAAATATTCGCATCCAAAGTCAAATTACTGTATTTCGATACAACCTTAAAAAGGGCTTTGGATTACGATATTTCCGCAACCAAGGCTTGTAAGAGGTTGTAGTTTTCAGTTTCGTATAGAAAATTAACAGGCCTTTCCGCCAATATACATTAAAAAATTTTGCCACCTTTGGTTCTCGAAATATTCACATCCGAAATGATATAACTTTATGTAATTCGATCCAACCATAAAAAAAGCTGTCGATGGCGATATTTCCGCAACAAAGCCTCGAAAGGAGTTGCGGTTTGCAGTGGCGAATAGCAAATTAACAGACCTTTCCAGCAACGTAAAAATTTCGACAAACTTTTTCCAAAATTTTTTTATTGATTTTTGAAAAAAATGATGGACTAACCCCTTGCAACTTTTTTTCGGCTTTTCAAAAATGTTTCCAAAACCCATCGAGCTATACATCAAAAGAAAGGTCTTGTCAAACTCTATCCGCACATATAAACCAAAAGTGTGTGGAAGGTCTGGTTCTCGAAATATTTTCATCCAAAGTGATTGTTTGATTTTACTGCATTTCCGTCCAAAACATTCAAACGCGTTTGTGTTTGGATAGCGATATTTCCGTAATCGAGCCTCGAAACGGGTTGCGGTTTCGAAAACGTTAAGTTAAATTTTCAAGAGCTTTCTAAAACTCAAAACTAAATTACTGTTAGAGGTTTGGTTCACGAAATATTCGCATCCAAAGTCAAATTACTGTATTTCGATACAACCCTAAAAAGAGCTTTGGATTACGATATTTCCGCAACCAAGGCTTGTAAGAGGTTGTAGTTTTCAGTTTCGTATAGAAAATTAACAGGCCTTTTTGCCAATATACATCAAAAAATTTTGCCACCTTTGGTTCTCGAAATATTCACATCCGAAATGATATAACTTTATGTAATTCGATCCAACCATAAAAAAAGCTGTCGATGGCGATATTTCCGCAGCAAAGCCTCGAAAGGAGTTGCGGTTTGCAGTGGTGAATAGCAAATTAACAGACCTTTCCAGCAACGTAAAAATTTCGACAAACTTTTTCCAAAATATTTTTATTGATTTTTGAAAAAAATGATGGACTCCCTTGCAACTTTTTTTCGGCTTTTCAAAAATGTTTCCAAAACCCATCGAGCTATACATCAAAAGAAAGGTCTTGTCAAACTCTATCCGCACATATAAACCAAAAGTTTGTCGAAGGTCTGGTTCTCGAAATATTTTCATCCAAAGTGATTGTTTGATTTTACTGCATTTCCGTCCAAAACATTCAAACGCGTTTGTGTTTGGATAGCGATACTTCCGTAATCGAGCCTCGAAACGGGTTGCGGTTTCGAAAACGTTTAGTTAAATTTTCAAGAGCTTTCTAAAACTCAAAACCAAATTACTGTTAGAGGTTTGGTTCACGAAATATTCGCATCCAAAGTCAAATTACTGTATTTCGATACAACCTTAAAAAGGGCTTTGGATTACGATATTTCCGCAACCAAGGCTTGTAAGAGGTTGTAGTTTTCAGTTTCGTATAGAAAATTAACAGGCCTTTCCGCCAATATACATCAAAAAATTTTGCCACCTTTGGTTCTCGAAATATTCACATCCGAAATGATATAACTTTATGTAATTCGATCCAACCATAAAAAAAGCTGTCGATGGCGATATTTCCGCAGCAAAGCCTCGAAAGGAGTTGCGGTTTGCAGTGGTGAATAGCAAATTAACAGACCTTTCCAGCAACGTAAAAATTTCGACAAACTTTTTCCAAAATATTTTTATTGATTTTTGAAAAAAATGATGGACAACCCCTTGCAACTTTTTTTCGGCTTTTCAAAAATGTTTCCAAAACCCATCGAGCTATACATCAAAAGAAAGGCCTTGTCAAACTCTATCCGCACATATAAACCAAAAGTGTGTGGAAGGTCTGGTTCTCGATATATTTTCATCCAAAGTGATTGTTTGATTTTACTGCATTTCCGTCCAAAACATTCAAACGCGTTTGTGTTTGGATAGCGATATTTCCGTAATCGAGCCTCGAAACGGGTTGCGGTTTCGAAAACGTTTGGTTAAATTTTCAAGAGCTTTCTAAAACTCAAAACCAAATTACTGTTAGAGGTTTGGTTCACGAAATATTCGCATCCAAAGTCAAATTACTGTATTTCGATACAACCTTAAAAAGGGCTTTGGATTACGATATTTCCGCAACCAAGGCTTGTAAGAGGTTGTAGTTTTCAGTTTCGTATAGAAAATTAACAGGCCTTTCCGCCAATATACATCAAAAAATTTTGCCACCTTTGGTTCTCGAAATATTCACATCCGAAATGATATAACTTTATGTAATTCGATCCAACCATAAAAAAAGCTGTCGATGGCGATATTTCCGCAGCAAAGCCTCGAAAGGAGTTGCGGTTTGCAGTGGTGAATAGCAAATTAACAGACCTTTCCAGCAACGTAAAAATTTCGACAAACTTTTTCCAAAATATTTTTATTGATTTTTGAAAAAAATGATGGACAACCCCTTGCAACTTTTTTTCGGCTTTTCAAAAATGTTTCCAAAACCCATCGAGCTATACATCAAAAGAAAGGCCTTGTCAAACTCTATCCGCACATATAAACCAAAAGTGTGTGGAAGGTCTGGTTCTCGATATATTTTCATCCAAAGTGATTGTTTGATTTTACTGCATTTCCGTCCAAAACATTCAAACGCGTTTGTGTTTGGATAGCGATATTTCCGTAATCGAGCCTCGAAACGGGTTGCGGTTTCGAAAACGTTTGGTTAAATTTTCAAGAGCTTTCTAAAACTCAAAACCAAATTACTGTTAGAGGTTTGGTTCACGAAATATTCGCATCCAAAGTCAAATTACTGTATTTCGATACAACCTTAAAAAGGGCTTTGGATTACGATATTTCCGCAACCAAGGCTTGTAAGAGGTTGTAGTTTTCAGTTTCGTATAGAAAATTAACAGGCCTTTCCGCCAATATACATCAAAAAATTTTGCCACCTTTGGTTCTCGAAATATTCACATCCGAAATGATATAACTTTATGTAATTCGATCCAACCATAAAAAAAGCTGTCGATGGCGATATTTCCGCAGCAAAGCCTCGAAAGGAGTTGCGGTTTGCAGTGGCGAATAGCAAATTAACAGACCTTTCCAGCAACGTAAAAATTTCGACAAACTTTTTCCAAAATATTTTTATTGATTTTTGAAAAAAATGATGGACTAACCCCTTGCAACTTTTTTTCGGCTTTTCAAAAATGTTTCCAAAACCCATCGAGCTATACATCAAAAGAAAGGTCTTGTCAAACTCTATCCGCACATATAAACCAAAAGTGTGTGGAAGGTCTGGTTCTCGAAATATTTTCATCCAAAGTGATTGTTTGATTTTACTGCATTTCCGTCCAAAACATTCAAACACGTTTGTGTTTGGATAGCGATATTTCCGTAATCGAGCCTCGAAACGGGTTGCGGTTTCAAAAACGTTTGGTTAAATTTTCAAGAGCTTTCTAAAACTCAAAACCAAATTACTGTTAGAGGTTTGGTTCACGAAATATTAGCATCCAAAGTCAAATTACTGTATTTCGATACAACCTTAAAAAGGGCTTTGGATTACGATATTTCCGCAACCAAGGCTTGTAAGAGGTTGTAGTTTTCAGTTTCGTATGAAAATTAACAGGCCTTTTTGCCAATATACATCAAAAAATTTTGCCACCTTTGGTTCTCGAAATGATATAACTTTATGTAATTCGATCCAACCATAAAAAAAGCTGTCGATGGCGATATTTCCGCAGCAAAGCCTCGAAAGGAGTTGCGGTTTGCAGTGGTGAATAGCAAATTAACAGACCTTTCCAGCAACGTAAAAATTTCGACAAACTTTTTCCAAAATATTTTTATTGATTTTTGAAAAAAATGATGGACTAACCCCTTGCAACTTTTTTCGGCTTTTCAAAAATGTTTCCAAAACCAATCGAGCTATACATCAAAAGAAAGTTCTTGTCAAACTCTATCCGCACATATAAACCAAAAGTGTGTGGAAGGTCTGGTTCTCGAAATATTTTCATCCAAAGTGATTGTTTGATTTTACTGCATTTCCGTCCAAAACATTCAAACGCGTTTGTGTTTGGATAGCGATATTTCCGTAATCGAGCCTCGAAACGGGTTGCGGTTTCAAACCTCTAACAGTAATTTGGTTTTGAGTTTTAGAAAGCTCTTGAAAATTTAACCAAACGTTTTTGAAACCGCAACCCGTTTCGAGGCTCGATTACGGAAATATCGCTATCCAAACACAAACGCGTTTGAATGTTTTGGACGGAAATGCAGTAAAATCAAACAATCACTTTGGATGAAAATATTTCGAGAACCAGACCTTCCACACACTTTTGGTTTATATGTGCGGATAGAGTTTGACAAGGCCTTTCTTTTGATGTATAGCTCGATGGGTTTTGGAAACATTTTTGAAAAGCCGAAAAAAAGTTGCAAGGGGTTAGTCCATCATTTTTTTCAAAAATCAATAAAAATATTTTGGAAAAAGTTTGTCGAAATTTTTACGTTGCTGGAAAGGTCTGTTAATTTGCTATTCGCCACTGCAAACCGCAACTCCTTTCGAGTCTTTGTTGCGGAAATATCGCCATCGACAGCTTTTTTTATGGTTGGATCGAATTACATAAAGTTATATCATTTCGGATGTGAATATTTCGAGAACCAAAGGTGGCAAAATTTTTTGATGTATATTGGCGGAAAGGTCTGTTAATTTTCTATACGAAACTGAAAACTACAACCTCTTACAAGCCTTGGTTGCGGAAATATCGTAATCCAAAGCCCTTTTTAAGGTTGTATCGAAATACAGTAATTCACGAAATATTCGCATCCAAAGTCAAATTACTGTATTTCGATACAACCTTAAAAAGGGCTTTGGATTACGATATTTCCGCAACCAAGGCTTGTAAGAGGTTGTAGTTTTCAGTTTCGTATAGAAAATTAACAGACCTTTCCGCCAATATACATCAAAAAATTTTGCCACCTTTGGTTCTCGAAATATTCACATCCGAAATGATATAACTTTATGTAATTCGATCCAACCATAAAAAAAGCTGTCGATGGCGATATTTCCGCAACAAAGACTCGAAAGGAGTTGCGGTTTGCAGTGGCGAATAGCAAATTAACAGACCTTTCCAGCAACGTAAAAATTTCGACAAACTTTTTCCAAAATATTTTTATTGATTTTTGAAAAAAATGATGGACTAACCCCTTGCAACTTTTTTTCGGCTTTTCAAAAATGTTTCCAAAACCCATCGAGCTATACATCAAAAGAAAGGCCTTGTCAAACTCTATCCGCACATATAAACCAAAAGTGTGTGGAAGGTCTGGTTCTCGAAATATTTTCATCCAAAGTGATTGTTTGATTTTACTGCATTTCCGTCCAAAACATTCAAACGCGTTTGTGTTTGGATAGCGATATTTCCGTAATCGAGCCTCGAAACGGGTTGCGGTTTCGAAAACGTTTAGCTAAATTTTTAAGAGCTTTCTAAAACTCAAAACCAAATTACTGTTAGAGGTTTGGTTCACGAAATATTCGCATCCAAAGTCAAATTACTGTATTTCGATACAACCTTAAAAAGGGCTTTGGATTACGATATTTCCGCAACCAAGGCTTGTAAGAGGTTGTAGTTTTCAGTTTCGTATGAAAATTAACAGGCCTTTTTGCCAATATACATCAAAAAATTTTGCCACCTTTGGTTCTCGAAATATTCACATCCGAAATGATATAACTTTATGTAATTCGATCCAACCATAAAAAAAGCTGTCGATGGCGATATTTCCGCAACAAAGACTCGAAAGGAGTTGCGGTTTGCAGTGGCGAATAGCAAATTAACAGACCTTTCCAGCAACGTAAAAATTTCGACAAACTTTTTCCAAAATATTTTTATTGATTTTTGAAAAAAATGATGGACTAACCCCTTGCAACTTTTTTCGGCTTTTCAAAAATGTTTCCAAAACCCATCGAGCTATACATCAAAAGAAAGGTCTTGTCAAACTCTATCCGCACATATAAACCAAAAGTTTGTCGAAGGTCTGGTTCTCGAAATATTTTCATCCAAAGTGATTGTTTGATTTTACTGCATTTCCGTCCAAAACATTCAAACGCGTTTGTGTTTGGATAGCGATATTTCCGTAATCGAGCCTCGAAACGGGTTGCGGTTTCGAAAACGTTTGGTAAAATTTTCAAGAGCTTTCTAAAACTCAAAACCAAATTACTGTTAGAGGTTTGGTTCACGAAATATTCGCATCCAAAGTCAAATTACTGTATTTCGATACAACCTTAAAAAGGGCTTTGGATTACGATATTTCCGCAACCAAGGCTTGTAAGAGGATGTAAAATTAACAGGCCTTTCCGCCAATATACATCAAAAAATTTTGCCACCTTTGGTTCTCGAAATATTCACATCCGAAATGATATAACTTTATGTAATTCGATCCAACCATAAAAAAAGCTGTCGATGGCGATACTTCCGCAGCAAAGCCTCGAAAGGAGTTGCGGTTTGCAGTGGTGAATAGCAAATTAACAGACCTTTCCAGCAACGTAAAAATTTCGACAAACTTTTTCCAAAATATTTTTATTGATTTTTGAAAAAAATGATGGACTAACCCCTTGCAACTTTTTTTCGGCTTTTCAAAAATGTTTCCAAAACCCATCGAGCTATACATCAAAAGAAAGGCCTTGTCAAACTCTATCCGCACATATAAACCAAAAGTGTGTGGAAGGTCTGGTTCTCGAAATATTTTCATCCAAAGTGATTGTTTGATTTTACTGCATTTCCGTCCAAAACATTCAAACGCGTTTGTGTTTGGATAGCGATATTTCCGTAATCGAGCCTCGAAACGGGTTGCGGTTTCGAAAACGTTTGGTTAAATTTTCAAGAGCTTTCTAAAACTCAAAACCAAATTACTGTTAGAGGTTTGGTTCACGAAATATTCGCATCCAAAGTCAAATTACTGTATTTCGATACAACCTTAAAAAGGGCTTTGGATTACGATATTTCCGCAACCAAGGCTTGTAAGAGGTTGTAGTTTTCAGTTTCGTATAGAAAATTAACAGGCCTTTCCGCCAATATACATCAAAAAATTTGCCACCTTTGGTTCTCGAAATATTCACATCCGAAATGATATAACTTTATGTAATTCGATCCAACCATAAAAAAAGCTGTCGATGGCGATATTTCCGCAACAAAGACTCGAAAAGAGTTGCGGTTTGCAGTGGCGAATAGCAAATTAACAGACCTTTCCAGCAACGTAAAAATTTCGACAAACTTTTTCCAAAATATTTTTATTGATTTTTGAAAAAAATGATGGACTAACCCCTTGCAACTTTTTTCGGCTTTTCAAAAATGTTTCCAAAACCAATCGAGCTATACATCAAAAGAAAGTTCTTGTCAAACTCTATCCGCACATATAAACCAAAAGTTTGTCGAAGGTCTGGTTCTCGAAATATTTTCATCCAAAGTGATTGTTTGATTTTACTGCATTTCCGTCCAAAACATTCAAACGCGTTTGTGTTTGGATAGCGATATTTCCGTAATCGAGCCTCGAAACGGGTTGCGGCTTCGAAAACGTTTAGCTAAATTTTTAAGAGCTTTCTAAAACTCAAAACCAAATTACTGTTAGAGGTTTGGTTCACGAAATATTCGCATCCAAAGTCAAATTACTGTATTTCGATACAACCCTAAAAAGGGCTTTGGATTACGATATTTCCGCAACCAAGGCTTGTAATAGGTTGTTGTTTTCAGTTTCGTATAGAAAATTAACAGGCCTTTCGGCCAATATACATCAAAAAATTTTGCCACCTTTGGTTCTCGAAATATTCACATCCGAAATGATATAACTTTATGTAATTCGATCCAACCATAAAAAAAGCTGTCGATGGCGATATTTCCGCAACAAAGACTCGAAAAGAGTTGCGGTTTGCAGTGGCGAATAGCAAATTAACAGACCTTTCCAGCAACGTAAAAATTTCGACAAACTTTTTCCAAAATATTTTTATTGATTTTTGAAAAAAATGATGGACTAACCCCTTGCAACTTTTTTTCGGCTTTTCAAAAATGTTTCCAAAACCCATCGAGCTATACATCAAAAGAAAGGCCTTGTCAAACTCTATCCGCACATATAAACCAAAAGTGTGTGGAAGGTCTGGTTCTCGAAATATTTTCATCCAAAGTGATTGTTTGATTTTACTGCATTTCCGTCCAAAACATTCAAACGCGTTTGTGTTTGGATAGCGATATTTCCGTAATCGAGCCTCGAAACGGGTTGCGGTTTCAAAAACAATTGGTTAAATTTTCAAGAGCTTTCTAAAACTCAAAACCAAATTACTGTTAGAGGTTTGGTTCACGAAATATTCGCATCCAAAGTCAAATTACTGTATTTCGATACAACCTTAAAAAGGGCTTTGGATTACGATATTTCCGCAACCAAGGCTTGTAAGAGGTTGTAGTTTTCAGTTTCGTATAGAAAATTAACAGACCTTTCCGCCAATATACATCAAAAAATTTTGCCACCTTTGGTTCTCGAAATATTCACATCCGAAATGATATAACTTTATGTAATTCGATCCAACCATAAAAAAAGCTGTCGATGGCGATATTTCCGCAACAAAGACTCGAAAAGAGTTGCGGTTTGCAGTGGCGAATAGCAAATTAACAGACCTTTCCAGCAACGTAAAAATTTCGACAAACTTTTTCCAAAATATTTTTATTGATTTTTGAAAAAAATGATGGACTAACCCCTTGCAACTTTTTTTCGGCTTTTCAAAAATGTTTCCAAAACCCATCGAGCTATACATCAAAAGAAAGGCCTTGTCAAACTCTATCCGCACATATAAACCAAAAGTGTGTGGAAGGTCTGGTTCTCGAAATATTTTCATCCAAAGTGATTGTTTGATTTTACTGCATTTCCGTCCAAAACATTCAAACGCGTTTGTGTTTGGATAGCGATATTTCCGTAATCGAGCCTCGAAACGGGTTGCGGTTTCGAAAACGTTTAGCTAAATTTTTAAGAGCTTTCTAAAACTCAAAACCAAATTACTGTTAGAGGTTTGGTTCACGAAATATTCGCATCCAAAGTCAAATTACTGTATTTCGATACAACCTTAAAAAGGGCTTTGGATTACGATATTTCCGCAACCAAGGCTTGTAAGAGGTTGTAGTTTTCAGTTTCGTATGAAAATTAACAGGCCTTTTTGCCAATATACATCAAAAAATTTTGCCACCTTTGGTTCTCGAAATATTCACATCCGAAATGATATAACTTTATGTAATTCGATCCAACCATAAAAAAAGCTGTCGATGGCGATATTTCCGCAACAAAGACTCGAAAGGAGTTGCGGTTTGCAGTGGCGAATAGCAAATTAACAGACCTTTCCAGCAACGTAAAAATTTCGACAAACTTTTTCCAAAATATTTTTATTGATTTTTGAAAAAAATGATGGACTAACCCCTTGCAACTTTTTTTCGGCTTTTCAAAAATGATTCCAAAACCCATCGAGCTATACATCAAAAGAAAGGCCTTGTCAAACTCTATCCGCACATATAAACCAAAAGTGTGTGGAAGGTCTGGTTCTCGAAATATTTTCATCCAAAGTGATTGTTTGATTTTACTGCATTTCCGTCCAAAACATTCAAACGCGTTTGTGTTTGGATAGCGATATTTCCGTAATCGAGCCTCGAAACGGGTTGCGGTTTCGAAAACGTTTAGTTAAATTTTCAAGAGCTTTCTAAAACTCAAAACCAAATTACTGTTAGAGGTTTGGTTCACGAAATATTCGCATCCAAAGTCAAATTACTGTATTTCGATACAACCTTAAAAAGGGCTTTGGATTACGATATTTCCGCAACCAAGGCTTGTAAGAGGTTGTAATTTTCAGTTTCGTATAGAAAATTAACAGGCCTTTCCGCCAATATACATCAAAAAATTTTGCCACCTTTGGTTCTCGAAATATTCACATCCGAAATGATATAACTTTATGTAATTCGATCCAACCATAAAAAAAGCTGTCGATGGCGATATTTCCGCAGCAAAGCCTCGAAAGGAGTTGCGGTTTGCAGTGGTGAATAGCAAATTAACAGACCTTTCCAGCAACGTAAAAATTTCGACAAACTTTTTCCAAAATATTTTTATTGATTTTTGAAAAAAATTATGGACTAACCCCTTGCAACTTTTTTCGGCTTTTCAAAAATGTTTCCAAAACCCATCGAGCTATACATCAAAAGAAAGGTCTTGTCAAACTCTATCCGCACATATAAACCAAAAGTTTGTCGAAGGTCTGGTTCTCGAAATATTTTCATCCAAAGTGATTGTTTGATTTTACTGCATTTCCGTCCAAAACATTCAAACGCGTTTGTGTTTGGATAGCGATATTTCCGTAATCGAGCCTCGAAACGGGTTGCGGTTTCGAAAACGTTTGGTAAAATTTTCAAGAGCTTTCTAAAACTCAAAACCAAATTACTGTTAGAGGTTTGGTTCACGAAATATTCGCATCCAAAGTCAAATTACTGTATTTCGATACAACCTTAAAAAGGGCTTTGGATTACGATATTTCCGCAACCAAGGCTTGTAAGAGGATGTAAAATTAACAGGCCTTTCCGCAACAAAGACTCGAAAGGAGTTGCGGTTTGCAGTGGCGAATAGCAAATTAACAGACCTTTCCAGCAACGTAAAAATTTCGACAAACTTTTTCCAAAATATTTTTATTGATTTTTGAAAAAAATGATGGACTAACCCCTTGCAACTTTTTTTCGGCTTTTCAAAAATGATTCCAAAACCCATCGAGCTATACATCAAAAGAAAGGCCTTGTCAAACTCTATCCGCACATATAAACCAAAAGTGTGTGGAAGGTCTGGTTCTCGAAATATTTTCATCCAAAGTGATTGTTTGATTTTACTGCATTTCCGTCCAAAACATTCAAACGCGTTTGTGTTTGGATAGCGATATTTCCGTAATCGAGCCTCGAAACGGGTTGCGGTTTCGAAAACGTTTGGTTAAATTTTCAAGAGCTTTCTAAAACTCAAAACCAAATTACTGTTAGAGGTTTGGTTCACGAAATATTCGCATCCAAAGTCAAATTACTGTATTTCGATACAACCTTAAAAAGGGCTTTGGATTACGATATTTCCGCAACCAAGGCTTGTAAGAGGTTGTAGTTTTCAGTTTCGTATAGAAAATTAACAGGCCTTTCCGCCAATATACATCAAAAAATTTTGCCACCTTTGGTTCTCGAAATATTCACATCCGAAATGATATAACTTTATGTAATTCGATCCAACCATAAAAAAAGCTGTCGATGGCGATATTTCCGCAGCAAAGCCTCGAAAGGAGTTGCGGTTTGCAGTGGTGAATAGCAAATTAACAGACCTTTCCAGCAACGTAAAAATTTCGACAAACTTTTTCCAAAATATTTTTATTGATTTTTGAAAAAAATGATGGACTAACCCCTTGCAACTTTTTTCGGCTTTTCAAAAATGTTTCCAAAACCCATCGAGCTATACATCAAAAGAAAGGTCTTGTCAAACTCTATCCGCACATATAAACCAAAAGTTTGTCGAAGGTCTGGTTCTCGAAATATTTTCATCCAAAGTGATTGTTTGATTTTACTGCATTTCCGTCCAAAACATTCAAACGCGTTTGTGTTTGGATAGCGATATTTCCGTAATCGAGCCTCGAAACGGGTTGCGGTTTCGAAAACGTTTGGTAAAATTTTCAAGAGCTTTCTAAAACTCAAAACCAAATTACTGTTAGAGGTTTGGTTCACGAAATATTCGCATCCAAAGTCAAATTACTGTATTTCGATACAACCTTAAAAAGGGCTTTGGATTACGATATTTCCGCAACCAAGGCTTGTAAGAGGATGTAAAATTAACAGGCCTTTCCGCCAATATACATCAAAAAATTTTGCCACCTTTGGTTCTCGAAATATTCACATCCGAAATGATATAACTTTATGTAATTCGATCCAACCATAAAAAAAGCTGTCGATGGCGATACTTCCGCAGCAAAGCCTCGAAAGGAGTTGCGGTTTGCAGTGGTGAATAGCAAATTAACAGACCTTTCCAGCAACGTAAAAATTTCGACAAACTTTTTCCAAAATATTTTTATTGATTTTTGAAAAAAATGATGGACTAACCCCTTGCAACTTTTTTTCGGCTTTTCAAAAATGTTTCCAAAACCCATCGAGCTATACATCAAAAGAAAGGTCTTGTCAAACTCTATCCGCACATATAAACCAAAAGTGTGTGGAAGGTCTGGTTCTCGAAATATTTTCATCCAAAGTGATTGTTTGATTTTACTGCATTTCCGTCCAAAACATTCAAACGCGTTTGTGTTTGGATAGCGATATTTCCGTAATCGAGCCTCGAAACGGGTTGCGGTTTCGAAAACGTTTGGTTAAATTTTCAAGAGCTTTCTAAAACTCAAAACCAAATTACTGTTAGAGGTTTGGTTCACGAAATATTCGCATCCAAAGTCAAATTACTGTATTTCGATACAACCTTAAAAAGGGCTTTGGATTACGATATTTCCGCAACCAAGGCCTGTAAGAGGTTGTAGTTTTCAGTTTCGTATAGAAAATTAACAGGCCTTTCCGCCAATATACATCAAAAAATTTTGCCACCTTTGGTTCTCGAAATATTCACATCCGAAATGATATAACTTTATGTAATTCGATCCAACCATAAAAAAAGCTGTCGATGGCGATATTTCCGCAGCAAAGCCTCGAAAGGAGTTGCGGTTTGCAGTGGTGAATAGCAAATTAACAGACCTTTCCAGCAACGTAAAAATTTCGACAAACTTTTTCCAAAATATTTTTATTGATTTTTGAAAAAAATGATGGACTACTTTTCAACTTTTTTTCGGCTTTTCAAAAATGTTTCCAAAACCCATCGAGCTATACATCAAAAGAAAGGCCTTGTCAAACTCTATCCGCACATATAAACCAAAAGTGTGTGGAAGGTCTGGTTCTCGAAATATTTTCATCCAAAGTGATTGTTTGATTTTACTGCATTTCCGTCCAAAACATTCAAACGCGTTTGTGTTTGGATAGCGATATTTCCGTAATCGAGCCTCGAAACGGGTTGCGGTTTCGAAAACGTTTGGTTAAATTTTCAAGAGCTTTCTAAAACTCAAAACCAAATTACTGTTAGAGGTTTGGTTCACGAAATATTCGCATCCAAAGTCAAATTACTGTATTTCGATACAACCTTAAAAAGGGCTTTGGATTACGATATTTCCGCAACCAAGGCCTGTAAGAGGTTGTAGTTTTCAGTTTCGTATAGAAAATTAACAGGCCTTTCCGCCAATATACATCAAAAAATTTTGCCACCTTTGGTTCTCGAAATATTCACATCCGAAATGATATAACTTTATGTAATTCGATCCAACCATAAAAAAAGCTGTCGATGGCGATATTTCCGCAGCAAAGCCTCGAAAGGAGTTGCGGTTTGCAGTGGTGAATAGCAAATTAACAGACCTTTCCAGCAACGTAAAAATTTCGACAAACTTTTTCCAAAATATTTTTATTGATTTTTGAAAAAAATGATGGACTAACCCCTTGCAACTTTTTTTCGGCTTTTCAAAAATGTTTCCAAAACCCATCGAGCTATACATCAAAAGAAAGGTCTTGTCAAACTCTATCCGCACATATAAACCAAAAGTGTGTGGAAGGTCTGGTTCTCGAAATATTTTCATCCAAAGTGATTGTTTGATTTTACTGCATTTCCGTCCAAAACATTCAAACGCGTTTGTGTTTGGATAGCGATATTTCCGTAATCGAGCTTCGAAACGGGTTGCGGTTTCGAAAACGTTTGGTTAAATTTTCAAGAGCTTTCTAAAACTCAAAACCAAATTACTGTTAGAGGTTTGGTTCACGAAATATTCGCATCCAAAGTCAAATTACTGTATTTCGATACAACCCTAAAAAGAGCTTTGGATTACGATATTTCCGCAACCAAGGCTTGTAAGAGGTTGTAGTTTTCAGTTTCGTATAGAAAATTAACAGGCCTTTCCGCCAATATACATCAAAAAATTTTGCCACCTTTGGTTCTCGAAATATTCACATCCGAAATGATATAACTTTATGTAATTCGATCCAACCATAAAAAAAGCTGTCGATGGCGATATTTCCGCAACAAAGCCTCGAAAGGAATTGCGGTTTGCAGTGGCGAATAGCAAATTAACAGACCTTTCCAGCAACGTAAAAATTTTGACAAACTTTTTCCAAAATTTTTTTATTGATTTTTGAAAAAAATGATGGACTAACCCCTTGCAACTTTTTTTCGGCTTTTCAAAAATGTTTCCAAAACCCGTCGAGCTATACATCAAAAGAAAGGTCTTGTCAAACTCTATCCGCACATATAAACCAAAAGTGTGTGGAAGGTCTGGTTCTCGAAATATTTTCATCCAAAGTGATTGTTTGATTTTACTGCATTTCCGTCCAAAACATTCAAACGCGTTTGTGTTTGGATAGCGATATTTCCGTAATCGAGCTTCGAAACGGGTTGCGGTTTCGAAAACGTTTGGTTAAATTTTCAAGAGCTTTCTAAAACTCAAAACCAAATTACTGTTAGAGGTTTGGTTCACGAAATATTCGCATCCAAAGTCAAATTACTGTATTTCGATACAACCTTAAAAAGGGCTTTGGATTACGATATTTCCGCAACCAAGGCTTGTAAGAGGTTGTAGTTTTCAGTTTCGTATAGAAAATTAACAGGCCTTTCCGCCAATATACATCAAAAAATTTTGCCACCTTTGGTTCTCGAAATATTCACATCCGAAATGATATAACTTTATGTAATTCGATCCAACCATAAAAAAAGCTGTCGATGGCGATATTTCCGCAGCAAAGCCTCGAAAGGAGTTGCGGTTTGCAGTGGTGAATAGCAAATTAACAGACCTTTCCAGCAACGTAAAAATTTCGACAAACTTTTTCCAAAATATTTTTATTGATTTTTGAAAAAAATGATGGACTAACCCCTTGCAACTTTTTTTCGGCTTTTCAAAAATGTTTCCAAAACCCATCGAGCTATACATCAAAAGAAAGGCCTTGTCAAACTCTATCCGCACATATAAACCAAAAGTGTGTGGAAGGTCTGGTTCTCGAAATATTTTCATCCAAAGTGATTGTTTGATTTTACTGCATTTCCGTCCAAAACATTCAAACGCGTTTGTGTTTGGATAGCGATATTTCCGTAATCGAGCCTCGAAACGGGTTGCGGTTTCGAAAACGTTGAGTTAAATTTTCAAGAGCTTTCTAAAACTCAAAACCAAATTACTGTTAGAGGTTTGGTTCACGAAATATTCGCATCCAAAGTCAAATTACTGTATTTCGATACAACCCTAAAAAGAGCTTTGGATTACGATATTTCCGCAACCAAGGCTTGTAAGAGGTTGTAGTTTTCAGTTTCGTATAGAAAATTAACAGGCCTTTCCGCCAATATACATCAAAAAATTTTGCCACCTTTGGTTCTCGAAATATTCACATCCGAAGTGATATAACTTTATGTAATTCGATCCAACCATAAAAAAAGCTGTCGATGGCGATATTTCCGCAACAAAGCCTCGAAAGGAATTGCGGTTTGCAGTGGCGAATAGCAAATTAACAGACCTTTCCAGCAACGTAAAAATTTTGACAAACTTTTTCCAAAATTTTTTTATTGATTTTTGAAAAAAATGATGGACTAACCCCTTGCAACTTTTTTTCGGCTTTTCAAAAATGTTTCCAAAACCCGTCGAGCTATACATCAAAAGAAAGGTCTTGTCAAACTCTATCCGCACATATAAACCAAAAGTGTGTGGAAGGTCTGGTTCTCGAAATATTTTCATCCAAAGTGATTGTTTGATTTTACTGCATTTCCGTCCAAAACATTCAAACGCGTTTGTGTTTGGATAGCGATATTTCCGTAATCGAGCTTCGAAACGGGTTGCGGTTTCGAAAACGTTTGGTTAAATTTTCAAGAGCTTTCTAAAACTCAAAACCAAATTACTGTTAGAGGTTTGGTTCACGAAATATTCGCATCCAAAGTCAAATTACTGTATTTCGATACAACCTTAAAAAGGGCTTTGGATTACGATATTTCCGCAACCAAGGCTTGTAAGAGGTTGTAATTTTCAGTTTCGTATAGAAAATTAACAGGCCTTTCCGCCAATGTACATCAAAAAATTTTGCCACCTTTGGTTCTCGAAATATTCACATCCGAAATGATATAACTTTATGTAATTCGATCCAACCATAAAAAAAGCTGTCGATGGCGATATTTCCGCAGCAAAGCCTCGAAAGGAGTTGCGGTTTGCAGTGGTGAATAGCAAATTAACAGACCTTTCCAGCAACGTAAAAATTTCGACAAACTTTTTCCAAAATATTTTTATTGATTTTTGAAAAAAATGATGGACTAACCCCTTGCAACTTTTTTTCGGCTTTTCAAAAATGTTTCCAAAACCCATCGAGCTATACATCAAAAGAAAGGTCTTGTCAAACTCTATCCGCACATATAAACCAAAAGTGTGTGGAAGGTCTGGTTCTCGAAATATTTTCATCCAAAGTGATTGTTTGATTTTACTGCATTTCCGTCCAAAACATTCAAACGCGTTTGTGTTTGGATAGCGATATTTCCATAATCGAGCCTCAAAACGGGTTGCGGTTTCGAATACGTTTAGTTAAATTTTCAAGAGCTTTCTAAAACTCAAAACCAAATTACTGTTAGAGGTTTGGTTCACGAAATATTCGCATCCAAAGTCAAATTACTGTATTTCGATACAACCCTAAAAAGAGCTTTGGATTACGATATTTCCGCAACCAAGGCTTGTAAGAGGTTGTAGTTTTCAGTTTCGTATAGAAAATTAACAGGCCTTTCCGCCAATATACATCAAAAAATTTTGCCACCTTTGGTTCTCGAAATATTCACATCCGAAATGATATAACTTTATGTAATTCGATCCAACCATAAAAAAAGCTGTCGATGGCGATATTTCCGCAGCAAAGCCTCGAAAGGAGTTGCGGTTTGCAGTGGTGAATAGCAAATTAACAGACCTTTCCAGCAACGTAAAAATTTCGACAAACTTTTTCCAAAATATTTTTATTGATTTTTGAAAAAAATGATGGACTAACCCCTTGCAACTTTTTTTCGGCTTTTCAAAAATGTTTCCAAAACCCATCGAGCTATACATCAAAAGAAAGGTCTTGTCAAACTCTATCCGCACATATAAACCAAAAGTTTGTCGAAGGTCTGGTTCTCGAAATATTTTCATCCAAAGTGATTGTTTGATTTTACTGCATTTCCGTCCAAAACATTCAAACGCGTTTGTGTTTGGATAGCGATATTTCCGTAATCGAGCCTCGAAACGGGTTGCGGTTTCGAAAACGTTTAGTTAAATTTTCAAGAGCTTTCTAAAACTCAAAACCAAATTACTGTTAGAGGTTTGGTTCACGAAATATTCGCATCCAAAGTCAAATTACTGTATTTCGATACAACCTTAAAAAGGGCTTTGGATTACGATATTTCCGCAACCAAGGCTTGTAAGAGGTTGTAGTTTTCAGTTTCGTATAGAAAATTAACCGGCCTTTCCGCCAATATACATCAAAAAATTTTGCCACCTTTGGTTCTCGAAATATTCACATCCGAAATGATATAACTTTATGTAATTCGATCCAACCATAAAAAAAGCTGTCGATGGCGATATTTCCGCAACAAAGCCTCGAAAGGAGTTGCGGTTTGCAGTGGCGAATAGCAAATTAACAGACCTTTCCAGCAACGTAAAAATTTCGACAAACTTTTTCCAAAATATTTTTATTGATTTTTTGAAAAAAATGATGGACTAACCCCTTGCAACTTTTTTTCGGCTTTTCAAAAATGTTTCCAAAACCCATCGAGCTATACATCAAAAGAAAGGTCTTGTCAAACTCTATCCGCACATATAAACCAAAAGTGTGTGGAAGGTCTGGTTCTCGAAATATTTTCATCCAAAGTGATTGTTTGATTTTACTGCATTTCCGTCCAAAACATTCAAACGCGTTTGTGTTTGGATAGCGATATTTCCGTAATCGAGCTTCGAAACGGGTTGCGGTTTCGAAAACGTTTGGTTAAATTTTCAAGAGCTTTCTAAAACTCAAAACCAAATTACTGTTAGAGGTTTGGTTCACGAAATATTCGCATCCAAAGTCAAATTACTGTATTTCGATACAACCTTAAAAAGGGCTTTGGATTACGATATTTCCGCAACCAAGGCTTGTAAGAGGTTGTAGTTTTCAGTTTCGTATAGAAAATTAACAGGCCTTTCCGCCAATGTACATCAAAAAATTTTGCCACCTTTGGTTCTCGAAATATTCACATCCGAAATGATATAACTTTATGTAATTCGATCCAACCATAAAAAAAGCTGTCGATGGCGATATTTCCGCAGCAAAGCCTCGAAAGGAGTTGCGGTTTGCAGTGGTGAATAGCAAATTAACAGACCTTTCCAGCAACGTAAAAATTTCGACAAACTTTTTCCAAAATATTTTTATTGATTTTTGAAAAAAATGATGGACTAACCCCTTGCAACTTTTTTTCGGCTTTTCAAAAATGTTTCCAAAACCCATCGAGCTATACATCAAAAGAAAGGTCTTGTCAAACTCTATCCGCACATATAAACCAAAAGTGTGTGGAAGGTCTGGTTCTCGAAATATTTTCATCCAAAGTGATTGTTTGATTTTACTGCATTTCCGTCCAAAACATTCAAACGCGTTTGTGTTTGGATAGCGATATTTCCGTAATCGAGCCTCGAAACGGGTTGCGGTTTCGAATACGTTTAGTTAAATTTTCAAGAGCTTTCTAAAACTCAAAACCAAATTACTGTTAGAGGTTTGGTTCACGAAATATTCGCATCCAAAGTCAAATTACTGTATTTCGATACAACCCTAAAAAGAGCTTTGGATTACGATATTTCCGCAACCAAGGCTTGTAAGAGGTTGTAGTTTTCAGTTTCGTATAGAAAATTAACAGGCCTTTCCGCCAATATACATCAAAAAATTTTGCCACCTTTGGTTCTCGAAATATTCACATCCGAAATGATATAACTTTATGTAATTCGATCCAACCATAAAAAAAGCTGTCGATGGCGATATTTCCGCAGCAAAGCCTCGAAAGGAGTTGCGGTTTGCAGTGGTGAATAGCAAATTAACAGACCTTTCCAGCAACGTAAAAATTTCGACAAACTTTTTCCAAAATATTTTTATTGATTTTTGAAAAAAATGATGGACTAACCCCTTGCAACTTTTTTTCGGCTTTTCAAAAATGTTTCCAAAACCCATCGAGCTATACATCAAAAGAAAGGTCTTGTCAAACTCTATCCGCACATATAAACCAAAAGTGTGTGGAAGGTCTGGTTCTCGAAATATTTTCATCCAAAGTGATTGTTTGATTTTACTGCATTTCCGTCCAAAACATTCAAACGCGTTTGTGTTTGGATAGCGATATTTCCGTAATCGAGCCTCGAAACGGGTTGCGGTTTCGAAAACGTTTAGTTAAATTTTCAAGAGCTTTCTAAAACTCAAAACCAAATTACTGTTAGAGGTTTGGTTCACGAAATATTCGCATCCAAAGTCAAATTACTGTATTTCGATACAACCTTAAAAAGGGCTTTGGATTACGATATTTCCGCAACCAAGGCTTGTAAGAGGTTGTAGTTTTCAGTTTCGTATAGAAAATTAACAGGCCTTTCCGCCAATGTACATCAAAAAATTTTGCCACCTTTGGTTCTCGAAATATTCACATCCGAAATGATATAACTTTATGTAATTCGATCCAACCATAAAAAAAGCTGTCGATGGCGATATTTCCGCAGCAAAGCCTCGAAAGGAGTTGCGGTTTGCAGTGGTGAATAGCAAATTAACAGACCTTTCCAGCAACGTAAAAATTTCGACAAACTTTTTCCAAAATATTTTTATTGATTTTTGAAAAAAATGATGGACTAACCCCTTGCAACTTTTTTTCGGCTTTTCAAAAATGTTTCCAAAACCCATCGAGCTATACATCAAAAGAAAGGTCTTGTCAAACTCTATCCGCACATATAAACCAAAAGTGTGTGGAAGGTCTGGTTCTCGAAATATTTTCATCCAAAGTGATTGTTTGATTTTACTGCATTTCCGTCCAAAACATTCAAACGCGTTTGTGTTTGGATAGCGATATTTCCGTAATCGAGCCTCGAAACGGGTTGCGGTTTCGAATACGTTTAGTTAAATTTTCAAGAGCTTTCTAAAACTCAAAACCAAATTACTGTTAGAGGTTTGGTTCACGAAATATTCGCATCCAAAGTCAAATTACTGTATTTCGATACAACCCTAAAAAGAGCTTTGGATTACGATATTTCCGCAACCAAGGCTTGTAAGAGGTTGTAGTTTTCAGTTTCGTATAGAAAATTAACAGGCCTTTCCGCCAATATACATCAAAAAATTTTGCCACCTTTGGTTCTCGAAATATTCACATCCGAAATGATATAACTTTATGTAATTCGATCCAACCATAAAAAAAGCTGTCGATGGCGATATTTCCGCAGCAAAGCCTCGAAAGGAGTTGCGGTTTGCAGTGGTGAATAGCAAATTAACAGACCTTTCCAGCAACGTAAAAATTTCGACAAACTTTTTCCAAAATATTTTTATTGATTTTTGAAAAAAAATGATGGACTAACCCCTTGCAACTTTTTTTCGGCTTTTCAAAAATGTTTCCAAAACCCATCGAGCTATACATCAAAAGAAAGGTCTTGTCAAACTCTATCCGCACATATAAACCAAAAGTGTGTGGAAGGTCTGGTTCTCGAAATATTTTCATCCAAAGTGATTGTTTGATTTTACTGCATTTCCGTCCAAAACATTCAAACGCGTTTGTGTTTGGATAGCGATATTTCCGTAATCGAGCCTCGAAACGGGTTGCGGTTTCGAAAACGTTTGGTTAAATTTTCAAGAGCTTTCTAAAACTCAAAACCAAATTACTGTTAGAGGTTTGGTTCACGAAATATTCGCATCCAAAGTCAAATTACTGTATTTCGATACAACCCTAAAAAGAGCTTTGGATTACGATATTTCCGCAACCAAGGCTTGTAAGAGGTTGTAGTTTTCAGTTTCGTATAGAAAATTAACAGGCCTTTCCGCCAATATACATCAAAAAATTTTGCCACCTTTGGTTCTCGAAATATTCACATCCGAAATGATATAACTTTATGTAATTCGATCCAACCATAAAAAAAGCTGTCGATGGCGATATTTCCGCAGCAAAGCCTCGAAAGGAGTTGCGGTTTGCAGTGGTGAATAGCAAATTAACAGACCTTTCCAGCAACGTAAAAATTTCGACAAACTTTTTCCAAAATATTTTTATTGATTTTTGAAAAAAATGATGGACTAACCCCTTGCAACTTTTTTTCGGCTTTTCAAAAATGTTTCCAAAACCCATCGAGCTATACATCAAAAGAAAGGTCTTGTCAAACTCTATCCGCACATATAAACCAAAAGTGTGTGGAAGGTCTGGTTCTCGAAATATTTTCATCCAAAGTGATTGTTTGATTTTACTGCATTTCCGTCCAAAACATTCAAACGCGTTTGTGTTTGGATAGCGATATTTCCGTAATCGAGCCTCGAAACGGGTTGCGGTTTCGAAAACGTTTGGTTAAATTTTCAAGAGCTTTCTAAAACTCAAAACCAAATTACTGTTAGAGGTTTGGTTCACGAAATATTCGCATCCAAAGTCAAATTACTGTATTTCGATACAACCCTAAAAAGAGCTTTGGATTACGATATTTCCGCAACCAAGGCTTGTAAGAGGTTGTAGTTTTCAGTTTCGTATAGAAAATTAACAGGCCTTTCCGCCAATATACATCAAAAAATTTTGCCACCTTTGGTTCTCGAAATATTCACATCCGAAATGATATAACTTTATGTAATTCGATCCAACCATAAAAAAAGCTGTCGATGGCGATATTTCCGCAGCAAAGCCTCGAAAGGAGTTGCGGTTTGCAGTGGTGAATAGCAAATTAACAGACCTTTCCAGCAACGTAAAAATTTCGACAAACTTTTTCCAAAATATTTTTATTGATTTTTGAAAAAAATGATGGACTAACCCCTTGCAACTTTTTTTCGGCTTTTCAAAAATGTTTCCAAAACCCATCGAGCTATACATCAAAAGAAAGGTCTTGTCAAACTCTATCCGCACATATAAACCAAAAGTGTGTGGAAGATCTGGTTCTCGAAATATTTTCATCCAAAGTGATTGTTTGATTTTACTGCATTTCCGTCCAAAACATTCAAACGCGTTTGTGTTTGGATAGCGATATTTCCGTAATCGAGCCTCGAAACGGGTTGCGGTTTCGAAAACGTTTAGTTAAATTTTCAAGAGCTTTCTAAAACTCAAAACCAAATTACTGTTAGAGGTTTGGTTCACGAAATATTCGCATCCAAAGTCAAATTACTGTATTTCGATACAACCTTAAAAAGGGCTTTGGATTACGATATTTCCGCAACCAAGGCTTGTAAGAGGTTGTAATTTTCAGTTTCGTATAGAAAATTAACAGGCCTTTCCGCCAATGTACATCAAAAAATTTTGCCACCTTTGGTTCTCGAATTATTCACATCCGAAATGATATAACTTTATGTAATTCGATCCAACCATAAAAAATGCTGTCGATGGCGATTTTTCCGCAACAAAGACACGAAAGGAGTTGCGGTTTGCAGTGGCGAATAGCAAATTAACAGACCTTTCCAGCAACGTAAAAATTTCGACAAACTTTTTCCAAGATATTTTTATTGATTTTTGAAAAAAATGATGGACTAACCCCTTGCAACTTTTTTTCGGCTTTTCAAAAATGTTTCCAAAACCCATCGAGCTATACAGCAAAAGAAAGGCCTTGTCAAACTCTATCCGCACATATAAACCAAAAGTGTGTGGAAGGTCTGGTTCTCGAAATATTTTCATCCAAAGTGATTGTTTGATTTTACTGCATTTCCGTCCAAAACATTCAAACGCGTTTGTGTTTGGATAGCGATATTTCCGTAATCGAGCCTCGAAACGGGTTGCGGTTTCAAAAACGTTTGGTTAAATTTTCAAGAGCTTTCTAAAACTCAAAACCAAATTACTGTTAGAGGTTTGGTTCACGAAATATTCGCATCCAAAGTCAAATTACTGTATTTCGATACAACCTTAAAAAGGGCTTTGGATTACGATATTTCCGCAACCAAGGCTTGTAAGAGGTTGTAGTTTTCAGTTTCGTATAGAAAATTAACAGGCCTTTCCGCCAATATACATCAAAAAATTTTGCCACCTTTGGTTCTCGAAATATTCACATCCGAAATGATATAACTTTATGTAATTCGATCCAACCATAAAAAAAGCTGTCGATGGCGATATTTCCGCAGCAAAGCCTCGAAAGGAGTTGCGGTTTGCAGTGGTGAATAGCAAATTAACAGACCTTTCCAGCAACGTAAACATTTCGACAAACTTTTTCCAAAATATTTTTATTGATTTTTGAAAAAAATGATGGACTAACCCCTTGCAACTTTTTTTCGGCTTTTCAAAAATGTTTCCAAAACCCATCGAGCTATACATCAAAAGAAAGGTCTTGTCAAACTCTATCCGCACATATAAACCAAAAGTGTGTGAAAGGTCTGGTTCTCGAAATATTTTCATCCAAAGTGATTGTTTGATTTTACTGCATTTCCGTCCAAAACATTCAAACGCGTTTGTGTTTGGATAGCGATATTTCCGTAATCGAGCTTCGAAACGGGTTGCGGTTTCGAAAACGTTTGGTTAAATTTTTAAGAGCTTTCTAAAACTCAAAACCAAATTACTGTTAGAGGTTTGGTTCACGAAATATTCGCATCCAAAGTCAAATTACTGTATTTCGATACAACCCTAAAAAGAGCTTTGGATTACGATATTTCCGCAACCAAGGCTTGTAAGAGGTTGTAGTTTTCAGTTTCGTATAGAAAATTAACAGGCCTTTCCGCCAATATACATCAAAAAATTTTGCCACCTTTGGTTCTCGAAATATTCACATCCGAAATGATATAACTTTATGTAATTCGATCCAACCATAAAAAAAGCTGTCGATGGCGATATTTCCGCAACAAAGCCTCGAAAGGAATTGCGGTTTGCAGTGGCGAATAGCAAATTAACAGACCTTTCCAGCAACGTAAAAATTTTGACAAACTTTTTCCAAAATTTTTTTATTGATTTTTGAAAAAAATGATGGACTAACCCCTTGCAACTTTTTTTCGGCTTTTCAAAACTGTTTCCAAAACCCATCGAGCTATACATCAAAAGAAAGGTCTTGTCAAACTCTATCCGCACATATAAACCAAAAGTGTGTGGAAGGTCTGGTTCTCGAAATATTTTCATCCAAAGTGATTGTTTGATTTTACTGCATTTCCGTCCAAAACATTCAAACGCGTTTGTGTTTGGATAGCGATATTTCCGTAATCGAGCCTCGAAACGGGTTGCGGTTTCGAAAACGTTTGGTTAAATTTTCAAGAGCTTTCTAAAACTCAAAACCAAATTACTGTTAGAGGTTTGGTTCACGAAATATTCGCATCCAAAGTCAAATTACTGTTTTTCGATACAACCTTAAAAAGGGCTTTGGATTACGATATTTCCGCAACCAAGGCTTGTAAGAGGTTGTAATTTTCAGTTTCGTATAGAAAATTAACAGGCCTTTCCGCCAATGTACATCAAAAAATTTTGCCACCTTTGGTTCTCGAATTATTCACATCCGAAATGATATAACTTTATGTAATTCGATCCAACCATAAAAAATGCTGTCGATGGCGATTTTTCCGCAACAAAGACACGAAAGGAGTTGCGGTTTGCAGTGGCGAATAGCAAATTAACAGACCTTTCCAGCAACGTAAAAATTTCGACAAACTTTTTCCAAGATATTTTTATTGATTTTTGAAAAAAATGATGGACTAACCCCTTGCAACTTTTTTTCGGCTTTTCAAAAATGTTTCCAAAACCCATCGAGCTATACAGCAAAAGAAAGGCCTTGTCAAACTCTATCCGCACATATAAACCAAAAGTGTGTGGAAGGTCTGGTTCTCGAAATATTTTCATCCAAAGTGATTGTTTGATTTTACTGCATTTCCGTCCAAAACATTCAAACGCGTTTGTGTTTGGATAGCGATATTTCCGTAATCGAGCCTCGAAACGGGTTGCGGTTTCAAAAACGTTTGGTTAAATTTTCAAGAGCTTTCTAAAACTCAAAACCAAATTACTGTTAGAGGTTTGGTTCACGAAATATTCGCATCCAAAGTCAAATTACTGTATTTCGATACAACCTTAAAAAGGGCTTTGGATTACGATATTTCCGCAACCAAGGCTTGTAAGAGGTTGTAGTTTTCAGTTTCGTATAGAAAATTAACAGGCCTTTCCGCCAATGTACATCAAAAAATTTTGCCACCTTTGGTTCTCGAAATATTCACATCCGAAATGATATAACTTTATGTAATTCGATCCAACCATAAAAAAAGCTGTCGATGGCGATATTTCCGCAGCAAAGCCTCGAAAGGAGTTGCGGTTTGCAGTGGTGAATAGCAAATTAACAGACCTTTCCAGCAACGTAAAAATTTCGACAAACTTTTTCCAAAATATTTTTATTGATTTTTGAAAAAAATGATGGACTAACCCCTTGCAACTTTTTTTCGGCTTTTCAAAAATGTTTCCAAAACCCATCGAGCTATACATCAAAAGAAAGGTCTTGTCAAACTCTATCCGCACATATAAACCAAAAGTGTGTGGAAGGTCTGGTTCTCGAAATATTTTCATCCAAAGTGATTGTTTGATTTTACTGCATTTCCGTCCAAAACATTCAAACGCGTTTGTGTTTGGATAGCGATATTTCCGTAATTGAGCCTCGAAACGGCTTGCGGTTTCGAATACGTTTAGTTAAATTTTCAAGAGCTTTCTAAAACTCAAAACCAAATTACTGTTAGAGGTTTGGTTCACGAAATATTCGCATCCAAAGTCAAATTACTGTATTTCGATACAACCCTAAAAAGAGCTTTGGATTACGATATTTCCGCAACCAAGGCTTGTAAGAGGTTGTAGTTTTCAGTTTCGTATAGAAAATTAACAGGCCTTTCCGCCAATATACATCAAAAAATTTTGCCACCTTTGGTTCTCGAAATATTCACATCCGAAATGATATAACTTTATGTAATTCGATCCAACCATAAAAAAAGCTGTCGATGGCGATATTTCCGCAGCAAAGCCTCGAAAGGAGTTGCGGTTTGCAGTGGTGAATAGCAAATTAACAGACCTTTCCAGCAACGTAAAAATTTTGACAAACTTTTTCCAAAATATTTTTATTGATTTTTGAAAAAAATGATGGACTAACCCCTTGCAACTTTTTTTCGGCTTTTCAAAAATGTTTCCAAAACCCATCGAGCTATACATCAAAAGAAAGGTCTTGTCAAACTCTATCCGCACATATAAACCAAAAGTGTGTGGAAGGTCTGGTTCTCGAAATATTTTCATCCAAAGTGATTGTTTGATTTTACTGCATTTCCGTCCAAAACATTCAAACGCGTTTGTGTTTGGATAGCGATATTTCCGTAATCGAGCCTCGAAACGGGTTGCGGTTTCAAAAACGTTTGGTTAAATTTTCAAGAGCTTTCTAAAACTCAAAACCAAATTACTGTTAGAGGTTTGGTTCACGAAATATTCGCATCCAAAGTCAAATTACTGTATTTCGATACAACCTTAAAAAGGGCTTTGGATTACGATATTTCCGCAACCAAGGCTTGTAAGAGGTTGTAGTTTTCAGTTTCGTATAGAAAATTAACAGGCCTTTCCGCCAATGTACATCAAAAAATTTTGCCACCTTTGGTTCTCGAAATATTCACATCCGAAATGATATAACTTTATGTAATTCGATCCAACCATAAAAAAAGCTGTCGATGGCGATATTTCCGCAGCAAAGCCTCGAAAGGAGTTGCGGTTTGCAGTGGTGAATAGCAAATTAACAGACCTTTCCAGCAACGTAAAAATTTCGACAAACTTTTTCCAAAATATTTTTATTGATTTTTGAAAAAAATGATGGACTAACCCCTTGCAACTTTTTTTCGGCTTTTCAAAAATGTTTCCAAAACCCATCGAGCTATACATCAAAAGAAAGGTCTTGTCAAACTCTATCCGCACATATAAACCAAAAGTGTGTGGAAGGTCTGGTTCTCGAAATATTTTCATCCAAAGTGATTGTTTGATTTTACTGCATTTCCGTCCAAAACATTCAAACGCGTTTGTGTTTGGATAGCGATATTTCCGTAATCGAGCCTCGAAACGGGTTGCGGTTTCGAATACGTTTAGTTAAATTTTCAAGAGCTTTCTAAAACTCAAAACCAAATTACTGTTAGAGGTTTGGTTCACGAAATATTCGCATCCAAAGTCAAATTACTGTATTTCGATACAACCCTAAAAAGAGCTTTGGATTACGATATTTCCGCAACCAAGGCTTGTAAGAGGTTGTAGTTTTCAGTTTCGTATAGAAAATTAACAGGCCTTTCCGCCAATATACATCAAAAAATTTTGCCACCTTTGGTTCTCGAAATATTCACATCCGAAATGATATAACTTTATGTAATTCGATCCAACCATAAAAAAAGCTGTCGATGGCGATATTTCCGCAGCAAAGCCTCGAAAGGAGTTGCGGTTTGCAGTGGTGAATAGCAAATTAACAGACCTTTCCAGCAACGTAAAAATTTCGACAAACTTTTTCCAAAATATTTTTATTGATTTTTGAAAAAAATGATGGACTAACCCCTTGCAACTTTTTTTCGGCTTTTCAAAAATGTTTCCAAAACCCATCGAGCTATACATCAAAAGAAAGGTCTTGTCAAACTCTATCCGCACATATAAACCAAAAGTGTGTGGAAGGTCTGGTTCTCGAAATATTTTCATCCAAAGTGATTGTTTGATTTTACTGCATTTCCGTCCAAAACATTCAAACGCGTTTGTGTTTGGATAGCGATATTTCCGTAATCGAGCCTCGAAACGGGTTGCGGTTTCGAAAACGTTTGGTTAAATTTTCAAGAGCTTTCTAAAACTCAAAACCAAATTACTGTTAGAGGTTTGGTTCACGAAATATTCGCATCCAAAGTCAAATTACTGTATTTCGATACAACCCTAAAAAGAGCTTTGGATTACGATATTTCCGCAACCAAGGCTTGTAAGAGGTTGTAGTTTTCAGTTTCGTATAGAAAATTAACAGGCCTTTCCGCCAATATACATCAAAAAATTTTGCCACCTTTGGTTCTCGAAATATTCACATCCGAAATGATATAACTTTATGTAATTCGATCCAACCATAAAAAAAGCTGTCGATGGCGATATTTCCGCAGCAAAGCCTCGAAAGGAGTTGCGGTTTGCAGTGGTGAATAGCAAATTAACAGACCTTTCCAGCAACGTAAAAATTTCGACAAACTTTTTCCAAAATATTTTTATTGATTTTTGAAAAAAATGATGGACTAACCCCTTGCAACTTTTTTTCGGCTTTTCAAAAATGTTTCCAAAACCCATCGAGCTATACATCAAAAGAAAGGTCTTGTCAAACTCTATCCGCACATATAAACCAAAAGTGTGTGGAAGATCTGGTTCTCGAAATATTTTCATCCAAAGTGATTGTTTGATTTTACTGCATTTCCGTCCAAAACATTCAAACGCGTTTGTGTTTGGATAGCGATATTTCCGTAATCGAGCCTCGAAACGGGTTGCGGTTTCGAAAACGTTTAGTTAAATTTTCAAGAGCTTTCTAAAACTCAAAACCAAATTACTGTTAGAGGTTTGGTTCACGAAATATTCGCATCCAAAGTCAAATTACTGTATTTCGATACAACCTTAAAAAGGGCTTTGGATTACGATATTTCCGCAACCAAGGCTTGTAAGAGGTTGTAATTTTCAGTTTCGTATAGAAAATTAACAGGCCTTTCCGCCAATGTACATCAAAAAATTTTGCCACCTTTGGTTCTCGAATTATTCACATCCGAAATGATATAACTTTATGTAATTCGATCCAACCATAAAAAATGCTGTCGATGGCGATTTTTCCGCAACAAAGACACGAAAGGAGTTGCGGTTTGCAGTGGCGAATAGCAAATTAACAGACCTTTCCAGCAACGTAAAAATTTCGACAAACTTTTTCCAAGATATTTTTATTGATTTTTGAAAAAAATGATGGACTAACCCCTTGCAACTTTTTTTCGGCTTTTCAAAAATGTTTCCAAAACCCATCGAGCTATACAGCAAAAGAAAGGCCTTGTCAAACTCTATCCGCACATATAAACCAAAAGTGTGTGGAAGGTCTGGTTCTCGAAATATTTTCATCCAAAGTGATTGTTTTATTTTACTGCATTTCCGTCCAAAACATTCAAACGCGTTTGTGTTTGGATAGCGATATTTCCGTAATCGAGCCTCGAAACGGGTTGCGGTTTCAAAAACGTTTGGTTAAATTTTCAAGAGCTTTCTAAAACTCAAAACCAAATTACTGTTAGAGGTTTGGTTCACGAAATATTCGCATCCAAAGTCAAATTACTGTATTTCGATACAACCTTAAAAAGGGCTTTGGATTACGATATTTCCGCAACCAAGGCTTGTAAGAGGTTGTAGTTTTCAGTTTCGTATAGAAAATTAACAGGCCTTTCCGCCAATGTACATCAAAAAATTTTGCCACCTTTGGTTCTCGAAATATTCACATCCGAAATGATATAACTTTATGTAATTCGATCCAACCATAAAAAAAGCTGTCGATGGCGATATTTCCGCAGCAAAGCCTCGAAAGGAGTTGCGGTTTGCAGTGGTGAATAGCAAATTAACAGACCTTTCCAGCAACGTAAAAATTTCGACAAACTTTTTCCAAAATATTTTTATTGATTTTTGAAAAAAATGATGGACTAACCCCTTGCAACTTTTTTTCGGCTTTTCAAAAATGTTTCCAAAACCCATCGAGCTATACATCAAAAGAAAGGTCTTGTCAAACTCTATCCGCACATATAACCAAAAGTGTGTGGAAGGTCTGGTTCTCGAAATATTTTCATCCAAAGTGATTGTTTGATTTTACTGCATTTCCGTCCAAAACATTCAAACGCGTTTGTGTTTGGATAGCGATATTTCCGTAATCGAGCCTCGAAAACGGGTTGCGGTTTCGAAAACGTTTGGTTAAATTTTCAAGAGCTTTCTAAAACTCAAAACCAAATTACTGTTAGAGGTTTGGTTCACGAAATATTCGCATCCAAAGTCAAATTACTGTATTTCGATACAACCCTAAAAAGAGCTTTGGATTACGATATTTCCGCAACCAAGGCTTGTAAGAGGTTGTAGTTTTCAGTTTCGTATAGAAAATTAACAGGCCTTTCCGCCAATATACATCAAAAAATTTTGCCACCTTTGGTTCTCGAAATATTCACATCCGAAATGATATAACTTTATGTAATTCGATCCAACCATAAAAAAAGCTGTCGATGGCGATATTTCCGCAGCAAAGCCTCGAAAGGAGTTGCGGTTTGCAGTGGTGAATAGCAAATTAACAGACCTTTCCAGCAACGTAAAAATTTCGACAAACTTTTTCCAAAATATTTTTATTGATTTTTGAAAAAAATGATGGACTAACCCCTTGCAACTTTTTTTCGGCTTTTCAAAAATGTTTCCAAAACCCATCGAGCTATACATCAAAAGAAAGGTCTTGTCAAACTCTATCCGCACATATAAACCAAAAGTGTGTGGAAGATCTGGTTCTCGAAATATTTTCATCCAAAGTGATTGTTTGATTTTACTGCATTTCCGTCCAAAACATTCAAACGCGTTTGTGTTTGGATAGCGATATTTCCGTAATCGAGCCTCGAAACGGGTTGCGGTTTCGAAAACGTTGAGTTAAATTTTCAAGAGCTTTCTAAAACTCAAAACCAAATTACTGTTAGAGGTGTGGTTCACGAAATATTCGCATCCAAAGTCAAATTACTGTATTTCGATACAACCTTAAAAAGGGCTTTGGATTACGATATTTCCGCAACCAAGGCTTGTAAGAGGTTGTAATTTTCAGTTTCGTATAGAAAATTAACAGGCCTTTCCGCCAATGTACATCAAAAAATTTTGCCACCTTTGGTTCTCGAATTATTCACATCCGAAATGATATAACTTTATGTAATTCGATCCAACCATAAAAAATGCTGTCGATGGCGATTTTTCCGCAACAAAGACACGAAAGGAGTTGCGGTTTGCAGTGGCGAATAGCAAATTAACAGACCTTTCCAGCAACGTAAAAATTTCGACAAACTTTTTCCAAGATATTTTTATTGATTTTTGAAAAAAATGATGGACTAACCCCTTGCAACTTTTTTTCGGCTTTTCAAAAATGTTTCCAAAACCCATCGAGCTATACAGCAAAAGAAAGGCCTTGTCAAACTCTATCCGCACATATAAACCAAAAGTGTGTGGAAGGTCTGGTTCTCGAAATATTTTCATCCAAAGTGATTGTTTGATTTTACTGCATTTCCGTCCAAAACATTCAAACGCGTTTGTGTTTGGATAGCGATATTTCCGTAATCGAGCCTCGAAACGGGTTGCGGTTTCAAAAACGTTTGGTTAAATTTTCAAGAGCTTTCTAAAACTCAAAACCAAATTACTGTTAGAGGTTTGGTTCACGAAATATTCGCATCCAAAGTCAAATTACTGTATTTCGATACAACCTTAAAAAGGGCTTTGGATTACGATATTTCCGCAACCAAGGCTTGTAAGAGGTTGTAGTTTTCAGTTTCGTATAGAAAATTAACAGGCCTTTCCGCCAATGTACATCAAAAAATTTTGCCACCTTTGGTTCTCGAAATATTCACATCCGAAATGATATAACTTTATGTAATTCGATCCAACCATAAAAAAAGCTGTCGATGGCGATATTTCCGCAGCAAAGCCTCGAAAGGAGTTGCGGTTTGCAGTGGTGAATAGCAAATTAACAGACCTTTCCAGCAACGTAAAAATTTCGACAAACTTTTTCCAAAATATTTTTATTGATTTTTGAAAAAAATGATGGACTAACCCCTTGCAACTTTTTTTCGGCTTTTCAAAAATGTTTCCAAAACCCATCGAGCTATACATCAAAAGAAAGGTCTTGTCAAACTCTATCCGCACATATAAACCAAAAGTGTGTGGAAGGTCTGGTTCTCGAAATATTTTCATCCAAAGTGATTGTTTGATTTTACTGCATTTCCGTCCAAAACATTCAAACGCGTTTGTGTTTGGATAGCGATATTTCCGTAATCGAGCCTCGAAACGGGTTGCGGTTTCGAAAACGTTTGGTTAAATTTTCAAGAGCTTTCTAAAACTCAAAACCAAATTACTGTTAGAGGTTTGGTTCACGAAATATTCGCATCCAAAGTCAAATTACTGTATTTCGATACAACCTTAAAAAGGGCTTTGGATTACGATATTTCCGCAACCAAGGCTTGTAAGAGGTTGTAATTTTCAGTTTCGTATAGAAAATTAACAGGCCTTTCCGCCAATGTACATCAAAAAATTTTGCCACCTTTGGTTCTCGAATTATTCACATCCGAAATGATATAACTTTATGTAATTCGATCCAACCATAAAAAATGCTGTCGATGGCGATTTTTCCGCAACAAAGACACGAAAGGAGTTGCGGTTTGCAGTGGCGAATAGCAAATTAACAGACCTTTCCAGCAACGTAAAAATTTCGACAAACTTTTTCCAAGATATTTTTATTGATTTTTGAAAAAAATGATGGACTAACCCCTTGCAACTTTTTTTCGGCTTTTCAAAAATGTTTCCAAAACCCATCGAGCTATACAGCAAAAGAAAGGCCTTGTCAAACTCTATCCGCACATATAAACCAAAAGTGTGTGGAAGGTCTGGTTCTCGAAATATTTTCATCCAAAGTGATTGTTTGATTTTACTGCATTTCCGTCCAAAACATTCAAACGCGTTTGTGTTTGGATAGCGATATTTCCGTAATCGAGCCTCGAAACGGGTTGCGGTTTCAAAAACGTTTGGTTAAATTTTCAAGAGCTTTCTAAAACTCAAAACCAAATTACTGTTAGAGGTTTGGTTCACGAAATATTCGCATCCAAAGTCAAATTACTGTATTTCGATACAACCTTAAAAAGGGCTTTGGATTACGATATTTCCGCAACCAAGGCTTGTAAGAGGTTGTAGTTTTCAGTTTCGTATAGAAAATTAACAGGCCTTTCCGCCAATGTACATCAAAAAATTTTGCCACCTTTGGTTCTCGAAATATTCACATCCGAAATGATATAACTTTATGTAATTCGATCCAACCATAAAAAAAGCTGTCGATGGCGATATTTCCGCAGCAAAGCCTCGAAAGGAGTTGCGGTTTGCAGTGGTGAATAGCAAATTAACAGACCTTTCCAGCAACGTAAAAAATTCGACAAACTTTTTCCAAAATATTTTTATTGATTTTTTTCGGCTTTTCAAAAATGTTTCCAAAACCCATCGAGCTATACATCAAAAGAAAGGCCTTGTCAAACTCTATCCGCACATATAAACCAAAAGTGTGTGGAAGGTCTGGTTCTCGAAATATTTTCATCCAAAGTGATTGTTTGATTTTACTGCATTTCCGTCCAAAACATTCAAACGCGTTTGTGTTTGGATAGCGATATTTCCGTAATCGAGCCTTGAAACGGGTTGCGGCTTCGAAAACGGTTGGTTAAATTTTCAAGAGCTTTCTAAAACTCAAAACCAAATTACTGTTAGAGGTTTGGTTCACGAAATATTCGCATCCAAAGTCAAATTACTGTATTTCGATACAACCCTAAAAAGAGCTTTGGATTACGATATTTCCGCAACCAAGGCTTGTAAGAGGTTGTAGTTTTCAGTTTCGTATAGAAAATTAACAGGCCTTTCCGCCAATATACATCAAAAAATTTTGCCACCTTTGGTTCTCGAAATATTCACATCCGAAATGATATAGCTTTATGTAATTCGATCCAACCATAAAAAAAGCTGTCGATGGCGATATTTCCGCAACAAAGCCTCGAAAGGAGTTGCGGTTTGCAGTGGCGAATAGCAAATTAACAGACCTTTCCAGCAACGTAAAAATTTCGACAAACTTTTTCCAAAATATTTTTATTGATTTTTGAAAAAAATGATGGACTAACCCCTTGCAACTTTTTTTCGGCTTTTCAAAAATGTTTCCAAAGCCCATCGAGCTATACATCAAAAGAAAGGTCTTGTCAAACTCTATCCGCACATATAAACCAAAAGTGTGTGGAAGGTCTGGTTCTCGAAATATTTTCATCCAAAGTGATTGTTTGATTTTACTGCATTTCCGTCCAAAACATTCAAACGCGTTTGTGTTTGGATAGCGATATTTCCGTAATCGAGCCTCGAAACGGGTTGCGGTTTCGAAAACGTTTGGTTAAATTTTCAAGAGCTTTCTAAAACTCAAAACCAAATTACTGTTAGAGGTTTGGTTCACGAAATATTCGCATCCAAAGTCAAATTACTGTATTTCGATACAACCTTAAAAAGGGCTTTGGATTACGATATTTCCGCAACCAAGGCTTGTAAGAGGTTGTAGTTTTCAGTTTCGTATGAAAATTAACAGGCCTTTTCGCTAATATGCATCAAAAAATTTTGCCACCTTTGGTTCTCGAAATATTCACATCCGAAATGATATAACTTTATGTAATTCGATCCAACCATAAAAAAAGCTGTCGATGGCGATATTTCCGCAGCAAAGCCTCGAAAGGAGTTGCGGTTTGCAGTGGTGAATAGCAAATTAACAGACCTTTCCAGCAACGTAAAAAATTCGACAAACTTTTTCCAAAATATTTTTATTGATTTTTGAAAAAAATGATGGACTAACCCCTTGCAACTTTTTTTCGGCTTTTCAAAAATGTTTCCAAAACCCATCGAGCTATACATCAAAAGAAAGGCCTTGTCAAACTCTATCCGCACATATAAACCAAAAGTGTGTGGAAGGTCTGGTTCTCGAAATATTTTCATCCAAAGTGATTGTTTGATTTTACTGCATTTCCGTCCAAAACATTCAAACGCGTTTGTGTTTGGATAGCGATATTTCCGTAATCGAGCCTTGAAACGGGTTGCGGCTTCGAAAACGTTTGGTTAAATTTTCAAGAGATTTCTAAAACTCAAAACCAAATTACTGTTAGAGGTTTGGTTCACGAAATATTCGCATCCAAAGTCAAATTACTGTATTTCGATACAACCTTAAAAAGGGCTTTGGATTACGATATTTCCGCAACCAAGGCTTGTAAGAGGTTGTAGTTTTCAGTTTCGTATGAAAATTAACAGGCCTTTTCGCCAATATACATCAACAAATTTTGCCACCTTTGGTTCTCGAAATATTCACATCCGAAATGATATAACTTTATGTAATTCGATCCAACCATAAAAAAAGCTGTCGATGGCGATATTTCCGCAACAAAGCCTCGAAAATAGTTGCGGTTTGCAGTGGCGAATAGCAAATTAACAGACCTTTCCAGCAACATAAAAATTTCGACAAACTTTTTCCAAAAATTTTTTATTGAATTTTGAAAAAAATGATGGACTAACCCCTTGCAACTTTTTTTCGGCTTTTCAAAAATGTTTCGAAAACCCATCGAGCTAAACATCAAAAGAAAGTTCTTGTCAAACTCTATCCGCACATATAAACCAAAAGTGTGTGGAAGGTCTGGTTCTCGAAATATTTTCATCCAAAGTGATTGTTTGATTTTACTGCATTTCCGTCCAAAACATTCAAACGCGTTTGTGTTTGGATAGCGATATTTCCGTAATCGAGCCTCGAAACGGGTTGCGGTTTCAAAAACGTTTGGTTAAATTTTCAAGAGCTTTCTAAAACTCAAAACCAAATTACTGTTAGAGGTTTGGTTCACGAAATATTCGCATCCAAAGTCAAATTACTGTATTTCGATACAACCTTAAAAAGGGCTTTGGATTACGATATTTCCGCAACCAAGGCTTGTAAGAGGTTGTAGTTTTCAGTTTCGTATAGAAAATGAACAGGCCTTTCCGTCAATATACATCAAAAAATTTTGCCACCTTTGGTTCTCGAAATATTCACATCCGAAATGATATAACTTTATGTAATTCGATCCAACCATAAAAAAAGCTGTCGATGGCGATATTTCCGCAACAAAGCCTCGAAAAGAGTTGCGGTTTGCAGTGGCGAATAGCAAATTAACAGACCTTTCCAGCAACATAAAAATTTCGACAAACTTTTTCCAAAAATTTTTTATTGAATTTTGAAAAAAATGATGGACTAACCCCTTGCAACTTTTTTTCGGCTTTTCAAAAATGTTTCGAAAACCCATCGAGCTATACATCAAAAGAAAGTTCTTGTCAAACTCTATCCGCACATATAAACCAAAAGTGTGTGGAAGGTCTGGTTCTCGAAATATTTTCATCCAAAGTGATTGTTTGATTTTACTGCATTTCCGTCCAAAACATTCAAACGCGTTTGTGTTTGGATAGCGATATTTCCGTAATCGAGCCTCGAAACGGGTTGCGGTTTCGAAAACGTTTGGTTAAATTTTCAAGAGCTTTCTAAAACTCAAAACCAAATTACTGTTAGAGGTTTGGTTCACGAAATATTCGCATCCAAAGTCAAATTACTGTATTTCGATACAACCTTAAAAAGGGCTTTGGATTACGATATTTCCGCAACCAAGGCTTGTAAGAGGTTGTAGTTTTCAGTTTCGTATAGAAAATTAACAGGCCTTTCCGCCAATATACATCAAAAAATTTTGCCACCTTTGGTTCTCGAAATATTCACATCCGAAATGATATAACTTTATGTAATTCGATCCAACCATAAAAAAAGCTGTCGATGGCGATATTTCCGCAGCAAAACCTCGAAAGGAGTTGCGGTTTGCAGTGGTGAATAGCAAATTAACAGACCTTTCCAGCAACGTAAAAATTTCGACAAACTTTTTCCAAAATATTTTTATTGATTTTTGAAAAAAAATGATGGACTAACCCCTTGCAACGTAATCGAGCCTCGAAACGGGTTGCGGTTTCGAAAACGTTTGGTTAAATTTTCAAGAGCTTTCTAAAACTCAAAACCAAATTACTGTTAGAGGTTTGGTTCACGAAATATTCGCATCCAAAGTCAAATTACTGTATTTCGATACAACCTTAAAAAGGGCTTTGGATTACGATATTTCCGCAACCAAGGCTTGTAAGAGGTTGTAGTTTTCAGTTTCGTATAGAAAATGAACAGGCCTTTCCGTCAATATACATCAAAAAATTTTGCCACCTTTGGTTCTCGAAATATTCACATCCGAAATGATATAACTTTATGTAATTCGATCCAACCATAAAAAAAGCTGTCGATGGCGATATTTCCGCAGCAAAGCCTCGAAAGGAGTTGCGGTTTGCAGTGGTGAATAGCAAATTAACAGACCTTTCCAGCAACGTAAAAATTTCGACAAACTTTTTCCAAAATATTTTTATTGATTTTTGAAAAAAATGATGGACTAACCCCTTGCAACTTTTTTTCGGCTTTTCAAAAATGTTTCCAAAACCCATCGAGCTATACATCAAAAGAAAGGTCTTGTCAAACTCTATCCGCAGATATAAACCAAAAGTGTGTGGAAGGTCTGGTTCTCGAAATATTTTCATCCAAAGTGATTGTTTGATTTTACTGCATTTCCGTCCAAAACATTCAAACGCGTTTGTGTTTGGATAGCGATATTTCCGTAATCGAGCCTCGAAACGGGTTGCGGTTTCAAAAACGTTTGGTTAAATTTTCAAGAGCTTTCTAAAACTCAAAACCAAATTACTGTTAGAGGTTTGGTTCACGAAATATTCGCATCCAAAGTCAAATTACTGTATTTTGATACAACCTTAAAAAGGGCTTTGGATTACGATATTTCCGCAACCAAGGCTTGTAAGAGGTTGTAGTTTTCAGTTTCGTATAGAAAATTAACAGGCCTTTCCGCCAATATACATCAAAAAAATTTGCCACCTTTGGTTCTCGAAATATTCACATCCGAAATGATATAACTTTATGTAATTCGATCCAACCATAAAAAAAGCTGTCGATGGCGATATTTCCGCAACAAAGACTCGAAAGGAGTTGCGGTTTGCAGTGGCGAATAGCAAATTAACAGACCTTTCCAGCAACGTAAAAATTTCGAAAAACTTTTCCCAAAATTTTTTTATTGATTTTTGAAAAAAATGATGGATGGACAAAAATGTTTCCAAACCCATCGAGCTATACATCAAAAGAAAGGTCTTGTCAAACTCTATCCACACATATAAACCAAAAGTGTGTGGAAGGTCTGGTTCTCGAAATATTTTCATCCAAAGTGATTGTTTGATTTTACTGCATTTCCGTCCAAAACATTCAAACGCGTTTGTGTTTGGATAGCGATATTTCCGTAATCGAGCCTCGAAACGGGTTGCGGCTTCGAAAACGTTTGGTTAAATTTTCAAGAGCTTTCTAAAACTCAAAACCAAATTACTGTTAGAGGTTTGGTTCACGAAATATTCGCATCCAAAGTCAAATTACTGTATTTCGATACAACCTTAAAAAGGGCTTTGGATTACGATATTTCCGCAACCAAGGCTTGTAAGAGGTTGTAGTTTTCAGTTTCGTATGAAAATTAACAGGCCTTTTCGCCAATATACATCAAAAAATTTTGCCACCTTTGGTTCTCGAAATATTCACATCCGAAATGATATAACTTTATGTAATTCGATCCAACCATAAAAAAAGCTGTCGATGGCGATATTTCCGCAACAAAGCCTCGGAAAGAGTTGCGGTTTGCAGTGGCGAATAGCAAATTAACAGACCTTTCCAGCAACATAAAAATTTCGACAAACTTTTTCCAAAAATTTTTTATTGAATTTTGAAAAAAATGATGGACTAACCCCTTGCAACTTTTTTTCGGCTTTTCAAAAATGTTTCGAAAACCCATCGAGCTATACATCAAAAGAAAGTTCTTGTCAAACTCTATCCGCACATATAAACCAAAAGTGTGTGGAAGGTCTGGTTCTCGAAATATTTTCATCCAAAGTGATTGTTTGATTTTACTGCATTTCCGTCCAAAACATTCAAACGCGTTTGTGTTTGGATAGCGATATTTCCGTAATCGAGCCTCGAAACGGTTTGCGGTTTCGAAAACGTTTGGTTAAATTTTCAAGAGCTTTCTAAAACTCAAAACCAAATTACTGTTAGAGGTTTGGTTCACGAAATATTCGCATCCAAAGTCAAATTACTGTATTTCGATACAACCTTAAAAAGGGCTTTGGATTACGATATTTCCGCAACCAAGGCTTGTAAGAGGTTGTAGTTTTCAGTTTCGTATGAAAATTAACAGGCCTTTTCGCCAATATACATCAAAAAATTTTGCCACCTTTGGTTCTCGAAATATTCACATCCGAAATGATATAACTTTATGTAATTCGATCCAACCATAAAAAAAGCTGTCGATGGCGATATTTCCGCAGCAAAGCCTCGAAAGGAGTTGCGGTTTGCAGTGGTGAATAGCAAATTAACAGACCTTTCCAGCAACGTAAAAATTTCGACAAACTTTTTCCAAAATATTTTTATTGATTTTTGAAAAAAATGATGGACTAACCCCTTGCAACTTTTTTTCGGCTTTTCAAAAATGTTTCCAAAACCCATTGAGCTATACATCAAAAGAAAGGTCTTGTCAAACTCTATCCGCACATATAAACCAAAAGTGTGTGGAAGGTCTGGTTCTCGAAATATTTTCATCCAAAGTGATTGTTTGATTTTACTGCATTTCCGTCCAAAACATTCAAACGCGTTTGTGTTTGGATAGCGATATTTCCATAATCGAGCCTCGAAACGGGTTGCGGTTTCGAAAACGTTTGGTTAAATTTTCAAGAGCTTTCTAAAACTCAAAACCAAATTACTGTTAGAGGTTTGGTTCACGAAATATTCGCATCCAAAGTCAAATTACTGTATTTCGATACAACCTTAAAAAGGGCTTTGGATTACGATATTTCCGCAACCAAGGCTTGTAAGAGGTTGTAGTTTTCAGTTTCGTATAGAAAATTAACAGGCCTTTCCGCCAATATACATCAAAAAATTTTGCCACCTTTGGTTCTCGAAATATTCACATCCGAAATGATATAACTTTATGTAATTCGATCCAACCATAAAAAAAGCTGTCGATGGCGATATTTCCGCAGCAAAGCCTCGAAAGGAGTTGCGGTTTGCAGTGGTGAATAGCAAATTAACAGACCTTTCCAGCAACGTAAAAATTTCGACAAACTTTTTCCAAAATATTTTTATTGATTTTTGAAAAAAATGATGGACTAACCCCTTGCAACTTTCTTTCGGCTTTTCAAAAATGTTTCCAAAACCCATCGAGCTATACATCAAAAGAAAGGCCTTGTCAAACTCTATCCGCTCATATAAACCAAAAGTGTGTGGAAGGTCTGGTTCTCGAAATATTTTCATCCAAAGTGATTGTTTGATTTTACTGCATTTCCGTCCAAAACATTCAAACGCGTTTGTGTTTGGATAGCGATATTTCCGTAATCGAGCCTCGAAACGGGTTGCGGCTTCGAAAACGTTTGGTTAAATTTTCAAGAGCTTTCTAAAACTCAAAACCAAATTACTGTTAGAGGTTTGGTTCACGAAATATTCGCATCCAAAGTCAAATTACTGTATTTCGATACAACCTTAAAAAGGGCTTTGGATTACGATATTTCCGCAACCAAGGCTTGAAAGAGGTTGTAGTTTTCAGTTTCGTATAGAAAATTAACAGGCCTTTCCGCCAATATACATCAAAAAATTTTGCCACCTTTGGTTCTCGAAATATTCACATCCGAAATGATATAACTTTATGTAATTCGATCCAACCATAAAAAAAGCTGTCGATGGCGATATTTCCGCAGCAAAGCCTCGAAAGGAGTTGCGGTTTGCAGTGGTGAATAGCAAATTAACAGACCTTTCCAGCAACGTAAAAATTTCGACAAACTTTTTCCAAAATATTTTTATTGATTTTTGAAAAAAATGATGGACTAACCCCTTGCAACTTTTTTTCGGCTTTTCAAAAATGTTTCCAAAACCCATCGGGCTATACATCAAAAGAAAGGTCTTGTCAAACTCTATCCGCACATATAAACCAAAAGTGTGTGGAAGGTCTGGTTCTCGAAATATTTTCATCCAAAGTGATTGTTTGATTTTACTGCATTTCCGTCCAAAACATTCAAACGCGTTTGTGTTTGGATAGCGATATTTCCGTAATCGAGCCTCGAAACGGGTTGCGGCTTCGAAAACGTTTGGTTAAATTTTCAAGAGCTTTCTAAAACTCAAAACCAAATTACTGTTAGAGGTTTGGTTCACGAAATATTCGCATCCAAAGTCAAATTACTGTATTTCGATACAACCTTAAAAAGGGCTTTGGATTACGATATTTCCGCAACCAAGGCTTGAAAGAGGTTGTAGTTTTCAGTTTCGTATAGAAAATTAACAGGCCTTTCCGCCAATATACATCAAAAAATTTTGCCACCTTTGGTTCTCGAAATATTCACATCCGAAATGATATAACTTTATGTAATTCGATCCAACCATAAAAAAAGCTGTCGATGGCGATATTTCCGCAGCAAAGCCTCGAAAGGAGTTGCGGTTTGCAGTGGTGAATAGCAAATTAACAGACCTTTCCAGCAACGTAAAAATTTCGACAAACTTTTTCCAAAATATTTTTATTGATTTTTGAAAAAAATGATGGACTAACCCCTTGCAACTTTTTTTCGGCTTTTCAAAAATGTTTCCAAAACCAATCGAGCTATACATCAAAAGAAAGGTCTTGTCAAACTCTATCCGCACATATAAACCAAAAGTTTGTCGAAGGTGTGGTTCTCGAAATATTTTCATCCAAAGTGATTGTTTGATTTTACTGCATTTCCGTCCAAAACATTCAAACGCGTTTGTGTTTGGATAGCGATATTTCCGTAATCGAGCCTCGAAACGGGTTGCGGTTTTGAAAACGTTTAGTTAAATTTTCAAGAGCTTTCTAAAACTCAAAACCAAATTACTGTTAGAGGTTTGGTTCACGAAATATTCGCATCCAAAGTCAAATTACTGTATTTCGATACAACCCTAAAAAGAGCTTTGGATTACGATATTTCCGCAACCAAGGCTTGTAAGAGGTTGTAATTTTCAGTTTCGTATAGAAAATTAACAGGCCTTTCCGCCAATATACATCAAAAAATTTTGCCACCTTTGGTTCTCGAAATATTCACATCCGAAATGATATAACTTTATGTAATTCGATCCAACCATACAAAAAGCTGTCGATGGCGTTATTTCCGCAACAAAGCCTCGAAAGGAATTGCGGTTTGCAGTGGCGAATAGCAAATTAACAGACCTTTCCAGCAACGTAAAAATTTCGACAAACTTTTTCCAAAATTTTTTTATTGATTTTTGAAAAAAATGATGGACTAACCCCTTGCAACTTTTTTTCGGCTTTTCAAAAATGTTTCCAAAACCCATCGAGCTATACATCAAAAGAAAGGTCTTGTCAAACTCTATCCGCACATATAAACCAAAAGTGTGTGGAAGGTCTGGTTCTCGAAATATTTTCATCCAAAGTGATTGTTTGATTTTACTGCATTTCCGTCCAAAACATTCAAACGCGTTTGTGTTTGGATAGCGATATTTCCGTAATCGAGCCTCGAAACGGGTTGCGGTTTCGAAAACGTTTAGTTAAATTTTCAAGAGCTTTCTAAAACTCAAAACCAAATTACTGTTAGAGGTTTGGTTCACGAAATATTCGCATCCAAAGTCAAATTACTGTATTTCGATACAACCCTAAAAAGAGCTTTGGATTACGATATTTCCGCAACCAAGGCTTGTAAGAGGTTGTAGTTTTCAGTTTCGTATAGAAAATTAACAGGCCTTTCCGCCAATATACATCAAAAAATTTTGCCACCTTTGGTTCTCGAAATATTCACATCCGAAATGATATAACTTTATGTAATTCGGTCCAACCATAAAAAAAGCTGTCGATGGCGATATTTCCGCAACAAAGACTCGAAAGGAGTTGCGGTTTGCAGTGACGAATAGCAAATTAACAGACCTTTCCAGCAACGTAAAAATTTCGACAAACTTTTTCCAAAATTTTTTTATTGATTTTTGAAAAAAATGATGGACTAACCCCTTGCAACTTTTTTTCGGCTTTTCAAAAATGTTTCCAAAACCCATCGAACTATACATCAAAAGAAAGGTCTTGTCAAACTCTATCCGCACATATAAACCAAAAGTGTGTGGAAGGTCTGGTTCTCGAAATATTTTCATCCAAAGTGATTGTTTGATTTTACTGCATTTCCGTCCAAAACATTCAAACGCGTTTGTGTTTGGATAGCGATATTTCCGTAATCGAGCCTCGAAACGGGTTGCGGTTTCGAAAACGTTTAGTTAAATTTTCAAGAGCTTTCTAAAACTCAAAACCAAATTACTGTTAGAGGTTTGGTTCACGAAATATTCGCATCCAAAATCAAATTACTGTATTTCGATACAACCCTAAAAAGGGCTTTGGATTGCGATATTTCCGCAACCAAGGCTTCTAAGAGGTTGTAGTTTTCAGTTTCGTATAGAAAATTAACAGGCCTTTCCGCCATTATACATCAAAAAATTTTGCCACCTTTGGTTCTCGAAATATTCACATCCGAAATGATATAACTTTATGTAATTCGATCCAACCATAAAAAAAGCTGTCGATGGCGATATTTCCGCAACAAAGCCTCGAAAGGAGTTGCGGTTTGCAGTGGCGAATAGCAAATTAACAGACCTTTCCAGCAACGTAAAAATTTCGACAAACTTTTTCCAAAATTTTTGTATTGATTTTTGAAAAAAATGATGGACTAACCCCTTGCATCTTTTTTTCGGCTTTTCAAAAATGTTTCCAAAACCCATCGAGCTATACATCAAAAGAAAGGTCTTGTCAAACTCTATCCGCACATATAAACCAAAAGTGTGTGGAAGGTCTGGTTCTCGAAATATTTTTATCCAAAGTGATTGTTTGATTTTACTGCATTTCCGTCCAAAACATTCAAACGCGTTTGTGTTTGGATAGCGATATTTCCGTAATCGAGCCTCGAAACGGGTTGCGGTTTCAAAAACGTTTAGTTAAATTTTCAAGAGCCTTCTAAAACTCAAAACCAAATTACTGTTAGAGGTTTGGTTCACGAAATATTCGCATCCAAAGTCAAATTACTGTATTTCGATACAACCCTAAAAAGAGCTTTGGATTACGATATTTCCGCAACCAAGGCTTGTAAGAGGTTGTAGTTTTCAGTTTCGTATAGAAAATTAACAGGCCTTTCCGCCAATATACATCAAAAAACTTTTCCACCTTTGGTTCTCGAAATATTCACATCCGAAATGATATAACTTTATGTAATTCGGTCCAACCATAAAAAAAGCTGTCGATGGCGATATTTCCGCAACAAAGCCTCGAAAGGAGTTGCGGTTTGCAGTGGCGAATAGCAAATTAACAGACCTTTCCAGCAACGTAAAAATTTCGACAAACTTTTTCCAAAATGTTTTTATTGATTTTTGAAAAAAATGATGGACTAACCCCTTGCAACTTTTTTTCGGCTTTTCAAAAATGTTTCCAAAACCCATCGAGCTATACATCAAAAGAAAGGTCTTGTCAAACTCTATCCGCACATATAAACCAAAAGTGTGTCGAAGGTCTGGTTCTCGAAATATTTTCATCCAAAGTGATTGTTTGATTTTACTGCATTTCCGTCCAAAACATTCAAACGCGTTTGTGTTTGGATAGCGATATTTCCGTAATCGAGCCTCGAAACGGGTTGGGGTTTCGAAAACGTTTGGTTAAATTTTCAAGAGCTTTCTAAAACTCAAAACCAAATTACTGTTAGAGGTTTGGTTCACGAAATATTCGCATCCAAAGTCAAATTACTGTATTTCGATACAACCTTAAAAAGGGCTTTGGATTACGATATTTCCGCAACCAAGGCTTGTAAGAGGTTGTAGTTTTCAGTTTCGTATAGAAAATTAACAGGCCTTTCCGCCAATATACATCAAAAATTTTTTCCAGCTTTGGTTCTCGAAATATTCACAAACTTTTTCCAAAAATTTTTTATTGAATTTTGAAAAAAAATGATGGACTAACCCCTTGCAACTTTTTTTCGGCTTTCAAAAATGTTTCGAAAACCCATCGAGCTATACATCAAAAGAAAGTTCTTGTCAAACTCTATCCGCACATATAAACCAAAAGTGTGTGGAAGGTCTGGTTCTCGAAATATTTTCATCCAAAGTGATTGTTTGATTTTACTGCATTTCCGTCCAAAACACACAAACGCGTTTGTGTTTAGATAGCGATATTTCCGTAATCGAGCCTCGAAACGGGTTGCGGTTTCAAAACCAAATTACTGTTAGAGGTTTGGTTCACGAAATATTCGCATCCAAAGTCAAATTACTGTATTTCGATACAACCCTAAAAAGGGCTTTGGATTACGATATTTCCGCAACCAAGGCTTGTAAGAGGTTGTAATTTTCAGTTTCGTATAGAAAATTAACAGGCCTTTCCGCCAATATACATCAAAAAATTTTGCCACCTTTGGTTCTCGAATTATTCACATCCGAAATGATATAACTTTATGTAATTCGATCCAACCATAAAAAAAGCTGTCGATGGCGATATTTCCGCAACAAAGCCTCGAAAGGGGTTGCGGTTTGCAGTGGTTTTCAAAATCGTTCACAGGAAAGTTGATATCCATGGGCTTGATGTGTCCGATTGCAAAATAGTGATTTCAGTTTTTGTTCCAAATAATTATCCAGAACGGGCGAAATAATTTACGTAGAAAAATGACATTGATATCAAATGAAAGGTCTAGGTCATTTCAATAAAATAGAATATATCAATGTTTAACATATTTTGAAATATTGACTTTTAACTTCTTGTATAGCCATTTTTTTTGTGCGGTCTTTGCCACACCAATATTTCAAAAAATTCAGGGATGACATATTAAAATTTTATTTTATTTTCATTAATTATATTTATAATGAAGTTTATTTAAGTAGCAGTACCCCCCCCCCTTCCCCCTCTTAAAAGCTTAGGACGTAATAGTACCTACATGTACAAAATTTGGTGTTTTTGTCCGGTATATGTTCACATAAACTCCAAATTTGCAGCTAAGTGATCCCACTTTTAACAACACAAAAATCTAATTATGCTAAAAATATAAATTAATATAGCAGATCAAGCATATAGCATTAGAGATAAGATAGTTTTTTTTTATTTCAAACAACTAAAAATTCACACAGCGTTGATGAATTGTTTTATCACTGCAAGTTTTATTTAATTAATGGCCTCCGTCTAGACAAGGAGTAATTTTTTTTAAATAGAGTGTAGGTGTTTGTCTGTACAATTTTCAGTAACCAACATTTATTTTTTTGACCTTAAGACCTTATTCCTTTGGCATTTGAATCTTATCAATTCTTTTTAAATTTTGTAGTAAAAATTTAATTATTTCTTCTGAATATTCCAAAAATGTGTGTCTCAAATGTTATCTGCTTTATTTATTTTTTTGTGTGAAATCATAAATACTTTTTTACCTTTTATATTAATGACTTTGTTTCAGAGCAAATGAAACGTGTAAGTAAAGATGGTCTAAGCTACATATAGTACACATTTTTGTGTGTGCGTGGAATGTAATAGTGTTACGAATATTGAAAAACAGTACAACTCATCGACACCAAAAATAGTTTATTAATAAGTAATTAAATTGGGATGTGATTTAATGAAAGGAAGAACAATTCAATCTTATTAATTTATTTTAGAAAAAAAAGCATTTTATTCGAAGAATTACTACAGTTTCGATTAAGTCAATGAAAACATTTTTCTAAACTGAGACTCTTCACTACCTATTCTACTACAAAATACAAACGCTCGTAGGAAATTCAAAATTCATTAGTTTCACATATACTATTATGATTAAATTCTAAGCACGTTATAAAGCTGCGAGTATTTCCTATAAATCCTCACTCTCTCAATCACAAAACTAAAATGTAATAATTGAGCTTATTGCATGAGAAATTTAAAAAAAAAATACCTCAATCGGCTTATCTTGCCCTTCAGAGCCAATGAATAGGCAATAAGTAAATGAAAAGATCATTGATCTGGCTCTAATTCATCGCACGAGTCTTGTAATAATTGTATTATTGTATTAAAAATAACACAGCAACTGTACTCGTAAAAGGAAGTGATATAACTTACATGCAACAACGGCACGGCATTTACAACTTAATTCTGACGCTTTTTTCCGGATGAATGAATAACTATTCTACATAGTATATCTAAGAGTATGTCTGGGTTACTCGGGCGTATGCGCAATTTATTTCTATTTTTTTTTTTTTTTTTTTTCGTATTCGAATTCCATTCTCGTTCTAAGTAAGCTGTAAGCTATATACCCCCCCACGATGAATGATGAGTTTCGAATTTAAAACAGAAAAAAAACTAGAATCGTAGTATTATAGAAATGCGGCGCTTGGAATAGACGCAATTCGTGAACAAATGCAGAGGAGCTTGTTGCACACATCATTGACGTGCATAATAAAATGGCGCTTTAATTATGTGGCGCATGGAAAACGCAATTTCTAGGGAGACTTGTGTAAATGGGAATTTTTGATTTGCGCATAGTTACATGATTTTCATGTGAGACATTTTGAATTGAATGAGATGTTATACTTTGGTATTTTACTGCAAGGAGTGCTACTGGATGCGGCATGTTTTGGGAGAGTGATAGTGATAAAAGTGACATTCAGCATGACATTCAACATATTGCATGTGTCAGAAAAGAACTGAAATTGATTGAAAAGTTATTATTGGAATGTTGGAAGTAACAGATACCAAAGTGATTAATCTCAATACAATAATATAAACTAGTTGGATGAATGTCAGTCTAGAAAATTGTGTGTGCCTCAATTAAGCACGTGGACGCATGACTTAAATTAATCTTTCTCACTTCCTTCTCACAATTAAAGCCAGTTATCTATGGCCTACGGCCTAAACATTGTATTCTCAAATTTGTCTATACCTTTAGCTCTCGATTTAAAGATCGAATACATTTTTTTTTGGGAACTTAAAGCCTAATAGTCTTAGAACAGATCCATTTATGTACATCCAAAGATTGACGTAGATTGCCAGTATCAAGGATATATTTCCAATTTCGATTATTGCAAGCCAAATATCTTCAGTACCTATCAATTTTATTGTCAAGTTCCGCTTTGCTTCCTTTAGGCCACATAATACAAACGCACACTTATATACAATTGTGTATATACTTTTTCATATCTATCCTTAAATTCTTTTTTTGGGTTGTTCCATGTAGGTACATTTCATCGTGCAACTCACTTTGAAAAAAAATTCAGTGAACGCGTCCATTTGATCAGTCATCACTCTATTTTTGACGGACGAGACTATGGAAATGCCAATTTATAACAGTTATAACAGTTTTTCGCCATTAAAAGTGGCGCTTCTGCAACTTGAAGAAAAAGCTCTGGGTGCCTGAAGTTTGTGCACCAGCGGAGGGCCCCGGCCCTGTGGGACCATATAAACAGTACTTTAATAATCCAAAATTATTATAATTACATTTCCAGAGTCAATTTCATTTTTTGACATCTAATCCGATTATACAAAACGAATTGTCTGGCACTGGCGAAAATGTCCCATTGAAAGCTTATCTATAAAATTAATACCTATGACAAAGCATACAACGTGCAGCCACCCCAAGGATAAGCACGGTTAATCTGGCATATTATTTCTCCTAAAGTTTAACAATTTAATCTTAAAAATACCACCATTACAATTTAAGTACCAAATAGCATTATTCGAAAATGAACTTTATCGTAATTTTTCGAAAAGTTTGCATAAATTAACAGCTCCCCTTATCTCTCTACTGAGGCAAATCTGTGGCGATGGACCAAGTAGACAATTTTGTTGTTCTGATTTCACACTCTTCCTATGGTATGGTTTGATGTTACGTCACCGTACTTCCGTCTCTTGCAAGGAATTGTCAAGTCATTCAAAAGTAAAAATCTTGTCATTGAAAAGTGCATCTGCACTTCTAGCAGTTCGGATTTATTTATTAATCAAATTTGAATAGCTGTCTACAATTTTATCAATAAATAAAATTGACTTTGTCTTAAAAGCCTTTGTATATTTGTTTAATATCTTATCGAAATATCATTGCCTGAACTTCGTCATGTCCAGTCATTGATATTATAAGAACTATGCTGTCATACGATTTTATGTGACTCGCGCTGAACTCTTAAAAAAAACTTTGAGAAAAAGCATTTGTAAGTTTAATTGCGGATTCTTAGGTTTTTTTTTTTCTTATCATTAAACTATGTTTCAAAGATTATTTTTTTTTTTAGCTATAATAACTGCGTACTTTAAACGTCTAGTGATATTTGATCTTAATCATTTGGTTGCATCATTGGTCATGTTATAATAAAGGGTGTTTTTTTTAGACGTGTGATTTTCAAGAAGAAATAAAACGCATATAATTTAATGCTATGTCCAAGGATTCAGCTTTATTATAAGGATAAGGGTTTGCCATTACGTTTGAAAAATGATTTCGGGCAAGTGGCCGCCACGGCTGGCACGAATAAATTCCAGCCGAGAGGCCCAATTTTCAACCACTTTTTGCAGCAAATGGGGCCGTTTTGTCAGCAATAACGCGCCAAATATTCTCTTACAAGGCGTCAATCATCTCGGGCTTATCTGCATAGACAAGAGACTTCACGTAACCCCACACAAAATTGTCAAGCGGCGTTAAATCGCACGATCTTGGAGGCCAATTTACGGGTCCGTATCGTGAAACAATGCGGTTACCAAACGTTTCCTTCAAGAAATCAATTGTAGCACAAGTTGTGTGATATGTTGCGTCGTCTTGTTGAAACCACAGCTCCTGCACATCATGATTGTTGAATTGATCAACGAAAAAGTCAGTAATCATGGCTCTATAGCGGTCTCCATTAAATGTAACTCTCTGGCCGGGATCGATTTTATAAGAAGTAAGGACCAATAATCTCACCAGTCCACACAAGCACATCAAACAGTCAGTTGTTGTGGTGTTTCAACATACACTTGAGCATTATCATCACTCCAAATAAGGCAGTTTTGTTTATTGACGTATCCATTCAACCAAAAAGTGAGCTTCATCGCTTAACAAAATCCGCTTATGAAAATTGGGATTAACGGCAATCTTGTTTTGGGCCCATTTGAACGCAATTTGGAAGCGTTGTTAAGAGTATGTCTATTCATTATAAAATGGCATATCAAACTAAACATAAATCAAGTGACAGCTCTCAAAAAGACTTACTCCTAAAAAAGGATTGTCAGATTGAAAACAACACGTCTAAAAAAAACACCCATTATATTTTTCGGAATTCTATGCTTCCTAGAAACAACGTTTAATTAAATCTACGACCGATAGAAGCAACGTCTAAAATGTTGGATTGGTGTCTTCCATCGACCATATGTGCTGTGTGATTTGCTTAGTGGTTCGACCATTTTGAAAAACGACAAGGCTTAAACTTAAACACCATTTTATGAGCTAGTGTAATGAATCTACTAGTCAGAAGTCTATATCTGATGTCCTTTCGTGGAGGTAACCAACTTTCTTTCTTTTTCGTCTTCAGCCTTAGAGTTCATGAGCACAATTTTTGGCACCGTCCTTCGGGGAGCCCCCCGTTCAAAAGGTCATAAAAGTATGTCCGGGTGTGTCTGTGAATTTTGAGCTTATTTTTGTTTGAAAACAGCTTTGAAGTTGCTTCTAATTAACCTTAAATTTAAGATCAGTAAAGCTCAAAAACAATTTAAAAGCTTAAAACCATACCATGCAAAATTAAAAAAAAAAACGAAATAGTGAAATGCAAGTTACTTACTGAAGGGCGAAATATGCAAAGTGGTGTTTTTGCGAAACAACTATAAAAAGTTTAATAAAAACTTGCCAAACAAACATTGCGAAATGATCATTGCAAGATGAAAACCTGCAAAAAATAAATCCCCAAAATGATCCCTTCATAAAATTCCATAAAATTTATTACTTTCTACAACATTTTCTGACTATAACTTTCCTGTACTATAGTATAAAGAAGAATTTACGCATTGTTTCATTAATTTTATCTAATCGGAACTTATTTTGACTATAAAATACTTCCCTTGTTTTGACTGAATAATATTATCAATTAATTTTTTCATTATCAATAAAATGAATTGCACATTTTTAATAGTTCTTATATTTTTGGATTCAACCAGTTATTGCTTATAGCAAATAATTCTTCAATTTTATTTAGTATCTACGTATATGCCAACATTGATTAAAAATTGTATTATAACGGATACCAACACCTAAACGCTTGGAAAGAATACTGCAGTTGCTCCAGGCATAGATCAAAACAAAAGATCCTTCTAATCTTACTGGACAATGATTAATTAGATATTAAATACTTCAAAGCCGTGAAAGTGTCAAAATGTTTAAACTAACTTTACGGTTTAGTCTTTGTGCTCGTCTCTATTCACATGTTCGAATGTATGGACAATATAGCAGGGGCGCCATGACGTCTCGCCATTATATCGGTTCACCCGATCGAATCAATATCGAGTACCAAAAAATTGGACTTTTGATTCCATATTCTACAGAAGATATAATAATTAATTATGCACATATTCTGAACATGCAAGTATATCAAAATCCTTTCCAGTTTTTTTAAGAAGTATTCCAGGGCTTAGTTGACACTTGACATCATTCGGACTTTCATCTTCTGTTAATGTGAAAAAGTCAATATTAAATTTTTTGTTTATTTACTATTTTTGAGTTTGAAAGTAAATTTTTCGACAACTATTAATAAAAATAAGTTGATTCAAAAATAAAATAAAAGAACAAATTCTGGCTTTCAAAAAAGGTAAAACACTTTTAAGTAAGTGTTGCCATTTTTTTAAATAATTTTTTTTTTCATTTTAAATACTTTTTTTATAAAATGCACAAAAACATTTTCGTCCACGATTTCAATAAAGCTGCCATATAATGAAATAAACTACTCTTCATAAGCTTTTCTTCTGACATAAGTTTAATCACTGCTGAGCAATATTGAAAAAGGGCCCAGGCCCAGAGTCCATAAACTTTTACCCATGGTCCTTTATTTCTTAGCTCGTATGTATAATTAAGAAAAGATTCAGGTCTTAAAATTTACGACTTTATTAAATAACTCTCATTTTTTTTTCTAAAATATTTACTTAACACAAAAATGGAAACCAAATTTAAAAAAAAAAAAAAAAAATATCTAATTCAACGAGCAAATTAAACAAACCCAAAAATAATCTTAAACATTCTCATAAAAATTACAAATATTAAAAAAAAAAAATATGCACAACTGGATAGCACGAACTTCCTCTTATGTGCGATCACATTGTGGTTCTATAGTCAGAAATAAATTAGCTATAGAAGTCTCTATTTTATCCATTTGCCAAAACTTAGTTTAGTTGCACTTTGCAGGTAGAAAATTGTTTTAAATCAACAACATTAGAAATAAATTGATAAAAATACTTCTGAAACTGTTTTTTGAATCGAACGCGATGTTACCCATCTGATTTGTTATATAAATCTTAATTTATGAGAAAAAAAAATAAAATTTAAAAATCGTAGGAGCGGTTTTGTAAATATAAAATTTTTAAGAAAAAAAATTGGTTCGTCAATTATTATTCACAAAAAATTATAACTGACCTATTTTCGAAATATTGAATTTTCAAAAAATAATTTTGAATTTGTTTATTTGTTATTAAAATGCTTTTTGCGGAGTTTAATAAAAATCGACCAAGTCGTTTTTGGAATTTCGAGTTTTCAAAAAAAAAAAATTCAAACTTTTTTTTAAAAATTCAAATACCTACATAAAATTTTTTGAAAATTTCGGTACACAATTTTATTTAAAATGTATGGTTCTTTAGGAGGTGCTACTAATAACCATTTATTTTGTTTAACGGCAACTTATAACTATTTAAATTTATTGAGTTTTAAAAAAAAATGCTGTTGAGTGGATTTTCAGAAAAATAAGTTTTTCCTTTTTGGCCAAAAAATTTTGTATGTCAGCTACTGTTAGTTTTGGTCCTGAAAAAAAAGAAAAAAAACCGGTAGGGGAATGTCCAAAAAAACCCTAGGTACCAAGTTTAAAGAAAATCGACCCATCCGTTTAGGCTGTAGTCGAACTGACAGACAGACAGACGGACGTTTTTGCGAGACCCACTTTTTTCGACTTCTCTATCATTGTAATGCCAAGTTTGATCCAAATCTCGAGTTTGATTTTTTGTACGAATTCATAACTTGGGTGTTTTTTTAGACTGTGGTTTTCAATCTGGCAATACTTTTTTCGAAGTTGGTTTTTTTGACAGCTGTCACTTTATTTATGCTCAGTTTTGTTTGCCATTTCATAATGAACAACGCCTGAACAACGCACTGCAAATTGTGCAAAATGGGCTCGAAACGAGATTGCTGTTGACCCCGATTTTCACAAGAAAAATTTTTTCAGCGATGAAGCTCATTTTTGGTGGAATGGCTACGTCAATAAGCTAAACTACTGCATTTGGAGTGTAGATAATCCTGAAGCCAGTGTTGAGACGCGGCTCCGTTACATCCTCAAAAAGTCACTGTTTGGTGTGCCCTATGGGCAGAGGTCCATATTTCTTCAAAAATGAAGCCGGCAATAATGTTGCAGTCAATGGGGAATGCTATAGAGGCATGATTAATGACTTTTTCGTGCCTGAATTCGAGGATGTTGATGTGGACGAACCAAGGTTCCAACAAGACGGCGCTACATGCCATATAGCCAACGAAACAATGAATTTATTGAAGGAAACTTTTGTGTGAGCGCATTATCTTGCGTCGTGGGCGTGTGGCGTGGCCTCCAAGATCGTGCGATTTAACACCGCTGGACTATTTTTATTGCTGACATACGGCCCCAATTGCTGCAAAAAGTGGTCGAAAATTGGGCCTTTCGGCTGGAATTCATTCGACCCAGCCGCGGCTGCCACTTGCCCGAAATCATTCTTAAAACATAATAGCAAACCCTTATCTTTATAATAAAGATAAATTCTTGGCCATAACATTAAATAATATGCGTTTTATTTCTTCTTGAAAACCACACGTCTAAAAAAAAACACCCTTTTGTACATACATATATTCGCAAGTAAAAATTTCAAGGAAATCCGTCAAATATTTTCTGAGATTACGAGTGACAAACTAAATATTTGTTTCGTCTTTTTATTTATAATAGTAATGATAATGATTATAATTGGAAGGTCAATTGCAACTCAAGGGCCACGGAAAACGGTTACTCCAGAAATTTTACAAAAAATTATAAAAAAAAAATAATAATCAGATTTAACTAATAAAAATGGCATAAGACATTCTAATACAAACAAAGACATTTTATACAAAAAATTTCAAGGAAATCAATAAAGATAAAAATAATAAAAAAGATAAATATAATAATTGTCTAGTTTTTCGTCCACCGTGCCCTCATAAAAAAATTAACCTTTTAATATTTGTTTTTAGCTTATAATTTTATAAACATTACCACTCGCGCGAATTTCAAATAAAACTTCGTTGCCTAATGTAAGTCGAACTTGGAAATAAAAGCATTTTGAAATTCATTTGGCATTACATTCTTCATTTGGAATCGACTTAATACGGATCAGTTCTTGTGTCTTTTGACCCAAACTTTAAGAGTATAAGCATGAAAAAAATTATGATCTTTGTTTTGCAATGTTCTGCAGTACTTTGTATGGTCAAAGCCCATGCAGATGATTCTGAAATCACCGTGGCCATGAAAGAGTATGGGGTTATTCCGGATGTCATTAAGGAAGATGTTCCAGAATTATTGAAGGTATATTTTTATAATAAAACGCGTGTTTACACGAAAAATGATCCGAAAAACGTTTTTTTTTTTCTAATCCAATTTGGGGTGGCTGAAAAGAAAATGACATTCAGTTTTCCAAAGAAGGAGAAGATGGGTTTAAAGTGAATTGTAGAGTCTGTGACGAGATAAATTATGTATGTATGTGTGATGTTACACAGCCTCAAATAAAAAAATAAACAGTTTATGTTGAACTTAAAGACTGGAATTTCCCGAAAACTCTTCTTGGGAAAATAACTTTGTGTTATTTTCTTCTGTAAATTGTGTATTCTTTTTTTTTAAGTAGACTCATTAAATTTTATAAACAAGTGCAATAATTGAAAGAAAACATAAAAAATTAAAATCTATAATAAATTTTTTCAAAAGATTACATTCGAAGACAATGTGACAGCGAATATGGGAAATGAAATAACACCATTCCAGACAAGGAATCAACCGCACATCAATTGGAATGCAGATGAAAATGAGTTCTACACAATTCTGAATCTTGATCCAGATGCACCTGGGGCAGATGATCCCTTTAACGCACTTCTCAATACATGGATGGTTGGAAATATTCCTGGAAATGATGTTAAATCGGGAGACATTTTATTCGAGTATATTGCCGCTGCAACGGCCAAAGGAGCAGGATTAAATCGATATGTCATTCTTGTGTATAAACAACCAGGAAAACTTGAATTTGATGAACAGTATATAGATAATTTCCATTTTGAGGGACGGCAGAGGTTCAAATTTGAGAAATTTGTATCCAAATATGAATTAATTGGTCCTGTGGCTGGCAATTTCTACCAAACACAGTATGATTTGTATGTTCCTTTTGTATATGAAAAGTTAAATTGTTGCTTTGATTACAACAGATCTTGAATAAATTTAACAACTAGCCGTTATCATAATGTGTATATTAACATTCGTAGACGCACTGATATTTGTGTTAAAACTCCTGTCAAATGGCAAACACGACACACACCTTCCCCATCACAGACAAGAAAAAACTATTTTTATTCACAAATTCCTTCCAACCCAAAACAAATAATCGCTCGGAAATGGTGGAAAGGAACTCGACGTTAGTTCGAAAACTCGAACATAGAATTTATTTGACATATCATAAAATTGATCAGTGCCTTATGGCGAATTCCTTTCAAAAAAGAAATCGAATTTTTTCTAAACAGAATCGAATTTTTTCTGTCAATTGTAAGGAATTCGTGTTTCGTAAAAGAATCGATTTTTTTTTTGGTGTGATTGTGTTTGTGTTACTTGACAACTGCAATTGACGCAAAACGTCAAGAAATTATTCAAAAAAATAAAAGTCTGTTTGTTTTTGTTGTGAGAAAAATGTTTTACCAATAGAATTAAATTAATAAATAAAAGATATTAGCCAGCTTATACGGTGCCAATTTGTTGGTGCATTTTATTTTTTTGAACTTCTATTTGCACATATATTTTTAAAGAAAATTGTTATTGAAAAGTTTTCACCTGCACTGAAAGTTTTTAACACGTCTTTCACTCGCGAAAGCTATTTTTTTTTTTTTCAAATTTGTGTTTGATAATGAACAACGCACAATAAATTATTTTTATAGCTGTATTGACTGAATATATTGTTGAATATTTTGTTAAATTATGTAGAATTCGTTGCAACCAAAAAATAAACAACTCGTCTTCCTTTCAATTTGACGTATTAAAAATGTCAAGTCTTCATAGTGTGTGTGCAAATCAGTGAGAAATCTTGCTAAAAACGCAAGATCTGTTTTGACAGAAAAGAATCGATTTCGTTTAAAAAAAAATCGATTCTGTTTAGAAAAAATTCGATTTCTTTGTCGAAAGGAATTCGCCATTAGTTCTGTATAACTCTCGCATGGGTAAAATTGGTCGAGAAAAGATGAAAAATGGAACAAAACTCATGAGATTTGTTTCAATTTCCTTCGTTTCTCGACTGTTTTTATTGATGCGAGAGTTATGCTGCATTTACACGACTGACAAATTGGCAGTATTCTGGCATTTAACTGTCAAAAAAATGACAGAACAATGGAAAAATTCATTCTTTTGGCAGTATAGTGACAGAAAAATGCCAATTTGTCAGTCGTGTAAATGCAGCATTACAGAACGTAAGCACAGTTCAAATTATCGAGATCTCCGTCCGTCCAGAGTTCTCCGAAAATAAATGAACATGGTATTTTCGATATAACAGAGACATGTATCATGTATGTAGGTAAAGTAAGTGGATGTTGATGTTGAAATCAGTTTGACACGAAAAGTTTCTTATAGTAACATTGGATACATTGGAACTAATGCTAAATATATGTTAAGGTACCAGAGGGCACCACCTTGACCCTATATTTGTATGTATAATGTATGTACCTTATCGTTAAGCAATAAAGTTCTATCGACTTTTTAAATAATTACTTAATAACTATGCTTACACTTGTAAACTAGTTATTAAAAAAAAAAAGTACTTGACCATGAAAGATAGACTAAATGTCAATGTGATCCTCATAGCTTCTAGTATAACACATTATCAATTTAAAATATTTCCCTACAGCATTGACATTTAATTGATATTTCATGCGCCGCGCCATATAAGCTCAAGGAAACATTTTGTAGGAAGTATAACATATCGCATAATGATAGCGTTCTCCCTTCCCCCCCCCCCCCCCCCCCCCCCGTACAAATGCTAAATATACATACATGAATTGAATATGGGTGTATATGTATATGTAGCTACGCCATGTCTTTGACTTTTTTTTATAAACGAAACCTTTGACTGAGTGCGAGATGTCGTTATCATCTTGAAATTAAATAAAAACAAATTACAATTAAATGCAACATGCGTTTATTTTTTAACATTTAAATTATATGCTCTCTCCCCAACACCCATCCGCAAACCGCAACTATCAGTCTCGGTCTCAGGCAATTAAGATTGAACTTCTATATTCGATTAATATGCTTTTTTAATGGGCAATGATAATTATTGTTGTGTTTTATTGCCATCAAAAGAGCAGCATTATTAGCACGAGACATATAATATGTAGATAATGGAACTCCCGGACTTGGCTACATACAAATACCTACTGCGAGGGCCTTTTGTTCTATTCTATTTTAGGATTTATGCACCTACGAGTTTGATATGGGAAGCTGTGTTGTGTATGCCATGGAGGCACTATGCGTCACGACGGACGATAAGGTTAAAAGGATGATCCAGTTTTTGGCACCTCAGATTAAAATGGTGTAGGTAATCTTTAATTTGTTATTAAAGTTCTGATTAAAATTGTACTCTTATCATAATCGACAGAGAGAGGTACTTTTTATTTTATTATTTAATTGAAGGCAACGTCCGCGCCTGCCTTACCTCGTTTGACACTGTGCCAGCTCTAATCTAGATCGGTGTTAGCTGTGGCTATACTAACGTTCCGACTCATTCATAGCTTATTGGAGTTAAGCACAGCACAGATTGAAGATGATGATTAATCTATAACGAGAGAGTTTTTCGGGTCTTATCAATTATCGTATGCTTAAAATAGAGAGACATAAACTAAATGAGTACTTACGTATTTGTGTTGAAGTTCTTGAAACGAATAAACGGATTTACCACTTATAAGAAGGTATTCTTGTGGGCGGTGGTGATAAGGCCAGTATTTTGTACATACAATATACCTACACATCGCGGTATATTTCTAATTTGATCTCAATTATTGTTTTTTTTTTTTTTTTGTTATTCTTTTAATAAATTGATTTATATTGTTTGTTATTGTTTTAAGTCTCTATCAGGCATTTTGAGAGAGATCTATATACATAAATATTGTGCTTTTAATCAAAAGCACAACTATGGTTATCTCGTTTATTCTTGAATGACAGAGAAGGCTTCTTTATCAAAGGTGGGGATATTGAAAACATGATTCCACCATATAAAACTGATCAAAATGTTGAAATCATTTCAGTTTAATTACGAAGCCGTGTTTGAAAACAGATACATTTTAATTAAAAAAAAAAAAAATTAAAACATTTTTAGAATCTATTCACATTCTATTATAATTACGGTTAGAAAGTGATTTGAAAAGTGTGTGCTAAAAAGCTCTTTTAACGAAAGAATTACGTTTTTTCTTCTCAAAATAATTGACAAAAGTTTTCTTAATATTTTCTCGAGACTCAATAGAATCTACTAAAAATTTTAGAAAAAATGCAATTTAAAGTGAGTTTAAATGTTTAGTTTTTAATGTAAATTAAAATGGTTAATATAAGTGAGTTTTGTTGTTGAGCAACAATAAAAATACACTTTTTTTTTTAATCCCAAGCATAATTCATTACCTACCCTAATTTTATTTTTAATTTGAAAAGTCTAATCGTTCTTTATAGCATATAGTTTTGATTAATTCTCTTAAAGGAAATTCTTTTAAACATGAAACTGTCTTTCGGAATTTCACAGATCTATTTTTCGGTATTGTACAATACAAATTCTTAACTAACTTTAGATTTTCTATTTCTTGTTATTCAAAGATATTGTTCAAAAAAAAAAGGAGTCCATTTAGAAAGACCCTTGAATGTACTTGTACAGGTGGACCCAAACGAACCGACGGGATTTGAAAAATCAAAAATTTCTTTATATTAGGGTATAACACTTTTTTTTATTTTTTAAATACATTATACCTTCGGTATGCTGCAAAGAGTGATCAAGTTCACTTTTTGATTAAATGGACTTATTGATGCAAAAATGCTCCAAAACTCATTTTTTGTGTTGTACAAAAAGGTCTCTTCTTCAAGTAGTTTTGTAAGTATTGTAGCAAACCAAAAGACCTAAGTGGACTTGGTCCTTTTTCGTCAAATTTAAGTTTAAAAAAACAATCATTTTCACCATATTGGTAGGTACAAAAGATTGAAAACAAATAAAATACCATAAATAACGCCCCGATGATGATTCGAACTCAGAACAGGATTCTTAAATTTAAAATAAATAAGAAATTAACAAAAATTTGTATTTAAAAAAAAAAAAAAACTTGTCGATAAATATTTTATGCAGAAAAAAATTACATATCCAAACTCCATTTTATTTTTTGTTTAAACAAAATGTAAATAAATAAATTTTAACTAAAATTTTTGGTTTTATCTTTTTTAGAAATAATTTATATACCAGATTCTAGTAGGTATAACAATTAACAGATCGAAACTACTTAAAGATTTTTTTCAACTCACATAAGCTTTAAATCTTCAATTACTCAAAATCAACATTTAGTGACTTAATATCTTTTTGCAGCATACCGACCATTAATGTCCCCATTGTTTTATTTAAACGCCGTAACTACGCCGCGTTCATGATGTTCATTCTATGATTCGCAAAGTTGAGCTCTTTCAAAAAAAATTCTCCTCGACTCTAAGCAAATAACTAATGCAAAGATGTTTTCTTCTTGTGCTGAATTTAGCATTTTAAAATTAAGTCTTAACCCAAATTGAACCCTAGGATTCGAACTCCAAAAAAGCAGTCCTTTAGGTGCCAGTTATGGAAGTGACTCTAGACATGCCAATTATAACAGTTTTGGTTTATAAAAGTACTGCTTATGAACGGCCCTCTGCCGTTCGGTATACTTCAGGCACCCAGAGTTTTTTTTTCAAGTCGCGCGAAGCCCGTTAACGCACGCCCACTTTTAATTGCGAAAAACTGTTTAAACTGTTATAAATTGGCATGCCTGTTGTCTCGTCCGCCAGTTATACATAGCTTTCATTGAAAACCCCAGCAATTATTTTGAAACAAAAATGAAGCTGATGTCTTAAAATACAAATTTTTTGAAAAAAAATTGATTCGGGCTCAAACGTTGCAATGAAATGACGTTCAATTTTTCAATAATCATTGGTAAGGTAGTTCAATCATTGAAATAATAAAAGTAATTTTATGTATGTGAGCGTTTGGGCCAAAACGAAACTTTTATGTGGCAAGAATTAATAATTAATGTCATTTTTGTTTGGATGTTTGGAGTACTCTTTTTGCACTCCTTTTCACTCCTACTTCTCAAAAACCTCCGATTGGCTGTTCCGAGTAATGTTGTGGGAGTGATCTTCTGTTCCCAATTTCATAAAGGAGTAGCCGAGGAACACACACATACATACACATAAAGTTTTTCGTTGGATTTCTTATGTTCGGTTTCACAAATATTTAACAGGCTTTTAAATTTTTAAATAACGTATTTTGTATGGAACAAACGTCACTTAAATATTTAAAAGCCTGTTAAATAGTTAAAAGGGCTTTATGAAATCGACCATTAGTCCGCATTTACATTGCCCGATTTTTCCAATGCCGATTTTTCTTTGTTGTTGTAATCGTGTGGGATTTTGAGGGACAGCCGACACGTTCCACACGATTTTTCCATTCTCTCTCACACGATTACAACGGCATTGGCAAAATCGTTAAATGTAAATGCCGACTTATAAAAAGTGATAAATATCTTGAAGAAGCCATTTTGTTAAATGGCGGCTTTAGGTAGTGTGTGTGTAAATTTAGAAAAGTTGGTTTTTTCATATTCGATTGGAATTAAAAAGAAGTAGAATAGAGTAGACCGAAAATCCAATCGAAAACGACACAAGTCAGCACCTTCATATTGGCATCAAATAATGCACTTATTTTGATTTTTTAGTCCCTCAAAACCAAACATTAAAATTTTCAATGATGAGTTCCAATGAAAGCTATAACTGGCGCCTTACTCAAAATTATATAGGTATGTATGGTAAATTGTGATTTCGCATTTTGTTTTTGTTTTCGATTTTCTGAGGAATAGCTTTAGCCGTATTTGTATCCCCTCCAATCTCGGTAGTTTTCCTACTCATAAGAAGAAGTTCGTACAAGAACTCTCAATTTCTTTTTTTTTTATAAATTGATTCACTTAGTAAGGAGACAACCAAAAAAATTGAGAAAGATCTCTGAAATTTGAGAAATATTGACTGGTTGATTTGGTTCACGTAATTGTGATCTCCTAGGACTACGTCAAGTTTTTCATCTTGAATATTATACAATTTCAACAAAAAAAAAACAATAAAAGTGCAAAATTTTAAAGCATTTTTAGTATAATGCTTGGGTAAAAATAGGATTTTCCAAATTTTAAACGAGTAAGCATCGTACTACATATCTTTATAGGACGAGACTAGAGACATGCCAATTTATAACAGTTAAAACAGTTTTTCGCCATTAAAAGTGGGCGTGCGTTAATGCGCTTCGCGCGACTTGAAAAAAGCTCTTGGTGCCTGAAGTATGCCCGACGGTGGAGGGCCCTGGCCCTGCGGGGCCGCATAAAGAGTACTTTTATCAGCCAAAACTGTTATAATTGGCATGTCTGGAGTCACTTCCATCTTTATAACATTTTATTAAAGTTAAAATTTATCGTTTTAGTATCATACTAACTCCATTTCTCACTTTGACAATGACAAATCTGAAAAGGTATGTTTGCCTACTTTTTTGCACGAAATGTCACTGTTTAAGGCGCGTTCAGCTTGAGTTTCGTAAGAAAATAGGTTTAGTATGATCCTAGTTAAATAGTGTTTAAAACATTTTAGTAAAGAGTTTTCAATTAATTAAATCGTTAACTAGTCTTAAACCTTAACATCAGACTCTTTAAAATTTTGTGTCCGTAATTTAAAAAAAAAAGGATTTTTGTTTTAACCACTCCACAAAAGTTTCTCTGAAATTTTGAAAGAGAAGGATAATTTAATTTAACAAGATTCCTCACCTAGAATCCTAGAAAAGCTGTCTTTTTCTGTTTACTTTGCTCTATACCAGAGCAAATATTTGTTTCTTACATAAAAAGTGCAAAGTTTGAATCAAACATCAAACTTAAGATAATTTCAGAAAAGTAATTTTCGTCATAACTTCCACCTTGCGTGTGGCGTATCGGTCGGTCTATTCGTCTGTGAGTCTATAGAACATCAAGCAAGAGCATAAACTGGTAAACCGACTTGCTTAAATTTTTTGGTACAAAGCATTTGTACGTAATTCCCTTGAGGAAAAATTGCAATTTTCGTTTTAGATCATCTAGAACATTTAGCTGCCAAACTGCCATATCTACATGTTTTTTTTCAGATATTCTCGAAAATAGCTCTAGCGATTTTGATTATTCTTCGTAACTTTAATGTTTAAAGCGAACGGCTGGACTGATTTTGTTACAATTTTGTAAATATATTACTTAAAGAGTTTGTACATGTAGCTACAAGTAATAATTTTCAGGTTGTAATCAAAACTAACACCACAATGATCGAGAAGTCCAAAAAAATGGGTTTTGTCATGCCGTCCGTTGGTCTGTGCGTCTGTAATTGCATCGGTGCATCTGTGCGTCCACTGTATTTTGAGCTGGAGGCCAAACGAGTGGGTTGGTTTGCATGAAATATGGTACAGAGCATTTTTATGTGATTCCCTAGAGGAAAAATTTTAATTTTTGCTTTAGCTTACCTAAAATGGGTAGCTTGCTACCATACAAAAATGTTGATTTTTTCAAATTTTCTCAAAAATGGCTCTGAGGATTTTTATTAAAAAAAAAACAGCGTCTCAGGTTTTTGGCAAAAAAAAATCACAAAACGGAAATAGGCATTATGTTTTTTTTTTGAGAAAATAGTATTATTTTTGGGTTATACACGCATATCTTTTCCATGGTTAAACCGATTTTGTTATAATTTTGCAGTATTGTGCTTCTCATTAGGTCAAACAATATTGCGTTTTAAAATTATCCATAAAATTTGGCTTCACTTTTTTTTTTACTTGGAACGACGCAAGATGAAAAGTAATCAGAATATTCATTCGCGATTTAATTCTTTTCTTTTGTTCATTCTTGTTTGGTGGTGCTAATTTGCTCCGAACCAAAATATTAAATTATAACTTTATATTTTACTTTTAAACAATAATACATAAATTAAAAGTTTGAAGAGTTATACTAAATTAAAGTGTTTCTTTTTAGAAAAAATAAAACCTATATAGCTAGCTGACCCCGAAAACCCTTTTTTCTTAGTTCGAAAATTTTACGGCGATGGCGAAGAAGATTAAAGCCCATTTTTAAAAATCACGTCGTACGTCGCGCATGCTCTGAACGAAGCGTGTTCTGACTCTGAGCACTCTGAACTATTTTTCAGCATTTAACTCTGCCTGCTCAGTTATTTTATTCTGAGCTCATAGAGAGCACTCTGAACACGCTCAGAACACGTTCAGAACGAAAAAAGAAACACAAATTTGAAGCTCTGAACACTCAGAGCGAAAAAAGAAACACAATTTTTTGTTTGACAGTTCAGACTCAGCTCTGAACTAAAAAAGAAAAACGTTTAAAGTTTGCTTGCTGGAAAAATTGATGTTGATGCTTATACCACACGTACCTTTTTACAAGCTGAATTAACTGCCGAGAGTTGAGAGTAGAGATTATCCACATGAAAATGAGAATCCTCGGCAGCCATTTCAACTCGCCTAACAAGCTTGAATTGTTAGTTTGCAGATAAAAAATGAGAAAAAACTTCACACATTGACAGTAGGGATCTTCACACACCCCATTAAATTGTTGTTACAATTCAAACCTAGGTATTTATGGACGGGAGATAAAATTACAAAAACAACAATGTAAACAAATGGGTTTAGAGGGTCAAACGTACGAAAGATTCTCATCTTTATAATTGAGTATCTTTGGTTGAGAGCATGTGGGTTAAAAATAATATGGAAATGCAAATGGAGTTGGTTAATTCACAATAGACTTTTCAAAAATAAATGTTCTAATCACAATGGAAAATAAATAATAAAAATGATTTTTTTTATGAGGTCTCAATTTTTACGGATCTAAAATCATCCAATTGCTCAAATTGAGATGGCAAAATTTCTTTTTAACAATGCATGTATGCGACATAATAAATTATTAAAGATTAACCTTAAGATGTACAACTAAATTTAGTGGTTTATGCCAAGAGACTTTTGGTTTAGAAGTATACGCTAAACCTTGAGATGTACAACTAATAATTAAGTGGTTTATTCCAAGAGACTTTTGGTTTACAACCTCTAAACTCTTAATGGCTTCTGATCTACCAAACTAAAATAAAAACATCCTGAAATATAGGTAATTAACACTGTACAGAAGCTTAATCTTGTTTTTTTTTTTCCTATAGCAAATACATAAATCAAATAGCCATTATCAATTTTTTTTATTTATAACCCAACAAAAAATTACCTTATTTTATTATTCATCATTATCAAACAAAAAGTTTCACAAGACAAGCGCCAGGCGCATATAAATGAAGCATTGCCCTGGACCTCCAATTTGCTTTCCAATATGTACATATCTACATTTAATATTTTTGAGTTCAAAGTCTAAAATTGTGTCTTGTTCAGATTCAGACAAAACATTTTTCCTATCAATTTTTTTTAGTTAAATAGGATTTTTCAACTTTTGCAGCATTATCATTCTTAGAGGGGAATCCTCGGTCGAAACACAGCTCAACGGAATCTTATCGAACTTATTATCAGCTATCTGTTTCTTCCACGAACCCTGAATTATATTTTTTCATCAGAAATGTCGTGTCAAATTTAAAAATTTGTGTATAGATATACAAAAAAGGGCTTCAGGGTCAGAAGTCAATAATAATTGTGTTTTTTGGTTGTAAGGCCGTTTGCTGATATACGAAACTTAAATATTTGTGTTCAACTTATAACGTTTATGTTCTACTTTTTCCTCAGAGCGTTAACTGTCACATAAGTTCTTATGTTTAAATGGGCCTTAGAGTTGTAACGTTTAAAGTATATTTAGACCAAATTGACACCCACCACCTTTTCATCGATTTTAAGGCCGCGTATGACATTTTCTATAGGGACGAGCAAATTATAATTTTCGAATTCCTGCTAAACTCTCATCGATAGGTACATTTGATTTGATGTGAAAAAAGTTTCTACTCAAGGCGATGCATTGCCAGCATGCGAATTCTTCACTTCACTTAGCAGGAAGACTTTTTGGATATTTGTTTTACGATATAAGCTTTCTGATTGAAACAGTTACATACTGAGATGCAATTATACTTATAAACTATATCAAATTCTTATTTCAAGCTTTTTATAGCAATAGGGACATTGTAAATCAGACTGGCGAGCGGTGACGTCACAAGAGATAAAGTTCTGTGAACGACAAAAGAACTCAACTAAGGCAAACAATATGGCTTCAAACTTTAGCCTAGCCTACATTCTAATATCTGTACCTACAACTTTTCCTGATAACCCCTTGCTTAAAATAGAATAACGGAACTTAGCACACTATAATAGCCAAACTATAGATCTAACCATTTGTTTTGGATTTTTTTGTTAACTAAATATTAAAACGATGAAATTCTGAAACCAATAAGCTTTAACAAAATATCATCTTATTTATTTCTAGTTGATGCATTCTCAAGCCCTCTGCCTTCTAGTCATTGTTTGCATTTGTACTTTGGTGAATTGCCGCCCATCAGACGACGCAGACTCACTGCCGCCGCCGTACGACAGTGAATACAATGGCCAGCTGAGTGCTGAAACAATAAGGAAACTTCAAAAATGTGACATCGATCTAAATGTGATGGAACTTTGCATGCGTTGTGCAAAAGTAACAAAATCCCAAATTGTGTATCCCTTGTGCTGTGACGATGAGGACGAGGTACAACAATGGTGTCAAAGATATCTTTTCTTTGGACAAACGTCGTAAACAAAAAAAAAAAACGTTCATGCTAGAATCTAACCAAAGCATTTGATTCATCATCGATGCTTTAATGTTTTAAATATTTTGAATATTATTTTCTATACTCGTATTGTTAATATTATTATTTTATTATGCCATATTGAATATTTATTATACTTTCTTTTATCATTATTGTGGCTATTTTTTTTGTAAATATCATTTAAAACACTTTTTTTTCTTCATCTCTATTTATTTAAGGTCAAAAATAAATTAATGTTTCTTAAGTTAAGAATAAGAAAAAAATGCTATATTGATCTGTGATCTTGTAAGAACTCTAGATAAAATTGTCGTTTTAAGTACTAAATTAAAAACAAACAAAAAAAAAACACAAAATAATTATATAAATTATGTTATATAAAAAATAAATATCATTTTTAAATTTTTCAATTTTAAAGCTGGAGTTTCATTTATGTATTTCACTTTTTGTGTTGGCTAAATTTTTTTTTGTTTGGCAAAACAATATGCACAAAATTTGATGTGATTTTAATTCAAGCAGATTGATTCTCTTCAGTGCTGATTTTCTAAAGACAATTTTGTGTTTAAAGATCAGCTATATAAAATAAATATCTTTCTGTAATACGCGGCCAGGACCGGTTTTAGACATACATGCGCCCCTGGCGAAATATTTAGTGGCACCCCTCCTCTCAGGTGTTGTTTTTTTTATTGACGTTGTTCATTTTTGGCTCTGAGCAGAGGCAGAGCGATCAGAGCAGAGCGATCAGAGCAGAGTGATCAGAGCAGAGCGATCACAGCAGAGCGATCAGAGCAGAGCGATCAGAGCCGAGCGATCAGAGCAGAGCGACCAGAGCAGAGCGATCAGAGCTGAGCGGTCAGAGCTGAGCTTTGAGCAGACTATGACCAGAACCACACTTGAGCACTGTCATTTCATAGGTGTGTCTGTCAAATCACTTAAAAAAACAAGTGAAGTTGGCTTCGCTCAGCGTTTCGCTCGATTTGCTCGGTCATTTTATTCTGAGGTAATTGAGCAAGCCCTGAGCTAACTCCGATGGAAAAAAGAAAAACACTCAGCGCTGCCACCCTATAGATGATTGAGCGCAGTATATATCAGAATAAAACGCAGTAGATTGCAATATACCGCAGTAGATCTAACAATATACAAAAACAAAAATTCAGTTCATTTAAAATACATTTTATTTACGAATAAAAACAAGAGACTCTGGAAACTTACCAATGTCTTCTGTTGACGACATTTTGTAAATAATTTAGAATAAATAACAATAAATTAAATAATTTTGAAAATCACCACACATAATTTATTATTGTGAACTAACCGTCAAAAAGAATTGCTAGTGACATTTCAAATGACACTTGATATTAGGTCTGTTTGGTATCTTTTTTCAGCAAAATGTGTAAAACACCAATGTGAGAACGAATTTCTCAAAAATGGAAAAACTTACAATAAATTTAACATACGCATTGAAACACTTTTGTGTAGAAAGCGTCAGAATTTTACTCCTCATATCAACAATTGCATGCATCACAAATTCGCAAGTTATCCAATGGAGGGAAAATTTTTTTCACTCTCGATGTGCTCTCGCGTTGCAACTTTTTCGAGTTAACAAACAGGAATTTGTGACAAATTGTGCAATTTTGTGAAAATTTGTGCCAATTCGCAAGACATTTTACCTTACCAAACAGACCTATTATATTGTACTATTGTAATAAAATTTAAATCGTTAATGTTATAAAGTTTAACCTTCATTCGAAAAAAAGTCAATTAACACAACAAAATCGAAAATATAGGATAATTATTATAACGTTAAAAGTTGAGTTAATTCATTTTTTTGGAGATTAACTAGAAATTAAAAACTAACCAGCTCTACACGAAACAACTTCAAAAACGAACTCTACAATAAAAAAATATCTTAAACTATGTAAATTTACAAAAAATGACATTTCATTTGGAGAATTCAAACATACCTACGTATTTAAAATTTTGGATGGACGCGTTTAGAGCTAACTTTGGATAACAATGAAAATTCTTAAAAAGGGAGTAGATTTGTATTTGTTTTGCTGCGCAGTAGATTTTCGTTTGGGACTAAGCGCAGTAGATCTGCTGCTAAAGGAGTAGGGTGGCAGCACTGTACACACTTTGTATGCTCTGATATGTCTGAGCTAAAAAAAAAAACAGAATTTTTTTTGACAGCTTCGTGATCTGCTCTGAGTTAAAAAAAGAAAAACGCCATGGGGCATATTCATAGTCACTTTTAAACTCCAGTTTATCATAGACCTGGGTTTATCCTATTAAAATAACATTGAATAAACCCCAGTCTAAGATAAACTGGAGTTTAAAATTGACTACGAATATGCCCCAATGTGTTAAGTTAAATTAGGTTAGCAGGGATGTTAATACGGTAAACCTCACTCCGTGAGGTGAAAATGAGGATGATGGGTGAGGAAGGGAGTTAGTGGAGCTTAGGTGTGGGTATGACTTATGAGATGCCTCCCTGAACCATCCTGAAATCTGAACAAATTTTAGATGTTGCTCAAAAAAATAATCTCCAAGGGCTGTTTTTCTAGTTCTAACTAAGCTAGAGCATTCACAAGGGAAGTGCTAAGAGCCCCCCTCCGCCTCTTCATTTTGACACCCCCTGCCCATGTCAGATGAGCTGATACCCATTCTGCTGGTGTGACTTCAAATTGAGTTAAAACCTGTTAGGATTCCAACCAAAAGGCGTACTTGAGCTCTGCTTAGTTCGAGAAGAAAATCTGTTTTTTTTTTCCTTAGAGAGGTATGGCCATATTTTTATTTATTCTGTGGTTTTATTAGATACCCACCTACAAATTTGCCTCGGAACTTCCCTGCGATGGAGATTTTCTGTAAAGTTTTTTCCTATTCAAATTTTGTTTCTTTTTCTACTTTTACGGTTTTCAAAACAAGAAAGCTTATTTTTTCATTTCTTTCTTTTCATGATATTGTGAAAATATATTGGCTATTTTGTCCTTAATTAGCAAAAATAAATAGAACATATGTAGGTAGATAAAAAAAGAGTTGTGTCTGTTAAGACTTTCCAAAAATTATAAAACAAACAAGCCAATTATGAAATTCGAACTTCGTATTGTATCTCAAAAAGTATACGTCGTATGGTATTGTATTTGAAACGCATATATTATAAAAGTCATACGCGATGAATACGACTTCTTTTATAAAGCCAACACCTATCAAAGTATTTTATTATTTAAATGTAAAATTATTGATATTAATACTTTCATTGTTTTCAGCTTAAATTTTGTTTGTTTTGCTCAAATTGTGATGTGATTACCAAAATTAAATAAAAGAAATTAATTCAATAGAATTGTTTTTCTTTGATGATATGGTAATGAAGGTCGAAGGGAAGACTTATTAACAATTCGGAGATCGATTCGAGATAACTATGATCCCATATGAGCTTAGAGGTTTTTACGCTTCCTGGCGGTGCTCTTTCGCTTGGCACCCTATAGTTCTGGAGCCCCGGGGTTGCCACGTCGTCTACTCCACCCTAAAGCCGACGCTGAATTCGACAATATATACAAAAATATAATAAAAATTGTTATAATTTCAAAGATTTGTTTATTATACAACATGCACAGTAAATTAGAGAAAAATGGTAAGGAATCATGAACTCGTTCTTTAAATTGCTTCAACATTTCCTAAAAAGGATTCAATCTCAAAATTAGTAAACCCGTCTGAATTCCTGAAAAAAATATAAATTTATGCAAACAAAATTTCATAAGCCGTTGGAGCGGTTTCCTTATGAAAATAATTTTTTAGTTATAAATTTTGTTTGACATTTAATAAAATTATTATGCCATCTTTAAGGATTTATTAATATACAACTTTAAACTTTATTTTAAAAAAAAATTCATCTACTAATTTTCGACATCTTTATTTATCAAAAAAATCAAATTCCAAAAGGAAAACCATAAAATCGAAAATAAAAAACCGTTCTGTGGCAGGGCAGGTACCTACCGTTGATAACCGTTTTCGGGAATTTTCTTTTCCACCGAAATGCAAACCATACCTACATACAAGCAAACACAAATTTCCACTTGCTATATAGAGTGGGCCATCTATGGTGTTTTCTTTTTAAATCATAAGTTATTTTGACACTGACAGCTTTTTCCCGATCGAAATCTTGACAGAAAGTCAGTATCATACCTCCGCGAAACGAAATGAGTCGCTTTAAAGCCTAGTATGCTGCTGATGCCAAACGAAAAATCCCACATAAAAATGACACAACGATATCATAAACGAAAAATTTCGTCCTCCTTTTCGTTTTGCAGTACGCTGTTCGATGAGCGAAATTGATAATAATTGTAGCAGATTATTTGGAGAGGTCTCCGCTCTTTTTTCGCACTCAATTAATTGCCCGGACCATTAATTGTGTGCGGAAAAGTGACATTTGAGGTTTGTTCGTGTTTGTATTTGTTTTTGAAAATGGTGACGCTCGCAATTGTCATTTTCTCGCTGTGGTTTTCGTAAGCATTTCGCTGTCGTGTTGGAGACCACCGAAAAAATTCGTTTCGCATCAGCAGCGTACTAGGCTTAAGCTCGAACAACGTTGGGAAATATTGAAAACTTATTTCCAAACTGAGTGCTGTGTAGGCCCTAACGAAAAATCATCTTTTCTGACAAGGCGCACTTTCATCTCGGCGGCTACGTTAACAAATCAAATTGCTGCATCTGAGGCTCCGAAAACCCGCACTTTATTGCCAATGCATCCACAGAGAGTGACAGTTTGGTGTGGATTGTGGAGTCGTTGGACTATTTTTTCTTTGAAAATGAGGCTGGGAACAACGTTTCGGTCAACGGTGGGCGTTATAGAGCCATGTTAACCGAATTTTTTTTCACTTAAATTGAGGATTTGGTAGACCTCTGGTTCATGCAGGATGGCTGGCCATGCCACACAGCCCATGCAACAATCGATCTTTTGCGCACCAAATTCCCAACTCGTGATATCAGCCGTCTTGGCGATGTCAATTAGCCGCCTCGGAGCTGCCATTTTTTTCATGGAGACCAGTGACCGATGTTATGCCAACAATCCGAAAACGATTGAAGCACCTAAGGCTAATATTATTCAAGCAATCCGTGAGCTACAGCCCGAAACCAAAAAATTAGAGTGACAGAATGCGCTACTGGCGAAGCCAGCCGAGGTAGCCACTTGAACGAGCGAAGTTGTGTTCCATAATTAATGGGAATGTTTGCTCTTATATACATGGAAAAAAAGTTCATTTTATTGCATTTTTAAAAAGAAACGTGATTTGGCTCACCCTGTATGTACATACGTATACGAGCATAGGTACTAATGGCAACTTATGGATTCGTAAAAAAAATCAAACTCGAGATTTTGATTAAACTTGACATTATGATGATAGGGAAGATGAAAAAAGTGGGTTTCCCAAAAAGGTCCGTCTGTCTCTCAGTCTGTGTTTCTGTGTGTCTGTTAGGCTACGGCCTAAACGGATGGGTCGATTTTCTTTAAACTTGGTATACCTAGTGTTTTTTTTTTTTGGATATTCCCCCCGACACGTTTTTTTTTTCATTTTTTACGACAAAAAATCTTAAAATGGTGACACTGCTGTACGTCCGGCGATTTGCAGCTTGTGTGCTGGAGACATCTCCTGTGCGGTTTTCTATTTTGCAACAAACGTGAGCTACACAATCTGCACAAAAGCCACAAACAAACGTAGTACGCGTCTATAGCTGTTTTCCTTCGGAGGTGGCGAAGTACTTGCAAGTACTTTGCTAGCCATTTTGAATGGAACGCAACAAAAATAGTTTTCCTACAAACCTCATCTACTCGCGATGAAAGCATGAGTAGATGAGGCTACTATAGATTTTAGTTTTCATCTACTCACAAGTATCTTCGCCAACTCCAAAGGAAAACGCCTTATGATGAGACGATTCGGAGGTATATGCAGAATGCGCCTAGGCCTTTTGGACGTTGACATTCTTGAAACCTAAAAAAATTGCTTCTATTTATAAAAAAAATAAATCAATTGAGTAAGTATTACGCATAAACTAAACTTTGAACTTTTTTCTTTCTTACACGACAGCAAATTAAATATAGGTATATTAAATACAAAAATATTTATATCTATATTTATTATTTGAACGATCTGATGGCACGATACTAAATATAACAAAAATTGAAGTGGTCTCATTCGTAATTTGCAATGTGTATTTACTTATCATTATCAGGAAACATTATAATTTTAATAAATATTCCGTTAATACTGAAATATAAATCTAAAAGACCTTTGAGCATGTCTGGGCCTTGTGAAAAAAAAACTTATCATTTTTCAAAATTTAGACATGCAATCATTATGATGGATAAGAATAAATTAAGGGGTGAGTGTTATTATGTACGTTATAGCGCCATTCAAAGCTTCAATTATTGTTGATTGTTGGGAAATGAGAAATTCAAAAAATTAAAATCATTGATTAAGAAAAAAAAAATGTTTTCCAACACAACCTTTTCAACTTTTAATCTTTCAAGGGCGCTGCAAACATTCGAACATGGCGGTGCTAGTGAACTTGAAGCTAGTACCACACCTACTATATGTTCGAATTGATTTAAACTTGTCGGCGGGCTGGTTCAACGTTCCAATACTAATGTTTTTACTTGTTAGTTAGTGCAATCAAACCAACAAATTGGTCTAACCCAAATCAAAAGTAGGTAATGGCCGCGTTCGGGCAACTATCCAAATCTATCCGGATAGGTTTGTGTTGTTGTAATCCTTTGTTGAAAAACATCTTGTGTCAGCTGATGCAACAACAACTCAAGCTATCTGAAAATTTTAAGGATAGGTGGAAACTATGTACAGGGTGTTTTTTTTAGACGTGTGGTTTTCAATCTGGCAATACTTTTGTCGGAGTTGTTTTTTTTGACAGCTGTCACTTGATTTATGCTTAATTTCGTTTGCCATTTCATAATGAATAGACTGACGCCTGAACAACGCTTCCAAATTGTGCCTAAATGGGCCCAAAACAAGATTGCCGTTGATCCCAATTTTCATAAGCGAATTTTGTTAAGCGATGAAGAACAGGAGCCAAAATACGGCATCAGTGACTGATCGAGTGAGTGCCATCAGTGATCGAATGAACGAGTAAAACCTATGGGAATGATGACTCCATAACGTGAGCGGTAATGCCAAACTCACATAATTCAGTCACGTATTACTCGATAACTGATGCGGTAATTCGGCCCCAGAACTGCCTTATTTGGAGTGATCATAGTCCACAACCCATTGTTGAGACGCCACGCCGTTACATCCTCAAAAAGTCACTGTTTGGTGTGCTCTATGGGCAGAGGGATTCATTGGTCCATATTTCTTCAAAAATGAAGCCGGCTATAATGTTAGGTAGAGTCAATGGGGAACGCTATAGAGCCATGATTAATGACTTTTTCGTGCCTGAATTGGAGGGTGCTGATGTGGACGACCTTTAGTTCCAACAAGACGGTGCTACATGCCATATAGCCAACGAAGCAATCAATTTATTGAAGGAAACTTTTGGTGAGCGCATTATCTCGCGCCGTGGGCCTGTGGCGTGGCCTCCAAGATCATGCGATTTAATACCGCAGGACTATTTTTTGTGGGGTTATGTGAAGTCGCTTGTCTACGCAGATAAGGCTAAGACGATTTGGAAGAGAATATTCGGCGCGTTATTGCTGACATACGTGGTCGAATATTGGGCCTTTCGGCTGGAATTTATTCGTGCCAGCCGTGGCGGCCACTTGCCCTAAATCATTTTTAAAACATAATGGCAAACCCTTATCTTTATAATAAAGCTAAATTCTTGGCCATAACATTAAATTATATGCGTTTTATTTCTTCTTGAAAACCACATGTCTAAAAAAAACACCTTTTACTTTAATTTTTGTATCAATGTTCATGTTTGCGACTGGCTACGGACAAGTTTACTATATTTTTCGAACATGGCACGGTCACCCCTTTTTTCCCACAAGTAAAGAGTTTTTCAATAAGGGTGGGTAGAGTAGTGCTGTGAGGTATTAACAAAATTCATTTTTTTATTTGAAAGGCCAATTCAAAAAATGTCCGCCTCGGCTTCTTACGGTGGCACGGATCCGAGTGGTCCAATTTTCAATGACTCTTCCGAATAGATCCGGCTGAATTTGAGTGATGGCCTGTGTTATGCTGGACTTACACGACTGATAAATTGGCATTATGCAGGCATTAATAGCGAATTCCTTACAACAAAGAAATCGAATTTTTTCTAAACAGAATCGAATTTTTTCTAAACAAAATCGATTCTTTTCTGTCAAAACAAATCTTGAGTTTTTAGCAAGATTTCACACTGATCTGCACACACACTATGAAGACTTGACATTTCTTATACGTCAAATTGAAAGTCGCTGAATTTTTGGAAGACGGGTTGTTTATTTTTTGATTGCAACGAATTCTTCATAAGTTAATAAAATATTCAACAATATATTCAGTCAATACAGCTATAAAAATAGAAGTTCAAACAAATAAAATGCACCAACAAATTGGCACCGTATAAGCTGACTAATATCTTTTATTTATTAATTTAATTCTATTGGTAAAACATTTTTCTCACAACAAAAACAAACAACCTTAATAGTTTTCTGAATAATTTCTTGACGTTTTGCGTCAATTGCAGCTATAAATAACACAAACACAATCACACCAAAAAAATCGATTCTTTTACGAAATACGAATTCCTTTCAATTGACAGAAAAAATTCGAATCTGTTTAGAAAAAATTCGTTTTTTTTTTTTTGAAAGGAATTCGCCATGTGTCAAAAAACTGACAGAAAAATAGAAAAATTCATTCTTTCATACCAACTGACAGAAAACTGCCAAATTGTCAGTCGTTGTAAATCCAGCATTATGTTCACCTTAAGGGTATCGGTCGATTGTGGTTTATTCGCATAGACCTGCGAGTTATAATGGATTTATATGTATCTGCATCTGCAAATTTGAAGAAAAGTAGAGCGGGATGGATTTATGCCAAAAAATTAATGAGTGAAAGAGAATACCATGAAGATGAAAATGTACGTCTTTACATCTGCATTATGGCGCTTCCTATAATCTTCATCTATGAAAATCTCTGCATTTTGGTCTTTCTCTCTCTTCAATAAATGTTACTCTTATATCTTGCATCTCTGTTTTTTTGCAGAGCTCGCATGAAGATCAATGTAAATCCACTATTAGGAAACCCCACAAGAAAAAGTCTAGCGGGGTCAAATCGCATGACCTTGGTGGCCAATCACATCACCTCTGCGAGAGATAATCTTACCCTCAAATCGTCCATTGTGGCGTTTGCTGGGTGGCACAGATCGCCGTTCTGTTGGAAGCACATATCGTTCACATCCATATTATCCCATTAGAGCCGGCAAATATTGGTTATCACCGATGGGTAGCGCTATCCGGACTACGGACTCCCACAGACACCGACGATGTTTTCGGTTGATCTTGCATTTCGTTGACGCAAGGGCGTTGGCTGATTGTTCACTGAATCGCTCGACTCAAACTTTGGATAATCCACTTGGAAGGACAACCATGTTAACAGTAAAATGGGCGCAACGCACGTATCGTTGCCCGAAAAGATTTTGATATTAAAGTTTTATCAATCGGACGTTCAATCGTGTAACTGTATAATAAATGTGGTAACTGTATAATAAACAATAGATTTGACAGATGTCACCAAAACAACATGGCCACTACATGCCGCCAAAATCTACCCGCGCCAATTGCTTAACCCTATATTTGACACCGGCAGTTACCCTTCAATGTTCAAACCACATCAATTCAAATATCAAATCAATACTGATTCTGTGATAACGATGACGCTATTTACTATAAACTTATTCTATTTCATGAAAAATTGTGTAGATATACTTATATTACGAAGTTATACTATTTTTGAATTAATGTTTTCAAAAACGTAGATTCAGAAAAATAAAATCAAGCTCGTGGGGATTTTAATCGAAAGTAAAACGTTAAGTACGTAATTCAAAGTCTTCGGGTTTGCCCTGATTTTCTTTTTTTTTTAAATTAAAATGCTGAGCAATCAAAACAGCCCCTACACTCCTACAGCGAATGGTCCGTTAAAAACTGATAAGAAGGTCGACATTATTTTACAGGTGAGAGGTGATTCAACTCAATGTTATTGTTAAGAGATCATCTATAATTCCATATGGATTCGATCAATTTATGGCTCAATATTTTTAAAGCTGTTGTTGAACCATACTCCTCAATTTAGTATAAATGTAGGTACACTATCTTACCACGTGGCCCTTTTGAAGCCAAAAAATCAGAGTCAATCAGACATCAGCTTTGAACTTTGCACCGAAAATAAACGAAGCGAAGCTTATCACGCCGAGAAAATAGTCCACGGATACTTAATTGTAGGTATAAGGTATACTAGACATATTTAGACCAATGATGAGGCTTAAAATAAAAACAATTTGTCAGAAGTGCAAATGGATTATATTTGTGAAATGGCCTTGATCGTTGAGCGTGGGTGCCAAGCTACCAAGGTCATAAAGAATTATAGAAAGTCGTTGCAGAAGGCCAGTTAAAGTAGATAACTGACAGGGAGTGTGAGACATTCTTAAAATTAAAAAGAAATGTGTAATAATATAAAGGTTAATAAATTAATTGTGTTGTTTATAAAATTGAATTAATAATACCTATATTTAGGTAGGTAGGAATGTTCCTACATATGTACCTGTTTTAATTAATTTGTTTACAAATATTTTTGTGGTCTATTTAAAGCCAGGGCAAAGGCTACGATTTACAAATCAAATAACTTAAATTATACATTTACCAAGTCATCTGCTATTTATAGATGCCTTGCGTTCAAGAAACTATCCGAAACAGTAGGTCTGTTTCTTTATGCTTTTGGAAAAGTTTGGGAAAAAGTTCTAGCTTTTCGATGTTGTTGTTGTAATTTTTGACCAGAAATAAAAAGTAAGGAAACGCATTTGGGCTTTTTATATAAAGACTATAGTATTTACTATCATGGGCACGAAATTTGTAGTCTTGCGTGAAGCTTGTGGCGGCGCTACAGTTGCCAGCAATTCGATGTTAAGATGTTGGTAAGGTGAAGGGTAGGGTAAGGAATGAAGAAGACTCGTAAGAACGAGAGAATCAGCTGTTTAAGACATTGCAAAGAGCATGATAAGGAAAGGAAAACGAAAAAAATATTTGTCCTGTCTGCTTTGAAGTTAGGTATACAAAGTGTATTTTTATTTGTTTTGAATGTACGAAAAGAGTTTTTTGTTTCTATTGCTTATGCGAGTAGGTAAAGATCATATAGAAAGAAGGTAGTCCTGTAATATAGGTATTATGGATCACAGATTAGCCATATGCAGATGAGAATGTTTCGTACGTTTCACCCTCCAAAACCCATGTGTTTACATTGTTGTATTTGTAATTTTTTCCCGCGTCGATGAATAGATGTGAATTGCAACAACAATTTAACCAGGTGTGTGAAGATCCCTACTGTCTATGTGTGAGGTTTTTATACACACATTCTCATTTTTTATCAGATATCTGACAGTTCAAGCTTGTAGGCAAATTAAAATGGCTGCCGGGGATTCTCATCTTCATGTGGCTAATCTGTGTTATGGATATTGTTTTTTTGCTCTTCGGTTGGGGGGTAGGTAGGTATTTATTTGATTTTTGATTTTCATGTAGTAAGGGTTGATATTGGAATTGAAATTTTCATGAAAAACCATTTCCAGTCGGCTTTGCTTAATTGAAAAATTCAATTGCAGAAAATTTGTTTCAGTTAAGTTTAGTCAATGATATATGTACATATATATAGTCAATGAAATATACAAAGCTCGAGGTGTACTCTCGTTTTTTGATAATTTGTGCAAATTCGCCAGAAATTTCACGTTACCGCAAAAAGACATATGGTCGATTTCATTAAGCCTTTTTAATTATTTAAAAGACTTTTAAATCTTAAAATGACGTTTGTTCCATACAAAATACGTCATTTTTAAATTTAAAAGCCTGTTAAATACTTGTGAAACCGAACACTATAATGTTATACGTGAATATGCCTGTTTGGCATTTTCGTGCCAGTTTCCCGAAACTGGGTTTATTTCCTATGGGTTTTGACCTTAGAGGATAAATAATACAGAGTGCTTGTTTTCGAATGCGTACCTTTCATAGGGGTCGCTGTTCAAGTTTCGGTCTGAGTTTTCTGCACATTGGAGAAAAAAAAACTAAAAAAAAAGATATTGAAATTTATAAATAATAAACAAGCACTTATTAATTTCAAGAATTATTTCAAATTAGAACAATTTAGAGAGAAAATAAACAAATTATGACTTACAATTGATATCTACGATATCTTCAAGACTTTATCGAAACCGAAAGTGAAATAGCGCCCCTTATCGCAGGCAATCGCAATCGACAGAAGCCTATGTCGTTTTCGATTAGATTTTCGGGCAATTCTACTCCTTTTTGATTCCAAACGAATATGAAAACATCAGTTTTACAAATTTAGACACACACTACTCAACGTCGCTATTTAACAAAATGCCTTCTTCAAGAATTTACCACTTTTGACAAGCAGTCCAACTCTACCGAAAAGCTTTATATGAAGGTTTTATAATACAAATTCTATATACTACTGAAATACATCAGCCAAGTAGAAGACTTAGCACTATTTAATTGGACTTGCTTTATATGTGTGTTCGTCGTCTACTTATTTTTTTGGAACAGAAAAACAGTCCGAAAATGTTATTCGGAAGTCGGAACAGCTAATCGAATGCTTTTGGAGTAGTTGGAGTGCAAAAGGACAAGGATTACTCCAAACGTCCAAGCGAAAACGACATTAGACAGAATGTTTTTTTTCTTTGATTGTCAACAGCAGGGCTGCGAATTTTTGAATTAATAAACATAAAGTCATAAGCTAGCAGCTGACATAAATTAAAAATATTTAATACATCAGCTAGTTAGTACTTGTGAATTAAACAAAATTGAATATATAAGCTAGTTTTCTAGTGACTTAGGAATTAAAAAAAAATTAATTCATAAGCTAATATTTAAATTTTATTTTATTTGGTTATATACGGCGATTCACTCAAAATCCTTCAAAAGCTTCAAAACCACTTTCATTTATAATTATGCACTTAAAACAAGCCTACGAATTTCCAAATTAAGACACTAACTTGCTTATGAATTAATTTTTTTTAAATGCATAAGTGAGCCACTAGCTTGTGAATTAAAACCAAACTTAAGCTAAGAAGTGAAATAAGCTTTTGCAACCCTGGTCAACAGTGAAAATAACGTTTAGATGAGTCCGTTCAACAAAATACAGTATATGCTTCATTTGGTAAACCACTGGAAGATTCCAATCCAGTTCCACAGTCGACTTAAGTTCCCCATTTTAAGACTTTAGGCTAAGTTTATAGGAAGCGTAGTTGGAACTTAAGTCACCATCATCGGAGACTTTCTGTTTTTATATGCATTTAGTATTTTTTTTTTAGAAAATTGTTCATCCTGCCTAAACGGGGGGACATAGACCCCCTTCATATAGTAAAAAATGCTTATTTCTTACCCCTCTAAAAAACTATGATTTTTCACCACCTTAGTTATCGTACTCGTGCCCACACATACCGTTCTCAATTTGTGGAAATGTTATTCCCTTATTTGACCTTTTGTGGGCGCTACTGCGTTTGAGAACAGCTACGTTACGTTGTTAAGTGAGTATATCAAGCTGCATGTGAAGTGATAATTCGCAGAATTTGGTCCACAAAGCCCATCAATATTTATCAAGCTTCTTGCCATTATTGGTTGAATTGATTCATCAGTTCATGTTCAATTCACTTCAGAGTTGAGCATTCAAGTTTGCCGTGTTAGTGCTTTTCGGAACGAGTGAAACCAATGATAAAATAATATTTGTTTTATAAGCTACACATACACATCTTAATCATCTCCATCTTGTGTTTTATTCTTCAACAAAATACAAAAAAAAAAACAACCAATATTTTTACTTACAGTTTATATGTATCTTTATTTTTTTTTTCAATGTTTACAGTTACAATGGTTCACTTTTCTTTAAAAAAAAAAAATAATAAAAATATAAAAAAAAAATATACTAGATAATAAACTATTTTAAAAATTCTTTGAAGTACTATCCTTTTTTTTTAAGAAAGTAATGAATAACAATATAATAACCACAAAAAAAGTAAAATAATTATTTGGTGAAAAAAACTTCATTAACAAATAATTTGAAGTAGGTACATAGGTACTTAAATAAATGATTTTTATTTATTTTGTATAAATTTGATTTTTTACCGCTCATCGATCACTTTTAAACGTTTGTCTCTCACCATAAAGTCGTGCATTTTCTAAGCGAAACAAATGTGCATTCTCATAATAATTTCTTTCCCACCATGGATAGAAAGAAATCAGTCACAAAACAACATAGTTACAAAAAAAAAAAACTGCAAAGAAAATTTTATAATTTTCTTTTTTATTTAATTTTTGTATCATTGTTTTCACCGAATGTTTAATTTTGAAACTTCTTTTCTTCTGAGGGTAAAAAAATAAAAACTTTTAAATAGGAAAAATATATAGTTTTTTGTTTATAATAAAAATATATGAATATATGTGAGTGTGTAGGCGTTTTTATTTGTGCATACCAAATTTTAACCATTTTTTTTTTTTTTTATTTTAAATTAAAATTAAGAAAAAATATAAACAGAACAACTAAAACAAAAGAATTAATTGGGGTTTCAAAAATATTCTATCTACTTTAAGAATATATATGAATATTGTTGCCAGCCAAACAAAAGAAAAAATAGAATAGTTAAACAAAAAAGTTATTTATTCAGAATTGTAGTTAAGTTGAGAAAAATAAAAAAATTAAATTAAATTATATTAAATGAAAAAAAAAAGAAAAACTATTTAAGAAAGAATAGTTCACTGGAATAGACATTCATTTTTTATTTTGTTTAATTACTAAATGTTAGTTCATTTAACTTACCCTGAGTATCGGTTTGTTTTATATTCTCTTTCAAAGAGATAAAAATATCATAAATGGCACCACAAACCGTTATTTTAAGTCTTCAATATCACCTCAAAATTTAAAATAAAAAGACAACCAAGCAAACGAAACGAAACGAAACGAAAGCATGCAGACGTTTCTTGTTGTTCGTTTTTTTTTTTGTTTTTTGTCTTTTCGTTTTGCTTGATTCGACATTATTTATTCCACTAAGAAGCAAGCACCGTTCATCATCCATCCATCATGCGGCTTAGTCTTCCAAATGCATATATTTACAGTCCTTATCATCACACTGACCCATCAATTGATATGGACACACAACACCGTTCGGATTTATATGCCTGTGACAAGTTGTAGATACCCAGAGAAAACCATGAAATAAAAATAGGAGAAAAGAACGAAACACAAGCAGAGAAATATGTTCCAATTTTGTAATAATATCAATTTTAAAAGAATAGCCAAGAATAGATTTCTTATAATTTTTTTTTTTTTTTTTTCAATATAGCTACACATTACTGTTGGATTGTCTGTTATAATAAAAGCTAAAGCTGTTTATAAATAGAAAATAATTAATTGGTTGTATACATATTTCATATTAAACAGACAATCCTCGTTGCTGTGCATTGATAAGAGATGCAAGTGTTAAATGAGACCAATAAAATAATTAAATTGAACTTTTCTTTCAACAGTCAACTCTGATGGAGTGACATCGGGAAAGATATATTTAAACAATCGATTCTGATAGTGATGAAATCCGCACCCGATGTGTCCATACTTTGTAAAAATACTTCTTTGTAAAGTTGCATAGCTATCGAAAATTAAAACCCATCACTCAGTTGACTCATCTATAGGATGTCGGTCGTGCCGTATAGTCTTCCTTTTTCCGAGGAGATTACATATGCTTCTCACTTCACTGCTTTAGTTCTGATTTGCTTGGGGGGATTCATTTCGTGAACTCAGAAGACGTCAAAGCACCCTTTTATTACATTTGCTCGAAGCAAGTAAGAATACAAAGTTCTGCTTATTTTCTTTGACATTTGGTCCCAACAAAATTCTTGAAATATATTTTTTGAACATATCCAAATTTGCTGAACAGAACGCGGTTAACGAAACAACCAACGATTTTTGCAATGTCTGGAACAGGATTTACTATTCAGAAAATACGACTCAGTGAAACATAGCCTCGAGGGTTGAAAACACGTATAAAACATTAAACTACACCGCGCGGATAAAATTCATCGAAATATATCAAAAACAAAAAAACGTAAATTCAATTTATTTTTTTAGAAATATTTTTTGAAAACTTATCAAAAAAATAGTAAAGGAGATGACTGTACAATTACGTATCAAAAAGTCGACACTAACCGATAGCTTTAGGCAACTGCTGTTGGAAAAGTTTTTTCAGGTTGCTATGATAAGAATGTGACCACTTCTGGTTGCAACTGCCTCTTCCATGCATGTTGCACTCAATCAGAAGCCTCTTGACGAAACAAGCGGTTGGACAAACTTTTGTTGGCTTTTACCATGAGCACGACCACTTTTTATGAAAAAACAGGGGTTTTTGACACCTGACAACTGATTTATGCACAATTTCGTTTTCAAATTTAACTTGGCGTCAGGAAAACGCTTCCAAATTGTAAAAATTCATTTCGTAAATCGAGGGACAGCCCGCAAGACTCACCGTGCATTACTTTTTGACATGGATTACCAGTCCTTCTCCCACGCTCGGGGGTAATGCTTACCGAAGTTCGCACATGCTATAACGAAAATATGCAACGCACCCCTCACACGCCACGCCACACAGTCTCGTTTGGAACAATCATATTAGAGTAAATTAAACTGAATTTTGAGTTCAGCTGTTGAACGAAGGCAAGAGTGCATAATATGGAACAACTGTGCTTTAGCGCAACATGCAAGGAAATACTTGAATTGCCGTTCAAGATCTTCTGTTTTTTGCTAAAATACGAGTATCTAACTTTACATCATGTAAACATAAACCAAGTTAATGGTTTTTCCTAAATTTTCCGCTCATCCGTTTCCAGGCATGCTCAAAGGTCTGATATACATACATACATACATTTTTAAAACACTTAATAAACACTTAAATAAGGCCTCCTGATAAAGATAATACAAATTTTAAATTAACAATCGGAAATACCACTTAAATTATTTTTATCATGTCGTCAGATCGTCCAAATTGTAAATCAAAGTTTATTTCGATTGCTGTGTGTGAAATCAAAAAAAAGTTCAAAGTTTGGTTATGCGTAATAAACTCTTTGATTTACAATACATTATTACTGTTATTAGGGATAATCATTAATGCAATGTCGAATATTCCTCGCAAACTTCGTACTCTTGGAACACTATGGTTGTGTAGTTACCAAATAGCATGTATAACATGGGATTGGCAATGTTCAACAGCTCCGAATTTCGTCACCAGTGGAAACAACAACTTAGGTATCGTAAAAAGGCGAAGTTTACCTCCGTATACTACGGTAAAAAAAAAAACAAGTTCCGATACCATACTATGCCATGCTTATACCATTCTACTCACGTGGTATTAGCATGGTATAACATGACACCCAAGTTGTATATTCTAATACCTTAGTATCCGTACCACGAGTGTATCACGGGTATAAGATTATCATCTCGTAAATCTCCTTTATAAAATTGTATGGAATTTTACTCAGCAAACGAGATAATAGATATGGTAAACTGACGCAAATGTCAAAAGTTAAACGGTTATATGTACATATTTCGTTTTTATAGTTTTGAAAATGTGAAGAAATTGTCATCAAGAAATCAAAAAGAAGGAGTTATTTGTGAATAAATTTAAGAAAATATGTGAATAGCTGAGAATTTAAATTAAGATGCAAAGTGAAGCGACAAATTGACGGAGCAAAACCCTGAGATCTGATAAATATTGTAATGACAGGTGTTTTATAATCAGCTTTTAGAGGAAATATTCAAAATTAAAAAGCGATTTATCGCCAAAAAAAATCGATGTCATCGAGATGAATCCCATAATAAAAAAAAATATAATTTACATGTACGCGGTTCAGAAGTTGTAATTTCTTTAAGAATTATACTCAAAGGCACGATTACCCGCCCACCCATGTTTAGCGCCACACAATTTTATTTACATAAAGTAACGGTTATTCCGATGAATGTTTTTTTTTTCAAGTGGGTATGTAAACCATAAATTAAAGGGAATCCATCAAGATCATTCTGCCCAGCCCGGGAATCTGAACTAATCCCTATAGCACCGTATAGCTAGACTTCGTTTTGGCCGAGAATATGCTTATTGGACGACTGATCAGTGGAAGAACGTACTGCTGTTAAGTGAAAGCAGAGTAGCGTTAAGTGGCCAAGAAGGTCGTCAGCGTGTATACAGACGACGAAATGAGAAGTTCGCTCCATGAGCAATAGTGAAATCAGTGGACTTTTAGGGAGGCTCGTTAATGGTATGGGGAGGCATCAGAGGAAGTGTGACTACTTACAGATATGTGGAAGAAGTTCTCCAGGATCACGTCGTTGTGTTTGCGCCATTTAATGGTCAACATTTTATCATAATACAAGATAACCCCCGTTGCCATGTCGCCAGATGTGACACTGACGAGGTCTTGACGAGGTCGGTATTCAAACTTTATCATGGTCAACTCGCAACCTATACACCACATATGGGATAATCTTTAACGGCGTTAATCTTAAATAGCTGTGGTAGAGGAAAGAGACCATAATATACATCAGTCAGATATTCAAAACTTTTTTTTTTTGGAATTACAAATAGGCTTCAGGAAGTCATTAGAGCTAGAGGAGCTTATACCCATTCTTAAAAAAAATGTGATTAAATATAGACCAAAATTAAAAAAAAAAAAAAAATAAGTTAATTTTATCAAAAGTTATTAATTACCATTTTGTATTGATAAAGATGATAAAATCCATGTTGTGACAACTTTAAAGGGGCTATTTTTATTACTAAACATTTTACACAATATACCCCATGTAAAATTTACTTATTATTTAACAAAATCTGCGGTAATATTATAAAAAAAACGGGTGGGTTGGCGTATAATTGTGCCGGTGAGTGTATTTACATAATGTATCCACTTCAATAAAGTAGGTTAGATTGGGGGTGGGGGTTGTATGTAATTGCACATTTTCCTACCAATTCCAAACTGTTTCCAATCGCACCAACATATCGCATCGAATAACAACACTATTTAAACATTAAATCTCTTTTAAACATCGGACGGCATCTATGTTGCCCCTTCTTATTTTCCAAATTGTTATTTAAAACACTAAACTATTCAAAAGAAATTTTTTCCTGTTGCCTTTTCCTGATCGCTATAACCAGCTTTTAACTGAAGCAAGATAATTTAATTTATATTCATGTTGTTGCTTCACTGCCCGTCAATACCCTGAAAGAAGTATAATTGCAGAATTACTTCGTAGACACTGATATTGGAAAGTATGGCACCCAAATCAAAGTGCTTAAATAAAATTGAGCCAAAATACTATCAAGAATTCATCATTTCTCGCAAGATATATTCAACCGAATGGCCTTGCTAAATTTCCAAGTTAACTTCAACTTATTAAACGTCCAAAGTTTTGCACTCAATTAGGCGCCATAAAGCAGATTGCCTTTGTTTGAAAAAAAGACAGACATTTGGAATCACATTTGAAAATGAAAGTTGCGAATTGGAACAAGGCAGTTTGATTTGAACTTTTCTCAATATAAACAGAATCTATTAAATATTGATGTACCATTTGATGTATGAAAATTTCAAATTGCACATTTCTTACCAACACACAGCAATATTAAGTTAAACAACAAATATATAATGTAGAAAGAATAATAATAAATTATATAATAATTAAATTTTACACACCTCTCGTCTCTCAAATGACTCAATGGAGAGACGTAATCTTGTAATTTAGCACTGCCCACTTGTTCACCACCATTTTCTTCTTCTTCATTATTCTCATCCATATTTGTTTGTTCGGGGGCTTGTTCATTATTATTATTATTATCACCAACAGCAACTGGCTGTTCCAATTCTAATGCCTCCTGCAAAAACTCATTACAAAAAGTCAAGTTAAGTATAAAAATCAAAAAACAAATTCCTTATAAATAATATGATGGAAGAAAAAAAAAAATGGTAGAAGTTGAATCTGTTGTAGAACTACACCCACTTCGTGTCCATTTGTGGTGGAGCAGGCTTTTTCATCATCATTTTTTGAGAATATTTCAGGTACAATTGTATTATTCACATGTTTTTCCATATCTTCAGGCACAAGTTTATTCAAGATTTCAGAACTTTGGCTATCACATGTAGGCACTTCATTTTTAATTATTGCTGCTGATGATGAGGATGATGATGATGATGACGGCGGCAGCGGCAGCGGCGCCGCTGGCATTGGTGGCATATTATTTTTATGGGCGGGTAGTTGTTCATCTAGGAAACTATTAGCTGGTGTTTGTATTTCTAATAAAGTCTTAGGATTCTCAGGAGGAACAACAACTGATGAACTTTTGGTCGGAAGCTTTTCGTCTATTGAACTTTTTAGATTTTGAGCAGGTGCAATAATTTTTTTGGCATTATCAGGTAAATTAAGACGGTTTTGATCTTCCATTAATTCCACATCACTTAATTTCATACTATTTACAAATTTGATTTGTGCTGCAAGGTTTTTGGATTTTTCTGATATTATTGATTTTTGGTCATTTTGCATGCTAAATCGGTTTGAAAAAAATAAAAAGACAATTTTTTTTAATTTTTAAGTTTTTTTATCTTATTTTTAATTAAAAAAATTGGCAAAATTGTATATTTCAGAAGATTTAACATTACAGTCGAGTTAATGGTAGACATCGGTAGAGGTCAATGAAAACTCAATGGATAGATTCTAAGTTGTATTGATATTTTTTGAAATATTTGTGCCCCAAGCTTTTAATAATGTAATATTTTTCAACAGGTTTTTGTCGCAATAATTCCACACTTTCCCCTGGGGGAAATAAACTATTACTAGGGTAAGCGAGTGTGAATGTGCACCAAGGTTCGTGCTGAACCACGATTTAAATATAATTTCGCACATCAGGTATAACATTCGCTTAGATCAGGTATAACATTTTCTACTTTGAAAATAAAGCGAAGCAACGCAAGCACGGATCAACTAGTTAAAAATAAATTGATTTCACAAAATCTGAATTTACCTTTGCGATAGAAACTATTCGATTTCTTAAATAAATCTAAATTTATGAGAAACAAATATTAAAAATTTTTGGGTATGTGTATGACGAGACTGTGTTCAACAAAACTTATTATCAGTACATGGCTTATGGGCGAGATTTTTCCAAAGCAGTGGCGCCTGATGCACTTTCACGATACTGAATTGGAAAAATGACACTAAAAAATTTAGCAAGCCAATGACTTACGTACACGAATTGTTGTTGTAATTCTCCGCAAAAAATCGTACACTTCACCATGACCGTTATCCCACTGTTGATGGGATACTGATGAACGATCGCACGTCGTCGTCATCTACGCCGTATATATTGAAATTTTGCTCATCCAAACAGAGTAACCTTTCCCAATTGCAAGCAAACTGAAGAGCTTTTTCAATGGATTTTATTAAGGAGCTTTCTGGGATTTAAAGCTTTTTAGAACAAATTTAGAGTGGGTGAATTGTGAGGGATTATTTATAATTTAAACTAAGGAAACCCTGTGAGAGCTTTAAAGAGGGAGAGGTTTGTGCAAGCCAATGCAACCAGACTGAGAGGCAAATGTCCTTTCTTTTCTGTACTGAAAAATTTTGTTGAATAGGAAAATGCCAGTTTATAACAGTTTTAACAGTTTTCTCCATTAAAAATGTCTAAACGCTTTCCGTGCGAATTGAAAAAAAAAAACTGGATACCCGAAGTATGCCCACTAGCGGAGGGCCCTGGCTCTGCGGGGCCACTTAAACAGTTTTTTTTTATAAAATAAAGCTGCCATAATTGCCATATCTAGTGACTTTCTTTTGAAATATCGAATTTTCAAAAAAAAATATTTTTTAAATCAAAAACATTTTGTGCAAACTGTTAAATGAGAGTTAGTTAATTCTGCAAATACTTTAATTCCGAGTTAACTCAAAAGTAGTTTTTTCAGTGGAGAGTTAAATTTAACTCCTAGTTGTCAAAAATCTATCGAAATCAATGTTTCGCTATCGAATTCCAGATGGCGCCACTATGAAAATCACGCTTTCCATAATGTCGTACCTCGATTTGAATAGACACGCATCTTTCAGAAATGGACAAGACGAGACATGCCAATTTATAACAGTTATAGCAGTTCCTCGCCATTAAAAGTAGATGTGTGTTAACGCACTTCGCGCCACTTGAAAAAAAAACTCTGGGTGGCTGAAGTAAATTCCAATTATAGATACTAACTATTGAGAACGATGTTTTGTAAAATAATTTCCTACTGAAGATCGTAGAATGTACTAATTTTAACCGACAGAAAAAAAAATTAACAAAATCTAAGAAGCAGTTGGCGATCAAAATAAAGTGGTGTGGTAGGTACTGTCAAATTTTGGTCCTACACAAATTCTCCAAAGAGAAGATCAAGTTAGAGTGTGAAAATTAAAAATACTCACTCGAAACTTCATTGAGGAGAAATAATAGGCTACGTTAAGAAATCAGGGAAGGACATCATATACCAAAAATTACTTGAGGGTGGTAAAGGCCGCGATGGTACTAGTTATGTCGTTTTCCTTAGTCACTTTAGCTCTTCTCGTTCCCTCTTTTTGCACCAACAACACTACAAAAACCTTACATTGCCTTTTCGGAGCGATGTTTTGGAGTTTTTTTTTTTTACAAATCCTGGTTTGATTAAGGATTGCATTCTGATAACACTTAGGTAACCACATAGAGTATACATTTCGTCGGAGTTCTTGTCCAACCGAAAGCTCCCAGAAACTAATATGAATTAACCATTCGATAGTGTTTGTGTTAGTTTGGGACGACGAATTTTCGAGTATTCCTTTGGAATCAGAAACAGGAAAACGAGAACTGGGGCTTACAACTCTCAATCATTGCGGTGTACGTGTTTCCAACAGGAATGGAGCAGACCTTACAATTTACTGTCGAATCCGCACGGCTAAGGTGAGAGGCACTTTTTCATGACATTTGGAGGATTTATTAATTCGACTTTCTGTTTTTAGGTGGCAGATGCTGGGATCCGCACTAACCATTACTACCACTAACAACTGCATCCCAAACACGAATGATAAAAGTTAAACAATTTAGCCTAGAACTTTCTCAGAATAATTAAATTTGAATAGCCCTATCTCATTCTCACATACCTGTAATCCGGTCCAATTACATTCTTTCCCAGAGCTGTCACCGCTTTATTGATTTTTAGTCTCCTCGTCTTAAGTGATTCAATCTCTCGATGAGAACTACAAATTTCTGGGTAAATTTTTGTTATTTTCTCCTGTTGTTCCTTAAGGTTCTTCTGCACATCTTCCATTTCCTTTCGTAGTTCACGCAACCGTTGTTCATGTTTTAATTTTGCCATTTTAGCTTTTTTCGCCACCATAACCATTTCAATGCTCTTATCCAAATTGCAAATTATGCTGGTACTGGAAAAAAAAAACGATACAAATTTTTAACGAGTTTCAAAATTCTTGGATATCATGGAGATTCTAAAGAGAATTCTCGTTATAAACTTACCCTATTTTGCGATATGAATTCTCATATAAGACTAAAAGATTTTCTTTGGAAGATTTAACCACGTTGTCGTCTTGCGATCCTGGAGAAGTAGATTTTTGTGGACTTTTTACACATTTTGGAGAATTATAAGGTTTTTCAATCATTTTCTCAGCTTTTATAGGTGATTTTGGATTTTGTATCACACTCGAAGGAGGCTTAGTTGCAGCATTTTTCATCAAAACTTTCCGAACAAGGCATTTACTATCACCATCGGTTATAGTAGTCCTTAAATCTGATGGCCCTGCATCGCTAGATTTAACATGCACTTGTACATTTTTGGCTTGTTTTTGGCGTTCGAGCATTTTCATGCGATTTATTAGACGACGATACTCCTGCTGTGAGGCCTCAGGCAAATGTCGTACGGCCTTAAATACAAAATAAAAGAAAAACAAAACAAAAAACAAATGCGTTAATCTAATCAAACGTTACAACTCACCACTGGTGTGCTATTGACTGCAGCAATTTCTTTTCCCTCAATTGGCTTTGTAGTGTTATCCGAGACCTTCGAACGAACATTTTTCAAAAACTGTTCCAATTTGGCTTCAAAGTAATCATTTACAATCGACTTCTCCACAGATGGTTGTGGTGTTTGTGTTCGACTGATTATTGGTGAACCAGATCGAGTTGGTGTGTCGCACGGTGATTCCATTGGCAAACTTATCGGACTTGCTATATCATAATATTCATTACCTATTGTAATACTTCTGTTGAAAAAATTTCGAACACGAGAATCTTCATCTTCGTCCATATCATGAACGGATAACTCTGAGTATTCACTTTCACTTTCTGAAACTCTCAATTGGATAACTAATTCTGGAACTTTTGGTATTTCAACTGTTGTTATCAAGCGATTGGTGTTGGTGTCATCGATTCTTGGCTTCTTTGTGGACACAGGATGTTGAGGTAGATTATCGATAGTCTTACGCTTTAAATCTATTGTCTGTTGATTGATTATTTTGTTAGGTTTGACGATTTTTGTTCGAGTTGTTATTGGCTGTTGATTTGGAAGTTGGATTTTGGCTATAGGTTTTGGTGTAACCACATTCGATGTAGATGGAAGTATTTTTTTCGGAGTAGACAACTTTTCAACAATTGCCAGCGGTTTTTCTGTAGCTTTTTGAGTATTTGGTAATTTAGATTCTTTGTGGGTGATTGGTGGAACCTGATTTTTCACATCTACTGTGTTTTTCTGTTGAATTTGAATTTCAATGGATTTTGTTCCCAATTTAACTTGACGTGTTTTTGCGGCTAGCATCGATTTAGTAGATTCAACTGATTTTGAAGAGGACGCAAAAGCAGTTGGCTTTTCTAGTGATGCCAGAGAATCTTCTTTCTCATTTGGAATAAGTAACACCTCGGATTTTATTGCTGTATTTGAATTAACGTCAATTAAAGTTTTGGGTACTGGCAGCATAGTTATTCGATCCGATTCCACATTCGAATTGTTGATAACTGAAACTGTATCTTTGATGGCTGATCCGAGGTTCGTTTGCAGTCCAATATCCCAACTTTTATTTTTATCACTATGAGTAATGTTTTGGTCGCTAACTTGACTGTCAACTGCTTCTATCGTTCGAATAGGAACCACACCTAATAAAAGCTTATCGGGTGTTGCTTTCGAAACTTTTTCCCGGTTAACATCTTCCTCTGGAAGCGATTCCAAAATAACTTCTTCAATTGGACTTGTATTTGAGGAATTTTTCACCACATTCTCTTCTACGTTTTTAGGATCCACAATTGTCAATGCAGTTTTGGTAGAAACAATTTCATCTGAAGTTGTTTCCAAGGCCTCCTTAAGGTTTGTTGATCTGCTTCCACTTTCTACAGCTACATTTGGGTTAATAACAGTTGGTTGTTGTCTGGTTTCCACAACGGAACAGTGTTCGTGTTCTTGTTTTAGTTGAATTACTTCAATTTTCTCTAGATCCGCAACTTCCACAACTGCATTTATAGTTTCATCTACACCTGGGGAAGTTTCTTGATTTTTATTTTCAACTAAGACTTTTGGAACATCTTCAATATGTTTAGGATCCATATCAACTTGATTTAATGAAATAGTCTCGGAGACTTGATTTACGCCCGATTTAGCTCCAACATCCGTAGGATCAACTTTTCTATCATTTACAGCCGCCTTTGTTGCAAGTTCTTTTCCTGACTTTGATTTATTACTTCTACTTCGATTAACTTGATCCATTTCTTGTTCAATTTTTACAGACATGTTTGGATCCACATCCACAACATTTATCTTCTCTTGATTGCTTCCAATTACATCTGATATCAAACGTTGAGCCGGTAGATTCCCAGAAATGATTTCAGCTTTAATTTCTACGGTCTCAATACAAGCCATTTTTCTCGAACCATTTTGAGTCGTTATTTCTTCCGCTGAACTAAGTTTTAAAGTATCGTTTTGAGTGCGTGGGGTTTTTGGAAGGATCATCTTTTCAATTCTAACAGTTAAATTACGACGAAAAGTTTTTGAAATATTAGTTGTTTTGTTGTTTTGGCTTGAAATTGATTTCAAAACATTATTCGAAGACGTTTGCATCGCTGGAAGAGTTTCTTTTTTAATGAGCTTCTTGATTGGTTGACTTTTGACAGCAGCTTCATTGTCATTTTTGGTAAAATTCTTTTGATGAACTTGGACCAATGGGTTTTCTTTAGAATTTCCTTTTTCCTGATTTATAAAAATTTTGGGATACACAGTGTTAAAACTTTGGACATTTAAATTGTCTTCGAATTTTATTGGGGCTCTTAGAGTTTCTATATTTCTGACTCGAATTCCACCTGAAGTCGATATATTTTTACCAATTTCTGATATACACTCCTCAACTCCTATGTTCACTTTGGCCATATCTGATATTGCCTGAGTGAGGTCTTTCTCTGTTTCGTATGCAGTTTTCAAGGGATAAATGCTTTCAATTGAGGCCTCCGTAGGACTTGGTGAAGCATTTTTACAAGTAAGTCGTCGAACAGCTTCTTTCAAAACGCTAGCCGATGAATTTTTTGGCTTGGCTTTCTTTTTCATATTACTTATGAGGAAATTTCTTAATGTCTCTGCTTCAAGTGATACATCTGGATCAGGAGATTGTACCTGGACCACTTTTGGAGGTTCTTTTTTGACAATTTTATTTACTTTCGGTGAGTTCATCTTGGCCAGCAGCAGTGCTCTTAGAGCTAATTCTTCTTCATCAACTTCGGAATCGAAATTCTTGGGTGAAACTGATGCATTTTCATATCTCACATCTGGAGCCATCACATGGCTTTCTACGTTGTTGTTGTATCGAATGGGAGTTGGATTATAAAGCTCCTCGTTGATTCCAATGCTATTTGGTAATGGAATTTGTTCAATTGGAATCCATCTGTCATACGATGGCAATTCACATTCACTATCGCTATTCACAATGTCCATGTCAACCGGTTTTGTGTCGATGCCTCCATCATCGCTTAGAATCATCTTTGGTGAGGGAACTGGACTGATTTCCATACTATTGCATGCCTCTTGATCTTCTATATTATTCAATGAATTCGATTCACTTATGCATTTATAGATTTCATCAAAATCCGAAGGCGAATATGCTACGTTTTCATTGCGTTTCTTACGAACCATATGTTTCTTTAATACTGCCGATTTAAGAGCAAGAATTCTCAATTCTTGTTCCTCCAAGTTATTATCATCTGATTCGGCTTTATCTTCAACAGGTGAACTTGGCTTTTCTACCTGTTCTTCCTCCTCAACGACTAAAGTTTCTTTGGAAGGTGATTCTTCTACAGAAGGCACAAAATTGAACATATCTGTGTTTTCTTTTTTCCGAGTCAAACGATCCTTTAAAGACGCATGCTGTTCAATTCGGTGGGTATTTCTCGCTAATGCAACACGCAGTTCATCTCGATTAAGCGAGTAATTATTATCACAATCAGAACTGTTGAAGTGTTCATGGCTATCATCATTATCAACATTGTAGCTCTCAAAGTTATTGTGGTCATCCTCTGTATCACTGACATAATGCTCACGTGACTTTCTTCTTGAAGCTTTAGCGGAATGTGTCTTTTTATTCTTTCGCTTACGTTTAGATGAATGTGAATTATTTGCGGCAACTCTTTCATGGAAAAGTGATAGTAACAATTTATCAGATTGACGGTATTGTGGTGCTGGAGGTGGTGAGGAAGAACGTTTTCTCCGACGATGACTGCTACTGCTTGTGTGGAGTAGTTTATGACGCGATGAAGAATGTTGCATGGATTTTCGACGCTTCGAAATGCGTGGCATTTTAGGTGCTGGTGGATACTCTTCATCATCAGATATGTTAATTGATACAAGTGGATATCGGTCAAGATGATGTGAGTCTTTCTTTGGATAATCTAAATAGAAAAAAAAAATGTTTTTTTAAAGGTTATTGATTATGTACAGAAACCAAAGTTTATATATCATTTCAATAGAGGCTAACAGAATTTCAGTATTTTTTGCACTAACACCTGCAATTATATAAGAAGCTTTTTATGCGCTTATATAAGATAATGCATGCAATCATGAAGACGCTTTTGAAAACATATTTTTGAACATCCATCCTATTGAGGCAGTGATTTAGCTTTTTGTATTTTTCATTTTCCATGAACCATGACTGCACTTGCACATGTGTTGTTATTTTGACTGACGATATGAACGCAGTTTGGAAAAAAAAAACAGATGTTATGGTGAAAGAGTATACACGTGTTTTGAAGGAACGCGATGCGTCCATGGGTCTTCTAAACCAAACTCTTCTTTTTGAATGTGCTAGATACCTACCTAACCAAATAAAAAAAGTAGGTTCATAATTTTTAGTGTTCTCAAAAAATTATAATAAGAACTATCTTAGCGTGCGAAAGCTAGCTAAAACTTAGCCAGATAAATAAGTCTGTTGAAGTCTAGGTCCAACACAGTGTTGCGCCTAGTTTAATACAAATATGAATGAGGTAATCAGGCAGTCAGCACCGCAATGAAAAAGTTATTACCAAGGTACCAATTGTCTACCGCACAAATTCACAACTTTGTAATTCTATAGCAAGCTAATTAGTTAATTTCAGTAAAATATATTTATCAAGGTCAATACACGCGAGTTAATCAAATCGAACAACAACGAACTAGCTATATGCGAATTACAATAGAAATAGGTGTATTCATAATCTAGACAGGTAAAGGTGATTGAAATGAAAAGGCCCCATCCACCCCACCCCACCCCCCCTCCACAATTATAACATAGCTATTAAAAATTAAAATTATTTTTAAAGAAGCAAACAAAAAATCGTAAACTTCTACTCGCTCGCCCAGCCTTACAGCCTTAAGTGAAGTGCTCACCATTATATCCTCCGCTTGCATAAACTGCCGATACAGATATATTAGCGATTTTTTCCAATTCAGCATTTTTGGCTTCCAATTCTTCGATGCGTTTTCGCATAGAAAATTCCTCATCTGAGGAAATTATGTCTTCGAATTCGTCGATTATTTCGCCTTCTTCGCGTTCATCAGCAGATCCTTCTTTTGTGCTCATATTCAATTTGATTTTATTTGATTTTTCAGTTGTTTTTGGCGATTTTAAATATAAATTATTATCAGAGGTCGATTTTACTTTTGTAAAAATCCCCATTTGATGAAAGACTTTTGTCTCTTCAAAATCTTTGAAGATTTATTTTGTGAAAAAATTACGTGATATACATTATATATATATTATTTAATGTGTAAATTTAATTAAATGATTGTTTGTATTGTTTTTTTTTTTTTTTAATTATTAAATAATAAATTTATTTTTAAAGAAATATCACAAAAAATTACTTTCAAACTCTTGTCTTTCTTTTTGCACACTTTCTTCAAATGACAGATATTAGACATGCCATTTTTCGATGATAACTGTAAGACATCGCGAGGCTCGAATGTGGCTGCGTTTGAAGATCAAGATGAAAATGAACCTATACAACAATCAACAATGAGCCATGCGAAGCTTTGGATATTCGTTGGTCGCCATATAAATTCGCTCGGTACTCGCTTGTGTGGCCTCAGGGTATTAAGCCCGCTCTGCGCATATGAAATACATTAGAGCGATAGCGACACACTACTCCCCAACACACCACACGAGAGTAGTGTGGTTCAGGCTTTAGGTCTTGCGCCCACTAGGCAACATAGTTGCCGAAAACTTTATGTTGGTTGGACTGCTCTTACACTACAGCGATTTTTAATCTTCGTTTCTCCTTTGGTTTCCTTCTAATTGCAAATACCTTTTACACGACAGCGATTTTTAATGAAAAGTTTAGTTTGTGCAAGTGAAGAAGTATCATCTCACTGCACTCTTTACTCCACTTGATTAAGCGAAGTTATCTGAGTCGATGACGAATGAAAATAAAACACATTCGAACAAAAAGGAAAAGCACAAAGAAGAATGAGCGATAACTCTGCAATTTGTTCAACCTCAGCAATTTCGTCTACCCCGGCCACCACATACGTCCCTCGCCAACGTGCTTAAAAATCGCAAGCAAAAATTGCATGGTTTAAAAGCAGTCTTGGAGTTTCAACACAGAGAAAAAGGAAACAAAATCCAAAGCAACATCTGAGCAACTACATTGGCCTAAAAAGTACAAAAGTGAAAATTTTCAAACTTATTTTGGGAAAGTGGTCCTGACTGGAAAACTTATAAAAATGATGCAGAAAGCTTAAATTTTGGTTTAAAAAAAAATGTGTATATTCTTTTTTCTCAAAACAACTACGCTAGCGGGAACAAAATATTTTTACTTTTGTAATTTTGCAAAAAGTGGCCAATGTAGTTAAGGCTTTAGGCCAGACGCGCACATGCAACTAAACAGTTTGGTTTCGATTTTGAGCTTATAATCCCATAGTGCTCAAAATCGCAACCAAACTGTTTAGTTAAATGCGCTAGTGTGCCGTTCGCACACAGGCATCACTGGGCATGTTTTCTTTTTCGCTTTTAAAGTTTTTGATACTTATTTGCAATAACGGCCATATTATTCACTCGATTCATCCAGATTAAAAATTTAAATCCAGATGTAAAGCATACAAATTTAATGTAAATACATCTGGATTTAAGTTTTAATCTGGATGTATCTAGTGCATAATATGGCGGTAAGTGTTGAATTTAGTTAAGTCCTAAGGGTAGTAATCTGGCATTTAGTTACATAAGTCCAATTGACACAAGAAATGTAATAAAATGTATCTCAAAAATTAATATTTGTGAAAATTTCTTTTGTTAAACTCAACAAAATATTCTATTTTGAAAGTTTTGGAAAAAATCCTATTTTAAATCAAAATATTGAAAAACCATGGTAGCACTAAACTTGTTTCCATCGCGACCACTAAATCCAGTTAAAGTAGATTTAGCCTCCAGCTTATGTTCCAGTTTGCTGAGTGTTGACAATGGATTAAATCTGTTGATTATGTAAGATATCCTGTTATTGGAATTGATAAAAAGACGAACTATGAACCCTTTTGGCCCTTGACTTGGGTGGAAACATAGCGTTAAAAATAGGCACTTCAAAAATAACGAATTTCACCAACCGCTGTCATTTTTCTTAACTCCCATGCTTCTTAAACAACAAAAAATACAAAATATATCTTAAATTGAAAATTTTTAAAAATACATACAAATTTAAAACACTCATTAATATGATTTATTTCTGGATGCGCCCATTTAAACTTGCGTTGTCTGAACCCAGCCATAATTATGTATTTCCTCATTTTGCTTATTTTCTTCCAAGGTGAATTTCACAAAATTACATCTTTTTCTTGCCTCGCTTGTTGTCGAACAAAGAAAGAACTTGAATACAAAAAGGAGGCCAATGAAAATGAAAAAAAAAAACAACAACAAAATCCAAATAAAAAAAATACAATTCTTCTGGATTTTCGTTTTGTGTAGTGATTCGTATTCATCATTTGTTCTTGTTCAGTGTTCGGCTCAGTTCAGTATTCAATATTCAATTCAGTTCAGTTGGTTAAGATTTTTTTTGACGTGAGACGTGAAGGTGCATGCAGGATTATAGCAGTGGAATGGAATTAGCCTTTTGATTGTCTTCTTATTTTTCTATATATTTAATTTGCATCGTGTTTATATCGATTAAATCACAAATATATACCCCACGCCGGCATTCAATTTTCCTCTTCAAATGTCCCAGTGAATTTTGCTTTTGCTACGGAAAAATAAAAATTTATTTTTCTTCCTCATTCAAATTGCTACCGACGACGAAGAAAAAAACGCAAAGGGTAAAAATCCGATCTGAAAGTGCGTATGAAAGAAAGAGACAGAGTCGTTGGCTATAAGAAAATAAAAAAAAATTTAAGTGCGAGAGTCGAAATTTCTTTCAAAATTTTCCTTTGATTTATTTTTTAATTCATCTCTAGAAATAGTTTAAAGAATTTATTTGTTAAATTGATTGTTGATTAAATTAAAGTGTTAATAAAATTATTACACTAAAGTGTAGTGTGTTTGAAGTCTGTGAACCATGTTGATCTCATGTAAATGTTTAAACTTTGTTGCCAACACTTCTGCCAGCAGAAGTAATAGCATTCATCAGTTTGATAAGAACAATCAATTAAATTTGATTAACAATCGGCAGCGGGATCGGGAGGCTGCTGCTAATGCCAATGCCGACAGAGACAGCAACGGCAGCAATACCGGCAATGGCAGTGGCAGGCCTGCTGGTGACGATAGTCGGTGTAATGACGCGTTGACCGCCGAATTGGTGAATGCTTTTTTACAAAGGTATCCCAGGAATTGCGTCTTTTATTCCCAATGTATGGAATTGTTAAAGCAGGTGAGTTGTTACTTGATAGTTTTGTGTAAAGTTCTATAGAGATTGAACACTCAGAAAATACATAATACCTTTCTACTTATGACAAAGTATGTATAAACAAGTTCAACGAAGCCAACCACCACCCTTGTTTTAAATTCTTAGTGTCCGTATCACTGCGATGTAAAAGTCTTCAACAGGTACACATAAGTAACCACAAACTTTGTTCATTTGATTATTTGAAATTGGCGACCGCCGTCGATGACTGACAGGACAGTTGAATTGCTCTTTTCCGACAACACTTTTTAAATAAAAAAAGAAGTTTTTAAAAAGTTCACAGATCCACATTACTTAGGAACACTGTATTCTTTGGAATACGCTTGGTGCACAATTAGCGGTTCAGGAGAAATTTGCAAAATATCTAATCTTTTTTGAAACTTGAAGGTTGATTGCATCATGCCTTAAATCTATTTAATTATCTTCATGCCAAAGTACTGGGCGCAAACCTGTCTAAGCAAATCGAAGAAAGAGTGACGCATTATAGCCCAGATAACAACAGGAATAAAACCCCCAAAAATCCATAAAGCTGTAAGACAAGATGTCATTCTCTGTAAGCTTTACCAATAAGCTACCCACATATTCGCTTACAAAACGCTAGGAGGATGTGGGTGAATGACTGCTTGCTTTCCCGATGAATGGAATACGAAAACAGTCGTCATACAATCAAAGGACAGAATTTTGATAGAATGGGGCAAGTGTGTTATCAGAAATAATATCAAAAATATCTTGAAGCATATATCAAACAAACGGCTGTTTTATGAATATTTCCTTTATCTTGTATGACAAGCTGGAACGTTCTTTTGGGAAAAGTTGCGCAAACCTACTCAGAGTCGCTTCACAGCCAATGACAGTAAATCCTCCCCCGCCTACAATAGGCTATAAAATTAAAACAGTTAGCCCTTCTGCATACGAATCGCCTCGTCATAGCCTCGTAAGAAAATCTGTTTCTAAAATAACTCGTAGTTCCATACTGAAATGTTTGGGCTAGACCACTTTGCTTTGCCTCATTTATATACTACATACATCGATTGAGGTTCCTGTCATTGTTGTGGTCATTCATTTCATTCTTACCAAAATACAAAAATTAATCATTTTCAGATTTACGAAAATACTCAATATAAGCAGTATGTATGTATTGTACAATAATCAATCCTGCAATTGACACTTTAATATGACGACAAAAACAGTGTTCTTTGCAATGTGTCCAAGTATGAAAAGAAGTTCCATTGACTTTTGCCCCCCAAGAGAACATCCAAAGACAACACAATTTGTTTGTCTCTTTTGACTTCTCTATTTTGTGTGTGCACACCTAACTTGTCTTCATCTTATGTAATCATCTCCAACTGGCCTGAGCTCTTGGGTGTGTTAGCTTTTGTCTGTCACTCGAAAATACACTGACGGAAATCCCTTCCTTCTTCACCTTAGCAATATATGTATTTACCTATATAACTTTCGTGTGGAGGTAAACAACCATTTGATTTTTTACGCATGAGTTAGACAAAAACATTGATGTCACCTTTGATTTTTAAAAACAAAACAAAAAAATATCTATAACGAAAATAGTATTCATAAAAAATAAAAAAAGATAATGTACTTAAATTTTGTTGGCGACAGACGTCATCATTTAAGGTTTAAGTGCAAACTTTAACTTAAATTGTTTAAATGACCAACAATGGCATGAACCCCAAGCTATTTTTATAGATCATATAGTTTGTGTGTGTTATTTCGCTTACGTTTTTTTTTTTTAATTAAATAATTAATTGTAATTGAGTTGATTAGTAGAGACCAGCAGGAGACCCCACTCGAAGCACGTACCTCTCAGCTGATATTGAGTTGATTAAATATTGTTTACAAATTAAATTCTATTTTGACTGCGATTAATTGGTTGAGCTAGCAGTTTATACATATGCATGTATTAGTGCATATGTCTTTTTCTGCCTTCAAGGCATTTTTGTAGACGACAATAAGTATTGCTTGTTTTGTTTTTAATGACTGCGATCAAAACTTATTTTCCTACATGAATATACCTACCATTGGAATTATAGTTAATAGGATCGAGTTGAATAACGCATTCTTCGCTGGCCAAAAGGATTCATAGTTTTCGGCCTATAGAACCAATCAAAGAATAAAGAAGACCTTAACTCTTTTTATTTAATTTTTGAAGTCTAAACGTTTGGAAAGACACTGAAAAATTCAGAGGGTTTTATTCAATGTTGAGACTTCAAAATTAGGCAGTCGATATTTTAGGTGCTGGACCATTTTGTTCATCTTGGAAAGTTGCTATAAAAAAAAAATGCTGAACATTTTGTTTTAACAGAGGATAGACCGACGGATTGTTTTGCTGGGCAAACGATGAAAACCAATAAACCGCATTAGTTGAGAACTGGGGTTGTGAATGTGATTATTCAGTCCGTATTGCATCAAACATCATAATAAAGCTCTCGTATAACGAAACTTAAAGTCAATCACACTCATTTTTAGGTATCTGTAATGGCAAAACGATCGCCTAATTTAAAACGACTAATTGTCAAAATGCATATAAATACAAAAAATGAAAATTCAAGCAATTTTTTTTTTAAAGTCATTTTCTTGAGTTAGACGATGACGACTCATTGAAGTAGACAAAGCCATATCAGTGTTAATCTTTGACATTACCATTCATTTCGCTTAGCCAGACATTCATTGTTCCAAAACTATTTTTAAGAGTATTAATAAAGCCGGGTTTATCGATGTGAGTAAGTAGACTTGTGTGTTGAGGTTTGTAATGAATTTTTAAATTTTCATAGGTACACGTGGAATGATTAATTTACTGAGTTTCAATAAAAGTTTTAATCAGATTTAGAATTAGTAAAACAAAACAAAACAAAATACCACATTTTATTCAAAAAGATTATTTGAAACGTTGATATGAGGCCCAAAGGTATAAACTATAGATTGATTGCAGATTTGATTCGAAAATAAAACATTTTGATATCAAATCAAATTTGTGAAGTATGTACTTATATAATACTTATACTCGTATGTAGCGTTTTTGTATTTCCGTGCTTATATCTGAAATCTCAGAGCAAGAAAGCTTAGAAGATTTAACGTGGTTGTAGATAGACACTCTGAACAGGGAGGAGAAAGGCATTAGTAGTTTCTTTTAGGAGATTTACCTACCAAGGTACCTAGGTTCATACATATACATACATATATATACCTTAAAAATTGAGAGTTTTAACTTTGTGGTACTAAGGGATTAGATGCGTTAACGATTAAATGAGTTAGAGGAACAAGAACGAATTGCACAGTACACATATTGAAGGAAGTATATTCATATCCTTATAGCCTGCGCATGTTCGTGAGGAACGCGCATTACGTTATCAATACCGAGACTCATATGGCACACTCAAGTGTAAGGGGACCTTAGCCAACTTAGCAAATAAAACTCGAGGCAGCTAGTTAGGAACCGATTTGGCTGGAGAAGCTTGTTGGTTGAAGTGGAGATCCATCCGGAATTGGAGCGATTAGCCGATCATCAGCCTCCCTTCAGTGGTGCTTAGGCTTTTGCGTTAAATTTTAATTTGAAAAACTTTTTGCCCAGCTGGGACTTGAACTTCCAGATTTAATTATTGTTCCTATTAAAACGTTCGGTCATTAAAAAAATAAATAATCCACAAAACCGTGTGAGTTGAGAAATCATAATTCTAGAAATGCCTCATTATGTCTACAGATTTGATCAATAAAGATGTATTCTGTTTGAAATGACCTATTAAAATTGTTCTTTAATTATTCTAACGCATCTTTTCAAATTTTGTTTATTTCGTAAAATTATTTCATTTTCAATACACATAATAGAACACTTAGCACGTACACAATTTTAGATATTTGTTTGCGAAACCAATTGACGTCAAAACAAACCACAAAATCTGAGAACAAAAAACAAAAAAAAAGTCTACTTACTTCTATAGATGTGTGTCTGTTCATTCTATATGAAATCTTATTGGAAAATTCGAAAGTTCAAAAACACATGCATCAGGTGTTTATTTTATCTTTGAAAACAACAAAAAAAAAACAAGTTATTAAAACTTGAGAAAATAAAATCGGAAGCAAAAACAAAAATGCAAAAATAAATTCAATTAAAAATAGAATTTGTTTAATAAACGTACATTTATGTATATTTAAAAAAAAAGAAGAGATTTTCTAAAATCCACATAATTGCATTCCTTGCTTGTTTCTTTTTTGGTGCGAGCCTCATTGTTTTGCAATAAACGAAAATGTTTACAATAAAAACTACGAGTTAACTATTATTGCCAAAGTGGCAGAAGCAAGTGCAAGTGGTATAATTTATTCAAAGAAAAACAAGGATGTATAATTAGGAAAAAACATTTTGTAGACATTTTCATCATCATCATCATCATCGTCGGCTCGACAACCGGGGTCCGGTCCTGGTCTCCTTCAACAAGTCTCTCCACCCATCCCGGTCTCGAGCCGCCGCCATCCGGTTGCGCACCCCAAGGCTCTGGGCGTCCTGGTCTACGCCATCTCTCCAGCGCAAACATGGTCTACCACGCTGTCGTCTACCATAAAATGTACCACAAAGAACTTTCCGAGCAGGTTCCTCTTCGCTCATGCGAGCTAGGTGCCCTTCCCACCGGAGTCTACCGAGCTTAATTTTTGTCACGATATCTGCTTCAAGGTAGATTGCGTACAATTCATGATTGTACCGTCTCCGGAATCGTCCTTCCTCACATATGGGGCCAACAATTCTCCTTAAGACTTTTCTCTCGAACGCGGCTAAGAGGTCGGAGTGCCTTTTGCTAAGCACCCAAGTCTCGGATCCATATGTGAGTACTGGCAGGACCATGGTCCTGTACAGCAGCAGTTTTGAAGTTATGGTGAGATTTCTGGATTTGAAGAGCTTTGAGAGACTATAGTAGGCTCTGTTGGATTTGAGAAGCCGCCCGCGTATTTCTTCTTCTATATTGTTATCGGCTGCTACTATTGACCCAAGGTATTTAAAGGATTGCACCACTTCAAATTCGTGCTCCGCTACCTTGATTGTTTGACCAACTGTTCCTCTCGCATTCGACGCCACCATGTACTTTGTTTTACCTTCACTAATGTGCAGCCCCAGATTTTGTGCCGCCTGCTCGATCTGGATGAAGTTATCATGTACAGCTTGCTCAGTTCTTCCGATGATGTCGATGTCGTCTGCGTAAGCCAGTATCTGGCTGGACCTGTTGACGATGGTCCCTCTTGTTGCCGTGCCAGAGTCACGGATTGCTTTCTCCAACGCCAGGTTGAAGAGGAGGCAGGCCAAACCATCCCCTTGTCGGAGTCCATTAAAGATGTTGATTGGTTTGGATAGCAATCCGGCTATTTTTACTTGACTTGTTACGTTGGTCATGGTCAACCTACATAGTCGTGTCAATTTATTTGGGATGCCGAATTCTCTCATGGCTTTGTAAAGTTCTACCCTGGCTATGCTATCGTAGGCGGCCTTAAAGTCTATAAACAGGTGGTATGTTGGGATGTTAAATTCTAGACATTTTTCCATCGCCTGCCTAAGAGTAAAGATCTGATCAGTTGTTGATTTGCCTGGAACGAAACCACACTGATATTGTCCGATGATGGTTTTAGCGTATGGGGTTATCCGGTCTTGTAGGATAGAGGAGAGTATCTTATAGGCGGTACTCAACAACGTGATACCCCTATAATTGCTGCACGTTGTGACATCTCCCTTCTTATGTATGGGGCAAATTGACTTTAAATGCGAAAGAAAAATCCAATTTTAGCTAAACCTACACCCTGTGATCTTGAAAGCACTTTTTCTATTCGGTGGAACACAGCAGCAAATAAATAAATAAACCAAAAACAGCTGACAGTAAGAATGACATTTAGCATGCTATCAAATACAAGAGTGCGCATTTTATTCCATCGTATTTTGCTTTTGCATTGCGGTTGGGTATAGTAAAAGTGCAAAAGAGTAGCAAAATTTAAATCAGTACATTTATTTTGTTGGAGAGTAAGAATATGTTACTTAACAAGGATAGTTGCGTCAGATCGTGAATACCCCTATTTGGTTGTTGGAGTGCAGGAAAATATTAAACTTTTATCAGGATACTAGAGCATTTGCACCAGATCAGGGAATACACCTATTGTTTTCGACAATCTTATACATACCTCTTCTATTTTCTATTTTGATTGTGGAAAATATTGACTCTACTTGTCACTCAGTGAATTTGTTTTAAAAAAGAATAAGGGACTGCATTACCATAAAGTAAGGTTTGGTTAGAAGAAATGATAAGCCTTATCAAATCACTTTGATCTTTAGATACAAGTAAGAAAGGTAGCTGGAGAGGAGGTGAGGGAATATAAGTATAATTAGGTTTTCGGAGCCTCATTTATAGAGAAATGATCCAGCCAGTCAAACAAACATTTTTAAAGGCTTCTTTTCTAGTCAGATTTGCTGTGGTATACCTAAAATTTGTGACCCTTTAAGATTCCAATCAAGACAATAGATATCCAAAAACTTTTTAGAAAAAATGTGATTCTCACAGGGTCCTTTAATACGCACATAGTTTGCATGGTAGTTTTTTTCAGTTTTGAGCAAAAAATGCTTACGAACATAACAATATCAGACTGAGGCCGTGGCCAACATGCACAAAAAACTGAAAAATAGTTATATTCATTTTTTTGCTTGCCTTATGACCATGCTAATTTTCATACAAACATACCTAATTATGTATGTACAAAAATATTCCATCAAAAGAGTCTAATAATAATTTGGTGACAATGGACACGTCGGCCATAAGGCGAGACAAATAGAAGCCAGTACATAGCTAAGAATCGCGACTAACGTAAAAAAATAACGCGTGGCAACGATTGGACGATATTAGCTAGTAAAATAAAAACACGAACAAAAAATAAGAAACTAGGTCAATTGCTCAAAATTTTATATTTATTATACACATAAATTTTTGCTTACTAAATAAAGAAAGCAAAAACGAAATTAGTGTCGCAAAATTATTTTGACAATAATATTAAAACGCAGAAAACGTTATCCTATAAAAATAAATTAATTATTGACGCATCAGCTCGTAGAGAACCAGGGCCTAGTGACTTACACTCTCCGCCATTCCGGTGTGCATTTTGTTAGACGGCATCAATGGAGGAACACATTTTTGCAGGGCTAAGGAAAGTGCAAAGAACGTTTCAAAGGTTGCGGTTGGCGGACATTGCTTAGTTGGTCATAGACTATTGTACTTAATGAATATTTTTGTACTAGGTCCCTATCTTTACTAGGCCAGGGCACTTGACGATAAAATCATTGGAGCTAATAAAAACACAGGCACACGTAAAAGTGTCAGGTTTTGCGATCTTCGGGCAAAAAGTTAAGCTGTCGTCTCTTTGTCGCTTTGGATATCCTATCTAGCACTCTAATCTTTAACCAGCATTTGTACTGCTACTGTAGAATGCCATTAAAGAATTTCTCTCTGTATCCAAAGGTCTTGGTTTAAAAGCATTCAGCTTTTTGTTATTGTAGTTATTTTCTTTTTTTGCAAATGTAATTAATTTTTATTTCTGCTTTGTTATTTTTATTTCTAAGTTTTCGTGTTTTTTTGTTTAATTTTTTTTAAGTAAACAAATCAAACGATAAGAAAACAAAAGTTTCAAAAAGTAGAGCAATAGCCTTGATTGGTTTAAAAACAGAAAACAAAACTAATTTCTTTGTTATCTTTTCGGTATTTTGTTTTTTATTTTTTGTTTTCTCTTTTGAAATAGTTAAACAAAAATATTATTTTCCCTTGTGCTTAATTTTATCTATAGATAAACTCAATAAAGATTATAAAAAGCCTATGTATATATAAAGTTTAACTGGCAAGTAATGTGCATCCATGCACGAAAAAGAAATAAGCTGTTTAGTCAGGTTCTATATAAAACCCTACGACCGACCACTTAAAGCTAAAAAGATACTGGTTCTGGTTCTTCTGGCTTATGGCAAAAACAAAGAAAAAGATACAAAAAAACCAAATGCTGGTTTGAATTTGGGCAAACGAGTTCTGTTTTTGTCTGAGTCTTATTTTTTGTTTGTCAGCAATAGTTAGGTAAATTCGTAAATAAAGTTTCTTGTTTCCATTTCCACTAATTTTTTATTTCTTCACAGACAAATCAAAACAAATTAAAAAAAAAGTTTTGTTTTGCCTAAACTGTCACTAGTTTTCTTTTTGCATTTATTTTCTTGAGTGAATACATGTATCTTTGCCATCCATAGAATAATTACTAACTTGATAGATTTTTGGGACGTTAGATATAGTTTTGAAGATTGTACAGTGGGGAAGTTTAAAGTGTAGAGTCGGAATAATTTCAAAAAATTAAGTTAACCAAATACAACACACACTTACTAATTGTAATAAATATAAGCCTCTTGGTATTCTTCAGCAGTCTAAAGCTAACTTTTGATTAATTTATTTCCTTTTCGTACAGTTCGACTATTAAAAGGCGGATGATGATTTATAGGTCCTCCAACGATCACAAAAAGCCGATAAGATTAGTTTAAAAACCTTATATCTTGAGTTGTATTAATCGGTTCGTCAACATTAAGGTGTTTGGACTGAGGAAAAATTACAAAAATATGCGGTCGCCTTTTGGTCTAATGCTGATATAAGGTTCTGACTGCGAATACAAATAAATGTTTTGTTGAAAATGTCTTTATATTACACACAATTTGAATAGTAGCCATGAAAGGTTTCAGATTTCTAGGCCTGCTGATTGATTTTTGATTTAATCCCAGCTTTGATGATATTTTGCCCCAGTGTGTGGTGTCATCGCGCAAGTGTGTTATGTCATCTTTATTGTTGTCGCGTCCAAGTCTAAGTCGTTTGTGATTGTGACGGCTTGAATTTGTTTCTTTTTTCTAATGAATGTAATATCTTTTTATTTTTTCTTTGTTTACATTTTTCGTTTCGTTTGGATATACTACATACATACATACATATGTAATAGAACTTGTTGTGTTATTTAATTTTACTTTTTTGAGTTTGTGCCAATTGTTAATACACTCTGTGTGATTAATTGTGATTTGTTTATTTTTTTTATTATAGGAATTTTTGAAATACACATTTTTTATAAAATAGATGGCACGTGTTAGCGGAATATATTCGAAATAAATACATACATATGTACATACATATTATAATATTGTATTAATAATTTATTTTCAGTATAGATATTTATTGAATAATTCGGTAAACATATATGTATGTAGATAAATTCCGGTTTCCCCTTTTTTTAAATTAATTAAACAAATAATAAATTGTACGTTAGAATAAGTCGTTCAAGGTTATCCAAATAATCATCATCATGTGGTTTTTGATTATTTTATCAAAACAAAAAAAATCATACGTTTTTGTCAGATATATGTATATGTAATGTGAGTATGTATGTATGTAGGAGTAACATCAAAACTATTTTCGAATAGATATAAAAAAATAGGCAATACCTAAATATGTATTGTACATATTCCTACATACATAGGGATATAAATATTTTACGTTCAGATTGAGTTATTTTTAGTCAAGTTTAAATTTATTTATTTAGTTAGATTTAAACTATTTACATTTACAATAATTTATATTTTTGTTTGCATAATTAATTTTCTTTTCTGTTTATTATTCACTAGTGTTGGGATTTTGCAAAATCAATAACATTTCTTTTTAACATTGGTTTCATTTTTACTTCAGTATTTAAACTATTGAATAACTGGAATACTTTATAATATAAGTGAATTTTGTCTATTCTTATTGACAAAATTAGGAAGTCTTAGATCGTTTCTGTTTCTTAGGGCATATGGTTGTAAATCTCTTATAAGTTGTGTGTAATAAAAATAACTTGGCATTAAATTGTTTACTATCTTAAATACAAACACTATAACATTCATAACAATAGCCACTTTAATGAGCTTAACATATAACGAATTTACATACATTTATAAATATTCTATTGCACTTTAAAATACATCGCATGTCTTTATTTTGTAATTTTTGCAGTGTTATAATCTTACTCTCATTACATAAAAACAAAATAGTTGAACAATTTTCAAAATGGGGTTTTACAATGACATTATTATATATTTATTGCAGTTATAGTAGAAACTTGGTTTCTTATACGTTTGAAAAATCCTATTTTTTAAAGCGATTTGTTTACAAATATCGGGTTTTTCAATAAGAGCTCTACAAAAGTTTTTTTTAAATAAAACAAAAACGGTTATGGATATCAATGAAATTCTTTATTCCTGTGAAAGTACGTTTGATGCCATTATGTATGGAACTCGATTTCTTTTGCATGGCCACCACGGGCACGCTTGCAGAAGTCAAGACGCTGAACCCAATTTTCGACGGTTTTCAAGCATAAATCAGCCGATACTGCTGCAATTTCACGTTCGATATTCGTACGAAGTTCATCAATCGTCGCTGGCTTGTTGGCATAGACCATAGACTTGACGTAGCCCCACAGGAAACAGTCTAACGGCGTCAAATCGCACGACCGAGGCGGCCAAGCGACTGGACCATTTAGTGAGATAACACGTTCTCCAAACTTGGTTTTGCTGCCTGACCAATACCGCATATTTTGTTTATTGACGAAGCCATTCAGCCAGAAATGAGCCTCATCCCTGAAGATGATTTTTCGATATTTAGCGCTCTTAACGTTGAGGCCACTGACTCCGAATTTCGGTAGTAAATTTTAATAATTTCGACTCGTTGTTGGTGGCTCGTATTTCTTTCCATCATGAAATGGCAAACCTTACTGAAGAGAAATGTCAAAAGAGCGGCAAGAAATATTGCGTCGTTTGCTGTCCCTGTTGCTCTACTTTTGTAGTGTCCCTGTTGAAAAACCCTTTATATGCAATATGATTTCCAAACAACAACTTTTGGTCTAAAACTACGCGTAAATATTTAATTTCTCTTATATTTTCAATTGAAACACCCCCCATATTAATATAACTGTCATCACTTCACTCGTTCAGCACCATTAGTTTTGTTTTTTGCATATTTAATTTTAGTTTATTTTGTATAAGCCACTGGTTTATATAGTCTTAAGGCGATATTACACTGTCATATATATATATGTCCCATATATGACAACATATTTGTTGTATTTCAAAGTAGTACTAGGCTCCATGTATTTTGTGTCATATAAATTTGACTATCACACTTATATGACACTTTTGAGACATATTTATTTGGCAAACTTGCCATATTTATATGATAATGAAATACTGCCTTTAGTCTTTTTGTAATTTATTTTTACTATCCACATCATTATCCCTGGAGATGTATACAAGTGCATCATCCGCAAACAAAGCCAATTTGCTGTGTTTTACAACGCTTTTCAGGTCATTAATATAAATTGTAAACAAGAGAGTCCCTTAAACCAATCCTTGGGAGGGACCCCTTACTCGACTGCAATTACTTCAGAAATTTCTCCGTTGACTTTTACTCTTTGTTTTCGATTTTTTAAATAAGATTCAAACCACAACAATTCATTATTTTTGACCCCATATTTTTTTTCATTTTCATTATTAAAATATCTCTATTCACAGTCTCAAATACGCGTTTTAAGTCCAAAAATACACAATAAATACTTCTTTTTTGGATAGTTCCTCTTTCCAATATGTGTGACAACTACATTGATGACGGTTTCACATGAGGAACCCTTTCGAAAACCCGATTGCAGGTCTATTATTAAATTGTTATTTTCAAAGTACTTATAAAGTTGCTTAAATACTACTTCTTCAAAAATCTTTTCGCACAGTGGCATATCATTTTTAGCAATTAAATATATGCAACTTATTAACAAAATATATTCGACACAAGATTATGCAGAACAAATTTAAAATTGTTTTATTATTATTTTCTTTAAACACTCATATTATCTTAAGATGTAAATTATTATAACTCCCCTTACCTTGAAGCTTAACCTCGATTAGACAGTGGCGCTGTCATCAATGGGATTTTATCTTCTTCAAATATTTATTTGCATGTTATGTGTCGCAAGTTAGAAAGAAGTACATAGATATAGGTATATAAAGAACTTTAGAAAAATGAAAACAAATGTAATGCATTTAAATTTGTATATATACATAACTGTAATGTACCTATACATTTTAATCAAATAAGGAAAGATTTTTGTTTTGTAAATAAATAATTGTCTCGACAAAATTTAAATTGTAAATAATTATAATAAATTCACCATTTGCCATTTTTGTTTTCCCTTTTGTTATTTATTATATTAAAGTAAACATAAATATAATAAATTCTATTTTATTTCTTAATTTTGAAATAACAAAAACATTTCTTGTCTCACTCATTTCCTAGTGATTCAAATGAATTAATTTGGTTTAAATAAAACTAATCTTCATATACATACATACATACAAACTTGTGTGCCATACTTATAAAAAACTTAATTTATTTTTATTACAACCCACAACCGTATTTATCTATATGAACCTCAAAATGTATACAAAAAAAACAAACTACATAGATGAGGAAACACGGATAGTAGGTAGGTATCATAAAACCAAATATCGCATCATAATATGTTTATTTGTCTATTTTTTGATAAACAACAAATTAATGCAAAACAAGACATCAGCTGTCAGCGATAAACTTCAAAATTTTGTATCTCACAGTATGGATATCATTTTTAAAATGAATTTGACTCTATATATGGTCTAAAGATGTTTAAATTCATCTCAGTGCGGCAGGCGGGATCGGCATTAGTATGCTGTTCATATAATGTACATGTGTGGGTGAATTTGTTCATTGAATATACGTGGTTATATTATCCATTCATTTTATACCAAGCCTGTCCTACTGTCAATAACAATAGCATGTTAATTTGCAAGTTAAATATAATAATTTAAATTGATAAAGTTCGTCTCTTTATTGAAGAAAAATGATAATAAGAAAATAAGAAAGTTTTTATAAGTTTTTTGTGTGTGGTGGTTGAGGCACGGTCGGTAAAGCGGCCGGAATCGCACAGTGGGACGATCCATGGTAAAAATTAAAAAAAAAAACTATTTTAGCGGTACTGTAAATTAATTGGTAAGTCATCCCAAATATATGAAAGCTCAAAATGCAATAAATTTTTTTGCATTTATTTATTGGTCCATAAGTTATAGACACGTTAACAGAGCCTCTCTTCCGTTTTTTTTTTATAAAGAGTTATAAGGTGATTTTTTGTGTTACATTTATGTAATTGCTGTGCAAATATATTTCGCGTGTGAAAATTAAATTAAGAATGGAGAATATTAATAATCAAGGTATTTAAATTAAAATAGTTTTTTTTTTTTAAAAAAGAGATTTTTTTCGTGTGTGTTTTGTAATGGCGATTTTAAAAGTGTTAGTGCGATATAAGAAAAAAAAATATTTTCAAATTTTAAGTGGAGTTTTCTAAAAATGGTCAATTATGGGTCTTGGGTTTTTTTTTTGTTTTATCATAAGCAATGTGTCAATAAACCGAATCACGAAAAAAATCTTGCGCAAGTTTGCGCTTTTTTAAGAAAATTGACATTTTTAGGTTTAACAAGCATGGTGACTAAGTTACAATATGGCTCGATAGTGCACATTCCAGGAAAGTTTCAAACGTTTCCAACAAAATTAAGCATTTTCTTGGATTGGAAGAGCTTGATGAAGGAGAAAATGCGTGGTTAGAAGAAATTTCGAGGCTTTTTTGTGTTAGTTTAAAGCAAAAATGGCAGCGTTGCTAGAGAAAGAAGGACAGGTTTATGAATGATAACCAACGATGGCTTAACCTTAATTTGTCTTTACCAGACGGATTTTCAAATTCCGTAAGTAATAATACAAGCCTATGAACATAAGATTTATTTGATAAACCAGTGCTATTTTTGAAGTTCAGTTGAAAAATCATTCCAAATTCTAAAGCAAACTTTTTCTGTTTAGTTACACCACAATTCACCGGGAACCACCAATGTCGGAAGGCCTAAAAAAAGTTTTGAAGAATGCGGTGAGCGAACTAAAAAACGACGTGTTCAAGAACTAGTGTCGCAACACACCCCAGAAGAGCTAATCTATGCTGCTAAAATCGCGACTTCATAGTCTTCCAAAAAAGCTACCGACAGCTTTTTATTTGTAACAGCTCTGGTGCCTTTAAAGCTTGTTGATACTTCTATGAAACGTGAAGTCTGGGTTAATTCCAGACCAGGTTCTACGTTTTACTGCAGACCCATGAATCTATTTTTTTCAAAAGATAATAGTAGCCTCGTTACAAATGAGCAGCAAAAATTTGAAAAAAAAACTATTTCAGAACTAGAAAACTTAGCCATGGATGTTGATGGTAAAATAACTACGATCAATTATAAAATGTTATTAACCATCCTAGATGGAAGTGCGATTAATACATTGAGTGGAGCGAATGCAGCTCAAAACTGCTATATTTGTGAGCAAAACCTTCACAAATGAGTCTACCATCTGAATTATAAATTCGGCCTTTCATCTCTCCACTGTTGAATACGATGTTTTGAGTGCCTACTCCACATATCATACAGAATCCCATTTTAAACTTGGCAAGTTCGTAGACAAGAACATAAGCTTCTGTTTGATGAAAGAAAAAAAATTATTCAAGAAGACTTAAAGCTACAAATGGGACTTCTAGTGGACATACCCAAACCTGGTTATGATACAACAAATGATGGCAATACTGCGCGACGTTTTTTTTTCGAATCCAGAGTTCCGAAATAACCGATGTTGATAAGGATCTAATCTTGAAATTTGGTTTAATTTTGAGAACACTCGCTGCTGGTCGAGAAATAAATAAGGAAATGTTTGAAGAACTAATTCTTGAAACAAAAAACCTATACCTTTCGAAGTACAGCTGGTGCTATATGCCTAGCAGTGTACATAAACTTTCACTCCATGCAAAAGACATAATAAGGTTTTTTGATCTGACTATAGGTGTTCTCTCGGAAGAAGCGTTGGAAGCAAGGCACAAAGAAATAATGAAAACTAGCTTGGATCATACTCGAAAGAGTTCAAGGGTGAACTCAATTACCGACTTGAGTAACTATTTGCTAATAACGTCAGATCCCTATATTTCAAACATCCGATCTAGTGCTAAATTACAATCAAAAAGTGACCCAAATATAGATCCTTATTTGGTTAACAATAGTGAAATTTCAGGATTACCCGTCGAATTAGACCTTAGTAGTATGCATACTTCTTCGGAAAGCGATAGTGATTAATTTATGTATACAAGTATTATTTTGCTATTAAAATCATCTAATCTATGTATATAACAAAACATAAGCAAACAATCATAAATTAAAATAAAAATAAAAACAAGTTCGCTGCTCAACTCTTTTAAATAAAATATCCTGGATTTATAAGTTTTAGTGTATCAATTTCTTCGTTTTTAGGTTACAATCATAGATATAAGTGCTAAAATACTATTTCAATCATATTTGGTTGAATTCCTTATTTTATTCACAAGATATTAATTTTGCGGTTTTTCCCATACATTCGTTCCACTGTGCGTCGGCGCGTTACATATTTCTTTTCATATGGTCCAATGTTTTTGAATTATTTTTTTTTATCATGCATTTTTATCATGTTTTTTTTTACTTTGTTATTGGATGATGCTTATTAAAGCACAAGGCGCCATATAGCCGTCAGGGCCGTTCAAAGTTTTTTTGTTTTAATTAAAAGAGATTAGGTAGTGATTTGTATTAGATAAATCAAGTTGCAAACAAAATTGTTTCGTTGGTTTACTAATAACGTATATATTTAAGAAGTGACTCTAGACATAACAATTATAACAGTTTTGATTTATAAAAGTACTGTTTATGCGGCCCTGTGTTGGTGGGCATACATCAGGCACCCAGATTTTTTTTTTCAAATCGGTCGAAGCGCGTTAACGCACGCCCACTTTTAATGGCGAAAAACTGTTAGAACTGTTATACATTAGAATGTCTCTAGCCTCGGCTATTTATTTAAAAAGGCAAGTGGTGCGTTCTATTTCTATACAATAGTTAACTATTATTAATGTGTCAAAAAAAGATGTTGAAGTGCCATTGTTAGAAATAGGTTTGTTCGGGTACTTTCTGGACTAAAAATAGAAATCTGCTTTTGATAGGTTAACATTTCCATTCATATACATATGAACGAGATGAGTTGGAAATTGTTACAAAGTGTTACATTCTTAACATTGAATTTAGGAACGATTTTAAGACTTCAGAATTTAACACAATTTTACGATTTGAGAATTTAGGAAGGACCAAAGTTAACAATAGTTAACTTTTTAGAGAAAAATAACGGACCAAAGGCGTGAAGCTTACAAATAAACCAAAGAAATCTACGAACACAAAAAAAAAACATCATAAAGCAAAGTGGAGTGCGGTTTCATTTCTTTTTTTTCATCAGTTGCTTCTCTTTCTTTCTTAATAGTAAATGATAACGTTTTTTGCTTGCATCTTCTGAAAGCTGTCAAAAAACAGTCGAAATGTAAAAAAATGTACTAGAAATTCATTTAATTTGCAGCAGATTTGTGAATTTTCTTGCGTTACGTTACATTACGATCGTTTAGTTAAGTACCAATAGACAAATTATTATAGATTTAAGAATTTAAGTAACATTATTTTAAGTCAAGTGAAATATTTCAGCAAACTTAACTAATTAACTGTTAAGATGTGTTAAAAAAAAAAAAAATAGATACGGTTGTAATTGTGTATGGATTAGAAAAATCGGTGAAAAATATGAGACATTTGCTAAAGTCAATGAATATAAAAAAGCAATGTGCCAAAGTGTGAACCCTGTGGAATACCTGACGTACATACATCTAATTAACCTTGAAGTTTATTTTATTTTCTTAGCAGCTTTTAAAAATTAGTTTTATTTTAACTCATAAGCCAGTTGTGTCTAGACAAACATGCTTAGTGTGCGTAAGTGGTGTGACCTTTTACTTTTGATTGTAACCACGAAACAAATATTATGTAATATAATGTCCTCTATAACTTTTTGTTTAATTTGACGAAAAAGGCTGCAACTAACAGAATTTCGTTCACCTAATATTGAACGTAAACTGTATTGTTTAAATTAAAAACAAAAGAAAATCAGCATTTAGAGATTTACAAAAAATTTCACAATTTCTTCTTAAAAGAATAACTGTAAGGGGGGCCACTTTTGAAAGACGTTTAATTTTTTTTTATTTATTTTTCATCGTCTGGCTTTTTGTTTAAACTTAAACAAGAAGCTTATATCTTTTGATTTTTTATCATCCATAGTTGAATTGCCTTAAAAACAATGATTTAAGCTAAAAATAGCTTACGGAGGCAAACTCAAGGATTTATTTTTTCGTAAGATAATGTTTAAAAAAATATTTGTTTTTGTTTTGTTTGTGTATGTTTTTAAATATCTTAAGCAACAATGATAATGATAAGAAATAATCAGTTTATTGCAAATGACTGCTGATAATATCGTATAGTCCGATAAATATCAAAACACTTGACGTCTATATATGGAAAAAGTTGATAAACATGAAATTATTAGCAATCCTTTTTTACTTGCGATAAGTATGTATGTCTATATTATGTATATACCTACTTGAGATTTTAATCAAACTTAACATTACAATGATAGAAATAGTCCCAATATTGTATCCCACAATTGTCTGTCTGAACAATACGTAGATATTAGGGTGGTCGTTATGTTTTTTTTTTTATGTATGGAATCGGTTTCAAATAGAGAAAAAATAATTCTATAATTTTATTAGATTTTTATTTTCATCTCCTCTATTTTTTACTTGCGATAAGAGTGCTTTAAGCTATATCCTATAGGGTTGGTTTTGTATTCGTTAAAAAAATCGAACTTGGGCAGACGCAATATTTGTTGGTCAATGTCATAGATTAATATCAATTGTAATGGAAAGTGTTCCAATTAAATTGTTTTTGATAAATAAATCTGGCACCACGGCCCACACAGCGAGAGGATGCAATCATTTTTTACCCAAAAATTTCCCTGTCGTCTTATCTCGCTTAAAGATGATCTTAACTAACCCGCACGCTCCAATGCGTCGGCCGCGCTCCACCATATTAAACAAAGTTTTTCCGTCATGAACATAAAGTTTGTACATACGAGTGCATACCTACAATTTATTGTTAATAATGGTAAAATGTAAAATTTATTAATGTTAAATCGTAGATCTTACTAATATTGGCACATACAACATTTTTTATCAAAATCATAGAAGTCATTTTTGAACAAAATTAGTTTTCAAGCATTTGTATGGGAGCTATTGTTATTTTTGGTTATAAGAATAATTTTTAATTAAGATCTTCCATATAATGTCAAAAAACTACTTTTCATCAAGTTTAATAAAAATCGACCGATTCGTTTTTGAAATACCTTTTGAGTTTAAAAAGTTCAAACTTTCTTAAAAATCTAAAAATTATGTTTTTTTTTTTTAAATTTTGGTACACAGTATTATTTTTAAAATATCTATCAATCATTTTTCATTAAAAAAATGGATTTAAATCAGTAGAAACGTTTTCGAGAAAAGCAATTTTTTTAATCTGTGGAGCCGCTTTTGAGAAAAATAAGATTTTCCTTTTTAGCCCAACAATGTCCAAAAAACGCTAGGTACCAAAATTAAAAAAAAAATCGACCCAGCCGTTTAGGTTGTAGCTGAACACAGAGACAGAGGGACTTTTTTGCGAGACCCACTTTCTTCGTCTTCCTTATCATCGTAATTTCTAGTTTAATCGAAATCTCGAGTTCGATTCGTAATACCTATCGCAAGTAAAAAGACACTAGCGCAAAATTTTAGTACGAACTCCGTTTATGTCACTTTGACAATGTCAAATGTAAAAAAGGTATGTTTACATACTTTTTTGGGCGAAATGTCGCTGTTTTAGGTGTGTTCAACTTGAGTTTTGTAAGAAAATAGGTTTAGTATGATTACTAGTTGTTAAAAACTGTTTAAAACTTAGAACATTTTTGTAAAGAGTTTGAAAGTTAGTAAATTGTTACATTTTCAATCGCAGGAAACGTGTGATGGAGCATCATTCTAGTCCGGAAGGTAGTAGAGTCACTTGCACAGACATGCCAATTATAACAGTTTTGGTTTATAAAAGTATTGTTTATGCAGCCCCGGCGGTCCAGGGCCCTCCGCCGCGCCGGTGGGCATACTTCAGGCACTCAAAGTTTTTTTTGTTCAAGTCGTGCGAAGTGCGCTAACGCTCGCCCACTTTTAATGGCGAAAAACTGTTATAAATTGGCATTTCGGATATATAGTCCATGTGCAATAAGTGACAACATTTGATTCTTGATTTTTTTGCCTTGAACTTTATTTTATTTTTATTGAATTTTATATCATGGCATTGTATTTAGTGCATGAATGAAGTGTATAACCAATGCAATTTATACCAATTTCCAAAACCGTCACTTTGTACTCGTAATTAAAATAAAACAAAAAAACCCAACCTATCAATCACTCATAATTAACAAGTAATCATCTCAAGCTCCTTCTTGTAAAACAAAATCAACCTTTGACTGCTACATATTTGAATATTCAAATAACTTCCAATTAGGCAGCCATTAGTGGTTTTTTTTTTTTATATTTACTTTATGAAACCTAAACTCCGAGTTGATTAATGTCAACTCAAAGTATAGCTTTAACAATCAATGCGTCAAACTTCTATTCAGAGTCAGTGTTGGCGCCTTCGGAAGTGCCATTTGTGTTATAATACTCTTTTCTACGAAATTAATGACTTTAAGATAATATTTTGAATTTTAATGTTTTGCTGAGTGCCATTGAACTCGAGACATGAAATTGATAAACGAAAAAAAAAAAAAAAAAAAAAAACAAAACTGAAACTGAAACTTTCACATAATAAGTGGGTGTGTGTTTGTGCTTTGTGGGCTTATTGTGTCAGCGTTGTTTTTGTTTTTTTTTTACTTAATCAAATCAGTAAAAAATAAAATATAAATTTCTCAACCATGGAAACAGAAATCACAATAAATCATTTATGTGTATGTAGTTATGCATGTAGGTTGGCTACCTTTAAATTGAAAAATAGCACGAAATTGCAAGTCTTCATTCAAACAAACAACGCGTAAACAATATGTTGACTTAACCTACATTCTGTTTTTGTGCGGTCTTCAGGGACTTATTTTTTCTAAGCAACACCCCTTAGAGAAACTGCTGTCCGATATTTAAATTCTACCACATTCCTCGCATGTCATTCATTAGAAAACAACCCGTATAAATCTGCCGGCCGACGAACAATCTCAGGCTTTTAATGAATTTCTATTTGCATGACAAATAAATAAAAAATACGCGCAAAAACAAAATAAATATGTAAGTGAAAAAAACGTGCGCATAAAAAAAAAAATATGTAAATACATACAATAATATTTTATCTTGTTTGTTACTCAGGGTGGTGTGATTCTGATATGCGCTATATGTTCTGCGTATATAGTATGTAGCTAGATAGAAAGCTTGCTTTGCTCTCTATACCTACACTTAAAAAAAAAATTAAAGATTATTTTTGTCAATAAATGTCCAACAAATGCTTTTAGCAAATCGAAAAAAATAATTAATATAAATAATTATAATAAGTATGTATTTGAAATGTTGTACATTGTAATTTATTTTTTAGTGATATACCAAGTGGTCAAGGATTCGGAGATCTCACTAGCTTTAAAGGCGATATTACACTGTCATATATATATGTCCCATTGTGCCATATAATATATGACAACATCTTTGTTGTATGTCAATGCAGTATTGTCTACATGTATTTTGTGTCATATAAATTTGACTATCACACTTATATGACACTTTTGAGTCATATTTATTTAGAAAACTTGCCATATTTATATGATAATGTAATACTGCCTTAAGATACGATTAGACGTTGAATTGAATTGGTCAACGCGGGTTGACTTTTGAAGTCACCAAAATATCTTCAATTTACTGCTGTCAACGTAGACTGTGTCAATGTCAATGCATGAAACTATGTCTAATAGCTTTCACAGTTGACGCGGACTTACAAGAGCAAAATCAATCTTACTTTTCATATTATAAGTCAATGTTACTTTTTCGCTACGATGTTGATAGTTTAAAAAAAAAGAACCTAATTTTTGAGATTCGGATCGACATACATATGTATGTATTCGATATAATGTCAAAATATTGTTTTATGCCTATCTGTCAAACTATCAAGTTGTCAAATTTCTAATGAAAGATGGCTACTATGTCGATGAAATAAAAAAACCTCTGAAAAATTATAGAAATGTTTGAGATTGAGATAAAAGTCAAGGCAGCCCGCGTCCGAGAATGATCGCATTTACCAATTGATTTGATCGTGTAATCGTAAATATCTAAATACGGTCTTTCAACCAAAGCAAGCATTCTAAGCGATGCTATTTCTTTTCTTTAAAATTATTTTCATTCGAGGAAAAATTGAGTTTCAATAGTTAGTTTCAGCCCTTTATATTAATATTTTGAGGTCGCTCATCGCTGCTATCTATTTTCCATGCAAGTTGAACATTTTTAAGTACTTTCCTGCTTATTCCTGATGGGAATCAACCTCAAGGTGAATCCAATCTAATGTCGTTTTCGGTCGGGTATTCGGAGTTACTCCTTTTGCACTACTTCTACTCAAAATTTTCTATTTTCGATTGGAATGAAACAGATCCGAAATCCATAACTGGAACCGATATAAATTGCTAGATTTATAATCGTTTCCAATTCAATTTCTCGCGCTTTTTAGGATAGGATTTTTCAATATTAATATTTGTCTTTGTTTTTTAACTAAATTACTTTTGTAGAAATAAAGCAAACAAAATTATTTTTTTTTATTGTCAGTGTGCATTCCTGTACGAGTATCAGTACATATTATACTCCTTCATCAGCTTCGGAATAAAGGCAAGCAGCCATGCGAAAATAATATCTAAAACTAGCATTAGGTGTGAAATAGGCTTGTCATTGTGTCAAATTGTAAACAAATACGAAAATAGCGGCAAATATAGATGATACGCAAGGAAGTGGAGGTGATGGGGAATCAAAATGTTGTTGATGTGTAATTTAATTTGTTTTTATGAATGTTATGACAAAATCTCATGCTAATATTTTAAATATGAGTCTTACTACGCTATTTTAACCTTGTTATTGTGTTAAATAACAAAACAACATTGTTATTGGACACGGAGTGGCTAAACACGCATTGTATATGTAATTATTTTGTTGTTCTTATTATTGTTTCGAAATCGGGTATTATATGAGGGTCTATTCGTTTACTTACCAAACCTGCAAGTTTCTACTAAGTGCAATTCTATTTTTTTATATCAAACTGTGACAAAACTTTGCTCTAAAGTTGATAGTAAAATGGGAATTCTGTGATGTAAAGGAACAGAGGTATGATTTCCTTATGATAGTATTGATCTGTGTCACAACTCAATCCTGTCTATTTTTTATTTCTAATCGAGTTCTCAATAACCCTCAGCCAATTTGATAGACAATGAATCTTTTATCAATACCTATGTATTTGTTTTTTTTTTTTATAAGGACACCGACACTTTACAGTAGTGAGAGATTTCTACTTACTAAAAAGGACGAGACTAGAGACTTGCCAATTTATAACACTTATAACAGTTTTTCGTCATTAAAAGTGGGCGTGCTTCGCGCCACTTGAAAACAAAATCTAGGTGCCTGCAGTATGCCCACCGGCCTGAGTTGTCAAAAAAGTTTGTTTCTTTTTTAGATGTTCTGTTTCGTTTTTCGTTCAGAGCATGAGCTCAGAAAAACATTATTGAGCAATTTTCGCGCCCGGAAAAAATCACACTGACAGAAGTTGAAATAAGGAGAAATAGATAAAAACTAATTGAAGTGACAGACAACAACTGTGCTCAAGTGAACTCAGAACTCTCTGGATGTATTGGTTGAGAAAAAAAAAAGGACAATTATACAGAAAAAATATAAATGGCGAATGAGGATGACAGCTAAGTGCTCAAGTGTGTTTCAAAAATGAATCAGAGCCATCAGAACACGCTCGGTTAAGAGGACGTTCTGAGTATGTTTTATAGTCCATATTTTGTTTGCTTTGATTGGTGGTGCACACTGGGCTTTTTCAGACCATTATTTTCTGAGATGAAACGTCAAATATTTAAGAGTACATAAAATTGGTCGCGTTCATGTTTAGCCGAACGAAGGGGCCGACGTATAGAATCCGCCGCATGCGTCGCAAAAATACTCCAAAAGTAATTGAGTCCAAAAAGTGGCTGATCTTTTAACTTTTCGCTCAGGTCCGTTGAGTCAGTAGGTTTGTTCAAGGTGTTCGTTTAAATCAGTCATTATTAGGTTTGTTCGATGGCGCATCGCATTGAGTGCATTATGGTTAGCTGATACGAAACATAAATATTTATGTTCTACTTAAACGCTTATGTTCTACTTTTTGCTCACCGTAAACTGTCACATAAGCTCTTATGTTGAACATAAATTCTCAAGTTCCTTTTCAGCAGTGGTTTTAATGTCGTTAAAAGAAGAGATAAATAACAGCTGTCAGTTTCCACAAAATGATGATTTTGACGTTTATAAATAGACTAGAGAGGATTAGTTAAGTTTGATTTTTTTTTTCCTTTTGATCTTCTAGATTGGGTCATAAGTCCATTAGCTGGTTACTGTTTTTGCTTATGTATTTCCTCATTCTGATACCAACCAATTCTTTAACAAAAAAAAAGTTTAATTACTTTTCGAAAAATCCTTCTTATCTGAACAGTCTTGACCCTCCTAAGGAGGCTAAGGTTTTTTTTTTTATTTCATTGAATTTAATTTAGAAATAGTACGACTCTATTTAACTTTATCGTCCGATGCTCTTTTTAACATCAGTTAACCATTGACATCACTTTTATAAAAATAAAATACCCAAAAAAAATCTGCTCTAAAAAAAATCTAAATAAACAAAACAAACGAAAAAAGCTGCTCATTCCTCTAGGGAAGAAACAAAAACAAATAAATAAAGAATTATTTTTACGTAGACGCAACAAAGGAAGTATCAACCCCACCACAGCAATATGTACCATTTTATATCACCCTCTTGCCATTCTACTCCTCTATAAAGATACAGATACACCTACCCAACGATTTTACTAACAAAGCAACCAAAGAGAAATAACAAGAAATCCGTAAAATGTACAATAAAAATAAAATAAAATTATTCTACAACAATTTAAAGCCGGGCGGATTCGGATGGTTTCGTAAGATTCAGTGAATATTATAAAAACAATGATGAAGAAAAGTTATATATCGAGTCAAAAAAAAGCTAACGCAACAGACACGAGGCACTCCTTCTCTTTATTGTAAGGGTTTTGTTTATTTATTGGTGTTCTGGGGCTTCTGCCGTTCAATAAATAATCTTACGTTCAGCTTAAATAATAAATAATTGCTGTTGGCGGTGCCGGATTAAGAGGATTCGATGTTTGTTTTGTAGGGCCCTCATCGCATCTTTTTATGACTTTTTTTTTTTTTTGAATTTTAGTGCCCCAAAAGGGTTAATATTACTTATTCACTTATCAACATTGAGTACAAACGCCTCTTCATCAGAAGTCACTCAAGCATGAATAAAAAATTAATTTTCCGTGAATCAAGAATCATATTTTATTCTTTGGTTTGAAGATCATCTGTAACCAAAGACCAAACGCGGTGGCTGTCAAACTGATGGCTGTCAAAATTGTAGCGGTGTTAGTAGAAAGAGGGGCAAGTCTGCTGAAAAATATACCTATGTACATATTTCTGTTGAAAAATCGATTTTTCTATCCAATTAAAGGCAAAAAAATGTCAAAATCGGTGCTTCGTTTACTGACAGAGTACTGCCAGTTTTTTGACAGTTTACTGACAAAGTACTGCCAATTTGTCAGTCGGGTAAATCCAGCATATCTTCCACAAGCATTAAATTATTTCATAAAATCGGGCATGCAAAGTAAATTCCCAATGTAGACCAAACATTTCATGAACAAACTGATATCATGAAATGAGTTTCAGCATTTTATTCATACCATCTCTGTGGAAATCAATGCAGAAATAATTTGACATCTACTTCAGTTGGACTGACATCTGTGTTGCTCTACCGTCGAGGAGTTGAATGAAAATTCCAGGTGGTGTATTTTGTTTGTCTCTAACATCATCTTCATAATATTACTCTTTCCATCATTCTTTTTTTTGGCATACACCAAAAATACATGTAAATCCAACATAAATTCTTTGGATAAGTTTACCAAATCTATGTATAAATGATTTCCCATACGATTTTGACAGTTCCTCCCTAAAACCATTCCGCACTGAGTATTAACAAATGTCAAATTGAAAGTGTGAATGAATTCCATGAGACTATCAAATTTGTGTAGAAAAAAGATGTTCATGTTTTGCTTCCGAATCGTGTAAGATGGACTGTCAAACTGTTTGAGATGAGCTGTCAGATCTTGTGTGGGGAGCTTTCAAATTTTGTTTCACTTATGCTGCATTTACACGACTGACAAATTGGCATTATTCTGGCATTTAACTGTCAAAAAAATGACAGAACAAAAAAAATGCATTCTTTTGGCAGTATAATGACAGAAAAATGCCAATTTGTCAGTCGTGTAAATGCAGCATTATGACATTGTGTTGTGAAATGATTCTAAATACAAATGTGTGCAAGGCCTTCTTCATTTTTTTTTTTTGCGTTTATGTACATATATTATTTGTATTTATGATGGCTTATAAGAATTACTGCATCTGTTTTACGCATTTATTCGCCAATCCGGCACTGACTACATATTTTAATAAAGTTGAAAAAAAATTAATTTGCAATGATTAAAATTATCACCACAGCAAATGGCACAAAATAAAAAGTAAACGAAGCGTGGGGTAAACGATAGACAGCAGAAAAGGCGATGAGAACAATAACAGAATATCAATTTTAAAAATTAAAAAAAAAAAATAAGTATTCTCGCTGAGAGAAGACTGTTGTTGATAAATATTAATGAGTTTCTTTTTTGTTGGTGCTGTTATTAGTGAAGAGAAATAATATAAAATTGATACAATGTAGGCTAAAATACATTTAAAAATTCAAGTACCTTAAACAATGTGACAGATTAAATGACACGAGGAGATAAATTTTAAAGTTGGAAACATGTTCGAGTTCGATGGGCCATATAGTGGAAAGAGGTTGAAAATTTTTAAGGAATTAAGCATCCTACACTGTCTTTTTACTTTTAGATGAATTGTGTCAAATTGGACAATCTTCATCATGCCCTAAAGCTTGCCGTACACGATCGAACCAAATTGCATCGTGTAATTGGAGTCGGCAAATTTAATTTTTTAGAAATCCACGAGAGAATTTGGCTCCTAGCCAATTGGCTCGCTCTTGTGTTGTCAACTTTAGAATTATGTAGTATAATGAACTCTAATATGTACTTCCCATTGCATATCATTTATTTAGGATTTTTTGAGACTTGTAAGTCACTAGTCCTGGTCCTGGTTCTATACGAGCTGTCGCGCCAGCATCATGCATACAATGTCGTCATTTGAAAAAATGGCTTCTTCAAGACTTTTGACAAGTAATCCGACTTTGTTCCGTGCCTACACCCCTGGGAAATCTGGAACACAAACACACTCCGGAAGATTACTCGGAAGAGCAAGTCGAAAGCTTTCTGATTAGTAGAAATGAAAAATAAGTGTAATTCGAACGAAAATGACATTGAAATGGCTATTGTATGAAAGTAATCCCATGTAAATGCACCTTAAAAATAAGCAAATCTTTACAGTCACTTAATAAATAAATTGAGTTAATTAGGTACGTACAGTACATATATAATTTAAATATGTCTACCTTGATCTTGATGGTTAAATTATATGACTTGATTTACTAAATCTTTGATATGTATCTGAATCAGTAAATTGACTTTTAAACGTGTCTTGAATTCTAAAGTCGACATGATCAAAATCGTTTTCAATAAATGAGAACGCCAACTATGTTTGTATTCTAATTTAGAGAATTATTATTTTTAGATTATTTATTGAAATGTTTTATTTTCTTGGTCGACTTAATTTACTCGCTTCTTAGTTTAATATACATATATGTTTTCTATAGATTAGTATTCCAAAGTGTTCTTATATATATTTTCATTTAAATGGCTTAGGATAATCATGGACATTTGATATTCTCAAAACACACAACAAATTACTTCAAGTTGATGATATTTCCTTAAAATTAACGACCATTAATTGGGTCATAATGCATTTGAATCGGTCACTGATTATTTCCTCGAAAATAAATTTCCGAAATAAATCCATTTCATTTATGTATTTACCGATTATAACGATTGCAAGGCCGCGCCGCCGGAACGTCTGAAATGTTGTTTATTTTTTAGCAAGCAGTCTTCGATATGTTCGTATTAGTTTAAGTTTGTTGATTCTTTGATTATATAAAATATTCTTCAAAGGTTTTATTTGCATACTCCTATTAGCAAGTTCTAATTAAATGAAAAAAATTAAACAACATTAAGATTTTAAGACACGTCAATTTGCTTTCAATTTCAACGATAACACTGCCTTTCCAGAGATGATAATTGTATTACTTTCTATAATAAATTGACTTACCTACTTTAAATTTTTTTAATGTGCGTTTATTTTATCGTATTGGGCCTTATGACGTAAAACTTAAACGATCGGACGATATCGTTTCGATTCGACTATAGTGAACTTTACGAATCTGTCAAAGCCAAAAGTGACAGCCATCACTTTGGTGAATCTGACAAATGAATGAATTGCAAAGAAACAAAAGCGTTCCCTTATATTTTCACTTAAGTATAATTTTTATTACAAAGCTATCAGACTCGTCATCGCAATGTCTCGCAAGTTCTTTAAAATTTAGGGGGGGGGGGGGGGGGGGGTGAATTGGATTGAAAAATTTGATTTAAATTTATCATAGATTAAATATCGACATTTCCAGTTATAGATTCCATTCATTAGTGCCAAAAATTATGCTTTGGATACAATTTAACTCTATTTAATAAAATTAACACACGGCCTTAACAAATTTTCAAACTTAAATTCTGATATATGTATATGTATGTGTAGATATGTATATGTACATAATTATTGATATTCATTGGAAAGACATGACAAAAAACTGCATTTCAATAGAGATCTTCCAAGATTTGTCTTTGTCTTTTCTCTTTCTAATTTGATATCTAAAAACAACAACAACAAAAAGTCCCTGGTTGGAAAATATTTACATGCTCTTGGCAGTGTTAAAAATCCTGTCATTTGATTATTTTTTGTATTTGGAACTGAAAACTTAAATTTACGATCGAATTACGTATTAGTTAGTGTTTAAACATTTTAGTGAACATACATAAGTGTTTGATACAAAAAAACTAATTTTATTACATATTAATCACTATTATTAAACACACGACTTTTTTGGCTCGCCTTCGTGCCTTCGGCATTTGGTTTTGTTTGCCAACCAGGGAGTGCTGTCAGATTGTTTCTTTTTTTTTTTTTTTTCAAATTTCATACTGAAACTTCTGACATTTGGTGGCAGAGATCCATATAACAAATAGTACTTAGGTAATGTGCGAACATCCCGTATGGAGTTGTGATTTTTTATATATAATTATGTAGATGATATATTTTTATAGAAACAAACCTCATGTGCTGTCAGTATTTGCTTTCTTAAATGGATGAAACTAGAGACATGCCAATTTATAACAGTTATAACAGTTTTTCGCCATTAAAAGTGGGCGTGCGTTAACGCGCTTCGCGCGACTTGAAAAAAACGCTCTGGCTGCCTAAAGTATACCCATTGCCGGAGGGCCCTGGTCATGCGGGGCCGCATTAACAGTACTTTTAATTATATACCAACACTGTTATAATTCGCATGTCTAACGTCACTTCCTTCTTAAATAGCCCAACAAATATGCCAGTTTCATCTGAGTAAAGATTTCGACTTTTGTAAATAAACTATTTGGTAAAAAGCTCTATAGTAAAGCAGCCTCTAGACTTTGTAATATTAGTACGACCTTTAGTTGAGCTGATCTCAGTACAACCGTTGTGTACTTATAGCCTTCATCCAAAAATACTCCATATGAAGATCATTATTTTATTAAATAAAAAAATTAACGAATAACAACACAAAATTCACATCCACCAAATTAAAAATAAAACTGTAAACAAGCATTTGTTGTTCTTCTTTTATAATTATTCACAATCAAATTTAATATGACGTTTAAAGGGTATTTATGGCGTTTGCAATTGGTCATCAACAAGCTTTATGATAACTTAAGAAAAACAGTTTTTCAGTCGATGCTTCTGGATTTGATTTCAGAATCGAAAAATGCCATCAATGCAAGCTGTAACGTTGAACGAAATGACCGCTAAAGAACATGCAGGCGACAGTTATTCTTCATATTCGAACTTTTAAACCCAGTTTTTTATTTTTTTTCAAAACATTTAAATTTGTATTGTGATGTGTTAATGCAACAAATCTATTTGTAATGCTTTGTTAATTTTTGTGTAAATTTAGAAATTGTCCTTTTGATTTTGAAAGCATTTGAAGTATGTATGTACATACGGGCTGACGTGATAGAAAGCGGCCAAATAAATAGTTTTCTATCCTCTTATCTTGGATATTCAGTCCACGTATCAATTTACATAAAAAAGTTAGGATATAATATTTATTGACGTATTGATTGATAGTCCGATATCAATTTTGTTAGCTTTTAATAGCCACTTCAACAAAACAACCATAATTCTGTTATCAAAGTCCATGGTGTCTGGTGGTGTTGTTTCCAAGGCCTATAAAAAACACCGTACTGCCGGTGTGATGAATTCACATAGAAATCAATCAAGTTTACACTTGTGTGTGGTTGCTTGAACTTCCAAATACTGCTTAATCTTATCATTGAAAAAAAAAAAACATAAATCCAATCAATAAGGCTTGCTAAGTGTAATATTTTGTTTCATTATTATTTCTAGGCCATAGGACCGGTTTCGGAACTTTCAGTTACGATCCACCAACGCGACCTAGTTTGTATGCTACCCTGCAACTCGTGGATTCTTAATATTTGCATCAATTGCAATACAGCTATATGTGCTAAGCATATTTCAGACGGGATTTATCTACTCAATTCCAATCTGTTGATGGGCCACGAGGAGCTGGTACATCGCAAGGCAGATAAATCCTTCTCTGAGACTTTTGGTATTCTAATATTGAATCACCAACAAATTCAACAACACGTCGACGATAATCCCTTTCACATAAGAAGCAATAAGGCCAACAACCGCCTACGATCTCTCACACAGAATTTGCAATCGAGGCTGCAGAAAGAAATCGCCGATACGGACGAACGTATACACCGTTATACGGAACAGCAATTTGCTCTTTTAAAGAGCTTTCGTGAAAAGTCTGAACAAGAATATCAAATATTAGTTAGTCTAGTAAACCAAGTACCTGAACAATTGATCGATGCCATGGGAACTGGCGCAAACAGTGTCCCAACCACGCCCACCATTACCACCCCGACTAAAATCGACATCGGAAGAAGCGGGGTACCAACATCCAATAATAATTCTTCGTTAAGTGCCATGGACAGCAATACTCAGGCATCGTCTGTACAGAGTGTTTTTTCGTTCAACAATAAGAAGGTTACAAGCTTCGATACCCCACCAGCGACACCCGAAAGTACCCCAATGAGCGTCGGCAATAGTCCAACATTCAACAGACAGCAACAAGCTTCCATTGGTTTGAGCAGTGTTGTCGGTGGACATCGTTCTTCCATCGGGAATGGTATGTTTTACATAAATTCATCAAGTTCGATTGCCAGCGCTGGTGCAGGTATGGACGGAGATGGTGATTGTCTCTTCGAGTTGGAAGGAGTGGAAAGCTATTCAATGGCACCAAGATCTTCCATTCCCCAGAATATGTCAGATGTCGAAGAGAGTGCTGAAGATGCTGAAGGTATGTTGCATTTAAATCGTGTATGTGAATAAGGAAAATGAAGATTTTTTTGATTTTTTTTCCTTAGATGCATTGGCTGAATTGGAAGCTTCCATACCAATACCGGGAAGTCATGCTAAAAAGCAAAACATGAGAGATTTTGCTAGAAGCCTACCTATAGCCATAGCTAATTCTGTCAACGAAGGTACCCTAATTGCTGATTCAGACGACGATGTAAGTATTAATTTGTGATTGTGATTGATGGATTGCATTTTATATATTAAGCTTTCAAAAACCTTGCTTGACAAACAATCTCGTGATTAAACGGTGCTGCGAACAATTAATATGATTCGACGCAAGACCTTTTTCCTTTCGTTAAAAAATTACTTTATTTGCCTAGGGACAATTTTTGTAACTAAAAGTATTTAGAAACCAAATTTTGCTAAACTGTGCTTTCTTTCTTATCCTCATTTTTCGCACAAGTGAACCTTATTGGATAAACCTAAACTTTTATGGCTTCCAAGAATTGCGATTTTGCGATAGGTCCAGAGAAAGCTAAGCATTCCTTAAAAAATCGAACCAAAGATTTAATTCATTGTTTCCAAAAGGATGTACATTGTACATATATGTCTGTACGGCTTCAGCTGGAAAACGGCTTCAACAATTTTGATTATTTTTTTTGTACTATTATAGCTTTTGTCTTTATTTTGATAAAAAAAAAAAATAATCCAAAAAAACCTTTAATAATGATTCCTGTCATAGGTAGATACGACGGCCAACTAGCTCCGTGATCCAATCAGCGCTATAGTGCGCCGTCAAAAGATGAATTTCATGCTTTTTACGTCTTTCTCTATTATATATGTATGTACGTAATGTGCATACATGTTTTTATATACTAAAATTTTAAGTCACTATAAAAACAAATCCATGTGACAAATGTTATACACAATGTTATATTATTTTAACTTTTTCACAGATTCTCGAAGACAATGTTGACATTGCAGCTAGCATCAAGGCTCTTGCTAAAAGTGTCCATGGAGATGCAGTTTTTGGTGACTTACCCCGACCACGATTGAAGTCACAAATTTAAAATTGAAATATGTACATATATATATATATTTTTTGACAAAATAATTTTTTTTTTTGCTAAAGAAATGTATCACTTTTATTTTTTATTATTTTTTTTTTTTCATTTTAATATTCTTTGACTGTATGTGCAAATTAAGGAATTTTAAAGAACTGTTTAACTTTTATTCATTTTTGCTTAAATTTTATTAAAAAGAATGTTAATCATAACGCGCTGTTAAGTTTTAAAATTGCAAACAAAAAAGATTTAAAGTGCCTGCAGGAGTAAATTAATTGAAACAAACTTATTGGTACACCTTTGACTGGTATTTCCGACATCCAGCTTTTATAAATAATTTTTAAGAAAACTATTACACCTTCCTGTTGTTTATGTTTTGTTTTCACATAATTGCGGTTGTTTTGCATGATAATGTTAACACATTTTAAATAGATTGAATTAATAAAAAAAAAACATTCAAAATCATAATACGTTTGCACTTGCAGTCAATTGAAAAATCTTTACTTTAAAGGCTTGGCTCAGAATGTCTAAGCAAGGTTCTGATTAGTTATCCATTACATATTTTTTGGGCCCGCCTCAGTAGATTATAGATCCAAAAGTTAATATTTTTGTCCTGTGAACTTATGACCTTATGACGCCAAAATGTATGTGTCGAGTCATTCAACGAAACTTTAATAAGACATTGTGAAACAAGCTCTTTAAGTTAATAAAAAAAAAATAAGTAGGAAAAATTTAATTTCTGAAATATCCCTCGAAAATCAGCGCGTTAAAATATTAACAAGTTTTAGAGTACATGTTATTTACATAAATATTTGCCTAAAATATTGAATACAAAAAGTGAACGATTAACATTTTGTTTTAAATTTTTTTTTCTTAAATATTTTGCACAAATTTATAACATTTTGAAAATGATAATAAGCAAATAAAAATTAAATAATGTTTAAAACTAAGCTATTCATAAGTAAAATACATACATACATACATATATTATATATATATATATATCACTGTATTAATTTGTTGTTTTTTCTTCTTGTATTGAATTGTTAACTATGGACAGCAATTATACAGAAGTGTATTTTTTTATAATGCAAAAAGAATTTGGAAATAAGCTTGGAATTAATATTTTTTAAGAGAAACTTAATGACCATTTCGATGGTATGTTTTGAATACAAATTTCTTGTATTCGTTGTTCTTTAAGGTAAGTTGGTAAAGAAATTGTTAAACTTCGTCGGGCTATTATTAAAAGCCAATTATTGTCTCTTATCTAATAATCTCTTTTAAGAAGAAAATTCTTATTATATTATTCGGCCATAAAAAGTTCATAAATAAAATGTTTATTGATGTTTGTGGATTATTTAACATTAATGTGTGCACTGATTCAAACAAGCCTTTTTAACTGAAACCATAATTCTGCTTTATTTGCAAAAGTGAACTCAGACTATATTTTGCTAATGAGTATTACAGAATGAGGACAAAATATTAAATATAGAAAAAGAATTTCAAAAAATCGCATTAATTCAAAATCACTAAGTTTTATATCTATCTTTTATTATGATTTTTTTTTGTCTCATAGTTATTTTAAATAGTTCGAAACTAATTGAAAATAAAATAAGAAAATGTGAATTCAAGTTTAATTTGCTTTTACTTGTTTTAAATTTCCATACTGATTGCAACAGGAACAAAAATATATAATCAGACGTAAAATGCTTAGATTTAATATAACAAAACAAAATAGAATAAAATATTAAACAATTATATACCATTTAATAAATTAAAAACAAAAATAAACAACATTTTTTCACATCAATGATTAAGAAACCACTTTAAAACAAGAAAACGGAGAAATGCAAAAGAAATTTTAAAAGAAATAAATAAACTATTAAGAAATAAAAGTTGAAATAAGATTTTTATATATAAAATTATATTATGTATTATAATTACAAGCAGAGTATACTTTACAAAATAAAAATGCTGTTTATGCGATTTATGAGACGAAGTTACTTACAGAAATAAAAGTATGAAGTTTTTTTTTGCAAACTTTGGTTGTCTTTTTTTATCTGGTTTACAGTTTCTATTCGAAAAATAAAATGGTATGCCAAATTGATTGAGGTGATTCCAAAAAATTTGTTTGCATGGTTGGTCTACAGTTGGGAAACAAACAAATATTTTTTTGAATTCATCGAAATTCGACCGCAATTTGTTGCGATTGTGTACATACTTACATGTGCTTGCACTAAGCAAGCACCAATATTAACCGTCCCTGTTCCTTTGGAGGTGGCATGGAATGCACAGAATTAGCTTAGCTAGTAGCAAACTATTGCAGTTTTACGTGATTGTCAATTGTTCATATCGTCGCGTTGTCGTTAAGTGGAAACTTCCTACATTTAATAGCTTAAACAGAACTTTGATTTTGATGATTGAGAAAAATACTCTGAGGAAGTTTTCATTGAACGACAAGATCTGCAACAAAAACAAGAGTTTGTGATTGTAGATTAATTAATATCTGTGTTTCAGTTGGATATTAATGTACATATTTGTTTGAAAATTTCTCGATGCGAGCCAAAACTTCTTCGTCTTCTAGTCTGAGACAAAGACAATTATAAAGATGGGAATCTTTCGTACTTTTCATCCTCCGAAACCCATTTGTTTATATTGTTGTTTTTGTAATTGCATCTCGTTTCGATGAATAGATTTGAATTGCACAACAATAACGAGGAGTGTGAAGAGCTGCTATTTCAAACTTTTTGGCAAATTGAAATGACTGCCGAGGATTCACATCTTCGGACAAGCCTTTCATCGTTGCTTGGATTAGAATGTTCACTTTTCCGGTTGTTTTTTTTTCGGCTTAGTATACCTATCCCATAATAGATTTCTATAAATGGGATATCAAATGAAAGCCCTTTTTCCAATCCAATGGTCGGACAGTATTTAGTTGGTTGTTGACGTGAGTGCGACCACTTTTATTAAAATGGTCTTGAAAAATGTGGTTGTACTTCCTTCTGAAAAACACATCTGATGCAACAACAACAACTTTAGATGTGTATCCGACGTTTCCGATCTAAGACTTTTCACAACCGTATTTTTTTATTGATAAACAAACGACACTCCCAATTATCGGCCTGCGAGTGTTTGAGTGCCTATGATTGAATTGCAATATGTTAATCAAATTCCAATTCATGCACTAACATTTGAATTTCTTTCCGGTACCAGTCAAATCATCACTTACTGCTTCCTTATCTGATGCACGACATCAGAAACAAGAGTCTCTATGAAGAAGTCAAAACATTCGGCCTTAGCGAGGTATCCGTCGGAGCGGAAAATTCTCCGATTTCATACGAATCGCAGGATTTTGCTGTTCGGAAGAATACCTCGAAGTAAAAATCCTCCGATTCGTATGAAATCGGAGAATTCTCCGCCTCGCTGGGGCTGATTACAACTCGACAATTACCTCATCCGTTCTAGCAGAAGATGCTTAGAGATTCTAATGAAACACCCAGATCCTCTGATAAGAAATGTTATAAAGCAGCCAAGACATCCTGACCAGCGCAACCTTGAAGTAATGGAATTTCTCGATGAGAATCATACATCAAACATTGACGAACAGAGTATCCCCTTCTAAGTTGACCTAGGCTCAGCAATGAAAATTAAATATATATTCAGCTTAAAAAACACAATGTTACTTATTTTGTGCCAACATTAACATTACATAAGGTAATTAGTGCTAAGCAAATTGTTAACTCGTTAAAAATAAATTAATATGCATGCAAAAAAAAAAAAGAAATTTATTTGTCATGTTTTTAGTGTGTGTATTAATCTGGGAAGACAATTTTTGTTCGAAAAACCAATGAACATGATGAAGACTTCCAATACCGTGCATACTCTCGAAAATGGCTTGAACACTTTTATCTTGATTCCGCTAACAATTATATCTAAAAAAGAGTAAAACTGCATTCCAACATTCTTTTGAGAAAATTTTAAACAACAAACAAAAAAATGGATGGAGATTTACGGTAGTAACCCAAAAATATGGCACTAAGAGCAAGTTAACTAAACTTGTCATTGAAACAGGGTGACATATTTTTTTTAAATCCTGAATTCATTTTTATTATTTGAAAATGATTAAGAGGACGTAAAACTTTATATTCCGAAAAAAAAACATAAGAACCACCCTATATGTGGTAATTTATTTAATTTGTTGGTAAAAGAATTCCTGATCGAGTTACCGATTGTGTAAAATTAAAAAAAAAAAAAAACTGTTAAAAGTTGTGTCGAAAATAGTTGTTATATTATGTTTATTTAATATGTATATTTCTATGATTATTTTTTATTACGTATACATTTTATCTAGTTTTTCAATCAAAAGTTCTGTTTAAAACATTTTATCAAACTCATACATTCAATTCATTATTCGATTTTAATAGATAGTTTTTTTGTTTGTTTTAAAAAACAAAGGCACAATTATTAATTTTGAGCGACTTTAAAAAATAGAAAATGAACTTAACTAGAAAATATAAAAGGAATTCTCTAATCGGCCCACTCTGCGTCATCGCCAGCATCATCTTCATCTGATGAGGAATTTTGATTTTTAACAGGTGGTGGTGGAATTAAAGAAGACAAACGACTCATTACACTTCCACCGTCTGCTGGATTTCCTTGGCCATCCTTAGCTCCTGAAATTCCTTTTCTACGCATAAGAAGTTTATTGTGTAAGTCAGCCATCAAATCTCCACCAGAGATGATTTTGGATTTTTCCGGGACTGTATCGAGCTGTTCTGTGGACGTTTGTCGGGCAACATCAGCAGCCGCCCGTAAGCCACCTCCACGAGCTCCACCGGCTTTTCGAATCGCATCCATCAAATTTGAGCGAATGTCAATTTCAGGAGCTGCTTTTGGAGGCGGTGAAATTCGTTTTAATGGAGCTGCTGCAATATTTATAGGCGGAGCTGGGGGTGGCGGAGGAGGCGCGACTGATTTAACTTCAGGCATAACCGGCGGCGGTGGAGGTGGCGGTGGAATTGGAGATGTAGAACTTATCACTGTTTTTGTGGATTCCATTGCATTTAACTTAGAAGTTATTTCAATCTTGGTCTCAGTGTTTTCCACAACTCCAGGCACTGTAGGCATATCTATGAAATTTTCAAAAAACAACGATGGAGCGATTTGGTTGGTATCGGCATGATCAAATTGAATATCACCGGCTATGCCAGGTAAGTCGGGTAGATCCGCTGGCAAGTCAATAGTTGGCGCCTCATTCAACATCGGTGTGTAAAAGAGACCTTGGTGTCTTTTGTCAGCACCTTTCTGACGATTACTCAGCGACAATGGGGCTGGTTCTAAAATTAGACCACGGCCAGTGCCAACTTCCGCTTTCTTTGCGCCTTTAGTGCGATTTCGTTGAACACGACTCATCTCATCGCCCACTTTACGAGCGCCGTAGACGTTTTCTGCCGTACTAAACAATAAAACTGAATTGATGGACTTCGAGTTGGTGGGAATGTCTCCAAGACCGCATTGACTGGACACTGCGGCGGCAGTTGATTTGTTTTTCGCGCTGCGAAAATGAAAGAACATCAACTTCTCTTGAAGTTCTCTAGGTCCAAGATCCACTCGGCTCGTTATTTCATGGTCATTTAGGACACTAGATGTTAATTCTACTGCTTCCGCATCATTGAAGGTCAGCTCGATGTCCCTGAAAACATGCGACGAAGGAAATTTCGCTGGCGATAATATTTTGATTGCCTTATTCGTGCCAGAGAGATTTTGAATTTTCTTCGAAGCCAAACTAACACGCGAATTTAGTTCGTTGATTTTTTCATTGTTTTTCAAAATACGTTTGTCAATGCGATCGAAAATGTTTGTTATTGTCGATTTTAAACAATTTAAAGCGTTAGCTGCTTGAATAATTGTTTCTTCATGGCGTAAATCAGGTGGTATTACTGGTACACTATACATAGTTTAATTTTGGCTGATTTTTGTTTTTTTGAAAAAGTTATTTAGTTAATATAAATAATTTCTTTTCCTAACAAGCGACCTCACCCAATTCGATAATTTTAATTTGATCTAAAAAGAACTGCAACAGCTGATTTTGACATTTTTGGCAGCTGCTTGGAATCTGCACTGATAAGAATGGAAAGATTGCGTTTTCCAGGGATGTGTTCAAGTTCTTGGAATGCTTTATTACTGCTCGCCTAATGTGGTTTTCGTTTCGACCAAAAAAATCGATTTTTTTGATTTGTGACAAGTTTTTCCTTTCCTTTCGACCAAAAAAATCGAATTTTTGTCGATTTTGCAGATCTCGATTTTTAGCAAGATTTTCACACGCACTTGCACACACATCAAAGAAAAGTGACATTTATCAGTGTTATTTCAAAAGTGGCACTCACACAATTGCAAAACAAACTAAAATCACGTTTTCTGTTCCTTTTGCCAGTAAAATTTAAGATCTGTGCCTACGTTCTGTAACTCTCGCATGGTTAAAATTGGTCGAGAAACGATGAAAAATGGAACAAAACTCATAGTATTTGTTTCAATTTTCATCGTTTCACGACTGATTTTATCGATGCGAGAGTTACAGAACATGGGTCCTGACACCCAAATCTGAAATGGTTGAAACGAAAACCACATAAGTACACAGAAAAAACAGACATCAAGTTTCACGCCTTCGGGTTGCATGTGCAACTGCGAATTGGTTTGTGTTGTGGCATTCCCATAGAAAAATTCAGCTCTGAAGAACCAAACAACTGTTGTCAAAAAAAAAAATCTCAAGCTATCCTAAAATGTTCGGTATACTACACGATACAATATAAATTAAAACAACAAGGTACTTAATTTGCTTTGTGGTTTCGGGTTCGATTTTGTTCGTTATCCGAAATGAGGATATTTTGCACAGAAAGATTCTTTGAAATTTTCTGTTGCAGAAATCTCAGGAATCTCACAAATATCTATAAAACACAGCAAAATTTCTTAGTTTTTGTGTTATTTTTCATCTGCTCAATTTGCTGACGAAACAAAATTGGTGAGGACTGTGAAATAATACAAACTGACCAATTAAATCCAAATTGGCCATTAATCGCTTATTATGTTTTTTTTTCTTAATAAGACTATTTCTGTTTTTATCCATCGAATTATGATATTTTTTGACATTCGGTTGAAATAATCTGACTGCAAGATATGAACTTCTATGGGATATGTTTAATATTTTCCAAAAAATGATGCTTTTACTTCTCCATTTACATACATTTAGTCCCCTTTCACACGAGGAAACTGAGTTGCCAGCAACAATCAGTTTGTTGGTGAGAAGGGCAAGAAGTAAGAGGGGAAAATGAAATCTCCCCGGTCAACGATTCGAGGAGATTTTTTTGACATTCCTCTTCACACACACAGTAGAGTGTGTTTAACCAAGCTATTTTAAAAGGAAAATACAGAAAGTTTCCACGATTTTGTTTCTTCGTGTGAAAGGTACAGGAGATTTTTAAGGAAATTAAACGAAAACGTCAACAAAATCTCCAGCAACTTGTTTCCTCGTGTGAAAAGGGACAGCAACATCTGAGCAACTACATTGGCCTAAAAAGTGAAAAAGTACAAAATTGAAAATTTTCAAACTTATTTTGGGATAGTGGTCCTGACTGGAAAACTTATAAAAATGATGCAGAAAGCACATAAGCCGGCGGACTCTCATATAATCCCGAGTGCTCAAAATCGAAACCAAACTGTTTAGTTGCATGTGCGCGCCTGTCCTTAAACTTCTTTGGATTTTCGCAAGGGTCGTTCACCAAATTTAGACATCGTTCATAAACATTTGAAGTGACATGAAAAATTTAATTTATATAAAAATTATTACAGAAGTAATAATAAAAATAGTAGGTATTGAACGAGTCTATTAAATTCTGTTTTTCACTGGCTGAACAAAATAGAGGCGTTTTGCTTTTTTGGCTCCGAGCGGGGCACAGAGCGGGGCGTGAGCAAATAGAGCCTGCTTAATGAACTTAGCTGCGCTCAGCTTTTCGCTCGATGTGCTTGGTCATTTTTTTCCGTGCTCATCGAGCGAGCCCCGTTCGAGCTCTGAGCTGAAAAATAAATAAAAAGGAAAAACGCCTGATAGAAGCGCGATCGAACGCGCGTCCGCACCTGTCAAAGTTAAAATACATAAAATCTCGAATGTTGCCAGCAACATTCAGTTTGTGGGTGAGAAGGGCAAGAAGTAAGAGGGGAAAATGAAATCTCCCCGGTCAACGATTCGAGGAGATTTTTTTGACATTCCTCTTCACACACACAGTAGAGTGTGTTCAACCAAGCTATTTTAAAAGGAAACTGCAGAAAGTTTCCACGATTTTGTTTCTTCGTGTGAAAGGTACAGGAGATTTTTAAAGAAATTAAAAGAAAACGTCAAAAAAATCTCCAGCAACTTGTTTCCTCGTGTGAAAGGGGACAATACAATGGAAATGCAGCCGACAACGCGACTCTGGGAGTTAAATAAGTTTTAATAATCACGCGCCTGCGAACGCGCGTCTATTGTGTTCAGCCAGTCAAATGCCTTCCCGTGTTCCAGTTGCAGTGGGAGATTTTGTTCGTTTTTCTGTTCTTTGAGTTGACAGTTGAGCCCAAGTCCAAGTCCATTTTATTTTTTATTATCGTTCTATGGTTCTTATCGTACGTATGTTTTATTGAATTCGTATCCTTGAACTTGAACTGATTTGATTGATTTTTAATTTTATAAACATTTTTCAAATGGTTAACGCATCCATGACCTGGGGTATTCAAAATTAAAGTAAACAATTCATAAAACCTCTTATATACTGATTATTTGAACAGGCAAAGATGCAACATTTGCCGCAGTTAACTTCATTCTGGCTGAACTTGGTTGGAGGATTGGTAGGATTGTACATGAAAACCTTTACTACTCAAAACACTATCCAATCAACAAAAAATTTCGTACAATTTGTAATCATGGTTTTACATTCAATCAATCCAGTTTATGTTTGATGGCAATAGTGGCTGCCATAGTGTGTTCCCAATACCCAAGCATTTCAATAGTGCTCGATGGTATACTAGAACAGTCTTACCTCCTGCCCATCTGGTTGATATTACGATTTGTTCATATCACTAAATCTGCGTTTGACTATGCAGATTTTATAAGATCTGATAGTGGCTTAGATTATGCGACCGGAATGGCATCAAACTACTTCCATGGTTATCTAAACCTCACACTGCCAAAGCATGGCGAACAAAATGGTAATAATAATGAATGATTCATTAGGCTGTATGAACAATAAAGATCAAAGAAATTTTATTGTTCGTTCAGTGATTAGATTTAGAAATAAAGACTAATTCCATTTGATTCTAGGAATTGTCAAACGAATTGAAAACTACGAACACAAACATGACGTTGAGTTCGCAGTTAAACGTCTCATGATTCTCATTCCCAATTCATTGCACACAAGACCTGTAATTGAAAGTCCTCTAATGGAGAGACAAGAAAGAGTAAGACTATTGGCTATTAACCAACAAAATGGTTTTTATTATAATTTTTTTTATTAAATTTAGCAACCACTCGAAGGTGTTCGGAGGGATCGTGCTGGAGTATCTCGACCATTCATAAATGATGTTTATAGAATTTTAATTGATCAGAAGCCTTATTATATTACGGTAGAAGGTGCTACACCCTTATTAAGCTATTTCGATGCATTGAACTTCTATCTGACAAGCACTTGGCAGATGAAGGCTATGCAAAAGGAAATCATGATTAAGTTCTATCGATATTTAAAGAATATTCTAGAAAAATGGCCAGCTACTCAAGAACAATGTGAATTGGTCTTTTATAATGGTAAGTTATCTATCTATCAAGAAATGAATATTGTAATTAAATTATATAACATAATGGTGGAGCGTGGAGGTATGTAGTTAGTTAAAACCCATGTTTCAAAGTTTGGTGGTGTGATTTAGTTTTCTTAAGAGTATTATATTCGATAGTGATAATGTTGCTCTTGACAGAAATAAGAGATTACACCGGAACTTTGAAATGCATGCTGATTCCCAAACGTTTTATTTTTTAATTCCTGTATCTCATCCACTATTATTAAAAAAAAAAAATTTATCCTGTCGATTTGCTTACACTGGGAAATCCAGCTGCATTTCAGACTTAACAAAAAAAAAGTTCCGGTCTAGTTCCGTTATTGTAGTCATGAAAATTAGGTTCCACCTGTTTTGGGGTCATTGAATTAGGAAAGATTCAATATTAGAACTGGGAAAATATAAACGGTTCAATATAGAAATAATTTTTCTATACAAAATACGTAGCAAAGGCTGAAAATTTGAATCTTTTCAATCCTTTTTTTCTCCGAGAGCCTACCTTGTTACCTACTCTTGTTATACATTTTTTAATCACATTATCTTTCTATATTCAGATTATACAGGCGATGGACGACCACAAGATGTTGGAGAGGTTCTTTGCCTGCATATCAAAAAAATGTGGGAAAAGAACAACAAAAAGTAACGAACTTACACAAAGTTCTTCGACTCACCTCATCAAAGCTATTTTATACATCAAAAGATGCTTTTATTTTTTTCATCATGTTAATAATTATAAACTAATTATTTTTTTCTATTTAACTAACTTTTTATAACTAATTCAAATGTGCTTATTCATAACATGACTGCAGATATAATTTTATAATGGTAGAAACTTAGTTTATATGTTTCTTAATTTATATATATATAAAAAAAAAATCGAAATATTATAGTACCAAAACGAAAATTGCCGAATATTGATTTTAATTAAATGAGTTTTACTTTATGCCGCTTGTGATAAAATTCTTAATAAAAACTATTATTAAAAGATTTTGTATAGCAAATTTGGATTTTTTATTTAATGGATAGAACCATTTATCATATCTTATAACGCCCATTGTCGTGTAGGGCGACCGAAAAAACAAAATGTATGAAGATTTTATGCACAGCACTGCTCGCGATCTTATTTGGCCCTACCGAGGTATCCTTCGGAGCGAAAAATTCAAAAGAATCGGAGGATTTTTGCTGTTCGGGGAAAAATACCTCGAATCGGGGAATTACCTCGTCGGATACCCCGCTAGGGTCCATTATTTTTCTTCCTCAGTGTGTGGCCAATCCATTGACATTTATTTTCATATATCGATATCCAAAAGCGGCTACATGAAATTTGGCCCCAAACAAAAAATGAAAAATAGCCCCAAATATTTATATGAAAAGCAACAACAACAAAAAAAGATTAAATTTTGTGAATTGGGGTGATTTTTCATGTTTTTGGGGTCATTTTTCATTTTGAGTTTTGGGGTAAAATTTCATTATGAAAAATGACCCCATACTTTTAAGGCTCTCTCAAACCAACGCGAAACATTCGCGCGAATATACGACGACTGAATAAAGGCTGTCCCAAACCAATGCGAAACATTCGCGCGAATATGCGACGACTGAATAATGTTCGAAGATTCGCATCGCGCCAGTGTGGATGCCCCATTAATCACCATGTAAATAAATTAAGACAGGCGAAAGTTTCGTCATCGTTCAGAAATATTCGCGTTGGTTTGGGAGAGCCTTTAATTTTAAACAATAAATGAAAAATCACCCCAAAAATGGGATATGGAAAATAGCCCCAAAACTTCCTTAAAATTCTCGAACCAAACATGAAACATGGCGCGATTTTTTCGAACGATTATTTTAATTCGACTTTTCAAAATTTAAAAGGATCATTCTAATTTTTGTACGATTATTAAAAAGGACAATTCTGCGATAGTGAAAAATAATCGTACAAAAAAATTTGAATGGTCCTTTTTAATTTTGAAAAATCTGATTAAATAATCGTACACAAAAATCTCGCGAGTTTTTCGTACGATTCTTTAATAAAATTTGTATAAAAAAACTAGAATGCTCTTTTTATATTTTGAAACAAAAATATGATTAAATAAATCACCCCAAACTGGAAAACGAAAAAAGGCCCTAAAATATGAAAAATTACATATTGAACAATTTGTGTTGTTGTTGCTTGTCATTTACATTTTTTGGGGCCATTTTTCATTTCTGATTTGATTTAATAATTTATTTTGGGGCTTTTTTTCATTATTTTGGGGTGATTTTTCCAATTTGAAAATGGAGCAATTTTTCATTATGAAAAAAAGCCCCAATTTTGGGGCCAATTTTCATTGGGGCCAAATTTCATGTCGCCTCCAAAAGCTCTTTACTCCTTCGACGCCACAATTCGTGGATGTAGTAATTCCCTGAAGATATTTCTCTAGACTTTCATTAGCTTTCAAGCGCCCAACTTTTTGATACGATCGAACTTTTATTGCATCGAGCGTTGAAACGTTGAAAAGCACTCGCAATAAGGGCTACCGTATTAAACTTAAACAGTTTTTTTACCGACTCCCAAATCTTTGCGATTTTTGATTCTTCTTGCTGCTCTTTTTTAAAAGCAACAAGGCTTGTGATTGAAATCCCTGATACAAGATACTACTCAGAATAGCTTAAGGATTTATAAACATTGGAGAAACAGTACTTTTGTATTCATTTTGAGCCCGTCTCCTATAAAATGATCAAAACAATAATTCTCATTCTTTAAATAATTTAAATCTATATTAAGGTCACTAAGAATTAAGAGGAATTATAACGAAACTATTTATGCAGTTAAATCAATAACATTTTCTTTGTCCTCGACAGTCTTGTCTTTTGTATACGCCAATTCTAAACGAGACATCGCCAACATTCGGCGTTTCCAGATTTCATAATCTTCGACCTCAGGAACCTTAGCACGTGTCAATTCAATCGAAGGCTTTTGTGCTTCTCCCTCTGTATCTCTTGCCGGTGGACTTTTAACCTTTGTATCTTTCTTGGCCGTATAATGTGTTGCAACTATTTTATCCCATCTTTGTTCCAACTGTGCCCATTGAGATGGACGCAAATGACTAATTCCCATAATTTTCTGCTTCGAAATACGCTTTTGATTAATTTTACTAGCCTGATAAACTGCCATTGACGAATATTGAGGATGTGTTATATCCATATCGTTGGCTTCGTTCTCAACAATACTCTTATACAATTCTAAGAGTTCAGTGGCCTTTTTGGCCAGTTCATTTATGCCCAATTTGGTGCATATTTCATTTACTCCAATTTCTTTATTAAGATCTAGTAATTTTTCAAACATTCTTTTATTATTGGCGTAGTGAGACTTTCGCAATCCGGAAAGCTTAAGGGCATTTTGCTAAAATGGGAACGATACATTAAGCTTGTCTTTTAGTTTGACAAAAAAAAAAATCATTAGATGTACCTACCTGATCGATTGGTATACCATGGAATGCAGCAGCCAAGTCAATGCAGAGGATAATTTTACCATATTCATTTATTGTGCCATTTATGTTTGTGGAGCGAAGTTCCAACAAACGAAGGAGTTCTGTGGTTTTTCTATAATTCGAAATGGTATTTGTGCAGGATTTTTTAAAAATGTTTTGAAGTTCAAATACTCGTGATTTAAGTCTATTCCAGTAGAATACAACTTACCCGATTATTTTCGGTTCATCAATCAGACCCATTTTTTGTACAAGTTGTTCTATCATTTGTGCCATAATTCTTTATTCTAGCACTTTTAATTCAGTTAACTTTACACAAATCTAAACTTTGTTTTTATTGCGAATAAGTTGATATTTGTTTGTTTATTTTCTAATTTGATTTCATCAAATAAAATCAAAAAACCAAATGTGGCGCGAAATGAAATGTCAGTTTAATAAAAGTGATACCAAGATAACTCTAATATTAGGATGTGTTAACAAATATTTATTTCCCGTTAAACGATACAATTTCAATTTGCGATTTTTACCACAGATTAGCCATATGAAGATGAGAATGTTTCGTACGTTTCACCCTCCAAAACCCATTTGTTTATATTAGGCGTGTTTTTTTGCAAGTCCATATGGATTTATCGAAAAAAACGACATCGGGACTCAGGAACTTCTTACTTACAGTACGTAAGTCCCGATAATTATCTGGACTTAGCTAAGTCCATATGGATTTAAGTTGTTGTTGTATTTACGTGTAAAACTATTAGTCCCGATGTCGTTTTTTTCGACAAATCCATATGGACTTGCAAAAAAAACACGGCTATTGTTGTATTTGTAATTTTTTCCCGCGTCGATGAATAGATGTGAATTGCAACAACAATTTAACCAGGTGTGTGAAGATCCCTACTGCCTATGTGTAAGATTTTTATACACACATTCTCATTTTTTATCTGATAACTGCCAGTTCAAGCTTGTAGGCAAATTAAAATGGCTGCCGGGGATTCTCATCTTCATGTGGCTAATCTGTGATTTTTACCCTGAAGCCTGATTCACAATGCGGCGAGGAAACGAGACGTGAGCGTGACGAGAACTCGTTGTAGTTGGCCGAGTTCAACGCACATCTGAACATTCAGAATTCTGAATTTTTGAAGCTCTTTATTGGCCAGCTGGCAGAAGTCATCTGAATTTTCAGAACTTTTTCTGACAGCTGGCCAATCAAGAGCTTCAAAAATTCAGAATTCTGAATATTCAGATGTGCGTTGAACTCGGTCGTTGCTAAATCAATTTCAAACAATGAAAGCATACCTCGGATATACACAATGCGGCGTTTCTCGTCGTCACGTCACTCCAAGAATTCGAAAAATTGAAAAAAAGACGCGACGTGGCGACGATTTTCATTTTTGCTAAGTTATTTGCAGATTTTTCACAAAAGATGTAATCAATTAAATAAAGTTATTGATAAATCTATTGTTTTGTAAGTTATTTTGTTTATATTTTATTGATTTTTTTTTACAGAAATTATTTTTTGTCGTAAAACGCTCGTTGCATTGTGAATTGGGCGACGTTTTTGTAACTAGAAAAAAATGCCAGCGGTTCTCGTCACGTTTCCTCGTCGCATTGTGAATCAGGCATGAGGCCACACGAGCGAGTACTCACTAGCTAATTGTCATATATTCCCATTTATATACTCATTTCACTTGCTGCATATTATTAAATACTTTACATACTTCCAGTAGGTATCTTCATAGCCCTATTATATGACTTCGTGTAAATGTTAAGAATGGATTTTGCCCATATCTTGTGCGAAAAACAACCCTTTTGTTTGCAAAGGTGCTTTTAAACAGCGCGAGGAGTCTGATGATCGGCCTGGCAGCCTGAAGTTGCATGTAAGCTACCTCTCAAATATCTACATTCTATGCCGGATCACCCTACCTACTATAAACAAAAAATTCTTATGTTCAAGTAGTTTTTTGCATAAAACTGTAAACACAACTTAAAACGACCCAATATTCATTTCCAAAAATAATTAAGATCAAATTCCTCTGAATAAAAAGATTTATTTTCTCCTTAAGTTCCAGAAATTGTTATTTTCATCGATTAAAACAAAAAAAAATGTATATAAAACGCTATCCTTCTGTTACGTGTTTTAAATATTATTTTTCCTTTTGATCTCCTATTCTTGGCTATCTCTAATGAATTAGTTTCTGGGATTTGGCCAGTTCGAGTTGGGCAGCTGAAACATTTTGTAGGCCGTCTTTGACAACATTCAAATTCTCCTTCCACGCTTGTAACAAATCGCGCAACTGTTCCCACTGTGAGAATCCGAATGTTCTGTGCATTGTGCTGGAAATGTGAACTTTTTTGTTGGCCTGATCCAAACGCGCACGCACAAGCTTTGTCTTGAGAACCTCAATAATAAATGGTTCGACATCTTCTACAGGGATTTGCAATTCCTTGGTCAATTGTTCGAAGGTCATCTCAGAGTTGCTCTCAGCTAGCTGCATGAATGTCAGTAAGCGCATCTTCTTCATGTTTTGTTCGTGATTGAGGCCTTGGGAGGTGACGAACTCTTTGTGGTTCTCGTAGAACTGAATGTATGAAGGAAGTTTGTCCACAACGAAGATGGACAGAAGATCGTGGATAAGATCACCTTCAAGGAAACGAACTGGTTTCAATGAAAGCAACGGGTCCAACAGGAAAGTATTTGGATCAGCCAGAGCGGTGACGATGCACTTCATTGCGTCTTCGCGAGCAACACAAGCATTGTCGGCGGTGTAAGTTCCAAGGAGTTCAATCATTACCTTAGCTGAGAGTTCAATGTTGGTGTCTTTAAGGACGTCGTGAAGAAGCCGATAGAGCTTTTGCATTTGCTCGCTCGATGGTGGGCAATTAAGGAACTGGCTCTTCAATTGATCAACTCCGGTGAACACCTCGAGAACTTGGTCGCATTGCTTAGCTACTTGCACTAGGTGATAGTAGACATGGTAACGAAGTGGTGAGCTTGTGTCAAGATTGTTGAACAATCGCCAAAGAGACTGCAGGCACACTTTAGCCAGCGGTACGTCGGGCGCTTTGGTCATCTTTTCGCAATAGGCCAACACGATGTTTTCTCCTCGATCCAAGGAAATCTAAGAATTGATTTTTATAACGTAACACAACAATTTAGCTGGCAATAAAATTAAGAACTTACAGTTATCATTATGGACACAATACTGTTGAGAATACCATCGATTTGGGATGGTTCACCATCCTTGAAGCATACATCACATACCCCGATTATTTTATGCAAATCATCTTCTATGCCTTTGGATGATTTCTCTGAAGAGATTTCAGCTCCGAGCTTCTTGAAATATTTTCGCAATTCTTGGACCTTGGAAGTAAAAGATTAATGAAATTAACAAATTGGTAGTATACAAATAACAGAAGAACCCAAAAACATAACCTAGAAAATTGGATCTATTTGATTTACTCGATGGATTTTAGTATTAAAGGCAAAATAAATTGTTTGAAGTAATTTACCTGTTCGTCCAGAGATAAATCTATGAAAACCGGGACAGCGTTCATGTTTTTTCTTGTTAATTGTTTAAAAATTTATTTGCAAAAAGATTGACCAGCACACGTCGCTTTTTTTGACAAATTTGAAAAGAAAGGAGTTGTCAGTGGAAGAAAGAGATGAATATGTTGAGATGCGAAGCGAAGTAGATGTTTTGCTTTTAGGAAGAGTTCAGAATATTCTATTGTTTTTTTTTTGGCTGTACACACATCTGAATGTGAAGTGCGGCTCTGAAAGTAATGTCGTTTACGGTAAGATGTTCGGATATTATTTTTCAACTGTTTTTTTTTTTTTTAATCCAAATACTGCAAAAGCCTAAGATTGGGTTGCGGTTCATTTTGTTCGCTTAGACTGCATTTACACGACAGCGATTTTTAATTTTCATTTGTCTTTTGGTTTTCTTCTAATTGCAAATACCTTCTACACGATAGCGATATCGATATCCGTATAGTTTTAGATCATCTTATGAAAATCAAACAATACATATCTTAGTGACGTACTCCGTTTTTCAATCCATCGTACTAAAATTCTGGCCAGTGCAAATTTTCGGGTTTCCACTGGAATTAGAGAGTTGGGCGTGACACTAAGGCCTGCCGCCCACAAGGCAACTTTTAGGCCAGGCGCGCACATGCAACTAAACAGTTTGGTTTCGATTTTGAGCACTCGGGATTATATGAGAGTCCGCCGGTTTATGTGCGCGGACTCTCATATATTCCCATAGTGCTCAAAATCGCAACCAAACTGTTTAGTTGCATGTGCGCGCCTGGCCTTAGTTGCTCACTCCAGCAACTTTTAGTTGCTCCCGGTTCAATTACATTGGCTTATATGGGAGAGCACCCACTGGGCAACTTAGTTGCCGGCAACTTTAAGGCCTACCGCCCACTAGGCAACTTTTAGTTGCTCACCCCAGCAACTTTTAGTTGCTCCCGGTTCAATTACATTGGCTTATATGGGAGAGCGCCCACTGGGCAACTTAGTTGCCGGCAACTTTAAGTTGCTCGGAGTTGCTCGCGGAACTTAGTTGCCGGCAACTCCGAGCAACTTTTAGTTGCTGACCCCCGCCCACTAAGCAATTTCCGAGCAACTTTCAGGAATTTTCGAAAATTTAAGGCCTGCCGCCCACTAGGCAACTTAGTTGCCGGCAACTTTAAGTTGCTTGGTGTTGCCGGCAACTCCGAGCAACTAAAGTTGCTTGCCCTCGCCCACTAGGCAACTTCCGAGCAACTTTTGAGAATTAATATTTGTGTTTTTTTGTATTTAATTTTCTATAAAAACGTGCTCCACCTAAACCTATCTCAATTTGACCTGTCTAAAATGCAAAATCAATGTAATATTTCAATGGACAACAAATAAAAACGTTAAATTTTCGAAAATTCCTGAAAGTTGCTCGGAAATTGCTTAGTGGGCGGGGGTCAGCAACTAAAAGTTGCCCGGAGTTGCCGGCAACTAAGTTCCGCGAGCAACTCCGAGCAACTTAAAGTTGCCGGCAACTAAGTTGCCCAGTGGGCGCTCTCCCATATAAGCCAATGTAATTGAACCGGGAGCAACTAAAAGTTGCTGGGGTGAGCAACTAAAAGTTGCCTAGTGGGCGGCAGGCCTAACGTTTTTATTTGTTGTCCATTGAAATATTACATTGATTTTGCATTTTAGACAGGTCAAATTGAGATAGGTTTAGGTGGAGCACGTTTTTATAGAAAATTAAATACAAAAAAACACAAATATTAATTCTCAAAAGTTGCTCGGAAGTTGCCTAGTGGGCGAGGGCAAGCAACTTTAGTTGCTCGGAGTTGCCGGCAACACCAAGCAACTTAAAGTTGCCGGCAACTTTTAGTTGCTCACCCCAGCAACTTTTAGTTGCTCTCGGTTCAATTACATTGGCTTTTATGGGAGAGCGCCCACTGGGCAACTTAGTTGCCGGCAACTTTAGGCCTGCCGCCCACTAGGCAACTTTTAGTTGCTCACCCCAGCAACTTTTAGTTGCTCCCGGTTCAATTACATTGGCTTTTATGGGAGAGCGCCCACTGGGCAACTTAGTTGCCGGCAATTTTAAGTTGCTCGCGGAACTTAGTTGCCGGCAATTCCGGGCAACTTAAAGTTGCTGACCCCCGCCCACTAGGCAATTTCCGAGCAACTTTCAACAACTTTTGAAAATTTAACGTTTCTATTTGTATTCCATTGAAATGTTACATTGATTTTGCATTTTTGTAAGGTCAAATTCAGATGGGTTTGGGTGTAGCACGTTTTTATAGAAAACTAAATACAAAAAAACACTAATATAAATTCTCAAAAGTTGCTCGGAAGTTGCCTAGTGGGCGAGGGCAAGCAACTTTAGTTGCTCGGAGTTGCCGGCAACACCCAGCAACTTAAAGTTGCCGGCAACTAAGTTGCCTAGTGGGCGGCAGGCCTAAATGTCGTTTTCGATTGGATTTTCTGTCAATTCTACTCCTTTTCAATTCCAATCGAATATGAAAAAACTGCTGATGTGCAGTTCCGCCGAGTGCGGTCCTAGCTTAACTACATAAGCCAAAAAAATGAAAAAATAAATACAAAAGTGAAAATTTTCAAACTCATTTTGGAATAGTTTTTTCTGACTGGAAAACTTATAAAAATGATGCAGAAAGATTAAATTTTGGTTTAAAAAAAAAATTATATTCTTTTTCACAAAAAAACTGCGCTAGCGGGAAAAAAAATATTTTTACTTTTGTACAAAAGTTCTTTTTGGCTTATGTAGTCAAGCCTTAAACATCCTTCAATGGAATTTGAAAGTTTTGTCCTTAACGGACGGATAGCTAACAAACTGTATTTTGACGTCTGTAGTTTTTTTGGTACATGAATTTTAGTTAAAGTATATATGTTATTCCCTCTTTTGTTTCATTGTCCATTATTTCAATTATTAAAGTTTGTTAACCATTTTTGCATTTTTCTTTGATATTCGTAACAAATGTATTTTGATTTTTTTCAATAAATTTTGTTTGAAAGATCAACCAAAGTTGTTTACAATAGTAGAGAAAAGGAACGACCTTCTTGCAAGCAACTTGCTTGGCAAGTGGAGTGCCACCTACGGCACAGCCAGTACATAGACTGCTTTTACATTACAGCGATTTTTAATCTTCGTTTCTCCTTTGGTTTCCTTCTAATTGCAAATACCTTTTACACGACAGCGATTTTTAATGAAAAGTTTACTTTGTGCAAGTGAAGAAGTATCTTCTCATTGCACTCTTTACTCCACTTGATTAAGCGAAGTTATCTGAGTGGACGACGAATGAAAATAAAACACATTCGAACAATTAGGAAAGGCACAAAGAAGAATGAGCGATAACTCTGCAATTTGTTCAACCTCAGCAATTTCGTCTACCCCGGCCACCACATACGTCCCTCGCCGACGTGCTTCAAAATCGCAAGAAGAAATTGCATGGTTTAAAAGCAGTCTATACGAATTTGGCAGGCAATGTATGAACCCAACTTGCTTGCCAGTACTTGCCCGTGTGGCCTCAGGGTTATCTGTCCCGAAACACTAAATTCGAGAATCGTTCAATACTTGAGTATCGAATTCTTGAAGTGACAATCAAAAACACTCTATATGAAGATACCAATCTTTCGTACGTATCACCCTCCAAAACCCATTTGTTTACATTAGGCGTGTTTTTTTTGCAAGTCCATATGGATTTGTCGAAAAAAACGACATCGGGACTAATAGTTTTACACCTAAATACAACAACAACTTAAATCCATATAGACTTAGCTAAGTCCAGATAATTATCGGGACTTACGTACTGTAAGTAAGAAGTTCCTAAGTCCCGATGTCGTTTTTTTCGACAAATCCATATGGACTTGCAAAAAAACACGCCTATTGTTGTTTTTGTAATTTCGTTTTGTGTCCATGAATAGATGTGAATTGCAACAACAATTTAACGGGGTGGGATTGTTCTGTTTTCCCAGAACAACCATTTTGTATGTGCAAATAACGCAGCCATCTTTAAAAAAATTTCAACTCACCAGCTTTTCAACATGAAAATGGCGGATGTTAGGTGGGATATCGGGATGTGTTGAAAAAAACACCAATTTAATGGTGCTAAGTCTGCTATTACACTACGAATTTCAAGTGATGAAACTTCTTTTAATTTTTCTTTGAAAATTCTTCCTGTAAGTAGTTCGCTGTTACACAATGATTTTTAAATCTTTGGCATTTAACAGAAAAGTCTGTAATAAAATAAATAACGTGATAAGTTAGAATTTATACATTGAAATTTCGGTCATCGATAGTTTTCTATTGGTTTCGCATATACATAGCATAAAGGCTGTCCCAAACCGAAGCGAAACTTTAGCGTGAATATGCGACGACTGAATATAGTTCGAAGATTCCCATCGCGCCAATGTGGGTGCTCCCATTAATCTCCATGTAAATAAATTAAGACAGGCGAAAGTTTCGTCGTCGTTCTGAAGTATTCGCTTTGGTTTTGGAGAGCCTTAAAGGCTGACCCAAACCAACGCGAAACATTCGGCGCGACAACGAAACTTCCGCCTGTCTTAATTTATTTACGTGGAGATTAATGGGAGCACCCACACTGGCGCGATGCGAATCTTCGAACATTATTCAGTCGTCGCATATTCGAGCGAATGTTTCGCGTTGGTTTGGGACAGCCTTTATTCAGTCGTCGCATATTCGCGCGAATGTATCGCGTTGGTTTGGGACAGCCTTAATGCTCTTAAAAGCCGTGTTTTTTCTGCAAGCCCGGAGGGATTTGGTTAAAAAGAAATGATATTGGGGATTATCTATCGACGCCATCACAGAAAAAAATGGAGTTTCCATAAAAACTATTGATTAGAAGTACATATGCAATTAACGCCGTTAAAACAGTTTAGCCCCGAAAATTATGTGCTCTTAGCTATGCCTGGAGGGGATTAGTTGTTGTTGCATTTAACATGTAAATTCCTTAGCCCCGACGCGACATAGTTTTTTTCGATCAATTTCCTCCAGGCTTGCAACAAGACATGCCAATTTATAACAGTTATAACAATTTTTGGCCATTAAAAGCGGGCGTACGTTTACGCGCTTCGCACTACTTAAAAAAAAACACTTTAGGTGATTTAATTATGCCCACCGGCGGAGGACCCTGGCCCTGCGGGGCCTCATAAACAGTAATTTTATAAACAAAAACTGTTATAATTGGCATGTCTAGTCACTTCCTGCAAAAAAAACCCGTCTAAAGTTGTCTTACAACAGTTGCGTTGATTCTCTGGTTTCTCATTCGTTTTTTTTTTTGTCATGTCCAGAGTCTGTTTCAATAATTCGAGAGCGAAATACAATACCAAACAATCGTAGAAACAAAACAAATAATGACAAAAGACAATCGAATATACTTAAATTGATTATAAATTTTCACTTTCAATTTGTTTCCACAAACTTATGCTTATAAGGTTGGGTTAGCACTTGATAACTCGTTGCTCCTTTTATTATACTTTTTGAACATACCCATTGAAACTCGTAAATAACCGACATTTTGGTGGTGAATGTACTTTTACTGCCTGTGTGTGCAAATAAAGCGTGGTGGATGTACGCTTACTGCATATGTGTGCGTGTTTCTCCTGAATTTCCCCTATATGAGCTTGTGGGCAAACTCGGATGACAGCCGAGATTGGTATCTTCATATAGAGTGTTTTTGGTGACAATTCTTCGCCATAACCAAACAAAACAACAACAAAATTTTATTGAACTTCACGGACCCCGGCTAAACAGAAATTTAACTTGAATTTTAATTTTTTAAGATAATTACAACTCTTTAATTAGAAATGCGTACTAAAACTGATCCATCTCATGTGGTAAACTTTTCCGAACAAATCTATGAATTCGAAATTTGTGGCAATGATTTTGCATTTAATTTAGTTTGTGTTGCCGTCTCGAAGAAAATCATCCTTGGCCTTCTGAGGTTTCCAGTGAGTTTAGAAAAATATTTCTTCCATAATAAATTGAAAATATGTGTATCTATATTTGTATGAAATAAAGGAAGAAACTGAAACAGAAACATTTGGCTGGGAACGTCTAAAGGACATTTATCATGAATCACGATGTCATGCCATAGCATTCGCGCCAAAAACTTCACTCGCAGCTGTGCCCAAGGTTGTAACACTCTGTGCAGCCGGAGCGGATTTCAATCTACGGATATTCCGAACTGATCTGGATCAAAATGATACGGTACAGATATTGAAAGGTGACTTTGACTAAGCTATCGCCCTCTGGTTCTAACAAATACATTCTTTAAGGTCACACGAATTACGTCAACGATGTGGCATGGGAGCATGAGGAAGAGTTCCTGGCCTCCGTGAGTGACGATCATTCGTGCAAGATTTGGAGTTCAGCTCACAGCTTCGAAACTGTAACCACCTTCTGCCTGTCTTCGGCGGGCATGTCAGTGCGCTGGCATCCAGACGAACCTGGCAAGGTTCTGGTGGCCGAAAAGAAGGGAATCATCCATTTGTACAACGTTCGATCTCAACAGGCCATAATGTCATTGGAGTCACCGAAAGTTCCTCTAATGAGTGCCGACTGGTCGTTACACAACCGTCTTTTTGTGACGGCTTTGGCTGGGGGAGATGTAATCACTTGGGACCTTCGGAGGACATGGTTAGTCTGTCTAATTATTTAGAGATTGCTATATATCTTAACGGTATTTGATTTGATTAAAGTGGGCCAGCGGATGTTAAACAAATTCATGAAGACGGAGGCCGTACAGTAAGATTTTCTCCAAACAGTGAAGTTGTTTTTGCCAGTATTGGACGACCCGACATAACTTTGAAGGTATACACTGCCAAATCCACAGTACCACTCATTGAATCGTCACTGAAATTATTTGGTGGAATGTCGTGGCATCATCGATTGCCCTACGTTGGAGCAGCCTATGATCGAAAGCTGTGCTTCTGGAAGGTACAGATTAAGTAAATGTTTCTCATTCTTTGTTTTGATAAGGATATTTTCTAAGAATTAAAATAAATTTTGCTATAACACGTTAAAACCTAATCTCCAAATAAAGTCTTTGAAATGTTTTAAACTTTGTATGCTACCCCGGATGTGAGGGTTCATCGCCACACTTTACTCTTATGCCGTTTTCGGTTGGATTTCGGAATTGTTCTATTCCTATCTAAAATGGGAAATTTGGAGTAAAAGGAGTGAAAAAGGAGTAGCTCTGAACGTCCAATCGAAAACGACATTAATGTACTGCCCCGACAATATTTTTCCGCATTTCTGGTCTGGAAACTTACAAAAGTGATTTTGTATCTCTAAGAAAAAAGTTTGCGAATCTCAAAGTAAAAAAAGCAAAATAATGTTTTTCTTCTTTTTAATTTAAGTCTTGAAGAGACTTGTAAGCGGAATTTTAATGCTTAAACGTTTTGCGTTTTTTTTTCAAGCTTTGGCACGTTCTAAAAGATTGGGAAAATTGTGTCTTTGGTAAGCCCCTCAACTTTATTTTAAAATGGCACGAATTTTGATCTCTAGGTCCTCTACGCTGCGCAAAAATATTGCCATAGAACGAAAACTGCATACAGGCGCGTAAATATAGTGAACTTCACAAGAACAATTGCTGGTTCTACTCGCTTTTTTCATGTGTATACAAACAAAATATTAGCTCTTGGTGTGGGGAAAATTTATCAGTTTTTCCTTTGGTAAATTCAGGATTTGATCAAAAAACATGCGAAATATTTTCATCCAAAGTGAATTTACGTTTTAACTGAATTTTTGTCCAAAACCAAAAGTGTTTGTTTTTGGATAGGGATATTTCCGCAATCGAGCCTCGAAATCGGTTGCGGTTTTCAAAATTGTAGGTTATGTCTTAAGGACCTTTCTAAAATTGAAAACCAAAATATTCTTAAAGGTTTGGTTCTCGAAATATTCGCATCCTTTTTTATCAAAAATCGAAAGCCTGGGTTTTATTACATTTAATGAATTATTTGATACCTACATGCACTTTGCGAAAACCGATTACACCCTTCAATTCAAAACGGCGAAAATCCTGCAATGGTTTGATGGTCAAACATCTACAAGGAAGATACTCTAACGATAGCTAAAATTGTCGTCCTCAATGAAATATTGAACTCCCATAGGAATCTTGACGCTAATAGATAATAATATCATTATAGCCATTACAGCAGTCACTTCAATAAGCGAGTCACGATTAAAACATCATAATCATATGTATCTGAAACAAATACCAATATACAAATAACATTAGTATTATCAAGTTTAAGTTAAGTAGATAAAATGTAATCTACAACATTTAGCACCGGATTTCATTTTCTTTTTGTAGATAAAATGTTTTGCATGTAGGCTGCTATCCTCGACATTTGATAAGATTTAGTAAATTCGAGGACGTAATCGGAATGACTTCTGTTCTTTCGATATTTCAAAACAGTAGGTATTGAAAATAAAAAAGAAAAAAATATCTCAAATAAAACGAAAATGTATATGCAATGCAACATTAATAATAATAGTGCTGAGCTTGAATGTGCTTTTAAACGTACCGTACCGAGCTCAAGTGTTTTTGTATTATACGCAATTCTAATTCCCATTTTTGCAATGCTCGGGTGTGTGACAAACGCCTTGAATGCGCTTGTTTTTATGCGTCCGAAGATGACACCTTCGGCCTTCACCTACTTAACTATATTATCCTGGGTGGACAGTTTATGCTGCATCATAATTTTGTGCACATGCATATCGAGGATCTACTTAAATTCATTGGCTTTTATATACTTTGACCTACGATTGCAGAGTCCATTATTTGGCACCTTGAGTGGAGCTGCAAATTGGATTTTAGCCGCAGTCACATTGGATCGAATTATATACTTACGCCATCGACTGCCGCAAACTCAACCAAAATTCTGTACACGTCCTGTAGCTAGGCGAAATGTTTGTGGTATAATTTTAATATCAGCACTTCTTAATGGCCCGTACTATTTTATGTTCGGAATTCAAAATGATGGAAGTTTCTATGCAACTAATTTTTACAAATCAAAGTAAGTATATGTAGGTATACTTCTTAAGCTGATATAAAATCCTTGTTGTGTGTGTACCCGAACAAGATAGAAGGCAGAAAAGATTCCAAAAAAAATCGTTTTCCTATTTTGAACTGCTATCTATCTATCTTTTAGAATAAAAAGAAGATATGTTCGTTAAGAAAGGAGCATGTGAAAATGGGCCCAACTGTCCCCTTTCATATTCTCTTGATCCTGACTTTATGAACCACCATAATATTTCAATGGATTTTTAATAAATTTCATTTTAAATTTCTTTCTTTCTAAAAGAATTTATAAAATTCACAACTGGTTTGCCTTCACTGTGCTTTGCATCATACCTGGCATGTTTCTTCTGATTGGAAATATTGCTGTGATCATAATATTTCGAAGATGGGTGAGAAAATGCAAAAACTTGTATAATACGGGCAGAGAAGATAATCCGGCAAAACGCAATTGGCAGGAGGTATGTATTTGAATCACATATATAAAATCAGGTATTAAATATTCATGTTCCTATCCTAGACTGCTTTTAGACGAGAGCGATTTTTAATCTTCGTTTTTCTTTTGGTTTCCTTATTATTATAGACAATAACAACTACGAACAAACTACTACAAATTGAATAATGACTACTAAATTAGTATTTATTTTATCTTACAGTATCAGCTGAGGCTCACAATAACCATCACAATTGTCGTTTTCCTCTATATATTCGGTGAGCTACCAAGTCACATTACTTCAAGAAAAAATGCTGTCAATTTGGTGTTCGGCGGTGATGTGTCAAATATTAATTTCGAAAGCGTCGAAAAATTCGAAAGTATTTTTCTAACCATGAATGTAGTTCAATTGAGTTTCAATATTATTGTTTATGCCGCGGTCAATCCATCATTTATGACAGAATTTAGAAATTTGATATACTTAATATTGGGATTCACTGCTATTCGAAAATGTTGGAGGAAGTTACGAAATCGTGTTCTGATCGATGGGGATTTCCAAAATCAAGCTGCGAATTCAAACTACAATGAAATATTCGTAATTGAAGAAGAATATCATAATTCGATAAGATTAGATATGGAAATGATGAAAAAGTATAACATTCATGTGCAGAGAAACAGAAAGACAAAATCGTGCTTTGATTTGAGATTACTTGGAGCTAGGAGATCTGCGCCTGAGGAGTGGTTTGGATGTGGAAGGATTCTTCAAAGGCATTCGTTGTCTTTTTGATTTAAATATTTGATTATTAATAAACAAGTATATTTGCATTTGCGATGATAAGATTGGTTCTTTTTTATTTTTATTTTAAATTTGTTTCGCTAAGTTAATTAACTATCTTAAAAGAAAGACCCCAGTCACTGACTTTTGATATTCCAATTATAAGTAGGCTAAAATAGGGTTTAATTGGATAGGGTCCAAGACACTATTTTCTAAACGGGAAGTGATAGAGTGCTGTTTTATTTTGAATAATAGATATTTGAATTTGAAGAAAGTTGTGAATATATTTATAAAAAAATCCACAGTGAGAGATATAACCGTTTGATAGTTGAAAATTGAAAAATAGATGGGCTACCATTCATGAGAGTTAAAACCGATTTAGATACATTTTGTACCACTAGAAAGCTAATGAGAACAAAATCTTATTCATGTTTCAGGAATTTTCAATTGGATTCTTTGATGAACACGATACGAAGGGATTGTGCCCACAGTTAGACATTTGTATGTATGTTATTATAATTAAGCAATGTACATATGCAAGCTACGGTAAGGTAGTGCAAATAGAAATGCAAATCAAAAGCACATAGTCGATGGTGTGTGCTTCGGTTTTTTTTTTTTGTGTACTTCGGTTTTAACAAAGCGATATGTAAGGTCGATGTTTTTAAAAGTAGGTAAAATATCAAGCTACAGTCACGTGTAAATTTCCTAGATTTGGATATTCAAGGTTAAAGATTTAAAATAAGGTAAAACATCGGGCTACAACGTGTATTAATACGGAGAAGCAACTGCTCGGGAAAATCGGCCAGATTTTGAACTTGAATTTTAACGGTCGGATTTTCTTTTATTTAAGATAAAATAGCAGGCTACCCCCAGTAAAATAAGCAAATCAACTGACACGGGCAAATCGGCTAGACTAATAACTAGAATTCTAATGGTTAGAGCTTGAAGGTTAATGTCTTTAAATGTAAATAAAATGTTACTCTATACTATACTATACTATAAACCATGTGGATTAATTCTGCGAAGCATCTGACACGTACAAAAAATATTTGACTACGTGTAGAAGTATGTCAGTATAGTGACTTACATATACGGGCATCTCATCTAGTTATGTATATGTATATATATTATGTATGTAAAATGGTTAGGTTAGAAAACTATTTTTGTTGTAGATATGTTCAAGTCTAGCTTGTGATGCAATGTAAATTGTGTGCTTAGAATAAAGTACAGTGTCCTTTTTGAAGACACAAACACCTTACATCTTTGGAGGCAATAGCAATATGTGCGAGTAAAATGTGATTCTGAGAAAACCTCCTATAATGGATAATGCTCTAAGATTTGTAAACGTGTGCAATACCCTGGTATTTTATTCTTAGAAACCCTAGTCAATTAATTGGTCTTTATGCGAATGCAATGAAGTTTTGAATGTTTTGAAGTCTTTAATAATGCAATCAATCTAAGCAACCAGATTTAAAGACTTAAAATATTAAAAAAAAGAAACACTAAAGACTGCTTAAATTCTTTGAAGTCTTTTGCATTCTTGAAGTCTTTTGAATGCATTGAAAGTAATGCAACAACGCCTTTTGCACTTCAAGCTATCTCTTAACTGCATGAAGTCTTTTAACTGCTTTAAGTCTTTTAACTGCTTGGAGTCTTTTGACTTCTTAAAGTATCTTAACGTAAAAAAAGACTTCATTGCAGTCAAACGAATGCAAAACTTTCAAAACAATCAAAAGACTTAACGAATTCAAAGAATTTAAAAGACTCCAAAGATTTCAATCAGTCTGTAGTATTACTTTTTTTTAACTTTAAGTCTTTTAACTGCTTAAAATTATTGCATTATTAAACACTTTAAAATTGTATGGGGATTATATAACTTTTTGGTTTTAAATAAGTATTTTTATTCAATTAACTCCTGTTTTAAAATAATGGCATTCTTTACAATTTCCGAAAGCCCTAAATAAAGCTCTTTTAAGGGGCAAATGGATTGGGATTAGCATTAGTACTGCAGAGTTATATACCCCGAAAAACGAGAGCAGAGAATCTTCAGTGGGTAAACTGCTGGAACAATTGCTTCGCTTCTCTGATGATTGTTGTGATCGAGAAGAGCCCTTTTAGTAGCCAATGAAAAATGCATATTATTTAAAAGAGAAATAGAGTTTATATTTTCCAATTTATATATAATAGATATATAATATATATATATATCTAATTCAATAGATTTCCTAATAGTACGATGTCGTTTTAAAAATAACAAAACTAAATAAATGTTAACAATGTTTTTTTTTGGTTTTGTCTTAAAAAGTAAATATTAAATATTTTTTTTAAATTTATTTTGTTGCTAAAGATGAAAAATGATGTTTTTAGATTCATTCTGGCTTTAAAATAAGATATATTTACCCTCGCATCATTGTATTTTTTTATATTTAATTAAATTGAATCACTTAAAAATTTTGTTTTGTATTATTTTGCTAATACTACATCGATTAATTCAAAGAGATATTATAATCGAAAAAAAATAGACTTTTTCTTCTATAAATATGTATATATATTTTTTTATTTTAGTTAGTATAATAGAGTATATAAATATTTTTTTAGTTTTTCTTTTCCAAGTTTCAACCGTGTTTTTATCATTCTTACAAGTTTGAGTTTGTTATTTTATATTTTTTGTTTGAATTTAAACATCATAATCATACAGAAAGTAACAGATGTTTTTTTTTTTTTGTTTAAAAGAAAAATTAAACATTTATACGTTGAACGTTTGAATGATGTTCTGTTTTATAAATTGAATTTGATTTTTGGCAATATACATATGTACAATGCGATATAAGAGTGATGATTTGAGGTCAATATTTTAATTTTTAGTATTGTTTTTATTTTAATTTTTATTTTAATTTTAATTTTAATTTTAATTTTAATTTTAATTTTAATTTTAATTTTAATTTTAATTTTAATTTTAATTTTTTTTTATTTAGTTCTGAATTAGCATTTTTATAATATTGACGTTTATGAGACAAACAATTTCGGGGATTTCGCTAAACGCTTGCGAAAAAAAAATTAAAAAAAAATGAGTGTACTTAAATGGAATCGTGAGAATATAATATTGTTTCTGATTTTATGATTTTAAATGCTATAGATTATATTTTTAGTTTTGTTTTCTTACATCATTTAAATGAAATTTTAATGTTTTTATGTATAGATATATGTTTTTAAAAATTCAGTTTTTTTTTTTTATAATTATGTTAAGGTTTGTTCTAGTTTGTTTTTTCTTAGATTTTTATAATATAGTACAAGTTGTTTTAAGGTTTCAAAGGATGAGGCATTTGTTTTAATAATGTATTTATAATATAGTTTATACACATATGGTATGGATGTTTGCTGATGCATTGATTTTAAAAATCGAGTAGCGTTTTATGGAATCAACGAACATTATTTAATTTTTACAGATTTTCTATTTCCAACTGATATTTTCATTTAGTCCTTCAGGTGCTCAATAAATGGAAAATTCAAAAACATTTTTCTGTATCTATTGTATATTTTGTATAGGATTTTGAAATTTTTCCAATATTCAGTTATATAATACCAAGTATATTTTGTAAGGAAAGGTGAAATCGATCACGTCAGCCATTATATTTGGAGCACAACAGTGCTTTGAAAATATTAACGCTTTATTTTAAAAATAAGGTTTTACCATTCTTGACACAATTCATATTGTAATATTTTATATTTTGAGATCTATCGAGAGTGTGTTTCTAAATTGTCAAAGACACCGACACGAAAGATATTTCTGGTAATGTTGTCCTTATTAAACTACGCATTACATTTTTTTCTTTTTCTTTTTTAAACATCTACATTAAATCTATATTATTTCCTTAGGATAGATTGTCTTCAAAAAACTTAAATTTATTTTATTTTTTGGTTAAATGTTGTTTGTCTTATTTTTTTTCTGGTCATTATAAGTCTAATCATCGAAGTAGCTATTGTATGATGTTTTTTTTTTTTTTTCTTAATCCGGATTCGAATATTAAATTATTATAAGTTTTTCTAAGTTTATGCATATCTTTTACTTTTTTTTTAATTTTAAGCAAAAGTGACAAACCTCATGTGTGATTTTGTTGTCACTTCGAATTTAAGGTATGTTGTATATACGGTACATTGAGACTCTTTCTTTCAAAATAGATAATTTAAATTACTAAATCTATAAAATAAAATTGCTTTTGTTTTTTTTTTTTAATTTAATTCATTAATTAAGATAATTTAAAATGTTAATTTGTTTTTCTTAGTTTTGTTTTTTTAATATAATGTATTTATTATAAAATATTATAAACAATGTTTTTTTTATAAGTACGTTCATATTTTGTAATGTCGGGGCTGTCATTACTGTTTAAACGACGTTTTTATACAGATAACTTTTAATTTATCTTTATTTTTTTAATAATAATACAAAATGTTGAACCTTAAATTTTGTTTTTTTGTTTTAGTTTTATATTTACAAGAGCTTATATATTTTTTTTAAGATAAGTTTGATGTTTTTTTTTGTTTAGCAAAATCCTTCTAGTAGATTTATTATAAACTACAAAGATTTTTATATTGTTTAAAAAGTATCACATAGTAGATTTAAATTAGAGAAAAAATTAATGAAATAGAGACAAATGAGCTGGAGTAATTTACTGTTTATGAAAATGTGTAGATACGGATTTTATTACTTAAAAAATTAAACATTTTTAAATGTTCGCGTCATTTACAAATAGGGAAATAAAAATGAAAACCCAAAACGATACTAAGTTATGTATAAGTTTTAAACATCAAAAATTAAAAACACGCGGTAAAATTTTTCAACGAACTTGCAGTGTTGAAAAAAGAGTTTACTGTAAACACTGGACACAGTTAGAAAATTTACAGATACAAAATGGCCAAAAAACTTGCACAAATAACCCAAAAAATCATTAGTTGTACGAAAAACTGAATTTTCCTCGAGCCATCTGTTGGTTTCTTTTTGAATCATAAATGTTAATTTGACACTGACAGCTGTATTACAAATTCATATTGAAGCTGTTTGCCGAAAGTGTCCACCTAAACACAAGAACCTCAACGCGCCCAAGATCTCAGCAACTGATTACCAGGAAGAAATGTTACAGTTAATGGAGAGCGATGATAAGTGATTTTTAATGGCCAGGATGTGGACTTGGGCGAAGTGTGTGCTACGTGCAACACAAGCCGTCCAGCAATCCATTTGTTGCACACCAAGGCCTTCTGCACACAAATTGTCTCTCTGCAAATCGCCGGGCGTACAATTTAGTGAAAATTTTGATGAAGTACCTACATACAGTCATCATTCACCTAACGTGGGAAAATCGTTCAGCTATTAAAGATTATATTTTACAACTGCTTTAATGAACGTATAATACGAGCTGTAATTTGCCTTTAGTGTAAGGGGGAGTGAATGGTCTTGGAAAATTATGCTTATATAACGTCCTAACCGGACACTAAACCAAGATTAACTGAAATCTCCCCTCTTCTTCAAATGTCCTGATTTGCCAACTGTCAACGCTGAACGCATTCATTTGAAAATCGATTTTTTTCTAAACGTGGAAAGCTGCTCTTGCACCTAATCTTACACGAAGAAACAAAACCATAGGAGATTTTGTATTATTTCCTTATAAAGTCTCTTGGTTGGCCACATATACTACGTGCGAAGTGCGAGATGGAGTCTCAAAAAAAATGTCTTCATGACATATTGGTTGACTGGGACGATTGTGATCACCTCCCTAACTTCTTGCTCTTTTTTCCTCAAAACTGAAAGTTGATGGAAACTATAGTTTGCTAGAGTAAGAGAGACATGCAATAAAACATGATTTGCATTTTGAAAGGTGCTGTCATAGTTAATCTCCTTGTGGGGTGGAAATACAACTAACAAAAAGACTTAAATGATCTTATCTTTGTGTGTTGCTGGAATCATAGAGTTAGACGTCGAGACTGAAGAATACACACAAAATGGAGATATCCCTATACAAAATTGGAATTAATCCGTAAAATGAGCGTGATAAAAAAGGGCCCAGTACTATACTCCCGTGGTGGTGTGGAAAATCATTCTCAAAAAAATTCTGTGGTGACACATCGGCAACGCTGACAAGTATAGATAAAAACGCACCAGCTCGATAAGTTTTGTAGAAAATTCCAACTTAGATCGTGACAGAAAGAGGCCTTTGCTATTGATGTGAGAAACTGGAAAAGAAACAAATCGGAAATCTCGGTAGCGTTCGGCTTTGACGGAAAATATTCGCTCCGTTTTCAGTTTTGATAAGTATCAAAAAGTAAAGCTTGTATCAAAATGTGACAAGAAAACAGGGACGTCAAATGTAATGGGGTCTGTATCTCCAAAAACGGAAATTTTTTTGTTGTAAATATTACCAATTACGGGCCAGAAATGCACCTTATAATTCCTTGAAGATGTCTTGGCGGTTAAAGTGCTTTGAAGGTTTGGCGCATATAAACAATTGTCCTGGTTTTCTGAACGTTGTAATACTTAGCATGAAAATTGAATGTCAAATAAAAATATCCATTCTGACAGATGGCTTGACAGATATTCCTATTGGTAGTTCCATACCTGTACAAAACCCTCATTTATATAAAATTTAGCATCTCATTAAACAAAAAATTGTTATACCATTTAAAAGTTCAGAAAAATTAATAACTAGCTGACCATTAAAACTTAATTGATTAAATTACTATTAACGCCCCTTACGAAAGCCAAGCCTCTTCATTGAAAGAATGAAACTCTTTTGAAATTAAATTGAATCCAATTGATTGTCCTATGGGTCCTAAATGTCACAACCGTCAATCAATTGCATTAAACATAAACACTGCACTTTTGAAAAAAACCAAACAATAAAATTCAACACTAATCTTTGAATTTTAGTTGGTTACTGAGTAAATACCGTCTTCTTCAGGGGATCTTTATTTGTAAAAAAAGAGAAGTAATTACATAAAAGTTTCAATGTTAGTAGGGCGGACGTGGTATACACTTACATTAAAGATTTAAACAATTATGTAATGTAAGTGTATACCACGTCCGCCCTACATACATTGACACTTTTATGTAATTACTTCTCTTTTTTCTACAAATAAAGATCCCCTGAAGAAGACGGCAACCACCGTCGAAACGTTGGGAAAAAGTAAATGAATTAATTTTTTGATTTTCGTCATCAAAACGACCAACAAAGCCGATGAGAATCATCTTTATCTATTCTCAGATACACATCTAACAATCAACTTGGTCAACAAAATTCACTAAAAACTGAGTAAATACCTTTATCCACTTATTTGATCCCAGAACAAAATACTTTTGACGATTTAAAATTAAAAAAATATAAATAATTTTAGCACTATATCTAGACACAACCGCTTTGTATCGTCAATGTGGAAACATCGAATATACTACTCAGTTGTCAAACATGAGTCGGTGACCGTAACGCCATCTGTTGGCTATCCCATTTTCAACAGGAATAAAATTAGCCGATTGTCAATTCCATAGTGTTTGTCATTGCTTAGAATCAATAGTCGTATTTTATTATCAGAAATGATCAAAACATGCATTACAGCAACAACACGAGATCCTGTTCTCTATCGGGATCACGTTTCATGAACCAGAAATGCATTTTTTACTCTTGCGTGCAGATGGCTTCTCAGCCAAGGTAGTTTGAAATGTAGTGTACAGAAAAAAAGACAACAAATACACGAAATATAAACAAACGTAAGGAAAAAAAATTGTGTGAGTGCCGGGACTCACGGTTAATATGTGTAAACATCAACGTGCGCGGATCCAAAACGGACTTGTTTTCGCATGAAGGGGATCTAAAGATTTTTTTCACTGAACGCACCCATCCTAGTATGCAAATCGTAACGTTGCACACCGTATAATGTTGCACGACGTAACGTTGCACGACGTAACGTTGCACACGAACGTTCAAGTTTTTTGTTCACTCTAACGCCAGCATAGATGTTTACACATCAAAAAGACAACAAATACACGAAATATAAACAAACGTAAGGAAAAAAAGAGATAGGTATACAACAGAGTTTTCACTAAGATCCGTATTGTTTTATTTTCATGAGATGATCTATATGGATCGTCAGCGATAGCAAAATGCGGCTAATATTTTCTCCTTACACCCCTAAAAGTATGCAATTTCAAATTTTCAGGATATCTTACTTATCCGGTCGATTCGGCTTCATGGTGGCTCAATACGAATCCAACAAAAAATCAACATGCAGTTATGCGCAACCAAATATTCAATTCATTTTTATATATTTTAATTAATTAAACTGCTTCCTCAGTTAACTATGAGTTAATTTACTTCTTGAGTTAACTAACTCTAGTTTAACTCACCACTGTAAACTGGGCCTCCGAAAAAAAGGCTGACCAATAAAACTAATTGATCTCTTATGATCATTTTCTGACCTGTTCGATAGGTTTCTTGTTTTTTGTAATTCCAAAAATGAGTTGCTAAAAAGCTGAGCCAGCTTATGACTTTGGTAATGACAATATGTAAAAGGAATAACATTTAGAGCTTAATACTTTATTAAAGTTATTTTTCAAAAAAGAGTTTTTTTTTAAGCAAATTTAAAAAAACCAGAATCTACGTACTTTATTACACTCATATTAAAAGTTGGCAACGAAATTAAAAAAATCAATATTTTTTCTTTCAAGAATTTAATTTGATAAAATAAGCCTTAGTATTCCCAATCCTTACTGCTTAAGATTATCTTAGTTTTTACACCAAAAAAATATCGTTCTCAAATATGTACCAGTTTTCTTTCATACGAATCAGTTTAGTATAAAATACTTCCCATCATATTTTATCAATTTTGTTTGTGCTGATGATATTTTATACCCAATTATGTAGACATTACTGAGTTTATCTGTTGAATTTTATTGTTAAGATGCTTCGGTGTTGATTAAAGTTATGTTCATTGTGCTATAAAGAGTATATGTTATATCATGGGTTCCATATTATGTTCTTTTGGTTTCGTTTCCAAAAATTTCAATTTATTAACTTTTCCAAATAACATTTTTGTTTGTATTTAAAATTGTTCTATTTTGTTTATTTCATTATTAAATGCATTCTTATATAGTAAAATAATTTTATTTATAAATTTTATTTTTCGAGCTTTATACCAAGGACGTTTTTAAGAAAACGATAAAGTTAATATCCTTTTTTTTTCTTCTTTAAATTGTTAATATCATGCTTCATTAAGTGTTTTGTTTTCCCATAAACTTTCATATATTTTTTTCATATAATATATTTTAACAGCTTAGCAAAAAAAAAAAAAATTAATAAATTTTAAACACTTTAAACTTAAATAAATAACATGTAATTATAATTGAATGTATTTTTCTTTTCTTATTGACAATTTTTTTATAATTATAATAATAAAGGAATGATTTTTATTTTTCGTGAATACGTGCTTAATATCGACCGTACGCAAATAAATCCGTTATATATGGTCATCCTAATTGCATTCTCGTGCTCTAATTATACAAAAAAAATTTTACTTATAATAGAAATATATAATAAATAACATTTATTATATGATATTTTAAATTAAGAAAAATATAACAAATATTAAATAATATACAATCATATTTTAAATTGAAAAAAAATATAACAATGTTGTGGTATTTGTTGTGTTTGCTTCTTTTTTAAATAAAATTATAGAATATAAATGTTTAAAAACAATTATTTATAATAAAATTGAATGTTTAACAAAAATTCAGTTTGTTTAAATAAAATTAAACAATTTAAATGTTTTTATTAATAAAATTAAATGTTTAACAAAAATTTGAAAACAAATAAGAATTCAGCTTTAGTGTGAAATTTTGTAAAAAAAAAAAAACAATAATTGTTGTTGTTGTTGTTTTTGAAGTTTTTCTTACACTGTTGCCACATATTCAGGATTTAGATATGAGAAACCAACAAATTCAGTTTGATCCAAATTCATCATAAATACTTTGTCGGTTGGTGTTAAGTCTGTCTTCTCTGATGTAAATTGCTTATCGAAATTGGATACATCTTTGCGATGTTTCTATTCGCGTATAGAAAATATAATGATACAAATTTAAAAAAAGAGTTATACTTTATGGTTTTTGAATTTATAAAATAATTTGTTCTTACAATCTTTGGTTTGAACGGTGGTTGTACTTCACGATTTTCAATTTTCTCCCAATCGATACGTCGGAAAAATGGATGCAAACGAACATCTTCTTCACCAGTTGAGCCACATCCAAGTCGTTTTGATGGTTGTTTTGTTAGGAACTGTAGAGAGTATAGGAAAATGGTTTAATTTATAGCAATTCTATATGGATTTCCCTATAAGTTGTTATTTCACGTAAATTAATATAAATAAAATACACGACAGCAGATCGCACGGACTTGTGCTCTTGTGGCTCTAACCAACTTTTATAATATGGCTTTAGATATTGCAATTTTATGGTAATAGTTCAGCAACGTTATGTGTTATGATACATCGTTGAAGAGAAACTTCAAAAAACTCAAAAGTGCTATAAAAATGGATTTTTCTTTGATTTTATTAAAAAAATGTTTATAAAAATTATAATTTTAAAATTTTTAAAAATTGCATTATTCAAACTACATACTTAGACATGCTAAAATGCTAATTTGTAGAAACATCAGTCCAGTTATTAATAAAATATACAGGAATAACCCCAAACTAGGACAATATTCTAAAAAAAAAAAATGTTTAAATCCTATTTAACTACGTGTTGTGATTTTTTTTTTTAAATCTGAGAACGATATTCATGCAAAATCGTTGAAGTCCTTTTTGAGAAAAAATTAAAAAGCGAAATCGTTGTATGGCAACGTTCTAAAGAGTCCGCCAAATAACTTTTTTTTTTGAAAATGGCGCAAAACATCGAGTGTAGCTTCGGCTGTGTGGCACGTAGCGCCGTTGCCAATATCCTCCTCCTCCAAATATCCTTGGCCAAATGTTGCCAATATCCTCCTCTTCAATTTTTGTGAACAAAAATTCGTTCAACATGGCCCGATAACGATCGCCATTGACTGTAACGGCCACTCCTTGCTCATTTTCGAAAAATGGCCCAATTATGCCTCTGGACCAAAATCCGCACCAAACAGTGACTCGTTTTGGGTGTATCGGCTTTTCAATGTATGCGTGCGGGTTTTATGTGTCCCAAATGTGACAATTTTGCTTGTTTACTACCCACCAAGATCAAAATGAGCTTCATCTGAAAAGACGATTTTTTTTGGCAAAATCGGCATCTTCTCTAAGTCGATCGCAGGCCCACTTAGCGAAGCGTATACACAACCATATTCGTTCAGCAGAAGGATAAAACAAATTATTTGTCAAATCAGACATGAGCTAAGTGTTACCATTCACGAAATAAGCACTAGTTGACAAAAAAAACGTTAGATGGCGGACCCTTTAGATGAGCTAAAATCACGGGTGGCTTTTGCGCAACGCCAAGCTATAAGGGCGCTTAATTTTTTAGATTAGATGAAGAGAAAAATATTAATTATTCTCACAGTCTTCCTCTTCACAATATCTGATTGTAATTAAGCATGTTAATATGGCTGATGGGGCGCCAAGCAATAGAACTTCATCGAATTTATCATCTAACGTTTCAAAATGCTCAGTTCCTAAAGCCTAGTACGGTGCTGATGCGAAACGAAATTTTTCGGTGGTCTTCAAGATGACAACAAAATGCTCGAACAAACACAAACGCAAAAAAAACAGAAAGCTTCAATGGAAGATACAACAAATACAAGTACAAAAAAACCTCAAGTGTCACTTTTCCGCACACAATTAATGGTCAGGGCAATTCATTGAGTGGATGCGAAAAAAAGAGCGGAGACCTCCCCAAATAAGCTGCTACAATTATCAATTTCGCTCATCGAACAGCGTACTGCAAAACGAAAAGGAGGACGAAATTTTTCATTTCGTTGTGTTATTTTTGTATGGGATTTTTCGTTTCGCATCAGCAGTGTACTATAGGCTTAAATTGAAACAATTAATACTAAATATAACACCTGCGAGCAAGGACGTTGACAAATATTTCGTGCGGGGCGCCATGATGGCTAAGGCTGACCCTGTCTAAAACAAAGAATCGAATTTCTCCTTCAGGGTTTCTTCCTTTGACGAAAAACCCTCACAACATTTTCTGGCTCAAACAAAAACTACAAACAAAAACTACTCAACTCATCATTTCGCTTTTCCTTTGTAAACTTAGTTTTGCTATCAAGCCCAAAACTCTCTCAAATATCATTTCATATACAATGAGCTTAATAGCTAAATGCCATCTTGTACATACATAATTATAAACTCTTAGATTAAAATGAATTTCATAAAATTCCTAAGCACGCCAACGAATTTAGTATGATGATGGAAAACGCAGACAGTAGACACGTACCATAAAATACTTCCACGAAAAATTACAAAGTATGCAACACAAAAAACCCACCCACAGCCCATCACCCGACTCGTAAATTGATGCTAAATTTAAGCAATCTCTGGAGGAGTATACAACACGTATAGATATACATAAGTCACCTTAAAGGGCACCACACTATCATCATCACACGCCTACACCATACTTTTTAATGAAATTTCATAAATTACCTTCTCCTAACTCGCACGTACACATTAATTAATTCCCCCCTCAAACCCCACCCAGCTCTCCCAAAAACTCACCCCTTTGCAGGCTTCTTTAGCCTCTTTGCTCAAGCTCTTGGGATACGATACATTATGGTCTGTAATTGCAGCAAACAATTCCTCCTCGTCTTCCCCATCGAATGGAGGTTGGCCAACAAGCATCTCGTACAGTAAAACACCATAAGCCCACCAATCCACTGACTTGCCATAGGGCTGATAAAGGATTATCTATATAAAAAAAAAAACACAAAGGATGCACAAAAATAAATTGAAGATTAAAAACTTAGGATATTTCATTTTTATATAACAAAGAGAGAAAATCCTTATTAAACACAAGGAACATCACCAACACATATCATTGTTTTTTTTTTTTTTTTTTTGTCGAATGTCCATGTTCATTGGGAGAATTCATACCTCAGGGGCGATATAGTCCGGTGTACCACAGAATGTCTTTGTTGTTTTATCTGCACCAATACCCTCTTTGCACATACCGAAGTCAGCGATTTTGACATGTCCATCTGCGTCCAAAAGGACATTGTCCAACTTTAAATCACGATACAAAATCCCTTTTGTGTGTAAAAAGAACAATCCTGCGGCGATTTCTGCAGCATAGAATCTACAAGGATTACATTTTGTATATGTTATGTATACAGAAAATACGAGGGGGTATAGATATGTAAGTATAAATATTATCTGTTGACATGCAGTGTTTTAAACAAAAAAAAAAAGAAGCATCATTATCATTTCATAGAATATAAAATTTTAAAACCAGCATGATACTGAGAAGAATAAGAGTGCAAATGATGTGGTTTTGAAATTGTTGGAAAACAACGAGTCATGTCTAGATATTAAATTCGAGCAGTTTCAAGGAAATATTTTTCATTATATTTATATGTAAACCTACCTACGAAGGATTTACATTTAAAAATTTAATAAAAACTTATTATAATGTTCCTATGACATCATTTATAAAGGTTGGTCCAGTCTTTCTTATTTAATTTATTTTGCCAAAAACTAATATGAACAAAATATTGTAATCGAAAATATTTCGATTTTTTTTACTAAATTCGTTTACTATAACAAATATTTTGAATCAGCCTGGCCCAAAAAAACTTATCGAAAATGTGTATTTTTGCTCATGATTTCATTGGGAATATCTATCTGAAGCTCATACTTATATACAGGGTGTCCCGTAAATAATGGATAGCCTTGCAACTGGGCTGGCCTTAAGACCTTTCTGAAAAAAAATTTAAAAAAAACAATGCCCATGTAGCCTCTGGGTTATAGAATTTTATCTAAAATTTTTAAAAAAAAGTATGACTTAACAAAATTATCTGAACACTGTATATTTTGTATAGTATTTTAGAACATCTGTACTAACAGATAACACTAGCCGTGTTTTATTGGTAATTTTATAGCCAGTGCAGTAAAATTTCCCTTGGCAAACAAAAACAAAGAGTGTCGATGAATTAGCCAGTAAAAGAGTGGATATACATAGTTAGAGCTTTGAAGATGAAGATGGCGCTCTTGAAAAGTATTCATGACTTGAACCTTAATGTTGTTTTTCACTCACAAAATGGATGTGATCTATGATATTTGTAGTTTGGTGGAGACAAAATGGATGTGATCTATGATATTTGTAGCGGACACAACCAAAAGTTGCTAAAGCGTTTTATTAACACAACCAAAGCGTTTTATTGGTACTTGATTATTGCGCTAGCTATATATTACCAATAAAACACAGCTACTATAGATGTTGCATTTTTTTAAATTTAAATTTTTGAAAATTAATTTTTTCATACAAAAATTATAAAATATTTATTTTTACCAATATTTGACCATCTCTAAAAAAAGTGGTCAGTTATTTAATAAAGTTGTTTATTTAATGGAATTTCTAAAATGGTAAAGTGTGTTTTTTTTAGACGTGTGGTTTTCAATCTGGCAATACTTTTTCGGTATTGGTCTTTTTGACAGCTGTCACTTGATTTATGCTCAGTTTGGTTTGCCATTTTATAATTAATAGACTTACTCCTGAACAACGTTTGAAAATCGTGCAAATTTATTACAAAAAAATAATGGTTCGGTTCACGAAACGCATCACGGGCTGCGTCCATTATTCGGTGGACATAATCACAAAATCGCATAAATTAGAGTAACAATGGATCGGTTTCGCACTACGTTTACTCTAGTAGATAATGCACATCCTCAGAGACGCCATACAGTGCGCATCGAAGACGCTATTGCTGCTGTGGAGTAGAGTATCGAAGAAGACCCGAATGAGTCCATCCACAATAGCGCACAACAATTGGAGCTGTCGAAAATTGGGCTTCTCAGCTGGAATTTATTCAAGCCAGACGCGGCGGCCACTTGCCCGAAATAATTTTTAAGACATAATGGCAAACCCTTATCTTTATAATAAAGCTAAATTCTTGGCCATAACATTAAATTATATGCGTTTTATTTTTTCTTGAAAACCTCAACGTCACACCCTTTATAACACATGCCTGTGTTCTCAAAAATAACCAATAAAATTAGCTTTTAACCTAATGAAGGAGCTTTTTAACATTTACTCAAAAGAAAATTAAGTTACACTGAATAGTCAATTAGTAGGCCTATAAAAGTGCTATTTGCAAATAATAAGTAGAAAAGTATGTTACTTGATGTTAGCCAACCTTAATCCGACAAATATTTTGCCTTTTTTTTTTAACAATTTCCTTAAGTTATTTCTATCAAAACAAAATAGTTTAGGACTAATGTGCTTTTGGATTTATCGAAATCTGTATTTTTTGTTTGAAGTCATTGTTATTATACTTACACAGCAACGGGTTCCTTAAACTTTCCAAATTGTTGGATTTGAAACATCAAATCACCGCCATTCACATATTCCATAACAAAGAATAGCCGATCCTTTTTGAAGTTTATATATAATTATTAAAAAACCCATATTTCCATTGAGCAAATAAAAAAAAAATATAACAAAAAAACTAACCATGGTTTGGAAGCACGAATGCAACTGTACAAGGAATGGCGGTTTCTCCCCCAATGCCAGGACTCGTTTTTCAATCATCGTACACTCAACATCATCGTCCTGAATGATGACATCTTTTTTCAAAATCTTAATCGCATACAATTCTTCTGTTCCTTTTCGTTCGGCAAGCATTACCTGTATAAAATTAAATAAAAACCAACAACCAAAAAGTTTCAGCTAAATTGGTCTTGATTTTATTTAAAAAAAAAAATAAAAGCAATGATTACCTTTCCAAAAGATCCTTTGCCCAAGACTTTGATAAAATTGAAATCCGAGGCTCGAATCATGTCACGTTTGGATGCAATATGTGTGGGATTTATATCAGGTCGCATGACAAGAGGTTTCTTTTGTGATGCTCTCTACAATAAAGGATACAAAAGAATATCGTATACCATATATTGAAAAGGTTCAAGGATACGTCTTGGATTTTGTCTTTTTTTCGTTGCTGTCGGTTGTGTCAAAATAATTACCCTCATTTGGCTTTTGAGTTTGATCAAGTCTTGTGTGGCATCGGCACAAGGAACATTATAGAATTCACCTTCTTCCTGTGTGAGCAATTTAAACCATCCATTTGCGGGATTCTATAAGGTAATTTGAAATTGTTTTTTTTTTTTTTTGGTTTTTTATGTTTGATACTTTCAATCCACAAATATACATAAATTCTATTATATCAAAAAAGAATTTTCATTTTACCTTTATAACTTCTGATATGCCAAAGGATAACGAGCCCATAAAATCATTCCTGGATGTTCTATCCCAATCCCAAACCTCAATAAGAACACGACGATCTTTGTCTTCTGGTTTAAGTTCACTTTGTGAGAAAAACAAAAAAATAAAAGAATGAAAGAAAGAAAATTGCCTTGAGTTTCCAATTTGAAAAAAAAAAAAAAAAAAAAAAAACAAAAGGGTTTCGAACTCACTAGGTGATAGTTTCATGCCACACGGGATTTAAACAGGCTTTAATGGTCCGTGTTTTTTTCTTTGATTTCTCATGTTCATCCGGAATGAGTTTGACTTTGACATATGGGTCACTTAAGCCATTTGGATCCATGGGAATGAGGTTAGCACCTTCGTTAACTGGAACAAAAACAAAATTGAAAATTTAACGATTTACGGTTGAAAAATAAGTTTAAGAATTTTATGAAAAAAAAAAGAAAACGGTTTTGAAGAATTTAAGAAGAATAATGGAAGACGGATGCTTTTTGGAAGTCTTAATCGTATTTAGACGTGATTTATTTATTCACTCCTTTATTAATAAACGATGAACAACGGCATTATAGAACTTTAACACTTGTCAATTTGTAATTCATATTAATAAAAGGCCTAACCATAATAGACTTATCCGAACTTAAGCAAATGCCAAAAATTTACGTAAGTTTATAGCCATAATGGTAATGGCCCTTACTTGAGTTTGCCAAAGTTCAACGCATATCTGAATTTTCAGAATTCTGAATTTTTTGGAATTTCTGATTCAGATGACATTTTGACTTGGAATTTCAATCATAGCAAGGACAAAAAAGTGCCTTTTTGCTTGTCGTTTCTCTTGAACTTGCCATGCAGCGTTTTTTGAAAATTGGCTTCAGATGTTTCTTTACTATATTTTTTTAGGACTAAACATAACGGTAAAAGTTACTTAAATATATAAAGGGTTTTTCAACAGGAACGCTACAAAAGTAGAGCAACAGGGACAAAAAACGACGCCATATTTCTTGCCGCTCTTTCGACATTTCTCTTCAGTAAGGTTTGCCATTTCATGATGGAAAGATATACGAGCCAACAACGAGTCGAAATTATTAAAATTTACTACCGAAATTCGGTGTCAGTGGCCTCAACGTTAAGAGTGCTGCGTCCAATTTATGGTCGTCATAATCGTCCTAGATCAACAATTGAGCGTCTAGTGGAAAAATTTGAATCAACAGGCACAGAACAAAATGTTCCCATGCCAGTGAGACAAAGAAGTGCCCGTAGTGTCGAGAGTATTGCTGCCGCTGAGGCTTCAGTTGCAGAAAGCCCAAATGTGTCTCTCACACGTCGTTCTCAAGCGTTGGGCATCTCTGTGACGTCGTTGTGGCGAATTTTGCGAAAAGATCTTGGCCTACATCCTTACAAGATTAAATTGACGTAAGAACTGAAGCCGCTTGACCACCAGAAGCGTCGTATGTTCGTGAATTGGGCTGAGCAACAACTTGAAAATGATTCGGATTTTCATCGAAAAATCATCTTCAGCGATGAGGCTCATTTCTGGCTGAATGGCTTCGTCAATAAACAAAATATGCGATATTTGTCAGGCAGCAATCCACACGTACTCCATGAGTCATCATTGCATCTCGAAAAAATACGGTTTGGTGGGGTTTTTGGGCCGGCGGCGTCATTGGGCCGTACTTCTTCCGTGATGATCAAGACCGGCACGTTACTGTCAATGGGGATCGCTACCGTTCAATGATAACCGAGTATTTTTGGCCCCAATTGGATGATATAGACTTGGAGGACATGTGGATCCAACAGGACGGCGCCACAAGCCACACAGCGAATGTCACAATCAATTTATTGGAAACCAAGTTTGGAGAACGTGGATATCTCACGAAATGGTCCAGTCGCTTGGCCGCCTCGATCGTGCGATTTGACGCCGTTAGACTATTTCCTGTGTGGGTACGTCAACTCTATGGTCTATGCCAACAAGCCAGCTACGATTGATGAACTTCGTACGAATATCGAACGTGAAATTGCAGCAGTATCGGCCGATTTATGCTTGAAAACCGTCGAAAATTGGGTTCAGCGTCTGGACTTCTGCAAGCGTGCCTGTGGTGGCCATGCAAAAGAAATCGAGTTTCATACATAATGGCATCAAACGTACTTTCGCAGGAATAAAGAATTTCATTGATATCCAAAATCGTTTTTGTTTTATTTGAAAGTAGTATGTACATAGGCATGTACATACTACCTTGTGCTAATTTAATTTTTTCCAAAAATGCAGAATTCTAGAGAATTGACTTATTATTCTTTATCAACATTTTCAAAACAATTAGTTTGTTAAAAACTCCAAAATTTGAAGACGATATGATTTTTTGAAATTTGCCACCTTGTGTTTTTCTTTTTGAAATTATCTGAAAAATAAAAATTTGATTGTGACATTAATTTAGTACGATCTACTTATTAATTTTTAGCTGCTCCGATTTGCCGGCAACACGGGCCAACTAAAGTTGCTTGCTTCCGCCCACTCGGTAATTTCCAAGCAACTTTTGAAAATTTTAATTTGTCTGAAAAACGTCCGTTCACATAATTTTAATTAAAAAGTGCATTAACCAATATTTTAAAGATTTCAATTTTCTGCAAAAATGTGCTTAAATTTTGTTTGTGGGAAAAACAATTCTCCAGATATCGAAAATTTAGTGTTATTCTCACACTGACCTCTTCAACATATCCCAAAAAGAAATATTGTCATGTTCAAAATGAAACTTCAATGTAAAATTTTAATAAACGATGTACACAAATTCTCAAAAACTGCTCGAAAGTTGCCTAGTGGGAGAGGCAAAATCTCGAATGAACAAAATCCCGAATGCCGAAATCCCGAATGGCTAAAATCCCAAATGCCATAATCCCGAATGACGAAATCCCGAATGCCAAATTTCCGAATGGCTTAGTACTTTTTGGCATTCGGGATATTGTCCAATCGGGATTCGGGATTTTTATATTCGGAATTTTTGGCATATTCGGGATTTTGGAATTCCATTTTGAGAAAATGGTATTATTTTTGGGTTATTCGCGTATATCTTTCAATGGTTTGACCGATTTGTCATAATTTTACTGTCTGGTACACACAATATTAGGTACCTAAATTTAAAAATTTTGAAAAGAAAATTTTACAAAACAAATTAAATACAGATCCATTTTTTAGAACTTTTTACTTTTTAATAAATTACTCGTCAAAGATGTCATAACATTATTAAACTGTTAAAATTATGTAGCTCATTGTTAAGGGCTTATTCGATTCGGATAAATAAAAACTTATGAAGTAGCTTCTCAATGAGTTCTATTAATACCAACATTTTGTAGACAAATATTTTCAAAGATTTTATTTGAAATGTGCTTAAATTTTTCGAAAATGGGTTAAATGCAGATTAGAAGGTGCATAAATAATTCAAAATAAGTTATCTTCGCTGGAAAAAAAATATTCGTACGCGCTTTGAATATATACACTATCGATTCTCGATTCTGGAACTTGTCTTCTCCTTGCATCACTGGGTATGTATTTAAAGAGACTTAGCTCTAATACCTCACATTAAATGTTGGCAAATAATGCAAAATGTTAGCCTTGAATTAAATGATATGCGATGTCGTACCCTTACACGACTGTCCTTAGATGTTTTCTTTTCTTCTTCACTCTATCTATAATAATCTAAGTTCATTAGGAATCCATCCATCTTCAAAAGTGCCCGACCATACTGAAGAATCATCATCTGATTTAGATTTTTTTTTCAAAAAGAAAACGAAGACATTTTTTTTATTTTTCTTCGCTTTCTGAATGGAAGTGGAATCATCAAACCCATCATTCGTTGAGTCCCTCGCCGCCATTGTGTTTAGTTGGTTGGCTGAAAAGAATATTGTCCCAAGTCACAGATATACATGATTGCATTGAATTTTTGCAAGATAATAATGTCTAATGGACGAAAGGACGTATCTCTCTCTCTCAAGACATTCGTAATGATAAATGTAATCAAAGCCTCAGAGTTTGCGTTTTGTATATGTATGTAGGTATGGTATATTTTTAGAAGAAAATGATAGGGAGAAAATGTTCAATTGTTGTGACAGAGATTGCTTGTAATGGACTTTCTTAGAATTTGTGCTTGAATGTGTGTTGTAGATATACCTCTCTGTCCTCTATACCACTTGCAATGAATTTCCAATTACATATTCTCATGGAGTTGGCTGATTTGAATGGACACAAGGTCTGCGAGAAGTCAGACTGACGTTTTATTACACAGAGTGCTCGCAGTATTATTTTGTTTGTATGTTGTCTAGTATAGGTATATTGAGTTAATTTTAATATCGATTTAATTTTGATGAAAAAAATTAACTTTTATACACTTTTGAATGAATTTATTTATGTTTTTTTTGGTTAAAGAAAGGGCATTTTTTTTTTGGGAATTTGGTTGGGTATGGAAATTATTTTGACAAAACATAAATTATCCATGAAAATATCTCTGGGGAAATCTGAAACCAATCAAATGTAGGTACATTGTAGGCAAAAAGTCAAGCAGATTTAACCCTAAAAAAAAAAGTTTGATAGGTATTTATGTATGTATGTATTTCAAGTAAACCTTGTCGTTATCTTCTTCTATACTTTCAAACAAAACTCAAACGAAATAATGGAGGTTACTTTAGTATCTTTTGGGAATGGATGTGGTCTGAATGCCCAGGGTGCACCATTTCAAAGGAACTTCAAAACATTATAAATTATAGAATCAAATTGTTATCATTCACAGGCACCCAAAAAAAATGTACTCAATTTTAAAATAAGTTCTATGTGAAGATCGTTGAAGACTCTAACAACCATTTTACGTTATGTCAACCAACAGAAAGTCAAGGCAAAAAGTTCAAAAATTACTCTAAAATTGGTAGAATTGGCTGTCTTGAGAAGTAATAGAACATACCTATAGTAACGCACTAACAAGCAGTCTAAATAGGTTACCTAATTTCTGTTTGAAACTATAAACCACAACATCGTATGTCAAAAACTATTAAGAATTTACAATTTTTCCACGGATGCAGTGAGACTTATCTCTTCTTATCTCTCTGGGAGACGCCAAGCTGTTGTTCTGGGAAATAAAATTTCTAATTTATTGCCAATATCCAGCGAAGTTCCACAGGGTTCCATATTAGGTCCATCACTTTTCTCCATTTATGTGAATGAAGTACCAAAACTTTTACGGCACTGCGATGAACACCTTTTTCCTGATGAACTTCAGCTCATGAAAAGTTGCTTTGCTGGCATGGTTGAGGATTGTATTGATTCCATTAATGAGGACCTCTCATCTATTAGACATTGGTCAGTCAAATGTGGTCTTACTTTAAATCCTCTAAAAAGCAAGTGCCTCGTTATCTCTAAGAGGTCCATAGACTTGTCTGGTTTTCCAGATATTCTCCTTGGTGACTCGAAAATATAATTTGTGGATACAGCCAAAAATCTGGGTATTTGCTTTAATAGAACCTTAAGTTGGAGTGACCATATCAATCAAATTGTTGGAAAAGCGTATGGGGCTCTTCGATCATTGTGGCCAACACGAAGTTTCATCCCTTTGGATACAAGAAAAATGCTCGCGAAAACACTTGTTGTACCCATTCTAACATACGGCTGTGAAATTTTTTGTAAGCTTGATAGTATTAGCCTGAGGAAGATGAATGTTATAAAGGGTGATTTTTTAGCTGGTTTGGTTTTGGCAACACTGGTTTTGACAGCTGACGTGTGTTTAGTACCTTGTGTCACTGTCAAACAGCTTCAGTTTGGTTTGGAATTTAACCATGGATCGTCTTACAAATGAACAACGCTTGCAAATTATTGAATTTTACTATCAAAATTCGTGCTCGGTTCGAAATGTTCATCGCGCGCTGCTTCCATTTTATGATCGGCATTCTCGACCTTCTGAGCAGTCTATTCGGAAGATTGTGACCAAATTTCGCACCAAATTTACTTTGTTGGACATTAAACCACCAACACGTTTACGTACTGTGCGTAGTGAAGAAAATATTGCAGCCGTATCAGCTAGTGTGACAGAAGACCGCGAAATGTCGATTCGGCGCCGTTCCCAGCAGTTAGGCCTTTGTTACAGCACTACGTGGAAAATTTTGCGGAAGGATTTGGGCGTAAAGCCTTTTAAGATACACCTGGTGCAAGAACTAAAGCCAGCCGACCTACCACAAGGCCGAATTTTTGGTGAATGGGCTCTTGGAAAGCTGGCCGAGGATCCGCTTTTTTATCGAAAAATTGTGTTCAGCGATGAGGCTCATTTTTGGTTGAATGGGTACGTAAATAAGCAAAATTGCCGCATTTGGAGTGAAGATCAGCCAGAAGCATTGCAACAGCTACTAATGCATCCCGAAAAAGCCACTGTTTGGTGCGGTTTATGGGCCGGCGGCATTATTGGGCCATATTTCTTCAAAGATGATGCGAATCGCAGCGTTACTGTCAATGGTGAACGCTACCGAGCGGTGATAACAAACTTTTTTTTGCCCGAAATGGAAGTTCTTGACTTGCATGATATGTGGTTTCAACAAGACGGTGCCACATGCCACACAGCACGCGAAACAATGGCGCGATTGCGAGGCGAGTTTGGTGAACAGTTAATTTCACGTTTCGGGCCGGTCAATTGGCCGCCTAGATCGTGCGATTTGACACCATTAGATTATTTTTTGTGGGGGTATGTTAAGGCTAATGTCTATAGGGACAAGCCCGCTTCGATTGACGCACTGGAAGCCAACATCCATGCATTCATTCGTGGGATACCGGCCGATATGTGTGAAAGAGTATGCCAAAATTGGCCTCAGCGGATGGGCTACCTGAGACGCAGCCGCGGTCAACATTTGCATGAAATTATCTTTAAACATTAAATTGCAAGGTTCAAACTATCGATTCAAATAAATATTTCATTCATTTTTTCGAATTTTTTGTGTTTTTTTTTTAAAAAAAGTTCTAAACCTCTTAAAAAATCACCTATTATTTAATAACATCGCGCACTACATCTTTGGTCTTAGAGGCTATGATCACATACCTAAGTTCTCCAAAAGTATCTATAGAATCTCCTTTGACAACTTGCTTAGACTTCGAACTCTTGTCACGCTCTTTAACATCATCAGTACGCGCCAACTTTCTTACCTGTATGATACATTCCAGTTCTCGCTTTCAAGACGATCAAAACAAATTATCATTCCCCGTTTTTCTTGCCTAACGACCGAGTGACAGTTTCTTATTAATGCAGCTCGTTTGTGGAATTCCCTTCCACGACATGTTAGGGATGCGGATACAGTAGGCAAATTTAGGAAAAATATATTTGCTTACTATTCCTCGTCGTAGTAGGCCCTCCGGTTGCCTGATTGCTGTTGGCTTTGTTGCTCTTCTGTTCACGTGTGTTTTCTTTATATTTTTACATAAAAATTTTATTAAATTATAATATTATTATATTTCTTCGTAATTTTTATTTAATACGTACTTTTTTTCTTTTTTCTTAATTTTAATTAAATTAATTAATGATTATTCCATACATACAAGTTCCTAATTTACACTTAATTGTTAATAAGATTTAAATCTTAAAATTAAGTTACCTTTAATAAATAAATACAAAAAAAAAAAATACACTGTAAAAAAAACCTATTAAAATTTGAATAGTTAAACAAACAGGCAATATTTACTAAAGCATTGTTGACGTTGACCGTATTCGCTCAGTCAAACAAAAAACGTTTTTGACGCGGCCCCGTGATGAGATTTGTTAAGCTTAGATTATATTATTTTTACTTGAAGTTGTAACCTCCGCATTAAAAGACGTCAAACAGAGAGCTGTCAACCCTGTTTCTAAATTTGTGACAAATTTTGTTTATTTTAAAATGTTTATTGTTTTGGAAAGTGTGGACGTAGAAGCCTTAGAACGTTCTCTAAATGTCGTACAGAAATTGTTCATTATGGCGGATAAATTCTTTCACTACACAAAACAATTCGAATCATTTCCAACCGCGGCGTTGATGTAAATAATGTGTCATTTGACACAATGTCGCGTTTCACACAATGTCGCGTTTCACACAATGTCGCGTTTCACACAATGTCGCGTTTCACACAATGTCGCGTTGCAGTGCCAGCTGCGGCGCTTGGAATTCAACGAAAAATTGAAAACGCGATCTGTGTGAACGGGGCTATGGATGAAATGCAGTATAGTGAAAGGCGACTCAACGTATATTTGGCTGACCCTTAAAATCCATGTCAAAAAAGCCATCAACAAATTGACAGCGTTCTTCGTTAGAGTTAACACGACTTGACAGTTTTGGTAGAGAATTTGATTTAATATGCTTGCAAATCACTGGTCAATCCACTCCCATAAAATCCTTCAAGCTCCTGCTATGGACGTTTTGTTTTCACATTTAAGAAAACTATGGACGACTGGATGAAACATATTTGATCTTGTGGTTAACATAGCCATACGCAATGTTAATAGTTAATAATGTTATATAAAATCTTTAACGAGAAAATGTTAAAAAAGTGAAAACTAATATAAAACTTGTTTGATTTTATTTTGCTTCCATATTTTTAAATGCAATTTTGTTTTGACTTTGTATTAGCACCAGATCATAAAATTATAATATTATTGGTCAAATTTCTTAAATGATATAAGAAGAAAATGAGACTATTTTTTCAAAACAAAAAAAAAAAAAAAAAAAACGAGAAAAGGCTATTTCCGTTTTGTGAAAATTTTGTCAAAAACCTGAAACACAGTGTTCTTACAATTAATCTAAGCATCACTGGTAAGAAGTTAAATCAAAATTGTTAAAGCTGTTTACGAGAAATCAACTAATGTGGTAAAATTACGGACGAAACCGGTAAACTCACGGAATAATCTGGTTAAATTACTGACTAATCTGGTAAAATCTTATATGTATCCGGTAAAATCACATAAATATATACAATGGTAACAGATGTAAATAGTTTCTTCTACTTCACGTGTACACTCCGCCCTGACACATGATAACACGTGTAATCAAATCAAGAGCTCTAGTATGTACTTTATATTATGTCCCCTAGTCAAGCAAATAAATACAAAAGTTTGTTTCACACTTTTTTGGGCTTAAATGGACAGTTTGTCCAATTTTGAGGAGTGGGGATGAAATTCTCAGAGAGAAGATAACTGCCATAAAAAAGCTTAGAACGCTTTGTGGGAAATAATTCCTGCCACTTTTTTAACGTCAAAACAAGAATCGACTAGAGTTGCCAAGGATCGATGATGAATCACTGTCAAAATATTCAGTAAACCATAGACAAAGCAAACAAATATTGCATATTTTCACGTATAAATTTTAGAAACCTAATTTTCTTTAATTAATTAAATGTACATAAAATAATAAAACTTAAAAATATTCTGGTGTCAAAAAGCACTACCTGATACAAGAAATATTCATGAATTCTAAAGACATTTTCTTTTTCACAAAACGATTAACTATTAGATTGATAAAATGCTTTTCTGCAAAAACAAATGTGAACATAAAAGTAACACTTTGGCAACCCCTTCTCAACAGATTTATTGATTTGTTTTGTTATTCGAATTTCTGCCCACAGAAGTTTCTTGGGGAGAAATAATTGTCAGAAAGTGTTCTTATCTCTCGTGAGCAGTTTTTTTCTGCCCAAAACTATTAATTTTTGAAGTGTGAAACAGGATTTGGCAAATATTGGCAACGAATTCTGGTAATTGGAAGTTTTGGTCAAGATCTGGAACAAAATTTCTTGTTTTAGAGTATTTGTATGTCTATCATAATAAAATAAATCTTTAACTATGTTTTATGGATTCTACCCAATTTTAAGAAGAATACAATTTGAATATTTAATCAATATCGATTTTGTTGTTTTGTGATTTTATGCAAAACAAATAGCTGGCATACCACACTCGAAATCATGTACGGCATAATTTCCTTATCTCAAGCACAATGCAGCTTGCTTTGATATTTTTCTTCAAACTCATTCACTCATAATCACAAGATAAAGGAGTCTGGGTCTTTTTGTCTTTCATTTTCCATTGTTCACATTGAATGAATTGTCTCAGAATCAAAATGAATGAAAAGTGTATCTCTAAACTTAGCAAAGCAGCAGATGTATACAGTTTACATGTACAATGTATCTACAAGTGTACCACCCCTTGCACATCATTTATACAAAAAGGTGTACATCTAGATATATGTATGTACATCCTTCGGCAGAAAAGTTTAGTATAGTTGCTCCGTGTGAGACAAAGAAACCTACGACACTTTGAATGGGAAGGAAAAGATGCATGGATTAAGGACTCCTATATTCTACAAAGTGCCTAATAATCCTGCGATTGTGCAACTTGTTTGTTTTTGTTGTTGTTGCTGCTGCTACTTTTAGAAAGATATGGAATGGATGTTGAGAATAAAACGACATTTCTGTGTTTAATTAAGTGGCAAACTGCGTGCTTCACACAAAATTAGAATCGAGACTGAAGTGTGAGAGGGAGGGGGAGAGGTTATATGTTAGCGAGTGAATTATTTGGCTAAGGGTGTTATGGTTAATTAATCTGAAGCCAAACACCAGAGTTGTTATGTTATGAAAGCGAGGAGATAATGAGATACTTGAAAATGATTTGGCATTGAGCGTCTCTCTTTAATGATGTCACGTTCAAAAGGCGGCTTGTTTTTTAAAAATGATATAATAAAGCATTAGAAAGAAAAAAAAAATAGTCTGAGAGGTAAGTCCTTCAACCCAAAAAAAAGGCAAATCATAAATTTTATGAAAGAAACAATGTATGTACTATGTAGACACAATGTTTATTCATTGCTAGAGTTGCAACTTTGATACATAATCACAATTATTATTTTTTATTTAATAGTCAACATCCATTTCAAATAAAATCAAAATAAAAAAAAGGTTGATACGCGTGAAGTCAGCGCCCAATTTGCAATTCAAAATCCATGAATCCTGTAAAATTAACTAATAATCTGGTAAAATCACACACAAATTTGGTAAAATAACAGATGTGTCTGGTAAAATCACAGATAAATTTGGTAAAATTTTGGATTAATCCGATAACACCAAGGATGCATCTAACAAAAAAACGGACGAATCTGGTAAATACAATCATGGAATAATCCGGTAAAATGACGGATTAATCTGGTAAATCACGGATATAAATCCAGTAAAATCTTAGATGAACCTGGTTCATTCAAGGACGAATATGGGAAAATCACTAATGAATATGTTGAAATAACTTATGAAACCGGTAAAATCAAGAAAGAACCTGGCAAATTTGTAAAATCACAGACGAATCTGATAAATTCAAAAACGTTTTTGGTAAAATCATGGATAGATCTGGTAAAATCACGGATGAGTTTGGTAAAATCACAAATGAATCTGGTTAAATCAGGGATGAATCTCGTACAATCACGGATGAATTTAGTAAAATTACGTATGAATTTGATAAAATTACGGACAAATCCGGTAAAGTAACACACTTATCTAATAAAATCTCAGATGAATCTGGTAAAATTTCGAATGAATCGAGTAAAATCATAAATGAATCTTGTTAAATAACGGTCAAAACCGGACAAATCACGGAAAAATCTGTTAAAATTACATCCGATAAAATCAAAGAGGTGAATCTGTTAAAATCACGGACAAATATGAAAAATTACAGACAAATCCGGGAAAATTACGGATGAACCGATATTCGATGTTATTCATTTTCATCATGAAATCAGTTTGGTATAAGTTTAAACGCCTAAAACTAGGCTTCAGATTATAAATATTGTTTTTTTTTTTGTAGCACAAAAATAGTTCTTTAATAAAGATTATAATTCAAATTTACTTACTCTCAACTGTTAGTGTGTTTCCTTTAACGTGCAGTTGCAGAAAAATTCTCCCTCGTCGTTCTGTGTGATCACATCCACATAAACTCGGTACGTTTTCCTTGCATCTTGCATGTACGTTCATGTCACATGCTATATTTATTTATATTTAAAATTGTATAGAGAAAAAAAAAGAGAAATAAGTATCATTACTAAAAAAATTGCAATTTTGTGTGTAAATTTATAACCAAGCAATTAAAATGAAGAGCAATAAACTGGAAACAGGAAACTTTACATTCGTACATAAAAACATACATATAATATTTTTTTGTTATTAAACAGCACGCACATGTTACATAACTTGCACACACATTCACATAAATAATAAATCAGCAACAAACAGAAGCCTTGAATGTTATAAAAGAATAAACCATATACGAGTACAATTTAAATGACAAACACACACTCGACAAAAATAAATTTTAATTTTTTTTAATTCGCATCCCAGTTTCTGCGTTCTCAATGTATAATTTATCCTACCTCTGCTATTAAAGTATGTACTTGCATTTAATTTTCTTAGACTATTTTTGCGGATTATGGATTAATTTTGTAATTGATGATAATGATGGTTCCCCGGGCGTTCGTTGGGGCCCCCCCCTAACATCAGAAGAGGTTCACAGAACGGATGCGGATGGAAAACCCGATAATGATGCTGTTAATGTGTAAAAATGGATTTTCGTGATTCGTGTCGTGTCGGTCGTGAGGCAGGTGTTAATAGAGAAGGCTTCGTCCATTAAATTAAAGTATAGCAAAGAACGCGAAATGCTTGGTAAAGGGATTTTGTCAATTTGTGGGCGAAGATCCAAAATGTGAGAGTCGATGAATTAAGGTTAATGGAATGATATTTATGGGCTAGGATATTGTTTAAATATTTAATGAGGTCAGAAGAAGAATTTTAATTCTTAAGTGAAATCATTTTAAAATGCAACTGAAGGTAGAAATAGTGGAATTTAAGCTTCAAGGCTGAAGGGCTTCAAATATTTGAAAGAATGACATAATCCGAATTATTTTTTTACTTAAAATAAACATCAATGAGAACTTTGAACTTACCTTAGGTTAATTATGTTAATTGAACGTAAAATAACGCAAATAAGTCATTCCAAAATATATGTATATTTACTGTACAACAGCTTACCTATGCAAAGACTCTCACTTCTGTTGAATTAAACGCATCTATATTTCAAAAAATGTTGAAAATAATAGGCCCGTGCATTTGGGTCTTATTTGACAATTACTGACTTACGTGAACGCGAAAATCAAGCGTTCGAGCAAAGAAAAACATAAAGTTTCATGGGAACTTCATTATGAAAAAGCTTTACTGCACTCCATGGCTATTTCAAGCCACTGAGTAGCAACATGATAACAACTTTCTCAAGAACTATTCATGTTGAACATGTAGTTTGAACAAGCTGCCCGTACAGAACCGTTGTACTGCTTTTATCAAAGGGTATGCGTGAACCAACTATACACATACTATTTACATCAGAAACCAAGCCATTCAATATTCGAAATTTACATTATCTAATTAACTTAACAAGCACAGGTGTTTTACTAAATTGCAACTCCTTAGCATTAGTGATTCCTGAGATAAAGAGCTTAATAAATCGCTAAAACCGTAACCGACTGACTGGCAGTTCACTAAAATTATAGAGCACTTGCCAATTCCGTAAAATCTTTTAATTTCCCATAAAGGTAGGTTTTGTGCTGCATACGTAAATTGAGGTTTTTATTAAGTAGGCGTGGCATCCGCCTATTTTCACTGAACATGTATTAAATATATTGAGCACTTTCAATTATATAGTAGAACCTTGAAATTTTGCAGAACGATAGGTCTTGTAATGCATTTGAAAGGTAAAAATCGAAAATTTCAAGATTTTCCTTTCAATGGGTGAGGCATCCACTCACTTTCTCCACTTCCGATTGTTTTAAAATAATACAAATTTGTAAAGCGGTAGAATTTTTAATGCATACAAAAGTAAAAATTGAAAATTTGACATTTTCCATTTAGGGGCTAGGCATTATCTAAGAATTATTGTCAGTTATGGAAGAAATATGAAATTTTAGTAGAACATCAGGGCTGTATATCAATCACCACTTTACTTTATGTTTGTGGATTTTAAGAAGGCTCTGTTCTGTGTTAACCATGAATACATATGGAAAGGAACTCCCCCAAAATAAGTTGCTCTTATAAAGAAGCTCTATCCCGATTTTTCGAAGTTCAGCAGGGATTAAGACAAGGGGATGTTTTATGATATTTTTTTAAGGGTTGGATTGAAATTCAGTAAAATCACTTTGAATCAAAATATTTGGACAACTAGGCCTTGCAGAAGATTTGAGTTTGCAGGTGCAGATATGATTTGAATTGACCTTTATTTATTTATTTAGCTACAAATTTACAAATATTTAGCTTTGAGATATGCAAAGCTTAGCGTCATCAGCGAACAAGAGAAGATCGGAATATTAGATTGCATTATATAAGTCATTAATAAATAACAAAAAAAAAAGGGTCCTAAATGGTTTCCTTGAGGAACGCCGGAATGCACATGTATCCATTGATAATGTTGTATATCTCCATGGATTTTTGGAAACATTCGTTAAATAATCTTTTTTTTTGGCTAGGAGTAGGCCTATGATTTTTTTTTTTTTTCGAAAATCGTTAAATAAAATCCGTATGAAATGTCCTCAGCACTGAAAATCGCAACCCTTTAAAAGGCTTGGTTGTGGAAATATCGCTATCGAAACATTATTTTAGGATGGGATTAAAAAGCATGAAACAAAAGTTTTCTACCGAAACAAGCGTCCTATATAGCAACTTAAAAATACCTTATTTGAGATCTTTATGCCAATAATATATGTCTTCTGGAATTTAACACCAGTATTATGTTCAATGGGATGTGTCATTCACAGCAGGTGGTATGGGAGAATCGATCGGTAGTAATATAGAGGGCAAAAAGCAAAAGTATTGCCCACAGGCTGGTACAGTTAAACTATCTCTAAGCTGATGGGGGTAAAAATTTGGTGGTTAAATACAGAATAAATATAGCCAACGCTATACTTTCACTACTCGATCATCAAATATGGAAATCTAGTCAAATCTCTCTGCCCACTTAGTACAGATTCTGTGAATCTAACGTAAAATCTGTATTCCTCTATACATATGGAAACCTGCAAAGTGTTGGCTACTATCTCGAGAAAATTGCAAATATTTGTGAATCTGCGTAACATCGTAATGATTCGTTAGCCATAAATCATATCGAACCAGAAATGCAAAAGACCAATGAAGAGCAGTTGGATGTGGAAAGTGGAGATGGATTTGACTGAGGAAACCAAATGACAACATCGTAAGTACTGAAAGCAACTACTTCTTGAGAGGAAGTGAAAAGTCCTCCAATATGATGGGTATATGAACCTTACCTACCTAATGTTGTTTTAGGCTCTATAGCTCAGCTTACAGTGGATGCACAGACGCAAAGATGCACATACCGATGGTTGGCATGACGAAACCTCACCTCGTCACCTCAGTACTTAAAAGGTCATCTTCTATAATATATTATGTATATAAAAATGAATCGTGATGGGTTCGGATGCTTAAAACTTTTGTTTGTAATTTTGTAATTGCTCCGCGAAGGTTTAAGAAAAAGAAAAATCAGAAAATTGTCAACAGGTGGCACTGTAGCCGCACATTTCGTTTTTCAGTTCAATTTAATTACCGTTCAACAGGTGGCTCTGTAGGTAGTTAGGAAATGGCTTTTGGGATATTTTATTTCAACTTTTGTATTTGTAGGGTGAAATGGGGCAAAATTAAAAAATTATCCGATTTAAGAAATTCTTTCGGTGTTTGAAAGGTTGTTTTTTAGTGGATAGCCTCAGAGATATTTTGCAGAAAATTGCCATTTATAAAATGAAATAGACAAAAATAAGCATCTGATTTCAAAATTTCTTTTTGTGTGTGAAAGGTTATGTAAAAAAAATGCTATTTATAGAGTGAAATGGGATGAAAACAAAGAAATGTTTTTTTTTTATTACAAAAATTCTGTCTATGTTGAGAAAGTTATAAAGGTTGGACTTAGAGGATCATGTTTTTACTTATTTAACCATTCATAACGTGAAGTAGGTTTAACCCATAAAGTAGTATTCGATTACAAAAATTAGTTTAATTATTTATTTATATTTTCTTTTGTAATTTATATGCGAAGTTTAGGTTTGTCTACCCGTGCGAAGTCGGGCGGGCCAGCTACTACAACATAAAAAAATCCTGGATTTCACCTAGTTCTAAAACAACTGTACAGTGTAGGTACACCTAATATTTGATTTAGTAAAATAGTTTTAATTGTGTACACTCTGGCGTATACGTAATATTTGTGTATTTGATTTTTCTTGTGATTTCACTGTTGTATGAGAATTGAATAGAATTTAATTTTGTTGACCATTGAGAACAATTAATTTATTCATCATTTATATTGCTTATATGCTTGAAACCACTTAAGGAAAGTAGTAGAGGCACCATGCTTGGGACCAATCAATTAATTTCTAGGTTTTTCTAATTGTCACTCATAAAAAATTCATTAGTAAAAAAAATAATAACTTTTTTTTATTTCTATTTTCTTCTCTGTTAATGGGATTTGACGGTGTGATTACTTTCGTCAATTTTTCCTCCTTCGCTATTTAGAACAATCAAAAATGTGTTCTCATGCTATTACAATATTAATTAAGTAAAATACACGACCTGGTCGAGCTTGCTTTATTCTCTTATGTACGATCACACTTTGGAGTTCCGCCAAATAACGAGCCCTAAAACGGAACTTAAATCCTTCATCATGAGTTTTTTTTTGAAATTTTGTTTTTGAAGGTGTGGTTTTCCTAGCTTAACTTCAAGCAGGGTACACTACAAGTTTGAAGGGGAAGGGATTTAAGTGCCAAGTTAAGATTAGAGTAATAAATTAGGACTTAATTGGAACTTAAATCCTGCATCATTAGAATTTTGCATTTCTGTGGTGGTGAACCGAGCTTGAGACGGACCTATTGAAAACTCGAGTTCAGTGTTTTTACGAATTAATAACTTGCCATTTAGTAACTCTATTTGTCGTAAAGTAAAAATAATTTTATTTGAAATATTCAAGCTCGAATAAAATGAGAAACATCCAGCTGAAAAAAATATACATATGTCTTAGCTTGACGAATGATATGTGTGTTTGACCAAGCATCATATATATTCGAGGTGACTGAGACTGAGTTTCACAACCAACCAAAAGGACATAAAATTCGTATAAAAACTGCATTTGATTAGCATAATAATTTGTATTTGACTGGGGGTATTATGTGTGCACACAGTTAGCCATCAATGAACTTGAGCATGTGGATTGTGGGGGTGTACTGTACACGGTATGGTACACTACATTGTCATTCAACAAAGTACTAATATAGAGTGGGTTCTTCAATTATGCAACCTTATTTATAGACCATATCCTGGGGGATACACTTGCACTTACACACCTATGTACATACATATGTACATCAATATACATTGTGGGGCTTTCGAAATGGAATTAGCAATTTTAATTTTTATGATGCTTGTTCCGTGTGGTTGAAAGTCTGACTGCGCTTTATGTTCAAGTTGGGTCGATTGTCATAATTAATGTGGGTTGTGTGGTGTTATACAAAGTAATTGGTACTTGTATTTTCACTTGCCATCTGAGGTTTTATGTTATTAATGATGTACCTTAAGGAAAATTAACACAACAGGATTAAGATGGATTTTTCTTGTCGTATATACATATAGAGGGCGTAAAGCGATACAATTTGTTATGCGACACCATGCGGGTATGAGAGATAAGGTAAAATTGATTGTCTTCCTTCAACAAAGTAATGATTAAATGGTTTTGACATTTAAATTGGAATACCTTTTAACTTAAGGAGAAATAAACTTTAAAAGTTTCTGTTGAACCACTTGGTATAACTTTATTTGATGAGAGTTAGAGCTTAATATAATTGTTGAAGATTTTCTTTGAAGAAGTTTTTTTTTTAATGGTATTTTTTTATGAATTAAGAAGAAGAGGATAATTGGTTATAAAAATAAAATAAAAGATAAGTTAGTGGTGGAATCGGTTAAGGTGATAAGTGATTGTCACATACAATATGGTCAAATGTGATTGTCGTCTGCGTAAGATGATTCCAATCGATTCAATTTCACTTTTCAAAGTCATAGTTGCTGTAGAGAAATCTTTAATTATTATTTTTGAAACAAAATCTGCTCTACCACTTGCGTAGTGAATGTAGAATCCTTAGAGCACCGGATTGAAGTGTAATAAAAAAAGAATTTTATTTTTGTTATTTTCAATTTTCTCGAAGACTAGAAGAGTTTTAAGAATCTGACTCTTAGGTCCAGTTTTTTCAGTGCCAGATTAAAGTTAAACCCAAGTTAACTCATCAAATTTAGTGAGTAAACTCAAGATTAACTTAACAGATACTTTTGATGTTTTATCCACCGAGTTTATGTTTAGTGTGTTCCACATGCATTATTCTCTACCGACAAACTGCTCTCTCAGTTCACTGTGGGTTAATTTAGTTCTAGAGTTAGCTTTATCTGGCTTAACTCACCACTGAAAAACTGGACCGAAGTGTTTAACTTAAAATTGAAAAAAGCATTGAATATTAAAAATAAAAATTGTAGGACAGTGAGCAGGTATAATTCTAATAAAAAGACTTCGTATCGATCTTGTTATCTTGACATTTTATTAAATTAAAAGAAAGTGCCAAGAGCTATCGAGAACAAAGATATAACATAACTTAACAGCGGGAGGATAAAAGGATCAGAGAAAACAAGTTATTTTGGTTTTTATTTACTTGTACTGTGTCGAATAAGATTAAACAACAGTCTGTTATGCAAGTGCACATACAGTCAAGATGAAAAATTAATTATTAACTACAAAATAAGATTTTAAATATAACTACTTTTCAAAAACTTTTCACTTAAACAATTTGATGTAAAAACAGAATTATAAAAATATGCACGACTGTATCGCACAAAGTTGCTCTTGTGGTTAATAACTGTAATTCAGACACACCGTGAAAATAAATGTTTACGGTTTAATAATAGGTGTGTTTTTTAAGCTTAGATCAGACGGTTTGTGTATATACACAAATTTCATTTGTGTATATTATACACAAATTTGAACACAAATGCTATTTATTTATGCCACAAATATTTGTGGTTCAGACGATTTGTGTATTTTTAGAAAAAAACACAAATTTCATTTGTGTAAAGATATACACAAATATGCTATACACAAATCAATTTGTGTATAAAAATTTGTGGTTCAGACGATTTGTGTATTTCTTCACAAATGAAATTTGTGTACTCATTTGTGTTTATGTCATTCTGTTTATTTGATAGTGAATTGAAGTGTATTCGGTTAAATTAAATAATTTCAATCAAACAATGTCAAAATAAAAAATGTCTTGCCAATAGTTTGGCCGCGTATTTACTCGAAAGTGAAGAAGAAGACGAAAGCCAACAACAGGTCGTAGAAATGGTACGCAAGCGGCGAACTTGTTGGAGAAAAAATTGGCTTGGCCACAGTGAGACGGAGGGCTTTTGCGCAAAATTACTTGTGGAACTACGTGCCGAAGAGCCGCAATTGTATCGAAATTTCGTACGAATGTCGGCCGCTCAGTTCGATCATTTGCTAGCTTTGGTAACGCCATAAATTGAGAAGGCCGAGACATTTATGCGCCCCAGTATTCCGCCATCTGTGCGGCTAGTCTTGACGTTGCGCTTTCTGGCATCTGGTGACAGTTTTCGCTCGCTCCAGTATCTTTTCCGCATTCCACAGAATACAATTTCCACCATTATTCCAGAAATGCTGGATGCAATCTACAAAGTTCTTGTAGACGATTTTCTGAAGGTGAGAAAGTGAGTTGGAAACAACTTTATTTAAAAACAAAATAAGAATGGATTTCTGGCGTAAGAGAAGCTTTGTTTTGTACAACTTCCCGTCATTTTTCAATTCTTTGTTTTCTACTTTTATAGAGAAATTCACCTCCTGCTTAAACGAAGGGAGCCCAATAGGAGTTTTGTCTCCGTGAGCCGCTCAATTTGGACGCCAACAAATCGATTACCACTCCGATACGATTTTTGGCTTAACGTAAATGTGTTCATTTCATCTAAAACAAATCACCCTGTATGTCCTTATGGTGCCATTTTACAAAACAAATCATTAAAATCATAGTTGCACATTAAAATTCGAAGAAAAAACCTTTATTGACTCGACTGATATTAAATATTCAGTTGAATTTTCAAAACCATTTGTGTATTCTCATGAAATTTGTGTATGCTTAAATTTTCAGAATACACAAATGATGTGATATACACAAATGGTGCCCAAATACACAAATAGTCATAAAATGATTTGGGTACCCGATCAGACGATTTGTAAATGTACACAAATTCGATTTGTGTATTGAATACACAAATGATACACAAATCGTTTGTGTACGTCATTTGTGTACATCAAATTTGTGGTTCAGACGATTTGTGTATTTTTTTATCAATAATACACAAATTTATACACAAATATTTGTGTATACACAAATCGTGTGATCTAAGCTTTAGTCCTCTAGGGAATCACATAACAATGCTCTGTATCAAATTTCATTCCAATCGGACGACCCGGTTAGGCTCTTGCTCAAACTACAGCGGACGCATAGACACACAGATGCACTGACCCACAGGTATTTCAATTCCTGCTGATTACACGCCCACGGGAATGGTTGAGAATTGCAAATTACTAAGTCCTGGGATGGAATCGGCTGAGGTGATAGTTGATTATCAATTTTTTGATTGTCGCTTTCACTGTAGCTGTCTCTATTCATAGGAAAAAATAAAGTGAGCAATCGAAAAACGACAATCATTTAATAGAGCAATCACTTTAGTCTTACGCGATACCGGCGCTGGTTTTCTTAATTTTTAAATTTAATTTATTTTTGTCTCCATAAGACACATTATTTCACAAATTGTTGCATCTCTGTTAATTACGAAAGTATAAATATGTATGTATATTATTTCATCAAAAATGTAATAATTTGATATTAAGTTCTTTGAGACTTTCAATAAAATTACGAAATTCAAGAAATTGCACAGAATGCTACGAAGGTTATTTATTATGTAGGCATTCAAAGAATTACACAGCAAGAGTGAATGGTCTCCTGCTGTATGCCTTATTTCCTCTTGTCAATAAGGCGCCACTCAGTTCCTTTTCATTCTTTACATAACATACATTTATATATATTAAATAGATTAAAATGTGCAGCCTTTTCACTGTCATTCACGTCATTCATGGGAAAAGAAAGAATAATAAATTTATAAAGAAGAGAAAATATAAAAATAAAGGCCAACACCATACCCAGACTGCCAGATCCACTCCTTATATTCACACCAACACAAGAGAGTCCTTTTCATTTTTTTTTTTTTTTTTTTTAATAATTATTAAATTTCCACTCGACAAGAAAATGAATGAATACCTAGAGGAAAATAACTACAACAAGTGCTTAGCATGCTCACGCTCAGCTCATCCCATCGTAATTGCACTATACAAGTGTCCAATGAGGCTGTTGAAGAAGCTAGTCTAGAAAAATAGGGATGATGATAAGGTTTAGTGTATATGTAGATATTTCTGTCGAGTGCATTCACGGCCGTAGTTTTTTTAAATTTATTTATTTATTTTTTAAATAATTTACGTCTTTTAACGTTCTTTCATGCATCCATAACATGACCACTGAACTCTTTAGAAAATATAAAGCATTTTTATTTGTAATTGTAAATATATCATATCCTTGGCTTAATGGTGGTAATGGAACCACAAGTACCAGAAGGTACTTGTGGTTCTTTAAGCACAACCCACACATACCATTACACCTTTATCATATCATATGCGGCTATTTGAGACATACACTCTTAGGGACTAACTAGCCTTAAGGGATAACGGCACGGCGGCCGGCGGTTTGATACTAACAAACTATGTATACATAACACCACATATACATAGTTTCAGTTGGTATTGTGGAAAACAATTTCTCACATGAATAAACTGTTCATGCAGCTGGAAAACATTTCACGGCCATCAAAACCTTTCAATTTAAACATCCGTGCTTTGCTTCGTGGCATCGGCGCATACAAAAAATGTGTCAGAAATTTGCTCCAAATACATACATATAGTACATATATTAGGTACATATACATACAGGGTGTTACGGAAATGTAGGTCAAAGCCATGACAGCTAGCCTTCAATTCAAGGAGTAACTTTTTGATATGTAGATGTATATGAGCTCCTTACAGTAATTTAAAATTTAAAGGACGAAAAATTGCCCTTTGTAATATCAAAAGAGTCTCTAACATTTTGGATTAATCAAATTAAATTTTTGAATGAAACAACAACAGCTTATATAAGTGTGCTACCACCAAGTTAAGGCTAAAGTTGTAACTATTTCATCACGAGTGGCACACCTTCATCATCTGATACTGTTTTTTAGTGGTGTTTAGTCTAGTTTGCACTCGTTTTTAATTAAAACACTCAAATTAATTGAAAAATTTAAGTTCAAAAATTGTTCAGTCTGCATGTGAATTTGTTGTTCAATCAACAAATTGCTTTTTGACATTTTTCATGCCTGATGCCTGATTCACAATGTGACGAGAAAACGGGACGTGAGCGTGACGAGAACCATTGTCATCTATTTCTAGTTACAAAATCGTCGTCCAATTCACAATGCAGCGAGCGTTTTTACGACAAAAATTCATTTTTTGCAAAAAAAAAAACTCAGTAAAATATAAACAAAATAACTTACAAAACAATAGATTTATCAATAACTTTATTTGTCAGACACAATTTGATTACATCTCTTGTGAAAAATCTGTAAATTACTCAGGAAAACTGAAAATCGTCGTCACGTCGCGTCTTTTTTTTCAATTTTTCGAATTCTTGGCATGACGTGACGACGACATTGTGTATATCCAGGTATGCTTTCATTGTTTGAAATTGGTTTGACAACTACAACGAGTTCTCGTCACGCTCACGTCTCGTTTCCACGCCGCATTTTGAATCAGGCTTGATGGTGTATTTTTCAACTATTAAATTATACCTAACTATTTAAAATAAAAAAAAGCAAGCAATTTCGCCAACCAAATCGACCCCATGTTAAAAGATTGCAACCAACGATCAACGACATGGGTAGTGAGATGATAAGGTTAATTATGCAGGACACTCTTCATGAAAATCTTTAAACTTTCTCACTTGGAAAAATTCCACGATGAAATAAATTGTCTTCAAAACAATTATCAAACATTGACAGATAAATTTAGTGCCCTAGAAGAGTTGTTGGAAGACAAAATGGAGGCAAAAGAAATAACAAAAGCAATAGAATTCTGATATAATACTATCAAAATGGCAGAACTACGTCACTCTTAGCTGAAAACAGCACTAGCTACGTCTCACACAATGATCCATAAAGATCATTCCATGAAAATAAAATGATAAGAATGACAACAGGGTTGCCTATGTCTAGTCTATGTCTATCGATGTTTTTTTTCTTATGTTTTTTCTTTGTCAAATAATTTTTCATTACACCACAGTTCACACTATTTTACCATATGCAATTATATAAAACGCCATCTAACCGCCAGATGAAAAACTAAATTTTTAGATCATAAAACGAGATTGTTTTGGAAGTACGAAAGAAAATAAAGGGAACTAATTCAAGCATTAAAATTTTTTCTAAAATCCATATTATTCACTCGATGAATCTAGATTAAAAATTAAATCCAAATTTAAAATTATTTAAATGAAAATATTTGATCCAATTCCATGTTATTCACATTTAAATTCTGTTTTTAAATCCAATTGAATTTAAAGTGCTTCCAGGAGACCAGTTTTAGTACTTATACCTATTGCGATTATTTTCGAGACCACCATTTTATTATTATTCAACTTGAAAACACCTAAACCAATGACAACTGGTGCGAAAAAATATGACAGATGTCATGCCGATACTAGCGCGACAATTAGAACCGGTTTAACTTTAATGGAAGTGTTAAAGAATAACGTGAGTTTAAATCCTCTTTAATTTTTTAATTAAAAATAAATTTCACCTAGGGTCACACTAAAATTGTTTTAGTGTCGAGTTAGCTGGGGCGTCATTACGTAATTTTTAAAACGATAATCGTCTAAACGATAATCGTGCACGTTATTGTCATCAATTTGCTTCACGTAACACAATCACTATCGTCTCGTCAATCGTTTATTATAAATCACAGTTTGAGAAGGATTGACTTTTCAATCATTGTCATAAATGACAAGTTTATAATTTATTTTTGTCACTAACGCTCAAAATATATCAATTTTTATTTAGAAAAAGTGAAGAAAAGTGGGGGCAAGTCGCCTATACAAATCGGTTATCCACCTATCCTACTACATATTTATAATTAATTATAGGGTTTTCAATTACAGCGGGCAGATTTTGACGGTGATATTTATTAAATCTTTTGTTTATTATTCACTGATGACAAATCACCATGGCAAGTTAGACGATTGAACGACACGTCCAATTGAAAGAAATTTAATATAAAAATCTTTTAGGCAACGATACGTGCGTTACTCCCATTTTACGGTTTATTTGGTTGTCCTTCCATGTCTTTTATCCAAAGTTTGGTGCCCAAATTTGAGTCGACCAATTCAGTGGACAATCAGCCAACGCCTTTTCGTTAACGAAACCCAGGATCAACCGAAAATATCTACCCGCCCTTATTGAAAAACCCTACATATGATAAAATGCATAAATTGCTTACAAAAACAAAAAAGACGACACAAGACGATAGCTTAATAGGTATCGTTCAAATGCTAACGATTTAACGATCACGTTTTGACGATTTTTGAGTTAGGAAGAGCAAATTTTCGATCGTCGATATCTTTCAGTCGATAGTGATTATTGCTTTTACGTGATTCAAAGCTGTCGTCAAAACGATATCGTGTGGCGATAATCGAATTACGGAATGACCCCCCTGAACAATAAAGGATTTAAGAGGAGAAACCAATGTACTTTGATTTCGAATGCTTTTAGATTGTAATGAGAGGGAAATATTGAGTTTGTTAAAGCATTCCACATACGTGTGGTGCAGCTAAAGAACAAATCTCTACATTTCTCCGTACGTCAGAAATTGGGCTGTAGGGTAAAATGGGTGCTTGGTAGTTGTCATATAACATAAAAATTGTTAACTTTATCAAACTCGGACACATGGCACTAAACCATGAGTCTAGCATAAAGTACCGAATAATTTGTCTATCTATACTTACTGGTAAGACCATACATTTGAAAAAAAAACTTAAGTGAATTTTCAAGGTTTCCACTTGCCGTTAAAATGCCCCATAAACCATTTAAAAGTTCAAGAGTTTGGCTCAAACCGATAATTTTGCCTAAAAATAACAACAGAATCATTTGTGAGTTCACTAACATTTAACCAAAAATATATTAACCGACGGCAAATCAAGTAAAAGAAAAAAATAAATAAATTTGGTGGTGCGACAGCTTGTGAAGAGCTTGGGCCTAGTGACTTATGTAGATAGACGAGGCTGGGAATCTAACCCACACCTCCAGCATAAGACTTCTACCGCACTATAACCATTATGCTACTGGATACGAAAGTTAAACAAAACACACTTGAAAATAACAAAGTGCTATCTGTTATTCGATGTCATTTATTGGCCAAAGTAACGTTTTATTTAATTATTAATTTTATTTGAATTTTCAAAGTTATGCGAAAAAATATTGTCGCTACCTCTCAATGGAGAAGTGGCAGTTCCTAGCTCATGAAGTTGCTATTTCCGCAAAATACAATTAAGTTTTATAGAAAGAACACCCTGTTACATATAATATCAAAGCCATCATCTGTGTATTTGTATTATTATTGATCTCATAATAGATTGATTTATAAAATTTCATATCACAAGTTGTCTAAGTATCGGTTTACCAACACTTATTATGTCACATCGAAAAAACTGTATAACGCCAAGCGAAACGATGACGATGACAATGGCAACAGTGAGTGTGTGACGGTTGCTATACGTGTCGATGAATTGCGCTCTGAAAATATCTTTAATATCCTGTTGCATCCTTATGATTGTATGAATTTGATGCAAATTTCCCATACGTGAGTTCATGTTTTTTTTTTTTTTGCTGGCGTTGTATTTTTGAAACAGGAGCTAGATGCTTCCTCGGGGCTTATTTAAGTTCTATTCAGAGGCTGGCAATTCAATCTTTTCGATTATATTAAACGGAAATTATGAAAAATCGATTGAACGATGTCTCATATATAAGCATATGTGTGTATGTATGGATACATGATGTATGTTTGAAGATGCTAACGTTTATTTTTGTAGATTCTTTGAATAGACAAATATTGTCCACATAAAGTGTGAGAGCAAGTAGGTAATAAGTAATGGAAATATTTTGTAAAAATTTATAATTCGATTTCATTTTGTAGACGGGTGTTCTCTCCTGATAGAAAGTTACCTACATATAAATGCTTCTATCATCAATTTAGGTACAAAATCGATAAAATAGAACTTTTAACTTCCAATTTAGATTACCAAATTAACAAGCAGATTCTCTCCCATTGTGATGTATCTGCATAAAGTTCTATGGGAAAAAAACTGTAATTGGAATATCTGCGTCGCATGTTCTCAATTGGAATGACGATTGAATGAGATATTTTTGTATTGTGTCCGTTCCGTATTGTACAACGTTTACATTTTTAATATTTTAATTTTATATCATTTTTAATAACGTGTTGGTTGAATGGCGCCCTCCTGGGTCTGTACACTTCCGAAATCTTTTTCCAATTTTTCTAAAATTTGGCCGGATATTATTAAAAACAATGAATTTCAGGTAGCTCTCAGGAGAAATTCACATGGGATCAAAGCAGCGTGTCGGCCAGCTGAAATAATCTCCTAGCACGGTGAGACCACCACCGAAAAATCTTTGGGCACAAATTCCTTACATAACGGGTGTTTTTTTAGACGTGTGATTTTCAATCTGGCAATACTTTTTTCGGAGTTAGTATTTTTGACAGCTGTCACTTGATTTGTGCTCAGTTTGGTTCGCCATTTCATAATAACGGGTGATTTTTTAGCTGGTTTGGTTTTGGCAACACTGGTTTTGACAGCTGACGTGTGTTTAGTACCTTGTGTCACTGTCAAACAGCTTCAGTTTGGTTTGCAATTTAACCATGGATCATCTTACAAATGAACAACGCTTGCAAATTATTGAATTTTACTATCAAAATTCGTGCTCGGTTCGAAATGTTCATCGCGCGCTGCTTGTGTTCAGCGATGAGGCTCATTTTTGGTTGAATGGGTACGTAAATAAGCAAAATTGCCGCATTTGGAGTGAAGATCAGCCAGAAGCATTGCAACAGCTACCAATGCATCCCGAAAAAGCCACTGTTTGGTGCGGTTTATGGGCCGGCGGCATTATTGGGCCTATTTCTTCAAAGATGATGCGAATCGCAGCGTTACTGTCAATGGTGAACGCTACCGAGCGATGATAACAAACTTTTTTTTGCCCGAAATGGAAGTTCTTGACTTGCATGATATGTGGTTTCAACAAGATGGTGCCACATGCCTCACAGCATGCGAAACAATGGGGCAACTGCGAGGCGAGTTTGGTGAACAGTTAATTTCACGTTTCGGGCCGGTCAATTGGCCGCCTAGATCGTGCGATTTGACACCATTAGATTATTTTTTGTGGGGGTATGTCAAGGCTAATGTCTATAGGGACAAGCCCGCTTCGATTGACGCACTGGAAGCCAACATCCATGCATTCATTCGTGAGATACCGGCCGATATGTGTGAAAGAGTATGCCAAAATTGGACTCAGCGGATGGGCTACCTGAGACGCAGCCGCGGTCAACATTTGCATGAAATTATCTTTAAACATTAAATTGCAAGGTTCAAACTATCGATTCAAATAAATATTTCATTCATTTTTTCGATTTTTTTGTGTTTTTTTTTAAAAAAAAGTTCTAAACCTCTTAAAAAATCACCCGTTAAATAGATTGACTCCTGAACAACGCATGCAAATTGTGCAAAATTGGCTCGAAACGAGATCGTTGTTGATCACGATTTTCACAAGAAATTTTTTTTTCAGCGATGAAGCTCATTTTTGGATGAATGGCTACGTCAATAAGCAAAACTACCGCATTTGGAGTGTAGATTATTCTCAAACCACTGTTGAGACGCCGCTTCGTTATATCTTCAAAAAGTCACTGTTTAGTGTGCCCTATGGGCAGAGGAAATAATTGGTCCATATTTTTTCAAAAATAATAAAAGCCGGCCATAATGGTAAAGTCAATTGGGAAGGCTATAGAGCCATGATTAATGACTTTTTTCGTGCCTGAATTGGAGGATTTTGATGTGGACGACTTTTGGTTCCAACAAGACGGCGCTACATGCCATATAGCCAACGAAACAATCAATTTAATGAAGGAAACTTTTAGTGAGCGCATTATCTCGCGTCGTGGGCCTGCGGCGTGGCCTCCAAGATCTTGCGATTTAACACCGCTGGAATATTTTTTGTGGGGGTATGTGAAGTCACTTGTCTATGCAGAAAAGCCCGAGATGACTGACTTCTTGGAAGAGAATATTCGGCGCGTTATTGCTGATATACGGCCCCAATTGCTGCAAAAAGTGGTCGAAAATTGGGCCTCTCGGCTGGAATTTATTGAAGCCAGTCGCGGCTACCACTTGTCCGAAATAATTTTTAAAACATAATGTCAAATCTTTTTCTTTATAATAAAGCTAAATTCTTGGCCATAACATTAAATGATATGCGTTTTATCTCTTCTTGAAAACCACACGTATAAAAAAAAACACCCTTTACTTTCGCTTTGTGAGCTGGTGTAGCTCTATTTTGTTTGAACCAAAGGTCCTCAAGCTAAATTTCTTTCTAAAATTTCCAATATTTATCAAAATACAAATTTTACTCCATGCCTAAATGATGCCAGATGCCAGACATACAGACCGTTATACATTATTTGTAAGCGAGACGCCACCTCATCAAAAATTAAATATCGATAAAAAGAAATTTATTTGTTTTGTTGCGAAATTTTAAATTACTATTTGTCAAAAAATGAGATTTTGTATTTTTCTGCTTGTTTTTTTTTTTTGCTTTTAAAAGGAGAAAGTTGAAATCAAATCCTGAATCAATATAATTAATAGAACAAATTTAGTGACATCAAAAGCAATTTAAGTGCCATCGTTTGTGTAAATTTGTATCCTCAGAAACAAAAACAAATCATCATTATTGGCTGAAAACAAAAGGGGCACGTTCGAACGCGCGTTCATACGCGAGTGATTATTTAAAACTTATTTAACTCTCAGAGTTCCGTTCGCAGCTGCGTCTCCATTGTATTCACTTTAACGCGAGACTTTATGGATTTTAACCTTGACAGGTGCGAACGCGCGTTCAAACGCTCGTCTATTGTTAAGGTGGTATTACTATGTATTGACAATAAATACCCTATTGTAGACCATAAGCCAAGTTTAGGATTCCTTAAAAAACCCGAATTTGATATTTGTATCAAAACAATGTAACTTTAAGGAGATTAATAGAGAACAATTGGTTTACTCAATCTTGGCATGTCTGCCTTTTTTGTAAGGTTCGGGTTGGCTACGAAATCTCAAAACTGCAAAATCCCACTTTTAAAAATCTCTTTAAGAAAAGGTGTCCCAAAATTAATGTAGGATTTGAATTTGCCGCCACCTGTTTCTGGTAGAAATTCGTAGTTTTGGGGAGTAAGCGAACAGACCTAACTTGTCAGTGGCCTGGACAGTGACGTTTTTGACAGAACTGTCAGACAGAATTGTGTGTTCACAGAGTTGTAAGACGTTTGGGACAACTTTTTCTGTACTAAAATTAAGTTTTTTGTATCTTTTAATTTTTAATAAACACTTACCTAGACAATGATAATCCTTCACATTACCATTATCCACTGTATAATTTAAATTAATTTTAGACCAGTAAAATAGTAGGTATAAGAAAAATTCTTATTTTTTTGTTACAATTTCTTTCAAAATGCAAATAATGTTTTTGTGTTGTAAGCAAAAAACATTTAAACGAACTTACCAGACAAATCAACCATTAAACGAAGGCTTTATCTAAAAGTGTGTTCTAACAAAAAAAAAAAAAAAAAACAAACAAAAATGTATCTAAATCAATTTAAAGCAAACAGGACAAACAGTTTAATTTTTTTTTTTTTGGAATGACAACATTAACATTTTTATTTTTGAAAAATCCAAACATTTACATAACTCTATAAATAATAACTATTGTAACTTCACTAAATTCACAGAACTTTGAAGTGGATTACCTTTGCATTTAAGACCTTTATGTGTAATGCCATGGAGGAGGGATCCGCAATGGTCGCAAAAAATCGGCGACAGAAACGTACTGGGTTGCCATTTGTGCGGAATCTGGTGAGCCTAATGAAAAACTGATGGAAAATTAACCAGGATCCGATTTGTCGTCTCCTCAAGATCCAACGCAACAGATTTTTTTTTTTTTTTTTTTTTTTTTTTTTTTTTTTTAAATAAATGCAATTTTTTTGTTTTCTTGCTAATTCTAATTTTGCATTTTCTACTAAGAATATTTTTTTTTTTTTTTAATGACTGGTGCTTTGTTGTGAATAGTTGTAATAAATTTTCAGCGAATTTTTGTTACTCATAAGAGTGCGATTCAAATTTTTGTTGACATATAATAATGTTGTATTAACGGATGGCAAAATAACTATAACACAAAAATATATGTAGGTAATAAAAATAAAATAAAAAAAATATCCCCAACAAAGGTCCTCTGTGTAGATAGTTAAATAAATCAAACAAGAACCGATACTGTTGTAAATCCATCATCTTGCTTTTTTTTCGTTGTTGTATTCCCTGGAAATGATGAACAGAACATGGATTATCCTTCGGCGATTCTAATCCTCCTGATGTCTGCTGCTGCTTTCACAGAGAAAAAGAGATATTGTGCGCCTTCAATTTGATTTTCATCAAAGAGTAGCGGAGGGTGGTGGTGGTGGTGGTGGTTGTGGAAGGGGGTTTCTTGGTATAATAGAAAGTCGAACATAAATCTGTTATGGTGGAAGATTGCTTTGGGCTTATTCTGCAGATGAATATCATTTTTCCTCAACATTACACCAAGAAATTTTTATTATTATACCTTAAAGTAAATTGAAGGAAAATAAATTCAATGATTCTGTATACCTAGAACCAGCAGAAAAGTAAACTTTGGTTTGGGGGTAGAGTTGGTGGATTATTCAATAGAAATACATAGTTCGATATTATTTAAACCACATCGCAAAACGTGCCATTAATATTTTATTCTATAAAGTTTGCAATCTTTTTGAAGGCAACGCACCATTTAAAAAAGATTAGATCAGAGTTTTCACATAGATTTTGATGGTTGGATAAAAAAAAAAATTTTCCCGTGATTGTGATTGTCGAAACAATAAAGTTTTTCAATAAAATGAAAACTTTTTGAAAATCTATGGAACAGGTGCGCTTTTGGTGGATTTTTTTTTTAAACAATCAGTTTTTGTTATTACTTCCTTTCCTATAGTAAACCCGTCTAAAGGGGTTGCTTAAGGTATTGATTATTCTATACAGAGATATTGGAAAATATATGAACGATGATGAATTTAAGTTTTCTTTTACGGCCATATTATTCACTCGATTCATCCAGATTAAAAATTTAAATCCAGATGTTAAGCATACGAATTCAATGTAAATACATCTAGATTTAAGTTTTAATTTGGATGTATCTAGTGAATAATATGGCGGTTAAGGTTATAGTTTTTAACTTAAGAGCCTCTTGAACGTGTCAAGCTGAAAGTTAGAACGCATTTTTTTTTAAATTTCTCTTGCGAAGGAACTTAAATAATAAGGAACATTTTTTTCTTTTGATTTATGCATTAAAATTTTCAAAATGCCAGATTGAAAAAAAAAATTATTTTCAAACCATCTTGAATAAAATACAACCCCACCAAGTGTTTTTACACTGTTTTGGCAAGGCTTCGACTAGAAGTACCAACATATTTAGATTACCGGGTCAGTTTTCTATTGAAAATTTCTGTTGAAAATTTCTTATATTTTCAGAAACTTAAATGGCCAAAGTCTTGTCATGAAATAGCTTGCAATTATTAAAAAATAGGTTTGAATAATTTTATTAAAAATTTTTGAAAAACATAAGTCTATCCTATAATCTCGAAAATTACAAAAAAAAAAACATACTGAAATATGTATTTTGAACTGTAATATTTTTTTTTTTTTACTTAGGAGTACCCATTTGAAAAACTGAAGCAAAATCAGTGTTGCGACTATGGTAAAATGGTAATAATCCGAAAATAAGTTCTTAAAGTGAATATGGGAAGAGCTCAGAATTTACATGAAGTTTTTTTTTAGTTAGCTGGAAGAAATTAAGGGGTTGGTCCTAAAAATGGCATTCATAAGGACTACCCTAATATACAAACTCTTTTGACTAAAATAATTTTTTTTTTTCAATTTTTGAAAATGATTTCAAATATTTAAAGGGAAACAAAAATGAATATAGTTTTTTAAACTGTTTCGAAATAATAACTGGTAAATATATTTCAATGTTTGCTGTTTAATGGAATAATTAAGAGCCTGTTTCACAATTTCTAAGTATAAAATTCTGATTAACTTCTCAATACATTGATATTGACACAGGGTCATAGGTCTACAATTTAAACAAAATATTTTTGGATATTCGATAGACGAGTATAACCTTTTTTTCTTCAAATAGCATATCTCTTTTTTGTGCTTACCCCACTTTACACTTTAAATATGAATTATTTTGAAAAAATCGTCCTAAAAGCCTGCCACTAAAAATAACCTTTTAAACACAAAAATAATTTTTGAAATACGCCTTTTTTGTTTTAACCCCACTTCACCCTACACATAGCAAATTTAAAAAATGTTAGTATCTCTTAAGCTATCCCCTAAAAATAATCTTTTAAACACAGAGAATTTTTGAAATCAGATACCACTTTTCATTTTAACTTTTCAAACACCAAAATAATTTTTTTTAAATCTGACATTTTTTTATTTTTACCCTATTTCACCCTACAAATGACAAAATTTAAAAGAGAATATCCCTATAGTCATTTCCTAAAAAAAAACCTTTCAAACAAAAGAAGAATTTCTTAAATCGGGAAATTATTTTATTTTTACCCCATTTCACCTTACAAATTGCAATTTTTTTTTAAAAGTATCCTTGAAGCTATTTCACAAGAAAAACCATTCAGACGCAGGTAGAATTTTTTTAATCGGACATGTCTTATTCATTTTACACCACTTGACCCTACAAAGTGCATTTTTCCGGAGATGAATCCAACAAATCAAAGATCATTAAAATCGGTGCAGCTGTTTTGGAGTTATAAGTGTTGGAACTAAACAAACTTTGTTTTATATATTAAAGACGTACATAAGTACTGGCAAACATTTATAGACATCACTCACTTTGAAACAAAGTTTTGGGTTTTTTTTTCAAAGTTGTTCATCAAGCTAAAACAAATTAGCTTCGTACTGCAAAAATTCATAGCAGTATAATCGTACACCGTATGACCGTATATACTTACTAATACAAAAAAATGACGTTCTTGTCATATGCGAGGATTTGCATCAATCTTGGTGAAGATAGAGAATTTGTATGTTCAATCAAAAATTAGGTTAGATGCACAGCCAGAATGATTGCAGGGTTTCCATTGGAAGTTGGTGTACCTCAAGGAAGTGTCTTGGGTCCTTTGCTAGTAATTGAAGTCCTTGAATATCTGCTTGACGGTCCCAAAAAGAGATAAAGCTTTTATTGTTTAAAAAAAAACCATCCCGAAGATTTAAAATTCGTTCTTAAAAAAACCAATATCTATTTTCCACATTTGAACAACTTTTTATTTTTTAAATTTTATAATAATTGAATTCTAATGCAGTATTTTCTTTTGCCAAAATGAAGATGTTATTAAAATCTTCACTTGGATTTTTTTCCTAAGTGAAAGTACTTTTTGCCTGGGATATAGATTGGGGATAGAATTTAAATTTATCCTTTAAAAATCAGCCTACAAAATTTCTCAACCAAATTTTGAAGAAAATAATACTGTCTACTCATTTTTACTCTATGGATCAATGAACAGTAGACGCACACATCAGACACACGGACACATAGACCCACGGATTTAATAACGAACATCAATTTTTGGACTTTTTCACCATTGTAATGTTCAATTATTTCATTGAAACCTCTGCCCAAAACCGACACTCTTGTCCTATGAGCAAGTAAAAACCCACCTTAGGGCTATATGTATGTATGTAAACTTAAAATTGACAGAAAAATGAGAAAACTTTCATTGATAAAAGGCAACACCTATGTAATTGTGACATGTACAAAATTCTTTAAATTCTTTTAAAGTCAAATGCTATTTCATCTTGAAATTCTGTCCATGACCAGAAAATCTATTCATCTGTTGGCCATTAAATGACACCCTTAAGCTATTTTAACTATAGCATACAGTTTATGTATTAACCCCTCAAGTTGTTGGTAAGGGAAAAACATTAAAAAAGTATGTCGTATATGCAAAATTTGCCAAAGGACAAAAAGTGGAACAATTTGCATGTCCTTTCTGGGCTGTATACTAACAAAGCCTCCGGATGAATATTCTAACTATATGCTTATAATGTATGTGTGCCCCAACCCACGCATATATGTAGTATGGCCGCAACATGTTCAGTTCATATGTAATCTGTCATCAACAACCATTTTCTAGTTGCCATTATATCTGCTCCTTTTTATGTCATAAATGAATATACATTATATGTATCTCTATCTACGTAGTTTATGTGATTTGTTGTAAGGAGAGGATCTTTTTCTTTTTCCAAAAAGCTAAATGACTTTGACCTTGCCAAGGCTTTTGTATATAAGTTAAACAGCATAAGTGTGAGGAGTTCACTCACTTGAGAGGCATATTGTCTATGGTTTCAAGGATTCGCAGTAAAAAACATAATCCTATCAAGCCACCACTTTTCTTTCTATCGCAGATCCTATTTGCGCGAATTAAACGAACTGAGTGAGAGAACAAAAAAAAAAAAAAAAACATTTCTACGGTTTCTTGTTCAACAACCGAAACGAAATTCTCCCAAAAAGATATCCTAATCTACAAATCAAGCTCGACAGAAAGCAAAAGCACACACCGCCACGCCACTACCGACCGCGCCGAAATAGATTTGTCAAGAGATATTAATTCAGAGGACATATACGCTTGGTTGCGTATCATTATTTTTTTTTCAGAGAAAAATCAATCACTATCCTGTCGTTCCGTATCTGAATTGCCACACATTAGAAGATACTCATTATTTCAAGTCATGAATCAGAAGTAAATGTCAAGTATGTACATATGTATGTAGGTATGTATGTATATTATGCTTTGCGTGTGTGTGTGGTGTGGTGTGGTGTGGATGCTTTTCTTGTTCTTAAGAGACAATTGCCTTAGATGATTGTATGTCATTTGTGGCATGTGTATCGTGTATCTGTATCCCTAAACCTTTAAATATTTGTTACTACAAGAGTGGATACAAGAGTACCGATTTGTATTTATAGGAAATCAGGATCTCTCAATAAATATACTCGTGTGTCATCATCAAACATGATTGACGTATAAACTGAGAGATACTAATATTAGCCGTTTATGTAATGAAAATTGTTATTTACCTGAATTGAAATGACATTCTGCAAACCTGCAAAACAACTACTATATCTTTTTATTTGAAATAGTTAAGGGCATAAGGAGACTGCAACCAAGATATTTACCCAATTGAATTGGTAAAAATAAAGTCCCAAAGGCACATAGCATAGAGACCTTACGTGATCTGAGGTCAGTAAGGATATTTTCAGAACTAGAAAAACCGTGTACAGCGGATGAATTCATTAGATTGATTCAAAATCAACGGTGGAGTCGTCAACAGTCTGGAAGACAGAGATCTTACGTGAACTGAGGTCAGTAAGGATATTTTCAGAACTAGAAGATCCGTGTACAGCGGATGAATTCAATAGATTGATTCAAGATCAATGGTGGAGTCGTCAACAGTCTGGAAGACAGAGAGCTGATGTCAGTAAGGATATTTTCAAAACAAGAAGAACGCGTGTACAGCGGATAAATTCTATAGATTGATTCAAGATCGACGGTGGAGTGGAGTGGAGAGCTGATGTCAGTAAGGATATTTTCAAAACTAGAAGAACAGTGTACAGCGGATGAATTCAATAGATTGATTAAAGATCGACGGTGGAGTCGTCAACAGTCTGGAAGACAGAGATCTTACGTGAACTGAGGTCAGGATATTTTCAGAACTAGAAGAACCGTGTACAGCGGATGAGTTCAATAGATTGATTCAAGATCAACGGTAGAGTCGTCAACAGTCTCGAAAACAGCGACCCTACGTGAACTGAGGTCAGTAAGGATATTTTCAGAACTAGAAGATCCGTGTACAGCGGATGAATTCAATAGATTGATTCAAGATCAACGGTGGAGTCGTCAACAGTCTGAAAGACAGGGACCTTACGTGAGCTGAGGTCAAGATATTTTCAGAACAAGAAGAACTGTGTACAGCGGATGAATTCAATAGATTGATTCAAGATCAACGGTGGAGTCGTCAACAGTCTGAAAGACAGGGACCTTACGTGAGCTGAGGTCAAGATATTTTCAGAACAAGAAGAACTGTGTACAGCGGATGAATTCAATAGATTGATTCAAGATCGACGGTGGAGTCGTCAACAGTCTGGAATACAGAGAGCTGATGTCAGTAAGGATATTTTCAAAACTAAAAGAACCGTGTACAGCGGATGAGTTCAATAGATTGATTCAAGATCAACGGTGGAGTCGTCAACAGTCTGGAAGACAGGGACCTTACGTGAGCTGAGGTCAGTACGGATATTTTCAGAACTAGAAGAATCGTGTACAGCGGATGAATTCAATAGATTGATTCAAGATCAACGGTGGAGTCGTCAACAGTCTGAAAGACAGGGACCTTACGTGAGCTGAGGTCAAGATATTTTCAGAACAAGAAGAACTGTGTACAGCGGATGAATTCAATAGATTGATTCAAGATCAACGGTGGAGTCGTCAACAGTCTGAAAGACAGGGACCTTACGTGAGCTGAGGTCAAGATATTTTCAGAACAAGAAGAACTGTGTACAGCGGATGAATTCAATAGATTGATTCAAGATCGACGGTGGAGTCGTCAACAGTCTGGAATACAGAGAGCTGATGTCAGTAAGGATATTTTCAAAACTAAAAGAACCGTGTACAGCGGATGAATTCAATGGATTGATTCAAGATCAACGGTAGAGTCGTCATCATATCAGATGAGGTCAGGATATTTTCAGAACTAGAAGAACCATGTACAGCGGATGAATTCAATAGATTGATTCAAGATCAACGGTGGAGTCGTCAACAGTCTGGAAGACAGGGACCTTACGTGAGCTGAGGTCAGTACGGATATTTTCAGAACTAGAAGAATCGTGTACAGCGGATGAATTCTATAGATTGATTCAAGATCGACGGTGGAGTGGAGTGGAGAGCTGATGTCAGTAAAGATATTTTCAAAACTAGAAGAACCGTGTACAGCGGATGAATTCAATAGATTGATTCAAGATCAACGATGGAGTCGTCAACAGTCTGGAAGACAGGAAATACCTAATTTTTGACAAAAGCCAATTGATACACAAATTGTGATTTCACATTTCCTGCAATTCCAACAAAATCGAAATATATCAATTATTGTCTCCCTTCAATGCTTATTAGTCCAAGGGGCAAAAAGAGATCAAAACTACATTAATCATGGCAAATTTGAACAAAATTATATTCAAAATTATCATTGATAAAGTTTTACCTGCCACAAAACTAATAATTGACATGTTAATGACTTCGATTACCCCTGTATAATTATAAGAGTGTGTCCACTTCATTTTGTAATGAATTAGATTCATTAGATTCATAACATCAATTATCTATTTAGTGCGAGAGAGCAACATGGCTTTGCCCTCCAGGAACACGCACATATGGCAATTAAGTGATTATGATTGATTGGCAAAAGGCTCTGCGGATACTTATTAGGGGATGGAAACATAAATATGTACAACAAAAAAAAAAAAACCTACAAATATACATACATACTCGTACACACATTTATACATACATCACCATTCAGCAGAGAAGAAGTGGTCTCAATGACTCCTTGAAAAAAAGATCTATTTATAAAAATATTTTTCTTATAGTTAATCTGATGAAAAAACGACGAGAATATAAATTTCGAAGAACGTGCGTATTGTGCACAAAATTCCAAACCAAAGATCCTTTTAATGACGCTACAACCACCAGCAAAACAGACAACAGCCACCACCTTTAGTTGTATTTCGTATATATTATAAGCCAGGTGCGGTTAGCCCTAAAGGAGACAACCCAAATAGGTTGTTGTTGTTATAGGATAAATATTGAGCCCCGTGTTAGCATCAGTTAGTAAGGAAAAGAGGCGCAAAAAAGGATATACTCTCTGACAGCAATTTCAATTTGCAAATATTTGCATGTAATTTAGGGCGTTCACAGTGCGTGTGGTGGTTCTGAATTTTGGATCTTTCATTAACGCTTGAATGTATGCTTTTGGGAGTCAATGAGTGTATGAATTAATTCACTTATGTATGTATATAGTATTCATGAAGATATGGGTCCTTGTTCCCATAAAAATAAAATTGAACTTCGGTGCGCTGCTGATAGAGCTTGATCACGGGAACTCATTCAGAAAGCTGATACTTCTTTTTTTTTTTTTTTTTTTTACGGTAAATCCGTTCATAGTAGGTAGTGCTGGTTGGTTACATCTTACATGATGTGATTTCAATTGATTTAGTGGCAGTTGGCGGTGTTGGGTTTCCGTTTCGAAGGACCTCTTTTAATTCTGCACCCCGCTTCGTTTTTGAAATTCATTTTGACGGTAAGGATTATTTTTATCTGTTGGTAAAAGATACTACCTATAGAGAGTGTATATACCTAATTTTTGTATTCAGTCCTGGGAATGCAATTAATTATTCAACATAACCCAAAACAAAATGCAAGCCAAAAAAGGGCGGACGATGAAAAAAATACACACACCCACACACAAATAAATATGAATACGTCTATTGAATTAATAATTTGAAATTCGTGGGAATATTCCCTGATAAATGGCAGAGAGAGGAGATGAATGAGTGTTTTTTCTGGCATGGCACTATAGAGACCATTTCACATTAAGGACACAAAAGTGAATACTTCATTAAGGAATTTAAGTATTCTTCCGTTAAAATTAATCGGGAAGAAAAAGTAAACCTTATCACAATGACTCTGAGAGATCTGAATATTGGATAAAGTAGGTGCCCTTGATTCTACTTTAAAGGTAAGCAAAAAATTTTATGAAGATGATTTTTTGATTTGCATTAAGATAAGGAAATCATTATAAATCCTCTATAGAGCGATATAGGATTGATGTTCGGAAGTTTTACATAAACGTAAAATGAACCTGTTAAGGCTACAGACCTTGGATCGAAGCCTGGACATGGAAAGACCATTTTTGCAAGCAGGTGATTTATTAATATCCACTGTTAGGCAGAATTAACTTTTGTTAATCACTGTTTCTTGAGGCTAAAAAGGCAATTTTGTTGTGGGAATCTCTCTCCACAGCAACTAAAGACTCCCTTTATCAGGCTTTAACCAAATGTGAACCAACTGAATACTGAATAGTGTAGTCTACAGAGACAAATGGACTATATGAATCGGATGAGTGTTTTAGAAAGAAAGTTCTCAGGTTGATTTTTCGACGCAGTATATAAGGGGTGAGAATAAATGAAGGAAGCGATATAATAATAAGTAACTCTAGAAGATGCACCGTGATACCGAATTACCTAAACAAGTAAAGGTCCAACGACTTAAGACCGACGCTATGTAGAAAACAATACTCTAGAGCAAAAAAAAAATCCAATGGGATGACGCACAAATGGTGCACTTTTTATTGGAGAGCAGACAAAACTCCATAAAACTGAAGAACTTAACCGATTTTTATGAAAAGACGAGAAATTCACACATTTAATTTCCACCCACTTCCACGCCAACTTTAAAAAAAAAATGTAATATCGTAGTTAAAATTGGTGAAAATCCGGGGTATTGTCTAGGTACACCTAAGAGATAATTTCTTCTTTAAAAAAACCGGCTTAGCAAAATTTGTTTGTCAAACACTTTTTTTGAGCGTTTTTTTAAATGGATTCTAATACAAGGAATTAAAACGTAAACAAATTTCATCTATGTCTATGGGTGTTAAAATTCATCAAACATATCACAAGTCATACCATAAGTCAGAAATTGTTGATTTAACAAAATACAAACAAATTTGATAGACTCTTACTAGATTATTTATAACTTTTGATTCAGTGGGAGGAATTTATAAATAGAAGTTTCCAAACATAGTTAACATATCAAATAATTCTTTGATTGTTAAAATATTTGTAACAGTTGATATGCAAACAAATATTTAAGGGGATTTAAATCCAAATTTTTTTAACTTTTAATTACAATTTATGGTAAATGTAATGAAAAAAATTAAAAATATTTTATTTTCGGGCGTTATTTTCTATTATTGCCAAATAACGGTACTTAATAAAATTACTCTTCTTGCTTCATCTCGATTAGATCATTTTCAATAGAGATACAAAGCTCATCAAAGAGCACTAAACAAAGCAAATTATTTTTGTTCCTTTTTATTTGTTCACCAGTGTATACAGTCGTAGACAGAAAAATGCCATTTGAATTTTTTTTCATTTATTATGTAGTTTTTACCTCGATCCAGGAGAAAAACAGATAATCTTTATTTCGTCAAAGTTCTTCTTAAACAAAATGACAAAAAAGAAGGCACCCAAATCCTATTTCCTTTATGCAGTAGTACTATAGTAGTAGTAGTACCTAACCTTTAACTTTTCTGATGATCAGAATGATGCCTTTATTTTATGGCTGGATGCTAAACCTTTCATTTTTGAAAATGTCCTAATTCGAAAAACAGTGAAAGTCCATAAAAATCATTTAAATCTAATGAGGTTACTCGGGCGTATGAGTACTATTATTTTCAAAGAAGTCAACATTTTTAAAATACTTTCTTAGTCAACGGACTCCGAGCCTTCTTGATTAAACAAAAAACAAAAAATATGTATCTTTTGAGAATATCTCTTTTGAAAAAAAACCCTCACCTACAACACGTCTTTTAATGATCCATATTAAATCTCTCTTCAATTTTGAATCTGGGTCAACAACAATGTGTTTTCTTTAATAAAAACTAAAATACGAAAAAAACTTCCAAATTATCAGCAAAATAAATTTAATATTTTTTGACTCACATCATGCATAAATGTATGTCCTTTACGTAGTGTGCATAAGAAATAGTTTTTCATGTGAATGAAATTATTAATAAAATGGATATAGGAAGTTTTTGAAAGTTTTATAAAGCCATATAAAGGCAAAAAAAGATTAGAGCCAAGGTTTATCACAGATGTTATGGCAGCACAAAACTAGCTACATATATGTATTTAGGTACAATGGAATGATAAACGATGTTTTAATAACTTTTCTTAAGAAAGTTGAAAACTAAAAGGTCGTCTTTTGTTCTTTTTTTTGTATGGTAAGTTCTTGTGTATAGGTATATAATATATGAGGATAAATTAAGTTTACACAAGAAGGTGAAAAACTTTGTCATTTTTGCTTTGTTTTGTGTTCTTTTTCTTCTTCGTAGTAGTTCTTAAAGCAACTTGGAACCTAGCAACAAAATATAATATATACTTTTGATAGTTTGCCTTATTAGTTTTTGTAAAATAGTAATAACAGGGTGTTCCAATCTAATTCTATTTAATTTTATTATTTTTTTTTTGACAAAAAAACTTTGTAGTTTCGTGATTTATTGATATTGAATACAAAATTGATTACATACCGTTATTTTTTAGATATTAAAAAAACTGATCATTTTGTAACCCAACAAATAATTTCTTCAGAATTTGAATATGAACAAGTCTAGTTATAATTTTCACAAGCTTTTACATACAAAATTTCATCAAAAATGTTCAACTATTTTAGAGAGAAGCAAAAGTTAAAAAAATGGTAATAAAAAAGGTGCCGTTAATAATAATTTTTCTGAAATAAATTTTTTTTTCTGAAGTTAGTTTATTCCCATTTAAATTTGGGCCAATTTTGATAAAATTTTAACTTTCCTTAAGTTCTAAAAAAATGTATGGCAAGTACCGTTATTTTCGATTTCAATGAATGTTTGAAAAATGCTAGGCATCAAGTTAAAAGAATCCACAACTTGTCATATTGTACCTATAGTATATCGAAATTTAAAAATAGCAGATACAGCTCCTGTTAAATAAATTCATGTATGCCGCTACACTGGGCCCTTCATGGACTTAGATATCTTTTTATTTTAACGAAAATATATTATATCTAAATATACATAAAAAAAACTTTTTTATTTTTGAAAACATTTAAATAGCAAAATGGCTGCCTTTTCTAACTGTTTGTTTGCATAATCGAAAGAAAGAATATATTTTTAAATGATTTTTAACAAAAATCCATGACAATGGTTTCAAAAATTTAATTTTATTTCAATTTCAAAATGATTGAAGTGAATCGGTTTATCCTTTGCAACTGTAGAGCAACCTGCGTGCCACCCGAGAATGCTGTTTTGGAAAAAGAAACACTCTTAAAATTTAAATAAAACTGTTTTTTTTTTTTTTTTTTTTTTTTTTAAATTAAAAATAATTTTAGTCTCATATTCTAAAAAGAATTAGGTAAAACTAATTTTAAATTATAATTTGTGGAAGGAACACGAAGAAGTGAGAGAAAATCTATTATTGTTATGTTTTCATTTTCGTCGTGCGACAACTTGTTGACTTACAAAAGTTTTTTGCACAAATAAAGAGAATAATAATCTTACGATTAAAAATGTATCAATAAGTTATGACTTAGTTATTTTGTAAGTTGATCTTAAACAAAATTATAGATTATTAGCTATGTTAGTGCCTTCAAAACAATAAGGTAATCCTGCAAATAAATTAAACCCGAGCTCACTCTGAGGCAGTTTTTCAGTGGAGGATTAACTTAAATTTTTAGTTGTCAAAATTCTATAGAAATGATTTTGTATTATGGGAATCACCATTTTATTACCGATTGTGAAATGACGCCACTATGGAAATCCTCTAGTCCAGAGTCTCGTACTTAGATTTAGATAAACATATACATGTTATTGACATGAATCTGTCTAAAACATCAGTTAAGCCAGTTCAAAGTTAAATCAACTAATTTTTTGACCTAATTTGTGATCTAGTTTGATTGCAAAATATGTTTCAGGAGTTAACTTAAATGAAACCCCACAATAATGATGATCTTGCACTGAAAAGCTGAGCTTAGGAAAGTTAATTTATAAAATATTAAACCACAAGTCTGGTTTATGTTATAAGTGTGTTTTAAGGCCCAGTTGCTTAGTGCTGAGTTAACTTTTATTTAATTAAGGGCCAATTTTTCAGTGGTGAGTTACACCAGGGTTTAGTAACTCTAGTAGTAAATTACCCCACAGTTACATAAGGAAGGTGTTGTTGTGGAACGACTCAACGAATCCAGTGAATAAAACATCAGAAGTATCTGTTTAGTTAACCCTGAGTTAACTCACCAAATTTGATGAGTTAACTCGGGTTTAACTCTAATCTCCCACTGAAAAACTGGACCTAAGAGTTATAGTTAGGGCCTGTTTAAGAATACCCAAGTCAAGTACTAATTATTTACTCGACACATAAATATAAGCATACCATAGGGTCATAAGTCTCGAGGAGAAAAATCACAGTGGTCATTTTACCCATATGAATAGGCTCTAAATCCAAAAATAATTTGTTTTTCGACTGTGGATTTATCACCCTGTGTCAAAATGTATGTGCCGAGTAATTTATCAGAATTTTATTCAGGCATTATGACATAGGCCCTTAATGTTTTCTTAAACTTTTAGTTATCAAAAAAAAACTATTGAAATCAAATTGAAAAATATTCTTGTAAAATGAGTGAGAAATATGAGAGTTAAATTTTCTAAGTTAACTCGGCTTCTTAATCTATTTAAAAACATATTTCGGTCGTTAACTAAAGTCTAACCCAGAAACTAGACTAAACATGTACTGAATAAACTGGGCCTTAATGCTTTATATTTGTATTTGAAGACAGGTTAGTTTTAAACCTTGCTATTTTGAATTTTTATGTGAAAAGTATCTCTTCAGTTAATTCACCAAAATTCATGGGTTTATTCCGAGTTAGCTCAAGTTGAACTCCAATGACCTCGTACTGAAAAACTGAGCCTTAAAACAATTTATTAGAAAGAAGAAGCTACTTTTGTTGTCTGTACTCAATGGGTTCATTATATCATTCAATGGGATTTCGTACAAGAAGTACATGAAATAAATCGTAAAGGATCTCAATACTTGTTTATTAATATTAATTATAAAATTTCTAAAATTAAATTGGAACACCCTGTAGTTTGTTGCTGTCATTTATTTAGCTTTACACTCTAAACCATACACACTTATAATACGTATCCAAAAATAAGATTAAGTTGGATTAGAGAAAAAAGAGAAGAGAAAAGCATAGCGTTTCATACAAGAGGCAAAGAACGAAAAGTTTTAGAGAAAAAGATTTGAAGAAAAACAGCGGATTGGGGGTTATAAAGGTATTTATTTCGATTTACCTGAACATTTAAGCCCCTGATGATAAATACCATACAGCAGAGAGCCACAGTGGTCACAAAATGTGGGTCCTGCATAAGTGAATGGTTCGAAATGGTGTAGAGTTTTTGGTGAATCCTGTGGGGATAATATTTCACAAAAAGAAAAAAACAAAAAAGAAAAGAAACAAAAAAGTAATAAAACAAAAAGAAAAAGTGAATAATTATAAAGCACATTATGAAAAATCATAAAATTTTCAATTCAATTTTTGTTGTTCAATGAAAGCCAAAAAGGATAAATTAAATGTACCTACTTATGTGTGTGTATAGTTACAAAAATGCATACCTATATAATGTATGTTTGTGGTTATGTGGGTTAAGTGGAAGGGGTGCGGTTGATGTAGTTTGCTAAATCGAGTGTGAAGTTTGCTAAGAGGTTTTCATTTTGCATATTTTTTTCCGGATTGTTTCTTCTTGCTTTTTTTTTTCCAAATGTGCATGTGGCTTGGACAGAACACGTTTCTAGTGAATGAAAGCATAAAACCAATGAGAAAACTTCTTCAAACAGGACACCACCAGGATTATTATGATTGTGATAAAAATAAATGCATATGATTATGATTAAGATGTTGTGGTCTGTTTACTATTTATTACAAATTAAATGTGAAAGTATATGAAAGTTGAACGGCGACGGCGGGCGGACCAATTACAATATTATGAGAGTGTCTTAATGATGATTATGAGCTAAATATTCGCATAACTATAGTTAAACTTACGGAATCGATTCCTTTATCTTTGCCAGGGCAGACGAATGTAACATATTCATGACAGCGTTTGTGCACAACAAAAGAACAAACTGAAATTAAAATTTAAAATTTACATTTATTTTGTTCTTACACATACACATATGTACACACAAATCACTAATAAAATATTAATATTAAACTAGAATTATAATTACCTTGACATTGGAATCCTTGTTTGCCGAAACCCCTGGAAAAGTAAAAGAAATAAACTGTATAAGAAACTTCCAAGGAAAATACTGAAATTAAATTATTTAAAATATCTATATATCTACTGATAGTCAAATGAAAACTTGAATATTTTTGTGTTTCAAGTTCATACACTAGGTACCTTTAATCAAAATGTATATTTCGTTCAGGGTTGATAGTGGTTTCATAAGTTAGATGTTGACGTATGTCGTATCCTTCTTAGATTTTGATATTTTGACTTTTGAAGGAAGGCCACATCAAACTTTTTAAATTGAACTTTATTCAATCATTCCTCATCAGAAAAGGAACAAAACTCTCAAAAGTTCTTGTACCTACTTATTGGTTTAAATTCTTTTTCGTTAATAAATTGAGTATGTTCTTATATTCAGTGACTGTAATTTTATATTATAAACTAGGGTGGGGCAGATAAAATGTACTTGATTTTACTTCAATTTAAATATCTGCAGTTTTCCCTGTTGAAAGGGTGTGAATTTTAAATTGAAGTAAAAAAGTGAAATATATTTTTAATAACCATGATATTGGCTTTATTTGACAGATAATTTTAATGTTTGAATAAATATGGTTTTGGATATGTAGCCACCATGGCTGGTGCATAGATGACGTAATCTAGAGGTCAAATTTGTACGTAATCTGGAAGTCCATTTTTTACACACTCTTATTAGTAAAAGAGGCTGCATTTCAGCTACAACGCGTCAAAAGTTGGCTTCCCGGTGCTCAAATATTTCTATTTATCAAAAAAGATATGCGATTTAACATATCAAATACTCTAATGGCTTCAAATCGCATGAACAAAGTATCCAGTTAAAAGGCCTAATTCGTGAATTGTATAGTATGTTAAGGGTGCGCCAAATAACTTCTTTTTTTTTTGAAAATGGCGCAAAACATCTAGTGTAGCTTCGGCTGTGTGGCACGTAGCGCCGGCCGTCCTGTTGAAACCAAATGTTGCCAATATCCTCCTCTTCAATTTTTGTGAAAAAAAATTCGTTCAACATGGCCCAATAACGATCGCCATTGACTGTAACGGCCACTCCTTGCTCATTTTCGAAAAATGACCCAATTATGCCTCTGGACCAAAATCCGCACCAAACAGTGACTCGTTTTGGGTGTATCGGCGTGCGGGTTTTTTGTGCCCCAAATGCGACAATTTTGATTGTTTACTACCCGCCAAGATCAAAATGAGCTTCATCTGAAAAGATGATTTTTTTGGCAAAATCGGCATCTTCTCTAAGTCGATCGCAGGCCCACTTAGCGAAGCGTATACACAACCATATTCGTTCATCGGAAGGATAAAACTAATTATCTGTCAAATCAGACATGAGCTAAGTGTTACCGTTCACAAAACAAGCACTAGTTGAAAAAAACGTCAGATGGCGGACCCTTTATTTGTTTCATTTCAGTAAATTAACTGTATCGCGCGCTGTGTGGCATTTGGCGGTGCACATTGGACTTTGTTTTCATTTTTGGTTGCAAAAATCATAACTTTTGAACGAGTTGAGGTATTTTGATTTTTTTTTAAATGAAAGTGAAACCCACAGTTATCAATTTGTGAGTTCAAAAAAAAAAAAATGCTACACAGGGTGTTTCAGAATCTTGTGTTGGAATTCGACTTTTCATCAATTGATTTTTTTTTGTTTATTATTTGCAATGAAAATAGTCACGGATCTATTAGATGTTTTTAAAACGACACATAAGTCGTGATTTAAATAATTATAACAAGATTAGAACAAAAAATATGATACAAACTGTTGAAATACCATTGTTTTATATTTCCATATAATTTAAAGTTTATAACACTTTTTTTTTTGTTGCGTTTACCTTCAAAAAAGCTAATTTCAACACAGATTTTGTTGTTTTTGATGAAAAAAGTTTACGAACCGAAATATACAAAGCTTTTTTCAGAAAACTGCAAGAATATGGGTGAAAAGATCAATATTGATAACAAGTTTTTTATTCAAATATTTAATACTTTAGTTTAGGTACAAACTAGTTATTTAGCTAATATTGATTTCAATTTAAAAAGTGTTAAAAAAAAGTTAACATAACAAAAATATAAAAAACTGGATTTGTTGAAAACTCTTGTCTAAATTCGGGGTTATTTCTTACAAACTTATTATTTCAGCAGAGTAGTGTGAACATCCTTTTCAGTTCGAACATGCCTAAGTGAAGGAATAAGTGGGCCGTAACGTTACGTTGGTAACGATTGGTACTTGATTATACTTTGTCCATGTGCCAATATTTTATGAAAAGTAGGAGTAAGTTGCTTTTCGGGATATTTTTCCTCAGGTTACTTCATCGTTTCCAATGCAAAAACTTCAAACTTGGTACCATCTATCATAGTTTAAAATTCATGATAAACAACAATTACCTCCTTTTCAAAACTTAACTTTTAATTGAAGGTTAACAATTCTTCTTTTGATGTCGTTTGCTGTATACTTTTAAAGAGGTTTTTAGTTTCTTTTGCATACTGGAACATTATAGGTCGGCATACAATTTACTGATGTTGGACGAGGGTTCTTCCAATTTTCACCACCAATATTAATCTAACATTTATTTTGCATAAAATAAAAAAGACAAAATACAACATTTACTTGATCTATAATAAAAATAAGTATACTTTTAAAATTCATCAAAACTACCTGACCTATCTTAAAAAATATTACAAAGCTATGATGCTGATTTAATTTTTTAAATAAGCCCTAAAATATTTTATTAAATAAAAACAAATAAACTGGCCTCTTTTTTGACTAAAATAAATAAACATATAATCTGGTTAGGGCCTGTTTCACAGTCGACACTTACCGGAATAAGTGGCACTTAAGTTTTCCATATGAGGAATTTAAGCTAAATTTCATAGCCAGTATAAGTGGAACATAAGTCACTAACATCGGAGACTTAAGTGCCACTTATTCAGGTAACAGTGCGCTGTGATATTGGGAATTGATCTTTCACATTCCCCACTTAAGTATCACTTTTCTGATTGTTAAACTGGCCCTTAGAGTTTCTGCAGGGGATTAAGAGGTTGTTAAAACAATTATCCGAGGATCGTAAAAAAGTTAAGAATCCATTTTTACATGTGAAAAATAAGATTATAATAATAATAACAAAAAAAAACCTTTGTAACGAATAGTTTTATTTTTTTTTTTATTTATTTCCGATCAAAGGCTCTTAAAGATTTTTTCATATCCTAACTCTTAACTCAAAACAAAAATTATCCATTTTATAAGCACGAATCAGAAACCTTTCATTTTTCAACTAAATTTTAACATCTTAACGCCGAAACTCTGAAAATTTTTATAATAAAATTTTTCTTTGATTTTAAAAATAAGACATTTTTGATTAATTAAATCAGACGAACCCTACGAACAATTTTAAATTTTCTTTGGGTTTATGAACTAACCAATATTTCCTAATCCAGTACATAAATTAGTTTGGATTTTAAAAAAATTGGCCCATAGTGCGCCTATGTCTCTTACATTAATGCCTTCCAATTGAAGCCCTAAAATGTTAGTAAATATGTTTTTGTACGTCTCACCGTCAACAGTAACGTTCTGACCGTAAAAGTTTTCGAAGACCTATGGACCAACCGACCAGTCTCCATAAAGCGCAGAAAATATTGACTTTTTTCTGGATGTAATGGTGTTTTGACATCAGTGACTTGTGGATTATTAAAATGGATACATCGCTCCAAATGTGGCAATCCTGTTAATTGAAGAAGCCATTTAACCAAAAGCAGTGTGTGCTTCATTACGAGCACCATAAAATTCACGTAAATCCCGAGAACTGTCAAATCGACTGTCACGTGTCACAGAAAGCAGTGTTGCCTGAATTTCCTTTATATTTTTCATCTTCTTAATAAATCAATGCCTCCCATATCGCCAAACTTTAACGCTTACACCATAACAGCCAAATGTTCCCAACCCAATCGTGCATTTTTCTACCATAGAAACAAACCTTATTCACTTAAAATACGTTACCCCTTTCATAGATATAAACTTTTTCTCTCTGCTCTGCATATGGATTTTGCTGCTGAAGTTGTGAAAGTATCATTAATTTTGTATCGTATCTTTTCCAATCTCATTAATCACTTCGTTGAAGATTAAAGACTGTCTGAGTGCTATTTTGAAAAAAATTAATTTATTTACAGTAGTTAACAAAAAAAAAAAACGAAATCAAGTTCATAAATCATGAAACTTTTTGTCAGTATAGAGGTATCTGAAAATTCCAAAAAGATGCAAATTCAATTATCTAAAATTCTAGAGTTAATAATCAAAAATTGTTCAATTTATAGAAAAAAAAACCTTTACCTGCTCCTCTAGCTACATGGGTACTTAGTACTTTAAAAAAGTCTGCGTAGTAAACTTTTAATGAAGCATTTTGTGCTTCTTAAAAACATGGAATTTCATTGTTTTTTATTTTCTCTTCTTAACTTGATGTTCTTTTATCAAACTGAATTATTTTTATCTATAAGGATTATTTTGTATTTTTCGAAGTGGTTTTTTTTTTAAGGTTTCTTCCTTCAAACAAGACACAGAGAGAGATTACCAAGTCAAGTCCTTATTTTTTGTGACTTTTTTTGTTGTTAAGTTTAACATTGAAAAAAAACTTTCTCTTTGAAGGCTATTATTTACTTGCTTTTCGAAAAAAAAACATTAAGATGGATTTTAAGGTTAAAAGTTGGAAAATTTGTTGGAGCTGTGTTTTTAATTTTTTTGTGAAAAAAAAAAATGTGGAGCGGGACGTGTAAATTATTGAAGTGAAATTAATTCATTATGTTTCTTTGGGAATAGTTTATTTTTATTGAATTAGCTTTGAAGAAGCTTTCTAGTTATGGATGATTGGATGCCTAAGAAATACCATTAAAGTTTTTTTTTTAGGGCAATTGAGTTATTAATGACTTGAAATATTAAAGTCGTTTCGCAATGAGAATTATTTCACAATTTAGTTTTGTTTCTATCGGGTTTTTCAATAAGAGCGCTACAAATTTTTTTTTAAATAAAACAAAAACGGTTTTGGATATCAATGAAATTCTTTATTCCTGCGAAAGTACGTTTGATGCCATTATGTATGAAACTCGATTTCTTTTGCATGGCCACCACGGGCACGCTTGCAGAAGTCCAGACGCTGAACCCAATTTTCGACGGTTTTCAAGCATAAATCGGCCGATACTGCTGCAATTTCACTTTCGATATTCGTACTAAGTTCATCAATCGTCGCTGGCTTGTTGGCATAGACCATAGACTTGACGTAGCCCCACAGGAAATAGTCTAACGGCGTCAAATCGCACGACCGAGGCGGCCAAGCGACCGGACCATTTCTTGAGATATCCACGTTCTCCAAACTTGGTTTCCAATAAATTGATTGTGACATTCGCTGTGTGGCTTGTGGCGCCGTCCTGTTGGATCCACATGTCCTCCAAGTCCATATCATCCAATTGGGGCCAAAAATATTCGGTTATCATTGAACGGTAGCGATCCCCATTGACAGTAACGTGCCGGTCCTGATCATCACGGAAAAAGTACGGCCCAATGACGCCGCGCGCCGGCCCATAAAGTACGTGTGGATTGCTGCCTGACAAATACCGCATATTTTGTTTATTGACGAATCCATTCAGCCAGAAATGAGCCTCATCGCTGAAGATGATTTTTCGATGACGTAGCGCTCTTAACGTTGAGGCCACTGACTCCGAATTTCGATAGTAAATTTTAATAATTTCGACTCGTTGTTGGCTCGTATATCTTTCCATTATAAAATGGCAAACCTTATTGAAGAGAAAAGTCAAAAGAACGGCAAGAAATATGGCATCGTTTGCTGTCCCTGTTGCTCTTCTTTTGTAGCGTCCTTGTTGAAAAACCCTTTATTAAAAAGATGTACATTATTTCTTGAACTTAATCTTATTTTCAAGAGTGTGCCACTTTTGGTTTGGGGTATTTTCATGAAGAAGTTTAGTGCTTTTGCAAAAGGTTCATGAGATAGTAGTTCGCTGATGAGATAGTAGTTTTAGATTTAAAAAAATTGTTATCCCAAAAAATCTTTGAAATTAAAAAGGGAATACGTAGTTTGATGGATGTCGGCCGTTTGAACGAAAATTGTTTCGCAAATCTTAGTCCGCAATAAATAAATTAGAGACATACAAGGTGTCCACCGGGAAGGTATACTACTTTGTTTTGCCGCCATTTTAGTAAACATTAGTCTTGACAGTTCATATTTGACAGTCGTGAAGTAGACACGTGGCAAATTTATTATGGACAAAATATTCGATAAACCAACGTGTTTTAATTGTTAAAACATTTTATCCAAATCAATCATCGATTACTGTGACGATGAGAAAGTTACGTGAAATTTTTGGGAGAAACAACAAAACGCACTATTTATTGTGTAGTGAATGATTTCGAAGAAAGTGGGTCTGTAGGTGATAGGCCCAAGCTTGGACCACGACGTACTGCAAGATCGGCTGAAACTGAAGTGTTACTTCTTTGAAAATGAAAACGGCGTAACGATAAGTGTGAATGGGGAGTGATATCGTGATATGATTGAAAACTTTCTAACGCCACAACTGCATGCTTTGGGCTTGATTAACATGTGGTATCAACAAGACGGTGCCACATCGCATGCAGCCAGGATTACAATGGAATTACAGCGAGACCTCGTGGGGATATCTGAAAAGCAAGGTTTATGGAAACAAACCACAAACGCTTGAGCAACTCAAACAAAATATTCGTGATGAAATTAATGAAATACCGAGCAAAATGTGTGAGAATGTAATGAAAAATATGCTCAAAAGGCGGACATTTACCTGATATTGTATTCCATACATAATTGCCGACATTAAATAAAACATTTTTCAATATAAGATCTATTCTCTTTCATTTAATCAAAAATTATAAACAAACAAAGTTGTATACCTCCCCGGCGGACACCCTGTATTATAATGTGAGGTAATAAAATGTGATATAGGTAATTATAAACTGATTAATATATTGGGAAATATTGAAATGCAAGTAAGATAAAACGTGCGATTTGAAACTTGCGAAATAATTAAATGCAAAATTACTAATTTGCAAGACCAGAAATTGTGAAATGGAAAAATCGCCAAATGACTCCTACTCAAATTTGATCATTTAGATTATCCAAATTCTTTGCGAGTTGAACCTTACAGTCATTTTATTATTGGTAATCATTTTCTTGGCCAACGGCTTTTTCCCACAAATCAAGAAGTCCGAAAAGGCGGGTTTGTCATATCGTCCATCGGCCTGTCATCCCGTGCGTCTATTGTAATTTTAGCTAGAGCTTAAACGGGTGCACCAATTAGCTTGGAATTTGGAACAGGGAATTTCTATATGTAATTACCTAAAGGGGGAATTTTGTTTGATGTGTGGCAACATCAAAGTTGTTGATCACAAGAACAAGTTTGTCAAGTTAATAAATTCTCTTGTGTTACATTTACCTTACGATGAAAAAATTCAAAATTACTCAACATAATCCAACTTGATATTTATAGTAAGTCGATGAGGAATTGGTAAAACCTGAAAATTATATAAAAAACCATTCCAGTTATTTAAAGTTAATAAATAAATATTAATTATAAACCACTGTAACTAAAATTAAAAATTTCTAAAGGATTTGTTATTTCGGAGTTAGACCCTCAAAGCCCCTGTTTAGTTGCTTCTTTGGGGAGAAGCATCATGGACACCAGCGAGTTTATCTCAGCCACGAACAAAAAGTAATTTGAACAAAAATTTCGTAGTCAACTGTCAAAATCTGCTAATTTTTATCCAATAACTTTAGATTTGACAAAAAATCATCAAAGCAAAATCACAAAAATTAGTTATTTGTTTGGAAATTTGGTATAGATACAAATTAAATTTAAATTTTAAAGCCATTGCAAATATTTATTGGAATATATTCCTTACTTTGACAACCCTTTTTTATGAAATTTCGTATCATACAAAAAAAAAAAAATGATTTTTGTCCCCGAAATTCAACAAACGGATGACTGCACGTACGCCTCGCGTTGGTCTGTGGGGCGTGAGAGGTCTTTCAACTAACAACTTTCTCACAATAACCGACGACACGTGACGATTCAGACCAATAATTGCCTTGGAACCATACACCAAAAATTCTACCAATCAAGTGCTAACATTCTCTTATGCTAACTTGAAAAAATCTTTATAGGTAAGTCTTTCAAACATTTCTATCACCCATTAATTACTGAAACACTATACATATACAGGGTGATTCGCATAAGGTGTGACAAAAAGCTGAAGCTTGGGTTGTAGGAGATTTTAACTTCTGAATATTGGTGTTTCACTAAAAATTAATAAAAGCATTCAATATTAAAAACAAAAATACAACTTAATAATATAAAATTATGAACAAAATTAGTATGATCAAGTTTTTTTTACTTTTTTTTTTTCAAAATTTTGAGTTTGAAAATTAATTTTTCAAAAACTATTCACTAAAACAACATTATTTAGAAAAAAAATAATAAAAAAACAGATTTTTGGCTTTACTAAAACGTATAGCATGGTATTGAAAGTGTTACTGTTGTTTTTCAATTTTTTTTCTTGTTTTGTCTTTATTCCTCTTTATACGATTTTTTTTTCTTCTAGTGAAATAGCCAGTTGCATTCCTCCCCTTAAACAATTCAACCGTAATACTCGCGCTTCTATAGGAATGCTCACCAGTTTACCCTTGAGCCCAACTTCGGACGTACTGTTAAGTATACAGAGATTCTTTCCTTAGTCGCACTACACGAATGTGGAATGCTCTACCCAGCCCTGTTTTCCCCTCCCATTGTGATCTTCAGACATTTTAAACAAATGTGCATTGGTATCTCCTTTTCAATCCCCTCCAATCTACCTAATCGCTCGTGCTGTGTATATCATTTTAAGGGTAGTCACAACCCCTAAAAATCCAACCTCACGCTCTAGCTTTTTCTCATACGAATCACCCTGTATATCCCTTTTTTGAAGCGCAGTTTAATTATCAAAACATGAAGACGACTTTCTACCAAAACCTTACGCAAAAAAGACTTGGTCATAGGGCATTATCGCTTTAGCCCATTCTAGCCACTCTATAGTTGTCACTCAATATACTATAGCCAGAGTTTGCCTAAACTTGGCGTTCACTGCGTTGCCGAGCCCTTAACTTAAATCACAATCTGGTCAAAAATATATATATTAAATAAAATGTGGTGTACAGCTTTTAACATTCCCAATTTATGTCTTCTATTATGTCCAATTAACTCACCAATGTCAAAAACAAAACATGATGTATGGCAAACATTTGTTTTTGATAATATTAAAATATCAAATGTGCGTATTAATGTATGAAATATTATGGCCACAAAAACATAATTGTAGAATTAAACCATCCCCATCATCCGTCCACATTCAGCACACCACGCCACATCGACACCGACCACCATCATTCACCACCAAGAGTAAAATTAAATTTTATTATTAATTTTGGTTACGAGCATGTCTATTTCCCTCACTCTTATAATTTTGGTTCTGTTTGTGTGAGCCATTAGTCAGAGAGCTTAAAAAGTAATGTTCCTATTTTGGCAGCCACTTCTGTACGTCTCCTCTGTGATGTGCTGCTCCCTGTCCTTGCTCATGGTGAAATGGAGTTTTTTTTTCTCTCCGACCGCTATCCCACGCCGCCGTTACCATTTCCAGAAAGTGAGAATAAAATTCAAATAAATTTTCCAACTGAGTAAATTCATTACTTTGTTAGTGTTTTTTTTTTTTTTCTTCATTTTGTTAGATATCTTTCACTCGGGCAAATTTATTTCAAACTATTAGACATCTTTTCTGGCATGAAAAGGATTTTGATCAATTTTAATTTTCTTACAAAAAGTTGTTGTCCTAGAAAATTCAAACTTAAAAAAGGTTTCCAGTGCTTAAAGTCAGAGGGGATATGATGGAAAGAGTAATTTTGCAGAACAGGAAGGGCTCGACGGGATGTGTACTTATCTGGTGTAATTTAAATAATAAGTAAGATACTATGTCTTCCGATTTCTTATCCGATCTGGTGTGAAATTTAAACATAGCATTCGACCTTTTTCGGAGGAGACCTTTTAGTTTTGCAAAAAAAAAGAACCTTATTATCACTCACAAGGGTAGATATATGTTTAAGCTATTTCGATCTAAGTTTTTGCTCTCTTTTTGACAAGGACACAAACAAACTTACAAATATTTCTAGAGCTATGTCCATGCGGTAAGGTCTATAAATATTAAGTGGTTTCAAAAATGTATAACTTTTGAACCAAGAAATATTGTTCAATCATTTTTTTTCTCTTATAGATTAAATATTTCGTTTTGAGATAATGCTCATAACAACCAAGCTTAGAAATGCCAAAGAGAAATCCGATTTTCGCCATTTTTCAATCACAGATAGATTGGGGAGACCTATGCCCAGACGTTTCCGACAAAACACAAGGGGGCATATTCACAGTCACTTTTAAACTCCAGGGGCCTATAACACAGAACAACAAGTAAACTAGTCAACAATTTCTTGTTCAAATATGTTTGTCCAACAAGTAAAGATCATTTCTGTAACACAACAAAAACTGTAACAATTGTCAATAACGAAAATTTCCCTCGACTTGTTGAACCAGTTGAATAAGTAAGTCTTACATGATGAGTCGTAAAATTCCACAAGAAAAAAAAGTAAAAGTAACTATTCGGTGCTTTCTCTGAGTCATTGACTAAAACCAAGTAAAGTGATAAATGGCGGGAGATAATTTTGTTGTTTGAACATAGTTCCTAATGAAAAAGATTGGACATTTTTAAGGGATATTTTTTGGCAAAATTGTTAGACATATGCCATGGTAAGTATAAACTGAAAGAATATAATTTTCCAAAAAGTAAAAAAAAATATTTGTGAAAGCCAAAGTAGATAACGCCAAAAAAACTTTACAGCGAGGGGTAAATACAGGAAACTTAACTCGTGTGATAATCTCGTATTTGATTTGTAAGTCAAGATCCAGATCCAAACCATTGCAAAGCTATTGAAATTTTCTTCTTTACATTAAATAAATTAACTTTAAACAAGCTACCCAACCCTATTACTTGATAAATTCTAACTTGTTGACTTCGAACAAGTTTCCGATCCTCGGTTGAAATTTATCAACTATTCAACAAGGTTATTCTCTCTTTTTTTAACTCTTGTTGTTTCCAGTTACAGAAATGGCGGATTTGTAAAATTTCCCACTTGTTGCAATGTGCCAAAACAATTGTTATAGTTCCCCGAGACTTGTTGTTACGTGTTACACAAATTTTAAACAGTTGTTGAATTTCACTTGTTCAACAAACACTTTATGTATTGTGTTATAGGCCCCAGTTTATCTTAGACCTGGGTTTATCCTAACTAAATAACATTGAATAAACCCCAGTCTAAGATAAACTGGAGTTTAAAAGTGACTATGAATATGCCACAAGTTGTTTTGAGGCATCAACTGCTAACGAGCACCCTTTGAAATCGAAAAAAATGTATGCAAAGGTTTGCATTATTTTCGATTTAAAATTAAATTATTCAGCAACTGATGCTTGTCAGGCTCTGGAAATCAGAGAGGAAAACAAAATTAAGATTTCTGTTTATTTTAGAAATTTATTATTTATCAGACGAAGCTCATTCCCATCTGAATTGCTTCATCAATAAATAAGGAGTCCGAATTAATGCATTTTCAGCAGCACACCTAAAATTAAACTAGAGACTCCAAACTAAAAATAAATCACTTGACAGCTGACAAAATGGCCGCCAGTTAAAATAGTGTTGCCACATTAATGTTCTATTACTCTAAAAAAAAAAAACACCCTTTAGTACCTACTTACCTTCTTTATGGCATGCAAATGTGTCTTTCGCCCTGAACCCTGAACCTCACATTACTTCATATCCCCATTGCAGATATTCCAATTTCCAGAACTGCATTGCAGCAAGTTTAATCATAAACAAAAGCTAAGGATACTTTCTAAACGTTGCTTACATCATGTGGATGTTAATTATATTGAGGTTATAAATAGTTGGTTACGCATACAGCGTTTGCTTTCTCGAAATTTCCATCGCGAAATCACCCTTTGTGCGTTATGTGTATTTTCATCCGAAAATTTCAAGGGAAATTTTGTGCCAATTAATCTTAAATTCGTTACAAAGTGGAGCCCCCGAACTCATAATTAAATCTTGCATCAGTTTTAAACATTTTCTCGAAAATCTAGGTTTGTACGCATTGGTTGTATGTAACAGTTTTCGGAGACACATACACAAACATATCAAGCTTACACCTACATGAAATATTCAAATAATCCCCTTTGTTTTTGTTTTTGTTGTTCCAATTGGATAATCTCACACAGGGCAACAATAACGGAGCTGGAGCTTTTATTGAATTTTTGAAATCAGCAAAAATTTTATGCTGGTGGATTTTTTTTGTCTTCTTTTCTCAGTATGAATATAAAAAATGAAAAATAAACTAACTTCATATCCTTTCACAAGTTGCTCCTTGCTGGTAAAGTAATGACATGCGATGGTATCCGAGGATGAAAGGTATTCTTTTGAAAAGTTTTTTTTTTTATATAAACATATATTTATGTATATCAGCCCCTAAGTGAATACAGTGTAAACGTTATTATACTCGTATGAGTCCTTAAACTAGGACACGCTATTGACTTGCAATTTATATTGCTTATCTTGAAAGATGTCATATACTTGTATATATGATGGCGGGGACGATATATTTCTTTTCAATGGCAATGTTTTTGAGTCGTCGTGCTGTGAACAAGAGAAGTCATTTTACATAAAATATTTTTCATTATACACCCTGGGTCATTTGATTGAGGTTTGTGTGGATTTTGACAAGTATTTTTTTACGATAATGTCCACATATTCACAGCTTGATCGAATCAAACAATTATTTAATAGCTGAAAAATCCGGCTCGAAGGACCAAAATGAATAAAACACTCTTTTTAACTTCAAAAAAATATTTTAATATTCGTTTATGAACTCATATCCTGATGAAATATTATGAATAGATAATTTTGGTTTAATACACAATTTATGAAAAACCATACAATTAAGTCTAAAGCCTCCTTGCCTAGAACTTTAGATTCAGATTCCCTTCTACTGACAAAGAGAAATGTAATGGAGGAAGATCTGAATAGACAAGGATTACACAGTATTCATGCTCATGTCCATTTCCATATCCTCTTGTGTAGTTAGGGCGTAAAACCCAGATTCCTATACTCCTACGCGGACTTATCATCAAAAATTATTAAGTGTCTTTTTTTAGTAACAATCAAGTGGCATGGAGTGTAGAACATTATGTGAAGGTGTTTCCTTGGTATTTCAAAAATCCATCAAGTAGATGTATGTATGGGGAATTTTATTCAAACTGTAGAGGTAGAGCGTTGCCAAAAGAGTCAAAAAACAAAACTCTGAAACCTTTTATACGTGATACTTTATGCTCATACTGTATTCTAACAATGTCAAGTGCTCGAATTGATAATGGTAATTTGAAAGTTCTTCAAAATCACTGTGGGGAAATTGTTAAATGAAAATGTTTGTTTACACTTTTTTAACTTTCGTTTTCTTTTGTTGAAAATTTATTCACAATTTTTACGTGTCCTTATCTTAATCCTAAACATCTTTAGGGTTGAAATATTACTCATAATATAGCTAAAATATTTTAAGGAAATTTTATAGTTTTAGTAAACAGTGTAAATAATAGTCCTTCGAAATTCATTCAGGGGCGTTCTAGGTTAAAGTTGATTAACTTGAGAAGAAAGGTTATTCTAAGAGTAGGTACAGTTTTCAAAGAATGTTTTCATAACTCAGAAAGACATAAAAAAACTACCTAACTTATGTTGATACTTAAAATAGTCACTTTTTGTATTAGGGTGATTTTATTGTTACGAGTGTGACACTGACAAATCATGTTTTCATAAATTATTCAATATTCTTAATAGAATGCATGATACATATCTTTTTAATAATTCAGTAGATTTAAAAATTATTTAGTTTGGTTACAGGATTGTTTTTAATTTCTTTACGTATGTGACCTTAGAAAATCGGTGATTTGCAAATCAGGACATCTTGTTTTCATGTGGTACTCACGTTTTCATGAAGGCCATATCTCATTCCTTTTCCAAATATTTTACTTATCTTCAATAGCCAGTTAAGACATGAGAAACAAAACTGTGAAAAACTGTCCAAAATCTTAAATTGAAATTGTTACGGGTGTGACAAGTTAATGTTACGTGTGTGACTTAGTTTGATTTTTACGCATATGTACCGAATAAAATAAGTACAATTCTGATTGGAAGTTATTGTCATCGCAAATGTAATCATTTTACAGGCTAAGATTAGAATATAGCTCCCACTTATAGAGTGACGATGACGTGTCGTTTTCACTTTAATAGTAAAATAATAATTCACTTCAATAGACATTTTTTCAGTTTTGAATTGTTTGGGACTGGTACCAACACAGAATGGAATTAGTTACCACATTGAGCACATTTTCGTGGAATCATTTCTTTTCTTCGTGAATTCCGTCACCTCTATTAATAAACAGAGAATAACGGCATTGTTAAACTTACACAACTGTCAAGTTGTAATTCATATTAATAAATGTAGAATGGTCTGTGAAGTGTGATAGCGAGTGGATAAATTTAACTTGCCAAATTTGGTGCTTAAGAGACGAATAACTTTTTAACATACTGATGCATACATCTCACACGTAGAACTGTTTACTACTACATTCAACATTTTCATAAATCGCTGCATGTATTTGTGTCACACGTATTGGAATGTTGCTACATTTTGATGAAATTTTGCCGTGTTTCCCATTATAAAGACTAGAAAGATAACATAAGGCAAAAAAATGTTTATTTTTTTTATTAATATGACTGCATTTTTTTAAAACAATAAAATTCAAGTTTAATTGACAGTTTTATGTAACATATCTTTCCGAAAATACTTTCTTAACTAAAATTTTATAAAATTCTACTTCATTGTCCATGTAATACTCAGGTGCGTTTGAATAATTCTCTGTTTGCCGGCCCAAAAATCAGCAAAATATCGGCTTGAACATTTTTTAAGAGTTGTTTTAGCAATTTAAAGAATGTGCTTCATGCTTCGTTATAATAATTGTCCTTGATATAGAAGTTCAAAAAATTTAAAATATTCAAAATTCTAAGCAAACTTGAGGGAGAAAATTCTTATGATCCAGTTGTGAATTTTATTTTTCTAAGCATTAAAACCAAACAGACTTATTGTCAGCTTTTGTTTATAAAATGTGTCCCAAAATTAACGCAAGATTTTAATTTGCTGCCATTTTTGTAATAAAGTGTTGGTAACCGTAAAAACGAAATCATTTGACAGCTGACAGTTCAAATTTAGTAAAAATTGAGCATTGCACGAGAGAATAACGTGTTTTCATTGTTGAACAATATTTCAAAATTAATGAAAGTTTGGCAGCCAGGCCACATGTTCGGAATATTGATTTAACTGTATCAAATATGAAGAGAGTAATTGAAAATTCAGGGAAACTAAATTTCTTTTGACAACAACCCTACAACCACCCGTGCATTGCAGGCGGACAATTAACGCTGCATCAACAATATATAGCCTGTTTTATGCAAAATGGTCATGGAAAAATGAAGAAAAATAGTGACGCAACTCAGAAAATCCAACTTGTGAATGTTGGATTCAAATTTTGAAAAAGGAAAAATTCCTTAGTAAGTTTTCCTTGAATTTTTGTTAATATTTAAAACTAGGTAATCTTAATTAGGCTGAGCCCAAATTACAATTCAGTTTATGTCACTTCGTCTATTTTACGCTGATTATATACTTAACGCAAACAGGTCTCTGGATTTTGATGAAATTTTCCCAGTTTGCTCTTATAAACGAAGAAAAATTTAATTTAGTCAAATCTACCCACTGCCACACCCACTTTTTATTTCAAGCTTTCTCGGAAGTTTCTCTATTCGTTGAAGATGATTCAAATGATTTGGATAAAATTTTCAGATTTTGTTCTTTTGTGCAAGGGACGTGTGGTTTTCAATCTGGCAATACTTTTTTCGGAGTTGGTCTTTTTGACAGCTGTCACTTGATTTATGCTTAATTTAGTTTGACATTTCATAATTAATAGACATATTCCTGAAAAACGTTTGCAAATCGTGCAAATTTATTACCAAAATAATGGTTTGGTTCGCGCGACGCATCGCACGCTGCGTCCAATATTCGCATAAATTCGAGCAACCATTTATCGGTTTCGGACCAAGTTTACTCTAGTGGATACTGCGCATCCTCAGAGACGCCGCCACACCAAAGTCGCTAGTGCTGCTGTGGAGCAGAGTATCGAAGAAGACCCGAATGAGTCCATCCGCAATCGCGATCAAAAATTGGAGCTGTCGAAAATTGGGCCTCTCGGCTGGAATTTATTCGAGCCAGTCGCGGCCGCTACTTGCCCGAGATAATTTTTAAAACATAATGGAAAATCTATATCTATATAATTAAGCTAAATTCTTGGCCATAACAGTAAATTATATGAGTTTTATTTCTTCTTGAAAACCAAACGTCTAAAAAAACACCCTTTAGTTTTAATTAGTAAAACTGCCCTTTTGTCTTACGATTTGGATGAAAATTTCAGATTTTTTTGTAACTAAGCGAGAAAAAATATTAAAAATGTCATAAGACCTTTTGCCACGAGTAGTTCTCTTGTTTCTTAGTTTCTCAGAAACAACTCAAGCGATTTTAGTTAAATTTTCAGAGTTTATTTTTATGAATGAAGAAAATATTTACAAGTTAGATTTACTAAAATCCGCCCACTGGCACGCCTACTTTTATGATTTCTTGATATCTGGAAAACGGCTCTCAAGAAGTGGATGACATTTTCAGTTTGTTTCCGTGAGCGAGAATAAATTAAGAAATGGGTTTTACTAAAATCTGCCCACTGCTCCTCAACTTTTCTCATTTCTTGGTTTCTCGTTAACGGCTCTATTGCTCGGGCTCGAATCGAAGGATTCCTGAATCCAGTGACGCCGACTTTGATTTTTTCTAGGTTTTTGGAAAACGGCTCTAACCATTTGGATATGATTTTTAGACATCATTTCTGTCTAATCACATTTTGGCTTGGAACCAGAAGACCAGGTTCGGTTTTCGTTCATTTTAATTGTTTTGTATTTACCTTTTATTTTGTTGTTGTTTAAGTTTATACAAACCTATGAATCTTACACTTATGATGAGCTTTTGATAAATAGGTTCAGTGTGACAAATAATTAGACACTTTTACGTCATCGATGATTAAAATAAGAATTTATAAATAACCAGTAATTTTATAATGTAAAATTTAACAACTGTCTATTTCTTTTTATTACAAAAAGGAAAAAAACCAGCTGAAAAAAAAAAAGAAATGATAACTCACAACACTTTTCAACTCCATCACCATAATAAAATAATTGTCATGGCACCACCACACAGTCAAATATATAGAAATATACATAAATCCTCCAAGGTAATTTTCCTTATTTCTTGCGTCCACCAAATAATACTTGTACACCACATTTTAATTGGATAAATTTAAAATTCTCAAATTCTCATTAATTTTCCAAGTTTTTTTTTTGTTATTTTTTCTTCGACGAACCAACCAGCTTTTGAGGGGAAAATTCACAAAATGGTAATTACGATTTAACACGGAAAGTTGAATGTACGTTTGTTGCAGTGGTTTTTTTTTTACCATTTTAATATGAAAACTAATTAAAAAAAAAAAAAACGAAGTTGGTTGATTAGTCCTTCTGAGTTATCCTGAAAAGTTAAAATGTATTTATTTTGTTCATGGAAATAAATAATTACAAAAAAAATACACACCTACGGTGACTGTTTTAATGGAATGTATCATCTAAATTATACAGTTAGTCTACCACCAATGTGTTTATTTTAAAATTACCACCAAAAGGACTACTTTTACTTTGTGTATTTGAGTGTTTTTGTTTTTCAAAGCTTTCAAGATACAAGATGACTGTACGTAGAATGAAGAACAAATACTAAGATCAAAAGACCCAAAGTGTTGTATGTTTCTGTATGTATTATTTTTTTTTTTTTAATAATTAAGTAGAATGTAATCAAAATACAGCTGATGTTAAGGTGAGTACCTGTATATCCAAGTCAGGAAAGCCTTTTTTTTGCAACAAAATCCAGAACGATTTTTTTTGTTTCTCAATTTTTATAGAAGAGTTTGGGTGAGTGTAGAAAATTGTCATTTTTAAAACCGAGATTTAGAAAATATATCTTGAAAATGGGTCCCCTTGTTTTTCTACAGAATCATTGCTTTCAGAAATGTTTATAAGAAATTAATATAAAGGGTTTTCCAATAAGAGGTGTTATTTTGATATTCAAAGAAAAATGGCATTTTTTGAGATAAATGATCGGATGTTTATTTCATTATAAAGAAGAAGGTATGCCGTTAATAATGAAACATAACATCAGCCAAATGGCCGCCACGACCACGCTTACAGGACCATATCATTTTCATGAAATTTTCCATAACCAAATCGCAAAGTGGCTGCCCTATGTCCTCGATAGCCTCACGAATTCCATCTTTGAGGTCTTGAATCGACGCTGGGCTGTTGGCGTAGACCTTATCTTTCACGTGGCCCCTAAGAAAGAAGTCGCAAGGTGTTAAATCACAAGATCTCGGTGGCCAATTGTGATCAGCTCTTCGAGAGATAACACGGTCCGGAAACTTTTCCCGTAAAAGATCGATGGTTTGGTTGGTGAAAGTAAACGTTGTCCAGATCAATACCATCCAATTCCGGCCATAAAAAATCATTAATCATCTCTCGATAGCGCAATCCATTGACCGTAACTGTTGCTCCAGCCTCATTTTCGAAAAAGTAAGGTCCAATGACCCCGCCGGCCCATAAACCGAACCAAACAGTCACGCGTTGAGGATGGAGAGGCTTTTCAACAATAACTCTTGGGTTTTCCGAGCCCCAGATGCGACAGTTTTGCTTGTTGACGTAGCCTATCCGAGGTGGAAATGGGCCTCATCAGTCAAGATGATTTTTCGATGAAATTCCGGATCATTTTCATGCATTTCAAGGACCCAATCAGCAAAGACACGACGTTGTTGATGATCAGCCGGCTTGAGTTCTTGTGTTAACTGAACTTTATAAGCCTTAAGACCCAAGTCTTTATGCAAAATACGGTGTAATGACGTTTGTGGAATGCCTAATTCCAAAGAACGACGAGGAATGGACAAACCTGGGTTTTCTTCAACACTTTGGGCTACAACAGCAATATTCTCAGTTGTTCATGAGCGACGTGCACGGGTTTTATTCTTCACATCACTAACTTGTCCCAACAGCTCGAATTTGTCCACCAATTTCCGTATTGCGGTCCGATAAGGTGCTTCACGACGACCCAAAAATATTTTAGTTTTACGAACCGTCTCTGCCAAATTTTCACCATTTTTATAGTGAATTTTAATAATTTCAGTGCGTTGTTGAAGCGTGTATCGTTCCATTTTTATTAATGGCGTAGTTTTTACTTGTCAAATGTGAAAAAATGACAGCTTCAAAAGTAACAGCTACCGAAATAGCGGGCTATTCAAAATAACACCTCTTATTGGAAAACCCTTTACTAAGAATTCTATATTGAAATCATAGCTATATAAATCTAATTAGCGCTATTTAATTGGGCTTGTTGAATTATTGATTCAATGTACTTTTATTGGCCTTTAAATCCCAGAGCTAAGGCGTTTGGGTTTAAATTAGTTTCTGGGAAAGTATTTCGTTTGAAAATTTAAATTTTGTCACCAAGCTTAAAACATTATGGGGCCCGCTTGATTAGTGCAAGTTGATCCGAGTTTCGGGGTTACACTAGAGTTAACTCTTAAAACACGTTTTTCAGTCAATTTGAAATCATTTTGAGGTAAATCGGAATTACCTGAAGACGTACTTTTAACATAACAATTGTTATTATTACTAATTGTTATTTATATTTATATTTAAACTTATAGTTTAAATAAAAAAAAGTGTTGAAAAAATCGGCCTTAAAGTAGGAATTCACTTGGAGGGGAAAATACTCCTCAAATTTTGCTTTTATTTTATGTTAAATTGAATACAATTTAAATATTTTTATAAATGAACGACTCATGTTCGAGATATAAGCTCAATTAAAAATTTCTGTTTTCGAGATATTTGCAAAAATTCAATTTTAAAAATGAAATTCACTGCAACTCTAACATTTTCTCCATTTAATAAATTATTTTAATCCATTTTCAGAGATACTGGAGTATTGCTTTCTGCTTTCTAAATGTTATGTTATAAATCAAATTCAATACAAAATGAATCAACCTTCCCTTTATAACCAAAATTACAAATGTAGATACAGTTAAGTGATTTCTAGGCATACAAAATGTCTCGAAAGATTTTCGTTTAGTGAAAATGTTTAATTTCGAAAATCAAAATTCGAACTTACAAAATAAAACTACATTTTACACCATTCGAGCTGAGAGCTGATTAAGAAAATAGAAGATGGATACGTACATCCATTTGTATCCAGTTTGGTAACCGCTGTAAGGAAGAATCAAATAAATAAAATTAAAGTTTAAAAATATAAAAATAAATAAATTATTAGTTATAAACTTTTTATAAACTACGAGTATGAAATGCAATTAACTATTAAAATTAATAAAATAAAATAAACTTTTTAATTGAAACTTGAAAAAAATATGGTATGTAAATTACTATCTGGTTCGTTCAATCCCACATATGTACTTTAGTTCCACAGATATTGCCAGCAGAGTAGAGATTCTGGTGCGTTGAAAAAAACTAACCCGCTCTGCTATGGATTCTCGAACTTATGAATTAAATTTTTTAATAATAATAACTCACTTACTGGCTAAGAACGTATTGTTTTATTGGTTCAAAAATTCACAACCCTTAAATAGTAAGCCATTGTTGAAAAACTAATAAAAATGCTATCTAGCTTATGAATACAAAGGTCAAACAATAAAACCTACAATGGGTTAAACCTGATAACGTGACTCCGGTAGAGGAATGCGTAGTGCAATTGCTCTGAAGACGCTTGGTTTATGTTCAAGTCCCAGCTGGGAAAAAAGTTTTGCAAATTAAAATTGAACGTAATTGACTAAGCACCACTAAAATTAGCCTGATAATCGGCCTGGCAGCCGTGAAATAGCTATAACTCCAGCTTATAATGACTTGGTTGTAGCTCAGTCAAGTATGGTTGTTGTTTCATTCAAACCTTAAAAATTAATATGATGGTGTGTAAGCTTTGCAGCATAAACTGCGAGTGTGCTATCACACAAAAACCAACTTTTAATAATTTCATTCTTCTCACGTTTTCGCAAGACAATTTTGAAATAAGCGATAAATAGGGTAGATAAATCAGTAGAATATAGAAAAACAACAAAAAGTAAAGAGCCTTGTGTAATGCCTAACAAATAGGCCGAAAGCGCTAAAAACATTAAATTCATAAGTCACTAACTAGCTTATGGATACATTTTTTTTTTAAATATAAGTCTCTCGCTTGTAAATTCAAGTCAGAAGCTTAGAATAAGAAGTGACTTAAACTCTTTCAACCCTAAACAACGACAAGAAAAATATATTTTGAAAAAATCGACTTTTTCGTACATATATAGGAAACAAATAATTTAAAAAAAAAATTGGACTTTTTCTACTCTTTTCACTAAACCGAAATTTCCAAAGTCATACAAAATTACTTGTTATCTTCTCAGTCTTACTTTTTTATAAATGTATCGAAAGATACAAACAAAATGACGTCTTCGATATATCGAACAGTACGATAAGGCAACTAGAAAAGCGACTTTTGAACCTCTTTAAAAGCTATTTGTGGCTGAACTACGCGTCATAGCCCCAAACCCCACTGTTGATCTAGAAAAAAAACATTTCCATCTAAGTATTGAAAAATGCATAAAATAAAACCACCAAAAAAGACGATTTTTGGTCGGTATAAAGAAGTCGTACGTTTCGAGCAAACGTGAAATCTGTTTACCCGATTTGCAGCTGAAATAGGAGCCCTAGAGGCCTTAAAACTAAATATTCGTGATCTGGGAGTCACTACAGTATTATAAAGTTGAGGTTTCTGAAAGCCCACTTAGCGGTGCAATGGGGTGCAATGGAGACTCAGTGGCTTGGTGGCTTATTGACAGCTCATCAGCACGGCGGCTTGGGGCCTGAGCGAATTGCTGGCTCAGCAAATAAGTGGCTTAGTGGCTCTATGCCTTAGTGGCTCACTAACTTGGCGGCTCAGAGACTATGCGGCTCAGAGATTGGTTGAGCATATATAACCTAAAAACCTTAAATGATGTTAAGAACCTAGAACGCCACGTTAAGAACATAAAACGCGGCACGAAAAATGAGCAAACAAAAAATATTTTGTATAACAAAACAACAAAAATTCTTTCCTATCCTTCTATTCCTTCTAACTAGTGCCGTGCAATTCAGGTTGCATTTAAAATGACCTTGGGTCTTACAGGCATATAGTTAAAATTATAACTATTATTATAATTACGTTTTTTTAATTCAATTTAAATACAAAATTAATTAGGCACATTTGTAAAAACTAAATAATAAATAATAAAACAAACTATACAGTAATTAGAGTTGAGAGATGGTGGGTTACAAGGGAAACGGAAGTACGTTCTTTCACAATAAACCTTTGAAAAAAAATGTATTTTCCATTTCTGATAAAAAAGGAAAATAAATAATTATGTTCTATTATAAACTTATATAATGTAAAGGGTGGTCCAACAAAAACGCACGATGTTAATTGTAAATAAAACAAAAAGTTTTCAGAGAATTATCTTAATATTTTTTATTATGATAGAAGGATCTATGACAAGACAATTTTGTGTAAAACAAAATATCGGCGAAATGCTCGCCACGGCTTCCATATTTTCAATGACTCTGAGACATAATTGAGGTTCCATGTCGTTAATGTGCCGAATTATCTCATCTTTTAGCTCTTGAATTGTTCTTGGCTTATTCACGTACGCTTTTTCTTTTAAATATCCCCAAAGAAAGAAGTCCAACGGTGTCAATTCACATGACCGTGGCGGCCAATTAAAATCGCTACGACGGCTACGCGACGTGAGATAACACGGAACAAGAGCAATTGTTTAGTTGCTGTGTCGCAAGTGGCATGATCCTGTTGGCCACAAGAAGTCCGTAATCATCTCGCGATAGCGAACACCATTTACGGTAACTGCTTGGCCGACCTCATGTAACGGCCCGATGATGCCGCCAGCCCATAAACCGCACCAAACAGTCGCTGTTTTCCACAGAACGAACGGGTGAGCATCATGCACAGGTGTTTTCACATTTCCTACAGACCGGGTTTGCTGAAATTTGCGCACAATTCTACCGATTGTGGACACATTTGGTCAATTATGCTGACCGAAAAAATCACGAAGTGTACGCAATGCATTTTGATTTGAACGCCCATTTTCGTAAAAGGCTTCAACAATCTTAACGCACTGCTCAATTGTGTACCTCTCCATGATTGAATTTGTCAAACACTGAAACAAAGAAATGTCAAATTAAGTTGGGCAAAAAACTTGACGTTAAGGTGTGACAGTGACTCACAATTAACATCGTTCATTATGGTTGGACCACCTTTTATAAAACTTAGAAATAAAATAGACCAAATATAGATAAATTTGAGAATTTTGGCCTCTAAGTGATACCAGTAGGTACGTATTAAAAACATTGTATAAAAATGTTAGAATTCAAAACTGCGGTTCTGTCTTTTAAAACCATTCCTTGTTTTAAATTAAAGGTATAAAACTGATCATAGCTAATTTTAAATCGAAAGCTATAACAATTTGAATAAAAATTCACTATTCAAAAATGTATATCAGTGCATATAGCATTGCCAGCTCAAAATTTTGAGGATCCAAATAAATTGGATTGATTATCGTTAATTTGTCGTAAATTTTTCGAAACAAAAATTGAAGAGCTTTTTCCTTTTCTTTTTATATTCATTGTACCCTTTTTGTGAGATGGTAATGCTAGTCCAGGCATCCACAACAGCTCCAACAGCTCACGTCACGATATTATTTAAATGTCACTACGTGCTAAATTTAACAAAATGGCCTTAGTTATTTTTGAAATACCTATTGAGTTTTCAAAAAAAACAAAAAATTATTTTTAAACTTTGATCCAGAAAAAAAAAAATATTCGACGAGAGGTAAGTACCGTTAATAGCCGTTTTTTTAAAGGACGAGACTAGAGTCATGCCAATTTATAACAGTTATATAAGTTTTCTGCCATTAAAAGTGGGCGTGCGTAAACGCTCTTGGCGCGACTTAAAAAAAAAAAACTCTGGGTTCCTAAATATGCCCACCGCCGGGGGGGTCTTGGCCCTGCGGGGCCGCATAAACAGTACTTTTATAAACCAAAACTGTTATAATTGGCATGTCTAGAGCAACTTCCTTTTTGTAAATCAAATTTTGTACCAAAAAGTAGCAATATTATGTGTCCTCAACATGACACGTCATTTCAATGGTAATTCTGTAATTCCCCACTCCCTCACTCCAACCCAAAACGACGCTCTTATCTTCTTAATGGCGGTGTTTGTATGCGTGACTCCTGGTCGTGTCCTTTTTCCCGATAAAAATTTTATATTCAGAGTGTTGGTTTGGTTTATTGGGTATTTCAGCAATTAGAGCGTCCACATGCAATATTTTTAGCAATGGCTTATGGATTTACCATTTCAACTGTCTATGGTCAATTTGTGGCTCTATTACTGTAACGTGATAACTGTCAATGTTACAGCAATCAGTGGAAGTATTCAGAAATGTACATTTATAATCCATTAACATTAAACAGAATACGAAAAAAAACAAACACACCGAACCAACCAACAAAAGTCACAATAGAGTAGAGAGTAGACCCAGTGGCGACTTTAAGTGACTCGTGTAGTTGTGTAAGCAAAAGCTCTATGGCAAGGACTTGGCATTGGCACAAAAAAACACTCATCCACACTCTCTCTTGCGAATGCCAATGGTCTCAAATGAGAGAAAGGGTCATTGGACGTTAAGAAATGAAGGAATTTCTGTTTGTTATCCTTTGGGGATGAATCGAAATGAAATTCCCACACAAAGACGTGTGTTTTTTTTTTTGTTTTTATACTTATATCAGCATTTTTGCCAAAGCCAAAGCCAAAATGTAATATAATTTTACGACCTGTCTTCGCCTCTCAGCGCCGCGCGCTGCCGGTCAACAGAGAGATGACGATGAGTCAATGACGATCACGATGACGATGACGAACACGTTACGATGACGGGAATCTATTACACGCAAGTTGAAGTTGAAGCAAGCATTCTTATATGTTTTTTTTTTTCATCAGACACTGAAGATATAAAATTTAAATTGATTTTTTCCGTGATATATACGAAAATATCGTGCATCCATACTTACAGTTACAATATCAAGATTTCATTCAGGCAAGATTTTGTGTTTTTCATTTGCGCTGCTCTGTTTAGTGTTTATGTTGCTTTATGGAAGCACGAACACGAAGGTATAAAAGATATTTGATGGTCTTTTGAAATGGATTTACGTTGTTTTTGTTGTTGTTGTTGGACTTTTAGACTGCTTCTCAACAAAGTGGTATTTGTTTACTCTTTAATTTAAAGGATTCCCATCAAACTTGACTATAAAATTTCATTGTAAAATTTTCTATATGAAACGCAGATAATTGAGCTGTTTGGAATAGCCTTTTAGGCCTTGAAAATAATATTAAAGGAAAACACTGTTTTTTAATTACCTATTATATTTATAACATCAAATGCTTTTAATGATAGTTTGTTTTTTATGGAATTTATGTTACTTTTTTTTTTTCATTTTAAGAGCTTACTTACTGCTGGAAATTGGAATTGTTTTTTATTTAACCCATTCTCTCCCATTGTACTTTTTAAAGTACAGTAAAATGAATTCATTTCATTGACATAAGTATGGTACGAAAAGAAAATTAAATAATTAAATTTTTCTTTACTTTATGAAACATTTTTCAGTTTTTTTCAAAAAAAAATTTTTTTTTAAATCGCATTCGGGTTTTGCCCAATTATCATTTTTGCGAAAATTATTTTAAAATATTGTTTGTTTCGCTTCCATCACAAAATTATATGTGTACAAAAAATTCCCTTAACTAAATATTGTACTTATTCATTTAAAATAAACATAAAAGTTTGAAAACGTCATGTATTTAGAAATTTTGGTATATAAGATACGGAGGTAAGCAAAGCTAAAGTTAGATGTACTATAAAAAGTACAATGGGTTCATGCATACATTATATTTTTAGTATTCAAAATGGATTTTAAAACTTATTCCCACTAATCAGTTTTATGGAAAACGATTTCACAATCTCCATTGTGGCCTTGAAGAAATGCATAATAATACGAAGATAGCCAACGCTGATATCGTCATGATTCCTCCACCAGTGGACTACTTATGTTACGGATGAAGAGGACATGGATGAAGACAACATAAAGACAGTAGAGTTACCAAAAGATATTCCAGGTGAGGTTGAGAATTTTGTGGAATCTTATTTAGCGGCATACGACGAAGCATTCGACAGCGATGATGATATTCCGTTATGTGAGTTGAAGAAGTCAGTTGCACCACCTGTATGGACAAAATCCATTTCAGCAACAAAATTTTAACGAAGAGAGAATCATTTGTGTAGAATCCAAAACTATGCTTCAGATTATTTGGACTTAACAAAATTGAATTTTGTCAAATGGAAGGACAATAGCATCGTTACAATGGCCACGATTTACGGCCAAATTATGTGAAAATGTCAGAAATAGAACAAGTAGATCAGTAAAAGATAAATATTCGTCAGCCGCTACTCTTCAAAAACCTACAACATGAACATTGGTATTGTTGAACTGCATGACCATTTCATCAACACTTATTCTATTGAAATAAGAGGCATGAAATGGTGGTGGAACCTTTTCGAAGCCATGATTTCGTCTACGATGTCCAACGTTTGGATTCTCCAGATGCTAGTAAATAACAACAAGGGCGATCTACTTGAGTTCAAAAGAGCAGTGACAGTCCATTACCTACGATTTTATACTTTGAAGCAGGTACATCCAAGACTTGCTGTCTAACGAGGCACTGCGGGGAGCCCAGGGTACCACTTTCCAAAAACTACCAAATCAACTCAGATGTCGCCTGTGCCATTTAAGATCAAAATGGTGCTTTGAAATATGTGATGTAACATTATGTATTCAGAAAGAATGTTTTACAAATGTAATGACTCTCGATGATGTTACAAATCCTTGAAGAGTATCTCATGTCGTGAAAAAGCGTCTCTCGTCTAAGGCGTTCCGACTCGGCAGGGAATTGTTCCCCTCGATTACTGCAAGCAAACAACATGCATACAGGAATGTTTGAGAGATGTACGTCAGTAGGCCCTGGTTCTCCGTGACCTGTCGCGCCATTAAATTCATTTTCGCTGTCGACTGCACCTACAGCTTTTCACATTAATTTTATAATATTTTCTGTATTAATATTTTGATTGAAATCGGTGAAGTCGTTAACGAAAACGAGAAAGTAAAAAAAAAACAGTTCTATGACAGGTAACGTTAATATCAGTTCTTGTTAAAATTTCCTTTTACTAAAACACACAATTTTTTTAATCAAAATCTTATCAGCCGTTTTTGAGATAAGTTATTTTTTTTCGTAATGGTTGTATTGCAGGTAGGTACCGTTATTTTTAGAACTAAAAACTAAATTTCAATTTCACTTTTAGGAAATCACTAAAAAACCTTAAGAACAAAACTCCAAGAAAATAGCTTCAGTGGTTTAGGCTGAATGTCGTGGTAAAAGGTCTTCCAATAGCTACTTTCGAGGTTTGATAGTTGATAGCAGCAATATTGTTGAAGTTACATCTGTCAAATTGGCTGTCGTTTGTTCAGTGAAATCACCATGGATGAATATAGGGTTGAACAACACTTGCAAATGATATAATTGTTTTTATCAAAATGGGTGTTCTGTTCGGGCAACGTTCCTTGATGCGCTTCACCCATTTACGGTCACCATAATCGTCCTACCGAGCGTATTATTCGCAGTGTGGTGAAATAATTTGAGTGTGTTCGCTGAATGGGCTCTGGAGAAGTCATCATCTTCAGCGATGAGGCCCATTTCTGGATGCATGCGGGTACGTCAACATACAAAATTGTCGAATTTGAGACAATAACAATCCCCATGAGATCCTAGAGCGTCCAATGCAACCCGAAAAAGTCACTGTTTGGTGTGGATTTTGGGCTGGCGGCGTCATAAGTCCATATTTATGTGAGAACGACATTGTCCAGGCCATCAACGTCAATGGCGAGCGCTATAGGTCGATTATTACCAACATCTTTTGGCCTTAATTGGATGGTATGGATACCAATGACATGTGGTTTTAACATGAATCGTGCTACGTGCCACACAGCTCCCGCCACATTCGAAATTCTGAAAGAGCAATTCGAGGGCATGGTCTACTTACGTGGAGGTGATGTATACTGGCCACCGAGATCGTGCTATTGGACCAGATAGACTTTTTCTTGTGGGGTTTTCCGAAGTCGTAGGTTTATGAGAATAAGCCACAAACCACAGCGGCCCTCAAAGCCAACATAACCCATGCCTTCGGTCAAATTCAGCCTGAATTATGCGACAGAGTCATGAAAATTGGACATTTCGGATGCGCGCCACCCAGAGAAGCAGTGGCGGACAGTTTAACGATGTTATATTCCATACACAATGGCATCTGTAAGGCCTTTCAAATGTAAAACAAAATTTCGATGATATCTCACACACACTTTTTTACTTGCTCTATAGGGCAAGTATTGGTTTCGTGTAAAAAAAAGTTTTCGAGGTTATAATCAAAACTAACACTACGATAATCGAGAAGTCCGAAAAAGTGGGTTTCGTCATGCCGTCCGTCGGTCGGTGCATCTGTGCGTCGGTGCGTCCACTGTAATTTGAGCTAGAGCCTAAACGCGTGGACCGATTTGCATGAAATTTGGTACAGAGCAGTTTTATGTGATTCCCTAGAAAGGAAATTCGAATTTTTGTTTTAACTCACCTAGAACGGGTAGCTGCCATACAAATATTTTTATTTCTTCAAATTTTCTTGAAAACGGGTCTTACGATTTTGATTAAACTTCATACCTGTAATAAAAATTCAATTTTAAGAAAACTGCATTTCAGGTTTTTCTCCAAAAAATCACATAACGGAATTAAGTATTCCACGTTTTTTGAGAAAATGGTCTTATTTTTGGGTTATTCACGTATATCTTTGCCATGGTTAGACCGATTTTGTTATAATTTTGCAGTCCGATGCTTCTCAATAGTTTAAAAAGTTTAAACAATAATAAAAAACATTTTTTTTAAACACAAAAAATCAAACAAAAAATCATTTTTTAGCACTTTTGACTCTTTTAATATTTTCTCGTTAAATATATAGATTATGCATCTTCAATGTGGGTTTACACACGGTATTTAACCACAAGAGCAAGTTCGTGTGATCAAGTAGTGCATATTTTTTTAAATTAAATTTAAAGATTGAAAGCGCTTAATGAAAGAACCTTTATAAGAGTAGTTATACATTTTGTCCGTGTTCTCTATCAACCTAATGTCATGTGTTATTGAAATCTCGAGTTAGATTTTTTTTACGAATCCTAAACTTTACAAGTTTGTACATTTGTATGTATATCGCAAGTAAAAAAGTCGGACTTTTGATAGACGTACGTACGACGATAGAAGTACAATTTAAATCAAGAGATTTTTTTTAAAAGGATGCGCATACGCTTCAGTGAACGAAATACAAAAAAATATCTGACACCGACCGACGAAGATCTGAGACAATGCATTTGACAAAAATTTTTTACAAATGTTTTATTTAATCTTACCATGAACAGAGAGCAAGACATTCGTCTCCACGTCATGTGTGTCCTTAGGTCTTACACAGACGCACACCTGTTTGTATTATCATATCTGTTATGAATTTTAAGATCAGTAATTTTTCCAGGAATAATCAATCTTCTTCTACTGTTTAAAGCTTCATTAGCAAAAAAAAAAGCAATAAGGTGAATATTCTAATAAAATATTCGAGACATCTTTAACGGTAATAAATTACTTCAATTAAATAATCATGAGAAATATATCCATCTGCAGACAAGCTTTGAATATTTTAAGACTTTTCATATACTATTGTATTAAGATCTGAGGATACAAATCCTCATTTCTTACATACGTACTCAAGGTTTTTTTTTGTTTGTCAAAAATAAAACATATTAAACTTTACTCCATTATTCAACCATGAGCACGTGTCACCTCAAGGAAGAGCAAACCAAAACGCACTTACATATTCGTCCTTTCTTATTGGCGAAGACAAACACAGTTTGACGGCTTCGAACAAAAAAGTGAAGTTAAAAGCTCATTACAAATGAATCTAATATTCATTTCGCACAACATCCGCCGTACTTAAATTTGTATACATTTAAGGATCAAGCAACACTCTTGCAAAAGTGCGTATATTTTATTTTCTTCTCCATATAGTATAAACACAAACACGCACAAACATTCGTTGACATTTATAGAGGTGTGCCTAATACGAGTACCGTATACATTTGAATTTTCAGTACAAAAAGAGAACATTGTGTGGTTATTTTGTACACACATTACCGTTGCTTGTTCCAATTACATTGTCTTATTATTCATGTCATTTTTTTTTGTTTTGTTTTTTTTTTTTTGTTGTTGTGGTGTGTGCTCTTTTTTGGTTAAAAAATAAGGTTAACACTCTAAGCCAACCGCATTTCGTATACCTAACCTTAATGGAAATTGTTAGTGCCATGGGCGCTGTTATGTTAGGCATTCTAACGCATTTAAGTACAAACCATAATAAGGCACAGGCGTAGAATTTTGTTGTTCTTTCATTTTCATTTTCACTTTTTTTTTGCAATATATTCACATGTCCCTATGGAATACTTAAAGTTTGTTTTTGTTTCGTTTTTATGTTTTTGTTTAACTTTTTGTTGTGTTTGTTTTTCTTAAAATGCGATAAATTTGCATTCATAGAATGTTCTTGTGTGTCTTTAAAGTAATCTTGTTGGGCAAACAAAATTTAATAATAAGCATTGCATATATAAGATAATTATAAAAAAAATCATTGCTATACTGACTCATAAGCTTGTCTTTGACTTTGTCAAGACAGAAATCAAACTTGAAAATCATGTCAGATGTGAGATATCTTAGGCAAAAAAGTCGAAGAATAAAATCAATAATTAAAAATAATTGCCACTGTCACAGCGCCACTTATTGAAACTCATATATGTAAAGGGTGTTTTTTTTAGAAGTGTGGTTTTCAAGAAGAAATAAAACGCGTAAAATTTTTTTGTTATGGGCAAGAATTTAGTTTTATTTTAAAGAAAAGGGTTTGCCGTTATGTTTTAAAAATTATTTTAGCCAAGTGGCCAACGCGGCTAGCTCGAATAAATTCCAGCCGAGAGAGAGAATAAATTCGACAGCTCCAATTGTTGAGCGCGATGGCGGATGGACTCATTCGGGTCTTCTTCGATACTCTGCTCCACAGCAGCAATAGCGTCTTCGGAGCGGACTTTTATAAGAAAAATGTTCGTGGTGGACTTAAAAACCAGAAACATATGTGACATACTATATATACTATAACAGTTTTTGGCATGAATGGAGTGTGGTACACCAAAATCTTCGTCTTAAAGCAAGCTATGAACCTACATTATTATTCAGAATCAAAATCTTCATAAAATAAAAAAATATCGTGGTATGTTAAGCTGTGCGAAAATCATAAAGGGGATATATTTTTTTATTAGATACTTTCAAAACAGGGCTATTTTTCGCACAAAAATGATTTTGTCTTCAAAAAGTGGCTATAGTACCTAATTCTCACTGAAATATAGCAAAGTTATTTTCAAAACAGGGCTAAAAATATGTACCTTTCACACACTACAAAGCAAACGTTAATTTTATCGTTAATTTCATTGGATTAAAAACAATGGCTCACAATTTTAGACGATTTAGTATAGTGCTAAGGTAAGAGAAATTTATAAATTTTAAACGAGTTGGTACTACTATACTATTGTTTAAAAATTTTATTAAAGTTAAAATAACCAAATTACTAATTTATTTTTTAAGGATCATACTTAGTCCCTATTTTCACACGAGGAAACTATGTTTCCAGCAACGTTCAATTTCTATTTTTTTGACATTTCTTTTCACACTTAACGTAGCGTGTGCGTTCAACCAAGGGACTTTAAATGGAAACAACAGAAAATCTCTTACGATTTCGGTTTTTTTTGTGTGAAAGGTACCTACAAGAGTTTTGAGAAGAAATTAAATGAAAACTTAAAAAAAACTCCAGCAACTTCTTTCTTCGTGTGAAACGGGTCCAAATCCATGTGTGACTTTGACAATAGCAAATGTCAAAAAGGTATGTTTCCTTACTTTTTTGTTTACGAACTGTCAACTCGAATAATTTTAATTCTCAGTTATTTTGGTTTATTCCAAGAAAGTGATAAAAATGGAATAATTTTAGTTCTAAAGACTGAATTCATGACTTGTTTTTGTTATTATAAAGAGAATATAAATATTTTATTGTTATAGAAACTTGATGTTTTATTTCATTTTTATCTTCAAAAGGAGCTATATTTTTTTACTTGCCTACAAAATAAATTGAGCCCTTTCAAAAATCTAAGGAGATGTCTTTTTAACGGGTGTTTTTTTTAAAGGCATAGAACTTGAAGTTGGCAACACTCTTTTAATTGGCGGCCATTTTTTCAGTTGTCAAGTGATTTATTTTAAGTTTGGTTTGGCATTTCAACATATATAGACTGACGCCTGAACAACGCTTCAAAATTGTGCCCAAATTGACACAAAACAAGATTGCCGTTGATCCCGATTTTCATAAGCGAATTTTGTTTAGCGATGAATCTCATTTTTGGTTGAATGGATACGTCAATAAACAAAACTACCGTATTTGGAGTGATGATAATCCTCAAGTGTATGTGGAGACACCGTTACAGCCACAAAAACTGATTGTTTGGTGTGCTTTATGGTTTGGTGGAATAATTGGTCCGTACTTATTTAAAAACGATGCTGACCAGAACGTTACAGTCAATGCTGACCGCTATAGAGCCATGAACACTGACTTTTTCGTTCATCAATTGAACAACCATGATGTCCAGGAGCTGTGGTTTCAACAAAATGGCGCAACATGTCACACAGCTCGTGTCACAATTGGTTTATTGAAGGAAACGTTTGGTAACCGCACAGTCTCACGTTACGGACCCGTGAATTGGCCTCCAAGATCGTGCGATTTAACTCCGCTTGACTGTTTTCTGTGGGGATATGTGAAGCAGCTAGTCTACGCCGATAAGCCCGAAACGATTGACCACTTGGGGGACAATATTAGCCGCGTTATTGCCGATATACGGCCACAAAAATGTTGGAAAAAGTCATCAAAAATTGGACCTCCAGATAAGACTACGTCCGAGCCAGCCGTGGCGGTCATTTGCCATAGTTAAATGTTGAATAAAGTAAATTTCATGTCAATTTAAAAAAATCATCATTGTTTTATTAAATTTTAAAGTTCTATACCTCTAAAAAAAAAACACCCTTTACTAAGAACATTTGATAAGGTGAATTGTAAAATATGATAAAACCACTTTTTCAACCATCTCGCTATTAAAAGAAACAAAGTTTTAAGATTTCGTCAAAATTGGATCAGTGGTTAAAAAAGAAGATGGATTACTGATTCAAAAAAATATCCCAAGGAAAATGACACTCTTCAACAAAAATAAATAAATTTTAAGCCCGTGCTGTTTTTCATGGTTGTACAATAACAGGATATCCACACAAGAACATGAAGCTTTAGAATACTTTTTGTTTGAACTCAATAAACGACCATTTTTCACAGAGATACAGCTTTTCAAAAAAAAAAATATTTTTTGCGTAGATCATCGTCAATGATTCGATATCACTAGACCTTGGCATAATACACAACTTAAAAAAAAAAAAAACAAAATTAATCGATTTTCAAATTTTAAGCTTTTACAATCTAGATACAACTGCCAACCTTTTTCATTGTGAAGGCCACATGTGGCAGATTTGATCACACATTATGCACACTCGTACAGCTCATAGATTTGCCACCGTTTTATGGGTAGTAATTTCACGGGAGATGAATATTATTACCTGTCTTCTTTAAAGGAAAACCATTTTTTGTTTTCCTTAATATGATGGGCTCATACTCGTACATTTTCCAACTTGGAGTAGGTTACATACTTTTCGCTGTACAAATGCCCTTAAAATTGACAAAAACCTCCGACAGCAATAATACTTGTCTCAAAAACCAACCCCTTATACCTTTTCACGCCAACAAAGAACAAAAACAGAAAAAAAAAAACAACAACCTCTCTTCAAGAATTTCCTGAACAAAACCCTCGGATGCCATTCACATTATCGTTTTACTGAGCTTAAGTTCCTTTTATTATAAGTTAAGGTGACTTTGAATGTTTCTGCTTAGTCACACGTTGTTAACCAAAATAAAACGAACTGTGTATCGTCCCAAAGGACTAAATCCTTCCAATGGTTTGGTCTTTTGTCAATTATGTTTTCCATAGAATTGTGTGTGTGTGTGTGTCGTGTGTTTGTGTATGGCATCATAATATAATGCATTAGAGCCTGATATAGCAGCAACTGGTGCGTAATACGTAACCAATTTGTGGAAGGAAATATTTCTCAGTCATGCGATTATGGCTTGATGAATGAGTTTGTTTTTTTTTTTTTGCTGTTCTTTTTTGGTGTTGTAGAGGTTCAAAAAGTTCTTGCCACTTGAGATGGATAAAAATAACTTTCAACACTATTCTTTTTTTTACCTATGTCTTTAAGGCATATTTATTTATTAATAAATTATTGTGGGAAATTAAGCTCTTGTTAGAACTAATATTTGTGTGGTGTTTTTTAATACGTGTGGTTTTCAATCTGGCAATACTTTTTTGGAGTTGGTATTCTTGACAGCTGTAACTTGATTTATATGCGCAGTTTGGTTTGCCATTTCATAATTAATTTACTTACTCCTGAACAACGTTTGCAAATCGTGCAAATTTATTACCAAAATAATGGTTTGGTAAGCGCGACGCATCGCCCGCTGCGTCCAATATTCGGTCGACATAATCGCAAAATCGCATAAATTCGAGCAACCATGGATCGGTTTCGCACCACGTTTACTCTAGTGGATAATGTGCATCCTAAGCGACGCCGCCGTACAGTGCGCACCGAAGACGCTATGGCTGCTGTGGAGCAGAGTATAGAAGAAGAACCGAATGAGTCCATCCGCCATGGAGCTGTCGAAAATTGGGCCTCTCGGCTGGAATTTGTTTAAGCCAGCCGTGGCGGCCACTTGCCCGAAATAACTTTCAAAACAAACGTTTAGGTGAGAGGCACTTTTTCATTTGGGAGGCGGATTTAAGAACACTGAGGTGCTATCTGCAGCTGAAACCAGTGGCCTAATTAGGGAATACGAAGCGAATCGTTTTAATTGGCGAAAATGAGTTTTGGTATTACTACTTTCGCTTTCGCCTCTTTCGTTTTACATTCGCCCTATTTGCGAAATCGAAAGCGAATGTGAAATGACATTTCCACTTTTACAGCGTAAATTTCCGATAGGTTTTTATTTGCGGATTGGTTTATCGACGGGCGAAAGTGAAAGTGAATGTTTGGTTTTGTTTGCAATAAATAAAAATGTATGTTTAATTGTAACAATATATTTGTATCCAATCATAAAACAAATTTAATAAATAATAAACACTTTACACAATAAGCAAAAGGAGAAGCACTTTTTAATAATTTTCTTGAAATTCGCAAGTTTGAGGATTCTTCCACGTTCACACGTTCGGCATATATATAAAACAATATAGAATCCATTTTTATTTAAATATTAAAACAATATTTTAATTTCATTTAAAAGTTAATAAAAACAAGTTTTCTTTGCACCTCGCACAAAGATTTTACTTCAGAACTAAATTTCCTTGGAAATCAGCTGTCAATTAACTGGAAATCCTGGAAGTGAAGCAAGTAGAAAAGGAGATATCGAATTAAAAACGATTCGCTTCGTATTCCCTAATCAGGCCACAGTGTTAACTGCACCGAAGTGAAACCAATACAATTGAACGATCGTCCACGCTATCATATTATGAGTTCCGTTCAAAAAAACCCTTCCAAATAATTGTGCTCTTGTTCTGGCCAGAGCAGGAAATTTCCAGGAGTAAATAAATGAATATTTCCTGCTGGTCTTGCATGGGTCTGGATTCCATGATCAGATGAAATGATGGGGGTTTATTATAAGTGGGCAAAATTTTGTTGGTTAAACTATACTCCAATATTAATTATTGGTTTCAGTGAGAAAAACTCCAAAGGGAATGTTGACTCTTCCTTAAGCTGGTCATGGCCCTCAATGCAAATGTGACCCGTACCTTAACTCAGACAGAAGTGACTTTAAAAATAATGTTAAAGCTCCAAATCTCAGTTCAAATTATGATGTATTCAAAAAAATGTCTTAAACTGTCTGTGAGAATAGCTGTGTTCCGGCTCTTCTTTGGAATTTGCTTAAGTGTTTAGCATATGTTTGTCTTCTTTTTGCCAGTAATTCAGCTTGAATATGATTATTAAGACAATAAGCTGGAAAGACCTACGTTTAGAGACTCAGAAAGGATTCCTGAATCAACGCCAGATTCCATCTTTGAACATCAGTAAAAATAGATGTGCCAAAGTCTCTCGCCACAACGATATTATTCTCAATGGACTGATAAATAAAGTATGTTTTACGTCTACTCTAGGGGTTTTGACTACCCTTATTATGATAAAACACAGTGAGAGCGTTTAGGAAAGTTTAACGACGGAAGGCAGCTTTGTGTGTTTGAGGCATTTAATTCTATGCGATTTTTAGTTAACCATGGGACAATGCTGTTGAGATTGGAATTTAAGGACTGGTACCAGGACCACTGATACAAATAATTTATTTTATTTTATTTTATTTTGTATTTTGTATTTTTATATATTTTAACAGCAGCATCATCTTCATTTTCAATTTATGCAAATTCGTAATTCTATGACAGAAATTCAAAACCCTGAAAATTCTAATTTCGTTCCAAAAACAAAATAAAATAACTTTACATAAGAACAAGAGTAGGAATATGGTGTAGGCAGCTAGGCCTTCTAGAAAAAAGGAACTTTTTATAAGAGATAATTTGTATGTCCGTTTCCTGTCATAAATTTTCAAAACATGAAACCAATTCGATGCTGTACCTATACTCAGTGTCGGCTTTAGGGTGGGGCGATCCAGGCTCCCACCCAGGGCGCCAGAACTATAGGGGCGCCAAGTGAAAGAGCATCGCCCAGGAAACAGTACTTTTTTATTTAAGGAGTTTTTTTTTTTGAAAGGACTATTTAAATTCTTCCTATTCGGTACTTCGTTTTTCAATATATAGCAGTGGAATACATTTCTTGAAATAAAACAATTGTTCGGGAAGTCTCTATTGAAAGTTAATTTTGTTATCTGTGATTTTGAAGATTTTGTGAAATTTGAACAAAATAAATTTTAGCTATCTAAATAAATAGTAAAAACCTGAACGAGTTTTTTGTTAAGTTATTTGTCCTCAAAAGCTAAGGTTTTTATGGGGATTTATATAATTGAAATTTGTATATTTGGTTTTATAGTTTTTGGTAACTCTTAAAATTTGTCATTTTCACATTTTTGTGGGAGAAAATTAAAAAAAAATAAAAAATCTTCTTAGTTTTAAAAACTGGAAAAAAGTTAAAAAAGCAAAATTTGAACAACTACTTTATAAAAAATCTCCATCGGTAGTTCAGAGGCATGTGTATGATGTATCAAATAAAACCACATAGAAAAAAAAAATATCTGAAAAAAGTGGCACCACTAAACACTTTACCCGGGGCGCCAGTATGTCTAAGACCGGGCCTGCCTATACCTACCAAAAAGTTTCTAAACTCATTCGCACTGCTGAACACTTTTTTTTTGAGGATTTAACTTTGGCAGATACCCGCCAAGCTGTAAAGGATTCGTTTTAAAAAAATATATAATTTATTCCTTTTTTGCTGTGAAGTTAAAGTAGCTGATTGAATAGGTACCTTAATAATTTATGAATTTATGTTTCAGCTACCTACCTCAGCCTCAGGTGCGTGCTGTTGTAGAATTATTTCAACAATTATTTATTCACTCATTAATAAATTATAAATTCTCAAACAAATGTTAATGAAGCATGATTTTTCAATTCTCTTTTACTTTATTCGAATAAAAACACATTTTTACTTATATTTCTGCTTAAATAACAAAAAAAAAACGACTTCAACCAAACCGCCAACATCAAACGAACTGGAAGAATAAATCCGAAAAAAAAACCACAATAGCCTTAAGTAATCGAGCAGCATTCGTAATTTATTTATTGCTGTGAAATAAACCAATAATCATTTTCATTTGCGATGAAACAATTATATTATATTGCATTTGTAGAAGTATACCTACTGACCACAGTACCAGGAGTATAGTATCGTGCAAGTACATACACAGGTTTTCAAAAAAAAGTAAGAGAGGGTTATTTTTTGTTTGAAAGAATTATTCGTTGAAAACCTCATTAATACTAGGTATAGAACTATAAGTTGGCAACACTATTTTAACTGGCGGCCATTTTGTCAGCGCTGTCAAGTGATTTATTTTTAGTATTTTAGTTTAGTTTGGCATTTCAACATGAATAGACTGACGCCTGAACAACGCTCCCAAATTGTGCCCAAATTGGCCCAAAACAAGATTGCCGTTGATCCCAATTTTCATAAGGGAATTTTTTTTAAGCGATGGAGCTCACTTTTGGTTAAATGGATACGTCAATATACAAAACTGCCTTATTTAGAGTGATGATAATCTTCAAGTGTATGTTGAGACACCGTTACATAATTATTGTTCCGTACTTCTTTAAAAACGATGCTGGCCAGAACGTTACAGTCCATGGTAACCGCTATAGAGTTATGATTACTGACTTTTTCGTTCATCAATTGAACAACAATGATGTCCAGGAGCTGTGGTTTCAACAATCCGGCCAACATGTCACACAGCTTGACAATTGATTTATTGAAATAAACGTTTGGTAGCCGCATAGTTTCACGTTACGGAACCGTAAATTGGCTTCCAGGATCGTGCTATTTAACGCCGCTTGACTATTTTCTGTGGGGATATGTGAAGTAGCTAGTCTACGCCGATAAGCCCGAAACGATTGACCACTTGGAGTACAACATTCGCCGCGTTATTGCCGATATACGGCAACAAATGTTGGAAAAAGTCATCGAAAATTGGACCTCCAGATAAGACTACGTCCGAGCCAGCCGTGGTAGTCATATGCCAGAAATCATATTTAAATTATAACGCCAGAAGATTATCTTTCGAATAAAGTAAGTTTTATGTCAATTTAAAAAAAAATCATTTTTGTTTTATTCCATTTCAAAGTTCTATACCTCTAAAAAAAACACCCTTTACTTAGTTTAGATAGATAACGACACCATTTTTCAAAACTCTCGATTTTCTTCGAAATTTGACCTAAATTGTGTGGAATTTAAAAGCCTCGACTACTTTGACGGGAAGGAAGAAGACTCCACGAGGATAAAGGCGATGACGACGTCGCCGTCGCGCCGAGACGTGATCTGTGTTTTGAAATTCATTTGAAATTGGAGGTTTAGTCGGCAGTATTTTATCTTTTTTGAAATTGTTATGACATGGCAATCAAATTAATCTCTTTGCCTGACTCGCGCCTATATGAACTAAACAAGTAGTTTTTTTTTTGTGTATCTTTCTTTATATATCTTAAGTCGTTTGTTATTTCTATGAAAAAAAGTTTGGAAACACTCGCAGAGCGAATTAAAAGTTTTATGCTTGCCACATGGGGGAGAATATGGACCCCCCCCCCTCCTTCAAAATGCACTGAGAAAAGATTCATAAAGCGAAACGAAAAGAATAAGTATTCTTATTCATTTGACCCATTCCGTCTCTGTATGGATGACAAAAAAAATATTTTTCATGAATGGGCAGAGATTTTCTTTTTTTTTTAAATTAAAAAATGTCAGCAGCTATTACAATCAAGAGAACTCCTAAAAAGTGCCAGTCATATTTATTTCATAAAGTCAAAAGTTTGTGTTTTTTTTGTACATTTGTGATAAGACATCTCGACTCAGTGTCACATTTTGATTGATTCAATATCAACGATGTTAAAAGATATTTTTTTGAAATAATTTCACGACTTTTTTTTAGTTGACTTATTTTTGGGATTTAAATTTCTCAGGGATTTTCCATTTCGGTGGAGCGGAATGTAATTAAAAAAAGTGATGATTCTAGGAAGGACAGTCTGGATGGGATTGATGAAAAGTTTTAAACAAAATTGAAGTTACCTTTTTTTTTTTTTTTTTTTTTTATTGAAAAAAATCCATACAAGGTTGTATTTCTTAATCATTCATCTAATGTTCACAAGCGATACATGTTTTGAGGTTATTTTTCAATCCAGCACAAAACTTACCTGAAAGAAAAAAAGTTAAGTGTTTTTTTTTAAGTTTTGTTTGAGTTGAAAGATTATTTTAAATTTTGTATTATTTATTTTATTTTTATTTGTTATGTATGTAGGTATGTACATGAATAGGGTCTTTTATTAAGTGCTTCCTATCTTAAAATTTAAATAAACCAAAGTGTGTATGTGATATATCATCGAAATTTTTTATTCGTTTGAAAGGCCTATTGATGCCATTATGTAAGGAATATAATATCGTTCAAATGTCCACCGCGGCTTCTCTGGTTGGGGAGCATCCGAAATGTCCAATTTTCCGTTACTCTTTCGCAGAAATCAGTCTGAATTTGGCCGATGGCAAAGGTTAGGTTGGCTTTAAGGGCCACTACTGTGGTTTGTGACTTATTCACATAGACCTGCGACTTCAGAAAACCCCACAAGAAAAGGCTTAACGGGGTCAAATCGCACGGTATCGGTGGCCAATTAAAATCATCTCCATGTGAGATGGCCATGCTCTCAAATCGCTTGTACAAAATTTCCAATGTAGCGTGAGCTGTGTCCTGTTGAAAACACATGGTGTCCATATTATCCAATTCAGGCCAAAAGAAGTTAGTAATCATCGCCCTATAGCGCTCGCCCTTAACGGTGATGGCCTGGCAAACGTCGTCATCCTCAAAGAAATATGGACGGATGACCCCGCCTGCCCTAAAATCCACACCAAACAGTGACTTTTTCGGGATGCTTTGGACACTCTTGGATCTCGTGTGGATTGGTATTGTCTCAAAGCGCTGAAGATGATTTTTCGACGAAAATTTGGGTCAGTTTTCAACTGCTCCGAGCCCGTTCAGTGAACACACGTCGTTGTCTATGTGGTTGTTTATCTTCAGCAGTTTACCTACGGGTGCAGGCCTAAGTCAATACGCAAAATTCGCCGCGAAATCGACGGCCTCAGATTTTCCTGCACACTTTCGTCGACCGACGTACCGGTGTTGGTTGATTGTTTATTCACCCAGTGGGCTCAAATTAATCCACCACATTGCGAATAGTCCTCTCGGTAGGACGATTATGGTGACCGTAAAATGAGCGAAGCGCGCGGAACGTTTCCCTAACAGAACACCCATTTTGATAAAACAATTTTATCATTTGCACGTGTTGTTGAACGCTTTATCCATCCATGGTGATTTGGCAAAACAGACTGAATAAATGGCAGCCAATTTGACAGATATAGCTTCAACAAAATGGCCGCCATCAACTGCCAACTGCCAACGTTCAGAAGTCGCTATTGGAAGACCCTTTATAGGCGTTTTTCTTTTTTAGTTCAGAGTAGAGCCTGAACTGTCAAACAAAAACTTGTGTTCTATTTTAGCTCAGAGCATTCAGAGCTCCAATTTTGTGTTTTTTTTTGGCTCTGAGCATGTTCAAAGCTCGTTCTATGAGCTCAGAATGAAATAACTGAGCAGACAGAGTTAAATGCTGAACAGAAGCATTTGACAGCTGTTAGTGTTCAGATGTGTTTCAGAAATAGTTCAGAGTGCTCAGACCTCAGAACTCAGAACACGCTTTGCTCAGAGGAAGTTCAGAACATGCTCGACATGCTCGGACTCTGTTCAGAGCTCTATTCTGAACAAAAAAAGAAAAACGCCCTATAAGAAGCTTCGTTGGTATCTGTTAAAATCAATTTCATCATCAGAATGAACCAATTGAAGTTCAGACATATTTAAATCTACTTCCAGAAGGACAAGTTTTTGAAGCAATTTAAATAAAATGTACTTTCGAAGGGCTTCTTGGAGGAAGAAGAAAACCAAACTATTACCGAAATCAACCTTGACACAAATTACATCAAACGTCTTCTGTGGCCACTTAAGCGGAATATACAACCACTTTAAATATTCTTCCTTGACTAAGTGATGTTACCAGCTTTCGTGACTGGTTCCTCAACTTTGGGAATCTCAAATTTCATAAAATGGTATTTCTATTTCGTACACCTGTTTTCCATTTAAATTCTCAAAATACTTTTTAATATAAAATACTTTTAACTTCATTTCCAATAAGGTACCTAGAAGATTATATACCTACCTATTATAATCTTAGTTTTGATAATTATCTTAATTGATAAATAAACTTACCTTTTTCCATATTGTTCTCGAACTGCCCTTTGCATAGAACATTTAATTGGAATATCTTAATTCTTCTCAAAAGATATCCTTGCAATAAACTTGTCCATGCTGTCAAATCATTACCTTGTTCTTATAGTCTATAGACGAAACTTATACCTTCATACCGACATTAAGATAGGGGCCAGTGAAAATTGAATTTCTCATCAGATAGAAATGGAAAAATTATTATATTCTACCTCAATTTCAATATTATGTTAAAGCCTCGAGCTTAAACCCTTTACAACTCATTTTCCTTCAACCCATATCCTTACCTCTAGCGCACAATTATTATCATCAGTTTTTGAAGATTTAAACATCGCCCCAACAACTACGACGATGACAGGAGAGTAATGTGTCAAAAACATTCCTTCGCCATCGCCACAGTATCCGATCAATATTATGTAAAATATACTCTCAGTCTGTAGGGGGTAAAATACCGAAATTGTATGATAGCTATAAGAAGAGTGTTGCCACACCAAATTGTTTTTAATTTGAATAAATAATGTAAAAAATTATTGAAAAAAAAGTACAAAATGTCATGCAAATTCACTTTACAATTATTTATTCTTTCAAAGTTTATAAGTAGTAAAGGATTGAAGATTTTGTGGTTCGAAACATTCTCAACAGGTGGCGCTGTAGGTTCACATTTCGTTTTTCTGTTCAATTCAATTACCATTCCACAGATGGCGCTGTAGGTGGTTAGGAAATGGCTTTTGGGATATTCTTTTTCAATTTTTGTTATTTTAGGGTGAAATTGGTTCAAAATAAAATAATTATCCGATTTAAGAAATTCTTTTTTGTTTAAAAGATTTTTCTTAGGAAATGGCTATATTCTTTTTCAAATTTTGTTGTATGCAGGGTGAAATGGGGCAAAAACAAAAATGTTAAGATTATTTTATTATTTGTAGGGTGAAATGGGGTAAAAATAAAAAATTGTCCGATTTAAGAAATTGTTTTGGTGTTAGATAGATTGTTTTTAAGTGCATGGCCTAAGAGATTTTTTTTCAGAAAATTGGCATTTGTAAGGTGAAATGGGGTTAAAATGAAAAGTGGCATCTAATTTCAAAAATTCTTTTTGTGTTTGAAAGGTAATTTTTAAAAAAAATTGCTATTTGGTGGTTTTTGATTACAAAAATTCTTTAAGTGTTTGGAAAGTAATAAAGGTTGGACTTAGAGGATCATGTTTTTACTTATTTAGCCATTCATAGCTGGGCAGGCCAGCTAGTTCTTTATAAAAACAAATATTTTTGGAAGTTATTCATACACGTATACAACATGGTTAGCATTAATTTTTGAAGAATTTTATTATTGAAAATGTTTTGGTCTTTGGCTCATAGAAAGCAAGCTGTATACAAATACACTTCTTTATTAATAAATTCAAAAGAATGGGACGGATTATATAGTTTTTGAGTTTACCAAGCTGCCTCAGCTTGGGGTGTTCCTTCCAGTTTTTGGATCTTTGTCCTACTCCTCTTTTTTGATATTATTTTTAATCACATTTTCTCCCATTCCACAATACGGCTCAGGCCCCATTAAGGGGGTCGTTGGACCTATTTTTGCTAGAGAACCTGCCTCCTCATTACCCTGGACCCCAAGATGGCCAAGAGTGAGACATTGTTGTACTTGCCAAGTTCATTTCGACTGTTCACACACTCCCACACCAGCTTAGAGCTGATGGCGTAAGACGTAGAGCTAAGTGCTTTGAGTGCGACTTGACTATCTGACATAATTGAAATGTGGTACTTTCTGTCAAGATTTCAATCTTGACATTTCGCTATTTATGGCATGTACTTCCGCCTGGAAAATACTAGTGGAGTGTCCCATCGGTATGGAAAGTTTGGTTCTAAGCCCAAAAATTTCATCACCAGTCCCTTCAGTCGTTATCGAATCAGCAGTGTATCACTTGATGGTATTTGCTTTGAGTGTTTAGACTCACCGTTTTGCCTACCCACTTTTTCCTACTACTTAACTTCGTTTTGAAGTTTTTAACGAGGTTATATTTTTTAACTATACCATTTTTTTGATTCTAAGTCGTTGATATTTTATTTACAAGTTTTTGAACCTTAAAGCTTATAAAAATATTCAAAAGAAACTTAAAAATTGTTTTAAAGGTTTTTCTCAAACATTTTTCTTTTAAATAGAAAAACTATGTAAGTTCCAGTAGAACTACCTTGTACGTTAGTACTTATAATTTAATTAACTCATATCGTAACATAATGGCAACACTGGCAGTGCCAATTTTTATTTTCATATTTTGTTATCATAATACCATCGAGTTCTTATCGTTTATTGCGAAATCATTTGCTATTGAAGGAAATGCAAAAAGAAAAACGGAGTGAGTAAGTGTTATGAAATAAAGCGAATGAAAATAATAAGCTAGAAAGTTGTATATTTTTCTTTTTCATTTTACAAGTGACAAGGACGAAGGAGAAATAGGAAAAAATATACAATAAGTGGTACAGAATAAGATAAAACAAAGAGAGAATCAATTTGAGACTCAAAGTTCACACCACACAGCCTGAGGTTTGATTACTTTATGTCGCTGATGTTCACACTCTTACACACACATATACAAACACTCTACAAACCAGAAGCCAACAAAAAAAAAACCACTTTCAGTTGTGTTCCGGATCCGCCGGGTTTGGGGATCATTGCAATATGAGAAGACGACCTCGTTTTTTTTTTAAATGGATTATGTGTGCCGAAATAAATAAGCCAATAAAAGCTTGTTTTTTTGTATGTTGATGCCTATTTTCGGTGCTGATTTATCGAATGGAAGGAAAAATGGAAATTTTTTGGTAGAGAACCTAGTAAATAGAGGTCGGAGATAGAGGACCACAATACATACATGCCTTTACCCTTAGTCTTGTTTTAAAAACGACTCTGAAATGAAATTCTGATTAAAACAAAGCCACAATAAAAATGAAAAAAAAAAGAAACATGTTGTTTAAATTCAATTTATTCATTGAAATACAATATCTGTAAGGAATATCCTGAAAGAAATCCCAAAGCTTTAACTTGGATTTAATAAGTAAGTAGGTAATGTATAAGATTGAAATAAAAAATAAGGAAAGACATTTTGTTTGGGTTGAGAAGCCCATCTCATTGATTTAATACCTATACATACATAATATGGATTTTTCTGCTTCCGGTTCTGGATGACTCAACAAGTGAGTGCCTGAAACAACTTATTCAATTATTTTGTTGGAGAGTGAAAAATGATAGAACAGAATAAATAAGGTAATGAGGTTTCATATATCACAGTAATATTTCATATTTCACAGTAATTTTATCACACGTGGAAACAAGTGAAAGGACTGACAAAATGTAGATATACATATGTGTTAATTTATTCTACTCGAATTAGGTTTTCTTCAAACTCTTACTATTAGAGCAGAGCTGCTAAGAGAGTAACTCAATTGATCATATTCGTGATTTAATTTCTTATTTCCTTCGTGAGTTTTTGCTCCTATGTATGTTGTAATGATAGGATTTATGGCAACAAAAGAAATTCATTAATTTGTTATTAAAATCTATTTCTACCATGATGTTAGTCTCGTTTGTCGATGACCTATATTTTGAGTCCATTATCTTCTGGGAGGATAAGACAAAATGATTTTGTTTTATAAAGGCATCGTTTCACTTTTCTGTTTCATTTGATTTGTGTTGAGATAAAAACGAAACAAAATTTTGAACAAAAACTTCCAAATATTTAAAGCGCCAGGCGTAAACAAAAAACAACACCATAATTTTGTTTCTGAAAAAAAAAGTTCCAACCATCGACAACAAAACATGATGTTTTTCTGGTTTGTTTTTTTTTTTTCTGTTTTGTCGTGTGCAGTGTGGATTGCATCGTAAAGGCGTGTGTAATAATTGACAATGACGCTGGCTGGTTTAAAACAAAATGTTTTCGTTTGGTGTGCATGGGCCGTATGCAAAGTCATGTATCTTTGACAACTAATCAGAAAAACAAAAACATGATTTTTTGATTCGTTTATTTGGTTTGTTTCGGTTCATATGTATATGAATCAATGGATTCTTGTTTCATAAGACAGAAAAACACATTTTGACTAATTAGGCGTTATTTCAGCCTTACACGAAATCGCTACAAACAGCGAGGAAGCTCTTAGACATCACTCAAGGCGAGTAGAAGGGAACATACACGACATGTCGTAAGCTGCCAAGTGGATTTTAAACAACATCAACATAAAATTGTGCTATTTCTTGCTAAAGAGAGCGCTCAAATGAGAGTAAAACATTTCCCCTCATTACCAGTTTTGGTCCGAGAAATTTCTTCTGGCTATTTCTTACTGGGTATTTCTTACCAGGATGACGTATGTTAGATGACAGCATTTTGTCGGTTGAGTTCAAATAACAAGGTTGCCCAAGTGTTATTTTTGTTATAGTTTTACTTTTGGAACATGGGCATGTTTTTTATTACTTTATTAATCTTTTAACTGACCAAATAATTTTTATAAAATATAAATCATTTAGCAAAACTGTTTCTGAGGAATAAAATATTAAATTAAATATTACATATTTCTTGCATGTTTTAGTGTTTTTGAAGAAAAAAACACACTTTTTTAATGTAGGCATAATCAAAAAATTTGTGTTTTGTTTTTATATTAATAAACTTGGGATTAGTACGTTTAATTTTTTTAAACATTTACTTACTTGTGTTGTGATTCTTGAAAATGTTGATCAAGATTTATCATTGATCTACGGCAACCCTTGCCGAGTATAATTGTGACGTTTGGCCCGAATTAGTCCAAAGAAGTGTGAAAACCATTTCCGAAATTTTTACAGTTTTCCTGCTCTCTGAGAGCATTTCACCCCCACTCCTCAAAATTTGACATTTAGCCAGATTTAGTGCGAAAAATCTCAGGAACAGACTTATTAATGTTGTCTCCTTTTTCAAGTTTCAGAAAGTAATAAAGTAGGCAAGAATAATATTTTCATTTTTTATATGTAGATTTGTTTTTTTTTTTTCTCGAAAATTGTAATGTGAATGGGCCACCACACACTGGTTCAATTTTGAACGAGACTTTCTGCTTACTAACTTTTGCTTCAATCGCACACGGAATGAAGAAGAATGAAGCTGGGAGAACATTTTGTGTACATGAAACCGTTGTATTTGTATGCGTATTTTTTGTTTCAATTTTAAAATTCGAACTATACAAAAATCCTTTGCATTTAAAAAAATAAAAATTAAGTGTTCATGACAACCGATTGTTTTTTTTCGCCTAGAAACAAAAAACTTGTGTGTATTAATAGTTAAACTTTCTTATTCCACTCGAATTAAGGAAGAACATTTTGTCCGTTTCATTCCGAACTCTTCACCTCTCTCGCCAACAAACTTCGATCTCCCAAGGCTCAATTGATGGCCCAATAAGTCTAAGGCCTTGGATTTTTCAAGTTTATGGAAAACGCCAACAAATAAACGGGAGGACACTAAATGTTTTGGGTGAAACTCAAAAATAGATTGGAACTGCAACCAAGTTCAACAAAACCTATTGACTGAAATTGTGACTGAAAGACTGGAGGTCAAAGAATACAAAGGCTGCGTAATTACTGTTCAAACATGTACTATGTAATGGGAAATATTTTTGAAAGTTTTTACTTTTTTCTTCGAAATAAATAACTTTCGCATACAAACAAAAATTTTAAATTTGTATAGATATTGAAACAATTCTTTATACAAATTTTTTACTAAGTCCACCAACATTTTATGCAAAAGTTCGAATGCACCTCGTTCCTCCATGACATCCCAGTGCTATTGACCAGAGCCACCTGGCCGCACTGAGGTATTCTAAACATTGATGAATGATGACATCTGTTCTGAACCTTGAATCTGTCAATCTGTCATTATCATCTATTTCTTTGCATTTTGGCAAAAAGAAAACAGTGGATGAATAAAGGGAATTTGTGTTGATGCATCTCCAAACTCGATGTGCCGATAACACACCAATCCATTGAATTTCACTTGGTCATATTGAGTAAATATATTTATTCAATTCGTCGATCACAGAACAAAACACTCGATTTTAAAGTGAAAAATCGCTTCGTATCAATATTGTCAATCAATATTAGGTACTCTTCAGCTGTCAAACGTGAGTCTGAGACTGTTACGCCATCTGTTGGCTATTTTATTCAGAGTCAAAATTATCCGATTGTCAATTCCGTTGGGTTTGTCATTCCTAAAAATCAATATTTTCCCCTTCCCATACAAAATGAAAATTCCAGATATCGCCATCATCCAACCCTGAAAGTATGCCATTTCGGGTTTTTACGATTGTTCGACTTTTACGGTAGAAAGTTAAAATTTTCAGCTCCGTATTGTGTTTACCTGGTTCAATACGAATCTAATGAAAAATCCCCATTCAAATCGGATAATGTTCAGCCGAGTTATTTGCGTAAAAAAAAATTAGTTTTGCATATTCAGCCTTATTTTGAGATTCAAAAGAATAGCTATGTATTTCGATACAATATATCTATTCATTCGAATGAACTTTGCATATTTTGAGAATCGAAGGAATAATATTCAGTGTCGAATGAATGCACAAAATAAACATTAATGAATTACATTACATTACATTTTTGAAATCAGCTCTTAGACATTTACTGACATTTCTATTAAATTTAGTGTGACCAAGCTGGTTTTTTTTTCGAAGATTTTTGTTTTTATAAAAATGATGGTCAAAATAATGCGTTATCATTTAAGAAAAATTAAGTAAAGATAAGTTATGTAAGGTTATCTATTTAAACAACATCAATACAAACTGAAAGTTTAAAATTTGAGAGCATTTAGAAAACAGTATGGTACCTTACCTTACGCCTCCACACGCAATAGTTCATTTCTAATTTCATGAAAGAAATTAATTCATGAAAACAATTTCAGTTTTTTTTTCTTACCATCTCTGTGGCAATAAATGAAGAAATAATTTGACATCTCATGTCAGTTCAAATGACAGTCGGCCAATTTTTACCTTTACATGTAGGGTTAGGAGTTTGAATTGGAGTTCCAGGCGGGGAATTTCGTCTGTCTCTATTAAGTTTTATATATTGTAGAATTTATATAAAGGGTTTTCCAATAAGAGGTGTTATTTTGAATAGCCCGCTATTTCGGTAGCTGTCACTTTTGAAGCTGTCATTTTTTAACATTTGACAAGTAGAAACTACGCCATTAATACACGTTTCAACAACGCATTGAAATTATTAAAATTCACTATAAAAATGGTGAAAATTTGGCAGAGACGGTTCGTAAAACTAAAACATTTTTGGGTCGTCGTGAAGCACCTTGTCGGACCGCAATACAGAAATTGGTGGACAAATTAGAGCTGTTGGGACAAGTTAGTGATGTGAAGAATAAAACCCGTGCACGTCGCTCAAGAACAACTGAGAATATTGCTGTTGTAGCCCAAAGTGTTGAAGAAAACCCAGGTTTGTCCATTCCTCGTCGTTCTTTGGAATTAGGCATTCCACAAACGTTATTACACCGTATTTTGCATAGAGACTCGGGTCTTAAGGCTTATAAAGTTCAGTTAACACAAGAACTCAAGCCGGCTGATCATCAACAACGTCGTGTCTTTGCTGATTGGGTCCTTGAAATGCATGAAAATGATTCGGAATTTCATCGAAAAAATCATCTTGACTGATGAGGCCCATTTCCACCTCGGAGGCTACGTCAACAAGCAAAACTGTCGCATCTGGGGCTCGGAAAACCCAAGAGTTATTGTTGAAAAGCCTCTCCATCCTCAACGCGTGACTGTTTGGTGCGGTTTATGGTCCGGCGGGGTCATTGGACCTTACTTTTTAGAAAATGAGGCTGGAGCAACAGTTACGGTCAATGGATTGCGCTATCGAGAGATGATTAATGGTTTTTTATGGCCGGAATTGGATGGTATTGATCTAGACAACGTTTACTTTCACCAACCAAACCATCGATCTTTTACGGGAAAAGTTTCCGGACCGTGTTATCTCTCGAAGAGCTGATCACAATTGGCCACCGAGATCTTGTGATTTAACACCTTGCGACTTCTTTCTTTGGGGCCACGTGAAAGATAAGGTCTACGCCAACAGCCCAGCGTCGATTCAAGACCTCAAAGATGGAATTCGTGAGGCTATAGAGGACATAGGGCAGCCACTTTGCGATTTGGTTATGGAAAATTTCATGAAAATGATATGGTCCTGTAAGCGTGGTCGTGGCGGCCATAAAAAGGCGTGGCGGCTGAATAAAGATAGAAATAAAAACTGCTAGAGGAGGCGCAGAGTAAAACTTTTGAATAGTTAAGTACTAGATTTTTTTTTTGGCTTGGCTTTCATGTCAATTTATTTGTGTTTAAAATTGATTAATAAAAAAATATGCAACTTCAAAGTCTCTCTTTACTTTATACACACCTGGTCACACTTTTCAATTTTCAACAAAACAAAAAAAAAATTAAATCCCTCGCCGGTATCTTTTTGTTAATTTTCAAGCAAAAAACAGATGGTAATTGTTTTATTTATAAGAAGTGAATACGGCGGAGAAGAGCAGATACCAGAAGGATAATGGCCGAATCAATACATTCGAGATTGAAAATCCCTTGGCCATCTCCGGATTTTCTTCCATTATTCTGATAAGAACTTCTTTCTGCTCACGGTTGGTCCAATTGGAATGTGGCCTTTAATTAAAACGCCAACAAATAATTCATAAAACTATTTCATTTTCTTTATTTTTCAACAAAAATATTTTTGAGCTTAAATGTTTTTGTTAATCCAAATGACTTTTTTTTCGAATGATTAGAAAGTCAAAGTTTGCTTAGTTTTCAACAAAAAATGAACTGTCGATTGATAAAGTGAACTTTTGAATCGTTTGTAACTAAAAATACCAATTATTCGAATTCGACTTTCTTTCGCATGAAAGCGAATTTCAAAATAAAGCTGAATATTTGAATTTATTGATTGTTTCCATCATCTTTTAGATGAACTTTTAATTTTAAGCATTCTGTTTCGATATATACAATACATATGTATACCATTTTTATTTCTATTTTATTTCAATCTTAATGATTAGTTAACAAGTTTGTCAAACGAGTCTCGATTACGCTATCAAATAAATTAAATTATGCGGGTAGTTAATTCCTTTAAATATCATATACGAAACCCAAGCATTTATCTTTGCAATGTTTGCTTTAGATTAATATTATTATTATTTGTTTTTTAGTATACCTTCATATATTATAAATACCTACATATTTGTCAACATTGAAAAGGGCTACGTAAGACCATTTACTGAGGGAGGTGGCCTATATCCACAAAATTTCTCACAAACACTTCCCTTTATCAAACTCTACTAAAACTTTCAAACTTGCCAGCCTGTGCTTCGAATAGAAATTTCATTCAAAGATATTAATAAGAGGTGCGTGTACCTGCCTAAAAAGATAAACAATAAACATTGGATGGAGATATCCATTTTTTGTTGTTGTTTTTTTTTGTTTGACAAATATTTACTGAAAGAGTCCTTATACAAGTCAACAACGGGTCATGTTATGATGGAGAGATGTATCAGGTTTTTCCTTAAGCTTCAATCAATAGTTTGTAAGTTGTAAATGATGTTTGCTCTGGACTAACAGCTTTTTTTTTTTGTTGTCAATATTTACTGTAAAACGCCTATAGAAAACTTTATTTAAGCGTTTCAGTTATTTTTTATTTAATAAATACAAGAAGTTGGATAGTGTTTAGTGAAATAAAGGGAGTTTTTTTTTTAGAGATATAGAACTTTGAAATTAAATTAAACAAAGATGATTCTCTTAAATTGACATGAAATTTACTTTTTTCGAAAGATAATCTTCTGGCATTATAATTTAAATATGATTTCTGGCATATGACCGCCATTTTCGATGACTTTTTCCAACATTTGTGGCCGTATATCGGCAATAACGCGGCGAATTTTGTCGTCCAAGTGATCAATTGTTTTGGGTTAATCGGCGTAGACTAGCACCTTCACATATCCCTACAGAAAAAAAAGTCAAAATAGCGGGGTTAAATCGTACGATCTTGTTGGCCAATTCACGGGTCCGTAACGTGAAATTATGCGGTTACCAAATGTTTCCTTCAATAAATCAATTGTGGCACGAGCTGTGTGACATGTTGCGCCGGCCGTCTTGTTGAAACCACAGCTCCTGCACATCATTGTTGTTCAATTGATAAACGAAAAAGTCAGTAATCATGGCTATATAGCGGTCACCATTGACTGTAACGTTCTGGCCAGCATCGTTTTTAAAGAAGTACGGACCAATAATTATTCCACCAAACCATAAAGCACACCAAACAGTCAGTTTTTGTGGATGTAACGGTGTCTCAACATACACTTGAGGTTTATCATCACTCCAAATATGGTAGTTTTGTTTATTGACGTATCCATTCAACCAAAAGTGAGCTTCATCGCTGAACAAAATTCGCTTATGAAAATTTGGATCAACGGCAATCGTGCGTTTTGGGCCCATTTGGGAACAATTTGGAAGCGTTGTTCAGGCGTCAGACTATTCATGTTGAAATGCCAAACCAAATTAAAAATAAATCACTTGACAGCTGACAAGACGCCAGTTAAAATAGTGTTGCCAACTTAAAGTTCTATACCTCTAGAAAAAAACACCCTTTATATAAATAAAATGAATAAATTTGGTAGCGTGATAGCTCGTAACTTATAAATTCCTTTTTATTCTGGTTTTTAATCCGATATCAAAGTAGCTACAGGTGAGGCATCCTAAAACAAGTCATTGTTCAAGCGAAGACAAGTTCTACAAAGTGTTCGACTGTCACCAGAAATGGTTTTCCGAGCTGGCTCCTCTTCGCCAAAACACGAGCTAAGGCTTAATATGCACTTGCGATTTTTAGTCGATGCGTTCATTCAACTTATGTGTTCTATTTTTTGCGAGTGAATAATCGAGAAGTGCGATCCTGGCCTTAGTGTCTAGACTACAACAGTCTATATACGAAGTTTTCTTGCCATTATTAACTGGTTGGTTAATGGGTTGATGTGTCTCCAGACAACCTCCCTCCCCTCCCCTAGTAAATAGTCCCACACATTAAAGCACACTTAATTATCATCATAATTTAAGCCAAACGCTTTGAACGCTGCAACCACCGTCCGGTTTCAATAAATTGTTTGCAAAATCAAAATTTAAGCTAAAAACTTTCTTCAAAAATTTGTTTAAATTCCATATTTAAATTCATTTTATTTGGATTTAATTTATTTCATCCTTATATAACTTTCATTGTTCGCATGATAATCCATAATCCAATTTAGGCCAATCATGCTGCCACTTCCTGAAGTTGATATTCTTGTCTTGAGTGCATTTACATCAAAACTCAAAAGTTGATTTCAGTGCGTGTAAAACCAAAAAGCTAAAGTCCTTACGTGTGTCAAATAAACTAGCTCATGTATGCCTTCTATGTTCTTCTTCTTATTATATAAAAATGGATGAATACCTATGTTATGTTTATGGACTATGGAACCCCCATAGCGATTGAGCTCAAAATTTCAGGAAATCGTATAGGTGGAATTCTGAGGGAGCAACAAACAAGGTGCAGCAGTGCATGAATTTTCGGATTAATTTATTCAGAAAACAAAGGCCGATTTTAAAAATTCTTTTTTGGTTTAAAAGGTTATACTTAAAAGATGGCTTTAGGGATAAATTATTTTTGAAAGTTATACGGTGAAATGGAAAAAAAGCCAAAAAAATGGTATCTGATTCGTGTTTTAAAGGCGACATTTTGGGAATGTACTTAGAAGATGGCTTAAGAGTTACTGATTTTTCCAAAAAATGTATCTATTTGTAGGGTGAAATCGGCTAAAATCGAAGAATGATATACGATTTTAAAAATTATTTCTGTTGGTTTTTTAAATCAAAAATGCCTTTAATATTTTTTTGAAACTTAGCTGAGAATTACGTGAAATAGTTTCAACTGTGGAATTCAAGAAAGCGAACAAAAATGAAAATGCCAAGTTTTAAAGAACTAAATGTTTCCAATCCGATTATTAGAACTCAAGATTTAAGGTAGGTTAATAGGTAGAAATGGACCAGACTAGCTCGCTGACGAATAAGAAATGGGTTTGTGGGAATACCCTCTAGTGGAACAACCATCTTACGCCCCAAGTCACACAGCTAAATGTCAGACTAGGCACTTAACTGTCAGAACCATCAGAGATGCATACGGTTTATCTCTCAGGGCGTATTTATAAAAGTAAACTCATAAAGGGAGATGACACAGACACTCGACCAAGAAGGTACACCATCATCGCTGTTTTGTTGGCTGGCACTGAAGCGGAATCCAACCAACATTACCTGAGCATTTATAGGCACTTTACTTTCCGATTCCCCTTAAAAGATCCGAAGTCCGCTTGGTAGCGGTCAAAAGAAATTAGAACGACGTTACTGTAGAAAAATTACCGAAATTCTTCTCAGAGCCATTTCGTCGCGTCTAGAAAAGAGATCGAGTCTTTGATCTTCAGTTCTCAAAATTCGTCAAAGCCGTCAAAGCAAGCTTTTCCAAGTGATTGTACCCTAATACTGGCTATAGTGCAGGGGATTTACAGACCAAGTGAATTAATGTTTCAATTTACTGCTGGTTCGCACAGCTCCGATTGTGGGTGTTGTAAGAAATACCCAGTTTCGCCGCATGCTCTCCTATTGGCTGCAGTGCCTGGTGTATGTTGCAACGACCCTGGTGATGTTTCGCCTTGGTCTGCTTCTTTTCGGGATTTATTATAGGTGGGCCACATATTTCTAGATATAGCACAGCTGACTTAAGACTTAAACACAACAGTGTTGCCAGATGAAAAAAAAATCGCCCCACAGAAAAATTTAGAAACCCCCCAGATTACCACATTTTAACAAAAAAAAACCCTGAATCACAGCTCATAAATTTTAAATTAATTACTTCACTGTAGAACGGTAGCTACAATAAAAAAAAAAAAACATTTGTAAAGAACGTACTAAGTAAAAAAAAAATTTATTGAGGGTTTTCTTCACAATGTCTGAGTAACGTTCTCGACACTCAAAATAACAACAAATTAAATCCTCCCAGTAAAATCTAAGCGTTTCACAATTTTTGGAAATAATAAATGTATAATTCAATAAGATGTTCCAGTTTTCCACACAAAATAGTTTTGACTGATTGTATTGTGAAAAGAAGTCTTCTCTGGAGCTCCACAGCTGTCATTAGAATTTCGGACAATTCCGATGACATCTAACTTTTTATGACAGCTGGCCAATCAGAAGCCCCAAAAATTAAGAAATCTGAAAAATCAGATGAGCGTTGAACGCGCCTATTGTGAAACGTAAGTTAGGTTGATAATTGACTTCTAAATTCCAAGCCATCAGACATTGTGAAACAAGCCCTTAATGTAATAAATATATACGAATAAAAAATAAATATGAAAATTAAAATATTACAAAAAATTGTTTGCACTTCATCAAAAAAGTTCTAATACGTGATCGTCATCTCGTTTTGGCTGTCGCGTGCGTCGGTTTGATACATCTTCTCACTTGTGAAAGTTTTCAGCACTTCTTCTGTTCTCGTAAAATTGTGGCATTCAGAATGTAAAGAATATCTAACTCGTAGACTACTGTCAGCTGTTTCAATACCCATACGATTCCTCAACCTTTTAGCTCTAAATGAATCCACCCAGATTTCACCTTAAACATCTCATCCCCCCAGATTTCACCTCAAACATCTCATCCCCCCAGATTACCCCCCAATGACAGAAAAAGCCCTTTATCTTGTGGGAAAACCCCTTAACTGGCAACCATGAAACACAATCTTTGTCGTGCATTTTTTTTTAAAAATGGCGAGTGGGAATGGAAAGATTTATTAGATAAACTCTATTTCCACTCACAATCTGTTGAATGAAAAGTTCTTAATTTCACACTAATAATGTTCTTGTGGAATTCTTATCGACATTTAATTTTTTCTAGAATTATTGTTTTATATGAAACCAATAAAGTGTCCTGTCAAATACATACAAAATGAGAAGGAAAAAAACTTAACACAATTTTTTTTTTTTTTTTTGCTAACCACGTTTTCCTGTGGACTTAGAAGTTCCTTAGGAATCTTTAAACAAGATTTCACTGAGTAATGTTATAATGGAGAAGTTTTCTTCGTGTTTCACTTCACGGCTGGTTTTGAGAGCGTGTAAATGCCAGAAGTTAAAAGTTCTATAGGTATGGGGGGATTTTCTGCAAGGAAAATATACATATATCACCCACCATAGTACTGGGTCGGGCCAGGATCTCACCACTTTCCCTTCTGTTTTTAAACATGACACAGGATGACTGAAGGATATACACGAAGGAAGTTGTTGGGCAAAATAAAGTTTTTGCTCTTGTTGTATTTCAAACAAGGTTCCGTCCGTCGGCGGCGTCGGTTGTCAATCGTCGCGTCAGTCGTCGCTCAAAGTTTAAGAAGTATGGTATTCAAGTTTTAAGAATTTATCAAATTCATACAACTATGTATGTATGTATGTGTAAATTTTGTCAACGAAGTAAAATAGTATAGGAGATAACAACAAGAAAACAAACATCAACTTCGCTATACCCAAATCCAATCTATCCGTATCTATATATTTATTACTAAGACTGAAACCGTTTTTTTTTTTTCGAAAAACATATGCGATGAGGGATTTAATGCCACAGCGCCAGCGATGCCATGATGTTCGGAGCTGTTTTGCTTGGGATCGGGAAATTGGGATGTATGTATACAAAACCTACTTCGGGCTAATTGAATAATTTGTCTCGTGAAATGATGATGGATGAGCTGAACATGTTGAATTATTCACAAAGCTCTGATGGCTGATGCCATGGCAAAGAAGGCACCAATATGTATAGACATACATGCATATTTATAAGATTTGGACTGATAGGCATTTAAGGCTAAAGGCGAAGGATACCAATTTACTTATTATTATTTAAGGCATATAAAATTAATTGGCAGCAATGTGAGTTCTCTCTTAATGTTGTTATATAATTATTGTGGCGTGGCAAAACGCTTCAAGTGTAAATATAAGTAGTGCGGGAGATATATACATAACATCGTCAGAGAAGTTGCAATATAATTAATTATTATGTTAATTTGAATAAATTAATTGTGTACAATGATAGTTTTTCAAGCAGGTCTTTTGGAAGGATGATGTAAGAATTTGAATTGAAACTTGATGTTGTTTGCAGAATCTCTAGATTCTTTTTATTGCAGGTGTCATACAAGGCCATATATTAATTTAGGAGAGAGAGAGATAGAGATAGAGATAGAGATAGAGATAGAGAGAGAACGAGAGATAGAGATAGAGATAGAGATAGAGATAGAGATAGAGATAGAGATAGAGATAGAGATAGAGATAGAGATAGAGATAGAAATAGAGATAGAGATAAAAATAGAGAGAGAGATAGAGAGAGAGAGAGAGAGAGAGAGAGAGGAGTGGGAAGAGGCTATTTTGAACACAACATTAAGTTTTTGATAGGTAGGGTAACACCAGGAGTAGGTAAATAATTGAGTTTGACACGACACGAGACGAGCAAAATCTTGGTCTAGTCTTGTGTGGTATTTCCGAGAAGAGACCGATTCCAACTCCAAAAGTATCAAAGACGGGACCATTAGGAAAAACTACCAAGAGTCTGGTTAGGTTAGTTTAACGTGGCTGCCAACCAGGAATACTTTTCCCACTTAGACCATGAGTTTATCCATCGTAATACAACTAGAATCTAGGAACTTTTCCCTTTATTCGTTGAACTACAAGGAGCTCCTTTCAAAGCGTGCGATGTCAACATTTACCACATCACTAGGATCGCATTGTAGTAGTTATCTCCGAAATGGATTTTACATCATTGGGATAGAGCAGGACAAGTACAGAGGAGGTGAGGAATCGAGTCTTCCTCTTCTTCATCCATACAGCTTCTGTAGAAATCATTTGAAAATACTCCAATCCGTGTTGCTTATGCTTGCCTATTAAACAGTGTCCGATAGTGACACCTATTACGGAGCCCATGCCTAGAGATATTAAACTCTTGGAGAGCTAAAATTCCAGCTTTGGCCATATTTGTGAATTGTTCCGCTTTAGGTTTGTTTTCTCTATAGCATCTTGCTTGACCATAAGTTTGCATGTAGCAATATGGTTATACCTATATTTACCCTATTTGGCAAAATAGTTAGTATTGTTCCAATTTTAGTGAGTTCATCAGCCCTGCAATTTCATGGAATGTCCTTATGGCCCTGCACCTTGCAGACGTGAATTTTAAACTGCTGTACCATCTCAATGAGAGATGATCGACAATTAAGGGCTGTTATAGAGTTAGAAGAGACAGAGTCCAGAAAAGATGCGGATCACGTTTTCTTAAGGACAAGACAATACTTCTTTTATCGCCAAATGTTCCGCCTGGAAGACGCTATAGTGATTGGGAAGGCGAAATGAGAGATTTAAATTCATCCTGTCTGAGTATAGGTACACACCTCCATCCACCAACCCCCTTCATCAGTTTTTGATCCGTCCATGTAGAAGTGGATTGATTCATCTTCCAGGAATGCCAAATCCTCCCAGATAGATTTGAAGGGTTTGGTGACCTGAAAGTTTTTATGGTGTAGTCAATGTCATTTGGAATTGTTCCAAATGAGTTCAGAATAATGGTGTGACCAATTTCATTATTAGTCCACTGTGAGGAAACTTTAAGATGAATGGCTGTGCTTGCAGCTAATATATCAAGAGGTGCTAAATGGAACAAAATATCCAATGCAGCTGAAGGGGCTGTACGAAGTACTCCGTCCATACAGCGGGAGGCTGAACATTGGAGCTTGTTTAGTTTTTCTCAATTTTTGATCTTAAGCGGTCCACCATAACTGTCACGCCGTATGTAAGAATCGATATGACAATCGAGGTGTATAGCCAATGAATAATGCTGGGTTTAAGACACCATTTGTTTCCTAGGGCTTTTTTGCATGAGAAGAGTGCCACTGTGGCTTTTTGACTCTTTCTTGAATATTGGGTTTCAAACTTAATTTCTTATCTAAGATTTTGCCCAAATATTTGCCTTCGTTTGAGAATTCAAGTGGAATCCCTTTGATAAATCGATTTTGTATTTCCTTTAGAAGAGGACAGTATCTGTCTTATGAGGGTCTTAACGCGCAGTCCGCAGTGATCTGCTCTTGTAAGAGTTCTTTAAAGGTGCTAAGATGCTTTCCTCTAACGGAAATAGCAACATCGTCCACATAGGTAATCACTCTGCAGCTCTCCGCTTCCAGGCTTGTCTGCAGCTCATTCACTACCAAGTTCCAAAGAAGGGCGGAGATAGAACACCGCCTTCTGCAATACCTCTACTGACTGATCTTCTTGCAGAAAAGCCACCCAGTTTTGAATTAATAATTCTGCTGGTCAGCGTTTGATTAATTAACTCACCAAGAAAAACATCTACTTTCAGGCATGCGGTTGCAGGTGTTTCGACGTTATTAAAGGTACCTTCTATGTCTAAGAATGGTTGTACCCCTTATGGTGGAGGGAGTATTTGATTGTTCTAATCAGTGTGTGTAGAACTGTGTCCACCGATTTCCCTTTGCAGTAAGCATGTTGAGCCGTAGACAGAAACCTCAAATCAATGCTTCTTATAAGATGGATATCAATCAGTCGTTCAAAAGTCTTAAGAAGGAATGACGATAGACTGATTGGTCTCAGATCTTTTGGGTTTACATGAGAACATTTGCCAGCTTTGGGTATAAATACAACTTTAACCTTCTTCCATGACAAGGGAATGTCGAGTAAGTTTAAACAGCTATTGACAACTACTACTTAGGTCCTCAGACCTGTTAAGTCCGTGGGGGACCCCTAGTGGGGCATAGGGCCTCGACTACGCCTACGCGCCATCGTGTGCGGTTTCCAGAGATGTGTTTCAGCTCCCTCCAACTCTTGCCTAGTTGCGCTGATTCCTCCTCGACTGTTCTACGCCATGTGCTTCTCGGCCGCCCAGCTCTTCGTCCTTCTTGTGTGAGCGGATTCCACTGCATTGCTTGCGTTGCAATACAGTCGTTGCCTTTTCGAAGCGTATGTCCAATCCACTGCCACTTTCGACGTCGTATAATAGAGTCGATAGGTTCCTGGCCCGTTCTCCTAAGGAGCTCTTCGTTGGAAATACGATTGGGCCAGAAAATCCTAAGTATGTTTCGTAGACATCTATTAACGAACGTTTGCAGCTTCTTAGTGACAGCTGCTGTAACCTTCCAGGTGCTGCATCCATAAAGCAGTACGGATTCTACATTGGAGCGGAACAGTCGTAGCTTGGTCCTCAAACTGAGAGAGTTATTCCTCCATATATTTTTTAACATACCGAAAGCAGCCTTTGCTTTCCCGATACGGCTGCTGATGTCTTGTTCGATACCGCCTTCGGTAGAGATGATACTTCCAAGATATTGGAAGTTCTGAACTTTCTCTACCGGCTGCTGGGAGATATTTATAAGAGAGGATGTCTGGGTTCCGAGGCTCATCATTTTTGTTTTGCCGATGTTGATGTTTAGCCCCACGATTTCTGCTTCTCTCTCCACCCTTGTTGCCATTTGATGGAGATCCATGATCCTATGAGAGAGCAAACATACGTCGTCCGCATAATCAAGATGCTTTAGGTAGGATGTCAGAGTCCATCGAATTCCTCCGTTTCCTGTCAAGGCTGCGCGTAGGACATCGCTTATCACCAACAAAAACAATATTGGCGACAGTATGCAGCCCTGTCTGACTCCGCTTTGAACTTCAAACTCTTCTGACAACCTACCTTCGTGCAGAACGTGACATTTGGAACCTTCATAAGTTGCTTTAATAATAGCAATTAATTTATCTGGGATACCCCTCCTGCGTAAAGCACACCAGATAAATTCTCTGTTAACGCTGTCGAAAGCCTTCTCAAAATCGATGAACAGCAGGTGAAGTGGTGACCGATATTCAGCGCACTGCTCAATTATGATCCTCAAGGTGTTGATATGATCAATACATGAGGATCCAGCACGGAATCCTGCTTGTTCGGCATCGAGTGTCGCTTCAAGATGTTCTTTTATGCTATTGACAAGCTTCTCCAAAATTGGTAGAACAATGTCAAGGTTCATTTGGAGTTCGGCTGGTATTACCTATGCCGTATGGTCCTGCGGACTTGTATGGTTCAAAGCTGTTGATTGCCAGTTGTAGCTTGTCTCTTGTAATGAGATCATGTGGATAAGTTAAATTATTTGTGGACCTGAAATGGTAAGGGCTATTAACAGTTTGAGAGCTACCTGATGGGGTGTGAGTATCTAGTAGCAGATCTAGCCATTCCTGGCAAGAAATTGTCCATGAGCCGTCTGCTTTTTTCAGGCAGCTGCACATGACTGGACTAGTTGAGTGAATTTTTCGTAATCTAGATGCTTCTGAGGTTCCTTCTTTTTTGTCACAGAAGGTCCTCAACCATCGATCATCCCCCCTTACTCATCTTAGGTATTAGTTTTGAGTTAGTTTAAGTTCTTAGTTTTAAGTTATATTAAACAAGCTTGGGGTATTTTCCCCCACCAAAATTAGAACAAATCATCGGCTCTGCCTTGCCTAAAGCTAGAAGGGACATTTACTACCAAAACTGTAGATACCTACCTATACATAATTAAAATCATGCCATTAGCAATCCTTCAATTCTTTAAATTGCACTCATATTTCAATTAACAATTTTATAGTTATGTGATGTATCAATAATTGGATCCAAGCTGAACTCATCCTGATTACAATAACCATCCGAAAGTTTCCTATAGTTCTCCGAAGGAAATAAAATGATTTCAAATTAAATTTTAATTCATTTAATTCAGCTTTATTGATTGTTCCTTCAAATTTATTTAATTTACATAATATATTAGGGTAAAATAGGGTGAAATAGTGCGTCGAGGTCGAAGGCACACTTTAATTGGTCGTACATTTATTAATCAATCAATATTTTTAAGTCCACTTAATTTTTTTATACATATAAAAAAGAAGTAGACAATTTTTATTTATAAAAGCGGGTGAAATGGGATCACAAGAGATATGGCACCCTTTCAATAGGTAAAACTGAATTCCTTCTTTTTAAATTAATATCATCAAATATTACCTAAGTTCTCAATGGGTGCAATTGAAATCGAGATAAAGCGTTGCAAACTTCTAAACTGTAACCGAAAAGAAATCAATAGTGATTTAATAAAAAAAAAACAAATTTTCTGGGAAGTGTACAATCTGACCCACTAATACCCTATACCTATTTCTCCAAAATAAAAAAAAATTCAATTTCGATTTGGAGTTCAATTAAAAGTGATTTTAAAGCTTTCGGTTCAATGGTTCATGAGGGATCATTAAAAATAACAAAAAACTAAAATAAAACTTAAACTTATAAACTTTCAACAGAGGTACAGAAGGTATCTCCAGAAAATGCAAATAAGTTTCTTTTCTTTTCTGTTTTTTTTTTTTTTTGTTTTCCATTGAAGAGGAAGAAAACAAATCACAATGGAGAACTTGAAACTATTATCCTTTGGCTCTGCTGCCCCGATCTAACCTGGCGTGGCATGGCGATGGCGATGGCATTGGCGTTGGCGTGGTGTGGCTGTCTGCAAAGAGTGTCCACAATATTACGACCGTTCCTTTGCGCGTGGAGGAAACAGGCTGAAGGAGTGAATAAAATAAATTGAGTATTGCTTTTGCAAGTTTTAAATTGCAATAATTGCTGTTGCATTGCTTTGGTCCTGCCATGGAAGGGCCAGAGAAGTACCTATAGTTTTCTTAATTGTAGTTGAGATTTTGTTTAGTTCTTTGTGTGTATTCCCCGAGGATTATGAGGATTTTCTAGGATAGTATATATAAAATGGCGAAGATGCAGTGACTTGGGATAACAACATTTCCTCAATTCATTTTAAATTTATTTTAGTTAAGAAATCCATCCATCAGGAAGCGAGACCTGTCCCTTGTTCCTTGTTGCATTGCCATCGCGCCAACACAGCAGGCAACAGTTTATGTGAACGAAAGAACGATACAGATTTGTAGTTCGTTTATTTTCAAGTAATTTAGTTATCCTTTCAGATAGTCTTCTTGTAATGATTGGATGATGAGGGGGGATGGGGGGAGGGGGGATTGGAATTGTTACGGGAGTATAAATTTAACACAAACTTTCAATTACAAGAGGTATATGTACGTACAGGTGACTGGGGGAGAGTTCACAATGCCTCTATGGGCATTGAGCATTATTGAAATTTTTTGTATAAAAATTGAGTATATCTTCTTGAAAGAAACTTTAATAGCTTTTATATTCTGCAAATGACAATGACAAACAGTTTAGTTTTTTTTTTTTAAATTGTTAGGAAGCTTTTTTATACAGGGTGATTTGCATATTGCATAAGGTGTGACAAAAAGCTAGAGCGTGTAAATTGGGTTGAGACAAGAAAAAAATCGAATTGGAGGGGGTCCATTCCCCCCTTTTAGCAATGAGAGGGAAATTTTCTAAGAAAATTACTTAAAACAGAAGAAAATTCCCATCATTTCAACGAGAGGTGCTTTTTTATGAGAGGATGTGTCATTGTTTATAGCTAGAATATCCTGGTAAACGATACCCAGACAAAGGATAGTCCAAATCACACTAACCACACCTAGCAAAGGTGCTACTTTGTTGCCGAATGCTTTTAAAATCATAAGAATTCGTAACACGTTAAATAAGAAATAATACATACATATACAAATTATTGAATTTTCTTATCTCATTTTCTAAAGTGTCTATAGGGCCTTTTCTTTATTCCTTAGATAGCCCATAGAAGATATCAGTTGTATATCGAAACCATTTATCTAATTCAATTATTCTGAAACACTTAATAGCCTTTTGCCTTGCAGCTTGTTGACAGCCTTAGACAAAAGATATAAATTGTCTCTTTCCTCGGCGGCAATTTAACTGGCCTCTTTTTAGCTTTACCCAAGCAAGACCTAAACTTTCAAGGACTTATGTTTGTCTCAGAGTTACTTTACTCCTCTGCCAGAGTCTGATGCAGACTCTCACATCGAACGTGCATGCACCTAATCTCTAAAAGAACCGATAAAATACATTTCCAATTTATATTTATCCATCCAATAATCCAATGGATAGCGTTAGACGCGGAGAAAAGGGAAGAGATCACATCATCAATTATCATATCGAGTATAGATATATGTAGGTATCTAATTCAAAGGACCAAACTATGCACATATATGTGTATGGTCCTGTTGTGAGTGCTCTGAATCCTATCTTACATTCACTATACGCCATGCCATACCTAATTTGCTCACGATCTCCTCTTAGGGATAAATAAGAGATGTAGATGGATGCCAAGTAGGTATACCATAAAAGCTACCAATACCTATTACACTTAACTACCCAATTGGCCAAAAACCCATGTTTAACTAAATAACAGTATTCGCAAAACTATTTTGGCCTATTGATTTATTTGTTCTAAGGGCAAAGACAAAGGCTAATATATCATATGAACCTCTTCCTTTGCCAACACAGAACATTTATACATTCGCTCTCGTAGACAAAATCCGAAGAGCTTCAAGCTTCAACTTAACAAAGATTCACAAGTAGCTCTGGGTTGGATTGAGGAACGGCGCTCAATTTTCTTCTTCAGCAGTATCGAACGGTTAACAGGGTGTTTTAGAGCCAAGGACATACAAAATATTTACCTAAAAGTGGTTTTTGGGTTAGATGGACAGGGAAAGAAAGAAAGAAAGAAAGAAAGAAAGAAAGAAAGAAAGAAAGAAAGAAAGAAAGAAAGAAAGAAAGAAAGAATAGGAATAAGAAGAAGAAATAGTAGAAAAGAAGATACAGAAGAAAAGGAAGAAGAAGAACAATATAATTTACAAGAAGAAGAAGGAGAAAATGTAGAAAAAGAAGACAAGAAAAAGTAGAAGAAATATGTTAACAAGGAAAATGTTATTTACAAGAAGAAGAAGCAAAAGAAAAAAATGAGAAGAAGCAAAAGAAGAATAACAAAGAGAAATTAAAAAAAGAAGAAGAAATATATAAAGAAGAGGAATGTGATATGCAATAAAAAAAAGAAGCAGTAAAAGAAAAAATGTAATTTACAAAAAGAAGAAGGAGAAAAGGATGACAAGTAAAAGAATAGAAAAATTATAAGAAATTTGTAAAGAGTCTTGTAGATTACAAGAAGAAGACGAAGATGAATATGATTTACAAGAATAAGAAGAAGAAATTGAAGAAGAAGCAGAATACGAAACAGAAGAAAAGTTTAAAAAAAAGAGAAAAAATATATGAAGAAGAAGAATGTGATCTACAGGAAAAAGAAGAATCAGAAGTAGAAGATCAAAATTTAAATATAAATAGAAGAAGAAGAATAAATATATGAAGGTAAGAAATGTGATTTACAGGAAAAAGAAGAAGCAGAAGAAGAAGAAACACATTTAAATACAAATAGAAGAAGAAAAATAAATACATTACGAATAGAAATGTGATTTACAAGAAGAAGAATAAAGAAGTATCAGAACCGCCTTAAACTGGAATCCTAAGCTTCCAATACATTGAAATTCAATTTGTGCCTGGGATTATCTACAATCACTACGAAACACTCTGTTTTGATACACTGTTTCAAAAATCAGCCACTATAATGGTGGCAAGAAACTTTAGGAACTTGGTCTTTCATCACGGAATATTCTCATAACTGTCGAGGACGACAGAACGCATATTGATTTTTTTTTTCTATTCCGACACCGACATGCTGCTGGATATGGGAACCCGAACCCGAACCCGTTCAACGTGCTGTTCATCGTAGTCCTGTCGTCGTCAGCACAAAAGAAAAAAACGAGTGTTGGTTGCTTTGAACTTGTTTTTTTTTTTTTTTCTTCTATATGAAGGACGGAGACTGGAGATATGTACATAAATATATGAGAGGATGCAAGGATGCGAGTGCGAGGCCACCTACCAGCAGAATCGATTAGAGTATTACACGTTATCTAATATACACACTGCGCTATATAGTTGGAACAAGAGGAAGGGCAACAGAGAGAGAGAGAGAGAGAGAGAGAGAAGGGTTACGATTCAGTGGCAATGGTCTATAGGTTTGGGGTAAGGACTAAGGACTATACGTTTACATGGCAGAGTCCTCGACTATTTTTCTTTGTTGCTTCAGTCACAGGAGGATTCTGATGTAGGTTATTGGAATTTTTTTGTTCTTACACTTTTTCTTGCTGTACGTAGACGTACAGTCCCCATGAGTGTATAAGTCTGCCATGTTTGCTTTGAAATATGAGGCGAATAACTACCGCATGTGTGTGCTTTTTATATATCTCAAGATGTTGGTTTGGAAGGATATTGATTTAGTTTTTTTTTGCATATTGTTTTGTTTCTGCTTTAACCCAAGCAATGGTAGGTATATAGTGGGGATTTTTTTCAAGAATTGATAATGGACATCTGAGCCAGAAGAAGACTAAATAAAAAAACAGCGTGCTCCACAGCATGCCAGAAGTGAAAACAGGTCTCATCTGTTTTCATTGTTTTATTTTTGAATTCTTTTGAAACTGTTTTAGTCGTGACTAAGACTTTCTTATTTGAAAATTGAAATTGATAAACTATATGCTTAGAAGCTATGCAGGTTCTTACCTAAGCTTTAATATGAATATTGTGTAATGCTCAAATATTTCTAAAGGAAAATTTTTATTTTTGGAACAAATGACTAATACCTACCTATACGCTATAGAAATTATTACATTTCAATTATTTTTGGTAGGTGTACGAAGTTTGATTAAATTCAAAGAAATTATAAATGCCAGACAGAAATAAGTTCTAATGACGAACAGTAACATTTCAAAAAAGGCTGGGTACTTGTGAAATCACGCTGTATTTAAGGTTACTTGGAAAATATGAGATAAGAGTCGTGTTTTTATTTTCCTACTCATAAGTTAAATTTTTTTTTATTTTTTAACATAAAAACCAGGAAATTACTATGAGTAATCTCTTATTATTTCTTTATTTTAGTTCAAAAATGAAGTGAATTGCAACTGATTAGATAAGAAACAAAAAATTACTTAATTATCTAATATGTTGAACGATAACCGAAATTCATTTAGGTAATTTTTTTTAAACGAAAGAAAAATCAATGCTCGACTAGGGAAATTTCCAGAAAGCTGATTTTTTACAAAAATGCTGTTCTATTTTACTTTCGATTACTTCTATGTATCTAAAAAAAAAAAATTGATTTTTGTCAGTCAAATTTCTACGTAAGCACCTCACTCTGACTCTCATAGGCACCGCCACTGCCTCTTTTAAATAAAAAACAAAATAGTGACAGAATAATGAAAAGCGCAATCGAGCCCACAAGTCATAATGTACATAAATCATTGCACTCAATTTCACTCAATGTCACTCAATAGAAATAAGATCCTGTTTTTATAAAGGGTGTTTTTTTTTTTGGAGGCATACAACTTTGTAATGGAACAAAACAAACATAATTTTTTTTTAAATTATATTTTTGAAAATTCTGTGGATCCGATTTCGAGAAAAACAAGATATTCTTTTTGGTCAAAATGTTATTTTAAGTCCTAAAAAAAATAAAAAATAATATGTGGGTGGGATGTCCAAAAAATGCTAGCTACCAAGTTTAAAGAATATCGACCCATCCGTTTAAGCTTTGACCGAACAGATAGACACCCAAACCAACAGACAATCGACAGAAAGGCGGACTTATTTGCTAGGCCCACTTTTTTCGTCTTCCCTATCATCGTAATGTCAAGATGATCAAAATCTTGAGTTCGATTTTTCTTACGAATCCATAACTTGTCATATATATAAAGTTTATAAAAGTTTAATTTAATATCGATTTTCAAAATGCCACCATTTAGACGTAACAACTTAGGTCGCAGAACTTGAAATGCTGCAAGTCAAAAATGTATACAAGTAAGTCAAACTGCAAACAAAGCAACGCGAAATGAAGTTGAACGGAATCGATGGAAATAAAATTGGAAATGGCTTAAGGGGTATTGTTTTTCAAATTTTGTTATTTGTAGGGTGAAATCGGGTAAAAATAAAAACAATTTCAGATTTTATAAATTCTTAATTGGTGTTTTAAAGGTAATTTTTTAGTAGATGGCTATAGGATTATTTTTCAAATATTTAATACTTATAGGGTGAAACGGGGTATCAATGGAAAATTGTATTCGATTTCAAAAATTCTTTTTGTTTATGAAGGTTTTTTTTTAGGCGATGATTTTAAGAATTCTTTTTTCAAAAAAATTGATATTTATAGGGTGAACTGGGGTAAAAACAAAAAAAAAGGATATCCGATGCTTGTGTTGGAAAGGTTATTTTAAAAAAAATTATAAAGTGAAATGGGATAAACACAAAAAAGTGATTTTTGAAAACAAAAATGCCTTCTGTGTCAGGAAGGTAATAAAGGTTGGACTTAGATGATCATATTTTTACGAATTTCATCACTCATAACGTGAAGTTGATTAAAACCTAGAATATTTGATAACAAAAAGGAGCTTAAATATTTATCTACATTTTCTTTTGTAATTTTATTGCGAAGCTGAGGTTTGTCTACCCGTGCGAAGTTGGGCGGTTCAGCCAGTTTATTAGCAGTACATATACATCTATACTTCTTTAAAAAATTTATTAAATGAGCTTCTTACCTGCAAATAGAAAATACATTTTCGTTAAAAACATCTTCGTTGATGAAAAACAAGAACTAATTAGTTGAATTTTGAACAAAAAACAAAAATTACACTTCTTGAAAAATTCTCTCAAAAATTTATATTTTCAAAAAAAAAAAAAAAAAAAAAAAATAAAATTTATCTCAAAAATGTTCAAAGTCTCCAATTGATTTAAATTAATAAACAGCACGTCTCGAAGATAAATATTTAATGGAGGACTTTTGAATGAAAAGATAAATTTATTTTTGAAGTCGGAATTCCTTTCGTCAGCTCTTCAGAAAATACCTAATTTTAGTTTTGTTTTTAATTTATTTTTAAATCTTAATCCCAATTTGAATGAATTTTTGTAGGTAAGATGTGCTGTTTTTTTTAGTGGTTGGCATCTTGTTATTTAGTTTTCAATCAAAAGAATTTTTTTCGGACACAACTCAGTTGAATGACATGTGAGTGAGTTGAGTGATCACTGATGTAGTTAAGTGGCGTAATGAAGTGAAGTGTGTTTCATCGTGATCTGTACCTCTCAACCCTCACACCAAAAAAGTGTTTTGTTATTATAAAACATTGACTGCTCGAAAGCTGATGTATTAATTGATATTAATTAAAATCACATTGAAGCGGGCTATTTTTCAAACAGAGCAATGTGAACAAGAAATTGTAAAATTAAAATGCTGTGACACGTTTAGGATTAAATAAACTTTGACGTGACGAATATTAAATAGATTGTTTTTGAATATCTCCAGTAAATAAGCATCAGATACAAATACATTAAAGGAATTTTCAATGAGGGAATTTTTATACAACGCGGATGTATTATTTATAGTATTCATAGCATATCGATTGAAGTACATACTTGCACAAAGTCTCAAAAAGTTTTTGGTAAGAAAATTTGCTAAATGTGCGAATGTATGTAAAGGGTTTTTCAACAGGGACGCTACAAAAGTAGAGCAACAGGGACAGCAAACGACGCCATATTTCTTGCCGTTCTCTTGACATTTCTCTTCAGTAAGGTTTGCCATTTCATGATGGAAGGATATACGAGCCAACAACGTGTCAAAATGATTAAAATTTACCACCCAAATTCGGAGTCAGTGGCCACAACGTTAAGAGCGCTACGTCCAATTTATGGTCGTCATAATCGTCCTAGCAGATGATCAACAATTGAGCGTCTAGTGGAATAATTTGATTCCACAGGCACAGTACAAAATGTTCCCGTGCCAGTGAGATAAAGAAGTGCCCGTAGTGTCGAGAATATTGCTGCCGCTGAGGCTTCAGTTGCAGAAAGCCCAAATGTGTCTCTCACACGTCGTTCTCAAGCGTTGGGCATCTCTGTGACGTCGTTGTGGCGAATTTTGCGAAAAGATCTTGGCCTACATCCTTACAAGATTAAATTGACGTAAGAACTAAAGCCGCTTGACCACCAGAAGCGTCGTATGTTCGTGAATTGGGCTGAGCAAAAACTTGAAAAAGATTCGGATTTTCATCGAAAAATCATCTTCAGCGATGAGGCTCATATCTGGCTGAATGGCTTCGTAAATAAACAAAATAAGCGGTATTGGTAAGGCAGCATTCGTACTCCATGAGTCATCATTGCATCCCGAAAAAATTACGGTTTGGTGTGGTTTATGGGCCGGCCGGCGGCGTCATTGGGCCGTACTTCTTCCGTGATGATCAAGACCGGCACGTTACTGTGAATGGGGATCGCTACCGTTCAATGATAACCGAATATTTTTGGCCCCAATTGGATGATATGGACTTGGAAGACATGTGGTTCTAACAGGACGGCGCCACAAGCCACACAGCGAATGTCACAATCAATTTATTGGAAACCAAGTTTGGAGAACGTGTTATCTCACGAAATAGTCAAGTCGCTTGGATGCCTCGGTCGTGCGATTTGACGCCGTTAGACTATTTCATGTGAGGCTACGTCAAGTCTATGGTCTATGCCAACAATCCAGCGACGATTGATGAACTTCGTACGAATATTGAACGTGAAATTGCAGCAGTATCGGCTGATTTATGCTTGAAAACCGTCGAAAATTGGGTTCAGCGTCTGGACTTCTGCAAGCGTGCCGGTGGTGGCCATGCAAAAAAAAATCGAGTTCTATAAATAATGGCATCAAACGTACTTTCACAGGAATAAAGAATTTCATTGATATCTAAAACCGTTTTTGTTTAATTTAAAAAAACTTTTGTAGCGCTCTTATTGAAAAACCCGATATATTAATATTAAAATTCATAACATTGATTTGCTTATACAAATTGGTTTAAAATAAACCATCTCATCTCTCCATATTTTTGGTTGACGCCCTACAAGCCTAATACCATTAAAAAGTCCACTCCGTACATTCTCTTGTCCATCTGAATTTCGCATGACATGGCCTGCCCAATCCCATTTCAGCTTTTTTGTCTTCCAAACAACATCTTCAAAACCTGTCCATCTGCGTATGTCAACGTTTCTTACTCGTTGTGATCTTCTTACTCTTAGGGTGTCTCTTTTCCATGGACCTTTGAGTTATTGCAAGCCTTCTTTTCAACGATACGTTGTTACTCTATGTCTGGAACCCATATGTAAGCACTTGCAAGCCCGTGGAATCAAAGATGTATTTTTTGGTAGCTTTTGAAAATTTGAATAAAGCATTGGTTTTACGTTCCAAAATTGCCTCCGACCGTTTGTTATTCTTCGAGAGACGTCTTTATTTTCTCCTCCATTAAAAGAAACTAACTGTCTTAGGTCTATGAAGTCCTCCAAATATTCCAACATCTCTCCATTTAGGTACACAGGTGTTCTAATTGGGTTTGTCATAACTTTCGTTTTGTTTTCATTAGCATGTAGAATTGTAGACCTGCTTTAGAGCATTCAACAGAAAGTTCTTTGATCATATTCTGAAGATCTTCAGGATTATCACTCATCAGGATAATTATCATCAGCAAACCTCAAGTTTGAAAGATATTTTCCAGTGATTTTTATGCCAATGTATTCCCAATTAAATTTTCCAAAACATTCTTCTAATATGGCTGCGAAGAAAGTAGGTGTTATTGGGTCTCCCTGTTTTGCTCCACGTTGTAGTTTAAAGGGGTTTTCCGAATATCTCTGTTTTTATTTGTGCCGTAGAAGAAACGTCAATATTTTTGAAAATTCTTACCCAGCGACCATTTACACCTTGGTTAAGAATTGAATTCCACATGAAATTTTGATTCACAGTAACAAATGCCTTTTTAAAATCAATAAATAGGTATAAAATGAACTAGAAATTGGTATTCTCTACTTTTCTCGATAATTTGATTGACTGTTTGGAGGTGGTCCATAGTCGAGAAATCTGATCGGAATCATGCTTACTCCACTAGTTGATGTTGACGAAGCTCCACTTCAAGCCTTTTCAAGATTCATTTTGCAAAAATTTTGCAAATGTTTGAAATGAGACTGATTGGTCGATAGTTGTTGATGTCATCCTTTTTCCCTTTTTATGAAACAGCGTAATATATGACTGTTTCCATTGGCTTGGAATTTCTGCAGTTGTTATTACTTCGTTGAAAATATCTTTCAACCAGACTGAAGATGTTTCGATTCCAAACTTTAAAATTTCCTCTTCGATCACATCACTACCTTTCCTTTTTTCATTTCCAAGATCTGATATAGCCTTTTGTATTTCGTCTTTCAGAAAAGGTAAATTTTTTTCGGATTTTTCTTCTTCGAGATAACTGTTGATTTAATTTTTCCGATCGTTTGAGTATAGAGCCTTATAGAATTCGGTTGCAACTTTGTTTATTTGTTTTCTGTTTCGAATTTCTTCAATTAATAAAAATGATTAAGGGCCAATTTGTTCACACTACATTAAAAACATGATTTTGTCAATTTAACTAAACATGCGTTTAGTGTATTTTTTTTTTTTTGAATTTCAATTTTTGTTGTCGAACCGAATTTAAAACCATAAAAACGTTTTAATATCTCTTTTTAATATTCCCCAAAAATTATGTTTTTTGTTTCAAAAGTTTAAAAAGATTCTTCTTAAAATTTTGAACTTAGGATTCTTTAGGGATTCCCTATGGAGTCGAAATTTATTTTTTTTTGTCAAAATTAACGGTATACCTGCCATAAAACCAATATAAAATTAGTTATTTATCTCAGAAACAGCTAAAACCATTTTGATTAATATTTTTGGGTGTATGATATAGTAATGGGTTTTCCAACAGAGACCTTTAATACCAGTTCCTTCACGTTATTTATCACAATTAAAAATAATTATTTTTATCATCCCAATTACTGAATCAGACTTTGAAAGTCCAACCCAGCTGTTTTTCCATATTCACGATAACCGATTTTGTGAATCCGCGGACCATCCGCACTGCCTACAAATACATATTACCCTTTCATACCCCCACCAAAAGTGTTGTGGAAAAAAACCCCATTAATTTGGGTTGAAAATCTAAAAAAAAAACTCTCCGACTCCCCGAACAAATTTCTTGCGGGGATTCCATAATCTGCTTGAATATTTTTTAGTTCACCGCCCTCTCACTATTTGCGCTGATTCCACAATGACAATGACAATGTATTCAAATCTACTTTCACATGGTTATACATTTTAAAAGGTCTATAGCTCCAGGCTATAGGAGGGGGGGGGGGGGGCATACATTCATAACAACAGTCACAGTGTGAGTTTTTTTGAAAAGGGTCTAACCGCACAAAACCCTTTTGCAATGATATAAACGTCGCATACTTTTATTTGGTCCCAAAACATTTTTTACATATTCAACTTGACAACCACATTTTATATACCTATAAGCATACCTTTTTACCTTTAACTCTATGGTTGATAATAATACACATTATATTTTGAAGACGGTTTAAATGCCTAGATAAATACTATACAGTGGTTTTACCATACGTAACTTGTGTGTAACTTAAAATAAGACCCTATTTTACGAAAGGATATACTCCCACATACATATACGTACTTGGATACCAACCGTCAATGAGTTTATTCCTTAATTCCCTTGTGTTATCATTTTAATTTAAAAGAATCTATTTTAAACGAATTTTACTGTGTACAAATTATATTTAAATATTTTTTTGTTTTTTAATTCTCGTCACGTTTGAGGAGGCGTGACCGTGGAAGTAAGAGGGTTCAAATTGTTTTATGGTTAAAATATTCTTGGAAGGATAACTTTTTATTATTATTTTAATTCATAAGATGTGTCTTTTAAAGTTCTTATGCCAATTGTATGAAATGAGGTACCAAAGAGAATTTGAGTTAGTTTGTGATTTGAGGCATTAAAATTTTATTTTGTAAGACCGTGAAAGATATTATGGATTTTGAGGTCACTGCAATTAATTTATTAAATCTTAAGATTGGTATCGGTAAATAATTATTCATTATACCGTAGATCCTAACACCTTTGAAATTTGAGCATTGCCGTTTTGTTTAGACTCTTTCAAAGACGTAATAGTATAGCCGGTAGAGTCATAGTTAGTGTGTAGGACTTTCGGGGTTCGATTCCCAGCCTCGTCCACCTAAAATTAATAAAAACAAACGGCTACTGCCTCTTTTGAGGCAAATCCTCCAAGAGAATCGGACTCGGCAAAAAATTGTAAGTCCCCTTCATTCCTGCAATCAAAGCAATAGTTGAGAGTTGTAAGGCTGCGGGATTTAAAACAGGCTCTTCCAAATAGCGCAAGTAACCTAGTCACCGAAGCACAGGGAATAACAGATGTGCTCAAACAGCATTTCTATGAGCAGCTTTGAAATGAAAACAGTTTGCAGAACGAATTAAAGGGCAAGAAGGCAAACCATCTCGAATCAATGAAGACCCAGTTCCACTTTTCAGTATAGAAGAGGTAGACTTAGCTTTGAAAAAAAACGTACGAACAACAAGGCCACCAGTTCTAATGGACTACCTACCAGAAATTCAGTAAAATCGGACAGTCACTTTGGATGAAAATATTTAGAGAACCAGACCTGCCACACGCTTTTGGTTTAGACTTCCGCATAGAATTTTAAAAGACCTTTCTTTTGATGTAGAGCTCGATGGGTTTTGAAAATTTTTTTTAAAATTGAAACAAAGATGTTTTAGAAAGCTCTTGAAAATTTAACTGACAATTTTGGAAACTGCAACCCATTTTGAGGCTAGATTACGGAAATATCGCTATCAAAAGACCTACTACCAACGGAGCTCTTCAAATACGGAGAAGCTGTTTTGATAGGGCGCATGCATCAAATCATCAACCAAGTATGAGTTGAAGGAAGCATGCCCGATGACAGGACGATCAGTTCCATGTGCCCGCATCTACATAAAAGACGGTCCTTTGTCTTGCAAGAACTATCAAGGCATTATCCTGATAAACATCACATATAAGATCCTGTATCTTATTTATTCTGAGAGCGTCTTAATTGCTTCCAGCAGATTGACTATAGACCAAATCTTCACACTTAGGCGAATTCTGGAAAAGATGCAGGAATTTCAATTCGAGACCCATCATCATCTCAGCCAGGAGCTCTTTTTGGCGATAAACGAACTCGGAATCCAGGGAGGATTGATCCAGTTGTGCCGCAACACACGGTGCAATATAAAATTGGGAAATAGCTCTTCCAAGCTATTCCAAACATGTACAGGCTTTTGGCATGGAGCGATTCGGTTTCATGTTCGCTATCACGTACTAGAAAACAGAGTGCATAGGGCAGGCATTAAAACGGAAGGCACTATCTTAAACAGATCCGACCAACTACTTGGGTATGAGGACGCTATATCGACATCATCGGCCGCTCCCAACGCACTGTTATACAATCCCTTACGGCGGCGGCGATTGAAGAACATGCGAAATTTTTAGGTTTTGAAGTAAACGAGGATAAGACAAAGTACACCTGTTACTGTTATCAACAAAAAAAAAAAACAAGCATCTGTTCACCGCCTAGCATAAAATTTCACTATTGATAGCCACAACTTTGAGCTAGAGTTCATCTATTTTGGAGAAACATAAGTACAAAGAAAATTCTGCCACGGATATTTGCTCCTGTGTGTGAGGAGTGCGAATGGGGGAGGAGAAGAACTCTATGAGCTGTACATTTGTACAAATATGTTGTTCGAAAAGGCAAAACACTTGGACTACAATGGTGAAGCCACTTCGAGCGAATGGACAACAATGCTCCAGCTAAGAGAGTCTTCAAATCACAGTCCCGCAGGTTCTATGCGAAAAGGAAAACCGAACCCTCGGTTTAAAGACAAATTTATCGTGAATTCCAGAGCTCTTGGTCTGGACGACTGGAATGGAGGAAGTCGGTACAAAGAAAAAGGTAACTTTTTCTAGTTTTCATTTTTTCTGCATTCAATTCAAAAATTATATTTTGAAGATTTGAGTTGTTTGCTGTGTGAAAAATTACCCTTTCTTGATCAAAACTGACAATTTTCAAATAGTTTTGGGCAGAAGAGAGGGCTCACGAGCTAGACAATTATTTCCCCTTTCTAACGATTCCCGCCTAAAATATTTCACTCCGCGGAAATTGGCAGATTTATGTTCTGTCAAAAAATGTCACTTAAATTTCGAATAAAAAAAAAAAATCGAGTTAAAGCTGTTGACTTAAGGGTTGCCTAGGTGTTATTTTTATTATTTTAGTATTTGTAGATGTGCAATATTGTAAAGGGTCCGCCAAATGAGTTTCTTTTTTTTGAAAATGGCGCAAAACATCGAGTGTAGCTTCGGCTGTGTGGCACGTAGCGCCGTCCTGTTGAAACCAAATGTTGCCAATATCCTCCTCTTCAATTTTTGTGAACAAAAATTCGTTCAACATGGCCCGATAACGATCGCACATTTTCGAAAAATGACCCGATTATGCCTCTGGACCCAAATCCGCACCAAACAGTGACTCGTTTTGGGTGTATCGGCTTTTCAATGTATGCGTGCGGGTTTTCTGTGCCCCAAATGCGACAATTTTGCTTGTTTACTACCCGCCCAGATCAAAATGAGCTTCATCTGAAAAGATGATTTTTTTGGCAAAATCGGCATCTTCTCTAACTCGATCGCAGGCCCACTTAGCGAAGCGTATACACAACCATATTCGTTCAGCGGAAGGATAAAACTAATAATCTCTCAAATCAGACATGAGTTAAGTGTTACCATTCACGAAATAAGCACTAGTTGAAAAAACGTTAGATGGCGGACCATTTATTGATAAATTTGAGAAGTCTCCACTCTTTTTTCACACTGCAATATTAACCAGGAGCTGGACCATTAATTGTGTGCGGAAAAGTGATATTTGAGTTTTTTGTTTTGTGCTTTGTATTTGTTGTTTCTTTCATTACAGCATGGCTTTCTGTGTTTATTTTTGCCTTGGTGTTGGTTTTTTGATTTGTTGCAATTGGTTAAACATTCAATTGTCATTTTTTTGCGTACTAAATATTTCGCTCTGGTGTTGGAGACCACCGAAAAATGTTGTTTCGCATCAGCCGCATACTAGATTCAACAGTAAAATGTATACGTGAAAATAGGAAGTGACTCTAGACATTCCAATTATAACAGTTTTGGTTTATAAAAGTACTGTACCGCATACTTTAGGGACCCAGAGTTTTTTTTTACAAGTTACGCCAAGTGCGTTCACGCACACCCACTTTTAATGACGAAAAACTGTTATAATTGTTATAAATTGGCATGTCTTTAGTCTCGTCCGTGAAAATATGCAACTTTTGTTAGCTTTGTTTATGATTTATTGAATATTTTGAAAATGAGTTATTCATAGATCCATATGGCAACTCTAGTCAATTTTTGTTTTGACGTTCAAAAAGTCACAGAAATTATTACCCAGAAGCCAGAAATTATTCCAAGCTTTTTTTATTGTTTTCATCTCTCTATATACGAGAATTTCATCTCCACTCCTCACAATTTGACAGACTGCCCATTTCTGATGCAACAAAAGTCTGGATCAAACTTAATATGATATAAGCTTATAATTAGATTCAAAAATACAAATTTCTTTGCATAAAACGATCACATTATCCTTAAAAAAAAAGCAATGGGAACGCAAAATAAAAAAAATATTAAATCCTGAAACCATTAAATACAAAAATTTCCAATTTATATTCCGCCCACGAAAGTTTGGTGCTCCAAGAGTTCCACACCGGTTAGAAAAGATTAACTTGTTTCTCTCGCATACAAAACAAATCCCCCCCCCCCCCTCCTACTTCCATTCAGTTTAAAATACTATCCAACCCTACATAAACACGCCAAACATTCCAATTCCAAGTTAGAAAGAATACATTTTAATACTCCAAATTTGTTTAGTGCTTTTTGAATCTTTAATGTATATATAAAGGGCCTCTCCAAGGAACCCAACTCCTGGTCATGGCCTATGGTTCTTCGAGTTTCCTTAACCCTTTGAATGTTGTATAGAGAAGCAATTACTTTCTCTATTTATCTACTACTTGAAGCATGTCTTGCCATCAGCCAACTTGGTGGTGTAGGTACCATGCGTTCAATTAATTGTCCATTAACCCCTGATTGGTGAGTCTTGACATCTGGGCTGACGTCGCTTGTTGACATCGTCGCTGTCGTTCTCGTTGTGACCCACCCCTGGGAAAATACTTTTAAGCGAACAAATCAATTGCAGAAGTAAAATAGAAAATCTTAAAAAAAAAAATAAAATACAATTTTTTTACGAAAGCTCATTTAAGATTCTATGCTGCACGTAGAGTAAGGCCGATGGCCATGGATTGGGGGGTATAGCTAGCTTTTGAACTGAAGACTGGGAATGAATGAGTGAGAAATATAGCATTCGAAACAACGTGTTTCATTTTCGTTGGAAATGACGTCAAAGTGAGTGCTATAAGAGTAGGTACCATTAGCTTGAGTTTTTGTAATACTTATTTTGCCCCCTAGGTTTTTCGAGAGAAGAAATAAGGCAGTCAACATATTTTTTTTTAGAAAAAGGCTCCACAGTCTTTCAAGAAAACCCAAAATATCGAAGGAAGTTCACAGTGCAAAAGCTATGATTGAGAAATTTTGTGATAATAAATAATCACCGTCTATTAATATTGCTTTGACATAAGAAAATATTCTTCCCACAACCCATCACCCACCTAACTCGGGAGTCGGGAGGCTTTTGTTATCCATTGAATGAAATATTCAACACCAATAAGTTTGTAAATATAAAAATGGTAAAAAAGCACTCTTGCTGGAGAAGATGGAATCGTTGCGTTGGTAGGTTTATTGTTCTGATATAAAACTTTTGGAGCTTGCAGCACGAAGTTAAATAATACGTAGGAATGCGTGTTGATTTGAAAATCGAACTTTTGTGGGTTTTTCAATATAAATTTCGTTTTTTCCCAAATTGACCCTCCCTTAATAAAAAACAAATACATATACTAATAATTTAAAAAAAAAAATTCTGACGTCTAGACAGGGCCAATAACATCAATCAACCTTGTTAATATTTTGTCGGTGGATTATACGACTTGAAATACAAATTAAGTGCTTTATTTATTTTCGTAAAGCAGCAGTTGGTGCGGCTAATGGTGTGGGCCCTTGGATTGCCGACAGCGCAATTTGTACACAATTTTCTTCTACCTATATAAATTGACGCAAGGACATCGAATATTAAAACAATTATTAATACAAGATTTAATATTGCTATCCACGTCACGGTAATGGCTATAGCTGTGACCAGCGTTGCCACTTTGAAAGAAAAATTGATCAATATAGATAACTAAAAAAAACAAAACGCAGTAGATTGGACCATTCTGCAATATATTTTTTATTAAAAAGTAAAAATAAAAAGTTTATCAATTTTAACAATTTTAACAATTTTAAGAAAGTTTTTGAGAAACTAAAACATCTTTCTAAACTAAAATATCTTCAGCCGGGCAAAAAGTTTTTCAAATTAAAATTAAACGTAGTAGAATAAGCACCACTTTAAGGAGTCTGATGATCGGCATGGCAGCCATAAAATAGCTATAACTCCAGGCTATAATCAGCCTTAATGTTGAGTTTCACCCCAAAAATATTTCACTTTAAAATTTTTTGTTCGCCCGGAATTTTAAAAGCTATTGTGAGTTTCGCCCGAACGATATTTTGTTCGCCTACAAAAAAGAAGTGAAAATAACATTACATTCCACCCGAAATGAATGTTCACAATCAGCCTTATTGTAATTTTCACCCGAACAATATTCCGCCCGGAAAATAAGACATTTCACTTTTCGCCTATTGTGAGTTTCATTCGAAATTTCATGATCGAAAAATTCCCATTATTGTGAATATTCATTTCAGGTGGAATGCAATGTCATTTTCATTTATTTTTTGTAGGCGAACGAAATTTCGTTCGGGCGAAACTCGCAATAACTTTAAAAATTCCGGGCGAACAAGAAATTTTAAGGTGAAATATTTTTCGGATGAAACTCACAATAAGGCTGAATAAGGTGAAATTTTCGATCATGAAATCTCGAGGGAATCTCACAATAGGCGAAAAGTGAAATGTCTAATTTTCCGGGTGGAATTTTGTTTGGGTGAAACTCACAATAAGGCTGAATAACTTGATGATAGCTCACTCAAGTGGTTGTTGTTTCATTCGAAACCTTCAATATTAATATGATGGTGCGGAAGCTTTGCAGCTTAACTGCGTTTGTATTATCACACAAAAAACCAACTTTCATACTAATAATCACATATTTGATGGTATAAGCTCAGGCCATTATTATTTTGAACGCGTCACATGTACACCTATTACCTTAAGGGTGTTTTTTTAAACGTGTGGTTTTCAATCTGGCAATATTTTGGGCGGTATCTCGGCCATAACTTGAGTAATGTTGGTTTTTATTACGTCTAGGGTTCGGGGATTATTCGCGTAGACACGGTCTTTTGCGTAGCCTCACAGAAAAAATCTAACGGTGTCAAATTGCATGTGATCTTGGTGGCCAATTGACGTCGCCAAAAAGTGAAATTACGCGACCAGCAAACTTCTCACGCAATAAAGCCATAATTGGCCGTATTGTGTGGCTTATTGTTGCCCCGTCTTGTTGGACCCACATATCTTCCAAGTCATGATCTTCAATCGCCGCACCGGCCAAAAAAATCGGTTACGACACGTTCATTTTCCGTGAACGCCGGGAAATCGGTAAATTCGGATCATCGGCAACACTTGCACTTGCAGCAGCAATATTTTTACATTACGATAATGCACAAGCTTTACGAAATTAGTAACGTTTCCACTCTCTTCACAATTTTACTGATTGCTTGCGTAGTCGTTCGATTATGATGACCATAATCGTCGTGTAATGCGCGAAAAGTGGCTACGTTTGAATCACCACGTTTGTAGTAAGTTTTAATTATGTTAACGCATTTGGTCTTATATAACTTATATTATGACACTTCAAATGACAGCTAAGTTTGACAGGTGTCAGCCAGTGCTACCAACTTGAAACCACAAAATGAATGATGCTGTACATAAAATTAAAAAAAAAAAAACAAATGTCCTTCTGTGAATTTAAAAGTATTTAATTGAATAAGATACTAAATATTTTGTTTATAAATAGTTAAAACAAATAGAAAATGTTTATTTAAATTAAAAAAAAAAAATCAACAAGAATCCTTAAATGTTTCCCGAAAGAGAACCGTTAACCCAATTGTTAAAAAAAGAGAGACACATTTTTTTTTGTTTAAAATCAATATAAAGTTCTGACATTCAAATTAGAGTTTGTTTTTTCACTTAAAACGACACAAGTTTTTACAATTAATTTTTAAGCTTTAAAAGGACCTAAATCGCTCAATGCTCCTTTGTTTTATTTGTATCAACATCAAAATGCAAATGAATCTCGTATGGAGTGTAAATACTAAAAATGTTGTTGTGCACGATTTGGACGCACGTATGGGGTATGTGTAGCTGTGAAGGTATACTTGCACCAACGGTAGTAAGGGTGGTTATGAAGTGGTTTTAAATTTGGGAAACAAAAATAAACTATAAACTTACTCTGAGTTCTATAAAATATACTTATCATAAAATGTAAAAAAAGAGGATAAAAAGGTACATAAGTTTTCAATGTGCATCGGTGCAGTGCTGCATGCAGATGCTTTTTGATTTTTCCCGCCAATTAGGTTCAGATTTTAATCACCCTGAATACTTAATGTTTGTTCGTAGCCTTGAGTTGCTTAAAAAAGTGCTTTTTCACACATGACCATATGCACTCAACTTAATCAACTAATCTCCAAATAAGTGGTCAAGGTTGGTACTCGGCAACTTTCTGATTGAAAGTTTGAAGTTTTAAATCTCTAACCTCTACTCCTATAAGTAGAAGAAAAATCAGTGAATTGGTCTCCAGATATCAGATGTAAGCTGTCTGAATCAATTTACTTTTCAAGTACGCCCTATACAATTATACACCCCAACTTCAACCAAGAGTACATAGTTGTTGAGGATTAGGGAATACACAATCACAAGCATTGAGAAGAGAATATTGTCCTTTTCTACCAATTTATCAGATCTTTACAATTTTATTTTCTTTTTCAATTATTCTGATCAATTTGTAACGAATTTTTACTTTTTTTTTTAGAGCGCAGAAGAGGCTTTTAAAATGAATGAAAAAAAAGTTAAGGTCTAACCTTGCATTGATGGGGCTATATAATCGATAAACTGATAGACAAAAAAGAAGGATTATATATGTATTCCTGATGGAGTTGTGCACATACATAGTAGGTATGTAAGTTGTTCGTTATTTTAGAATTTGTGTTCTTTTTTTTTGTTGGTCTCAAAATCGATCCCTTTGGAAAAATTCCCCATATGCCGAAGTATTTTTTCCAGGTAGGTATGTTCGCTTTGACCTTATGTCGTCGAAGCATTATGTGTTTTGATGCAAGGTAGCACTTATACAGGGTGTCAAAAATTAAATGACTGATGTCAAATTAAATGATTGTAACGAAAAAAAGAAAGGTTGCCAATCATTATGTAGCTAAGTGCTTGGGTGCTAGTGTTAAAGTTAACATTTTATTGATAAACTGTTATACATATTATGTGCATATGAGGTGTGACAAAAAGTTAGAGCGTGTGGGTTGGATAGAGACGGCAAACAAAAAAATCTGAAATTTTCTAAAAAAAAATTACTTAAAAAATAATTAAAAACAACGGTAACACTAACAATGCCATGCTATACCTTTTTGTAAAACTAAAACTTTCTTCTTTTATTTTTATTTTAAATAAAGTTGTTTTTGTGTGCAATTTTTGAATTAATTCTCCAATTCAAAATTAAAAAAATAAAAATTTCAAACTCATTTCAAAATTCAATGCTCTTGTGAAGTTTTTGTAAAAAAACAAAAAAACTGGATTCTTAAATATCGTACTTTTTGGGAAAATTGAAAGACATATTAACATCTTGATTTTGGTGTTTGACAAACCATTAAAAACAGTATTGAATTTTGAAAAATAAAAATACTACTTAATAACCTTAAATTTTTAACAAAAATTGCTTGAAAATAATACTTGAAATTTTTTTTTTCAAAATTTTGAGTTTCAAAATTAATTTTTCTTGAACTGTTATCTACTAATAGTATGGAAGGTGACCCTAAGATTACCTAGTTATCGTGGATATGCAAAATTCGGTTTCTGTTTGGTAGAAAATGTCGAGACATTTACAAAACTGGGGCAGAAAATGGGCACTTCCGGTAAATTTGATTACTTATCTATTAGAACAGATATTCTTGAATATTATAAAAATAAAAAGTAAAAAGAATTATCCACTCGTGGTCGCAGTGTTCAGATATTTGTCGTATTTTTTTAATTAAAAAAAAAAAAAATCATGGAGGTCACATGCGCAATATTTTTTTACATTTTTTCTGAAAGGTCTTAAGGCTAGCTTTACCCAGGTATAAGGTTATCCATTATTTACGGGACACCCTGTATAGTCTATCTGGACATCCTCGCTCAAGCATTAATTTCCTTGAGATATGTGCCAATCGATTAGGGGAGCAGCTACGATTTCAAACATTGAAAATTTGAAATATTCGCATCCAAAATCAAATTACTGTATTTCAATGTAACCCTAAAAAAAGGCTTCGGATAACGATATTTCCGCAACCAAGCCTTGTAGGGGTTGTAGTTTTCAGTTGCGTATAGAAAATTAACAGGCCTTTCCGCTGATATATCACATATATCATTTATCACGCTGATATCACAGCGATAATTCTGAAAATACTACTTTTCCAACCATGTATCGCAAGATGGAAAAATAACACCTTCAAAATATTCCATTTTATGGTCCGTAAAGAAGTGGTAGGTTTGTGGCAAGCGCGTTTGGTAAATGCTTTGTATTTCTTTAACAGCGATTTACTGCTTAACCAAACATCCTAGCGAGTTAAAAAAGACACAGCCTAAATTCTGGAAAGTGCTACCTTTTTAAAAATGTATCGCAATATAAAAAATATGCACGAGTTGATCGCACGAACTAGCTCTTGTGGTTTAATACTGGGTGTAACGCCACATTGAAGATGCATGATGAACCTATATATTTAACGAGAAAATATTGAAAGAGTCAAAAGCACTAAAAAATTGATTTTTTGTTTGATTTTTTTTTTGTTTATAAAAAATGTTTTTTAAAAATTTTAAATGCATTATTTTTTAAACTATTGGGAAGCATCGGTTTGCGAAATTATATCAAAGAAGTCTAACCATGGCAAAGATATAGGCGAATAACCCAAAAATAAGACCATTTTGACAAAAAACGTATAATACCTAATTCCGTTATGTGATTTTTTTGAGAAAAACCTGAAATGCAGTTTTCTCACAATTGACTTAGTTATAACAGGTACGAAGTCTTATCAAGATCGTTAAAGCCGTTTTCGAGAAAATTTGATTAAACCAAAATATTTATATGGCAGCTACCTGTTCTAGATGAGCTAAAACAAAAAATCGAATTTCCCCTCTAGGGTATCACATAAATACATAAAAATGCTATGTTCCAAATTTCATGCAAATCGGTCGCTTAGACTCTAGCTCAAATTATAGTGGACGCACCGACACACAGACGCAGAGACTCACAGACGCACAGACCGACGGACGGCATGACGAAACCCGCTTATTCGGACTTCTCGATTATCGTAGTGTTAGTTTTGATTACAACCTTGAATTTTTTTTTTTACACGAAAGCAATACTTGCCCTATACGTAGAGAGCAAGTAAAAAGGTGTCGATGGCGATATTTCCGCAACAAAGCCTCAAAATGGGTTGCGGTTTCCAAAACTATTTGTTAAATTTTCAAGAGCTTTCTAAAACTCGAAACCAAAATACTCTCAGAGGTTCGCTTCTCGAAATATTCGCATCCAAAGTCAAATTACTGTATTTCGATGCACCCTAAAAAGGGCTTTGGATAACGATATTTCCGTAACAAAGCCTTGTAAGAGGTTGTTGTTTTCAGTTTAAATTTAACAATATAGAAAGCCTTAAATTCTTTTCGAATCTTTTTTTTCGTGCCAAATTAATCTATTTACCAAAGTTGTGAAAAGCCATAACTTACCATATAATGCCTCTAAAACAAGTTGAAGGCTTTGCTAACAGAAGCGTTTACAATAAAATGTTCTAGAGATTTATTGGCTAAAAATTAAAATCAAATCCAACAATGAGTTGTAGAATGTATGACCGGCCACAAACTTTGCCCAAATATGCACGGGAATTAAAATTCAAAAAAATATCAACATCATATAACTAGAGAACCCATACATCCCAACTAAGTCACAACGGAACATGGTTAGATGACCATCACACTGTCACAGTGATCCATGACTTCCTTGCTGAGTAATAATTCCCTATATACCTCATGTTTACAAAACTCAATTCTTTAAAATATTGAAAATTCTAAAAATATAATTTTAATTTTGTTTTCATTTATCAAGGAATCCAAATTAATTACCCAAAGCGATGAGTTCCACTGTGGACTGACGAATGTGTATGAATCAAATACAAAATGTTTTCATAATTCAAAAATGATTTTAAACCACAAAATCTTGTTTACATGTTGATTTCTGACAAATATTTACCCGCACTTTTGAGGCCATCAAAATACGTCAATGCTTTGGTTATGGCTATGGCATTCAAGAAAAAACAAAAAAAATGTGTCGATTGTCAGCTAATCTAACACACGTCATCGAATTGAGGGGATTTCCTGAAAGCGAACAATAAAATCAACCCCATTAACAAAAGGCGAGTGTTTAGCAGTGTCTAGTAATTTAATTCAATTTATTTAAATCAAACCTACTATCTACCCACCCCTCTATCCACCCAATCAGCCATGCCATTACGAAATCTAGAATAGCATCACTTCAACAGAAATTGTGAATTGATAGACAATCTATTAATTTCGCAACCAAAACAACGAGATAGTTTATTTAATATTAAAACGATTGCGCGTTGTTGTACAGTGTGGTGCAGCGCGGTGGCCCGCGTCGAGGGGTAGATTCGATAAATCAAAATGCTGCCTCTATGCATCAAGCTGTGCGCGACTCCCTCGGTGTATTAATTTGTCTGCGACAAAAGTGGCTTCAAATCGATCAACAACAAACACTAGAACTTGCAACCCGATCGTGTGGTGTAGTGTGGTGTGGTGTGGTGCATGCAACAAGTAATTTAACATCAGGCCGCGATTTTATTCAAGGTGATATTAATTTCGCAAACTTTTGCATTCGACGTGCTCTAATGTTAGCTGCTTTCGAAGCGGCGGCCGGCGCGGCGCGGAGCGTGGCAGCCGTAAATTGCCAGTATCTAACGTGCCCTCGTCCGACCCGCCAATTGCCGTTCAAATGCGGTTCCATATTGATGCTGCTAAACTCAGTGGATGCATGCAGTGTAAATTGAAAAATTAGATCAAAAGTGTAAGTAAACACTTCGGACGTGTTAGGCGCTGTGCTGCACTTGAGTAGTTTTTGGTACGGCCGGATCGGTGGAAGTGCAACTGCACCTCGACTCGAATGTGGTGGGACGCGAAAACTATAACGTGATGGTTGATGAATGATGCTATGACGGAGGTAGATATGCAAACCTATACTGTGCATGGGATGTTAAGTGGTTTATTGGGTTAAGTTCGAGACACGAGAGATAACAGTGCGAATTATAAAGTGCATTTTTCCGACTATATTTTGCAAATGAGTTGATGCATATCCTTATTCCTAATTAAATCATTTCGTGCCGCTTTGAATAGTTCACCATCAGCAAATTTTGTTGTTGAATTGTTGGCCCCATATGTGAGGAAGGACGATTCCGGAGACGGTACAATCATGAATTGTACGCAATCTACCTTGAAGCAGATATCGTGACAAAAATTAAGCTCGGTAGACTCCGGTGGGCAGGACACCTAGCTCGCATGAGCGAAGAGGAACCTGCTCGGAAAGTTCTTTGTGGTACATTTTATGGTAGACGACAGCGTGGTAGACCATGCTTGCGCTGGAGAGATGGCGTAGGCCAGGACGCCCGGAGCCTTGGGGTGCGCAACTGGATAGCGGTGGCTCGAGACCGGGATGGGTGGAGAGACTTGTTGAAGGAGGCCAGGACCGGACCCCGGTTGTCGAGCCGATGATGATGATACACTGAGAATCAGATATTCCTCTTATCTCTCTTCTGCTTTCCAAAAGCTCTGATCCTTCTACATATCGGCGCGGCGGCGGCGGTCAGCAGCGCTTTGATTGTTTCCTGTTAAACATGATGTGTATGGGTACGTGCAGGCTGATGCTCACCGTCAAACCATGGCCAACAGAACGGACAGGTTTAATGTTCGATGGACGGAACAACTCCGAAACATTTTATATGTCATATAATTAGAAACCTTTACACATTTTGTCTTATCTTATAAGAATCACGCGGTAACCATAGTTTGTTTTAATGTGAAAATAAAGATACGGAGGTGGCAAAATTAGAATCTAAAAGCTTAGAGACTTATTTTTTGGTTGTGTCCCAATTGAATACCCCCTATAAAAAGGGTGTTTTTTTTCTTAGAGGTATAAAACTTTAACTTGGCAATACTATATTAACTCGCAGCCATTTTGTCAGCTGTCAAGTGATTTATTTTTAGATTGTTTTGGCATTCCAACATGAATAGACTGACGCCTGAACAACGCGTCCAAATTGTGCCCAAATTGTGCCCAAATGGGCCCAAAACAAGATTGCCGTTGATCCCAATTTTCATAAGCGAATTTTGTTTAGCGATGAAGCTCACTTTTGGTTGAATGGATACGTCAATAAACAAAGCTGCCGTATTTGGATTGATGATAATCTTCAAGTGTATGTTGAGACACCGTTGCATCCTTAAATACTGACTGTCTGGTGGAATAATTGGTCCGTGCTTCTTTGAAAACGATGCTGGCCAGAATGTTACAGTCAATGATGACCGCTATAGAGCCATCATTACTGACTTTTTCGTTCATCCATTGAACAACCATGATGTGCAGGAGCTGTGGTTTCAACAAGACGGCGCCGGCCACAATTGATTTTTGAAGGATTTATTGAAGGAAGTAACCGCATAGTTTCACGTTACGGACCCATGAATTGTCCTCCAAGATCGTTCTATTTAACGCCGCTTGACTATTTTCTGTGGGGATATGTTGAGGCGCTAGTCTACGCCAATAAAACCGAAACGATTGATTGACCACTTGGAGGACAACATTCGCAGCGTAATTGCCGATATACGGCCACAAATGTTGGAAAAAGTCATCGAAAATTGGATCTCCAGATTAGACTACGTCCGAGTCAGTCGTATGCCAGAAATCATACATATTTAAATTATAATCCCAGAAGATTATTTTTCAAATAAAGTAAATTTAATGTCAATTTAAAAAATCATCTTTGTTTTCAAGTTTTTCATCCCAGTTTCGGACTTAAACCCGAGTTAAATTCTTGCTTTTCGGTAAATTTAGATTCGAGGTACTCTCAACGAATATATTTGACAGATGCGTGTCAAAACACTATCGGAATAGAGATGGCGACACAATAGAAAGAAACCCTTTGACGGTCTTCACATTAGACTGTATCCTCCTATTTTTTTTTGACGTCTCTGTGCTTTTTTCTCATTCGCAATTAATGGAGAGAAAGGGATGGCCAGGTAGAATTTTTAATTTTTTTTTTAAACTAGTGGATTTTTTTTTTGACGTTTTCTTTTATGACATCTGCTTTCTCTGATGTCTGTGATTTATTATCATAAATCCTACAAATTAACATTTTGCAAGTACAAACATTTCTTATTATTAATCCTTCAACAAGCACAGATTTTTGTTTTCACAACTGCTAAACGTCAAAATGAGTCGGATATGTTCACAGTAGTTTGTGTCTAAAAGTTGAATTCATGTAAATGAATGTGGGAGGAGTGAGTACAATGTGAACACCGTCTTTCAGTAGTGCCACATAGGGTCACCCTTCTAATTCGATAGTGAAAGCACATTTCCTTTGTGCTGCAATTTGATTTTAATAGATTTTGCACAACTGAAAGTTAAAGTTAATCCTTCACTGAAAAATTGATTCCAGACCTAAGCCACCAAGCCTTTTTAGTCCCAATACACCGTGCCACGCAGCCATGATTTTTAACCCTTATGTACACGGTGAAATTTAAAAAACGCACATAAATATTTAGTATTTTAATTTTATAAATACCTGACTTTATATTTTGTATTGAAAACAGCTGTCTTACCTGGAAATAAAGAAAAAGTTATTAGCTTTTTAAAAACATTTTAATAAAGTAATGATTGAACAAAAGACGTATACAAAAACATAATTATAACTCATTACAAATGCTTCAAAGAAAATACCTACCTCAATTAAGAGGTATGAATTCGAGAACTTTATTTATACCTACCTAATTTGTGCTAACTTTTCATATTAACATATTTTCCATACGAAAAGCTCCAAGACTTTGTGTGTGTTCTCAAAATATATCCAATCCTAAAATGGATCCCTTCATTTTGGCAAATAAAACTTTGCCACATAAATTATCCCCCGTCCCCCTCCCCGCATCATCAAGAATAGTTTTGCATTTACGAACGCAGGTAAAAAGCTCCATCACTCTTTCGTCACTTTTATTTGATTTCATTTCAAGTCTCTGAAGTGTGTAAGGATGGATATAATGGAATGGACATTATGAAAGTGAGACTGACTTAAGCAAAACTTTTGCCAAGGAGCAGCAAAAAACTAATTCTTAATATCCCCCAATGGACCAGTTACAAACGGATGACAAGCATTTTGTGGTCCAATGATATATCCGACATGAAACATTTTATCACCCAGGAAACTTCTTTTGCTGACGGGAAAATATTCCAATAGATGTGTACTGAACATACCTATCTGGGAATAAGCTTTGAAATTCGAGTAAAATTGTATGTTTGCATGGAGTTTGAGTTTGTGTGTGTGTGTGTGTGTGGCTGAGAAGTATACGAGGATACAATGTCATAGTTAAATGTGATATTGCAACAGATGTGTTAAGGACAAAATGAGATTCATCTGAGAATACAAATCATCAGATGGTATATAAATAATAGCTACCATGTCTCTTCAAAGGACACCTTCCCACCATCTATGATGAGTTGAGTTCTCAGATGAATGGATATTGTATACGTAGGTAATGGCGTGATTGAATAACGATATATGGCATTGAAACTTTTGCTACAATCCATACAAATTGAATTGAAAAAATTGTCCTATGGCTGCCCGATATCTTCATTGTTCGAGGAACTCAAACAAAAAAGGATAAATGCATCAAAAATCCCACTTCTGAACTGAATAAAATTCTTTTGTAATTCAATTTCTACGTTTCTGAAATGGTTTAAAAAATATTGACACAATTTCAATAGAGAGGCTTTGAAAGTTTTTATGTAAGTCCCCTTGTTCAATGTTCAACAACCAACAACGTCCCATCATACTACCCATACCCATCTATCAGAGCTGTCTGTGTTTGCCTAAAAACCATATATCACAAAACAATCCCTTACTTATTCATGACAGTTTAAAAAATACCATCACCTGCTCTGATGGCTGTAGCTATCTAGTGAATGTAGTTGAATGTGTGTGTCTGCTTTCTCACTTCCTGATGCCGTGGAATGTTTCGGCAAAGTGAGAGAATATAATATATATATGTGTTTCAATCATGTTTTCACCAATTCACCATCACCAACACGGTGGGGGGGGGGGGGTGCTGTTGCTTCCAAACCCCTCTTATTTAACTCTCTTTTAACAGATTTTGACGTCCTGGAATGTGCCTCTTTTGCTGGTATAGACTGACAGCCTATCTGCCAAATGCCACAAACTCATTCCTTTCGCACAAACAAGATGAATCTCGGAGTGCTTTTGGAAAGATGTTTTCGTTGCACGAGGAAATAGCAAAGGCATGAGTTAGGTGTGAGTGCATGTGTACTAACAACAAGATATACCTAGTTCACTAGGGTGAGGTTTTTGTGTGTCTGCCTTTTTTTTTAAGCAAATATTTGAAAAAAAAAAACAAAAAACTCAAATAGCCACACGCATCTTTAAAAAAGGACACAAACACAAAGTTGAAAAACTTTTATACTGCAAAGCCAAACATTCCCAAAAAGCTTTTTATTTTGCTGGACATATATTAATGGAAAGTAGTTATACCAGGAAAAATGTACAAAAAAAAAAAAGATCAACCGTCAGAAATAGTCCAAAAGTGAATATTTTTAAATGTAAATATTATCTCTATTCCGAAATGAGAAATAGATACTGGCCGAGTTCAACGCACATCTGAATATTCAGAATTCTGAATTTTTGAAGCTCTTGATTGGCCAGCTCTCAGAAGTCATCTGAATTTTCAGAACTTTTTCTGACAGCTGGCCAATCAAGAGCTTCAAAAATTCAGAATTCTGAATATTCAGATGTGCGTTGAACTCGGCCACTGTCAAAGAAGTCCATTGCGAAATTGTGTTATTCTAGGTCAAATCCCAAAAATATCGGGTTTTCGCGTATAACTTAAACGGCGGCGTTAGACAATAACGTCCAAGGAATTAACCTCCAACTATTTTTTAGAAATAATGCCCAAAATAATACAAAATGGAAATATGGCCCACGAAAATTTGCTTAACGCCCAAAACTCCATGTCACCCAAATTATAAAGGGGAAATATCACCCGCAAATTTAAATGATTTAAAACGTATTTGATGTTACTTCCTTGGGCGTTCTTTCCTCACGCCAACTTAACCATTTGACCATTTTTAAGTCGCAATATTTTTTAACGCATCCCTCGAATGGAAAAAAAATTGTTTGAGTGCCGGGACTCACGGTTAATATGTGTAAACATCAACGTGCGCGGATCGAAAACGGACTTGTTTTTGCTTGAAGGGGATCTTAAGATTTTTTTCACTGAACGCACCGATCCTAGTATGCAGATCGTAACGTTGCACACCGTAACGTTGCACGACGTAACGTTGCACACGAACGTTCACGTTTTTTTTTTTCACTCTACCGCCAGCATAGATGTTTACACATCAAAAATGTCAAAATAATTTTTGTACAAAATATCTTACCTAATCTATAAAATAAGTAAAAATACATTTTCAATAACTTCGCCATTTAAGAGACAAAAAAAAAAATATTTTTGACTTTTGTCTAATTTTTTTTTTTAATAATGATATTGTTGGAAAAAATTATGATTTCCAGTAATAAGATCAGATGAAATAAAAAATCACCAGAATAACTTTAAACCTCCTTATTAGAGGAGCAAAAAATCAAAACGTGCAACTTTGTGGACTTCTTGGTCTTTGACAGTAGATTTTTGCTGTCATCTTTGACATTTGACTTGATGGGATGCGTTCCTTGGTGCAACAATATAATATTAAATGATCGATGTCAGGAAAATTTTCTAATTTTTTCTTGTAGAAAATCGAATAATGTACAAAATTTGTATGAACATATTTTCGAAAACAGGTACATACGTTAAAAAACCAACATTTTTTTTTTGATAAGGCTATATTTTCTAAATCTAAACAATTAGCAGCAGAAAATTGCATGATCAAAAAGTTATGCATAAAGTAATTTTTTTCTAGCGATAACCGTTTAAAAGTATTATGTATTTGAAAATCCAAATTTTTTTTGACATGATCCACCTTCAATAAATATTTAATGGAAGCCCGAATTGGCAATGGACTTTTTAGCTACTATTCCCTATGCCAAAATAAGAAATTGGCTATTAAAAGTCTTCACTTGGATGTTTTTTTTGCAGAAAAAGTACATTTTGATCCACAAATATATTTTCCGTTCATGTTTTTTTTCTTGCATTTTTGACACTTGAGATTTTGAGCTCCAAACAACTCAAAAGTTATTATCCGGAAATTAAAGCCATATTTCCCCAAGAAAAATAAGAAAGTTAATAAGCTTTGAAATTGGTAATTACCCGCCTACAAGCGCCCTGCCACTGAACGCTATGTGTAGCTTTTTTGAAAACTAAATCGAATTACCTCTAAAACTATTGATCGTTGGAAAAAAGTCACACGAGTTTTTTTTTTCAGAATTCAGAAAAAGATTGTGCGAAAAAAAATCATCGACGCCTTTGATATACTTTTTGCTTTCCATCTGAGGTTTTTATCGCCGATTCTGCCAGGGTCATACTGAAGAAAAAATGAAACTCCCAAAAAAAGGGGCTTTAAAAAACTTGGTGCCAAATCTATATTTCTTTTAAACAACCCTTTAACTTATAACAAATTATAATTTTGTTTACGGATGGTCTTCAGTCTGGTGGCCGGTATTTGGGTCGAGCAATCGAGTAATACACTCGTTCGGACTTACGGGTATTCTGTGGTAATAGGGTATCTGGTGATTCACGTTTCTAAATATCGGCCTTATTTCTGGATTTTGGTTCTCTGGTTTTTTGGTATTGGGTAATCTGGTTAGTTCCTTTCACTTTGAAATCCGGAAAAGAGTCTGTATATACTACGTCTCTTGTGGCACTATTCAGCAGGTACTATAGGCCCCTGGTGACACGCGACACAGCAGGTTTCGCTGTGGTAATCAGCAGTTCTATGGTTACTAGGGCGTATTCATAGTCATTTTTTAAATTATTGCTAGGTTAATCTTTAAATTAATTTTTTTATGACATATTTTTGTTGCTATGAGTTAATCTTTCAATATTTTAAATTGAATAATTCAATAAACTTATAATTTAATCAACTAAAGAGGTAATTCGGTTAAAAATAGGATCTTTATTCGTTGATCCCTGTCATGTTGAAGGTCTGGTTTCGGCTACTGGTTCTTGAGAGGAAGTGACAAAGCCCCCAAGAGTATCTCATTGTCATGAATAAATGCTTCTCAATTTGTCCGTTCGGATTTAGCAGAAAATTGTAGGTCCCCTCCAATTCTGCAAAAAAACAACACGCACACTGGAATGGTTAGGAGTTATAAGTCACTAGTCCCTGGCTCTCCACGAGCTGTCGCGCCACCAAATATTTTTTCTTTATTTATCAAAATTGTATTGGGCGAAAAAGTTTCTCAAAAATGCTTTTAGTTGAATATCTCGTTGTAAACGAAGCTCTTAGAGAACAGAAAAACAATAAACTTTAGATTGGTGTTGAGTTTTAGAAATGTTCTTATACAGGAGGATTTGTTACTTCCTGGCAAGAGAAGCCGATTTTATTTTTAGGTGGACGAGGCTGGGAATCGAATCCAAACCTCCGGGGTGACAGTCCTACACACTAACCGTTACTGAACAAAAATCATACGGGAAATTAATGCTGGATTAACACGACTGACAAATTGGCAGTAGTCTGTCAGAAAACTGCTTAAAGAATGAATTTGTCCATTCTACTGTCAGTTTTTTGACAGAAATTCTGACAATTTGTCAGTAGTGTAAATCCAAAATAAATTCGTATTACTTCGGAAAAATGTTGTGTCTTGCGTTTCCTAATTTTCAAAGTAAATTAAACCTGCTCCAGCCATTAATCTGTCAGTTTTCGATTTCTTAGACTATGGTTGAATTTGTAACTAAGATTCATTTTGATAAAAAAAAAAATATACATTTTAATGAATGATTTTCTGGCAGTTCCATTGTAACCGAATCCTTTTCATGAGAAATGTACTTTCTTAAGAAGATAATTGCAATAATTAATATTCCTCAACCCTTTGTCTAGTTTCAAATTACCGAAAAGCTAAATATGACACAATTATCCATCCGAATTTTTTTATATTCTACCACATTTCCCGCCATTTTCGATTGTTTTCTTTAAGGAATTTAAAATTAATCGAATAAATGACTACAATTTGTTGTTTAGTATTTAAGAGAACCTCCATCGCCTATCCCTCTCCCCCGTTACCAACACACAAGTTTAAATTTTCAATTCCTTATACAAACGTACAACAAAACATCCTTTGAATGATTGGCTATTATCATTGTGCGCTCGCATAAAATCCAAAACCTCTTCAAATGCTTCACAGGATATTGCAATAAATAATCGATCAACCACTTCCTATTTGAATGGCATCAGTACAGTATGTCTATGTATTTTGATTTCCATAAATATGAAGTAACCGATTTGCATGTTGCCTCGCACAACATCCTTTCCACCATCATCGCATCGCATCTGCTTCGCTCCGCGTAGGTCGTCCTTTATTTGTATGTTTGTTGTTCTCGAACGCACATGATATATATATGTATGTATGTAGGTTCTGTTTTAATCTGTGAAGTTTTCGAACACATATAACACAGAGTGTTAGCTAGAAAAAGCCTCGGCTCGACATCGACATCCTGCAGAATAGCTACCGATGCTTTATTTTTGAATAAACTACACATTCTTTGATGCATTTTTAATCGACCCCAGGTCTGTTATAATTTCGTCTTGGCTCATTGGGGGGTTGGGTGCTGGAATGTGCGGATATACAATACACATAGACGCGTTGGAAAATTTATTAGATACATTTTCTAAATTTATCAAGTATAGGTATTCATGGATATTTTATTTAATCTATCATCGTTGTGCTTGTGCGGCAAAAAGGCAAAAAGGATGCGAATTAATATTTGATGAATTTCTATAGCATAATGTTGAATATTTTTTTTGTTATTTAGTCGGGTCTCATAGCTTTTAAAAATATCTATAACAGAAAGCGATTATATATGCAGCAGGATAAAAATGATAATTAATTTTTAATAAAAAAATATCACATCATTTTATTTACTCATTTGATGGTAATTATTGTGGTATAGGTAAAGTTATGCATTTTTTATAACACACATTTCATTGATTTTTAAATTATCCAAAGTATTCCAATTGAGGTTGTTAGAAGCGATAAAATTTAATATTAAATTCTGACCTTTCAAATGAACATACCTAAATTTGTTTGTTTGCATTTACGTGCGGCATATAATGAGTTAATGTTGTTTTTAATTAAAATTTTTGTGTTAAAATTGAGGTTCATTTATTTATGTGTGATGCCTTTGACAAAACTCACATGGGGATTAAATATTTTAAATTCATTTAGATTCAATTTTGTGTTTCAAAAAAATGTGTTTTTAATTGGCTCTTGGTTTCGTGTTAAAAAAAAAAATTGAGAATATGCCAAACTTAACACTATACGATGGTTAAGAAGTTCAAACAAATTAAGTTCGTTATGGCATTGTTCTCTGCATTTGTATGACCATATACATAATATATCTGTGAGTCCACTATACTTCAAGGTGAATCCTTAAAGGTTTGACTATGATTTGATTCAAATTTGTTACTTGTGCTTTCTTATGTAATTCTTGAAAAGAGAATTTCGAATTTTTACTTTGTTATTAAAAGTGAGAACCCAACTCTCTAATCAGTAAACTACACTGATTGGTCAAAAATGGCAGAAGGAACAGGAGCTGAGGTCTTCTTTGAAACTCTTAATATAAGAGAATCATACAAAGTCCGAGATGAGTGTAGTGTCTTTCAAGCTGAGACTTACACTATTGAAAAGGTGGCTGAAATAATTCACAAGAAAAAACTGAACTCGTCAGAGATCACATTTTTCGTGGACAGCCAAGCTGACATCAAAGCATTATCCAGTGAGACTATTAGATCCAAGGCAGTAGCAAAATGCCGAAGCATACTGAACAATATTTGCAACACAAATCATGTCAAACTCTGCTGGGTTCCTGGACATAGCAGTATATATAGAAGGGAATGACATAGCAGATGAACTGGCAAAGAAAGGGACAGTATCAAATAGAGAAAATAGTAGCCAATTAGATATGGGACTAGACGTTGCAATTGGAGTGATTAAAAGGAAGATAGACATAACAACGAAAAAGCAGATCAATAACTCCTGGATGTCCAGGAACGATTGCGTTACCTCTAGAAGCTTATGGTTTAGAATTAATGAAAAGAAAACTCAGTATATTCTATCACCGAGTAAAAAGAATATTAAAACTTTGATAGGCGTACAAACAGGACATAGTGTCATTGGCACAGAGGCCACTAGATTGGGTGTATTGGCACCCGATTTCTATAGGAGCTGTCAGGATGTCGAAGAAATTGAAACCACTAAACACCTGCCCTGCGATTGTCCAAACCTTCAAAAAAATTGCCTCCGATACTTTGGAAACAGATTTGTTGGAGAACTGGATGATCTAGCACAGGTCTCAATGGCAAACATATGAAAATATATAGAGATCACGCGAGCAGGAGGGTCCGCAAATGAACCAGTCTATGCGAGTCATTAGTTTAGGAGCATCCCTGCTTTTTATATTAAAGGGATCACAATGAACCAGTAGGCCCGCGTGAACGCAACAGCCTACGGGCTGTGCACGCCCCCCCTAACCTAACCTATCAAAAGCTAATCAGCTAATTTTGATGACATCTCTCACCGATATCATTTCAGGTACAAATAATCTCCAACTAAGTATAGTATTTCACTTCAAAAATCACTGAATTCCACTGAAAATAATTTTCCCATGCATATGGAATAACAACATAACTCCAGTTATTTATCTGGGTATACGAAAATTCAAATTGCAATAGTAGCCTAACTGACATAAGACTAAAACAATTTCAACAGAAATTGAGAAAATTAACCTAACTAATTTTTCAATGTTGAGAATTACTTTTACTTTGTTTGCAAATGCGCTTAACTCGAGAGAAGCTATTTTTGTAGACGCAAATGGATAGGTAGCTACATTTTTCCGCTTCTATGAGCATTTTATTTGGTGAAGAAACTAAAGTCGACATAAGTCATAATTTTAAGCTGCAACATATTAAAAGTCTTATTTGAGTTGAGCTATTATTCCATATATGTTGTTCAGAATGAAAACGAATTTATTTGTATCGGTGATGAAATTAGCATATTACAGCGATTTTTAACAGCACAATAAAGATTGATGGAAAAACCCGTTATAAAATAAAATAAAATAAAATAAAATAAAATAAAAAAATTATTTTTTAAAAAATCGGCTTCGATGACTTTTAAATTTGTGTTTTATAAGTAATTTTCCTTTTCAATTATTGAGACATCGACGGCGCGTACTGTGGTGGCCCACAAAGCCAAAAGTCGTGGTAAAAATACAAAATCCGACATTTTTTTTTACTGTTTTTTTACTATTTTCTTTTTTTTTTATTTTAAATAAAAACAGAGCTTCAAAACCAGCAAACAAAATAATTTGTTGGTATATAGTTTGTTTTATAAAGCTTTTCAAAGTTGGCCAATTTTGTTCAAGACTAAAAAGAAACGAAATTCCTTGAAAACATTTTACTTTTCTTCAATTCTACGTGGTTGTTTTACTCATAATAAAAATTTTTATACGAACAACAAAAAAAAAAACACTTTTTTTTATGAAATTTTGAGTTTTGAATCGAGTTCTCGGTGCTACCATTTTGTTCTTAAAAGCAAATTCACTTTTGGAAGGATTGAGTTTTCTTTTTATTTCAATTAGAATAAACGTTTTGTTAATTACTATCTTGATCGTACTTTTACACCCCTTTTTATTTAAAAAGCAATTGTTAAAAAAAATAGAATTAAAATCTAGTAAACAAACTACTGATTGTTATATTGAACATTCAATTTTTGTCATACGCCCACTTCCACGCCCCTTTTTAAAGAAATTCCTCCTAAACTAAAAGTGTTTTTGAAACTAAGGTAGGTAAATACGAAAAATACGAATAAACGTTGTCAAGAGAGAAAATTATAATCCGTAACCATTTTTGTTGTTTGAAACCTTCCAAAAGTATAATTTATTTAAAAAAGACGTATTATGTACTCGATTTTATTTTATAAAAAAAATTATGTTGTATTACGATTTAGTTCCATTCACTTTTCTTCTACACTGTTTCACATAAAATTGGTCACTGAATCAATTTATAAGATATGTCGATGAGCCAAAATATGAACAAAATTACTGCTTTAATAGATTCTTGATAAAAACATCAAAATTCAGTTCGTTTACTTTATGCATCCACTGTTGTGAACAATTTTATTTTGGAACACCCAGTGAACAATTAAATATCCACAGACTTTTTCTTAAAAAAATCGAAAAACTGTTGTTTAAGTTTCGCTTAAATTGCTTTCTCTGTTAATTCCATTTTCTATGATTACCTTTGATTTGAAAACACCCTGTAAAACAATTTTCTTTAAAATCACTATTTTTATAGCCTTGGAAATTACCTTTAAGAAGGAAAAAAATTTTAGCGATATCTTGATGTGTTCAAAAGTTATGATTTTTGAAACGAAAAAAGTCATTTTGGACCAGAGTGTGGCGCAGGGTCTTTCATTTTGAGATTAAAATATTCGTAGGACATTTTTTAGCTTAAGCCAAAGTTGTACATAATATACCAACTTCCTTATATTCGCGGATGATTGTTTGTACCAACCTATTATTGGTTTTCCTGTTTCTCAAATGGCCGTTAGCAAAAAAGCGACATCTGTGTGTCATTAGCCTGATTGCTGCTGAGATATTCATTCAACCCTATTCTGGTAAACGATTCAATCAAAACTTCCTTTTCTATGTGAATGTTTCATTAAATTTGTTTATTTATTTTTTAGTAATTTATTTTTCAACATTTAATCTTTATCTATATTTATTTTTGAAAATCCCAAGAAAATCCAACGTTTAAATTAAATTTGTATCAAAATTTATTTATCTTCACATATTATTATAGAGGACAATCATTTTCCCTTGCTAGATTAAAGAATTAAGAAATGTAAGAGTTTTTTAAGAGATCTTTGACCTCTTCATAATACTTAAATTAACTTGAATCTTTCTAAGCGTTCGTCATGCATATTTTCAGGATTCTTAATATCTTCTAACTTCCTCCAATTTAATAACCAAAATGACCCCTAGGTCCATTAACTTTTAAGAAAACAATTATTTTAATCAAAAAAAACAAAATCTTTATTTGGGTTTTATTTTATAGACTGATGCTTTGGTGTTTTATTAACTTCTAAGCACAAAATACTTCCTTGAGAGAATGTATTTTAGACAAAATCTATCCTAATTAACAGACAATAAAAGCCTTCGGATAATTTGAATCAAATTTAAAACATAAGCTTTTATTTTCAGGAAAATATAAAAAAAAAAAAAATAGATAAGATTTGATTTGAAAATGGAAACTGGTCCAATTGACTTTTTGTTCAAGGTTCAAAGACCGGCCGTCCTGCCTACGTCCAGGCGCCCAAAAGCGTGTAGGGGGACCATTGAGGGATTAAACTTAATGGATATGGTGGCCAGTGAAAGTGAGATTGTTACCCCAAACAGACATCAGAAAATAACGGGTGATTTTTTGGCTGGTTTGGTTTTGGCAACACTGGTTTTGACAGCTGACGTGTGTTTAGTACCTTGTGTCACTGTCAAACAGCTTCAGTTTGGTTTGCAATTTAACCATGGATCGTCTTACAAATGAACAACGCTTGCAAATTATTGAATTTTACTATCAAAATTCGTGCTCGGTTCGAAATGTTCATCGCGCGCTGCTTGTGTTCAGCGATGAGGCTCATTTTTGGTTGAATGGGTACGTAAATAAGCAAAATTGCCGCATTTGGAGTGAAGATCAGCCAGAAGCATTGCAACAGCTACCAATGCATCCCGAAAAAGCCACTGTTTGGTGCGGTTTATGGGCCGGCGGCATTATTGGGCCATATTTCTTCAAAGATGATGCGAATCGCTACCGAGCGATGATAACAAACTTTTTTTTGCCCGAAATGGAAGTTCTTGACTTGCATGATATGTGGTTTCAACAAGACGGTGCCACATGCCACACAGCACGCGAAACAATGGCGCAATTGCGAGGCGAGTTTGGTGAACAGTTAATTTCACGTTTCGGGCCGGTCAATTGGCCGCCTAGATCGTGCGATTTGACACCATTAGATTATTTTTTGTGGGGGTATGTCAAGGCTAATGTCTATAGGGACAAGCCCGCTTCGATTGACGCACTGGAAGCCAACATCCATGCATTCATTCGTGAGATACCGGCCGATATGTGTGAAAGAGTATGTCAAAATTGGACTCAGCGGATGGGCTACCTGAGACGTAGCCGCGGTCAACATTTGCATGAAATTATCTTTAAACATTGCAAGGTTTAAACTATCGATTCAAATAAATATTTCATTCATTTTTTCGAATTTTTTGTGTTTTTTTTTAAAAAAAGTTCTAAACCTCTTAAAAAATCACCCATTATAAGAAAACCTCACAGAATAACAAAGTGATAATATTCCAAATAGTTTGGTGGTTCTGTGTATAAACCGTCATGACGTCATTGTCAGTGACAAATTGTTCATACTTTGTCACAGAAGATTGATGTTGTAAGAAGATGTATATCTCGTCCAACAATAAAAGAACAAAATAAACAAAAAAAAGATAAAAGATTGTCAGAAGCTCCTCCTATATCACTATTTAATTGCTTTTGGCAATGGGTTTCACGAATCCAGCTGGGAAAGTAAGTCCTGCGAATAAAAAGTATCTAAATCTTCATACAATCCATTGTGTATTCGTTCAAAGGGAAATATTTTATTTTAAATTGGCTTCAAGACAAATAAGGCAACGACCGACGTAGCGGCGACGGCGACGCAACAATGCCACGACGAACGACTCACGGTTGTATATTTTTTTAATCTGAACAATGCCAATGGATTCGGAATTTAGTTAAATCAGGATCTGATGTCAACAGTAACATCTCTTCGATTTGGGTTTCTTTGTCAAGTCCTTTTTGACGAAAACCAAAAAAAAAAAACCTGCCCTCAGTACCTCCCTTAAATTTCTGACAGACAAGTCAAAACTGAAATTTAATCGAATCGCTATATTTTGTTTTTTTTTTTTTTATGCTGCCTAAGGGACATTTGGTGATTAGTTTCTGATCCAAAGGACAACACAAATTAAATATCGATTTTTGTTCTTCGAAATGTAGATATTTTAATTAAAAACATCGCCAGAAGCCATCCCAATACTATACCTAGTGAACTGGAGTACCTACCTACATAATTTTGTTTCAAGAAAAATATCCTGTTCTGCCTAATTAATCTTTCAGGTTACAGGGAACTTTTATCCTCACAGGAAATTATTATTGAAGATAACTTAATAAAATAACTCAGATTGTTGTTCCTTAACAAATAAATGATTCGATTTATTAACAAATTTGCTACATCGTTGAACTTCTTGAGACTTAAAGTCCGAATTTATGTTCAATTTGCAAAGGATGTGTTGTGGAACTCCTACACCTACATACATACACATGTGAACTTTTTACGAGTGAGTGTAATAAAGTTTTTATGAACGAATTTCACAAATAAATAAATATCTATACCTACCAACAAACTTTTGTGATATTAATTTTTTTTGTTTTTTCTTTCAAGATCCTTGCATTTTCTCTTTGTTTGATTTTGGGTATAGGTTTATGTCAAAAGTTGGAACAATATAATATTTATGAGGAGACAATAATATGTAATGTTTGACTTTCAAAGCGATATGTTATTTTTGTGAAGATAAAAAAACATATAAGAAAAAAAAATTAAGATCCTTTGTGCGAGCTTGTAAGTTTTGAGTTTGATTTTGGAAATAAAAGTTGTTGTTGACATGAAGAAAGAATAAAACGTTTGACGTGTCTAGAGGTATTTTGGGCCTTTAATTTGATGGTGACTTTTATGATGACAATCAAAGATGAAAAAACAAATCTTGAGAATTTATATCAAAAAGTTAATTGTAATAAAATAATTTTTTATACAAAGCTGTAAAATTGTAAAGGAAAGCATATGTGAGTTTGGAAAACAAATTAAATTATTATAAACAGAAACGCAGTAAGTGTATTTAATTGTCTTTTTTTATTGGAGCTGGTTACTTTTTATCATTCTATCAAAATCCTGAGAATTATCTTGTTTCGTTCGTGGCTCTTAAGGTATCAGCATTTGATAAAAATGGGAGAGTAACGAAATTCCGCCGCACAAAATCCCGAATCACGAAATCCCGCCGAAAATAAAAATAAAAATCCCGCCCACAGATATTTTTGGAAATATTTGGCAGGATTTTCAATACTATTTTAGTACTATTACAAAAAAAATATTATATTTTGATTTATTTTTAAACAAAATATTACCTATAAATATTTAAGGAACTGTTGGTTCGGGAAAAATAAAAATTCAGTTCTTGTTATAACTCCGAGGAGGTAAGACCTCCTCCTTCTTTAGAGAGATTAGATGATTTTCAATGGTTTGGCCAATTGTTTTGGACATTTGATCAAAATATTTTTGGACATTTTGTCAAAAATATTTTTTTAACAAATTTTTTTTCTACAAATTTTGCTTTTTTTTGACAAAAATTTGCCACCCAAGGTACTTTTAATCAAAAAAAACTGTTTGCATTGGCGCCTGCCAGGCCAGGTGACTGAACATACCCTTAGCGGAGCGACGGAGCGGAGTCGTGTGAGCGGGTTTGTGCCTGAGAAAGGGAGTTAAAATCCTTAAGACTCACGGAGCGGGCCACCCAAGGTACTGTTTACTAAACATAAACTGCAAGCACACCAATTGACAACATACATTATGAGAAAAAAAACTATTTTTATCTTTGGACGCGATTTGCGGCTAAACGGAGCTTCGTAGACTCCCCAAAATTGACATCTTTAAACGTGATTGCTGGGTTAAACTAGGCATCTTAGAGAATAAAAAATTACATATTTGTGATCTAGGGAGTGCCACCTTTCAATCGTGGTTTTCAAAAAAGTCCCTTTTGAAATTAAATTACAAGTACTATCTCCTTATAAATTTTCGTTCGTCCTGAAATGGACGGTTTCTCAACGATGGACGAGAAAAAAGAACAGAAAATAAGTGTTTGCTCAGGCAATAGGCAATGTTGAGGCTATGTGCAACTCGCTTCAAAAAATCAACACCATCGACATGGAAATGAAAATCCATACTGTGCTTTCAATTAAGTATTGAAACGGTGCGGCGGGATTTCGTGATTCGGGATTTTGTGATTCGCGACAGCGCATACAATTTTTCTTTCCCATAGGAATTGGTGGTTCGATTGTATGAGGATTTCCCAGACGACTATATGGGTCTGGTGTGAGTGTCGTAGCTCCCCAACTAACAAACTTCCGGAGCTAAGCTCTTCAAATCAGAAAAAAAACTCCCATAAGATTCTTGTAAATCCTATTGCTAAGCTCAAGAATCAATCTCTTGTTATGAAACTCAAATTCGTCTCATAGCATTTTTATTGTAAGAGCCAAGCATTTTTTAAATTTGAAAGTACTTAAATCCTATATCTAAATCTATTTAAGTCTCATAAGTATCTCGTTATGAAATTAAAACTTTTAACGTCATTTTTAGTCTTTATAATCCCATAATAATACTTCAATGAGACTTTTCATAAATAAGTTTTTTTCAAGATTCTAATAGGAGCTACGACGCCAGCTTTGAATATCAAACAAACAGATGTTATAGTTGAATTGTGCAGTGCGTTCTTTTTGTTCACAAAACTTGCTTCTGTTCATGTTTCTATCGGATTGGTTATTTGATTGGTGGGGGCAGATGTAATTTTAGATTTCAAATAAAAGTTTGATTGTTTTCGTTGCGAGCAAGTTTCTTTGGTCGATTTTTTGTTCTCTTTGTTTACCTAATTTCGGGGCTGGTGAACTGGTAGTAGTGAATTTGATCATAAATATTATAACAAAAATTTTCAACACCGAAATATACTAAGCAAAAAGAACACACTTCAAACTTAAGGTAGTTAATATTATTAGTGTTATTAAAAAGAGGAAACAATCTGCCGAAAAATCGATCTCAAAAGCATTATTTTGATAGAAACAACCTTATTAAATGTACTAATGGAAATCACCATAAGTATCCCATAATGTTTATGGTATATCTTATACTGTTTGTTGCATCGGCTGTGATCAGTTTTGGAGTGATTTAAATAACACCAAGCTATCCAGTTAACTTTGATTGTTACTTTATTCGAAAAATTATTAGGTTATAATTTTGTTCCATTGTTTCAAAATGTTAATGTGTTTACAATCGATTTTTTGCTTTCACATTTAAATTTCTTTCAATAATAGTTGGCAATCGCAATGTAAAGGAACGCCCCACATACAAATGTGCTTCGTTTGAAAGTTAAATGTCAAATTTAAGTCCCATAAGAGCATTTTAGTTCCCATAAGAAGTACTGTCTGTCAGAGAAAATTTATATTTACTGAGAGCGACACTTCTTACGGGAGCTCAAACATTCTAATGGGACTAAAATTTGACGTTTAAATTTCAAACGAAACACATTTATCTGTGTTGCTTTCCGTTTCATCCTCATCCAAAGATCTCATAGAGATGTTAAAACAAGAGTTAAAGTATCAATCAACAGCGGGCATGTTGCAATATGAACAAAATGTTTTCATTATATTTTGAGGGTTAAAGTAGCTTAAAAAAAAATATTCTAAATAAATTATCTTATTTGGTTGTCCATTCTGACCAAAACCAAAACACGACACAAGTAAAATGGCATCTTTAAAAATCTGTTTTTTTTTTGTCAGTTTTTAATGGCAAATATATTGGAAGATTTCTGAAAATCTTAATAATGAAAAAGCGTCATATTTTGTGCCACTCTAGATCCAATTTTTGTCATAAAAGCACGATAATGACAATAATTGGAAAAAAATATGGTATGAATGATCGCATTTTGTGAATTGTATAAAAACATACTTAAGTCATTTTTGCATCTAAAAAAATATTAATGGTAACCCTTTTTCTTATTATAATTAATAACAAAATATTTTAAATATGCATAATTTTGGATGTGCGTAGTTATTTTTCGAAGCAAAATGTTGAAATTAGTAGATGCAATTTTAATTGCACCAAGAATTAAGTCTACATATGCCATGATTTTTACAAATATAATACGTCAATTAACTTTTGTGAGATAAATACTAGAACCAAAAAACACATGAGAGAATCACGAACACACATAAAAACTATTCGCCTACCTTCTTCTAAAAGTAATTAAAAATGCTAAAGATATATGTTTTTTTTTAAGTTTACACACACTCGTTCTCTTTTTAACAACTTCTGTAGGAAGAGACGCACTCCCATAGGAAGGGTTAAGAGAGCTTTACTAGATTTACAAAGCGGCGTCTATAATCGTATAAGAAGAATAAAACTCTTTCTATAGGATCAAGAGGCTCCCATAACAAGGCCATTTAAGGCTTTTAACAATCTTATAAGAATCTAGAAGAACTCCTCAAGAGTGCATTTAGCTCCCTAAAATAAGTCTTGTAGCGCTTTCGGAGCATCTTATGAGAGGAAAAATGTTACTTGGGATCCACACTGATATTATGAGGAAATGAATTATGAAATGAATTTTCATAAAACTCACAAAAAATTTGTACATTCTTTGAGTTCAGCATTTGTTTCGATTTGCTTAAAATTTGGTAAAGAGAATTTTTATGTTATTCCGTAGTTCCTTTCTAGGGAATAACATAAAAATTCGAAATTTTGTTTAAGCTCATCTAGAACAGGTAGCTGCCATAAGTGCAACACAACAATTTTGTATTTGTTTTTTTATTTTCTTGAAAACTGCTTTTACGATTTTGATTAAACTTCGTACCTCTGTAACGATCAAAGTTGTTGTAGGAAAACTGCATTGCAAGTTTTTTGGCAAAAAAAAATCACGAAACAAAAATAGCCATTCTAAGTTTATTGAGAAAATGGTTTCATTTTTGCTGATTGGACCGATCTTATTAAAAATTTGCAATTTGGTGCTCATTAATAGTTAAAACAAAATTGAAATGTAACATTTACAAAATTACTTTTGACTTTGTCAACATTTTCTCGTTTAAGATTGTATGATGTTATTAACCATTAACATGCATCTTAAATTTGACAGTTACTCCCAGCAAGAGCAAGTTCATGCAATCCAGCCGGTGAATAATTTTTTTTTTTAAAGTCTACGTCTACTTTTAGGTGTTTATCAAGCACTCTTAAAAACGGTATTATTTCGATGCTTAGCAATATAAATCATCTCTGAAATCAAAAAAATCCCAATAATTCTGACTAATTTATTATCTTCCCTTATATCTAAATTTTATATAATTTAATTGGAAAACAAATTACTTAAAATATAAAACGATTATTTTTAAATGTACGGCTTGTCCGTCGAATAATGTATACATACCTTTATTTTCTTGTCAATTTTGCTATCATTATGATCGACGAAGAAAATAAACAAAAACAAAAATAAACAACCCCTCAAAAATACTAAAAGAAAATATACGTTGTTACCAACACAAAGCTATACACATTTTTATTCCCATAAGAAATATCAATTCAAAATTAAAGAAGAAAAGGAAAAAAAAAAAATGCTTAATGAAGCAATCAAACTTTATTGATTCCCCGGCAAAATGATTTCACAAAGACAACAATAATAATAAAATCAACACAAAATTGTTTTCGCCTACACATATTAATTTGTGTGTAGAGGTGTAGTAGGTATAAAAAAAATATTTCAACGTCCATTTGGTTTTTTTTTATTGTGGGGATGAATTAATAAAATAAAAATAAAAAATAAAAACAAAATTAGAACGATTTCGTCTCTATAATTGAATTACGCTTAGGTATGGAAACCGTCTATAATAATGCGGTTACCGTTAAGACGACTGCCTGTTTGGCGTGTTGTTGTCGATATTGAAGTCGTCATTGTTGATTTGATTGGGTAGTCAGCACCAGTAGTACATAGGTTTAGCAGTTGTAAGCTTTCTAGGTATTTCGGCTTGTAAATATCTACGGGTGAATCAGACTTGATCAAATGTACTAGTTTTTGTTATAGTTACAAACCTTTGGGGAGGATTTGATTAAAAGTTTTCAAATTAAGCTATATGGGGCTTCCCTATATTTCAACCTAAATTGATATAATTGAAAATCCGATAAGAAAGGTTTTATCAATAACTGAATTGATGATTTAGATCGATAAATGCCTTTTTGGGTGATTAATAGTGATTAGAGTCGTTGTGGGGAATTTAATATCGTAATAACGTTATAATGTTGATTAGATTTGCATTGCATTGTGTTGACTATTGAATAATGAACTTTTGTTTATAATTTGAAGTGCTTTTTCCGTCATCATTCTAGTGATAGATACCATGTAAAAAGGATTTTAAGGAGCAAATGCATACCAACTGGAACTGAGATTTTACAGCAAGGAATATGGAACGTTTTAGATGTGTTTTTTTGTGAGTTTTTGTCAATGAGTTGTTACAATCAGCCAAATCAATTGCAGTATGCAGAAATATGTTCATCCTAAACTTTAGGATAATACTAACTAAATAAAGATCTGCATTTTGTAATTCCCTTGGCTTGGAATTAGCTCTAGAAATGTAATTAAACCAAAGCCAAGCATTATTTTAAGGTTAGAGAATCAGACTCGAAATTAATAAGATATAACGGGTGATTTTTAAGCTGGTTTGGTTTTGGCAACACTGGTTTTGACAGCTGACGTGTGTTTAGTACCTTGTGTCACTGTCAAACAGCTTCAGTTTGGTTTGCAATTTAACCATGGATCGTCTTACAAATGAACAACGCTTGCAAATTATTGAATTTTACTATCAAAATTCGTGCTCGGTTCGAAATGTTCATCGCGCGCTGCTTGTGTTCAGCTATGAGGCTCATTTTTGGTTGAATGGGTACGTAAATAAGCAAAATTTCCGCATTTGGAGTGAAGATCAGCCAGAAGCATTGCAACAGCTACCAATGCATCCCGAAAAAGCCACTGTTTGGTGCGGTTTATGGGCCGGCGGCATTATTGGGCCATATTTCTTCAAAGATGATGCGAATCGCTACCGAGCGATGATAACAAACTTTTTTTTGCCCGAAATGGAAGTTCTTGACTTGCATGATATGTGGTTTCAACAAGACGGTGCCACATGCCACACAGCACGCGAAACAATGGCGCAATTGCGAGGCGAGTTTGGTGAACAGTTAATTTCACGTTTCGGGCCGGTCAATTGGCCGCCTAGATCGTGCGATTTGACACCATTAGATTATTTTGTGTGGGAGTATGTCAAGGCTAATGTCTATAGGGACAAGCCCGCTTCGATTGACGCACTGGAAGCCAACATCCATGCATTCATTCGTGAGATACCGGCCGATATGAGTGAAAGAGTATGCCAAAATTGGACTCAGCGGATGGGCTACCTGAGACGCAGCCGCGGTCAACATTTGCATGAAATTATCTTTCAACATTAAATTGCAAGGTTCAAACTATCGATTCAAATAAATATTTCATTAATTTTTTCGAATTTTTTGTGTTTTTTTTTTTTTAAAAGTTCTAAGCCTCTTAAAAAATCACCCATTACAACTCATTACTTTATTTCAAACCAAGCCAAGAATATCCAACAACTCTTACGACAACGCAAATCCCACAATCAGTATTTCTTGTCCCAAACATTCATGTGTCAAATATGTTTTAAATTTTATATTTTACCACATTTTCCTGATATTGCGACCTTACGTTGGGTAGCACCTCGAGTTTTGTATAAATGAGTTATAGCTCTTTTGATTAGGACATTGTAAAGGGTGTTTTTTTTAGACGCGTGGTTTTCAATCTGGCAATACCCTTTTTAGAGTTTATCTTTTTGACAGTTTTTGCTAGATATATGCTCAATTTGGTTTGCCATTTTATAATAAATACACTTTCTTCTGAACAACGTTTGAAAATCGTGCAAATTTATTACCAAAATAATGGTTCGGTTCACGCGACGCAATGCTCGCTGCGTCCAATATTCGGTCGACAAAATCGCCCAGCAGAGTCAGTAATTCGAGCAAAAATGGATCGGTTTTGCACCACGTTTACTCTAGTAGATAATGCGCATCCACAGAGAAGTCGCTTGCTTACGCAGATAAGCACGAGGCGATTGACGCCTTGGAAGAAAACATTCGGCGCGTTATTGCTGACATACGGCCCCAAATTAGTGCAAAAAGTGATCGAAAATTGGGCCTCTCGGCTGGAATTTATTCGAGGCCACTTGCTCGAAGTCATTTTTAAAACATAATGGCAAACCCATATCTTTATAATAAAGCTAAATTTTTGGCCATAGCATTAAATTATATGCGTTTTATTTCTTCTTGAAAACCATACGTCTAAAAAAACACCTTTTATATTATTAGCATAGAGCTGCATGTTTGAGACATTTTTTCATTTCTTAAATTACTGTCATTCCGTTGAATTTCATAAGAATTACATATATAGATCAATTTACTTCTTTGAAACGCACATTTTTAATACAACAAGATACTAGAACATAATGTAAGCTATGAATAAATTATCGTTTGATTATCTTCGAAGATTTATTATACCAAAGGTACATAATATGTATATTTACCTCGCCAAAGTTGGGAAAACACTTTAAAAATTGATTTGTGCAAATCGCACAAAATCAACACACAATTCATTTCGGAATCAATTTATTTCAGAGCTTTACATGCCATAAAATAATGATGAATTGCATTTAAATCCTCGGTGTTGTGGATACAAAAATAAAAGATGTTTATATGCCTTAAGGTATATAAAAATAATAATCTTATTTTATGATGTAGGTTACGTACAGCTATGTGTATCTTTTGAGTTGTACATTATATCGATATCTAGTATACATATGTAAGATTTTACTATTATTTTCTTATTCGAATTTAATTGAAACAAGCAATATTGATGGTCAGATAATAAAGGATGATTCATATTCCCTTACATCTACATCCTACATAGAAAATATAGACATGTTTGGATTAATTTTCTACGAAAATAAAGTATATGGATATTAAATCAATGAGTTCAAGATGTTGCAGCAGCTAAGAATATAACTTAATTTACGAATTTAAAAAAAAAACAGATGTGTATCGTAACTGTAATATGCATCCATAAATATGGACACACATGGCGTAAGTAAAGCTAAATGCATAATTTGGCTTATTTTTTGCTACCTAAACAGAAATTTTAGGTAGATATACATTTAGATTTTCGACATGAACAATAGTTTTGAGCTCCAACAAAAAATCTGTTTGCCAGGATTTTGTTAAACAGTTGTATTATATTTTTATTTGAAGGAAGAATATGAAGATTGTTTATAAAAGATTAAGAAGATACTTAAATGTGCATAATTATAATCATAATCATAATCATAATCATAATCATAATCATAATCATAATCATAATCATAATCATAATCATAATCATAATCATAATCATAATCATAATCATAATCATAATCATAATCATAATCATAATCATAATCATAATCATAATCATAATCATAATCATAATCATAATCATAATCATAATCATAATCATAATCATAATCATAATCATAATCATAATCATAATCATAATCATAATCATAATCATAATCATAATCATAATCATAATCATAATCATAATCATAATCATAATCATAATCATAATCATAATCATAATCATAATCATAATCATAATCATAATCATAATCATAATCATAATCATAATCATAATCATAATCATAATCATAATCATAATCATAATCATAATCATAATCATAATCATAATCATAATCATAATCATAATCATAATCATAATCATAATCATAATCATAATCATAATCATAATCATAATCATAATCATAATCATATTCATAATCATAATCATAATCATAATCATAATCATAATCATAATCATAATCATAATCATAATCATAATCATAATCATAATCATAATCATAATCATAATCATAATCATAATCATAATCATAATCATAATCATAATCATAATCATAATCATAATCATAATCATAATCATAATCATAATCATAATCATAATCATAATCATAATCATAATCATAATCATAATCATAATCATAATCATAATCATAAACATAATCATAATCATAATCATAATCATAATCATAATCATAATCATAATCATAATCATAATCATAATCATAATCATAATCATAATCATAATCATAATCATAATCATAATCATAATCATAATCATAATCATAATCATAATCATAATCATAATCATAATCATAATCATAATCATAATCATAATCATAATCATAATCATAATCATAATCATAATCATAATCATAATCATAATCATAATCATAATCATAATCATAATCATAATCATAATCATAATCATAATCATAATCATAATCATAATCATAATCATAATCATAATCATAATCATAATCATAATCATAATCATAATCATAATCATAATCATAATCATAATCATAATCATAATCATAATCATAATCATAATCATAATCATAATCATAATCATAATCATAATCATAATCATAATCATAATCATAATCATAATCGTAATCATAATCATAATCATAATCATAATCATAATCATAATCATAATCATAATCATAATCATAATCATAATCATAATCATAATCATAATCATAATCATAATCATAATCATAATCATAATCATAATCATAATCATAATCATAATCATAATCATAATCATAATCATAATCATAATCATAATCATAATCATAATCATAATCATAATCATAATCATAATCATAATCATAATCATAATCGTAATCATAACCATAATCATAATCATAATCATAATCATAATCATAATCATAATCATAATCATAATCATAATCATAATCATAATCATAATCATAATCATAATCATAATCATAATCATAATCATAATCATAATCATAATCATAATCATAATCATAATCATAATCATAATCATAATCATAATCATAATCATAATCATAATCATAATCATAATCATAATCATAATCATAATCATAATCATAATCATAATCATAATCATAATCATAATCATAATCATAATCATAATCATAATCATAATCATAATCATAATCATAATCATAATCATAATCATAATCATAATCATAATCATAATCATAATCATAATCATAATCGAAATTCACTCAGCAGAGTGATGGCAAACATAGCAGAGGACATTGGATGCGAGGAAGATTAGGGGCTTGGCTGAGTGGAACGACCGGTTGCAAGGTGAGATTAGCTAAACGAACAGTCCAGCCTGCCAGTACAGAGACATCATACGTTCTTCGCCTGCAGTAGATTAGAAGCCGAACGACGGGAACTGAAAAGTAGCATTGGTGACATCACGCCAGAAAACATAGTTCAGAAGATGTTACACAGCGAACAATACTGACAAAAAATCTGTACGCTTATAGAACATAATATGAGTTAATGTTGAGTTCGTAAGTTGATTCCACAAAGGTAACATGCAAGCCCTCACAAAGCAATGCAAAGTGCGGTCCCAGGGGGTTAGGTCAGATGCCAAAAGGGGTTATGCAAGAGTTTTCGTCGGTATGCATTAAACGAGTCCGACACACGGAGATGGTCAATGGGTCAACGCCAAAAAGGACTTCTTATGGTGCATAAGGCATATTTCTCCCGCTACCCTTAAAGGAAGAAAAAACTGCCGAGTTCGAAAGCAGAAGATCTCCATGAAAACCAACATAGTTCAATTCATCTTAATAATGGTATACTCTTTCGCGCATTCGTGTTTTGGCGTGAATCTGTCCCGATTTATATTTTTCTAGAAATTCGCAGATGAAGATACATGTCAATTAACCATAAATCCATCACTAAGGTTTTCAACATACCTTTCTCTGTCTGAGTGTGACTAAGTTTTGTTCTTTTGTTTGTTTGTTTTTTTTTGGTAATGTATTGAAGCAATTTTGTCATCAATTGTTTCGTCACAAAAAATCTTTAACCTTTCTTCTGGAAATTCGCACATATCCGCACTACCCTTCCTTCAACCGCACAAAATAAAAAAAGTAGGAAGTTATACACTTTGACCTTTTCCTCCGTTTGAGAGGATTGTTTTGTTTGTTTTTCTTTATTATTTTGTTTTTGCTCATAACTTATACATAAATTTGTTTTGTTCGTTCTGTGAAAAATTAAATCATTTGGAAAAATGTGTTCAAGGCATGAAAAATGAAAATTGATTTGTTTTTATTTCTTTTAACCGGAAGAAGGCAAAATGAAAAATGTGAAGAATTTACTTTTGTTTTTTGTTGTGTTTGCAACTTTTTTATTTGAACATTTAGATGGTTTGGAGTTATGTGTTTTGTGTGCGCTTGAAAGTTTGTGATTTGAAGCCGGAAATTCTATGAAGCGAACAAAACTCTGTCAAATTACACAAAATTATGCGAGACCTTTTCTTTTTTTGACCTGTGCACAGCAAAAGCCCATGAGGGACTTCGCAGGCCAAAATAATGGGGTCGCATGATTTTTCTAATCATATACCTTTTTTTTACATTTTTTTCGTAAGAAAAATATCATGAGAAAAAAAACCGTTTTTCTCTATTCTATATATGTACATCATGTTTCATAAATTCATTTTTCTCAACAAAAAAAATTAAAATCGGGACAGTTTCGTTAGTTTCGGGGATGCGTTAGGGCTGAAAATACCAAATTTTCTTTTAAAAAATGATTTTGAATCTTCCCTACCATTTTTTTTTTCCTTTTTGGGCGATCGTTGGTTAGTTGAATTGACCCTGCTTAATTCCCATACAAAAAAAAACATTATTATGCAAAACTCATAAATTTCAACTAAGGATTCCTTTAACTTAAATTGAAATATGTAAATATATTGAAAAATTCCAAATGGATTTGAAGGTTAAAAGTGTATAGGAGGCGTAAGGAGTTTTGGGCAGGAAAATTCTTTAGCGATGTAACAACGTCAAAGATCGAAAATATAGGAAACCAATATTATTTTTGATGTGTAAACATCTATGCTGGCAGTAGAGTGAAGAAAAACGTGAACGTTCGTATGCAACGTTACGTCGTGCAACGTTACGTTGTGCAACGTTACGATCTGCATACTAGGATGGGTGCGTTGAGTGAAAAAAATCTTAAGATCCTTTTCAAGCAAAAACAAGTCCGTTTTATATTCGCGCACGTTGATGTTTACACATATTAACAGTGAGTCCCGGCACTCACACAACTTTTTGCATAATAAATTTAAAGTTGAACTAAGCAAGCAGGTTTTTCATACTTCTGGTGCTGGTTAGAACACAATATATTTTTATTCGTCTGCAGAAAGAGGAGTTAAGAATACACGGAAACACATTAGACATCTTTTTGTATGCTTTAAGTTAACATGACAGAGGGATTGAAAAGTTTATACGTGAGCGTTATTATTATTCCTGCAGACAACTTTCTTAAATAGCAAATATTGATAGAAATAACCTTCTTACACAATGGGAAAACAATGTAATGAGAAAAAGATTATTTTAGAGGCAAAAGTAAGCTTGATTCCTCTGAGAACAAATTCGTTACTTTCCACAGTGACGTCAAAAAACTATTTTTGACTGTCATAATAGGCAAACCTCTGTGTTTTTTTTCATAAAGGAATTGATAAAGATCAGCAAAATCTTTCATCATAGACGCTTACCAAAGTTGCTTTGGAAATGGTACTGCACCAGTGCTGGGGGGGCATTTTTCAGAAAAATCCTTTCAGACAGTCGGAAAATTCCCTTTTTGCCCCACAAATCTTTTCGTGTTTCCCTTTTTATTTCCCACAACATAAAAGAAGATATTTTCATTAGGTACCATTTTATATAAATACATACATACTAGCTAACCCGCCCGGCTTCGCACAAAAGAAAATATAGATTAATATTTAAGCTACTTTTTTTTAATTGAATACTACTTACTGCGTTTTGACCCACATCACATTATGAATGGCGAAATTCGTTAAGATATGATTATCTAAATCCAACCTTTATTTCTTTCCCAACGCAGAAAGAATTTTGTAACCAAAAACCAATTTTTTTTGAAAAAGAATACCCTTGAATAAATTTCCTACATTTTTTTCATTTTACCTCATTTCACCCTACAAATTAAAAAAAATTCAGAAAGAATATCCCAAAAGCCATTTCCTAAATAACTTTTCAAATAAAAGAGAATTTCTTATATGGGAAATTTTTTTTATTTTTACCCCATTTCACCCTACAAATATTAAAATCTTGACATAGAATATTCGATTATCTAAGAAAAAACCTTTGAAACAAAAGAACAATTTCTTAAATCAGATGATTTTTTTTAATTTTTACCACATTTTATGATAAAAATTGCAATTTTCTTAAAAAAAAATATCCTTGAAGGCATTTCCTAAGAATAACCTTTCAAACGCAGGTAGAGTTTTTGGAATCAGATAGTACGTGTTTTTCATTTAACCGCATTTTACCCTACAAAGTGAATTTTTTTCGATATATTTAAAGTTATTCTGCTATTCGGGGCGGAGACGACTCTAAAAAAATCATTAAAATTGGTTATAAGTGTTGTAACTAAAACGACTTTGTTTTATAAATATATTAAGATTTGGATTTTTTGAGTAAATTTGTTCCCTTGTTAAAAAATAAACAGGATTCAATTTTATCATAGAAGTCTTCTCAGGGTCTCATTTAAAACTAGATTTTTTTTTCCAGGCAGGAACTATTGATGCCTTTAACTTAATTCTAACAAAACTCTCAGTTACGACTTATAGTTTCGGAGATATCAATGAATTTGCATTTTTTTAAATTACGGAATTCACCAGGGTCACGGTTGTCACCCCAAAAAGCTGGACTGGATTAGCTATTCTAATCTATTCAATTGAAAGTCTTTGATGCTACATTTAGTACAAGTGCGTTTCGCCCAGGCACGACAGTTGGGCTCATTTGTTAGATGTTGTCGTATCCTTGTAAGACGCAAGATTGAGTCCAAGATGAGCCCAACTGTCGTGCCTGGGCGAAACGCATTTGGAGTAAAGATGGCAATGAAACTTTCAATTGAATTTAACCAAAACAAAAAACAATGCATTTCTATTGTTTCCGTTTCCGAAGTAGATTTAGAAATTAAAAAAAAAAAAAAAAACAGATTTTACATTTATGCGATTTCCGATAAATTTTTATTAAATTCAATTCCGAAAACTTCTTCTTTGCTGCGGCGGGCGCTGCTAAACATATCTATAATCTGACAAATTTTTGTTTTAAGTTTTAAAATTGAAGTTCAAACATTTGTTAATCTTGATTTTGACATTTTGAGTTTGACATTATTTCGTGAACAACAGTGCTGTCTCTTAAGAACGATGTAGTTCATGTTGATCAGTGTTGTCTTTTCATTTATTGAATGAGAATTTTTTTAGTTGAAAAAATAGAAGTAGGTAGATTTTGAAAAAGAGAAGTAGGGAAGTAGATTCTATTTTATTCTGAAATCTGAAGTAAATCTACTTCGATCGAAGTGAAGTATACGAACCCTGGAAACGACAAAAGGCTATGGAGCGTGTAGTTTGATTGAGACAGGAAAACAATCTTAAGGGGGAGAGCCTGATGGAAGTCCTGGCACTTTCGCGTTGTCAGCCACCTTGTATTTAAGCTAAGGCTTATTTTCAACTTTTGATGTTCAAAATTTAATTTTCTACAACTTTTGTTTTATTTTTCAAGGATTGATATTTTCCGACTTAATACCTAACGGCTCAGTAAAATCCCTTATTATCTCCAGCCTTGAAATTAATCGTTTTCTAAGATTAATCGGACTGGTGGACAAGTTCAAACGAAATGCAGTGATTTTGATTGAGTCAAACAATTTTTTTCCTGAAAATTCAATTTAAAATTTATAATCAAAATCTTTATCTAGCCGATTTCTTTATTTCGATTCAGCCGCTCAGAGAAAACACTCCCAAAGAATATTATGGCTAAATAAGGTGTAACAAGTAGGTACTCGCGAAGTCACTCCATAACAATGCCATTTAAATGTCATATCTATACCCCGATATAAAAAGCCAAAAATTCTGCAGAAAAAAAGCGGTTAAAAGCAGCTTTGTTCCTTTTCCAGCTTGTGTTGATATTGTTCCTTTTTTTTATGTTCTCGCTTCTTGGTCGGGGAATCGTTTTTTTTTTTTTTTTTTTTTTTTTTTTTTTTTTTTTTTTATAGGAAAACCATGAACGTGAACAAAAACGAAAATGAATACGAACGACTCTATTCAGTATCTTTATATAACAAGTAACTAAAACCGAAATCGATATTTTAGGTTTTGTTGGCATGTCTGCCAACGAAGTGGTTATTTTCCGCCCTTCGACATGCCCATGCCAAGGCAAGATACTCGTGTGAACGTATTAAAATAAATGGCTGGCTGTCGGTCGGCTGCTTGAGAAGGACGGTGCGGTTTATTTCAAATGCGAAAAAAGGAAAAAGCAACAAAAAGTAAAATCGTTGCATAGATTATGTATTTATGTTCAGAGAAATATAAGGAGGGAGGTCCACCCGGTTGGCGTGGCCCACTCTCTCTTAACCATCACCCTTAAAAAAGTTGTAACAAAGCAGAAGCAGCAGCAGCAGCAACAGAAACAGAAACAGAAACAAAACGGTTGCGGTATGACGAACTTAAGCCGATTTCTTGTAATCCAATTACACTATAGAATAGGCTATGTGTCTAGGGAAAGGGATAGGGATAGAGATAGAGAGGTATGTACAAAGGTTTGGTATCCTCAAATAATTGTTTCGATTCGATTTTTAAAATAGAAATTCTATAGAGCTGATGCGATAGCATGACGAATGTTGCCTTAACTTGAAAGTCAGCTCGAAGGCCCTGTGTTAGTGTGTTGACGTGGACATTTTTGGTTCTTAAACTTTTTATCTTGCGGGTTTGACTTTGTTAAAAATAGAATATTGGAACTGAGCATTATGTTGTTTGAATCAATGTTCTCAATTTGCTTTTTAACACGTCTTATAGCTTTAGGGGCGTATTTTGTAGCATTTTTCTTACGTCATAAAAAAAGCTACGAACAGGTTAGGTATAGCATAGACTTAATGCTTTTTAAGTGATTGATAGAATTAATTTCCATGTCCATGTTTTGATAAAACAAACAGAGCTAAAGGAAGAGAAATAAGCAGCACCTAGTGTTTACAAAAATTCTTTTTTGTTCTTTTTGCGTATATGCATACAAACTTAGACAATAAATCATAGTTAAATTTGATGAATGAAATGGGTGTTAAAAAGATGTGTTAATTTAAATGACTATAAATGTTGTTGTAGCCTGTGTCGTAATGTTTACTGCGTAGCACTATCACACCGAATGGCCTTAAGGCACCACTTATAGCTATCAATGAAAATTTTGTTCATTAATTTTGAGACGCTTTGGTCCAGATTTTCAGTGCATGCGTTAACTCCGAGTTAAATTTGAGTTAGTTAATCTAACTTTAATCCCGAGCTAACTCAAAAGTATTTTTTTAATACAGAATTAAATTTAAGTGCTAGTTGTCAAAATCCTATCGAAATCGAAGAGTGAAATTATAGAAATCAATGTTTTGCTATAGAATTCGAGATGGCGCCGCTATGAAAATCACCCTTTCCATAGCGTCGTACCAAAATTTGAATACATTTTTGACACGCATCTTTTAGAAATACCTATATTCAGCTAATTCAGAGTTAAGTAACCAAATTTGTTGAGTTAACTCGGGATCTAAATTGACCGAAAAACATGTTTCAGGAGTTAACTCGTGTTTAACCCCAAAACTAGCATAGTGGACACAAGACCCAGTTTTTTAAGTGCGAAATTAAAGTTCAACCCGAGTTAACTCATCAAATTTTTGTTTGTTTCTTATTGTGTTTGAAAGGTAATTATGTACATAGATGAAGGTTTAAAGGCAAATATTTTTCAAAATTAAGCTAGTCCTATAGGGTGAAATGGGTTAAACACAAGAAAATGGTATCTGACTCAGGCCATTATTTATGTATTTTAAACGTTATATTCAAATTATGGATGAAGACCTAGATATTTATTAAAATGTTGATACATTGTATAGGGTGAAATGGGGTTAAAAAATAGGGTAAAATGGGGTAGGTACTTACCTATCTGAGCTAAAATATCTTTTTTTTTTAATTCAAACGTTATACTTAGAATGGCCAAATATATTTTTTTTAAATTCACATGGTTTTTTAGGGTGAAATGGGGTGAATTAAAAAATATAGGTAGGTAGGAATTCGATTTTATAAATAATATTTTTTTTTTGTTTTAAAGGTTATATTCATCGGATAAACTCAGATAGATGCTGGCTTGAAATTTTTCAAAATTAAGTTTTTAATAAGATTAAAACATTTTTTGTCCTGTTACAAGTTATAAAATTATAAAGCAGGCTTAAGAATTTGATTGGGAATATCATGATGTTGAATGTCCAGCTTTGCCGCATGCTCTTCTCTATAAGCTAGAACTGGCCAGCAATACGATGCAACGATTTATGTTATGTTGTCTTGCGGGGATCTGAATGAAAGGCGCAATATGGTACATTTTTTTCTGGGATTCCAAAGTGTTGGTCCGTACATTTGGCTTACTTGCATGTTTCGTACGAAAATTTTATTCCACCGCTTGTGCTAGAATTTCCTTCAGAACAAAAAGGCTGGTTTGCGCTGTTCATATTCACTTCTATAACTACTTCTGTGTTTTCATGTGAGAAAGCTTTAATTTTTGTATGATTTCTCGCTAGTCTGATTATATTAATCGTTTCAATCGATTCAACTTCAATTCAATACTCGATTTCATCCCCAAGGATCCATAATAATAACAACATACACTTTACAGTTAAGGGTTCAAGTGCAAAAGTAAAAGTAAAAGCAAGAAAATATAAATGGGTTTGGATACGAAGGAAAAAAAGCCTTTAAGTGTGCTTCTGTTTTGTAAGCAGCATTCAAGGGCAAAATATTGTTTTATTCTTAATATTCAGAACCTACATACCTATATGTGGCTTGCTTTCATATCGTTATCCTTGGGTATTTTTTTTTTTTTTTTTTGTTTAAAAGAAAAACATTTGGAATACAAAAATAAAAAAAAAACCATGCAACGGATAAACTTAACACTTAAGATTGAGAAGTTTCGATGGGCTTATGAATTTATTAGGGCTTCAAAACAATACAGTTTTTGACGTTGCAAATGTTTGATTTTATTACATACTAGCAGGCACGTGTTCGTGTTCGATAGATACATACTATGTATGTACACAAATATTTTGTATTTTCAATACGTTTTTATGAAAACAACTTAAACATAAATATGGTAGTATATAATATGAAAAAAGCTAGAATAAGTTACCTGGCGCAGACACATGTCAAACTAGATACAAAAAATATGTAGAAGGCTAGACTTTGCATTTTGTTAAGCAACACACAAATTGAATGCCCTTCTGCATCGTACGAACTGGCTCTTGTGGTTTAAGGCTTAATCGTGGCAATAAGCTTTGAAGGCCTAAAAAATTTACAATCTCTCCGCATGAGTCTGTTGCTAAATAAGTAGGTATAACTGTATTAAGACAACAAATTACATTGTTAACAAAAAAGTCCGAAAAGTGTACCTATACTAAGAAATTAATTTCTTTTATATGAAGGTTTTTATAATACAAATTCTATATACTACTGAAATACATCAGCCAAGTAGAAGACTTAGCACTATTTAATTGGACTTGTTGAATTATTGATTCAAAATAGCTTTTAACCTTCATATAAAAACAAAGCCTGGCCCTGGGCAAAAATTTCCAGCTTAATGATTAAGAATTTTAATCTTCTTGGATATAGTTCACATTGGATTTTTGTGAAAAACTTCATGTGAGTTGAACTGAACTTAAAAAAAATTGCGTATTGACAAGGCCCTCACTATAGTCAACTGATGAGTCCAAGTGAGATCGCCGGGACGAAACGCCAATTTTTATGGACTAAAGGCCGTTAAAAGCTATTTTGAATTAATAATTCCTTTTATGATTTGTCGTCGTTAAAAATACCACTTTTCTTGCTGAATTCAATCAAAATCTTGGGTAATGAGGAAGAGGATAAAAGGAGATAACAATAGACATTAGTTTTGAATACCTGTGAGACAAAATAGAAAGGAAACATTGAGCCAGGCAAAGCATTCCATTCCACATTCGTCTTGTACGGCTAAAGAACGAATCTCTATACTTGACTATATGCCCAAAGTTGGGCTGCAGGGTAAATTGATGAGCATTCCTAGCGAGACAGGTATTATGGGAAAACTGTTTTAGGGGAGGAATGCAACTGGCTTATTCATTTGAACACTTTTTATAAAAAGACCGATACAATAAAGAATTCCACATCAGAAGGAGTGAAGAATTTCTACATCACAATTTTTTCCTGAAGCGTTTTCCTGATCGCTATAACTGGCCCCTTAGGTAAGGGTGTAGCTTGAATTTCTTCCTTCATTGAATTGTTGTGGAAAAGTTGTTAAAAACGTGTCAACTTCTAAAAAAGTGTACTTTTTCTTTGATTAACTTTCATTAACTTCACGGCAAATATGTATGTTTTTTGTGTGTTTTACTTAAACTTCTAGCTTTAAACTCAAAACAAGGATTATGTGATTAATCATCCATAATCCAAAACCCTTCAAAGACTAATACTGATCATCACCATGAAATTTAAAAGAAGGTTTCAGCACGTGTCAAATATTATCTATGTATCAACAACTTTTGTAATCTCTTCGTGTTTACCTATGCCTATACCTACCACTTGTACCTTAATATCACTGAGTGATATTAAGAGGGTTAAATATTTTAGTGCTATAATAAAATTTCTTCCTGATCCCCAAACAAAAAAAAACTCTCCAACTAGTTGTAACATTTCGAGTGTTCTTTGGAATTTGAAAGTGACCTTTTAAGTTTGGAATCAAAGAGTTAAGAATTTTATGGAGAAAACATTTATTCGTGCCACACGAAAAAGAAACTGTTTGTCAGGTTAAAATCTATTTAGACAAATCTATTGATTTGAAATAGCATTTGACCAAACTCAGTTGCCCACCAGTAAATGTTTAAATCGAATTGCTAGCAACAAAAAAAAGCTCCCCACATGTTGCTAAGGTTGAAATTAATTCTATGCGAACACTCAAATGTCTACTCAATATGTGTGACACTGAAAAGCATGGGACAGATATTTTTTTTTTTATTGAAATGAAACAAAAATTTGTATTTGCGTTTAATCTTTTTGTTCGCAGAGGAAAATATATAAACATATCAACCCTAAAACCCGGCTGTTTTGGTAGGTATTGAGTTTTCTGTTGTAAGTCTTTGGCTAATTCTTATTTTCTGTTCGTTTCATTTTACTTACCTCGACCTTTTTGTAGGTATGTAAGCCCGTTTGTTGCTTATGAACCATGAAATAAACTTTCACACGTGCTGGTTTTTTTTTTTTTAAGTTCAACCCTCTTAAGCCTTTTTTGTGCGGGTATACAAAATAAATGAAATGAACAAACAAAACAAAAAACAAAAAAATATTTAAGCCAACAAAAATTAAAAAAAAAAAGAAACCAAAAATACCTCCATGAAAAAATACTTCCCATTTAGCATTGTTTGGCCAACTGGTGCTCTGAACAACACAAAACCTATCTACCCTGCAACTCGTATAAAGGTCGTAATTTGGGATGGGTTTGATGAAGAAATGTTCATGTTTTCATTGTTGATGTTTTTGAGTATGAAATGCAATGGAAATTTGTCGTTTTATCTCTCATGCAATGCCATGACTCTCATCAATAATTCTAACAGCTGAGACGGAAATTATAATATTCATTAAGGGAAATTTGTATTCTCTTTTATTGCGCTATATCGTGAGTAGTGTTGTGACGCTAGTACAGTGGGGCAGAACGCCATCGAAATTTTATTTAAATCAAAAAGTTTATAAAGCAGAATATATATAGAAATCGAGTGGGAATTTAAACTCAACTTCACTGAGCTAATCAATCATTCGAACCAAGTTCATTTTAGTTCGATAGCCTAGAGCAAAGTGAGTTGAATCGTTGTTCGAAATTGCCTCAGTTTTGCACATAAACTTCGTAAAGTAGAGAGGTTGTAACTTGGAATTTTAGAGTCTCCCTCTATGAATTAGAAATTAAAGTTCTTATATTGAAAATTGATTTAGAAAATTCTTTTTCTTTGAATTTAGGTTTATAGAGTGAGTTTGCCATTAAATGTGACTCTATCGGCAAAACAGAATTGCTGTTGAAATTTAGTTTTAATATTCCCTTGTTGGGGTTGGTTTATTTATGGGTGTTATGGAAGTAATGTTACCGTTGATAAACCTAATCTGTTGTTGCTTCTGAGTGAGTATGGTTTTGGAGATTGAGATTTTGAAAAAAAAAACTTGACATTTTAAAGATAAGGAAGACAATAAAAGTTAGTCTCGCAATTCTGTATGTCTATAATGCATGTCTTACTGGTCAACTACAGCATAGAAAGATACATCCATTTTCTTGAAACTTAATACCTACATTTTCGAAGATTCCCCCGACACATTTTTTTTAATTTTTTGGAGCCAAAAAAACTTAGGTAATTGCCAAAAAAAAATTTGGAAAGAAAGTCTTATTTATCTTTAATAGAAAATTAGACTTTAACTATGAAAAAACTCTAAAAAAGCCGAATTTCAGTAGAGAGAATTGTAAAAATGTGTAAAACATTTCCTAAAAAGTTGGTACCACACATTTTGACAAGAGTTTTTTTGGTTTTTGGGGTTAAAAGAGTATAGTTTAGTTTTATGTAAATTGCTTGAAAATTTTCAGTTTTTTTGGAAGAAATGTTTAGACACAAATTGTAGCTAAAAAAAATCTACACAAAGAAGACAGCAAAAACTTTTTTTGGAGCAGTAATAAATTTTGAGAAAAACGTATTCAAACGTGCCCACTTCCTTTTATTGGAACAAACACTTGGATGTTATAACGTTGGTCCCATTCGGGCACAATTTGGAAGCTTTGTTCCGGCGTCAGTCTATTCATTATAAAAAAAAAGAAAAAAGTATTGCCAGATTGAAAACAACACTTCTAAAAATATCACCCATTATTTCCAAAACTATAAGAAGAAAGATCTAGTCTAAGCCCAGTGACTTTGAAAAAAATTCAAAGCACTGTCAATTTTTTAGAAGCGCGGTAGGCAACCATTGTTCTCGAAATAATTTTAATAACAGCAAACAACCTCAAATTTTTTGTACCGCTTCTTTAAGATTTAATTAAAAATCATATTTACATAGATTAAGATATACCCAAAATTGAAAAAAAGTAAAATAAATTGAATATAAAACGCTATTTTAATTGTTAAAGCGTCAAACCCGGTTAAATGAAAACTCGGATACCTGAACAACAATTCCCTTGAAGTTTTATACTTTTTCATATAAAAACCTCAAACAAAAATAACAGGGACACAACTACAAAAATCGAACAAAACAAATAATAATGAGTCTTGGGTGTTATCGATAAACTGGAGGAATTGTTTTTACTAGCCAAAAATGCCAACATTTTTTTTAACAAAATTGCTTATTATTTATTAAATTCTTTGTTCTTATTTTCGAACTAATTTTAGAAATGGACTTTTTTTTCAGTATACCAATACCAATGTCAAGCAATTGGTAAATGCTTTAACGAAGTTGCTACGAAGCGTACTTGGAGCTCCATTTTATTAACACAATCCATTGTTTATCAAAAACAAACGTAACATTTTGAAGAAGGCGAAACAATAATGCAGTAATGAATATTTTTCCAGCTATTTGGGGTCCATTAACTGATTTGTATTTAGTTATTCGAAGTTCGATTAGGTGAAAAATTTAAATTAAGATTTATTATAATTTCCTTAAGCGGGTTCGACTGTATTCAAAAAATAAACACAGAATATTTATAGATATAAATTAATAATTAATTTTCTACACTTAATAAGAACAAAAAAAAAACACTCTCACTGGGAGAGATACATTTATACCTTAAATATACCTACCTGAAGTTGTAATTCGTTCGTAAATATGTTTTTATGCATTACCTATACTATTTACAAAATAATAATTATTTTCCACCCTTTGCGGCTGGATTCCGTGAAAAACAAATCGAATTGAAAAATAACATTAGAGGAATGTGACAGCTGAGCTGACGTCTCTGATGGATTGATATAGCTTAAAGAGGAGGAGATATAGACTTCGCAGCTCACCGCTCGCTATCGCCCATATAGTCTGAGCACGAGTATATCTGTATATCGCCTGATGCCACATCGTGCATAGAACATACAAATGTCTGGAAAGTTGTACAATTTATGAGCTGAGCATGGAATAGTTTTACGATTTAATCGTTTTCCTACTGCAGAACCAAATGTCGTAGTCGTTCGTTGTATATTATAAACATTTTCACAAAGTTCCCCATTCCCCCCTACCCCACCCCCCTCTTCACTTAAGGGAATATGGCCATGGGGGCTTATAGCTCTGCCCTGTCACGAATTAAAAGAGACCTCGTTTCAGGGCTGGGTATAGGACAGGGGTGAGGAAAGCCATATACATGTACAATTTGAAAAGTTAATAAATCATTTTGAGTATAAACACAAATGGCGATGATGCATAAGATAATATTTGATGATGGGTCAATTAGTACAAAATTGTAGGTAGCTAGCATATATTATGTCTAGGGTGAAGAGTGTCTGGAGACAACCTACAAATCAATAAAATTATAACCGTTTATTTTTGTTTGGGTGAGTTTTCGACGATATGTATGTAAGAAAAATAGTCAACCGCTGCTGCAGCACAAGCCAAAAAAGATATACGTAAAAGGTGTTTTTTTTTTAGAGGTATAGAACTTTAAGTTGGCAATACTATTTTTACTCAGCTGTTAAGTGATTTATTTTTAGTTTGGTTTGACATTTCATAATAAATAGACTGACGCCTGAACAACGCTTCAAAATTGTGCCCAAATGGGCCCAAAACAATATTGCCGTTGATCCCAATTTTCATAAGCGAATTTTGTTTAGAGATGAAGCTCACTTTTCCTGGAATGGATACGTCAATAAACAAAACTGTCGTATTTGCATTGATCATAATCCACAAGCCATTGTTGAGACGTTGGTGGTTACATCCTCAAAAAGTCACTGTTTGGTGTGCTCTATGGGCAGAGGAAATCATTAGTCCATATTTCTTCAAAAACGAAGCCGGTCATAATGTTACAGTCAATGGGGAACGCTATACAGCCATTATTAATGACTTTTTCGTACCTGAATTAGAGGATGTTGATTTGGACGACCTTTGGTTCCAACAAGACGGCGCAAGATGCCATACAGCCAACGAAACAATCCATTTATTGAAGAAAACTTTTGGTGAGCGTATTATCTCGCGTCGCCGGCGCTGCGGCGCAACCATTTTTTCATTGCGGCCAAAACGAGTTTGTGCCGCAAACAGTAGTTAATCTTCTAAAATTTCTTAAGAATTGTAGTAGCATTATGCGAAGAAACACGACATCGAGTCTCCTAGTTCACTACATATATTTGTTGGATGTGTTCAATTACTACGAACACTTTTAGTTTTAACATTTGCTGTAAAAAGGTAAAAAAATTATGTTTTTCACTCTAATCCGAAATTTTTCTTTTCAAAACTTTCAGCTTTTGTTACCTCAATTTTTGTTTTCCTACTTAAACTACTCGAATTCATTCTCCTCGTTTTCTATCGAATGCTCCTTGAAAATAAGCAAAAGTCAAAAGAATATTATTTCCCTTGAGCTTATGTAATAGTATTTATCCAATCGAATTTTTAATTGAAAATACCTCGTATCGTAAGTTATTCTTCGAAAAGATAATTGGGCACTCTTCTATAAACTTGCTATAACTATTCCCAGTGCCACTACCTATGTACATTGGTAATTATCTCTGGAAAAATACTCGGATGGAATTGTTTAGTTCAAACATAAGTCCAGAAAGGAGGAATTCTCTATAACTATAGAAGATCCAAAGAAGCGTTTCACTATTAATTCCACCCTGCTGACCTTTTTTTTTTTGGGGGGAAGAAGATGTTAAGAAATAGATAATTAGCTGTCTTTCAGTTCTAATTATGGCACTTTCAGGATAATCCTACCAAGAGGGTATATCATTTTTTAACATATATGGATGAAACAGCTCTTTATATTTTACCATCCATCGTCGTCGCCAACACGTTGTGGAAATTTATTCAAAGGGATATCAGCTGAACAACAAAAAGTAATCACTCACGCCGTCCGTCGCATCGCCGCGCAGCGCCGGAGTGTGGATCCACTTTGGCTAAAGTATAGTGTATGAGTATACTAGATAGTTTAATGCATAATGTTGACTGACTGGTATGATGAATAACACACAAATCAGGGCCATCATCATCATCATGAGAAGGATATAGAATTGAGTATCCTTTTTATTTTCCATTATACGCTGTGCTGCTATTGTGCTGAAAATCACTCAAAGGCATTTCTTATGCATGTACATAAAAATGTACTTATTTTGGAGCAACAAAATACAAAAAAAAAAAAAAAGGAAAATAAGGATAAACAACCTCAGGATGTACATCCTTTCAGAGATTCACCTTTTTTGCTGCTGATGCTGTGCTGTTTTCCATTAAGGTAGGTTTTGTACCTCCTCTTCTATATTTCCTCGAAACAACACAAAATGTATATTCCATGTTAACTTGTAAAGGGAATTGAGTGAAGGCTATATATACCTACTACCTATATGGAGACAGGAGGGTGCAGAACAGAGTATAGGTAGGTAGATATATAGAGTCCTTAGAAGGTCCTTTTCAGCAATTACATTTCATATTCTGTTGCATACATAGAAAATTTGTGTAGACGGTAGACGAAGAGGTACCGAAACCTACCTGCCCCGCACATCACTATCGGTTGCAAGAAGAAGCACAGATATTTGTCAACCTCATGCTGCAATTGCAACCTGTTACCCAAGAGAGTCTTCCATGTCACCAAGCATTTTGCCGATGGTGACTAAGAAGGGAGAGTGTTTATGGTTAATCTTCCTTCTGAAACCCCAGGGTTGATAAAACAGATATTCTATAGGCACTCAAGTAAATATCGGTTGGTTTATCTGGCATTTTGTGCATATATGTACATATTATGTGTGCATATGTGTTGGCACTGAAATAGCACTTTATTGGTTGGCATACAGCTAATTTTACTGGAGGATAAACTTTATGAAAAGCCTACAACTTCACCTTGCCAAAATGTCTGTTTGGGAGGCCAGTTTTGAAAGCCCTTTCAAACTATAAGTATTTGTTATTTATTTTTGGCAAATATCACCATTCACTAGACCAAGGAGCTTCGAACAGGTATTCTTGAATGGCCTTCCTGAATGAAATGTCCTTTATTTGTGATAGCAATTTAAATACAAATTTATATGAGGCTGGTAAAACTTGAAAACTGATGGTTTGGTTTTCGATTTTAAAGATACTGCAGAAAAAATGGCAAAAGTTGTTAATTTAACAAATTTGGTTCGTCTGTTTGTACATTATAGCTTAGGTTAGGTTAGGTTAGTTAAGAAGGGGTAATGCAACGGCAAGCACCGCATCATTTCTCTCGGATCTCAGTGGAAGCATTGTGCTCCCCGTGGTGTGAGGAAGGTGGGAGGGGGTTTAGTTAAGGGAGTGAGTGGGAATTTTAGGTATGGGAAGCCTCCCTGAACCATCCTGAATTCTGAGTGAATTTCAGGATGCTGACTAGTGGCAAAGTTGAGATGTCGCACAGTTCATTGAAAAGGAGTTCTCCAAGCGCAGTTTTCCTATTTTTGGCTAGGCTCTGGGGCATTCACAAAGGAAGTGATATGAGCCTGCTTCCGGCTCTTCACTTTTTGACACCTCCTGCATAAGTCAGATGTGCTAGTGCCCATTCTGTTCATGTTGTTGTGATCATTGAGTTGTGATCGGTTAGGATTCCAACTCGGAGGGATAATTGAGGCCTGCTTATTCTGAGTAAAAAGTCTGTTTTTTTTCTTACAGATATTTGGCCTTACATTCTTTTAAAGCTTAAAAGACTAGAGAGAATACACTTGAACTTATAGGATGAGCACTTATAGGCTTTTGTAGGTATTCCTCAGATGTTTTTTTTTACATTTTATTTTTGCGTTTGGAAATAAGCAAGCTAATGATTTTGATTGGAAGATTTTAGCCTTGTAGTTAATGAATATAAGGCGCCAGAGTTATAACTTTCATTGAAACCAGCATTTAACATTTTAATTCCAAATTTTAAACTTGAGACGTTTAGAAAGCAATAGTAGTGATTATTTTGATACTATACCTACGCCATGACTACGCCATGACACTCTTATACCTAAAGCTCGACGATGAAACTCCCTGGCTCATGAGCGTTAGACGAGAGTGAAGTGATTTATTGTTCGTGAGCTATTAATAATTAAGAATGATAACACATTGAGACCAATTTGCTGAAATGAAATTTAAATATTAAAGTTCAACATAAGCGCTTATGTGGAACTGAAAAATTTAAGTTTCGTTCCAACAAATAGTCCAAAATAATTTTCAATAAATCAATTCTGGCACGAGCTGTGTGACATGTTGCACTACAGCTCCTACACACATCATAGTTGTTCAATTCATGAACGAAAAAGTCAGTAATGATGGCTCTATAGCGGTCACCATTGACGGTAACGTTCTGGCCAGCATCGTTTGTAAGAAAGTACGGACCAATTATTCCACCAAACCATAAAGCACACCAAACAGTCAGTATTTAAGGATGCAACGGTGTCTCAACATTCACTTCAGGATTATCATCACTCCAAATAATGCAGTTTTGTTTATTGACGTATCCATTCAACCAAAAGTGAGCTTCATCGCTAAACAAAATTCGCTTATGAAAATTGAGATCAATGGCAATCTTGTTTTGGGCCCATTTATGCACAATTTGGAAGCGTTTTTCAGGCGTCAGTCTATTCATTATGAAATATCAAACCAAACTAAAAATAATCACTTGACAGCTGACAAAATGGCCGCCAGTTAAAATAGTGTTGCCAACTTAAAGTTCTATACCTCTAAAAAACAAAACACACTTTATATGAAACCTCAGAAATTCCGATTCTTTGATTCAAGACTTTTCTATGAGAGTGTTTCCTAAAAACATTTGCTTATTCAGCGGTTGCTCGCACTCACGCTCATGATTTTTTGAAGCAGAGAGCTGATTAATGAGCGAGAATTTACATAGTAAGTGGCACTTAAGTGGTGTGCATCAGTACAAACTACTAAATGCCCTAATAAGTGAAAATCAAATTTTCAATATACTGAAACTCGGCCTTAGAACAAAAAGTTCAATAGGGATGGCTATAATACGGAAGATCTGCCGAAAATATCGCCGCTTGTCCGTGAGAGAAAACGATTATGGAATTATAAACTCCAATTACAGGGAGCAATACCGATCGATGTTAACTAATTTCTTTTGGCCCAAATTGGCTGATATGGATGTGAACGACAGCGTTGTAATAGAATGCAATCTTTAATAACTTCAATACAAAGATTTCATTCACTGATCACTTTACTTTGAGAATTCAACTTCCATTTGACGCATAAAAATCGCAATTATTTGTTCCCTGTTCCCCCATTAATTTTAAATCAATCGATTGAATGCAATCTTCTGGGAATTCATGCATTCTTTGCATTCGAAGTAAAAGTCTCAAGGTGATGTCATTCATGCAATCTTTTAATAAAATTCAATGAATGATTTTTAAAGATTGCATTAAAAAAAGATTGAATTCAAAAAAGATTGCATTCTTTTACAACCCTGTTAAACGATTTGTGATATTAACAGTATGGATTTTCAAGTAAAACTACAACTTTTTTGGATTCTTTCCCATCACCTTATTGTAATTTTCTTCCGAAAACATTTTTCTACCACAAAATTTCGACCTACACACACATTATGGCACACAAGACGACTTTTCACTGTAAAATTTTATTGATTTTTCTCGTATTTCAACTGAAAATGAAAACATGGAAACACTCAATGGAAAGTTACTGAATAAAAAAAAAAGAATTATGGACAATGTAACACAAAAAATGTAAGGTCTAAGGAAATAAAGTACATAACTGGGTCGCACATACCTGGTCTTGATTCTATGTTTATGATCACACTGTGGTTTTAAGTATAAAACAACGTATCTGATTTTTAAAGTTATAAATTAGTTTTTATGTTTGGCCTCGTACTACAAACAACGTGTTTTTGAAATATCGTATTTTCTACAAAAAAAAAAATTTAAAAAAATTTAAAATGCTATCACAAATCCAAATCATAATTTTTTTTCAAAATTTTGGTTTCAATATTATTAAGAATTTCCGGAAGTATTTGTATACAAAATTTAATTTTAATCAATTCAACAATTATAAGAAATTCGAAAGCCTAACCTTAATAAAGTCTTATGGAAAAATTTGTTACTTCTGGAAAGTTAATCATACTAATTTCAGGACACGGAACATTTCGTATTGAAATTGGAGGAGCCGTTTTGAAAAAATCCAAGTTATTTTTATTTATTTTTTTTTTAACAATTTAATTTAATTATATGTCAGATAATTAATTGGAACTTTACTTAGAGCCGATCTTCCAATCATTAATAAAACATTTAGTAAATTGGCATACATTTTGATTTAGGTTTAACTGACTATTAAAAAAACTTTCCCTTAAACATTTTGAAATTTATTTAATGTTTTTTTTTTTTTTAACAAAACAAATTACTTCTTTTTTCTGATTAAATTTTGCCTGCGGTAACACTGGATACCTATTTGCCGGTATTACACTCTCATCAGGGAACTATTTTCTGCAGAACCCAAACCAAATCATTGCGTAATTCATTCCGTTCCGACCCGAATACACTTTGCTGCTCAGCTACTGCTGGACGTAAATGTTTGTTTGTGTACATAGCCGTAACCAGCCGTAGAGCTTATATGTACATATGTAGTACATCCATATGTTTGTATGAAGCGAACGAATGTGTAACGCTTTCTGTTGGCTATATAGAGGGGGTAGAAAATATGATGGCGTCAGCGACGGTTGGCGAGTAGGTGTTGGATAGGGAGGTGGACGTTGAGGTGCTTATGTTTACTTTTTTCATCCACTTTAGCTCTACTATCGCGCACTCATGCCATATAGAAAATGTTTAGCCAAGGGATGGCGGAGAGTTATTTTGTTTATCTAGTTGATGACGGAGTTGAAAAAAAAAAAACAAAATTAAACAAGTATAAGGGTTGTGATCTTTTTTTTTTTTTTTTTTTTTTTTGTTTAATAAAATTTCATGCTCGCCTGGAAATTGTGCACCAAGTATATTATGCCCTTGAGCTCGAATACAAAATAGCAATAGTTTTTTTTTACTTTTTTTTTACTATACACCCTCTCCTCAAATAAAAGTAAACAATAAATATTTTTTGTTTGCTCGTGTAATTAATTTAGCGTAACTGTGAATAGCGAAGAGGTATGTAGGTTCATTTTAGTGTTTGGTGGGGGCGCCAAAGCAAAGGTAATGTCGTGAGCTGAATAACACTAATAAACTTTTGATAACTTAAGTGTGGCAGTTGTTGAAAATAGTATACAAAATCGTTGAGTATATGGACAACAATATTATCTTGGTGGGGGTAACAAAGTGTTAATAAGGAGTTTATTTAAAAAAAATTAGTTTTTTTTTTTAATTATATGGATGTAAAAGGTATAAGACACATGTATCATAAAACGAGTTAGTAGGGTGGGTAAGCCTACAGCAAAAATAATCATCCCTAATTCATAAAATACAATTTATTTCATCGTCCCATATTAAGTGAACTGTAAAAGATTTAAGATGGATTTCGCTCTCAATCTGGCCAGAGCATGGCATTTACAGAGGAAGTGAACTTTACTGTTTCCTTCTCCTGATGGACCCCACAACTACGACAAAAAGTATTGTACGGGATGCCCAGCTTATGGCCACATGTTCTCCTACAGGCCAGTGACCAGAATATGTCGCAACAACCCTGGCTATGTCTCGCCTGGCCCTATAAATATCAGGTCAGTTGTTCGAGATTTATTATGGATGGCCCATATCTTTCTGCATATGACGCAGTTTGTTAAACTTTCCCATCAGCTGCGGTTGGATTCACTAAGAAAAATTGAGAATATTTTGGCCTTCATAACTCCAAGCGGAATGTTAACTCTTTCTGCAAGTGAGCTGATCTTTGCCTGGCCAGTTCGTCAGCCCGGTTGTTCCCTCAATGCCACAATGACCTGGAATCCACATAAGAGTGACTCCGAGATTGACATTAAGGCTTGATAGTTTATCCCGACATTGCTGGACCAATTTAGAGGATGATTGAATTCAAGGTTAATAAGTGAAATGTGTTTTGTAGATCCAAAAATAACGGTACCTGAAATACTTATAACCGTTGTGAAAAAATTATTTATCTCAAAAACGGCTCTATGGATTTTTATGACTAATTTTGTATGCACTGCTGTATAAATATATTATGCTATTTGGTAAAACAATATTTAACCAATACTTAACATTAACAATGGTTTAATAGATAGATAAATAGGATCTTTATTTTTTTTTTTTAAATCAGTGAGCTCCGTGGGTCATGCACAAATTATCAACAAATTTACGGAGGGGTATGTATGCACAGTCTACACAACACCCCGTACTGATTTTGAAAAACCGTTTTCTGTCTCCATCCCCACAAGGGAGGAATGGGATGCTGGCTTACAACAATCAGATAAGCCGATGGTACAAATTTACACCGACGGATCGAAGATGGACACAGGAACAGGAGTAGGTGCGGGCTTCTTCTCAGAGTCCCTCAATTTAGCCAACTCTTATAGACTCTCCCTAAATACAGGACTGTTTTCCAAGCAGAGTCTCTGGCAGTGATAAAGGGTGCTGAACAGGTCTCAATGCTGGCGATACCACAGGCTCATATCACCATTTAAATTGACAGCCAAGCAGCGATCAAAGCTATCTCTGCCACAGAAATAAGATCCAAGCTAGTTTCATACTGTCACGAAGAGCTAAAAGTTCTTGCTACGCAGCACAACCTAAGACTCTGCTGGGTCCCTGGACACTGTAGAATTCTAGAAAATTAAAAAGCACATGAACTGGAAAGGACTGGTTCATCAATTCATCATTAGAACTATAAGCCTAACAGATTCCGGTGTTAAAATTCCACCCTGTGCCATTAAACAGAAAATTGGTAAGAAGATAGTGGAACTTACAAATAATGACAGATGGAACTCACTCGGAACTTGTGAGACTACAAAAAATCAGTGGCCCAGCTACAATAAGAAAAAAACGGACGAAATCATGAACCTGGAAAAAAGATCCCTGAATCTTTTGATAGGAATTATCACACGGCATAATCACTTAGGATATCATAGAAAGAATATGAGACTAAGTACTGAATACATTTGCAGAGGCTGCGGAGACGAAGAACTTGAGTAGGATATCCTTCAATACCTAGGTTACTGTCCCGCAATCTGCAATCTAAGGAACACATTTTTGGGTAGCTATTTCTTTAACGATCTATCAGAAATCTCGAAATCAATAGGTCATAACATCTTAAATTTAATGAACTTCATGAACGCCACCAAATGGCTTGATACTCCATAAGATTTCATAGGTTATATTTTTAAAGGGATGGTCCAATCCATCAGGGTACCACAATGGATCAATATTGATCTAAGTGTGACGGGAACAAGATCCACTATCAGGACATCAACCTAACCTAAGTGAATTTTTGAAGAATACGGAGATGGCAATTCTGCCGTCTGCTGGAAATGACATTTAATTCAAAAATTAATCATTTTCAAATTGTTGAAAAACTCACAAAAATACTATAAATGGAAAAAAAAATCAGAATAATCAGATCCACTTTTTTGCATTTTCAGCTAAGTAATATTGTTCAGATTAATAGATAGTTCAGATCAATTTATTTGTTATTTTTTTAATTTTTAATAATAAATTGATTTAAAAGTTTTTTTTTTTATTTCTGAAAAACGACGTACGAGGTTCTGAATTATGTCATTTAAAATTTCGTACAGACAATTAACAGACAACAAACTTTCTTGGAAATACAAACGTGGTATTTCTTGTAGAATGAGACAAACTGCAATAAAATGTTAAGTATCTTCCAGTTTTCTTCTTTTGAATAGGTTACAAATTTGCTGACAATCTGGTGTATGAGGAATTAAATTAAATGTAAGAATTCCTACCCTTGCTCTGGAAGCCTACAATGATGCTCTGGTTAGGTGCTCGTCAAATATTTTACCATCTATTTTGGCAATGATTGTATCAAATATTTGATTCCACTAATTAACGTTACTCTCAGTTAAGGACAGTGTTAGATCGTGCGTTAAGGCCAGCTGGTTCCATTCTTTGAAAGGGGAAGCATAAGACTGCAGTAATCATATCATAATGAATTTATGGAGGCTAGGGCGTCATTTTTTCTCATCTTCATCTTTCTTATCAAGTAATTAGCATTTGATTTCAGTTTTCTTTGATAGATAGATAGGTGGCAATCCAGATTCCACGTGTGTGTATTGCATACAAATTCGTTTAAAGAAAAACATTTGAAATAGAATTGTTGGAAAGGATTTGACTGTTGCATTGAATATTTGGACGAATTGTCAATATTTTGATTCGCAAATAATTTAGACAACATCATGTTGAGTGCCAGCTTAGCTTGATTGCCTTTTTCCTTAGCATATGCCTATCTAAGCTTAGTCTAAATTAGATTTTAACAGCACTCCCAAGTATGTAAATTCACGGATTGTTTCGATTTGTTCGGTCCATAATAATGGACTCCAAATTCATCCCTGAGGGATACCTACAGACGTTACAAACCACTCCGACGCACTAAACCTATCCCACACCGTTGCACTAGATGTCTCGATAAATTTAAAATAGAGCTTTAAAAACTTCCTAGATACTCCGAATGATGCCATTTTGTATATCAGAGCCTGTCTGTTCACTTTATCAAATGCAGTTTCTTATTTTTTTTTTTCCATTTGATTTCTGGTAATGCTAATCCACGCAAACATTGTGATCTATGGTGCAAAATCTAGATCGAAAACCAGCTTGAAATATGCTGAGGTGATTTGTTTTGTTTAATAAATTGTAACATTAATATAGCTCAGTTAAAATATGAACACATTTCTGCTCAAATTAACAAAAGTAACAATACAAAATTCAATTGACAACTAACTGATAAATTCTAATTGAATATTTTTGATGTATTCGTGCTATATATTATTATTTACACGTATTCTCTGTTTTTGTTATTCTAAGATCTAAAAGTTTCCTAGTGCTGCAACCATAAACAAATTTTAGAGGAAATCAATTCGTCACTAATTGGCGCCCAACGTGAGGATATTTTTTTTTGTCAGATCTAAAAAAACAGACCTTTTTACGTTGATGTCGATGTTTGTAGACATGAGTTTAATCATGATTATATACCTTTCCGCCCCCAATGACATTATACCACGTTAATTTCATTCAAAAAAACATCAAAATTGTATCAAATCATGTCGTATTATAAAAACTCATTCCTATTACACCAAATTAATTTAACTCATTCCATATTTTTAAGAAGCCACAAAATTAAAATTTTTCCATTGAAAACTTCATTAAATTTTCTGTGTGTGTATATTGCTTAAATATGATAGTTTTTAATCAATTTTTTATAATAGTTTACCCACAGTCTTAAAATTAGTATATTCTCTTTTATATAGTGGAAGTAAAATGTAGGTTATTTTACTTTAAAATAAAACTATAAAAAGAAACCCTCATAAGAAACTTTAGGTCTGATGCTGACCTAAATTTTCATCTAGAAGAAGGACAACAAACAAAAAAAAAAAAAAAAAACTCTACATCCAGAAACTCTCAAACGTGAAGGAAAATTTAAACTTCGTATCATATTTCCAAGAAACCTTCTTTGGTAGATGAATCCGTAGGTACCTACACTTAATTTTGATGTTGTCGGTTCTGGTTGTTAATTATAATTTTTTCTTTTTCTTCTTCTTCTTCTTCTTTTTAACTAATTCATCGTGTTAAGTTTTGGGTTCCCACATAACTTTGAAGAAATTTTTTTTTTAAATTTCCTAACAGATTCAAATTTCAAGAAGAAATTAAAAAAGAAAAAAATAAATATATTAATAATGACCATCAACCATTAAACATACCACAAGTTTTAATTAAGTTTTGAAGATAGTTTAATTTTTTATGAGACATTTTTTTTAATTACATTTGCGAGTCTTTCTAAGATCTTAGCCTTGCTCATATTCAAAAAGCATCTTTATTGCTTAACCTCGGTATGAAATTTCATCGGATAGATACCTATAAAATCTCAAATTTGAAACCATTTTTTTCCATAAAAAATAGTAGGTATAGAAAACAAAATGTTGTCGAAGTATTTTTAAATGTTAATGTTAAGGGTTCATATTTTTAGAGGATTGTGCTTAAGGCTCCAAGTAATTAGTTCTTTGTTAATAGTTTGAAGGGGAGAAAAAAATGTATGTTATTTGACCCACCCTAATGTAAATTAAACATTTATTTTCTTATCAAATTCCTTTGATTAAACTTTGACATTTTGCTCAATTTTTCTATGTATGATGTAATGATGTAAAAATAAAATTGTTAAATTTCCATTTCTCGTCACCTAAAACCATCAACTATGTTAGCTGAGATAATCCACTTATACCTCCTCTTACGTAAATGTAAAGTTCATGTGTTTGGATATTTTTTTTTAATTTGCCAAAAAAAAAAAACAACAACGTTGTCATTTCGCCACAATGGTTTAACACATTCCACAAAGTTTACTTCCGTCTTTCATTTTTCAAAGAAATCTGAAACCATGTGTTAGAAGTGAGTATTTGACCTATGACATACCTAACTGTGGGTGCTCAGAGCTCTCTGTGAGCTGAGGTATAGCTTAAGTAATTTTAATAGGAAACCCCAAGCGTACAAAGGTCGGTATTATGTACACAAATGCTATCCATCATATATGTATGAGTTGTATATAAGACAACAAATCCACTATACTGTGTGACTTTGCCGGGATGGTCTATTTCGAGTACTTGAACGTTAGTTACTTGGGGGCTCTTGGGATCATTTCTGTAATGAGTGGTGGTTCTGGGAGAAAATATAGATACATTCTGGATTGTATTTTGTTACGTGGATGACGACAGAGCACGTGGATAAGATTTCATTATTTAATCGAATTAACTATGTGTTCACACTTGCTGGGAAAATGTACGACACTCTAAATTTAAATAAAATTAGACCGATGGGCAGGTGATTCATCGTCAAGAATGACATTGGTCACATAGTGCCCAAGCGACACAATTGAGTCTTCAAGATATCTCTAAAAGCTATTTTCGAAGATCTTTCAACTCTTTACACAATCTTGAAGAGGTCGTTAAGACCCAAAAAGGCCTAAAGGGGAGGAGCCTATTGTATGGAGCGAAGAGTTCTAAATAAAGTATTTGTAAGAGTTTATAGAGATCATTTTTTTGACGCATCTTTAAAGATGCTCTCAAGAGGTTTTGAAGATTTTTTTTTTTGTAGTCAAAAGTGTAAACTTTTTGTTATAAAATACAATTTTATAACAATTTAAACGAAATAGAATGATTTTAAAGTAAAAAGTAAAGCCATGACAAATTCTTTATGTTCATGTAGGGTTAGATTTACAATTAATTTTATAAAGTCTTTTACGATGTGTATTTTGTAATGCAAGAAAAGATTTACTTAAAAATCGCATACTCTACCCCGCATAGAACAAACGCGCCTTGAAATAAAAAAGTATTTACAAGTTAAAATCAAGAAAATGATACAAAATTCACTGACAACAAAAGAAAAAACATATTTTTATGAATTATTATCTCCCACAGTGTTACTAAACAAATAAAAGAATAGGCATAATACATGTAATTGTACTTTATTGAATATTAGGTATTTAATAAATATTTTGTTCGCAATTGAACGAAATAAATATGGCGAACGTATTTTGTTGGGCATGTATCAAAATATTCCTTCCTACAGGGTGCCTCATGAAATGTAGGCACTAAATGTCTTGTTTTTCTTTTAATGGGTTTTGGATAAATTATTCTCATATTAATAAAATGAGCGTTTGGTTAACATTGAAGCCTTAAAAAGTTGCATGATTAAAATTTCACATTAAAAATGAAAATGTAGCAGTTATTTTTTTTAAGAAAAAATATTGCCTTATATTTTCGCTTTGCCATATTTTCATCGTCAGTTTTATGACAGTAACAGATGGTTGAAAAATTAGCTTAATTCCCTATTACCCTGGTTTGGACAGACAGACGGGGGTTATCCAATGGTATAAACAATATTTTTTCGATCCAAATCTGTCCAAACACCGCAGTTTTTAAGAAAATTTCACTACCTACATAATATATCTACCTATGTACAATTGCACATTGAAAATTTTTATTGAAAACAATAATAAATTTGATTAAAATAATAAAACATACAAAAACTGTATTAAAAATATACGTTTAACTATGTCACCCTTTACAAAAAATATGTGTAACTTTGTATAAACTAACTACCGTTTAAAGAGTTTCTTAAGATGTCGTCAAAACATCTGTGTTATAATCACATTTCTCTAGAGTCAGAAACCTCTTAACGACTTCATGATAAGATATCAAACGAATCAAATTGAAAGAAGAGAGAGACAATGAAAGTGTCAACTGAGTGTCAACAAAGAGTTAAAGAAAAAAAAACTATAAGCAATTATCTATTACTATTTTCATTCGCGTACTAAAATAATTGATGAGCAATTTTTGGTCTTAAGTCTCTTGCAGCTCCCTAAACTCTTTTTAAATTTTCAAATTAATAGCATACATATGTACAGTAAATAAGAAAATAAGAAAAGCGCAATTCACAAATGTCAGATGACACAAAAACTTTTTTTTTTCAAACAAAAGAGATTATTAGTTCTACTTAAAGACACAATTTTAAGCCTTCATAAAGACATTTTAGGAATAACATCCGCAAAATATCTTCGAAATGTATTTGAAAGAGTAATAAGAAATATACTCTTGCGCTATTTAAACAAACTCCTTTTAAAAAGGTTGTAAAGAGGATCTACAGAGAGTCCATATAAACACATTTGCCATGAAGATATTCAAGATGTTTAAAAGACGTTTTTGTAATAGTTAAAACAAACAACACTTTTCTAGAGCAAAGTAACAGATCATAAAGTGTAGTGGTATTAAGAAGATTGAACTAACAGTTTGTTAAGAGCTGATCAATTTGTTTGGAGAATACTTCAAGAGTTTATGTGTTGCTTGGGTGTATCCATCTACTTATCGCTATTTCCTATATTCTAATTAAAAGAAGATAATGAATTAGGTAACCAGGCAGGTTGGTATAGCCCGGCAGGTTCATTGATTTTGAATTTAAATTAAACTGAGTAGCTTCAATTGAATGAGAACTTTAAAAAAAAAAATTGTCTGTAGATATTGTACAACATTGAGAAATTTAGTTCATATATGGCTTTGAAAAACGTGTGGGCCAAATGGCGGCCTTTAGAGTCCATACACTGGGGAAGTGTTGTTTCAAAGTTTTCTTGTGCTCTTTTGGGAATTGTGACCGAAACATATTCATTACGGATATGTTATGATGGTTAAGGGCTTCCAGGGTTCTGAGATGAAGATCCAATGGATTTCAGGTAGCTACGGGAGTAAATTTTCGACATGAGAGCATGTGTAAGAGTTGAGATTGCCTCTTAGCGAGATGGAAGAAATTTCGGGGGTTTCCTACGTAAGGTCTAGGAAAAGCGGTTTTTGCAAAAAAAAATGATGATAGGTGGAGAACAATCCAGAATTCCTCTTTCACCGTGAGATGAGCACTAGTGAAAATTCATTGCATAATTTGGTGGCTCCGGAATCATAGAACCCCATACTTATGTGGGATCTTAGCAAAAAAGAAAGCCTTCTAAAAGGCAAGTAATATGCTTGAAAAGGTCAACTAGTTTTAGAATTTGATCAGCCCTAGAAACTTTTAATCAATGTTCAAAGTTTTTTAGGGTCATCAGTGATTAATTTAAAGCACCTTAATCCTAAAGGTCTAAGTGGCCTTATAAAATGTGATCTAGTTTTAAAATTATTCAATCAAATGTTTTTTTTTTTATTGAATTTTTAAAGACTTTTTGAAGACCGATCTATATACAGGGTGTTTTTTTAGACGTGAAGAAATAAAAAGCATATAATTTAATGTAATGGTCAAGAATTTAGCTTCATTATAAAGATAAGGGTTTGCCATTAAGTTTTAAAAAGGATTTCGTTCAAATGGCCGCCACGGCTGGCTCGATCTACCTTGAGGCAGATATCGTGACAAAAATTAAGCTCGGTAGACTCCGGTGGGCAAGGCACCTAGCTCGCATGAGCGAAGAGGAACCTGCTCGGAAAGTTCTTTGTGGTACATTCTATGGTAGACGACAGCGTGGTAGACCATGCTTGCGCTGGAGAGATGGCGTAGACCAGGACGCCCGGAGCTTTGGGGTGCGCAACTGGATGGCGGCGGCTCGAGACCGGTATGGGTGGAGAGACTTGTTGAAGGAGGCCAGGACCGGACCCCGGTTGTCGAGCCGACGATGATGATGATGATGATGTCAGCAATAACGCGCCGAACATTCTCTCCAAGACGTCAATAGTCTCGTGCTGATCTTCGTAGATAATGCAAGATAATGGTCTCACGAAAAGTTTCCTTCAATAAATTGATTGTTTCGTTGGCTGTATTGCATGTAGCGCCGTCTTGTTGGAACCAAGGGTCGTCCACATCAACAATGGCTTGAGATTTACCTACACTCCAAATGCGGTAGTTTAGCTTACTGACATAGCCATTCAACCAAAAATGAGCTTCATCGCTAAAAAAAATGTTCTTGTGAAAATCGGCGTCAACAACAATCTCGTTGCGAGTCCTTTTTTGCACAAATTACAAACGTTGTTTAGAAGTAAGTCTATTTATTATGAAATGGCAAATCAAACTGAGCATAAATCAAGTGACATCTGTCAAAAAGACCAACTCTAAAAAAAGTATTGCCAGATTAAAAACCACACGTCTAAAAAAACACTCTTTAAAAGCTTGAAAAAAAACTTTAAATATCCGCAAAAAAAACTTATGGCTAATCAATTACTGAAACAACTTGACCTTTTTTGACCAATTACTGACTTTTTCGATGGTAGGTACACTTTTTTTGAGAGTATCCCACATATGGGGTGCTATTATAAGATCTCGGAGCTTAATTTGGCGTGTTCTGCTGATGTTCATCAGGGTACGTTCAAATTATATTGATGGAATTGAATCAAGATCACGAGGTTATACCATCATGTAAGATCATAAAGTAAATATTAAGTGTCTTTCACATACATTAAAAAAATATACATAGACTTTAATTGAAATTTCAATTGAAATGAGTGTATGAGATGAAATGAGATCACTAAAATTCTTAAACGAAAAACATTAAATCTTCAGTCAATTAGTCATATGATGTGTTTAAATTGTTTTTAATTATTTGTTGATTTCTATAAAGAACGTCGCAAAAAAGTGTTAATATTTTAATTTCAATTTTTATTATTTATATCATTTTTATCATATTTATTAAATATTTAAATTTTCAAATATGACAAAGCAGATTATTCTTATTTACACAATTAAATACATATATGAAATAAGCAAAGCATATATTCATAATTAACATTTAAATTAGTTAATAACATTTTATTTGTTTTTGATATCAAAATAACACAATTAATTTTTGTCTTTTCTTTTAAATTTTCTCAAAAACGGCTGCAACGATTCGTACATTATTTGATTTTTGTCAAAAAAATCTCATATGGAAAACAGGGTTCTGACATTTTTTGAAAAATATTGCTTCCTTTTTGATTTTTTTACGAATATCTTTGTAACGTCTAGACTGATTTTCATATATAATTATCATGATTCTTCCAAACACCACAAACATTTTGTATATTTTTCCTTAATTTTGAAAAGCTGTATTTTGTAAACTATTGGGACTGTAAGTCTCCTCCATTCCTGCTGATAACATACACCCATGAGTGAATTAATGGGATTTGTAAGTCATTATACCCTGGTTGGTTCTCTATATTACCTATATTGATCCACCAAAATTAATCTAATTAATTTATTAATGTCATAACATGTCTTACAATAAATTTCTTAAGTAGCGCATTCAAGTTCATAACTCTCACTTTGTCCTTCCATTTTGTGACTGAGATCACAAGTTTCCTACTTGACAATTTCCCACAAGTGCTCCACCTTTGGGGCCCGGCCCAACACACTCTGCATAATATCCTAGAATTTATATGTATGCACAGCACCATCATCACCCGTATCTACAGAAACCCCATTATCATCAAATTGTTTTCACGGCACAAAATAAGTAGGTAATTCCGCCTTAAACTAGGTCAGATATAATTAAACACGCCAAGTATACCTACACATACCTGTCAAGACCAATCGCTCTTGCTTGATGCTTGTTCAACTTGCTAAAATCATTTAACACCCTCATGCCTGATGCCTAACATAGCTCTTCATCATGATTATTATATCAAATTTAATTCATGCGAAATCAATACGTTTGTGATATTTAAAACCCAATTTATAACCTTTTATTCAAGACTTTCACATTGAACTTTTATGCTTAGAAACACACAGGGACATATCCAACGAAGGTTTATTGTAAAGAGTATATCACTTACCATATAAAATCCTTGCAATGGGAACAGAAGGTCGGCTGCTTGAAGAATCTCGGTATAAAGCAATGATCCTTAACATTGAAGACATTCTTCTTCTTGAGGGCACCCTTCCTGAGACGATTTTTCATCGTGTTCTCTGCTCCTCCGCTGGCGCCATCCTCCTTCATTCGTTCGATATTGTTATCATTTTCAATCGACGACGACATTTTTAAAATATTATTTTCCTTCTTTTTATTCTTTTATATTTATTTAGACGAAAAGATACTTTAGCACACAACTACGCACACAATAATATGTATAATTATATAGTGAACTTGACTTTTATATATTTTTTTTTTTATTTTATTTTTAGCGAACACTTGAACCTTTTTTTTTCTTTTCTTATAAAATAATCATAAATGCATATAAGAAAGAGGCGCACGATAAGGGAAACTTTTATTTCCAAAAGACCAACCCACACACACACACAAGAGACAAATAACTCTATACAACTCTTGTATATCTAGATACTTTTCTTTCTTTATTATTTTTTTTTTTTTTTAGTTGTTGTTGTTTTAATTTCTTTTGTTGAATCGAATAAAGAAAAATCGTTAAAATCCAGGTGCAGAAACGAAGCAACCACAATTAGGAACAATGCGATGATGACCAGTGTGCGACAGGTTGTTGCGTTCGTTAGGGGTGAGAGAGCAGGGTGAGGGTGAGTTTTACACTTCAGAATCACGTTTATATGAGTGTATTAAATGAATATCGAACGATAAAGTGCAGCGTAATACGTTTAGCTCTAATAATAGTGCAAAGAGTTGATGTTTTATTATTTGCAAGCTTTTTTTTACTCCTTCTTCTTCTATTCCCTCTTCAAGAACAACGAACTTTCCTAAACTGTGATTAGTTTTTCGAAAAACTACAAACCCGATTCTTTTCCTAAAATGCAACAGATACAATATCTATGTCTTTCTTAGTTTAAGTAAATGCTTTTTCTTCTCTGCGGGTATCTTGTATCTTGTATATTTTTTTAATTCCAAACTTGTTCTATGCTGGTTGCGTATATAAATTTTCGCGTCGTCGACCGACACACTCAACAAACCGAAACGGAGTGAAAAACCTTTTTCACGGACCCTGCTGTTTACGCTCCAATTTCTCTCGTATACGCGCTCATTTATAGGGGTAAGTTTTCGAAGTTACCTCAGCAGTAGTTTAGTTTTTGGAAAGCATCAGGCGGGAAAACATTAAACACTAACTAAAGTATATGGCAGCGCGTTAGACGAATAAATTCGAACGAACGGAACACGGAAAGCCCGGCGAGACAATATTGAAAATGAAACGCGCCTCATTCGTTTACGTTGTTCGTAGGTAGGTACAACAGTTTCTGGTGTATGCTTATGAGGCTTCTGGAGCTGCCTCTATACTGGATGGAGGATGACCTCAAATGAGAGCAGAGCGAAAGTTCATAGAATCGAGCGCGCCATCGCACAATCAACCCCCTTTGCATTGATTTGGGGGTAAATAGTGAGCTTTCTTCTTTTTTGTGTTGTTATTGTTGTGTTTTTCTGGGTTTTCTTTTTTCGAGCGCATTGAATTTTACTATGGACCTAGAATTAGTTTTTTGTTTTTCTTTTGTTTTTATATAATTTTCTTACACATTTTCATTCGTTTTTTTTTCTTGTCAGAGTTTTGTTTTTTTTTTTTTTTCCTTGCAGTTAGTAAAAATGTCGCAGGCGAGTGAGTTGGTTGATAGAAAAGTTCGTTGGGTAACGAGAAAACGGCACCTTTTTATAGACTGCAAAGGTTACATAAAAAACAACAATCCTTGAGTTCTTACAATGCTGCATTCAGTTTGCAACTACAACCCCCCAAAAACCATAAAACAGATGTTCTCATTCATTTTTGTACTTCACTTTTGTTTGCGCAATTAATTTTCCGGGCCAAAATATTATTTTGATTATTTTTTTTTCACGTTTATGAAAAACTATAGAGCTGAATCAATACACATTAAATATTTACAAAAAAAAAAGAGATTATAAATCTTGCAAAGGCAGACACCGAGTCGCGACAAAAGCACATTAAATTGGTTTCTCTTTTTTTTTTATTATTTTCCCCGAGCTAAACAGAATTATATATCTAATTTTATTACATTTTATTTTATTTTATTTTATTTTATTTTATTTTTGTATCTTATAGATTAACGTGGAAAGGAATATAATCTATAATATGTTTGAGAGTACGCGCGGCAATTTTAATGTGTGAGACCCAATCCATACGGTCCAAATGTATCTACTCAATTCGCACAAACGATGCTGATTTACTGCTGGTACATGTGGTGCTCTCGATAATAATAATATTTTTCGTTGTTGTTGTTTGTGTAATGTGTATAGGTACCTATAGTTTTGTGGAGAAAAAAAAATTAAAATAAATGAAAAAGAAAAAAAAACGTTGAAAGTAGTAGCAGATTTTAGTATTCAGTGATGAAGCAGACGGCAACCTAGAATTTTTTTTTTTTTTTTTTGTATGTAAGTTCTGTGGCAGCAATATCAGCTCTGATTAATGTATGGATGAAGAGTGTTGCCGATGGGGTAGTTTAGCTTATTTATTTTTAAATTAAGTCTCATATCAATATAAACTTTGATGATGGGTCACTCGGGCGTATGTGGAACAATTTGTTGTTTATTTTTTTTATTTTTTTGAGCGTTTGATGATTTTAAATTTTGGAGCTGTACTGTTAGAGATGAGAATGAAATCGGTTTTTTTTTTTTTTTTGATAAAATGATAAAAATGGAGGATTATTTAATATTGGAACATCATACGAAAAAGTTGACATCGTCAAGACTGATGGAAGAAACAAAGTATAGTCTGGAAGATAGTGTTGTAAGAATGGATTGATGTTTAAATAGGAAGTGAGTCTAGACATGCCAATTTATAGTTAATAGTTTTGCTTATGAAAGTGATTTATTGAGATATTAAAATAACAATGAAATGTTGGGTATGTTTATTTAAATTAAATGGCATACTTCAAGTGGTTCACAATTATTTGAAAAATGCAAAGTCTATTCATTTTTGGTTCCATGATAACACAAGTTAATATTGAGTTAGATTTAAGTAGACTGTAAAAAATTTCATTCTCAGGGCCAAGGGGGTATAGATGTGATCCCAGCGACGCACACAGTTAAATTTTCCTAAAAACATGGCGAAAATTATTCTTTGTGTATTTTCAATTTATTATTGCATGAAAACATTAAAAATAGTTAGTTTTGAAGGAAAAAACAATTTTCAACTAAATATATAACCAAATTCGACCAAAAAAAAATGCAAAAAGAATAAAAATGGTATTTTTGAAATTTGGTGTTTTCTCATAAGACTAAAAGGCATAGGATTTCTTGCATTGAACAATTTTAAATACAATATTTATACAAAAAATTTGTTTAAAAAGAGATAACGAAATACAATATAAATAGTTATAAATAAATAAACATATAGGATATAAATAAACGAATTATATAACCAATATTCAATGACTTTGGAAACTCACACCAATTCTGCTAGCTCAACCTCTGGCTCTATTAAAAACTGAAGTACTTCAGATGGAAGGCCCGTTTTTGTTTTTGGAATAAGTTTCCTTAAGTTGCTAATTAAAGGATCAGAAGAAACTAAAAGATTATGAAAAATATCTTCCATATTTTACTGTCTTGAAAACTTTCTTGCGAAGCTTTGTCGAGAATGCTTAATGTCTTTGTTTCGGGATTCTGGTGCTTCTCGCCGATGAAGGACAAAGATTTTGACTCTGGGTCACCCGATACTAACTGAATTGGAACGAAAGATGTTAAGAACATGTTGGCATCTGAAATATTTGGGTCGGTGAATCTTTCTTTGTATTCACTCATGCCCGAACTTCCATCGCAACCCCATTTGGAAATAAGGTGAATATTCCTCTTTTCACTCGTCTGCAAAGTTTCTATGATATCTTCCATTCCTTCGAATAAGCGACGAATTGTATGGTCAAGCAAGCTTTGAAAAGGTGTTTCTGCAACTGATTCGGTTATCACTAAGTTTTCAGGATAACATTTTTTTGTTTGGCTTCTAATATTGCTGCATAGTTTGGATACATATGATTATTATGCTTTATAGCTGAATCTCTAATAATAATAAGATTATATAGGAACTTAGTTAATTTTCCTTCAACAACTATTGAAAGGGCTTCCTCTGCTGTATATGGAATAATTTCTTGGTCCATTTTCTTTACAGCCTTTTCGTACTTTTCCGCGTGTGAAGGAGTTGAAACACATTTGAGGAGTTAACTTTGCTTTGTTCTCGAAGTAGCATCTGCTTAATTCTTCGGGAGTGTAATTAGAACGCAAATCTTCTGTTTTTTGTCTCTTTGATCTTTCGCTTAGGTTCGAAAATCAATTTGCGGCCGTCCAACAGAACCATGAGCTCTACATAAAAACCGAATTTTACTTTGTAGCCAGTTTGAATTTTGCCTTAAAAAGTTGTTGTAATTTCTGGAGGCACTCAACCATCTCCTTCTGTAAGGATGAGGAAAATCATTTAAAATTGTACTTGTTTGCTCTAAAATCTCAATATTGGTTTCATTTTTCACCTTTTTTTCCAAAAAACTGATTTTTTCTGCCATTACACGAGATGTGAAACTTTTTAGATAATCAGAGAGCTGATTTCTTGAAAGAAAAATGAACTTTGATCGCAATCCTGTGTAAAATTAAAAAGCTCTAACTAAAAAAAATTAAAATGCCCTTGCTTATCATATTTAACCGCCAATATCAAAAAAAGTCGCAAAAAGTCGCAATACATTTTAACTGTTTCTGATTGAGGGAAAAAAATACCTAAATTTTAAGACTATTTTTATTACAAAGGGACTCAAATAAGCATTACTTTTACATTACTAAAGTTTTTTTTTTTGTATTTTTTGTACTGATCAAATGCATTACATTTACTGGCTTCAAAATTAACTATACACTTAAAATATTGCAAAAAAAAAACAATCATTCCCGATAAACATACCATTAGCAACAGAATCCATGTTTAATTATCTTACAAAGCACAAAAAAAAATGAAAAGAAAAGCAAACCAAAGCAACCTCTTATCAAAGACCAAACTTGCTACTGCATTCGCCTATTTAAAGTTTGCACTTTCAAAGCATCGGCTGATTAAACCGTTATAATCTGCATCGTATGATCAAAAAGGTTTGAAGCTCACACTATTTGTGAACAACAAATCGGAATTTTTTTTTCATAGTTTTAGCCATATTTTTGGGAAAATTTACCTGTTTTTCGACAAATCTTGCCACAAAAATTTTATTGATTTTTGAAAAAAATGATGGACTTTTCAACTTTTAAACAATGTTTCCAAAATCCATCGACCTATACATCAAAAGAAAGTTCTATCTGGGCGTCTAAGCCAAAAGCATGTGGAAGGTCTGGTTCTCGAAATATTTTCATTCAAAGTGATTATTCGATTTTAATGCATTTCTGTCCAAAACATTCAAAAAAATTCCGTAATAGAGTTTCGAAATGGGTTACTTAAATTTTCAAGAGCTTTCTAAAACTCAAAACCAAAATACTTTTAGAGGTTTGGTTCTCGAAATACTCGCATCCAAAGTCAAATTACTGTATTTCTATGCAACCCTAAAAAGGGCCTTTGGATAACGATATTTCCACAACTAAGGCTTGTATGAGGTTGTAGTTTTCAGTTGCGTATAGAAAATTAACAGGCCTTTCCGCCGATATAAATCAAAAAAAAATTTAAGGAACTGCTTAAGAAATAAAAATAAAGCTCTAAACCAAAATGCAGTTTGAAATTCTTATTTCTTGTTGTTTTTTTCTTGCATGAATTAGTAATTATTCTTTTTTTTTAAGAAGTAAAGTAACGGAATCGGTTAGTGATATACAATTTTGTATTATTTTTCCAAATTTATTATAGAGTGTGTTTACATAAAAATTTATATCTCTCATCAATTAATCAAACTTGACCTTTAGTAACCACTTTTTGTAATCTCGGATGTCGAACTTCTTTTTTTTAAATTCTACTACAAAATGATTACATTCTCCAATGGCCTAGAGAAAAAAATTTACACACTCATAAAAATTCTGGCTGACCAATTCATTAAATTGTAGTAAAACTTTTCAGAACATTTGTGAATTTTCAAATGGTGTACATGATATTTTTTTTAAATTCCACAAATGAGGAGCTCACTACCAAATTATTGTCAAAAACAAGTTTCTCTAAGAAATTCGTTTTATTTTTTAAAGCCATTACCACCATTAAATTCTTCGTTTCTTCATTTAAAAAATCAATTTTGAATTCAAAATTGACGTATAATCTATATCATTTACAAACAAAAGTAGGTGAAATCAATAAAACTGATCACTTCCTCAGAGCAGGTTCTATACATGTATTAGAAGTCGAGCAGATACTTGTGAAAGTGGAGGTAATTTAGACTTGTATTAATAGCAAATGCTCCGAAAATCGGAGTTTTGAGCAGATATTCTGTCTTAAATATACCACCCCTTGAGCAACCAATTGAGTTTACTCACAAAAGAGAAGCAGGTGCTCCTCTCAATGGAGTACGTTCTTCGTTTTATTCATACTGAACAATGGCGAAGATATAATGACCTCATCAATATTATAAGTAATCTTCCCTTAGTTCACCAATACGCCTTTTTTTTGGGAAACTCATTAGTTTTCGAAAGGAATAAAAAAAATACTTCAGAAATTTTAAAGAATTAAACTAATTTTTTTCAGATTCCGAAACGAATTTTCGGGAGAAAAATTATTTTGCTTTGCAACATAACCTCAAACATATTGAAAAACGATATTTGTTGCTCTTTTATGTCAGAATATACCAACGCAAAGTGATGGAAATTTTCAGGGGTCGGAGTTGAATTCAAGGGATTCAAAACCTTCGAAAAAAAGAAAAGTTTCAGACATAAGCCTGCGTGTTGAATTCAATGGTATTATTGTAGTCTCATAGCAGAAAAACTACTTAATAGAAATTTGCTTTCTTGTCTGTTCAGTAAAATTTTTTTAAACGATTTCAAGGCTAACTTTCCCATGAGTAAGAGTCTTAAGATATTTTTACCAACTTTGACGTTATTGTCTGTAGTTGAAATAAATAAAATTTAAAAAAATAAATAAAAACATAGAAAACTGAAAAACAGAGAGAAAAAGGAAGAGAGAGAAAGAGAGAAAGACAGAGAGAAAGAGAGATAGAGAGAAAGAGAGACAGAATTAGTAATAATCATTAAGGCCCAGTTTTTCATTGGTGAGTTAAACCAGAGTTAGCTAAAGCTTAGATCACACGATTTGTGTATACACAAATATTTGTGTATAAATTTGTGTATTATTGATAAAAAAATACACAAATCGTCTGAACCACAAATTTGATGTACACAAATGACGTACACAAACGATTTGTGTATCATTTGTGTATTCAATACACAAATCGAATTTGTGTACATTTACAAATCGTCTGATCGGGTACCCAAATCATTTTATGACTATTTGTGTATATTTGGGCACCATTTGTGTATATCACATCATTTGTGTATTCTGAAAATTTAAGCATACACAAATTTCATGAGAATACACAAATGGTTTTGAAAATTCAACTGAATATTAAATATCAGCCGAGGCAATAAAGGTTTTTTCTTCGAATTGTAATGTGCAACTATGATATTAATGATTTGTTTTGTAAAATGGCACCATAAGGACATACAGGGTGATTTGTTTTAGATGAAATGAACACATTTACGTTAAGCCAAAAATCGTATCGGAGTGGTATTCGATTTGTTGGCGTCCAAATTGAGCGGCTCACGGAGACAAAACTCCTATTGGGCTCCCTTCGTTTAAGCAGGAGGTGAATTTCTCTATAAAAGTAGAAAACAAAGAATTGAAAAATGACGGGAAGTTGTACAAAACAAAGCTTCTCTTACGCCAGAAATCCATTCTTATTTTGTATTTAAATAAAGTTGTTTCCAACTCACTTTCTCACCTTCAGAAAATCGTCTACAAGAACTTTGTAGATTGCATCCAGCATTTCTGGAATAATGGTGGAAATTGTATTCTGTGGAATGCGGAAAAGATACTGGAGCGAGCGAAAACTGTCGCCAGATGCCAGAAAGCGCAACGTCAAGACTAGCCGCACAGATGGCGGAATACTGGGGCGCATAAATGTATCGGCCTTCTCAATATATGGCGTTACCAAAGCCAGCAAATGATCGAACTGAGCAGCCGACATTCGTACGAAATTTCGATACGATTGCGGCTCTTCGGCACGTAGTTCCACAAGTAATTTTGCGCAAAAGCCCTCCGTCTGACGGTGGCCAAGCCAATTTTTTCTCCAACAAGTTCGCCGCTTGCGTACCATTTCTACGACCTGTTGTTGGCTTTCGTCTTCTTTTCACTTTCGAGTAAATACGCGGCCAAACTATTGGCAAGACATTTTTTTTTGACATTGTTTGATTGAAGTTATTTAATTTAACCGGATACACTTCAATTCACAATCAAATAAACAGAATGACATAAACACAAATGAGTACACAAATTTCATTTGTGAAGAAATACACAAATCGTCTGAACCACAAATATTTGTGGCATAAATAAATAGCATTTGTGTTCAAATTTGTTTAGCATTTGTGTATAACATACACAAATGAAATTTGTGTATATACACAAACCGTCTGATCTTAGCTTTACTTTTTTTTAAATTGTATTTCGTTATATTTTTTTTATGAGTTTTGAAACTTATAAATTTAGTTTTTTTTTAGGGCTCATACATTGTGGTCCATAATTTATGAGTTACAAAGGAAATAAAAATTACCCTGAGTAGATCATACCTTTCTCTTGGGGCGATGTTTCTAAGTTTTTTTATTTGTTTTTACCAAGCTCTTCGAATCATAAAACTTAAAAAAAAAATACGAAAAACTTGAGACCCTTATAACTTTGCATCAACGAATGGAAGGTAAAAAAAGTACATACTAAAATTATACTGTCTAAACTCTAAATGCGATGTTTTTATTTTCGATTTCTTAAGTCATAAAAAATATGTTTATGCGATGGTGTTTATTTGTTACATCTTTATATCTTATGTCTAGTATTTTTCAAGGTACAGTTGAGCTTCATCGATCTGAAACAAAAATATATATTTAGGTATATAAAAAGAACATTCAGATAGAAATTAAGATAGTAGCCGTGTTTTATTATCTTCTATCGGGATCCGGATCTGGATCTGGATTTACTTTTAACACGTAATACACAAACAAAATACAATTGCTTTTGTAACACGTGTTAAAAGTTAATCCAGATACAGATCCGGATCCCGATAGAAGATAATAAAACACGGCTATTAATTACATTTTTCTACTTAGGGTAATTTTTATTTCCTTTGTAACTCATACATCCTCTCCTAAAAAAAAACAACTAAATTTATAAGTTTCAAAACTCATAAAAAAAAGATATAACGAAATACAATTTAAAAAAAACTATCGGACATCACCCCTCGAAAAATTTGAGCCCTACATTTTGGTGTTTAAAATGTTCCAATATCATTGCTACTTATCTCGATAACCTATCCTAAACGAAAAAAAAACTTCCGATGCAGCTATCTTCAGCTTCATATTTTAAGTTCAAATTGTGGTTTAAAAACTATTATTTCATTTTTGTGGCCCTTAAAAGTTGTATAAGTTCACTTAGGGAGTTGGTAGTTTAAAAACTCAAGCCCTTGAATTGTTTTGATCCAAAATTCAAACACTAACATAGAAAAATATCAAACAAGACTGCCATATGTTAATGTTTTTTCTTATACCAATATAACAAAAATGGAATCAACAACTTCCGTGAACAGAGAGTACTTTAGCTAGATCATTAAAATGAAAGATGTTGAGCCAAGTACTTTCTTGTTGGCAACTATGTACTTTAAACTAACCTGATCTAACGGTACTAACTTTCCATCAATCTACCATCACCAGCACGGCTCCAAATTAAAAACACAAACAAAATCAGGTGCTAATTAGATACTAATCTCAAATTGATTGGAAGTTTGCTTTCAATACTTTTTGTATGGATGTCAGTTGTCAGTATAGTATTCAAATAAAGTCCTATTTAACTATTTATAGCCGGGGATAACTTTTAGAGAAATACATTTTTTTATGGTTTTTTGTCTCCAAGTTGGAGAAAATAAGTTCATATGTGTTATCTACAATTAATGCCCTTTCAATCCACATAGTATATGTTTTATTTTAATCCGCTCTGGGTTGTTTTTTTTTGGGCATTCTCCTTTAAAAACATTATTTCTTTACTATGCTGGCTGAATTAATACACGATTGTTTTAAAAATAATTTGTAAAATGTTCTGAGATGTTCTTTCAAAATTAAAAATAAAATACTTTGTTACTTTTCTAGCCAACTTTATCATCACTGGCAACACACACAATTTTTTTTTTCTATTTAAAACAATCGTTGAAATTGAAATATGTAATTGAAAAGCTTTTTTTCTGTCATATCTGCATGTTCCATGATAAAAACCGATTGTCGTCAGTAGTCATTCGAAGCACACAGTGACGTCAATATGATTATTATCATCAAGCAACATGCAAAGTCTGCACGACGACCTGAATAAATCAATTTTTATAAGATTTCGCCAAAGACTGTAGGTTGCGGTTTGGATGGTTTTTCTTAGAGGGTTTGCGTTGAAGGCAAGCTGGTACGTTGGTGTGAATTAATTTTATTTTTTTTTTATTTTTTATTACAGTGTTATAAAATAACTCATGTTTTCAATTAGCAACGACGTTTTCTTAAATTAAAACAAATTTGCATTGTGCTCTGCTGTCTGCATGCACTCATTAACAGTTATATGCCAAATAAATGCAAACAAAAATACCAAAACAAAACTACTGAAAGTCTTTTTAAAAGTGCCGACGGTATCAAAGCTTATAAAAGCTGTAAATAGAGGGATATTTTTTGCTAGGTTTGTGTATGAGCTTTCTTTTGTTTAAGCTTTTAAGTTTTTAACTACAATAAAAGTGCTTTCTTTTATTTAATAAATAGTTTTTATTGAAGCCCTAAACACACTTTTAAGAAAAATTCCTTATAGCCCTGGAAAATTAGATATACTTATACAAAATGGCCAAGCTTCCGACAAAGCTGAATAATGGTGTAGAGCTTTATTTTGACGTCTTAAGGATTTCCCAAAAATTACCCCAAGTATGAATCACGCATTTTGAAGTTGTATGAGGTGAAAGCTAAAATTTCTGTTTCTTCTAAACCTCTCTTTAGGTATGAGTTTGTTTCGAAAAAATGTCAAAACCTAGTTTTTCAGTGGGAGATTAAGGTTAAACCAGAGTTAACTCATCAAATTTGGTGAGTTAACTCAAGATTAATTAAACAGATGCTTTTGATGTTTTATCCACCGAGTTTGTTAAGTCGTTCTACATGCTTTCTCCCCTCAAAAAAAGCACACTGTAGGTTAACTTACTTGTAGAGTTAGCTAGCTCTGGTTTAAATCACCATTAAAACACTGGGCTTAAGACTTTTTTGTACTATTTTCCATACTATACCGTTGTAGTGAAGTACTGGGTGCGTTTACAAACGTTTTTCCTCAAAATCCATTACCCAAACCATAAAATAAGTGTCAGAAGCTGTTTTATGTAGGATTTTATAAACTAAAATTTTCATCTTGACATTTTTTCTTTAAAAATTTTGAGATATGTACATATTTTCAAAATTTGGAATTTCGCCCCTTTTAACTTATAAAATCCGTGATTCAAATTTAAGGTCCCTTAGCGCCATATTATTCACTAGATACATCCAGATTAAAACTTAAATACAGATGTATTTACATTGAATTTGTATGCTTTACATCTGGATATAAATTTTTAATCTGGATGAATCGAGTGAATAATATGGCCGTTAAGGTTATTTAAATTCAAACTTACATATAAATTGAGGAACTAAGTTTGTCTCTGATTTTTGCAAACAATTTGAATTTCAAATTTTGGACCGTTGGCGTTGGTTGTAACGATCTAAAAGTTGTCAAAAAAAAACATTAGAAGCAAAATGATACCTAAAATTTAAAGTTAAATAAATTATGTACACACGATGATTGAAGACAGGAAGAAAGTACTTCCCGTTCTTCTGTCTGTCTGTGTGTAGATAAGATATATGCATCTACAGCCATTAAACTGAATTTTCTTAAATTAAATCCCTATGTAAGGGCTTAAGGTGATGTCGTTGAGATGAAATTGAATTCTCTACTCTTAAAATATGGTTACGACCTGCCATATGACTTTTAAGGAAAAGCTTTATTTGCTCAAAAAAAGTTCCAAAGTGAAGGTAGAAGGTGAAAAAAAAACAATTTAATACAAAAAATATGTGTGTCAGCAAAAATGGCGAAGCACTACGACGAGGAATTTAAATTTCTGTCGTTTTTCTGTTTAAACATACTAATTTCTCTCTCACCCTCTTGCTATCTTCCTTGTTTCTATTCCAACTGAGGGAGGAAAGTTTATTAGTATAAGATTTCGTAAAAACCTCATTTTGTTCTCTTATCTTGTTTGCTTACCGGGTACTTTTTCGTTAATTTATAGGTAGTACATTACTTTTCTTCATTTGCAAATTCCTATATATTTAGATTTTGTCCGTCCCCTTATTAGAATTCCTTGTCATTTATTTTGTTTAATATTAACTAAACCTTTTTCATTTTGTATCTCTCAGCTATTTTCCAATAAAATATTTATTTGCAATATTATTTTTGTAGTACATTATGTAAAGCCTTTTCGTTACATAAAGATATGTTTTGCATATGAAAATAAGCAAAATTTTATATAAACATAAGTGAACTACATAGATACATAATTTGGTAAAACAAAATCACCTTAAACTTTTATTAAAAAGACCTGCCATGTAACCAATTTATTTATTTTAGATTTTCTGGTTAATGGCTTAACCGATCTTGATCAAATTTTTCATAGTTAAGGACATTTTTATGTCTTAATAATATTGCATATAGAAATTTGTTAAAACACATTTTTTGGATTAAAAAAAAAGAATGAATTTGTTTTCAGAAATTAAGACAAAACATTCGAACGTGAGCTCTGCACGTACAGAAGAGCAGATAGAGGAACACCGGCTTCTCATATGGAAGAAAAAGGAGTATGAGAAGCGCGCCATCGCGGACATAGAAGGATTTCGTAGCAGGAATGAAATTCGGAAGTTTTACGAAAAGGTAAAAAGAACATCGCAGAGTTAAAAGGCCTGAACTGAAGTCAGGCACGTAGCCAGGGGGTGGCTTGAGGGGCTGAAGCCCCTCCCGAAATGATTTGTATCTAAACAAATTTAATACAAAGTATAGATTTTTAATATCTATGAATGCAAATTTATAAAATAAAATAAAAAGACTATCAAGGTACATATATTTTTTATTTGATTTGGGATCAGTTAAGGACTTCAATTATTATCTTCGTTTATATTAAGAAGAAGAAGCTAAAATATTGCAAAATAAAAATAACAAAAATTAAATTATATGATCTCAAAATAATAAAAACCATAAATGAATATAATTAGTGATATGGGTGAATATGGAAACCTTTGCTGCTGGAAAACAAAAAGATGCTGCTACCCAATGCAAAAGCAGTAGCTGAAAATAGAGCTGTATTAAGGCCCATTATTCAGACTATTTTATTTTGTGCAGAACAAGAGGTGACGACGATAGTGGAGCTATATATCTTACTCGACCCACAGAAAAAAATGGAAAACTTTGGGCTCTCTTGCAGTTCAAAATTGAATCTGGGGACAAGAATTTAAAGTAGCACGTCATTAACAGCTATAAAAACACAGGGTCACAGGCTATATTTGAGCTCAGCTTTACAAAATGAAATCCTGGAGACAATATACACTAAACGGGCTATACATTCAAGTAGTTTAAACGTCCTCGCTGACGAAACAATGGATGTTTCTGGCACTTAACATAGCTTTCCATGTGCCTTGGATATGTCGAGTGTTTATTTTTTAAGAGAATCAAAAAGTTTTGTAATTTTTGTTCTCGTTGACGATCAATCTTCTAGAAATCTGACCAAAACGATACTGCAGTGATGTGAAGAACTACATCTTGATATAAGTATATGAGCAATTGTATTGGCCAAGGTAATGTAATGTCACGTCACTTAAGTGGAGTACAAAGCAGGATTAGTAAAAAAAAGTGTATTTATTTAAAAACCAATAAAAATCTATGAATTTGAATATATTATAGTTTTATATATTTTGTTCAAAGAATTGTTCGTTAGACTTGAAAGCAAGCCCCCTCCGAAACAAAATTCAGGCTACGGCCCTGCCTGCAGGCACGATCAAGGGAACATCTCAGTATAGAAACGCAGTCGATGCTGAGGATATGGACCGTATAACGGCGATGACGACTCAAATTCCACTGTCAGGCAGATTGCACCATTCAATCTATAGACGACATACATAGATCGATGTCTATAGTTTTGGTATCCCTGCAAAACTCGTCCGTTTGGAGAACGCACACTGCCATGCGACATCTTTAACATCGTTCTTGAAAGAATAGTGCAAAACTCTGCCGTCAATATAAGAGGAAAAATCTTTCAAAAGTTCGTCAAATTACTTGCATATGCCGACGTTATTGGCATAACTGATGGAAGAACAAAGCCTGATGTCTATAGAGCTTTTGTGAGTTTTGAGGTAGAATTAAAGAACATGGGTTTAGCGGTAAATTAGGGAAAGACCAAGTAGGTATAACGGGTGATTTTTTAAGAGGCTTAGAATTTAAAAAAAAAAAAAAACACACAAAATTCGAAAAAATGAATGAAATATTTATTTGAATCGATAGTTTGAACCTTGCAATTTAATGTTTAAAGATAATTTCATGCAAATGTTGACCGCGGCTGCGTCTCAGGTAGCCCATCCGCTGAGTCCAATTTTGGCATACTCTTTCACACATATCGGCCGGTATCTCACGAATGAATGCATGGATGTTGGCTTCCAGTGCGTCAATCGAAGCGGGCTTGTCCCTATAGACATTAGCCTTGACATACCCCCACAAAAAATAATCTAATGGTGTCAAATCGCACGATCTAGGCGGCCAATTGACCGGCCCGAAACGTGAAATTAACTGTTCACCAAACTCGCCTCGCAATTGCGCCATTGTTTTCGAACCGAGCACGAATTTTGATAGTAAAATTCAATAATTTGCAAGCGTTGTTCATTTGTAAGACGATCCATGGTTAAATTGCAAACCAAACTGAAGCTGTTTGACAGTGACACAAGGTACTAAACACACGTCAGCTGTCAAAACCAGTGTTGCCAAAACCAAACCAGCTTAAAAATCACCCGTTATATGCTGTTATCAAGAAAAGACACCCAACCCCAACGTCTTGAACAAAATATTATCATTGATTGCTAAACTTTGAGTTAGTAAGGGACTTTTTCTGCATATGTAGGTTCTTTTACCAATACATACAACAATACCACCGCTGCGCTGAGGTCAAACGGAAAATAACTATTGCAAATCGCTGGTTCTTCGGGCTTAGAAGGCAATTTATTAGCAAAGCCGTCTCTCGGACAACTAAAGTGTCCCTGTATAAGACGCTGATCATCCTGGTTCTGTTATATGGTACATAGGCATGGACCTTATCCAAGGTGGATGAGAATGCGTCAGGGTATTTTGAGAGGAACATTCTCTCGGGTGATTTTTGGTCTTGTCTGCATAAACAGGGAGTGGAGGAGAAGGTACAATATCAAACTGTACGGACTGTACATGCGACACTGACCTAGCCGAAAAAGAAAAAAGACAACCGTAGCGCCACCTTAAGTAAAAGTAAGAAGGTAACAATTTCAACCCATTTTACTAATTCTACAAAGATGCTTAAGTATTATTCTCTTATTTAGATTTTTCTCAGTGATTTTTTACGAAATTTGGTCTTTTTGTCTAATTTTTCTTGGGAATATTGATAAATTCATACAAAATTCAAAATTTTAACAATCAGAACTTAGAACTTAAATATTAAAGGAAGCCAAGTAACATTTTTTTCATTTTTATTAAATCGTCCTGCCTATGTTTTGTGTTTAGTAGTGGTTCCTCACAAGAAGGGCATTTCAATCAAGGAGGGGAGGGACCAAGTGAACTGTAAAGTAGAGTGTTGGAAATAATGTCAGTTTAAAATTGCACCCAAAATATTGCAGTTGGTAGGTGTCTTAGGGCTGACCACAGATAGAAGACCATAGCCCTGCAGGGTTACTACATCCACAAAACTTAAAATATTATAGATTTTTATTTAACAGAAAACAATTTCATTAATAACTACCAATAAAAATCCTATAATTTGTTCAGTTCTCCATTCTAAATTCAAATTAATCCACCATCTCTTAATCCTGGCCATGAAACGAGAAAAAAACTCGGTCTAGTGCAAGATGAGACCGTATTTTTTTAATGAAATGTATCGAGAGTCTTGGGGGAAATAAAAACAAAAAACGTCTAGACTTTAACTTTACGTTCCATATTTGTTTAATAGAAAAACACGACAAAAATCACCACAAGCTTGAGAGGATACCTACTCAGACGATGCAGATATAAAACAGAGAGAGGGGACATAGTTACACGAAACCAATATATATATATGTTGTCCGGCTGCAAAGCAGCACTTCAACTACTCCTGGAGCATAGGGCAGCAACAAGATCCTTCCAACTGTCCCGATTCACTGCAACTGGCCTTTGCTGTGACCACGATTGAATACATTGAGACCGAGCTTCCTTTAAAACAGATGACCTCCAAGTTGTTTTTGGTCTTCCAACGCGTCTATTACCCTGAGGATTCCATTCGAAGGTTTCCTCATAGTATGGCCTATCCAACGCCACTTCCGTTGCATGATATCGATATCCAATTTTATCTGTCTGGTCCTATTCCACAGTTCAAAGTTCGATATGGTTTGCGGCCACCGGATCTTCAGAATGTAACGCAGACAACGGTTAACGAAGGCTTGCAGCCTGCTCGAGATGTTTGCAGAGCATTTCCAGGTTTCTGAGGCATATAACAGCACATATTTTACGTTGGATTCGAAGAGTTTCAACTTCGTGCGTAGCGATATTTTACAGGAGTTCCACACAGGAGAAAGGATTCCAAATGCACTACGGGCTTTGCTTATCCTGTTGTTAACATCCAGGTCCGTTCCGCCATCGAGTGCAATGAAACCGCCCAGATAATTAAACTGCGATACTCCAAAACCAATACCAAGATGATACTGAAAGGTATCGAGACCGAGGCAAGACGAGACTAACAGAAGCCTCGTCTTGTCTCGCCATGGCCAGCCCTTCCAATTTATGTTATCTGAAATCTTTTGAACCTTTTTTCATTCAATAAATAAGGTAATTGCTGTAAAATCCTTTCTTTTCTCGGAGATAATCTTTATAAATAAATGTTTAAAAATCATTAAACAGATTCAATAAATTTTATTTATTAAGGATATTCATTAAATTTTTTTGGAACAAATCATACAGTAAATAAATATTTTAAAGACCTCACCAAGGGGACTCTAAGTATATGCTGCATCTCCTTGCATGCTTACAATAAAGTTATGAACTCCGGATTGAGGTATGAAAATCCAATAAACTCATTCTGTTCCATATTCATCATGAATAATTTATCAGTTGGAGTTAAATCGGTTTTCTCTTCTGTGAATCCTTTATCAAAATTGGATATATCTTTGCGATGTTTCTAAATAAACACAAATTTTTTAAGCTTCGAAAACTTATTTCGCATTTAAACATATAATCTTACAATCTTCGGTTTGAATGGTGGTTCCATGTCACGTGAAGAAACTTTATCCCAATCGATGTCTTTGAAGAATGCATGTGTCCTGATATCGTAACGACCAGTTGATCCAGAACCAAGACGATTTTCTGGTTTTTTAGCTAAAAACTATATAAAACCAGGTTTTAGAATTTTTCATTAAAATATTCATTAAATATACTTTGACTCACTCCAGAACAAACATCCTTTGCTTCCTGTGTGAAATGTTTCGGGAAGACGACTTTGTTCTCTTTGGATGCTTTGAAAATTAATTCATCAGTATCACCTTCGAATGGAGACTGACCAGCTAACATTTCATACAAAAGTACTCCGTAGGACCACCAATCAGCCGCATTTGTGTATGGAAGATATTGCGTTATCTAAATAAAGACTGTAGGTTATGATTTTTGAGTCAAAATATCATTGAGATGACTTCTTACTTCTGGAGCCATATAATTTGCGGTACCACAAAAAGTGTTGGTAGTTCCATCATCCTTGATGCCTTCTTTGCAGAGTCCAAAGTCTGCTATCTTAACATGTCCTTCAGAATCTAATAGAATATTGTCTAATTTGAGATCCCGATAGAGAATTCCTTTCTCGTGCAAAAAGAACAGTGCCACTGCAATCTCAGAAGCATAGAATCTGTAAAAATAATAAATATACATATGTTGGTATCTTGGCCAAGCAATTTATTGCCAGCAACATTTTTCTAACACCTGGTTCGATCAGTGGTGTTATAAGATAGAACATGTCTACTTTGATACCTAATATGTTGCAAAGTGCACCAAAGTACAAGTTGCTACAGAAATGTTGCTGCAACTTGTTGCTCAAAAAAAAACTTGTTGAAAACAAAATGTCTCCACTTTTGTCAAATCAAATAACTTACAAAGCAATATTTTCCTTAAAACGTCCAACTTGCTGAATTTGGTACATTAAATCACCACCTTTGCAGTATTCCATTACAAAGAATAATCGGTCCTTCAAATAATGTATTTAAAAATAAAACCGATTAAATAATTTATATTAAACTCACCATAGTTTGGAAACACGAATGCAATTGAACTAAGAATGGTGGTTTGCCTGATAAGGCCAAGACACGTTTCTCAATCATTGGAAGTTCCATATCATCAGTTTGAATGATAACATCTTTACGCAAGACTTTGCATGCGTACAGCTCGTCTGTACCTCTACGTTCGGCTAAAAGGATCTTCGCAAACGAGCCACGTCCAAGAACTTTAAGGAAATTAAAGTCAGCTGCACGAATCATATCACGTTTGCTCATATTATGGGGCATGTCCTTGTTGTCCATGCGTCGTTTTGCTTCGCGTTGTGATGGTCGCTTGGAAAAAAAAAATTAAATATATTTACACAAAAATTAAGAATTTATAAAAGATTTTCTATTTTATTCTTTTTTTTTGCATTTTTATATTTATTTATTTTAATTTATTTTATTTATAAGATCGGTTAAATCAAAGTACAGACAGTATAGTGTCATTTTGAATGCAAATGTTAGAAAAACGAAAGCTTTTAGAACATTAGAACAGAGCAGAAAGCTCTGTTAGTTTTATATTCCAATCTGAAAACCGGAGCCTCTCACGAGGCTCCATTGCTGAAATATCGCTATCCAAACACAAACCCTTTTGAATGTTTTGGACAGAAATTCAGTAAAATCACTTCTGATGACAATATTTCGAGAACCAGACCTTCCACACGCTTTTGATTTAGACAAGCGGATAGAATTTGTAAAGGCCTTTCTTTTGTTGTATGCATAGCTTAATGGGTTGATAAATTTATTTTTGAATACTTACCCTAACTTGATCCCTGAGCATGGCAATATCATTATTTGGATCACTGCATGGAATGTTATAATGTTCACCTTCTTCTTGAGACAACAGTTTGTACCAACCTTCAACAGGTTCCTATTTTAGATCGATTAAAAAAAAAAACCAAAATCAATATAGTCAAAGTTGGGATAAGCCATATTGTTTTTGAAATTAAATCATTTGTTTTTAATCAAGGTCAATACCTTAATAATTTCTTGAATACTGAATGAAAGAGATCCCATGAAGTCATTGCGAGAAGTTCTGTCCCAATCCCAAACCTCTACGAGAAGTCGTTTTTCTCTGTCTTCTGGCTTTATATCACTTTCAAAAAAAAAACACAAAACATGTATTAAATCACAGAACCACATTAAAGCCCAATTTCAATATCCATTGAACTGGAATTTAAATGGCCAAAATGGGACACTTATTCAATTCAGAAGTGCACCATGAATCTGGGCCTTAAACCTCCCTCAAAAGAGTGAACTTACTAAGTAAATGTTTCATTATAGACAGGATTTAGAGTTGCCTTCATTGTTTTCGTCTTCTTTTTGGTCTTATCAGCTTTGTCTGGATGAATTTGCACTCGCACATAAGGATCACTGAGTCCATTAGTATCCATTGGAATCAAATTAGCACCTTCTTTAACTACAACACACATACAGAATGTCCATATTGAAAGCTCAAACATTTGTTAAGAGCACCATCAACAATCAACTTACTCTCCACAGTAAGGACACCACCCTTAACTGATATCTCCAAATTGATTCGTCCTCTAATTTCCGTTATGTCAGCTCCACACAATTGGGGTATTTCATCCTTACACTGAGGATGCACATTCAGCTTACAACCTTAATCAAGAAAAAATTACTCACACACACCACGGCGAGCATCTCAATTCTTCTTACCACTGCAACAATATCCTTGATGAGCAATACCATGGAGGAGCATACCGCAATGGTCACAAAATGTCGGAGCCTTATATGTGGTAGACTCGAAATTGTGTTTAACTTTCTGACAATCCTTTAGAGGGCCAACAAGAAGATGGAAAGACGACACATTGTAATTGGAATTGGACTGTTGTAATTTGTGATGAGGCCATACGAACTTACCGAATCGATTTCCGTATCCTTGCCAGCACACTTGAAGACCACGTACTCGTAGCATCGGTCGTGAACGTTGAATCTACATGCTGCAAATAGTAATATTTGCTGTAACTAACAAACTACTGCCACTTCTCTGTGTGGTATGGATGAAGGATTAATATTTACCTTGACATTGGAAACCTTGTTTGCCGAAGCCCCTTAAGGATTACAAGCAAACGGTTAGGTTTGTTTTCTTTGTTATTAGTCATTTAAACAAAAGGACTCTTACCAAATGAATTCCTTACAATGACCACAAAATGTTGGTTGTTTGAAAAACCGTGGCTGGAATCGATGTCCTTGGATGACAACGATTCCTTTTCGTTTCATCGCACCCTTACGGATGCGATTTTTCATGTAATTAATAATTTGTTCGCCCTCGGGAGCTGCTTTTGCTGCTTCCGCCATGTTGTTTGCTTTCAACAAAATATAAACAGCAAAAAACCGAGAATGTGACTTAAAAAAAAAAAAAAATAAAAATTATGTTTGCTTGAACGAAGAAAAGTCCGAAGAGGCTAACTGTTCGAATACTTGATTCGAACTAAATAATTTTCTTCAATGAGTCGCTGAGGGCTCCAAGAGTGTGAAGCCCCTACAAGTGCATGAATAACAAATAAGGGTTAATTTTCATAGTTGCAAAACTTTTTTGCACACCATTGCACAGATGGGTACATATAGGGAAACTATTCATTTTGCTGGCAGTTTTATTTTTTTTTATAAATTGTTGTTGAAAAACGGTTTTAAGAGTTTTGAACAAATCCAAACTACAACGAGCTGATCTGCGGAATTTACTCGGATCTTCAGGGATAAATTCTTAAAGTTAAGGCTTAGTTTGGTATAAAATTGCCAAACGTAATAAAAAATTTTACTATTGGCCAATTTATTCACACTCCGTTAAAAATGGATTTTTTTGGATTTAACTAAAATACTTTTTGCTTGCCAAATGTGTTGGAAATTATTAAAAAATATTATATAAATTCCAGTTCACTTGTAAGTAGGCAACGTCAGTTTCGTCGGTCGTCATCATGGCTTCAGTACCCAGGCAATACGTCTCACCGTGGGAAATTTCCAGCGTGAGTACACACTTTTGGACCTTAAGCCACCAACCAGACAGGGATTGGTGCATAATGATGAAAACCAATAGCCGCGGCAGTGGCCAGTATTGAAGAAGATCCAGAAATGTCGATTCAAAGCCGTTCAGCTTAATTCGCCAACCAGCATATTTTCCGTTTACATTAGGGCCTGCATCCGTAATTGAACGTAAGAATTAAAGCCGAATAACCAAAGACAATGCCGTGAGTTCGCTAACTGTGCGCTGAAAATGTTTTCCAGAGATTCGGATTTTGGCCAAAAATTCATCTTCTCGGACAAGGCCGGTTTTTGGCTAAGCGGCTACGTGAACAAGCGAAATTGCAGTAAGTTAGAGCGAACACAATCCACAAGTGTTCGAACAAGCATCAATGCATCCACAAACATTGACTGTTTGGTGCGGTTTATGGAATGGCCGCATCATTGGACCTTTTTTCTTTAGAAATGAGGAAGGAGACACCGTTACTGTTCTGTGGCTAGAGCTTGACAGCATCAATATATCGGAAGTGTGGTTCCAACAAGACGGCGCTACATGTCATATTAGCGACGCAACGCTCGAAGTTGTGAAGGAGAAATTTTGGTAACCGGGTTATCCCACGGCGAGCGTTCTTCAATTGATCGCCGCTATCATGCGACTTGATACCACTAGAGTACTTTCTCTACGGCTTCGTCAAGTCAAGTATTATGTCTACGGTAACAAGCCAACCAATTTGGACGAGCTTGAGGTCAATAATCGAGAAGCCGGTATATTGTACTGAGTCACAAAAAATTAGACCGATCGCTTAAAGCACTTCCATCAAAGCGGAGACGGACATTCAAATGATGTGCTATTCCATACTTAATGACATAAAATGTAGCTTCAAAATAAAGTCATCAAAACCAATTTTCTTATCTCACAACGTTGTTTCTTTTCTTATTGTTATAGCTTCTGGACTGGAAAAAAAAACTATTTGGTTTCTATTGTCTCTTTCTGACCTTCACAAGGCTGCAACCTTGACGGTTTTTTCAATAACAAAAATCCAGCACTCGGTTGAACGTTAATATTTACACATTTTAACCGTGCGTCCTGATGGCGAAATTTAAAACCAAGGTACATCAGTATATCCCTTAAGCTCATGTCCTATTTTCTTCAATGCTCATGTCCTGGGCTTAAGCATTTCAGGAATGATTTTAATCCCTTCACTGCTTCCAAATTTTAAATCAAAGCAATGGAGGTGAGGATCCTGTCTTTACGAATTCCAAATTCTCACGGAATACTCTTTACGTTCATAGTCTCGTCTCTTTGAGTTCATGGTCATATCCACAATTTTTCTTAGAGCTGTGATACTATACATCAAAACTTTGTAGTATAACAGATCTGCAGAATTAAGGTTTCTTAATCCAAGAGGAAACTTAAAACATAGATAGTAGAAAAAATTGAAAGTAAATATGGTAAAGCCATTAATTTAGGAAGTGACTTTAGACATCCCAATTATAACAGTTTTGGTTTATAAAAGTATTGTTTATGCGCCAGGGTCTTACACCGGTGCTGTGGGCGTACTTCAGGCACCCCGAGTGGCGCGAAGCCCGTTAACGCACGACAACATTTAATGGCGAAAAACTGTTATAACTATTATAATTTGGCATGTCTCTAGTCTCGTCCAATAATTTAGGGTAATTTGGAAAGGAATCAATAGCTTTTGAGAAAAAAATATTTTTTCTGACTGAACTATGGGCGTATGTTTGATTAAAAAGTGTTAAAGCCAGCACAGCAAAAAAAAAACAAAAAAAAACATATAATATCGATGAATAAAGTACCAATAGAGTATATTTGTTTTGTTATTGTGAACTGCAAGAACAATTTCATTGCTTTAACTATACATAACCCAATAAAACACGCCTAGAGTGTCATAAATGTCTTTAAAAAACCGTAAAACATTCCCTATTACAAAAAGTAATTTCCTTGAATTGAATTTCTTATTAGAAAAAAATAAAAGGAAAATCCATCAAGCCTACAAAATACCTCCTGTCAGTGTGGTCATTACATTTCCTTCCTTTGGAGAACTAATTAAAATCGAAAAACTAATTATTTCACCAATAAATAAAAATGCCAATTGCAACTTCTACCCTACAAAGCTATTATTATATTTTATAATTCCATTAAATTACATTGCCTGTCGTTGAATTGCAACCCGTTGATCCGTATTGATTTACAGATCGATACCTACCACTCAAAGTGTAGTACATTTTTTTTTTTTTTTTTTGATGAGGCATTTGAACTTTTTTGCACCCCCTCAAGTACACATAACCATACACACAAACGCTGAAACACCTACAGTCTCACACAAACAATACCGTTTAAAAAAGTAAACAACCCCTCCATGCTCCATCTAAATCAATTTGGACTTTCATTTAATTTAATTCAAAAGGTAATTCTTCTTGGAAAGCTATAAATTGTTAATTGGAATTTTTTTTTTTTAGTTTTAATCAAAAGCAACCTCAACACAAATGCTAACCGGCGACCATCCATGGATTAACATAATCAAACTCTTTCGACCACACAATGTGGGTCAGAATGGAAATGACATTCCATTATGTCCTGATATATACAGAGCGGGCATTATATCCCCACCCACCACGACCACGATTGTACGGAACCTTTTGTCGTAAGCCTGCAAATTTGATTACGTCCGTTATCCTGGCAATTATCTATAGGACTGCATAACACAAAATCCTGTTTTGCTAGTTTCAGTCGACCGACGACCGACGGGGCAAAGAGGCTGGAGGTCTAGAAACGACATTGGGATGGCAAATTTGGTAAAGGGAGAATATGGAACTATGATTTCGGTTGACTTTATGTGCATCCTTGATCCACATAAGTTAAGTCATAATAAGCTTGTTAATCTTTGCTCTTTTTGTTGGTGCCTGCTCTCTGTAGATAGACTCATATTGTTGTTCCATATATTTTGGTCATATTGAGTTTCCTGGAATCATGCGTGTGAGGGGAGTGTTGAGACCATTCTGGTTGTGAGTATACACATTTTCTTATGGTTTATGGATTTTACTACAAAGACGATTAAGACATAAATGAAGATTGACTATGGGTGATATTGTTTTCTAAAAATAAGATCTTATGTTTCGTTGGGTTTTCCAATAATAGTTAATCCAATTAAGTGGTTTTTGATCCCAAGTTTTTAATGAGGTTGTAACGAAGCGTTCCATGCTTCACTACCTTTTCTAAACAACCATGGTTGAGAGGATTGGAGTACAACACGATACGATTCACATTCACCCCAGACACATGACGTCACCGAAAACGATTATGATTTTCGTTCATCGTTATATAAATTAATATTCACTCTGTGCTAAAAAGATAACAAGAGGATCTACTCAGATGGACGAAAATCACCCTTTCTGTCGTACACAGAGTCAAGCGACACAGGTAAATTTGGTTTCCGGTCGTAGACAAGTCGAGTCGATCTGGTCATTTAGCTTCTTTTGTTTTCCTCGGAGCTTCCCCCCACCAGTGGTAAGGGGTTTCGTTGAAAGACAAAGTTAGGTAGGAGAGATTGTCCAGCTATTTCTTACTAAGGTTTCCCCCCACCAGTGGTAAGGAATCTTAGTTCGAAGTCAAACGTCCTAATTGCCACCAGGGGCTTTGGTACCTGCTGATCTACCAGAGCGAAAGCCTGCTGTGTCGAGTTCCACCAGGGGCGTAGTAACTGCTGAATAGTGCCACTAGGGGTGTAGTACCTGCAGACTTTTTCTTTTTTAGATTTCAAAATGAAAAAAATGAATAAGAATAAGACCATCTTCCTCTGAAGTTTCGTGTTTTCTTCAGGACGACCCTGGCGATACCGGCGAGTATAACCTCGGCTGGAAAGCAAAAACAACATCACAAGGTTAAGTATACTTTAATAATTAATCGATGATATTGACACTAAGAAATCTTTGCGGCTTGTGGAAATTAATGAATTCACAAATATCGAAGGACATTTGTTTATAGATTTCTTGGTTTGCTTAATTTAAAAGCGTACATTTTTGTATGCTTTAAATATATTGAAATATTTGTTTTTAATAAATAGTAAAAGGGAAATGATAAAGGGTGTTTTTCTTAGACGTGTGGTTTTCAATCTGGCAATACTTTTTTCAAAATTGGGCTTTTTGACAGCTGTCACTTGATTTATGCTTAATTTGATTTGCCATTTTATAATTAATAGACTTACCCCTGAACAATGTTTGCAAATCGTGCAAATGTATTACCAAAATAATGGTTCGGTTCGCGCGAAGCATCACCCGCTGCTTCCAATATTCGGTCAACATAGTCGCAAAATCGCATAAATTCGAGCAACCATGGATCGGTTTCACACCACGTTTACTCTAATGGATAATGCGCATCCTCAGAGACGCTGTACACTGCGCACCGAGGACGCTATTGGTGCTATAGAGCAGAGTATCGAAAGAGACCCGAATGAGTCCATCCTACAAAGCGCGAAACAATTTGAGCTGTCGAAAATTGGGCTTCTCGGCTGGAATTTATTCGAGCCAGCTGCTGTCCCCACTTGCCCGAAATCATTTTTTAAACATAATTGCAAACTCTTATCTTTATAAGTAAGCTAAATTTTTGGGCATAACATTGAAATATGCGTTTTATTTCTTCTTGAAAACCACACGTCTAAAAAATACACCCTTAAGATCCACAAAAATAAATAAAAGAAGCTTTGTGCTTACTTCTTGGATTTGGCAAGCTTTTATGTTAAAAGTGGCTTCTCTTGGGTTATCCATAAAATTTTTGTCTATCTACGATAATTTTTGTGTCGAACTAGTTTGATAGTCCGCGATGGGTAAGAATATTCAAATTATTTAGAAAAAACTACTGATGTTCCCCAAGGATGTATTCTAAGTCCCATTTCGTTTGCTCTTTTAATTGATGATGTTTCTCAAAAACTTGCCGAGTGGAATCACTTCCTTAGATATTGATATAAAAGTATTGCTGAACAGAAATGACTGAGGCCAATTTGCTGAAACAAAACTTAAATATTTAAGTTCAACACAAGAGTTTATGTTCTGAGGAAAAAGTAGAACATGAGCGTTTATTTTTAAATATTTAAGTTTCGTTTCATCAAATGAGCTTTAAGTAATGTTGGCAGAGAATCCAAATATAGGCTTCAAACGTATTGCAAAACTTCAGATATAGATATTGGTTCCTAATTAGAAAGTTTTTGAAGCTACTTTTAGCTACTTTTAAAGGTGCGTATATCCATTTTAGAGTAAGAATACTGAGAGTAGTTCTAAGGCCGATCAAACTCGCAAGTTAACACAGCAAAGGTGGAAATTCAGAATGTAGACTATATCCCTTATCGGTCAAATATGTCCTATCTTTGCACCCTACAGAATGTATTATGCTTACCATTTTATACCTGTTTCCCTAATACTGCAGGAATCTCGAAAACTTTACTTTCAAAAAATGTATCCTGTCAAGTGAGCAACTGATCATCCACGAACGATCATCCCTTTAACTAACAACCCATCTCTTTTTCAAAAACTATCAACGACACTGATTTGCAACAAACTGTGGTTGTAGAAAAATGGCGTTACATGTTTTATTGCTCATTAAATCAGTGACTTACAACGGAGGATTTGATTCAACGACAAAGTTTAATAGCAAATTCCCTGCAACCATTATATTAAATTTTCAGTTTAAGCTCTTCGCGAAAAATTCCCATCAGCTTACAGCTGCCAACCTTTATCATTTACATATCTTACATCTTTGGCCTTCACACTGATTTGTCTCGACAGTCTCTATAACTATCTACACGCACACATCGAGGGCTATCCTCGTTACAAAAAGACCTTCAACGATGAGTTACTTAAACTTAATGTTCTCGCCAGTTCATTCGTACATTGAACAACAAAAGAAAGAAGCAAACTTGCAATATCAGCTACAATTTATATTTGTATGTATTTTGAAACCTTCCAAAAATTATATCAAAACATTAAAACCGATTTCTCCCCCTATATAGGCCCACCATGCACTAAACATAACCTTAAGAATCTCTTACGTAGAAGCAAAAAGCAATTTTCATCATTCAACACAAAAAAAAAAAAAAAAGAAGAAGAATAAAATCCCCCACCATCGCCACCTCACCGTGCGTCTTCTCGTAAAAACACAACTCAAAATAAAAAAAGAAAAAAGAAATCACAAGAAAAACAAGAATTCAACATGGAATTTAAGGACATTTAGCTCGGCTATGACGTCGTTGGTCGTCAGAATGTTTTCTGCCTCACCGCAGACCTTCTTGTCTAGGCTAAGCGAGCAAGAGGCAAACATACGACGAATAAAGCGAGACAGAAGAACCACCTAGAGTAAAAGCATTCTTGTGTATGAAAATAACACACTCGACACCATAAGTCGGTATATTTTTAGTACACACATAATCAATCTGGAACAATGGTCCATTTTATGCGGATGAGGATCCATTAACGTCATCAATTGAGGAGAGCGAGGGATGGAATTGTGTGTTTAAATAAAAGAACGTGCTTGGCGCTATTTCCAGTGGAGCGTGGATAGGAGCACAGTGTTTGCCCTCGTTAGCTGCTTTGCGTACCCCCTGTTCGTCTGCCAGAGGCCAGCGAGCCAGAGCCATCTATGGGTTATTCTCTTTTGGAACTTCCTTCCAATGGCTGCTGCTGGTATGGGCAAACTTCCAGGACGTCATAGTCATAGATTGGGGAAGCACTACAAGGTTTGTTTTTTTTTTTTTTTGTTGGCCAAATGTAGTGACATATGGAACATGCGCAGAGCGAGCTTATTGATCTGTGTACATTGTTGCTGCTCTCAGTTCAGAGCACTTTATATTCATCGAGATAAAGAGCGAGGGTCGTGTCCTGTGTGTGACAAAGAATCTATTTGTACAACTATAGGGTTTGTAGTTAACTAGAGATTATTGCTTGTTGGCCAACAATCATGTTTGAAGAGGAATTGTACATGTTGCAGAGAGATTAGGGTACATCGGCGAGATTGGGCTAATTTTGGCAGGTGGAATTTCAGATTTCGATGGATTTCGGAAAAAAAAATTGAAAAAAATTACCAAATTATTTTGTTACCAAAGGTTTAGCCGATAATTTTTTCAAAATCAATGAAAATTTTGCTATCAATATTTCTTAACATTTTTACATCGCCAGAAAGGTCTGTTAATTATCTATACGGCCTGAAAACCACAACCTCTTACGAGGGTTGGTTCGAGGTACACATTAGTGCCAATATTTCGAGAATCAAACCTCAAAAATTATTTTAGTTTTCAGTTTTTAAAAGACCTTGAATAGATAATACACAATTTTAAGGAGCGCAACCATTTTCCAGACTCGTTGACGGAAATATTTCTATTTAAATAATTTTGTAGACTTTTGGATAGATTTTCAGTAAAATCGTAAAAAAAAACATTATATCCAAATATTTATAGAACCAGATTTTCCACAAGCTTTTGGTTTACGGGTGGCGATAGAATTTTAAAAGACCTTTCTTTTGGTATACATATATCTGGATGGGTCTCGAAAGCATTGACGAAAAAATCATTTTTGGAAGCAAAGAACGTTTTTTTTCGAAAAAAAAAAATTTGTTGAAATGTGTCAAAATTTTAAAATCAGTGGGAAGGAATATTCAGCACTGAATTTTTGTTTATTTCTAAATGAACTCTTAGAGCGGAAAATTATGAAACACTTTACTCTGGACAAATCCGCTTTTGTTCAACATACTTTTGTTCCCAACTGTTTCCCTTGGAGCCTATCAAACCACCTCAACTCTGTTCAAACTGTTCTGACAAAATCTCAATACTCAAACTTCGAAATCTCAGCACCTTCCTGTTACCTGTTTACTCTTGCTATCTTACTTTGTTTATTTCAGATACATTCCAACTGTCAAATCTTGTTTACCTCAAATGCATAGGTAAGAACTTTCTATAGATGAACCTGGAACGAAGGGGAAATAAGTAATTATCCTTCCCACGATGTAACGCACACAAAACCTGCCCTTAGAAGTTCTCAAAGTTTTTCAGTTCTTCCAGTCGAAGTAAGGGCATAGAGTCGTTCGGTTTACAATTCGAAAGAAAGGATTTTATTAATACACGGAGGACAAAGATAAAGTGCGAGTATTTCCGGTTCTAATCAGAATCCAAAGAATCTATCTCAACGGTGGTGTGGTTGATATTTTGAAGAAAAAAAACAGTAAAATTATAAAATGTGGAAAAATAATCCTGAACCATAGCCAAGAATGGGTCAACGTTTTTTCCTCAAATGTTATTCCCCAAAAAATTCCAGGTCTCATGCATTTGAGAGTGAATATAATTTTTGCAAACTTCCAGTGGCTGGAATTTAATCCAAACAACAGCATTGGAAGCCTTTTTTTTTAATTTTGAAGCAAACACATTGACATTAGAGCCACCCCAGAACAAAATATAGCCCTCCATCGTTGTGTTGGTATTTATGGTTAGCTTCGAGTGTATTGTGTTGGAGGATGCTAATGGAAATAGTTTAGTCGAAGATTCTCACGTGTGATTTCTTGTATTTCGCGTCGCTGTCACTGCAGATGCCAGAGTTCCGCAGTCACGCCAAAACGGTTAAATCGAAAATTTCAAGGAATCTCTTATGTGGCAAAATTACAATACAACAACTTGACCATTCTGCTGCGTTGTGAGAAGGCAGAATCCTTCTGAGTATAAATTAATTAAAAAAAAAATAATACAAACAAATAAATTCGTGCCACAGGATGATGAAAAGAAAAAAGAAAGGAAGGCTCATTTAGATAGAATTACACACCGGTATCCTTCGTTTATCCCAAAAATAATTGAATCGGAATCCTTGTGCGAATATTACCATCGACAGGACTCGTACTTACATAACTTGTGTGTGTGATTTTTTCCTCCTTCGTCGTCTATTTAAAATCTCCACACAACCAACAGTTTTCCCAAAAATTGAATACCTACCCAATATCTCTACGGTCGGTGTGTCCTGTGGCGTACTTCTTTGTTGTTCTTCATTTCGTCGTCTTTGAAGAGCAACCGCTGCATTGTCCCAGTGTAGAAGTTCAGAAGTGTTTTTACTTTTTTTTTCTGTGCATGTGGCTGTGTGTGTGTTCTTAAATCGAAAAATAAAGGAAATGCCTTTCGGCAGGAAATCACCCCTAGAGGCATTAGCTCTTCCTGGCGTTATACTTGCCTACAAGTATAGCCAATTTCGACAGAGAAGACGTGAGGCAGCAAGTCGACGTGTTACTGAAAGGGAACTATCAGCGTTACATCATAAAATCGTAAGTTTTATTTCATCTTTTATAGTTGTATCTTTTTTCTTCTGTTTTTTTTTTTTTGGCCCAACTTTCTGTGGGAATACAAGTGCACCATTAACGGCGGCATGTGGATGTGGTGTATGGAGAGCAGGCAGATGTTGATCCATGTTTGCCGCACCACACAATGTCTGCCAGGATACAGAGGATATCCCTGGTGAAGGTTTTTGTTGAAATGGGTGGCTGTCGGGCTCCTCTTTGGGTTAAATTTTTAATAGACATCCCCCATATTCCTCTGGGACACCATCTTGAAGCAATGTTAATGGATACTTCTCAACTACCAGTCAGTCGAAATCTATTCCTATTCATGGTCTATTGATGATTATTAATGATGATTATCCACAATGATGGGTTATTCTATTTCACATTGCGGGGTTTCTACGGCGTATACGTACTATTTTTTTTTGTTCACTTTCTCTCAGTCAATGTTTTTGAGGGATTCTTTTTTTATTTTTTATCGAACGTGTCGTATTCAGATATGCAAAAAAGATTGTTTACAATCAGAAATGAAATGTGAAAGAGAAAAAATAATGTCAAAGGACGACAACGACGATGGTGATGATGATGATGATTATAGTGGAGGCAGGGAGAAGCAATTTTGTTGATGTAGGTTCTTAAACAAGAAAGAAAAAAAAATGAAAAGTATCTCATTTCAATTTTCCTTTTAGAACTTCTTTGGGGAATGGTTTTTTTTTGCTGTAAGTTTCTATGTATTTTTTTTTTCTTTTATACGAGGGCGAACGGGAATCACAAAAAAAAACAATATTTCTTTTCTCTAAACATTGGGGAGTCGTTGAGTAGTTTTTAATTCAAGGATTTTTTCCCTCAAATTACTTCATACGTACCCAAAGGCAAGCGAAAAAAAAAATTGAAGCTGTGTAAAAAGAGAGATTTCTGTTGAGGGTATATACATGTGTATACATATTTTTTTTAATGATTTAAGATATTGATTTCATTTCTTGTTAGTAAAATAAAGTATTAAATTTAAAATAATTTCTTTTTAATTGATTAGATATACAAATATACTTTTATGTTTAGTAATGAAAAAAATTATTTGAAACAAAGAAGATTAATTAAAGACCTCTAACACACTCTCCATCTCACTAACTCATTTCAAAAATGTAGCTATTTAAATAAAGTCTTAAAGCTAATTGAAGTAAAAAAGTGCTGGTGGATATAAATAATTATTCTACTTTTCTTCTTTTGATTTGAATTTTTAGGTTCACATGCCTTTTTTAGTAAAGATTCTTAAAGTCAGGCTCTGTTAGGTAGTTAATATGCAATAAATCGACAGAAAAAAATTAAGACCACACCATATAACATACAAAAAGTTAAGTAGAAAGACGTTCCTCTGCCTGATTGATTGTCAACGATTTGTAAGGAGCTAATGCAACATAAGAGGTGCCGTAATTGAACTTTATTGGAAATTTTACCAAAAACTCCATTTTAATTTATAAATGTATCCCATAATCAATAGGTAACTTATTAACAATGCCATTCAATTCCTGTTTGTAAAGTCAGAAATCTATTATTTTACTTTCTATTTAAATAAAATTGCTTATGAAAAGATTTTGAAAAATTAATTTTCAAAATCCAAATTTTAGAAAAAAAACTTAAAAAATTTTATTCAAAATTTTACGTTATTGAGTAAGATTCTTGTCTTAAATATTCAATGCTCTTATTAATGTTTAGTCAAACACCAAAAACCAGATGCTAAAATCTCTTCTAGTTCTTAAAAAAAAATGAAAAATAAATTTGACTACAATCCGTTGCTTAAGTTGCTCTGAAGATCCTATTTCCAATACTTAGGTAATAAAAAAGATTCAGTTATTTTCAAATTTCTCAAAAAGTACAAGCCATTTAAGCATCACGTTTTCTGTTTTAGACTAAAAATTTATAAGAGCATTGGATTCTGAAAAAAAAATAGTACTTAATTTTGAGTTTGAAAATTAATTTTTCAAAAGAAAATAAAAGAAGAGATTTATGGTTTTGCAAAAAACTATAGCATGGCATTGTAAGTGTTGCTGTTGTTTTTCTAATAATGTTTTAAGTAATTTTTTAGAAACTTTCCACTCGTGGCTAAACGGGCGAGTATAGGACCCGCTCCTTTACGATTTTTTTCTTGTTTCGACCCAATCTACACACTTATGCGAATCACCCTGTATAGAAGGTAAAATTGGATTAAAGCTCAGCACCACTAATACGGAACAGACTGATGATAGGCGGCTTGGCAGCCCCTGAAACAGCTGTATCTCTAGCCAAATAAACGAATTATAAATTAATTCATAAACAATTGGTGGTAGCACCTTTAATTAGCACCTACATTATGTAGGGTAATCTTGACTTTTTTTAAAAATCTAAAATTTCAAATCTGCTAAATAATCTTAAAAAAATTCTGGGTGTCAAGTTTAATAAAAATACATCAAATAGTTTTTGATTTAATTAATTCTCAACAAAAAAAAATTCAGCTTAAATCAAAAAAAAATTAAAAATTTGCTATTCTCCATAAAAATATGATCAAAATCAGTTAATATGTTTTTGAGAATATCGGAAATAAAAAAAATGATCTATGGGAGATAAATAAACATTTTTCGTATATTTTTTTATAAAATGGTAAAAAATTTTAAAAATCACTGAGTTTTTTTTTAGTTGTTGGCATGTGTGTAGGTTCAAACTTTATACCAAAGGCGTGTTAATAATGATTTATTATTTTGTCACCAACTTATTATTGGTTAAATGGACGCTCCCGATTTGTTAGCCTGTATTGGCATAAACTACCGTGGAGGATTTCACCACCTGACGCAAAGATTCGAACTTTTACATGTGGATTTTCATAGAACAAACTACGGCGTACATGAGCCTGTTAACCGTATGTGCAATAAGCTATTTAATTTAAATGATTCCTCAGTTGATTTTAACACGAGTAAAATGGGATTTAAAAATTGTTTCAAATCAGTGCTCCACCATTGTGATTTTTTTTATTAATTCTTGACAATAGTAGCTTTAGGTTCCAGTTTTTCAGTGAGAGATTAAAGTTAAGCCCGAGTTAACTCCTCAAACTTGGTGAGTTAACTCAGAATAAACTAAACTTGATGCTTTTAATGTTTATCTATCGAGTTTGTTTAGTCGTTCCGCATATATTCTCTATACTAAAAAAAAACTGCTTCCGCAGTTAACTGTGGGTTAATTTACTTATAGAGTTAACTAACTCTGGTTTAACTCACCATTGAAAAACTGGGCCTAAATGTATTTAGTATAATTTCGTATTATTGTTTAATTATGTATATTATTGATTTATTATTATGCATGTGTAAGAAAATTCCAGTATTTACTAATCTATCGAAAAAACTATCAAGGCAGTATAACATTATAATCATATATAAATATGGCAAGTTTTCTAAATCACTATGACGGTGTTCACATTGGACTCACTCCGCGCGACTCATTTTGACATCTCTTTCTTTTATCTCACTCTACACAACTATAATAGAAAGTGAGGCAGGATTTTTAATTTTTTTGAAAAAATCCTGCCTCACTAGACTCTCTCTTTCTCATCATGAGTTGGAGTGAGATAAAACAAAGAAATGTCGATATGAGTCGCGCGGAGTGAGTCCAATGTGAACACCGTCTATAGCTCAAAAGTGTCATGTAAGTGCGATAGTTACTAGATTTACTCAAATTTTATTTTTTTTTAAAGCAAAAGACTTTTTGTTGTTTGAAGTCTCAAATTGAAAGAAAAACTACGTCACAATGAAATATTTTTCATAAATAGCTATACACAAAATTTTCCCCTAGCTTTTTTATTCCGTGTGCGATTGACGCAAAGTCACTAAGGCTCATTTGCTGGACAACAAATTTAAGTTAAAAGCTTACGTGATAGTTAACGCTTTAAGTAAAAATGGGCCTAAGAGGTAAGTCTCGTTCAAAATTGACACAGTGTGTGATGTCTCTAAAAGTATAAAACGGTTCTCACTCTCACTCACACCCGCAGTTGCCCAAAAATAAATTCAAGATAAAGTACCTCTCACTTTTGCCTTCTCGTTAAAAATAAAGTTCCTGTTCTATCGCGGCTTCATTTTCGCTCTTACAACTTCTTTTTCTTCTACAATATCCATAACCGTGAACTTAACTCATCGCAGCAGCCAAAACAAAGAGCATTTTCATAGCTTAATCGCATCATCAATTTGTGTTCAAGGCTATAATGAATGCTTCACAAAAACAGACAACCTAACACAAACTTTAAGCCTCGCATTAAAATTTGATGCTGAACATTGACATCGTGATGTATCCTGGAACTAGAAGAGTCTTCATTTTTACTTTAACGTATGCTCATGCCGCACTTATTTCGATAAGAACAAAATTGCCACTCTAAAACATTTTACAATGTCAGAAACCTAAATTATGTACATTGAACTATATGTATACGAAGACCTTATGCATTATTCATCAAATTTCAAAGTATTTTATATGTTTCTTACATTTCGCAAGTTCGCGGGAATGGATAGGGTTAGTGTGTTTTGAAATAAAGGTCAATCGTGATGTTGTTCGGTCATATAACTCACTCCATCGTCAGCAGTCATCGAGTTTTACAACAAACTTAACGATCCTTAATTTTGGTGGAAGATGTTTTACAAAATTTATAACTTTCGTACGAGTAGCTGCCCAAGTTTGTTGTATATTGTGTGTGGCATGTGCCATTCATTTTCCAGTAGTTCGGTTCTCAATAAGTGCCATAAAAAAAGACTGCAATAATTTCGCAACTACCCTCACGAAAAATGCCGACACAATCAACCTTGATATTGGTTAGTGTGTATAGAAACTAGAAGGCAATTTAGTTTACCTAAAGGACAGCACCGGAGAACAAAAGCAAACTCACCCTCGCCCTCCCTCAATCCTCTCTCTGATGACTGTGTGGTGTCCCTTTAATAAAGGCTTTTCTGATTTATTACTATATATGAGGCCACCCTTGTTCCTATCACACAATATACATCAGTTTGAAGCCTTGAAGCTGGTTGTGCATTTGTATGACTTAATCAGAATAACCTTCGAACCAAGTGTAAGGACAAAAAAATGTCAGATCAAGATTGGAAACTACGTCTGAGAATTCCTCAACTCACACTCAATGAATACGAATATTTTTTGTAGTCATCAAGCACATCGAGATAAGAGGGTTAAAGCCTATATTTGCAAAAGACTCAAACGTGACTGTGGATTTTTGTTTGTTCTTCATGGCTATAAGGCTTTTTATAAGGACAAACTAATTTGGAAATATTTTTATTTATGCAAAACGCGTATTGTGGGATTAGTTGTTAGCCTCGAAGAGATTTTCCAAGAAACAAACAAAACAAGAAAAAAACAAATATTAAAACTAAATAAGAAAAAAAAAAACAGTATTAAGTAAAATTCCAATCAGAGCAAAATAATAACAAAAATAAATGCGTATATAAATTGATTATAAAATCAACTTGGACCCAGCAATAGTTTCTAATTTTTTAGAAGTCAGATATTGATTAGATAAGAAACAGCACATTGTTTTTTTTTTATTTATTTAAGGAGTGTTTTCTCCTGAACGACCTTCGGAAAGTAGAAAAAATACCTACAAGCTTAAAACCATCAAGATTTTGAATAGATAATTTGAGCATTAATCATAACAGTCGACTGCACTTAACTGGAAACAGCAAATTGTTTTTTTTTTTTTTATTTATTTAAGGAGTGTTTTCTCTTGAACGACCTTCGGAAAGTAGAATAGATCCCTACAAGATTAAAACCATCCATATTTTGAAAAAATAATTTGAGCATTAATCATAACAGTCAACTCCACTTAACTGGAAACAGAAAATTGTTTTTTTTTATTTATTTAAGGAGTGTTTTCTCTTGAACGACCTTCGGAAAGTAGAATAGATCCCTACAAGATTAAAACCATCCATATTTTGAAAAGATAATTTGAGCATTAACCATAACAGTCGACTCCGCTTAACTGGTAAACAGAAAATTGTTTTTTATTTTTATTTAAGGAGTGTTTTCTCTTGAACGACCTTCGGAAAGTAGAAAAAATACCTACAAGCCTCAAACCATCAAGATTTTGAATAGATAATTTGAGCATTAATCATAACAGTCGACTCTGCTTAACTGGAAACAGCAAATTGTTTTTTTATATTTATTTAAGGAGTGTTTTCTCTTGAACGACCTTCGGAAAGTAGAATAGATCCCTACAAGATTAAAACCATCCATATTTTGAAAAAATAATTTGAGCATTAATCATAACAGTCAACTCCACTTAACTGGAAACAGAAAATTGTTTTTTTTTATTTATTTAAGGAGTGTTTTCTCTTGAACGACCTTCGGAAAGTAGAGTAGATCCCTGCAAGCTTAAAACCATCCATATTTTGAATAGATAATTTAAGCATTAATCATAACAGTTGAGTCCGCTTAACTGGAAACAGCAAATTGTTTTTTTATATTTATTTAAGGAGTGTTTTCTCTTGAACGACCTTCGGAAAGTAGAAAAAATACCTACAAGCCTCAAACCATCAACATTTTGAATAGATAATTTGAGCATTAATCATAACAGTCGACTCTGCTTAACTGGAAACAGCAAATTGTTTTTTTATATTTATTTAAGGAGTGTTTTCTCTTGAACGACCTTCGGAAAGTAGAATAGATCCCTACAAGATTAAAACCATCCATATTTTGAAAAAATAATTTGAGCATTAATCATAACAGTCAACTCCACTTAACTGGAAACAGAAAATTGTTTTTTTTTATTTATTTAAGGAGTGTTTTCTCTTGAACGACCTTCGGAAAGTAGAGTAGATCCCTGCAAGCTTAAAACCATCCATATTTTGAATAGATAATTTAAGCATTAATCATAACAGTTGAGTCCGCTTAACTGGAAACAGCAAATTGTTTTTTTATATTTATTTAAGGAGTGTTTTCTCTTGAACGACCTTCGGAAAGTAGAAAAAATACCTACAAGCTTAAAACGATCCATATTTTGAAGAGATAATTTGAGCATTAATCATAACAGTCAAGTCCGCTTAACTGGAAACAGCAAATTGTTTTTTTTTTATTTATTTAAGGAGTGTTTTCTCCTGAACGACCTTCGGAAAGTAGAAAAAATACCTGCAAGCTTAAAACCATCAAGATTTTGAATAGATAATTTGAGCATTAATCATAACAGTCGACTGCACTTAACTGGAAACAGCAAATTGTTTTTTTTTTTTATTTATTTAAGGAGTGTTTTCTCTTGAACGACCTTCGGAAAGTAGAATAGATCCCTACAAGATTAAAACCATCCATATTTTGAAAAAATAATTTGAGCATTAATCATAACAGTCAACTCCACTTAACTGGAAACAGAAAATTGTTTTTTTTTTTATTTATTTAAGGAGTGTTTTCTCTTGAACGACCTTCGGAAAGTAGAATAGATCCCTACAAGATTAAAACCCTCCATATTTTGAAAAGATAATTTGAGCATTAACCATAACAGTCGACTCCGCTTAACTGGTAAACAGAAAATTGTTTTTTTATATTTATTTAAGGAGTGTTTTCTCTTGAACGACCTTCGGAAAGTAGAATAGATCCCTACAAGATTAAAACCATCCATATTTTGAAAAAATAATTTGAGCATTAATCATAACAGTCAACTCCACTTAACTGGAAACAGAAAATTGTTTTTTTTTTTTATTTATTTAAGGAGTGTTTTCTCTTGAACGACCTTCGGAAAGTAGAATAGATCCCTACAAGATTAAAACCCTCCATATTTTGAAAAGATAATTTGAGCATTAACCATAACAGTCGACTCCGCTTAACTGGTAAACAGAAAATTGTTTTTTTATATTTATTTAAGGAGTGTTTTCTCTTGAACGACCTTCGGAAAGTAGAATAGATCCCTACAAGATTAAAACCATCCATATTTTGAAAAAATAATTTGAGCATTAATCATAACAGTCAACTCCACTTAACTGGAAACAGAAAATAGTTTTTTTTTATTTATTTAAGGAGTGTTTTCTCTTGAACGACCTTCGGAAAGTAGAGTAGATCCCTGCAAGCTTAAAACCATCCATATTTTGAATAGATAATTTAAGCATTAATCATAACAGTTGAGTCCGCTTAACTGGAAACAGCAAATTGTTTTTTTATATTTATTTAAGGAGTGTTTTCTCTTGAACGACCTTCGGAAAGTAGAAAAAATACCTACAAGCTTAAAACGATCCATATTTTGAAGAGATAATTTGAGCATTAATCATAACAGTGAAGTCCGCTTAACTGGAAACAGCAAATTGTTTTTTTTATTATTTATTTAAGGAGTGTTTTCTCCTGAATGACCTTCGGAAAGTAGAAAAAATACCTACAAGCTTAAAACCATCCATATTTTGAATAGATAATTTGAGCATTAATCATAACAGTCGACTCCGCTTAACTGGAAACAGCAAATTGTTTTTTTTTTGTTTATTTATTTAAGGAGGGTTTTCTCTTGAACGACCTTCGGAAAGTAGAAAAGATCCCTCCACACTTGAAAATCAAACAAATTTCCCAATCATTTAGCTTATCGCATCTCCAAAAACATAAAACAAATCAGAAAAAAGCTCAAAACAATCTTATTCCTTGAGTTTAGTCAAAAAATATCAATTCTATCCGAAAACTTGTTATGACTTAAGTTGTATAAAATTAAATTTCCAACAATTTTTGGCATATGCATTTTTTGACTTAAGCTTAAAATAAGCGAGTTATTCAATAAAAATCAATTTTCCTAAAATCAAAGATGGCGGAAAGTGCAAATGGTCTAGAATCCCGAAATTTTTAATTTAGATTCCTCATGACCGAATTATACATTCTGACTTAACACTGTAAATAAGGTCATAACCAGCATGGCTTTCAGTTCAATTAATTCTAAGCCACTTGTTTGACGAAATCTCAATATCATCATCATCATCGTCGGCTCGACAACCGGGGTCCGGTCCTGGCCTCCTTCAACAAGTCTCTCCACCCATCCCGGTCTCGAGCCGCCGCCATCCAGTTGCGCACCCCAAGGCTCCGGGCGTCCTGGTCTACGCCATCTCTCCAGCGCAAGCATGGTCTACCACGCTGTCGTCTACCATAGAATGTACCACAAAGAACTTTCCGAGCAGGTTCCTCTTCGCTCATGCGAGCTAGGTGCCCTGCCCACCGGAGTCTACCGAGCTTAATTTTTGTCACGATATCTGCTTCAAGGTAGATTGCGTACAATTCATGATTGTACCGTCTCCGGAATCGTCCTTCCTCACATATGGGGCCAACAATTCTCCTTAAGACTTTTCTCTCGAACGCGGCTAAGAGGTCGGAGTGCCTTTTGCTAAGCACCCAAGTCTCGGATCCATATGTGAGTACTGGCAGGACCATGGTCCTGTACAGCAGCAGTTTTGAAGTTATGGTGAGATTTCTGGATTTGAAGAGCTTTGACAGACTATAGTAGGCTCTGTTGGATTTGAGAAGCCGCCCGCGTATTTCTTCTTCTATATTGTTATCGGCTGCTACTATTGACCCAAGGTATTTAAAGGATTGCACCACTTCAAATTCGTGCTCCGCTACCTTGATTGTTTGACCAACTGTTCCTCTCGCATTCGACGCCACCATGTACTTTGTTTTACCTTCACTAATGTGCAGCCCCAGATTTTGTGCCGCCTGCTCGATCTGGATGAAGGAATCATGTACAGCTTGCTCAGTTCTTCCGATGATGTCGATGTCGTCTGCGTAAGCCAGTATCTGGCTGGACCTGTTGACGATGGTCCCTCTTGTTGCCGTGCCAGAGTCACGGATTGCTTTCTCCAACGCCAGGTTGAAGAGGAGGCAGGCCAAACCATCCCCTTGTCGGAGTCCATTAAAGATGTTGATTGGTTTGGATAGCAATCCGGCTATTTTTACTTGGCTTGTTACGTTGGTCATGGTCAACCTACATAGTCGTGTCAATTTATTTGGGATGCCGAATTCTCTCATGGCTTTGTAAAGTTCTACCCTGGCTATGCTATCGTAGGCGGCCTTAAAGTCTATAAACAGGTGGTATGTTGGGATGTTAAATTCTAGACATTTTTCCATCGCCTGCCTAAGGGTAAAGATCTGATCAGTTGTTGATTTGCCTGGAATGAAACCGCACTGATATTGTCCGATGATGGTTTTAGCGTATGGGGTTATCCGGTCTTGTAGGATAGAGGAGAGTATCTTATAGGCGGTACTCAACAACGTGATACCTCTATAATTGCTGCACGTTGTGACATCTCCCTTCTTATGTATGGGGCAAATGATACCTTTTCGCCAGTCTTCTGGAATTTCTTCATGCTCCCACACGTGCACTATAATCTCATGAATTGCTTGACGTAAAGCTGGCCCACCGTGTTGAAATAGTTCGGCTGGTATACCATCGGCTCCCGGGGCTTTGTTTTTCTTTAGCCGGCCTATAGCCTTCTCAACCTCTTCTATGCTTGGTGGCGGCAACATAGGGTACTCTTCTTGAAGTAGTGGAGCCTCCACTTCTGCAGTGAGCTGACCATTTAGCAATTCATTGAAGTACACTTCCCATCGCTCCAGTATGCTTTGAGGATCGGTGATCAGATTTCCCTCTCCGTCCTTGCAGTATGTGCAGCGTGGTGTGTACTGCGTCATGTTTCGGACGGATTGGTAGAACTTCCGCGCCTGGTTAGGACCTCGCTCTCGGCTTTTCTCTATTTCACAGATTATGTTCTTCTCCCAGGCTGATTTTTTCTGTCTGTGAAGCCGTTTTTCAATTCTTCTGAGCTCTTTATATTCGTCTTCGCGTGCCCGCGTTCTATGAGATTGTTGCATTGCTCGGTACGCAACATTCTTACGTTCAGTCGCTAGCTTGCATTCATCATCAAACCAGTCGTTCCGATTTCTACGACTGCTGCCTAAGATGGAGTTGGCAGTACTAATGACAGTATTCTTAAGGCGTGTCCACTTCTCATCTACGCCCAGCAAACTGGCTCCACGACTTACTCTACCCAGTTCTAGGGCGAGTCCTAACGCATTACCAAAGGTGTTACTGGTGTTTTCATTGCGCAGAGCAGCCGTGTTGATTCGAACCTGATCGGCGGATGCAATACGTCTTCGCAAGGCAATCCGCCCTCGGAAAACCATACCAACAAGATAGTGATCCGAGTCGATATTGGCACCTCGGTACGTTCGTACCGTCATCAAGTTCGAGTAGTGGCGACGGTCTATCAACACGTGGTCAATTTGGTTACGAGTGACTCCATCAGGTGATACCCAGGTGGCTTTGTAGATATCTTTACGCGGGAACCTGGTACTCGCAACGACCATGTTTTTCGATGCTGCCAATTCTAAGACTCGAAGTCCATTGTCATTAGTGTTCTCATGCAAACTATGGGTGCCTGCGTAATGCCTGAATACCGGCTCCCGACCTATTTTTGCATTCAAATCCCCAAGGATGATTTTTACGTCATACCTTGGACAGGCATTGAGGGCCCTCTCGACTTGTTCGTAGTAAGTCTCTTTTTCTTCGTCTGAGGACTCCTCCGTAGGTCCGTGAACGTTAATGAGGCTGATGTTCTTAAATTTGCCTCGCACGCGAAGGGTGCATAGCCTTTCGCTTATAGCGTTAAAGCCGATGATGGCAGACTTCATTTTTTCGCCGACTAGGAAGCCTACCCCGAGCACATGGTGTTTTGTATGACAGCTGTAGTATAAGTCATAATCTTTCTTCTGTAGAACACCATTCCCTGTCCATCTTATTTCTTGAAGTGCTGTTATGTCAGCTTTATATTTTGACAGGGCATCGGCTAGCTGCTGAGCAGCTCGAGCTCTATAGAGCGATCGTACGTTCCATAAGAAAATTCGTAAATCGTTATTCCGTTTTCTTTGCAATCTCAATATAGGAGTATTTAATCATACGACGTTCGCCCTTTTTGCAACACACAGAACACTTATTTGCCCTCCTCTCCATGTCCGCCATAGTTCTTGAACTTATGTTTTATGCAAATGGTTTGTTGGTATATTCCGTTTTATGGATAAGGAGGCGAGGCGGCCTTAACTAAAAATATCAACAAAAAAGTACCATGATTGTTGCATGAAGTAGTTGGTGTCTAAATCGGCAAAGTGCAACCAATACAGTGTGTGCCTGCTCTTGTGGCCGAGATTCGAAAGAACCATTCTTTGGGTGGTCTTTCAAAAGTCAAGATTTAAAAATATACATTTATGTACATACGACACATACCAACAAGTAGTGCTGCAAAATATAATTTTAGAACATGAATTGTTGTATGATATATTTGTGTGATATGATTGTGTGTTGTGTTGTAGTTTACGAGAAATGACAAAAGCTACTTAACACTGCACTCCGAATCGATTATATCGAAACCACCGAGGGATAAGGAGGTTTCTGGAGGATGTTGTGGTCATTGAATTACAATGAGCTTTTTATTGTAGTTTTCTAGAAGAGACTCTCAGCGAGTCAACAATTTGATGTTGATGGCTATATATTGGCAAAAGGAAGCATATTGTAGTTCCTTATTGCCAAATTTTAATTATTCTGTCATTTTGCTGTTTGAATACGAGGATGATTTGGAAAAAAACAATTTGTTGTTGTTTGCATTTCCTTGTGCATGGATAAATGAAAGATAATTTAGTCTGACTTGAAAAGATATACTTTTTTGTAGTTTATAGTTTAAGGCCTCCGCAACTAAGTGGTTTTCAGTTACTTATAGAAAATTGACAGGGCTTTCCGTTGATCTGGTTCTCGAAATATTCGCATCCAAAGTGATATTTTTTTATGTATACTTCGATCCAACCCTAAAAATGCTTTCGAAGGCGATATTTCCGCAACGAAGCCTCGTAGGAGGTTGCGGTTGGCAGTGCCGAATAGCAAATTAACAGACCTTGTCAGCGACGTAAAAATTTCGACAAATATTGACAAACAAATTTGTATTGATTTTTGTAAAAAATAATGGAAGTACCCCTTGCAACTTTTTTTCGACTTTTAAAAAATTTTCCAAAACCCATCGAGCTATACATCAAAAGAAAGGTATTTTCAAACTCTATCCGCAAATCTAAACCAAAAGCGTGTCGAAGGTCTGGTTCTCGAAATATTTTCATCAGAAGTGATTTTACGATTTTAGTGAATTTCTGTCAAAAACATTCAAAAGTGTTTCTGTTTGGATAGCGATATTTCCGCAATGGAGCCTCGAAATTGGTTGCAGTTTTCAAAATATTTGTTATATTTTCAAGAGCTTTCTAAAACTTAAAAACAAAATATTATTTTAGGTTTGGTTCTCGAAATATTCGCTTCCAAAATCATATCACTGCACTTCGAACCAACCCTTAAAAGGGCTTTGAATGGTGATATATCCGCAACCAATTCTTCTAAGAGGTTGCGGTTTTCAGTTACCTATAGAGAAATGACGCCGATATAAACCAAAAAATTATGCAGGCTTTGGTTCCCGAAACATCTTTTGTTTTTAAATTTTATCATCCCTGGCGTAATGGTTAGTGCGTATAAGATTTCCATCCCGGAGGTCTGCATTCAATTCCTAAGAAGTGGAAGTAACAAATCGTCCAAGAGTATCTCTTGTCATGATTAAGTTCCTCTTACCTTAGCCATTCGGATTTGGGAGAAAATTGCAGGTTCCTTAATTCCTGCTAACAAAATACATGAACACAGGAATGGTTGAGAGTTGTAAATCACTATGCCCTGACTCTCCACGAGCTGTCACACCATCAATTTTTTTAATTTATTTATTTTCAAATTTGTATAGGTATTAGTTTCATTTTGTTAGATCTTTTCTTAAAATTACATACTCGAGTGACAGCAAAAATCGATTTATAATTACTCCTGTTGACTCATTTTCATTAATTCGTTTATCCACCCACACAAATCCCTTATTTCAAAGCCACATTAAGTGGCTTCAGTTCAATTGAAATATGAGACTTACATCAACAGTCAAAACCTATAAGGCATTGAGTACATTCTCACTTCCTAAAAACAAAAACCAAAATTACAAATATTTAGTCCACTAAGTTTTTTTTCAAGGAATTCAACACAAAACTGAAAAACAAAAATATTCGAATACAAGCGATGACCTCACTTATTTGACTAACTTCCTTTGAAATCGCCACTGCCAACCAAATCCAATCCAACATCCGATGGCTTGCGTGTCTTATGTTCATTTCCATTTCTGTCCCAGTCCAAAATCTAGTCCTTATTTGCAGGACTTCCTTGGCTTCTTTGCTTCTCCTCGCAAAACGTTTTTTTTTTTCTATTATTTATGAGACTGTTTTCGATTTTCAAAAGCTTCTGCTAGCCTTGGACGAGGCTGTCATGTCGATGGCGGTGTGGGAGGTGAACTTACAATACAAGTAGCTCATCAGACTGCTCATTAATTGATTTGGCCCGTTCTTGGCTTCAATAGATCGACAAAATATACGTAGGTAGGTATAGACGAACAACTGGGGTTTATTCACTTCTGTTTCTTAGAATTCTCTACAATAATGATAAGGAAAGTTAATTAATGATGGCATAAATTTCATTTTTAACAGTCCTAATGATTTAAACGCGCACCGCACCAGACCCAGCTACACAGTAAGAAAAAGAACCGAAGTGATAAAAATCACATTTGAAATGAATGAAGTTTATTTCCTATTCTTTTTTTTTTATTTATTTTAATGACAAAGGATTTATTTCGTGTCTGGAAAAAGTTTTTAGTGATAAATATGAGAGATTATATTTCTTGCTCCAGTGCGATGCAAAGGGAAAGGGAATTTTGTTGTTATTTCAAAAATTGGATTCATGGATGAAAACAGATTGTTTGCTGGCTGTGGAAGGTTGGAAAATCGTTTAATGGGTGTTTTTTTTTTAACAAATTACATTTTATTATCTTCTGTCTGATGTTAAGTTGATTGTTTATATTTTAGATATAGTTAAGGTCTCGCTGCGTAGATACGTAAATGAAAGTTTTGTTTATGTCTCGATTTTGGAAAATGGGGAAATTCTTCTCAGACAAATTTTGACTTTTGATTTAGATAATGGATTTGAAAACAATCCAAACTTCAAGACTTTCTGGTTTGATTGATAAATAATGTTTAGTAAAAAAAAGTATCTTCGATTTGCTGATATTAACGAGAGTGTCTGATGTGAAGTAATCTGCTTTTTTTTGTAATTTTTGAAAGCCACCCAAGTTATTTTTTGTATTGTACCTACTCACCTCTATGTATTCAAAAATAGGGTTTTCAAACTCAACAAAATTGGGTTTTAAAAAAACTTTTTAATCCAAAATCGAATTTTTAAAAGTTTTACTTGTTGTTATGAACATCTTCTAAAATTGTCGGAGCTATACGATCAGAATCTAAAAAAATGTATTATACAAATTTGACAAAAAATTAACCCCCTTTTTTTAAAATCTTTGATTAGGTACTGACATCTTTGATAAAAAAAATTGAATTTGGTTGTTTGGGAACGTTTTTTTCTTTTAATGTGAAACACTTTGTTGGTAAAGAGGGTGGTGAAACGTGTGGGGGATACTCAGAATTTCATCCGATTCACAGATTCTATTAGGGATTGACTGCTTGTTTGATATTGACTGTATATTGTGGGGTTGGTAATATTTATTCATCTTCAACTGACAAGCTTCTTTGAACAATGGTTCGTTTTGTGAAAAATCTTAAAAACAGTCGATATGCGTGGACTTAAAATCTGATAACATTGTTTATAATTATTGGATTATCAATATTTACGCCTCAAATTAAAGGTGAAATGATAGGCTATAATAGTGCACTAGAACTATTGGCGAAAACCTCAAAAACTCATACTTAAGACGTAATTAAGTTTCACATTCAAACAAAAAAGAGAAGAAAAATGAAAAGTATAACCGCAAAAAAAATGAACAATAATATCAATTCTACCAAGAAGAACATTACGTATATGAGGCTGGGAGATATTGGACGGGAGGTCGTGCTCTAGTTCGGCTCTAAATTAAATAATTATTTAAAAAGTAGGTATAGTAGGTATATGTACAATTTTGGTTTTGGACAAATGTAGATGACAGGCAGGTAGTGAAAATAATAATTCAAATTCAAACCGAAAGTAGTTGATGGTGCTTGCCTTATCCCTCGCCTCCACAAGCAATTATTATTTCTCACCTCATTTCAGAAATTATTTAAGAAATTTGAATTTCTACGTCAAGTGAGCAACTTATTTTATGAAATCTTATTTGCAATCATGCAGCCAAAAAGAGAATACTTCGACGCTACAAAACTACAACTTCAACACTGATAATTTAATAAATAAACAAACAAAATCCACGACCTGGAATTTTGACTTATCTCTTTTACCCATACATGTTGGGGTAAAGGAGCAGTCCAACCGAAATAAACGTCAAATTATCTCTGCAATTATTGCAATTTCATGAAATTTCCATTGCATGTCCCAGGGTTAAGGAACCAATAACTTCTGATTTAGTGGTCCGATCTGTAAGGTTTATATTTTAAAATGAAGGTAAAGTCTGAAGCTGTGTGTAGAATAAAGATTGAAAAGCAGTGGACACGGGCAAATCGGTCTTAATTATTACTTTTGACTTTTAACATTTTCTTGTTAAAGATTTCATAACATTATTATCCAATAATATGCATTTTCAATAAGTGACATATTTTCTTAATAATAGCTTAACGCACTAACCATTACCACGCCACCAGCTGCTACTGTCACTCTAAGTAGTAGCTGATGGCGTTATGGATATAGCTCATAGGACTGTCATGTCGGAAGTCTGGGTTCGATTCCAAGTCTTGTCCACTTAAATATAAAAACAACTGTCTACTGATTCTTGCGGTGAAGTGATTAATCTTCCAAGAGTGCCTTTTGTCATGGATAAGTGCCTCTCATCTTAGCCGTTCGGATTTGGTTGAATATTGTAGGTCCTCTACATTCCTGCAAGTAAATAATACCCACAAGGGAATGGTTGAGAGTTGTAAGTCACTAAACCCTTGCTCTCCACGAGCTATAGCGCCACCAAATTTATTATTTTTTTACAGTGACTGACACCAACACAAATTGACTATACATTGTTTATAATAAGACCTTACTTAGGGGGGGGGGGCACATTTCGCGAGATCTCATTGGTAACGCGTGCCACTGCAAACCAATGTAAATACAAACCGCACAATGACTTGAACGCGTCATTTTTTCGCGACATGCGTCACCGATGAAAGCTCGTGTCATGGCTCCCCCATACACGTCAATGGGAAGTATAGGCAAATGATGATTTATTTAAATTGTTTTTATTAAATAAAAGAATGGCGCCCAAAATTAAAAAAAAAACCATCGACAACTATTTGGGATAATTTCAAACTTTTTCTTTATTTTCGGGAGATAAGTAACATTTTGGGCGATACTTCCGCCGGCTGATCAATTTCGAAATTTACCTTTGGAAGTTATTGCCATACGAAAAAACAGCAGACCAGTAGACTGGGCACTCTTAAATTTGTATTTAATGATGATGATTTAAAGGTCCAGTTTTTCAATGCGAGATTAAAATTAAACCCGAGTTAACTCATGAATTTGGTGAGTTAACTCAGGATTTATTGAACTGATGCTTTTCCTGTTTTATCCGCGGGTTTGTTAAGTCCTCCCGCATGCATAAACTGCTTTCTCAGTTCACTGTGGGTTAATTTACTTCTACAGTTAGCTAACTCTGGCTTAACTTACCACAGAAAAACTGGGCCTAAGTGGGATATTCGGGATGAAATGGCATTTTTTTTGGACTAAAGGCTCTTAAAATATAGTTTGAATCAAGTTTTTGCCTAATAGTATACTACATATATCTAATATGTGCTTGTCTTCGTCGTGGTTTAGGTCTACTGTTTAAAAATCTATTCCCAGTTACGTCCTTTTGGAATATCGTGAATAAGTTGATTGTGTATTTACTGATTTAGCATATATAGTTAGGCATTTTGCAGCCAATCCTCAGGGTAGCCATTTGGCTCCTTTATTATTTATTTAGATCGTACAAATTATTTATCCTAATTTATGCTGATGACATTTGACTTGAAATAGTATAGCATTAAGAGAATGGTGTGATATAAATTGTCTTGTTTTAAATATTGACAAGTATAAGACTATAAGTTTTTACTTATAATTATTATTTAGAATTTGTTTTTTTTTTTTATAATAACAAAACAATCGAAGAATAGGGGCTGAATTACTGCATCAGTTTTCGAGTAATTCGAGAATTATGTGAATTTGGCATTACCGCTCACGTTATCGAGCAATCGAGTACCATAATTTTACATTTTCTTATCAGTAATCGAACGAAATTTCATTCGATAGATAGACAGCCGACTGACAGTGTGTAATGGATGTGAATTCTGAAGGAAAAATTAAAGAACTATATGGTTTTATTATTTTTTCATTTTATTGTTACTCGTTCATTTGGCATTCACTCACTCAGTCACTGAAGCGGTAACTTGGCTCCAGATCTACTTCTTTAGTATTGTTGACTTTGGTCACACTTTTTTCCTTACGTTATTTGCAATATCTATCCACATTATAGTTTTGAATAAAAAGATCAAGTTCGTGCGATCCTGACGAGCATTTTATTTGTCTCCCTATACATCACCAAATCCTTTTATAAGCATTCATGAGGTCGCTCCTCTATTTTGATTCCCATCAGGTGTGGTCACTCTATACTAAAGTGAACATCGAAGCTCTCTAATGAAGACTTGTTTTTTTTTTACTTTGCGCCAGCCAGCCTCGGAAAGGGATGGTTCTTATCGCATCACTTTTATGAAAATTACAATTTAACAAATTCAGTGTGCAAATGCATACACACTGTGTTAAGGATAAAATAAAGGATGTTTTTTTTTAAACGTGTTTATTTCAAGAAGAAATAAAACGCATATAATTTAATGTTATGGCCAAGAATTTAGCAAATGGCCACCGCGGTGGCTCGAATAAATTCCAGCCGAGAGGCCCAATTTTCGACAGTTCTAATTGTTGCGTGCGATGGCGGATGGACTCATTTGGGTCTTCTTCGATACTCTGCCGCACAGCAGCAATAGCGTCTTCGGTGCGCACTGTACGGCGTCTCTGAGGATGCGCACTATCCACTTAAGTAAAGGTGGTGCAAAACTGATCCGTGGTTGCTCAAATTTATGCGATTTTGCGATTATGTCGACCGTATATTGGACGCAGCGTGCGATGCGTCGCGCGAACCGAACCATTATTATGGTAATAAATTTGCACGATTTGCAAACGTTGTTTGGCAAACCAAACTGAGCATAAATCAAGTGACAGCTGTCAAAAAGACCAATTCCGAAAAAAGTATTGCCAGATTGAAAACCACACGTCTAAAAAAAACAACCTTTATATCGAAACTTCGGTTAAACGTGTGTGTGTATGTGTGGCTCTCTCTCTCTCTCTAAAAAACCAAAATATTTTATTAATAACCATTACCTAAAAAAAAAGTTTGAAAAATCATAGAACGAAAATAACTTATACCCACTTAGTTTAATGTTATTCTATTAACCCCTAATTGCAGGTCTATCAGCCATGTTCATGTGACAAATTAATTGACTTCACAACAACCTATTGAACTTCCTTCGTAAAGTCTCAGGAGTTGAGCCACCAACAACGGCAACAACAATGGCCTTAGTTCAACGGCTCCTCTAATTCTCATTCCCTATAACATATATACAAGTACCTACGTTTTGACTTGAAAAATAAAATGAAACAAATAATGAACTCTATTGCGGAATAATAATTTGTAGCGAGGTACATTTTTGCATAGTATAGGTTTAGGTATTGCAAATGAAGGCTCTTCCTGGGTGACTGTTACTGTGACTGGTGGAGGCGGTGACGGTAGGGTTTGAAATTTATAACTCAATTCATTAGAAATGTCAAGAACACACATCAGGTGCCTGCTTCACAGCATCAGCCCGGGCAGAGTTTTGATTGGAATTATTAAGAGCTGGCTTGTGGGTTTTTTTCTTCATCTCGCTAGAAAGTATTTTTCATTCTTCAACAAACAAATAAGGATCCTTAATTAATATACAACGATAAAACATGAAAAAAAAATAGTGAATGTGACAGAGTAAGTATATATAAAATCAATTCAATCAACGTTGGTTTGCTAACAAGCCCCCACCTGGATTGCATATTATGGAAAGACATCGTAGCCAGGGGCGGATTCAAAAGGCAAGGAAAGAAGCTGTCATGGCCCCTGTATCCAAAGAGGTCCTTTTGAAAATGTTTTTCTGTACAGTTGCTTCTTTTTTAATGAAATTTCATCTTGGGAACCAGAAATTGGAAGTTTAGCCACAACAAGTTTATAAAAAAAAGAAGCTAAGGCAACACTCTTCTAAAGATTGATCCAATATTTTTAGAATTTTCAAGAGGAAGCATGAAGCTACATCTCATGGATATAACGACCCTTATGAAAGAAGTCCTCCAATGAGCAAGAGGGCCCCACCAATTGTGTTACCTTAGGACTATTCTATGAACTTATTCCAGCCCTGATCTCAGTCCTAAAGGAAAGCCAACTAGGTGTTCAGATTTTCACTTGGGAAATATACAATACACATTTTTTACTATGTGATCGATATTGGAAAGGGTGGATTGGGGTTTGGGGATGAAAAAGAAAACTCCTATACCCCATATAGCTGCCTGCCTGCCTGCGACGTGTTGGCTATAAATTTATTATCATTTTCCATTTTTGGAGAGAGCTCTGGAGGAAAATTCGATAACAATCCTAATGGAGTTTAAAATTAACGATGATGACGATGAAAGGTGTTCATTGTTCGAGGATTGTGGTGTGGTGCGGTTCATGTAAATCTGATTAGCTTTACTTTGATGATTGATTCTATAGATGGATATAATGTTGCAACTTAGTTTCAAGTAAAAATTTTCAAGTCGATATTAAATATAAATACGATGTTGTTGGTAGAAAGTTATGATGCAAACTTTCAAACAATTATATGGGCAATTACTCCTTGTAACTTGTATCATCAAACTCATCCTTCGAACTTAAAAATACCTAACCTACTGACAAAAGATTTTTTTCTAATGAAATAAATAAATGACGGTATTCACATTGGAGTCACTCCTCTGGCTTTTTTATGAGAATCAAACATACATATATTGTTAGGATACAAACTATTGTGAACACATCCAACTCAGTTTGACGTTTAGCAGTCGTTAAAAAAAAACACAAAAAATCTCTGATCGTTGAAGAATTAATTAGAATTTGTTTAATCACAAAATCAAAATTGTATTAAATAAATATGTATGTTTCCAAATCAAAAAAAAAAATCGATTGTGTAGTATTTAAGTAACAAAAAAAAAGTACAAATAGAGAAAGAGTGAGATAATGAACAGAGACGTCAATAAAAGTCAAAGAAGTCAGTCCAGTGCAAACACCATCATACAAGGTTTGTTCGGGTACTTTCGGGACTTAAAATATCAATCTGTCCAATTTTGAAGTGTGGGATGGGGATGAAATTCTCTCAAAGAGAAGTGAAACTGCCCAAAAGTACACGAACGTTTTTAACCAAACATTTATTCTCCTTTCAACCACTTTCAGTTTGAACGACACGATGTATGATTCTACACAACACAGACAACACGACGCACGGGCGCAATTATTGCCACCAGACCCCACTCTGTTTGACCAGGCCTTAAACAGCAACTATTTGGTTCTCGTTTTTCTTAGCTTTTGGCAGAACACAAACTTATAAATTTCTGCCCGAAGAAATTGCTCGGGTAAAAATTTTCAGAAGGGTAAATAATTTTTTCTCGCGCGAGCACTCTCTTCTGGCCAAAACTACACGAAATGGAGGTACGAAAACAAGATTGGACTAAAACTGATAGAATCATGTAGTTTAAAGGTAGTTTTGGGTTAGAACGCAAACAGTACGCTATGTGAACACAACCGACCCACTTTCACGTTCACCTAATACTAACTTTCCAGCGACCATAAAACCGATATTTAATAAGATTTACCCTAAATCTTCTTTAAATATCGAAGATTTACCGCATACAAATTTATTTCGTTAATTTCAAATTAACGATTGTTTCACAATACGAACTAACCTATTTGATGTCACGCTGAACACGTTCATTGGAAAATCCAGCTTTTGTTGCTTCTTTTTTGACATACATGGAACTTATTCTGTCTCACTCCAACTTTATATGAAAAAAATGAAACACCCCATTTGCATTTTAAAAGTTACTGTCAAAGCTAATCCACGTTTTAATCTTTCTTTGTAGGAGAAACGCTGCTTAAGGCCCTTTTTTTCTGAGATTCTTTTCGGAAAAATATATTTGACAAATGGGTATCAGATAAGCTTCATAGAACTAAAATTTCTATCCAATAGATATAAAATAGTTAAACAGACAAATAAAACAAAAAATAAATAAAAATAAAAAATAAAACAAACAGACTCTTGAAATAATGACAGTAGCCTTTAAGCCCCAATTTAAATTTACTCACCCTCCGTTAACTTTAAAGTCGTCATTAAATTTGAAAAATTAATCGACTCTATAAAATTTTATTTATTCAACCGCATTATCAATTTTTCCGTAATTGGAATCACACCTCCTGATTACAAACAAAATAAGCAAACAAAAAATTAACTTTTAACTCTAATTGAGAGAATATATATCGACGCTACATAAAATTTAAATGACAATAACAAAAAAAAAAATTCCTGCGAATATTCTTGAAAAGCATTTTAAATAAAGTGAACCATTCAACCAATGGGAAGTGAATTAATAGAAAATTTAATGGAATGGTCTTAGGCCCATTTTCTAAAACGAAACTTAAATATTTCAGTTGAATTTAAGAGTGTATGTGAGAGTTTACGCTGAGGAAAAAGTAAAACTTATATAAGTATTTAAAGTAATATTTAAGTTTCATTTCAGCAAATTGGCTTTAATGTCATAACTACCTCAAGTGGAGGTTTAATTTAATCGACAAAATCCGGTTTTTTAATGAAGTGTGAATAAATTCGCCCTAAGTCCGTTTTGTTTCTATTTTGAGGGCAATGAGCCCCTTAAACGCGAATAATTTCTTGAAACATTCATAAATTTGGTGAGTTTACTCTAGATTTGGTGAGTTTACTCTAGATTAAATAAGTATTTCTGACAGATGCACATGCACCGATGCATGTCAAAAATCTATCCATCCAAATCGGGGGTACGACATTATACGAAAAGGTTGATTTCCATAGTGGCACCATTTCGAAAGTGAAACGTTGAATTCTAAGCAGTCGCACTTTGATTTTTATAGATTTTTGACAACTGGGAGTTAAGGTTAATAATCCACTGGAAAACTGCTAACTTACTCGGGTTTAACTCGGATTTGACTCACGCTCGAAGATCCAATATGCTCAATTAGATATTTGGTTGAATCAAAGCTCTATTTATAAATAAAATTTGTCGTAAAATTTGAGTGATATAAATAAAAATGAAGTACATGCTTAGAGCAGGTGCTCAATAGAAAAAGCTCAGCAGGAGTTATAAAAATGTTGGTACGAAAGAATTTTGTTCATAACAAACCTACTCCGAAAAGCGAAGTTTGGAGCAGGTGCTCCGTTTTATTCATACCATACCTTTGGCTTACCAAGAAAATTATAATAATTATTGACGTCATCCCTGCTTTTCAATACGGCATCTGAACTACAAGGGATTCATGCTTGAAAAGAGAAAGGTATCCACTTGAACTTCTTCTGTAATATTCCTTAAATATCTTGTGAATTGCAACGCAGTGTTGTCAATCCTTATTTAGTGTTGGGAAATGTTTAATAATTTTTGACTGTGAAGGCAATTGTATAACAGTTGTTCTAATGACTTAAATCAATGATAAACACAAACTTAATGTCATAAAACATTCTAATTTGTGTCAGATTCATCAGGAAATTTAATTGCCGCGCCATCATCCATCCATCAATCTAAATTACAAAATTCACTAAACCCTATGCCAATGGCTGCTGCTTTGCGATGCACTGCATATAATTAAATTTCCACTCTTAACATGTCCTATTCAATTTTAATTGAACGCAATTTTTCATCAGTGCATTTGAATAAAGTGTAGAGGCATATTATATACACAATCATATACTTAGTCATAGCTATAGGGAGCTATATGGGTAACTGCAGTTTGCAGTGTAAGCATGTATATTAAGCTTTCACAAAACAGTCATTAAAGAAGCCAGCTTCGACATCATCACAAGTTGCAATAACAGAAGCAGCGCGACAGCACAAACTCTTTATATAAATATATGCATGCAGCAGTAGCAGCAGCAGCACATCAGTATATTTGCATCAAAAAACATCAGCATCAATCTAAGGCTAACCTATCATCAGCATAAACAGCTTCAGCAGCAACATCGCACGTTATCCTTGTGATATCCTGCTGCACTCAATTCACATACTTATCTTAATACAGGTATGTATGTGTAGCTGTAGCAAGGTATATTTTGTTTGAATGTGAGAGGAAATCTAATACGTCACACTTTTGTGAGAGTGTATGGAAGAGGATACAAGTTTGTTTTCCGGTTCAAGAAAAAATATAATGAAAATGAAAATAAAAATAAAAATAAAATTTGAAAACAATAAAAAATCCAACATAAAACGGTACCTCTGCACCACAGCAGTTCGAACTGACTTAACAGGGTGTTTTATAGTATAACCTACCAACTTATTAGAGACGAAAAATAAACCCAAAAACAGTTTTATGATCCAGCAGGTTTCACTTAATAACTTGACGACCTTCTGACTTCGGCCGTTGACAGATTAGGTGTATGCTAGCCACAAGACATGGCAACTTTCCATCGTCTACGATTCCATGCGTGTTGTTTTTGGTAATCAATTTTCCAAGCACTCTAGCATCTGTCAACGCTTGATCTTTAAAACGGAAATTCGATCTTCTTTGTTGGCGCTGTAAGTTTTGTGCATTGTTCTTCAGCCGCCATTTTGAAATAAAGCAATATCTATATAACGGGTGATCGTACAAAAAAAATATTAAAATTTTTCTGATAGGGGATTTAATAATCTTTCTTTTACGTAAACAACAATATGTATGTAGGACTTTTAGTTTCAGGGTAATGCGCCTAAAAGTATAATGCGCCTAAAAGTATAATATTTACATCAAAACTGCCTTAAGTCAATTTTATCAAGGTTCGGTAGTAAAACTTATTTCCTTATTTACTTTACAAATAAAAATAAATACACTTTATTTCACTCAAATTATTTTATTATTCATCAATCTCAATAGTATGCAATTTAAAAATCACATCCTGGCACTTTCAAATTTAAACTGTATCCAGTGTTTGTATAACACATTGAATGGTTCTAGTCTCCACTAGAATATTTTACTATATCCTTCTAGGTGCTCCCATTCGAGTTGTTGACTGTTGGCGGACTGGATTTGGTGTTTAGCTATATAACAAAAATATGGCGCTGTAGACAGTCCACAATGGGGATTTTTATCAAAGGACGTTAACTTGAAGGATGTACTTTTGAGAGTCAGATTAATAGTTGATTAGTAAGTAAATGCATACATTTAGGATTTCCTTTTCTATCAAAAGTAGTTGAGTATTATGAGTATAAGGTCTACACAAATTTAATTTACGATCAAAAAGATCGTAAACAATTTTCTTACGATCAGTCGTTCTTGAAATATTGGTGTCGTGATAGCAAGAGCAAGATCCAATTGTCTTTCGACTTACTGCGTGTTGTTTTGTTTCAGATTTGGGGGGACCTACAATTTTCGGCAGAGTCTAAATGGCTAAGGTGACAAGAGATACTTTTGAAGTAATTGTAACTTCCTGCAATGAAGCAGAAGTTTTTTTTTTTTTTATTTAGCCGGATGAAGCTTGGAATCGAACCCAGACCTCCGGTATGACAGTTCTTCGGGGCGCACTGTACGGCGTCTCTGAGGATGCGCATTATCCGTTAACGTAGTGCGAAACCGATCCATGGTTGCTTGAATTTATGCGATTTTGCGGTTATGTCGACCAAATATTGGACGCAGTGTGCGATGGGTCACGCGAACCGAACCATTATCTTGGTAATAAATTTGCACGAATTGCAAAGGTTGTTAAGGAGTAAGTCTATTAATTATGAAATGGCAAATCAAATTAAGAATAAATTAAGTGACAGCTGTCAAAAAGCTTCGAAAAAAGTATTGCCAGATTCTAAAAAAAACACCCATTACCTTGCATACACTTTTCTTATATAAAAGTTTGAAATTTTGTGTGTGAAAAATGTGCAAATTTGTTCGAAATTCCCCAATTTTTTAATACTTGAACATTTCTTTATTCTTATGAATATTCATCGACTCTAGAAAAGGGGAGTGCCCGAAATTATTAAATTATTATTTAAAATGGAAAAAAGCTATATTTATACGAAATAAAATAAAATAAAATAAAATAAAATAAAATAAAATAAAATAAAATAAAATAAAATAAAATAAAATAAAATAAAATAAAATAAAATAAAATAAATAAAATAAAATAAAATAAAAGTTTGACTTTGCAGGTATTCACATTTTCTGACTAACACATTTTCTATTGTGTTCGTGCTTCTTCTTCTTCATTCAAAACAAAGAAATATTTGTTGTTTTTTTTTTCAATTGTAAATTTTATATGCAATTTAGATTTTATGTCTACCCGAGCGAAGCCGGGGCGGGTCAGCTAGTTGTTAATGAATTTCGTTTCAGTTCGAAAAACTGCCTCTCTCATTATATAAACAGAACAATGTATACGATCTTTTCTTGTGTTGTTATTGGAACTATCATCTTGATATAGCTTTAAAATTTTGAAGGATTAATTTTTAACCACCCTGTGCAGTTAGACAGCTTAGAATTCCACAGAAAAGAAAAGCAAAAAAAAAAACACAATACACAAAATCTACATCTACAAAGTTTTTCTTCATAAATACAAAAGGAGCTCCACCGCGCCGCATCAACAGAACCGTACTCTTGGGGGTACACTGTGAGTTCAGAATTTATATCTCAAGAAAACGTTTTTATGCCAGAGTGGTGTCAAGAGAGAACACAGGCGAATATTATCGAGTTTGAGGAGGTTGCTTGAAGGAGGCGAGGTCAGGCAGGCAGGACTTATTTTTCCAATTCACGGCATCTAGGTATATGATGTTCGGGGCGGTCGGTCGGTGGTGGATTGTTGTTCATTCTGTTCGGTTCTTTTTCTTTTTCATTCAATATATGAAGGTGCTTCTCAGAGTAGAATGTGCAGTTTTGTTGGTCGTTCAGTCGGTATATCCCCGCCTTTTCTCAAAGAATATAATTACGGTCTATATTTGCATAGGTAATCATAATTTTTTTTTTTTTCATTTCTTTGCTTTTTTTTTATCCACAAGTTGTTGTTGTTGTTGATAATAAATTTTAATATAAGAGGAAGAAGAGAAAAAAAAATTGTTTTGAGAAAATGAAAGAAGGTCAAGTGGAACAGGTGATGAAAAAGTTAACCCGCACTGCACACCACCTGAAGCTGCAGATTAATAAATTTCCTGGATGTTTTTTTTCCTGTCGTTCCTTTTGGTTTTAGTGAAGAGCTTAGATTTAAAGAAGTCGATGGAAATTACTGTCTTGCAAATAGCTAAGTATTTCGAAATTTTGTATTATTCTTATTTTTTAAGGAAGCGATGAATTTCGTGCATCTGATATTTAGACCCAGGTGAGACATAGCCAGGGTCATCGTCGTGATGACCTGTTCTGGTCACTTGCCAATATAGGAATCCATGCGGCGAAGCTGGGCAATTCTTACAATATACACTGTCGTAGTTGTGGGGACCACCAGGAATAGGAAACAGTCGTTCATTTCCTCTGTAAATGTCCCACTCTGGAGAGCACAATCATTTGGAAAGGCTTTTCTTGAAGATGTGAACGAACTTTCTGAGATAAAGATCTAAGATTTGATCTTTTTCCTCAACGTGATGGAGTGGACTTACTGGCATACGTAGGACTTTCTTGACCGCGTAAAAGCGGACTTAAGTTTTCTAAGGGTATACGGCATACCACTTACAGATCCTATCCGCGAGGGGGAATATACACACACCCCTCTAATAAAACCACTTTCCATCCGCAAGTCAATAGGAGTTATGGTATCAAAACAGTGCACTCTGGCGATAATTGGGTCTTCGTACACAAGGCTTTTATTGGGTCTAAAGAAACTGCAAAAAACCCATGAAACAGTTTCTCATTAGAATGACCGTTGCACGATTTTTGAGTCATGACTTTTTCCAAACTTCGAAAAAACAGGCAATTTTACCCGTGACTCATAGGGCTGCTGTTTTGTGTCTCATCTTCTCTCTCAACACTCGTTATGCTTCAAAAAGAGTCATGACTCAAAAGTCATCGTTATTTGTAATAACCAGATGTGCCGCAGGGCGGTTGGTGTGTGGACGATGATGGATACAAAGATTTCTGATGTCAGATTGGTGTCTATACTCTCTGCGTGGCCGATCCACCTGAATCGTTAGACCTTTATACTTTCGTGGTTAGATCAATGTTGTTGGACAGATCGTTGATATATCTCCTTCCAAACACCACCTTTATTAAAATTCGACCAAAAATCACCCAATTTTTTTTTTACTTTAAAAACATCGTTCACCTCATCCAGTGTTATAAAATTCCTTGGCTTTTCTTCTCACTCTGCATGTGTTCTTCCGATTATGTCAAAGTGTTCACCTCATACCAGTAGTTGGGCGGACTTAAATAAAATCATGTCTATGACACTGTTTAGATTGTAACAATCGAAAAAGGGTCTTTGATGATTGAGCCAGAATTCAGCATAGACCTAGTCCGTCACCTTTTTCAAAACCTTTGTTGACATCAAAGGCATCGGTGACTGGCCAAAAATGGGTCATCTCTTGATTTGAGCCAAACAGAACCTCGGTTCGTATGCCACTGGACCAAGAAGAGAGCAGAGAGCCGAGAGAAGAACATTGGATTTTCTTCTTGGTTGAAATTGTATGTAACTTATCGCAACCCAACGGGAACCCACATAATCAGAAGGGGCATCAGTATATTTGACGTATGCAAAGGGTGTCAAGATTCAAAATGAAGAGGCATCATGAAAGCTCACCGCATTTCATTTGTGAATGGCCCAGACTAGAAAAGCTGCTCTTGGAAAATCATTTTTCGATAAATTGGGTGCTGTATCGATCTTCCCGGGAATTCTACAAAATCCCGAATTTTTCAGCAACAAAAATTACACAAGCCTGGAATTTCAAAATCTCGAATTACAGAATCCCAAAAATGAAAACAAAATCCCGAATTCTTTCAGAATTTACTACTTTTTGAAAACTGAATTCAATACGAAAAAGTACTAAAACTTATTCTTCTTAAGAATTTAATTTTAATATTAGATAGTTTCAATATACCCACTTCATTGATATCTCTTATAAAATCGATCGCTATAGAGAGAGCGTTGTTCAAGTTTATAGAAAGCAGCTTTTATCTCTTTAAGAAAAGTTGGTCGCCCTGAAAAGCCATCCCGTACCGTACTTTCCTCTTGTTCCCTCTCATTTTACCTATCACACTTAGATCCTGGGGAACTCTATGGATTCATTGAGATCTGAGTTAGGTGATGCAGCTTGCCGTATCGTTAATCTTATCTAACATTACCTCCTAATACAATTTTCACACCGAACCGAAATCTCGGATTTCGGCAACAAGATTACTAAATCTCGTTGAATCGTTCACACCACACATAATCTAGATTTTGTTTCACATTTCAAACGAATCTCAGTGTTGATAGAAACACCGAAAAAGAAAATCCATTGCAATTAGGGAAAAAAGTCCCAAACAAATTATACACATTTGTTTTTCTCTCTATTCTTCCTTTGAAAATCTCACAAAACGGAATGAAATCCCACTACCTAAGTACACTACACTCAAAAGATAAATAAACTCTCTTATCATTGACTCTTTTTTTTGTGACTGAACTTTTATACTGAAGAGAAAAATAAGTAATTAATTGTGTATGTTTCACATTCATACTGTTCCAAGAAGATTTTGAGGAGATTTCGCAGTAATCTACTAGATTATGAAATCTGAAAATGTATGGGAAATCAAGTTGATTTCGATGAGATTTGGTGCTTTTCGCTCGAAATCTAAATTTTGATGCGGTGTGAAAACGCTATAACCTGAAACTTATTTGAAATTGTGTGCATTAATTGGTTTAGTTTCTTCCTCTACGGTTGTTGGCGGCAGCTTAAGATCCTCTTGTTGCATTGCTGTGAAGCCTCTAATACTTCGGAAAAGTGACCGTTTAGCAATTAAAGAAAACACTTTCCATTGCTCTAGAACTCCTTCAGGGCCAGTGATCAAATTTTCACTCTCCGTTCTAAAGTGGTGTATACTGCGTTATATTTCAGATAGATTGGTAGAACTTCCATTCCAGATGAAGACCTCGTTCACTGCCTCTTTTTATTTCACAGATCAGATTTTTTTTCACAAAAATCTCCCTCCATCGAAAACTTCTTCGAAAAGGTCACAATATTTATAATTATGCTCTCATTATATTGATTCGAACCTAATCGGCGCAACACGTCTTTGGAATAACATACCTACTTCTAATCGAAGTTACGTTCATTTACCATCATCAGGTTCAAGTAGTGGTGAAAGTCAATCAACATATGCGAACTATGTGGTTCTATGACTCGCAGTACATTGTCACTAATGTTCTCATGTCAAACTGAATACGCACTTCCCACCTTTTACTTTTTCCACAATTAAATTCCCATTCACGATTTTCCATCATTTTTTCGAAAGTGCAAATTGGGTGTGCCTATGACGTTGTCGTATAGAAGGTAAGGGAACGTTTTTGAAGCGAATGTTTGTAAATTAGCTCTGTACTTTAGGGATACAAAGCCATTCGTTTAAAGCCTTCAAGCCGAGTGAGACTGAGCTACACATCTAAAAGTGAAGTGAAATTTTCACACCTATCAATTTGTTCCCATCAATTATGACAATTTAACGAAATTGAAGATCTCACACTATCCATCCATAGTACTGAATATTATTGAAGATCTCCAGTTGCAGACAAAAAAACAAAACATTTTTAAAGCTTTTCCCGTGAGATATATTGACATTTCACTTTGACCTGCATTACACATGGAATTTGAGAATAATATAATCTGTGGGGTTTGTGCAGATATACAAAGTATAATATTCCTATGTGAATCAAAAGTCAATTTAAATTTGTCTCCAGGACTTACCATAATCCTACACACTGCAATTTAATGAACATTCTGATAGTAATCTCCTTTATCCATCTAAGCTATTCAAGCTTAAGAGAAACTCTCCGTATATACCCAACCCATCAATAATTCACACTGCATTGCACCAATTAATTATTCATCGTTTAGCTGGAAATGTCATGGCAGACTGTGATGAAGAAATAATTCCTCATTTTGAAATCAACTGCATTTCCGGAAACCACAACATCATCACCACAAGTTATGTATAATAGTTCTGCTGCTCCAGGACACTTAGCCATTAAACTCGTCTCTTTCTCTTTCTCTTCTATTTTTTGCTTAAAACTTTGTCACTCTTCAAATATCAAAAGAACTTTATTGCTAAGATTATAAATAATAAAAAAAAAAAAATCCTCGTCTCCTGAGTTGTACTATACTTTAAACTTTTCACATCCTACAATTGCAGTTTTGTGTTGGCTTCCTTTTATATGTGTATAGCCCCTCATGGATTCCTTATACTACCTATACCATGTTTATATTCTGTTCCAAACGCGCTATTAATTTCAATTTGCATAAATTTAAAATAAAAATACATGGCCGACAAGGACTACACACGGAGCGGTGTGATAAGGACGCATAGGGGGAGAAGTGGCAGTGGTCAAAGGAAAGGTACTTTCTCCTAGCTTGGGTTAGAGTGGTTGAACATTTACGCGAACATTTTAAATATTTTTATAGGAAACGTAGCGACACCGCCGACCGATGGTCAATGTGAATAGGTAGGTGTTCAACCTTACTGGCTTGGATGGCAGCAAACCTTGTATGTTGTATCCTGTGAGTCCGCACAGGTGTTTCCGAATATTTTTTCATTCACATGCGTTTTTCATGTCGTTTTTCATTTCGTACAGGGTGTGATATATAAATATAAATATAAATATAAATATAAATATAAATATAAATATAAATATAAATATAAATATAAATATAAATATAAATATAAATATAAATATAAATATAAATATAAATATAAATATAAATATAAATATAAATATAAATATAAATATAAATATAAATATAAATATAAATATAAATATAAATATAAATATAAATATAAATTTAAATATAAATATAAATATAAATATAAATATAAATATAAATATAAATATAAATATAAATATAAATATAAATATAAATATAAATATAAATATAAATATAAATATAAATATAAATATAAATATAAATATAAATATAAATATAAATATAAATATAAATATAAATATAAATATAAATATAAATATAAATATAAATATAAATATAAATATAAATATAAATATAAATATAAATATAAATATAAATATAAATATAAATATAAATATAAATATAAATATAAATATAAATATAAATATAAATATAAATATAAATATAAATATAAATATAAATATAAATATAAATATAAATATAAATATAAATATAAATATAAATATAAATATAAATATAAATATAAATATAAATATAAATATAAATATAAATATAAATATAAATATAAATATAAATATAAATATAAATATAAATATAAATATAAATATAAATATAAATATAAATATAAATATAAATATAAATATAAATATAAATATAAATATAAATATAAATATAAATATAAATATAAATATAAATATAAATATAAATATAAATATAAATATAAATATAAATATAAATATAAATATAAATATAAATATAAATATAAATATAAATATAAATATAAATATAAATATAAATATAAATATAAATATAAATATAAATATAAATATAAATATAAATATAAATATAAATATAAATATAAATATAAATATAAATATAAATATAAATATAAATATAAATATAAATATAAATATAAATATAAATATAAATATAAATATAAATATAAATATAAATATAAATATAAATATAAATATAAATATAAATATAAATAAAGATATAAATATATAAATTTTCACAAAAAATTCCTATTCTTAAGTTATACTAGTGATTGAGACACCCTGTTTGTGCTACTGACCACATCCTTTTCTCAACCTAAAATCTCGTCCTTTTTTTATTTTATCAATGAACAAGCCCCATACCTACAGTCAGCACACTTTGTTGTTTTGTTACTTTGCCGCGGAACTTTGTTCCTGTGGGGAGTGATGCAGAAGATGGAGTGGGTTTGATGGTGATTGTGCATGCATATCGGTCGTCTCTGTTTTTCGATGTTATGGACGACATTATTGTACCAAAGCACGCGAACTCCTGAAACTCTGCACTACGATTACAACCAATAGAGAGACTTCGTATAATGGACGCACTTTTGCTTTGATTGTTATTGCAGTTGCAATTAGGAGTGGAAGTCGCATTTAGTGAGGAGGACTCTCGAGAGAATAATATGGAAATGGCATGTAGAATGTAAGTGGAAGTGTTTTGTGACAGCCTGTCAAATGGCCATAGATGGAGCAGCACTCAGCCAGGTGCTTGTTTGCTGTTTTGTGAATGTCGATCTATTTTTACGATGTCTGGGTATTAGAAGTATGTACGCGAGGACATGCAAATGATGATGATGATTCAGATTGCAGCAATTTGTTGTGGAATTTTTTTTGTAATTCCTTTCAATCGCAGATAGTGTGTGTTGAATACTTGTTGGTACTTATTACAGAATTGAAACTTTGTTAGAAATTCAATTAAAATTAAATCCTTCGAAACAATTAATTAATTAATTCATGGATGATGATATTTACAATTTGAAGAATTGGATTTTTTTAAACACAAATAGGAAGCGAAACAGCACACCATTGTGGTTCACTTTAAGGTCTTTCCTAACTCAATTCGTATCCACTCCTCATTTTTGAAACAAGTTTCCATTCAAGGGGTTCCAAGAATTTTCAAGAATTCATTAAATCCTTTAAAGCTTTTAGCCATTCTCTTTGTCCTTAAAAAACTAATACCCCAGAGCGAGGTCCATGCACACTACACAATTTATGTCCTTTGCTTGTGCAAAAATTACACTCGAAAATTAAAAAAAAAAAAAAAAAAACCTCAGTCACGCTATATAGAGGTACATAATATACCTAAAAAAAATCAGAAATATAATTTCCCCTGAGTTAATGAGGACTTTGGTGTAGAAAGTAGAACCACGCTAAAGGACAAAAACTAACCACCTATACTCTTAGATTACGACCTCTCTAAGGAATTACAAAAACAAAATAACAACATGCTTGCTGCGGGGGTAACCTTGATTATAGGGTAAGGTCTATTGCGTGGGATAAAAAATAAGAAGCTTTTAAGAGTGCCAAACGGTGGCGGTTGGTGGTGTGGTCGAAAACTCGTTGTTTACCTTGGGTTTTTAATGATAGAAATAATATTGTGCAGGACTTAGAAACAACAAAAACAACCAACAACTGGCGGGTAATCTCAAAAACGTTCCAATTAGAGTAATGTTATAATTATTTTGTTGTAATAGTTTCTTTGTTACAACAGTTTAGTTTGCTGTGGGAGGAAAATCCTTCATATAGCCAGAACAGAACACACAACGGAGGCACATAACTCCTCCTAGAGCAACCGTCTCCGCTCCAAAAGTGAGGTAAGGATTTTAATGAGAAAAAGTTTATTTGTTATTTGAATACGGATGTGCGGGCTGAAACTAGTCGCATGCAATTTTTTTTAGTTTGTTTTGGTTATTTTTAGTTGAAAAAACGAAAATACCTAAGCGGTGAGTAAAAAAAAACAAGGATGTCTATGTCTGCCTTTGAAGCTTTTTATAGAGAGCAAATTATTGCGATACTTTAAAAAACAGTCCTAATAAATCCTTTCATCAAGCAATCACTCAACTCAAGTGCACTTTTTCCACTATTTTTTGCATAATCAACAATATAAAAAAATACCTTTCCGTATAACCGTACCTATTTCTAAAATCCTTTATCCTGCGAATAAATAAAAGTTGTAAGTACAGAAAAAATACAAATGTAACAATTTCCACGCGAATCTCAAGTGCATATTTTATTTTCAAAAAAAAAAAAAATACAAAAAAAAAAAATAACTAGGATTAGATTCCCTTTTGTGTGTGCATCCGTGTGCAGCGGTTTTGCATTGAATAAATTCCACCAACATGCTTCCTTTTTACCTCACCGGAAATGGCAGATACAATGAAAATATACCCCAGAGATCCTTTGTGTATCGTATCCGGTCGGTGGGATGATGGTGTTCTGCTCTACTCTGCTCGTGCTGTTAATTCTATTGTGTGTTGTTAGAGAGCGAACGGATTTTCGACATATAATATCCCGGCCACAAACACAATGAAATTTCTGACGTCCCGTGTCGGGGTTGCCTTATCGAACATAAATACATACCTAACGTGTTTCATGTTAGACGAAGCGATAAGCGAATATAATAATAAATTCACCCAAAATGCATCGAGCTGTCAATTTAGCAATGGATTAAAATATGACGTTTCTATTTTTTGTTATTTTGAGTAAGATTATTGAAACAAAAAAATGTAAACAGCTTAATTTGAATGTCAATCAAAATATTGCAACATTATGCAAAATAAAAGTTAGGTATAGGTTGAACTCTTGCTGTTACAATTTAATAATCGCTGGCGCTGGATCAAAAATAAGTTTTGATGGATTCGTAAAAAAAATATCGATCATAGCGAAAAAATTGAAAAACGTGTACAAAATCGAGCCTGGTAATTAAATGCAGTATTACATTATCATATAAATATGGCAAGTTTGCCAAATTAATGTGTCTCAAAAGTGTCATATAAGTGTTATACTCAAATTTATATGATAAAAAATACATGGAACTTAATACTATACTTTGTAATAAAGGGTGTTTTATTAGACGTGTGGTGTTAAAGAAGAAATAAAACGCATATAATTTAATGTTATGGCCAAAAATTTAGCTTTATTATCAAGATAAGGGTTTGCCATTATGTTTTAAAAATGGTTTCAGGTAAGTGGCCACCGCAGCTAGCTCGAATAAATTCCAGCCGAGAGGCCAAATTTTCGACAGCTCCAATTGTTGCGCGCTTTGGCGGATGGACTCATTCGGGTCTTTTTCGATACTCTGCTCTACAGCACCAATAGCGTCTTCGGTGCGCACTACACGGCGTCTCTGAGGATGCACATTAACCACTAGAGTAAACGTGGTCCATGGTTGCTCGAATTTATGCGATTTTGAGATTATGTCGACCGAATATTGGACGCAGCGCGCGATGCGTCACGCGAACCGAAACATTATTTTGGTAATTAATTTGCAAGATTTTCAAACGTTGTTCAGGAGTAAATCTATTAATTATGAAATGGCATACCAAATTGAGCATAAATCAAGTGACAGCTGTCAAAAAAACCAACTTTGAAAAAAGTAGGCTCGGACGCGTAGTCTAATCTGGAGGTCCAATTTTCGATGACCTTTTCCAACATTTGTGGCCGTATATCGGCAATAACGCGGCGAATGTAGTCTTCCAAGTGGTGAATCGTTTCGGGCTTATCGGCGTAGACTAGCAACTTCACATATCCCCACAGAAAATAGTCAAGCGGCGTTAAATTGCACGACCTTGGAGGCCAATTCACGGGTCCGTAACGTGAAACTATGCGGTTACCAAACGTTTCCTTCAATAAATCAATTGTGGCCCGAGCTGTGTGACATGTTGCGCCGGTAGTCTTGTTGAAACCACAGCTCCTGCACTTCATGGTTGTTCAATTGATGAACGATAATCTGGCTCTATTCAAAGAATGTAACGTTCTGGCCAGCATCGTTTTTAAAGAAGTACTGACCATTTAGTCCACCAAACCATAAAGCACACCAAACAGTCAGTTTTTGCAGATGTAACGGTGTCTCAACATACACTTCAGGATTATCATCACTCCAAATACGGCAATTTTGTTTATTGACGTATCCATTCAACCAAAAGTGAGCTTCATCGCTAAACTAAATTCGCTTACGAAAATTGGGATCAGTTTTGGGCCCATTTGGGTACAACTTGGAAGCGTTGTTCAGGCGTCAGTCTATTCTGATAAAATGCCAAAGCAAACTAAAAATAAATCACTTGATAGCTGACAAAATGGCCGCCAGTTAAAATAGTGCTGCCAACTTAAAAAAAAAACACCCTTTAGGCATCGTTTTTAATTTTTGTATTTCTTTTATTCTTATCAAATATTTTCTTATTACACGGATTACCTACTTGAATTAATATAATTTGAAAAATCAGATGGACATGAGTTTTTTATTATTTTTTTAAACAAAATTTTATGAAAACGATAGAATATACATTTTTTGTGTTCAAATAATCAGATGAATTGAATTATTTCTAAGATATATTTTGTTTCTTAAAAAAAGTGTTTTGCTGTTAATTGGACAAAATTTCCCACCCAAAATATTCCTAAATACCTACTCGTACTTTTTCTATAAATCTGACAAAAGTAACGATTAAATATTTACTTAAAGAAAAACTTACGCCCTCCCAATTTTTCAAACGATATGACTTCAAGCACTTCCTGTACTATAAATAACAATCTAAACCAACTTAAATACATAATGACATAATAATACTTAAAACACAAAATATTTTTTTTTTCTTTTTTTGCACACAAATTCATGATTTTCCCTGCCATCTAATCAAAATCCCAGTCAGCTATTTTCCAACGAAAAATTCCACACCCAATTCTGTTGAATAATATTATTCATCCAACCAATTTATGTCGTCCACATTTTTCTGATGCTTACGCAAGTTCATTCACATTCTGAGTGCAAAGGACGATCTAGTTAAATGTGCTTCTCGTCTTCCTTCGCATGGGGCTATTTTGTTGGGCTAAATACTCCTTCCCTCATAGGACTTTGTCAAAAAAGAGTGGCAGTTCTTCTTACATTCGCATACTCAAACATACATTCTCTTAACATATTTCTCTAAATTGTATAGTACCTACACTAATTTAATAATATAATTCGTCAGGCTTTGTGTTATTGTCAAGCGGCATAGTTTCAAAAAAAAAAAAAACAAACTTCCTCTGTTTTTGTGATAAAGAGTCAGTGTGATGGTGTTGCCTCTTGGTTATCAACACACCATATTCATAGAAGGCGAGCATGTTTGTCACGTGCGACGAGGTGCGTTCTTGCCGAACGGAGGCTCCTCCCGGGTGCTTAAGTAGAACTTGCCACGCAATCTGTAATAATAATTGAAATGAAAGTATTTTGTAAATAAATTAACATGTACAAACAATGAAATGGGAATTTTACAGGGAAACACGAATATGTAACTTTAAAATTTATTTATTTTTTAAGAAATATAAAAATTATATGCTGGTACTATACTTGAAATAATTAGATCTTTCGAAAACCACTTTTTGAAAAAAAAATCATTGAACCCCCTGTTGTGTAGAAAAATCATCTTTTAGCAGTTTAGAAAGATATCAAAATCATTACCTCTGTTCCTTGCTTCCTAAAACTGCCAATTTCTATACTAATTTTAGTCAAAAGTTATGTCAAAGTTCATATATAAAAAATATTAAATTAGAAGTAATTGGTAGTTTTGGGAAGTTAACGCACGGACCTATTGACTTCCGGTGTATGCGGAAGTATAACAATTACCTTACAATAATGACTCCCAATAATTTTGATTTAATTAATTCCATTATAATCTCTGATTGTCTGTGACAGGATAACAAATATTGAAATGGGCGTGGACATGGTCATGGAGTGACTGACTATGCCTAGAATTAATTCTGTTTTGTTATATAATGTTAATGAGCATTGCGTGAGATAAGGGAATTTTGTAAAAAAAAAAAAAAAAAAAACTATAAATGTTGCCATGAAGCTTTATATTCACGGTGAAATTAAGTCTCTTTTGGACAATACAATTTCTTGCACATAAAAACAGACATAAGAAGTCTTTTAGAAACACTATAGAACATTTAATTTTGAAGCCCTATTTTGAATTATATTCAAGAGATCAGGGCCGTATCCATATGGTAGTGCCAAAGGACTCGCAGCACCCCAGTTCCTTTTTTTTAATACTTTTGAGAAGAAGAGCTAACTAAGAAAACACTCTTGAATATGCAATGACGAATACGCCATGGTTCATCACGTCTCACCGATAAAATAGTTAAAGAAACCCCAGAGTGGAATTTGACAGATGTTGGCTTGAATTCAGTGTATTTCGAGGTCATCGATATCATTTCAAGTTGGATCATGGAACTCACGAAATTTGTGATATTGTAAAGGTTTTATCGGTACTAAATAATCCGTTGGAAGAGAATGCGCTAAATTGCCAAGTAAGGCAGAATTTTGCCTAGTCTTAAAACGTATGATGAAAGAAAAACAAACAAAAAAGTGAACGAAGAAATAAGACACACATAATCTCCCTTCTTATAAATGTCCAACGAATTGTTGCCTTATAAATGGAGTAGGAAAATAGGAAAGAAACCGAATGTACAACCACCAACCTGTGTGTATAGCTTATAAAAAATGCTAGTTGATTCAAATATAATAGTCAAACAATAAAACTTACATTGGGTTGGACCTAATCATGTGACTTCAGAAGCGCAATGTGTAGTACATATGGCTCTGAAGACGCTTGATCTATGTTCGATCCCCAGACGGGCAAAAAGTTTCTCAGATTAAAATTGAGCCTAATTGATTAAGCACCACTAAAAGGAGCCTGGCCGTCGTGAAATAGCTATAGCTCCAGTATTTTAACGACTTGGTAGCAGGTAGCTCACTCAAGTGGTTGTTTTTTCATGCAAAACGTTCAATATTAATATTATAATGCGAAAGCCTGGCAGCCTAACTGCTAATGTGTTATCGCACAAAAAAACAACTTTCAGACACTTCAAAGTTCGCTTTTAGTTTATAAAGCATACCATACACCCAAAGCTAGAGTATAACTCTCATGTCTGTTCAGGCGCTTCCAAAACATCACTGCACCTACTGGATAGAATCCAAAATAGAATTTAAAAACTGAATGGTGACCGATCAATTTCGGACACATTTGTTTCGTTGGAACACCGTCGAAATGTTTCTTGCTTATCACTGTTTTATCGATACTTTTTAACACATTGCCCTTTTGAAATAGCTCGCTGTATTCCTAGCCTTAAACGATTTCAGCGTAATACCCGCTCTGCTAGGAATGCTCATCAGTATACCCTTGATCCTAATTTCGGACGTACCCTCAAGTATAGAGATTCTTTCTTTAGCCGTACCGCACAAATGTGGAATTCCTTACCCAACTCTGTTTTTAATTCCCATTTTAATATCTTAACATTCAAAACAAATGTTAATTCTTATCTCCTACTCCATTCTCCCTCTATTTCCCCAAAATCGACCAAATCTTAAAAATATGAGATTGCTAAAATTTTGGGCGATCTTACTTTTTGTCTTCTCATTTTATATTTTAATGCGATTTGACATTATGTTTGCGTCACTACACTGGGGTCTGGGCAATGCTTGAAGAGGCCACAGTAGGAAGCTTCCATTTCACTGAATAGCCATTTCTACTTTGGGCGATTTGACATTTTCATTTTTGAACTAAAATCCCCTTAAATGTTTGGGACTTACATATGTCGTTTTGTATAAAAAATTGACAAATTGACATAAAGCTAAAATACAAAAGCAGCCAATATCAATTCTAACATAATGTCAAATCGCCCAAAAATATAAAAGAGTTAAAATCACCTAAAACTTTGTTAGGCGATTTTACATTTTTTTTCGATTTTTGGTCCTTAATTTTGGTGTAAAAATTTTTGTTTATAAAGCATTTCCTTCAAAGTACCCTATAAACTTAGGGACAAGAATTTTGATTTTTTAAGGTGAAAGTGTCAAAATTCTGCTGTCAATTTTTGGAAGAAATGTCTACGCAACCTGCCTAGAGAATATTACACTGCGAACAGCGCGTCATGAGGAAAATAGTACATTGGAACAAACAAATGTTATATTGTGACGTTTGCATACACATTTTTATAACAATTGCAATAGTAGCTTTTACGAAAAAATAAGTCAAAATCTTTTGAATTGTAGAATTTCTGAGGCTACAATTTTTGCTTTAACATTTTTTGTCAAAAAAATGACAATTTTCAATAAAATTTCAAAAGCAATGGTAAAAATTTAGGGTTCCTTTAAGAAAATGTTTATACATAAAAACAACAACAATTTTCAAAATTAAGGTCACACACCCGAGGAAAAACAATGATGTGATGAGAAGTGTCAACAAAATTTCATCCAGGGCGGGTGAAGACACTATTAATTTGATTTTCACTTTTTCAATGTGTAAAGTTGTCAGTTGTGGTATAATGGTAAATGCAATTTTGTACAATATTCACCAACAAAAAAGAAAATAATACAATTTTGCAAAAAAGCTCAGAACTTTAGTTTAATCTGCTTTATATTAAAGGCTGAGGTATTTAAGTCGAGAAGTAATAGGTATGATAATTAGAATAACAATTATTTCGATGGTCTGAAGAATAAATAAATTCTATTTTTTTATTCAAAATCCAAAAGTTGATGAAAAATTTCAAAATTTTGAAAAAAAAAATGATGTGCCTATAACACACAGTTGTTGCCACATATCGCCTCTTAAGTTATTTGAACAGAGTTGTATTGGTAAATTCCTATTTGGTTAGGCAAATAGGAGAGTTTTTATGGAATTTTTACACAATTGAGCACAGTTAATTTAAATATTGTTTTAGAAATTTGTCATACACTTTAGTATTTTAAAAAGCGAAAATCAAATTGACAGTGGATTAAAATATCATTCTTCCATTAAATATATGTAGCATTTCCCAAAAAACTGTATTCACAAATGTAGTTTGATATTTTACCTTTATTTAGAAACCTAAACCTTTAAATTCTGACCGAAAGGCGTGAAGTTATAATTTTTGTAAGCCAACCATATCAGTTGATTTCGAAGGTTTTTCGTAAAATAACAGGGTAATCACGTTTGTTTATGATGATTTGCAATTGACCAAGCAGGCAATTTTGATGTGATTTTCTTGAGCTCTCATTTATTAAAATTAATCAATGAGTTAGACATTAAAATAATTGTCTTTTTTACTGAAAGAAATGCACTCAAGAGTTATGAGGTTAGCACTTTGATATTGAAGTTAAATCACTCAACGGTAATCTAGGAATCTTGTTATATATATGTATTGCTATACATACAGACAGGGACCTTAGATTTTTTTCATCTTTACTAAGGTCTTACCGTCATATTTTATAAAAAATCCCTAGTTCCATTTGTTATCCAATTGCAAGATTTTTCATAAAAAGCTTTGTATCACAAGTTAAAAAAAAAAATCCTGATAAAAATATTTAAAACTAACAACCTCAGGGACTTGTATAAATAAAATTTAACATAACACTTAAAATTCTTACCGTTTGTCAGCTCCCATTCCCATAAACGCTTTCATATCCGTTCGGCAGAATGCTTCATTGTCAGACTGCTTCGTTGAATTCTCACAACTTTCAGACGGAAATGACTCAGCAGAGGCCACAGATTCAACAAAATACTGCCAAGCTCTTTGGTGGCTGCATCCAACTTACATGGAAACAAACAAAAATACAATTCTCATAAATAAATTTACAACATACCATTAAGAACACAAATATCAAAAACAACAACAACAACAACAGTAAAAACAACAACTGAAACTGAGTACATTCAGGACAAAAAATACTCACTTATAATGTTCAACCAACGATTATTGGCTATCTCCTGCCTGGCACATCCTGGCTGTAATGGTACTCCATTATTCGGATAGAAATCAGCGTGTCCCAGTGGCTCCGGATTGCCCAGCACTCCTCCGTCCGTGTGAATGACATCGACAAAGTGTGCGTCGCTTGGGCCAAGTCTCTGGTTGGAGCTTTGTCCATTGAAAAGTGGCAGTGCCGGATCCAAACCTATTTAACAAAATTAGTTCATTACAAAAATGTGGGTCAGAGAAATTCCAAAAAAAAAACTCATATGTATATAAGTTCCCTATATTAACGTAGGTTAGATACTGAGAATTCAGTTAAATAAATTTATTTTCATTTCAACACCTCCGAAAGACGATTAAAAGGTCAGCCAGTATTTTCGGTGTCAAGATTTTACTAAGCAACTCCGGAAAAGGATGTGGAAAACCATTTTACTTATTCAGGGGATATAATTTTGTTTCTTTTTCAGAAAGTCCCTGACTTCGTTTTTCATTTGGAAGAAGGCGTACTGCGGGCTTGCGGTTGTTGGGTTTTTCTGTGTATTAGACAGCTGGACGTGGGCGTGTGGGTGGATTGACTTGAAACATGCTCTTTGAATTGATTTTTCAAATTGTTTGCATAAATTATGTGGTCGATGGTAGTATATGGCCATTTAGACAAGTTTTTTTGTATATGAAAATGATGTAATAGCTATATGAACAATATGAAGCAAGAAAATCCTTGCAAGCCAATAAAGTGGAAAATGTAAAAGGAAAACACTATTCATAGTTAAATTTGGCAGACGACTTAAAAGATTTATTGTTGTTTTAACTAAAAACACAAAAAAACGTAGGTGCAGGGTATTTTTTTCTAAGCTGATCGTAATTTAAAAAATATGCACGACTGGGTCGCACGAACTTGCTCTTATGCGCGACCACATTGTGGTTCTATAGTCTGAAATAAATTAGCTATAGGAGCATATATTTTATCCATTTGCCAAATCTTAGTTTAGTTTCAGGTGGTATTATGTGAGTATACAAAAATTAACAATATAGCCTAGTGTTGCACATATGCAATATGCATATAAGGAAATTATACTATTTAAACTGGTAAATTGCTTAAATCAACAAAATTAGAAAGAAATTGATTAAAATACTTTGAATCCGTTTTAACCCAACGCGATGTACACCATCTGAATTCTTATATAAATCTTTATTTATGAGAAAAAAATTTTGAAAATCGTAGGAGCGGTTTTAAAAATAATTAATTTTTTATACACAAAATTTTGTTAACATTTTTGAGAAAAATAATTGGTACGCCAATTTAAAGCATTTATTAATGTTGCGTTAAAAATTGAACTTCAAAAAAAAATCTGCTACCAGTTTTCAAAATATCGAATTTTCAAAAAATAATTTTGATTTTTTTTTAAAAAATCCAAAAATTATTTTTTAGAAAATTTTGATACGCACTTTTATTTATATTTGTTACAAGCTTCTGTATAAAAAATCTAATTTTATTCGGTTGACCAAATGTTGAGATAGTCGAAAATCAAAGAAACCGTTCTATGAGAGGTACTGTTAATAAACCTAAAATATAAACTTTAAAAATTTTAAATGATAGATCGTACTAATTTTAACACACAAAAAAACTTTTATGAAAATCGTAGGAGTCGTTTTTGAGAAACAAAATATTTTTCTTAACGGTTTTTTAACATTTGTATGGGAGGCACCGTTATTTTTGGGTATTAGAATAATTTTTGTCAAAAATCTTCTAGATAAAGTTAAAAAACTGCTATTTACCAAGTTTAATAAAAATCGACCAGGTCGTTTTTGAAATATTGAGTTTTCAAAAAAAAATATTAAAACTTTTTTTAAAAATCTAAAAACTATTTTTTTGAAAATTTTGGTACACAATATTATTTAGAATGTGTCAATACTTCTTCATAAAAAAATTGATCAGAATCAGTTTAACCGTTTTCGAGAAAAGCGAAAATCAAAAAAATGGTTCTTTGGGAGGTACCATTAATAACCATTTTTCGGAACCATTTTTTTTATTAAACGGCAACTTATAACTATTTAAATTTATTGAGTTCTTAAAAACAAATTCGGTAGCGCTGGATTTGAGAAAAATAAGTTTTTCCTTTTTGGCCAAGAAATTTTGTATGACTGCTACTGTTAATTTTGGTCCTAAAAAAAAAGAGAAAAAAACGGGTGGGGGGAATGTCCAAAAAACGCTAGGTACCAAGTTTAAAGAAAATCGACCCATCCGTTTAGGCTGTAGTCGAACCGACAGACAGACAGACAGACAGACAGACAGACGGACGTTTTTGCGAGACCCACTTTTTTTGACTTCTCCATCATCGTAATGTAAAGTTTGATCAAAATCTCGAGTTCGATTTTTTGTACGAATCCATAACTTCCCATATAGTACCTATATCGCAAGTAAAAATATGCACGACTGGATTACATGAACTTTTTCTTGTGGTTAACAACTGTAATGCAGACAAACCGTGTAGACAAATGTTAATAGTTCAATAAAAGGTGTGTTTTTAATTTTAATTTAAAATTTAATCGAAATCGCGAGAGAGTCTGAGAAAAAAAAAAAGTTCTGTCAAAAACCAGCCCCTGCCTATTAGAAATCAACCGTATTCGAGAAAAATAAAATAATTCCTTAATGACAAAAAATGTGTGTCTGGCAAGTACTGTTAGTATTGAGTCTTGAAAATATATTTATGGAGGGAAATTCCAAAGACCGATTTCAAAAACTGACACGAAAAATATCGAGTAGAAAAAAACAAATAAGCAATTGCAGTTCGCGGCCACACGTCGTAGCTGTTTTTTTTTCTATTTGTCAAATGGAAAGCGAAGCTCTCAATAGGAGTCTAGAACAGGGCTGTCGAAGTACTTTTTGTGAACTTAAAAAAATTTTCAACTATTTCACTATCACTTTGAACAGGCTTACATGTTGGGATAGGGATTGAAAAGATCTTTCTTTTGATGTACATATAGCTCAATGGGTTTCGGACACATTTGGAAAACATCATTTTATTTTGCAAGGGGTTAGTCCATGATTTCTTTCAAAAATAATAAAAAAAATTGTTGTCAATATTTGTCAACCCCTTTTGAGGGTTGGTTGCGGAAATATCGCCATCCAAACACTTTTTTGGGTTGGATTGACATTCAGGAATATAAATTTCCGTAAATCACTTTGGATGGAAATATCTCGAGAAGGGTCCCTTGAACAAGAGATTTGGTTTACGTGTACGGATAAGGATTGAAAAGACCTTTCTTTTGATGTATATCTCGACGGCGGGTTTTGTTTCCGGTTAAAATCAAATCGATTTTATAATAACTTTTCGATGAGCTAGATGCATCCAACTTTATAGAAACCTATTTTAATCTAGGTTTGAGCAGTTTTTAAATTTCAAGACTCTAGCTGCAATTTGAAAACTGAACAAATAGGAAAGCAAGTAATTATTACCAGTCTAAAAATATACAGCCAAATTAATAAACGTGAAATAGCGAAGGGTTAGGACTTATTCCGTGGACTAAGTGCAAAATGTTCTTAATAAAACAAAATTTCTAGACGTTTACTAAGCTAAACCACCGAAGAAGGTGGTTTAGTGAAGGATTAAGAAATATAAGTGAAGATTGCAAATTTAATTTTTGAATAAAAATAATAATGTCTACTAGATATATCGAGTTCTTAAAACATTTCCAATTATTGTACAATCAGCCATTAACGACAAGAAAAAGAAAAATATACAAAACCAGATAAATGATCCAAAATGCAAGTGCTAAGTGAGGAGGATTTCAAGAAGAAATATAGGTTTTCCTAGAAAAATATGGGGAATCTCGTACCAATTTATGTTGAAGATGACCTAAATGGTGGATATAACACAACAAACACAACACAAGCAATTGCAAAATCGTAATCATTTTGACAGAAATTTAATTACTACGTTTTCACCAAGCACTAAAACCGCGATTTAAGTGGATTTACCATAAATCCTCTTCAAATCTCGAAGATTTACCATACAAATTTAAATCTCCTCAAATGAAGATTTCAAATAAATCGCATTGAAATCTTCTTGCAAGCTGAAGATTTGCAAATCAAACAATCCTAATTTTGTGGAACGGACCCATTTAAACGTCAGTTTTTCCATTGATATCTAATAAAAAAAACTATCAAACATTTTTCATTTGATCTGCGCGCTTTGGCTGTTCAGTGCCAACAATTTATGTGTATTTACAATATTTTATATATTTATAATAATATTTCACTAATAAAAACAAATTCCAGATAATGGAACAACCAAAACAAAAAAAAATCAACGGAAAACCTGGAGGAGCTTCTCATTGAAGTGTGGGCCAATAAATTGCCCGAGTTAAGAGAATTCTCCTATTTAATGCTTCACTCTCATGTTATTTTGAAGAATAAAACGTTGTGACAATAGATTTAGGTATCCTATACTCATTTTTAATAAATAGTTCATTGACAATTAATTATTTTATTGCTCAAAAATTGTTTTTACATTTTGCTATACGTTTTGAAATTACATTTGTTTAACTCTTGTCAAATTGACAGTTGAATGACAATTCAAACTGAAAACGTCAAATTAATCTCCTTTTCTCTGGTGAAAACACTTCAAGATTAATTTTAAATCTACTTACTTAAATCCGGGATTATCTCTTGGTGAAAACGTAGTAAACAAGAGAATTGTTAGGTGTGTTTGGTAACATGAGTTTTTTTTTACAATTTCCTGTCAAAGCCAATACAAAAAAAAAAATATGTGAGTGCCGGGACTCACGGTTAGATATGTGTAAACATCAACGTTTGTCCAAGTGCCTGATTTTTGTTACTGAACGTCATCAAAAGAAACATATTGAATAATTAACACTACATTACTTATCTGTAGGCAGTGCTTAAAAAGTTTAGTGCTGAAAGAACGGCAGCGAAATACCCAGTGGGGGAACCGCTGTAACGAAATTTCTAAGCACTAAAAGGCTGGTGGTGAAGTGTCCAACGAACGGTGAAGGTTCGGTACTGAAAGGTCCTGCTTCGTAGATCACTCTCAACTTTAAGATGACTTCACATTACACATGGTTATTGCCTATGGTAATCACTCTCCAAATTCCAAAGGAACTTAATGGTTTGACTGACAGGGGTCTAATTAAAATATCCAGTTAGAACTGTCAACGAACTTGCAACCCTTATGAAACTCCATCTTTCCATCGAGTAGGACTTACAAAAAGTTTAGTCTTAATTTTATACTGAACGAACCTCAAATGAATGTCACTATGAGATAGCCGGCGAATTATATATCTTGAATTTTTAGAATATTAAGTTGCAGTTGTTGTCAGTGGAAATCACTAAAATCGCAGTTTCAATCGATTGACACCATCAATCGCCTTAGGAATTGGACGCTGTGATTTTTAATGAATGTTAACTTTGTGCAAGTACAAAGGTAGCCGATAACTCTGCAATTTGTTCAACCTCAGCTATTTTGTATATCACAGCCTACAAATTGCAAGAAGAAATTGCATCGCTTAAAAGCAGTATAATGTAAACGTAGAATTTAAGTTCAGATTTGTATCACTGAACGCACCCGATATCCTACCATAACTACAGCCATTGATCTACCATACCTACAGTCAATTGTCAATCCCAACAGCTGACTATTATTATTATGATTTTTGTTTTTATTTTGTTTTCTTTTTAATTACTAGTGTCGCGTCCATTTTGTTCGGGGAATAATTAAAAATTAAAGAAAAAAATATAAAAATATAAGTGTTAAAATGATAAAATCGTCGGTCGCGCTAAAAACAATTTGCTTTCGTCGTTGGCAAAAACAATATAAATGAGTGGTCGCGATTAAGTATAATCTAATTTTCGGTCGCGTTAAAATCAATTTGTTTTGGTCGGGGCAAATCAGGGGCCAAATTACCGCATCAGTGACTGATCGAGTGAGTCCCATCAGTGATCGAATGAACGAGTAAAACCTATGGAGATGATGACTCCATAACGTGAGCGGTAATGCCAAATTCACATAATTCAGTCACGTATTACTCGATAACTGATGCGGTAATTCGGCCCCAGATTTCGTAACGTAACGTGCTACAACGTAAAGTGCACGACGTAACGTTGCACACGAACGTTCACGTTTTTTTTTCACTCTACCGCCAGCATAGATGTTTACACATCAAAAAACAAGTTTGCGAAACTTTCAAGTTGCCAAACAGGTATCTTTTTTACTGTAGTAGATTTTCTTAAGGGATTTTTCGTAAACGACACTTTACTAGATGGAAAATTTTAGCCCGTAGCTAAACTCTTTAATTCATTGAATAGAAATGGAATAAGTGGTTTTTATTAATAGGGCTGATAGCGTCTAACAGAGTCTGACAAGACAAATTTTATGAGTTAACTATTAGAACTCCCAGTTACTCAAACCAACTAAAATCGCCATTGGTGAAATTTCCTTAAATCTTAAAACTTTTTCCATTCCCTTTCATATTCAAATATTTCATCTATTAGAAAACAAACAAAATGGACAAAGCCAAAAAACTGTTTTATCACTTAAACCAAGCTTACATTAACGTCATCCAAGAGTGCAATTAAATAACATGGCATTGAAATAATACAAGACATGGCTGAGCGGTGCAGTGCAATCAATGATGTCTAGCAAAATGCATTAGATAATTATAAAAACCTTTTCATTTAGCAAATGATTCGGTTAAGTTAACACGCCAATAAACCAACAATAATAATAATACTCGAAACTATCGATATTGTAGTCAATAGATTGATGTGAGTAAATAAGTACACTTGTGTTCCGAAGCTAAATTAACACTCAACTGTGTGAGTGTTTATGCGGCCAAGGCATACAGTGAAGCTGTTAAAGTTTTAAACAAACAGAACGAGTGATGAGTTAGGTGTCGATGCGATGTCGAATTATTGGAAATGTTATGTGTAGAAGCTACAGGCTTTGCCTGAAGCCAGAATAGACTTGGAGAATTTAACTAAAAGCATTATTGATGTGAATTTTAAATTTTAAGTGGTTCTAAAGTAAAGGGTGTTTTTTTTTAGAAGTATAGAGCTTTAAGTTGGCAACACTATTTAAAGTGGTGGCCATTTTGACAGCTGTCAAGTGATTTATTTTTAATTTGGTTTGGCATTCCAACATGAATAGACTGACGCCTGAACAACGCTTCCAAATTGTGCCTAAATGGGCCCAAAACAAGATTTCCCAATTTTCATTAGCGAATTTTGTTTAGCGATGAAGCTCACTTTTGGTTGAATGGATACGTCAATAAACAAAACTGCCGTATTTGGAGTGATGATAATCCTCAAGTGTATGTTGAGACACCGTTTCCAATAAATAAATCAGAAAAAAGAATGTCACTCAATACAAAATAAACCACAAATAAATACATATATGCCTCATCTGTGTACTCAATTCATTGTCCGCTCGTAAAGCCTGTGTTTGTTCATCGTCAGCAAACATCTAAGCATCTGGCTGGCCGACACTAATTCATTTGTCTCCAACGTTTGTTTGACTTATGAAATTCGCATACAAAACCTTATGTTGGTACCTAACTTATATAGTACATTTGTTTTGAATCATCACATCAATCAAACTACAAAAAAAAGTGGCATCACAGTTAGTTAGTGAGCGTGTGACCTTGGAAAGTTGAAAGCTTTTCTGATGGTACAATTTCCTGAAAATTCGAACTCAATTCAATTTATCACACAAACCTGTTATTCTTGACAGCATAACTCCCCATTCCTGAATTTGCTGCCCAGCGAAACCTGCTACTTCGGCACCCAAACTGAAGCCAATCACATGAATCTGTGCCCTAGGGAACCCAGTGCCGATGAGGTAGCGCAAGAACCGAGCAATATACCGTCCAGCTATAGGTATGTTATCCACTGAATTTGAGTACCATGGCATTGCTGTTAGTGGACTCCAATCAACCAGGATAACGTTGTAATTTCCGGCCTTGAGAAAAGCTATACACATACACAAGTATAGTGTAGTACATATAGAATGAAAATGGAAGAAACAAATTGAATTAAGTTCCACATCTCTGACGGAGGAGAGAGAGAGATAGAAAGAGCATAAGACAATATGATTATAGTGAAGTTATACCATCCTTAATTTGTTGACTACTTTGCTGTTCATCGCCGGATGATGACTCCGAGAATCCATGCAGGTATATCACCAGCGGATGGGATTTATTTAAATTACTCTGCTGCAGCTGTTGGTCGTTGCTGAGGTATAGTTGATAGGGATTGCTAGGGTTTTTACTATACATTTGTTTTTTTTTTTGGGGATGAAAAAGGACACCATTGTTGATTTATTATACATAGATAAAGTTTATTCGGTCGGTCTCACTTTGTGTAGAGGAAAAACTGGACATCTTGAACTTCTCTGATCGCGCAGCAATTATCGCAAGTGCCACGTGGGGCAGGACTGTAGATGAGTGGAGCCCCAGCTGACAACATGAAAAAAAAATAACAAAAATGACAGATTGGTAAAAATACATATATATATTGTTGTCAAAGTCAATATAATCATAAAATACTTTAAAACTGATTTTGTTGGGGATTTAATTTTTGGGGAAGAGGATTTAGGAATTCACATCTCCGAGGTTTCAGGTAATATAGTATTGGATTTATGGGAAATGTTATAAATTCTTAGGTTTGATACAAATTAGTTAATTCTTTTTTAAATGTTTAATATTTACATAGAATTTTGGTATAACGGTTTTTAACTAATAGTTGAACCATAAAATAAGATTAAGATGGAATTTTCATTAATTTTGATAAAAGAAACCTTTGCTGACTTGAGGGTTTGCTTGTAGAGGGTCATTCATTTTTTGGTTTGGAAAGTAAAGCTAAATAAAACACACAGCGATACCATTTTGTTTAGGCTTTGCCATTAAGTGTGAAAAACAATATCATTCAAATGGCCGCCTCGGGAAGATTCGCAGTATGTGATACCTTTGAGGTAATTTTTAACCACTTCTTCGCAGATTTCGGGCGGTATCTCGGCCATATCTTGAGAAATGTTGGTTTTTATTTACTTAGTTGCCGGGACGAAACGCCAATTTTTATGGACTAAAGGCCGTTCAAAGGTTTTTCGAATCAATAATTCAACAAGTCCAAATATATAGTTTTAAGTCTTCTATACTTGGCTGATTTATTTCAGTAGTAGAATTTGTATTATAAAACCTTCATATGTTGGTTTTAATGCGTTTAGAGTTCAGAGACCTCAAACACGGTCTTTTGCTTAGCCCCGCAGATAAAAATCTAACGGTGTTAAATCGAATGATCTTGGTGGCCAATTGACGTCGCCAAAACGTGTTATTGCGCGACCAGGAAACTTCTCAAGCAATAAGGCCATAATTGGTCGTATTGTGTGCATTGTTGCCCCGTCTTGTTGGAACCACATATCGTCCAAGTCATGATCTTCAAACGCCGGGCCGGCCGGCCGAAAAAAAATCGGTAATCATTCGGTCATATCGCTTTAAATTAATTGTAACCGTCTTCCCATTGTCATCTTCGAAGAAATACGGACCAATGACACCTTTCGACCATAGAGCAGACCAAACAGTCATTTTATCTGGACGCAACGGCATCCCTTCTATCACTTGTGGGTTTTCTGAGCCCCATATGTGGCAGTGCCTCATCGCTGAAGAAAATGTAGTTCGAAAAATCGGTGTTTATTGTCTGTTGTTCCAACACCCAAGAAGCGTATCTACGGCGTTGTGAATGGTCAGCAGGCTTCAATTGTTACGTAATTTGAACTTTATAAGGAGGCAGATGCAAATCCAAATGCAAAATACGCCTTAGTGAGAAGTGAGGTGTACGACACGTTCAATTGCTGCGAACGCCGGTAAATCGATAAATTTGAATCATCAGCAACATTTGCACTTGCAGCAGAATTATTTTCGACTGACCTTGCATTACGATGATGCACAGGCCTTACGAAATCAGTAACGCTTCCACTCTCTTCAAATTTCTTCTCGCAATTTTACCGATTGCTTGCGTAGTCGGTCGATTATGACGACCATAATCATCGTGTGATGCGCGAAAAGTGGCTACGTTTGAATAACCACTTTTGTAGTTAGTTTTAATAATTTTAACGCGTTTTTCGACTGCTAAGCGATCCATTATCGTAAATGGCAAATATTCAACTAATGTGGCTTTCGTTTCGACCAATTCAGATTTGGGTGTAAGATCTCAAATTTTGCTGGCAAAACGAACACAAAACGTGATTTTATTTTGTTTTATGATTGTATGAGTGCCTATTTTAAAACGACACTGGGTAAAAGTCACTTTTCTTTGATGTGTGTGCAAGTGCGTGTGAAAATCTGTGTAAATCTTGCTAAAAATCGAGATCTGCAAAATCTTGTCACAAATCAAAAAAATCAAAGAAAAATCGATTTTTTTGGTCGAAACGAAAACCACATAATATTATGACACTTCAAATGACAGCTGAGTTTGACAGGTGTCAAATGCCAGCGCTGCCAACCATGAAATGAATGAACCTGTACAATATATCACTTAATACTTTTTTTTAAGACAGATACGCATTCCTTAATTCCCAAAATTGAGTTTGAAAATTTATTTTTTTCAAAAACTATTCATTAAAATAATTTCATTTAGAATAATGGCCTTCTGGCTTAAAGAAATAGACATTTTAAGTGTTTCCATTGTTTTTATGATTTTTTTTCTTGCTTTACAAAGCAAACAGAATACAAAAAAAAATCAAACAAACAAATATCTTTTCAGTACTTTTGACTCAAGAGCAAGTTCGTGTAATCCAGTTGTACTCATTTTTTCTCTTCTAAATCGATTTTTTAGAAAATTGTTCCTGAACATGATACACACGATATCATTTAAATTAAGAAAATTAAATTCCTCTCAAGTTTCGGGTTTTTAAACTAACTTTTTTGTTTATTCAAAGAACTATTTTTAATAATTTTATTTGTCAAATGATACAAAGCTGAATTTTTAAATTGAATTGCCCATTTCTGGGCCAGAATGTACACGAACGAGTTTGATTTCAAATGAAAGGTGACGTGAAGCCCAATACATGAGTAAAATATTTTCAAAATCTTTCATGGGAAAGTCGAGATATTCGGGCTTGAAGTTGCCGATTGCAAAATAAGGATTTCTGTTTTCTTTCAAATATCTGTCCATAACGGGCGACATAATTGACGTAGGAAAATGATATTGATATCAAATGATGGTGTTTTTCTGTCTTTAAATTAAAACTAAAGTTATTTTGATATGTTTAACAAATTTTGAGATATTGAGTTTTGATTTCTAGAAAAGCCACTTTTTTTGTGCTGTCTTTGCCACACCGATATTTCAAAAAATTCAATAATAACAAATAAAGGGTCCGCCATCTAACGTTTTTTTTTTCAACTAGTGCTTATTTCGTGAATGGTAACACTTAGCTCATGTCTGATTCGACAGATAATTAGTTTTATCCTTCCGCTGAACGAATATGGTTGTGTATACGCTTCGCTAAGTGGGCCTGCGATCGACTTAGAGAAGATGCCGATTTTGCCAAAAAAAATCATCTTTTCAGATGAAGCTCATTTTGATCTTGGCGGGTAGTAAACAAGCAAAATTGTCGCATTTGGGGCACAGAAAACCCGCACGCATACATTGAAAAGCCGATACACCCGAAACGAGTCACTGTTTGGTGCGGATTTTGGTCCAGAGGCATAATTGGGCCATTTTTCGAAAATGAGCAAGGAGTGGCCGTTACAGTCAATGGCGATCGTTATCGGGCCCTATTGAACGAATTTTTGTTCACAAAAATTGAAGAGAAGGATATTGGCAACATTTGTTTTCAACAAGACCACGCTACGTGCCACACAGCCGAAGCTACACTCGATGTTTTGCGCCATTTTCAAAAAAAAAAAGTTATTTGGCGGACCCTTTACTTTTTTAGCTTTATTTTTTTTTAACTTGATATCAACATCATTTTTCTTAGTCAATTATTTCGCCCGTTATGGACAATTATTTGGAACAAAATCTGAAATCCTTATTTTGCAATTGGCAGCTTCAAGCCCGAATAACTCGACTTACCCTATAGAACGATTTTGAAAATATTTTACTTATGTATCGGGCATCACGTCACCTTTCATTTGATACCACACTCGTTCGTGTACACTTTGGCCAAAGCTCCATAGTAAAATGGGAATTCCCTTTCCCAACGCAAATCTAAAAAAGTTAAGTATAAATTTAGTTAAGAAAAAAATTGTAAAATTTTTTGGTAGATTTCTTTGGAATTTAATACAAAAAACCCCAGTGTTAAACAAAACGAGAAATTTATTGTATTTATATCTCTGTGATTCAGAGAAATGTAAATTAATTCTTAAAATGAATATAGAATAATAAATAACATCAATCAACATAATAATTGGCAGAATTGCCAATTAAAAATAAAAACTTATAATTCAAATAGAATTTATTTTTTAGAAATTACACAAAAACTATTAGTTATTCAACACTCTTCTTCTCTTACTAGGTATATGAGTTCTATTGGCATAATAAGAATATGTATATTTAACGTTCCTTAATATTAATATATGCACACATACACAACACTCATGCATTTAATAGCTTTATAGACATCTGGGAGAGTGGTATGTCACGTTTTTAAAGGTGTTTACGAAAATGAATGATTAGTTTAATTTTTCAATAGATTTGTATGAATCATTTGTTTTCAATTCCAAAAACAAATTCTAATCCTTATCATTTTCAGTTGAAAAACAAATGAATAGCAATTGGTTATTAAGAATAACCATAAACCAAACAAATTATACGAATTAAGATTATAAAAATTTGCAACAGGCTGAGCTTGGGTTCTGATTGTTCCTCAGTGTCTAAGTCAACCGACAGAAATTAGCGTACTGCCGTTGTTGGTTTTGAAAGTTATTATTAGACGCTTGGAAAAATGGAGATTTTATGTCAAGTTTACTTAAGACCCTGGAAGGTTTTCAGAAGGGAAAATTGAATACTCGTGAGGCCTTTACTAGTGCAAACTTTTTGGGCAAATTTAGCTATCTTCCCACAAATGCCCTGTTTACAACAAAAACCATAAACTTCTAATGGAAAATTAAGTATGAACTTATTCCGATGCAATGGTGTAACTTTGTATTGTGTATTAGCTAAGTAGTTAGAGGAGGTAAGTGGTAGGACGTAGGATAAAATTCAAAATGAAACAACTTTTTGAATACAACCAAACTACGAGTAACACGACATTTGAATTGAAATTGTTATAAATTAATTTTAAACATACAATTTAATGGCTTTTTAAATATCTGAGGATGTAAGTCACGTTTAGATAAAGATGTTTTCGAAAAAGTAATAAATTGAAAAATTTTACGATTTAATTTATTGGACATTTATTGTCGAGGGATCGGGTATGGAAAATTTGTATGCTTGTTTATTAGGTCTTTAGTAAAGTGAGCAAATCAAATATTCTTAAAGAGAGTTGGAAAAAATCAACCATAAAAAAAATCCTATTAATTCTACAAAATCTTCCACATACACTTATTAAGATTCTTAAAATCAAAGCGTTCGTGCGTAGGTATAGGTGTAGGTAGGGACTTTATAAACATTTGTTATTTTCGATTGAAAATGATTAAGACACGATTATTTTTAACTCTGGTGATTGATGAAATCATGATTGTATGAAGAAAAGTTAGATTTTTTCATGGAACGAAATATAGCAAGACTCATTTCTTCATTTCTGCGAAAGAGGGCTATTAAAAAAGCTTTAGTCCAGGTTTGTGGTACGTCAGTGTTGAGTCATTACATTGGCAAAACCTGCCATTTTTACAAACGTGAATTGTTCTGTATCACCAAAACTATGGGTTAAACAGGAATGTTTTAGAAAATAAAATGATCTATTATTAGCTACAAAAGTAGAGCAACAGGGACAGCAAACGAAGCCATATTTCTTGGTGGTCTTTTGACATTTCTCTTTGTTAAGGTTTCCCATTTCACGATGAAAAGATATGCGAGCCAACAAAGAGTCGAAATTATTAAAATTTACTACCGAAATTCGGAGTCAGTGGCCTCAACGTTAAGAGCGCTACGTCCAATTTATGGTCGTCATAATCGTCCTAGCAGATCAACAATTGAGCGTCAAGTGGAAAAATTTCAATCCACAGGCAGAGTACAAAATGTTCCCGTGCCAGTGAGACAAAGAATTGCCCGTAGTGTCGAGAATATTGCTGCCGCTGAGGCTTCAGTTGCAGAAAGCCCAAATGTGTCTCTCACACGTCGTTCTCAAGCGTTGGGCATCTCTGTGACGTCGTTGTCGCGAATTTTGCGAAAAGATCTTGGCCTACTTCCTTACGAGATTTAATTGACGCAAGAACTGAAGCCGCTTGACTACCAGAAGCGTCGTATGTTCGTGAATTTGGCTGAGCAACAACTTGAAAATGATTCGGATTTTCATCGAAAAATCATCTTCAGCGATGAGGCTCATTTCTGGCTGAATGGCTTCGTCAATAAACAAAATATGCACTATTGGTCAGGCAGCAATCCACACGTACTCCATGAGTCATCATTGCATCCCGAAAAAATTACGGTTTGGTGTGGTTTATGGGCTGGCGGCGGTGGCGTCATTGGGCCGTACTTCTTCCGTGATGATAAAGACCGGCACGTTACTGTGAATGGGGATCGCTACCGTTCAATGATAACCGAATATTTTTGGCCCCAATTGGATGATATGGACTTGGAGGACATGTGGTTCCAACAGGACGGCGCCACAATCAATTTATTGGAAACCATGTTTAGAGAACGTGTTATCTCACGAAATGGTTCAGTCGCTTGGCCGCCTCGGTCGTGCGATTTGACGCCGTTAGACTATTTCCTGTGGGGCTACGTCAAGTCTATGGTCTATGCCAACAAGCCAGCGACGATTGATGAACTACGTACGAATATCGAACGTGAAATTGCAGCAGTAACGGCCGATTAATGCTTGAAAACCGTCGAAAATTGGGTTCAGCGTCTGGACTTCTGCAAGCGTGCCTGTGGTGGCCATGCAAAAGAAATCGAGTCATGCATAATGGCATCGAACGTACTTTCACAGGAATACAGAAGTTCATTGATATCCAAAACTGTTTTTGTTTTATTTAAAAAAAACTTTTGTAGCGTTCTTATTGAAAAACCCGATACATACTTTTTCGGGTACAGTTGTTTAGGTAACGTTCCCTTTTTTTCTCATTTGTCTCGTTTTCTTAGAACCTTATAATGCAAATGTGACAATCATAAAGTTAGCAGAATATAAAATTTCCAATATTTTGATATATTTTTGTAAGTGATACGATATCGCAGTTCAATTTTGAAGCTCTACAATCTATACCACGCAATTGGGTAAAAATTTTGAACAAATCTGCGTCGATGCCAATTGAAAATTAATGATCCCTTGATAGTTTTTGACTGTAAAATTGTACGAATCCTTCAATCAAATCAAAAGTTTCCCGCTATACTTTCAAAAGCTTATCCACACGCCTCAGTATGAGAACTCTCATAAGAAAATATTTGTTTGTTTTCGTCGCTCTGCTTAACTCTCGCATCACCGCTCTGCTCGCAGTTCGAGTATTTGTTCGCGAAAAGCTGTTATTCTCATTGTTATTTGTATTCAAATACAGATTTCGATAAAATTTCATATGATTTTGGATTTAGTCCAGCGCTTAGCTCCAAAATCATCAAGGTTTCATTAATTTTCCAAAAACATCCATATCAATACAATCGTTTAAGTAGTTGTGGTAAAACATCGATAGTATTGATAGTTTTTTAACAGTAATAGTTTGCCGATAGTTTAAAACTATCGATACTTTTCGAAAAATATGGTTTTGTATTATTTTCTTTACAAAAATGCACCTCTGTCATTTTCTTCTCATTCGCCTTTGATAATTTTTGATAACATCCCTTAGAGATGCTTAAACTTTGGTGAAAATAAATATTTTACTATTTTTTTTTCTGAAAAACTAATTTAAAGAATTATAATTACCAAAAAACGCAACTGTCTATCAAATACTACATTATTATATTCTCGTTGTCTTAATATTCAGCTATTTGAGTAAAATCGAACTTCTTTAAACTTTAAAAAAAAAAAATACAACCACATGGCATTTTTGTTTTTTTGTATTTTTTTCCTTGAGATTGCAAGGTTATCCATTTTTAAATGGACACCCTGTATACAATCAGTTTTATGCATGCTTTACGCATTTATTATTGCAACTCAAAACCAAGATGTATCGTCTATCTATCATCTAAAATGTGCGATTGAATAAATAAAATCAGTTACAAGTAGACGCTTCTTTCGTATAAAATCTTCCCTTTTTTTGTTTATATTAATAAAAAACAACTATCGATAGTATCGATGTTATTGATAGTATCGATGTTATCGATAGCTTTTCAAAAAACATCGATACCTACTATCGATAGTGAAATATTTAGATGTTAAGCTTCGGATTTGTATAAAATTGTAACTCAATTACCCGCAGCCGATGAGCCGACTTGCCAGAGCTCTAACATTGGACTGCGATATTGCATTATTTACAAAAAAATAGCAAAATGTTTGAAACTGCATGTACTAAAATTCTTGGGGTGCTAATAATTTACTTAAGAAATCGAAAAAAGTTTACAAAATTAAAAAAAGATGAAAATTAAAACGAGATCACCAGAATGAAAAGCCAATTTATTCGGCCTTAAGGCAACTGTCAACAGTCCAAGTAAGTAGTGTTTTTTCTTAACTAGGTATAATTTGTTTCACTGGTATGTATATACAATTTGTATTATAAGAACTTTCTAAAAACTTACTTAATTACTTCAGGTGGTGCTAGCCACACTGTAGGATGAAATGGACCAACCAATAAGCTTCTTCCAGCCAGTTGGCAGGGTTTTAAAAGAATACAATCTTTTGTGAATGTAATCTTTAAAAATCATTCATTGAGTTCAATTAAGAGATTGCATTCATTGGCTTCACATTGAGACATCAACTTTAAATTATGGAATTAATATTGCAATCATTTTTTCCCCATTCAATTCACACCAATCAATTGAATGCAATCTTTGTGGAATTAAGGCATTCCGTGTTTCTTTTGCATTCTTCTACATTCCTTGCGTTCTCTTGGATATGGTTATATGGCTTGGAATACTAGGCGTAGGTAAGATGTTGTCATGTGACTGAGGAAAAAGTTTAAAGAGGCCCGAGTTCGTAAATTTTATGGAGGCAAAAAGAATGGAAAAGGATTGCATTCAATTTATTGCTGTTAGAAAAATCGGGGGAATAAATGATTGAAATCGTTTCGATTTCAAATGAATGGTGATTGCATAATTTCAAGTAGAAGTGAAGTCAATGAATGCACTTATTTTTTTGATGTCATTAAAGATTGCATTCACAAAAGATTACATTCTTTTACAACCCTGCCAGAGCTAGCTGTCTCGAATTTCTCACGCCAAGTTGTTTAAAGTTCTGTTCTACTTGTGTGCGCTACCTGAGTCTGCTGCTCCCCATCCTTCCGGAGTGGATTCAAAGACTTTTTGTTTGGATTATAAAAAAAAAAAACCTAGACACTTTTGGGCACTGGGATATTTGCAGAAAAAAAGTATGGCATCTAAGAGTTCAGCAATTGATCTAAAAAGGTTAACCAGTTTCAAAATTTGAATACTGGCTGACCGATTTCTGAAATCAGTTGACATTTCTTGACCAATTACTGACCTTTTATAAAGTATACTTTTTCGAATATCCAACATTTGGGATCCTAACATCCCGAAGCCAAGATTGTGTTCTCTTGAAAGCACGTCCATGGTATTCTCTTACACCTAGCCAATAAATGAAAATACACTGAGGGAAAAACTGCATTCTAGAATTCAATACGATCGTATTTGATTTAAAGTTGAGCCAAATACAGTGAAGTATATTCAATTTCAAGTTGAAACAATTTTGATTCAAATAGAAAACGTAGTTTTTAAAATGTCAACCTAGTTTCAAAGTGATACGTATTTGTTTTTACAATGAGATCCACATTTAAAGTGCGCTCAACTTTGTTTCAAAGTGAAACGCTTTTATTTTTCATTGAAAGCCACATTTAAGTGCGCTCAACTTAATTTCAAAAGTGAACCGTATTCATTTAACAATGCAGTCCACTTTTGAATATTCAAAGTGTCCTCAACGAAGTTTCAAAGTGTTGCATTGTAAAGTCAACTTAGATGTTTTTTTTTTTTAACTTTAAAAATTCTTTTTTGTAATTTATTTTTCAGGTTAATATAAAGAATTTTAAGAGCGCGTTGTAATTTTTCGAAGTGCCTTCAACACATTTGTGAACAAATACAACGCGCACTAAAAATTCACTTACATCACATCGAAAAACAATAATTACTCTTCCTAATGAAATTATTTGTTTCATAAGTTATTATCTACCACAAAACGATTCACTAACAATAAGTCTTTACAAGTGAATAATACCCAGCACACATATTATGAAATACGTTGACCATTTTATTATACATATTAATACTTGTGGATAATTTTTGTCTCACACAAACTAAAAACAAGCTGTAGCCATTTTGAATCAGTATCTGATTGAAGCTAAAATAGTGTTTTTAAAGATGTTTATAGTTGAATCGAAGTTGAAAGAAGTTGTTTTAAAGATACATGCATTTGATTTAACGGTGATTATACTCAAATCAAGAGAAAAACGTATTTAGATCAAAATTGTGTAGACACTTTGAACTGAAGTCATACAACTTTGATTCACACATTTTCGGCGTTGGCGCCAAATCGTTCCGAAACATTTTTGAATCGAAGTGCTACACTTAGATTTTACGTTGGTTTTTCCCTCAGTGTATGTATAGTCTACGATTTTTCCTCGATTTATATATAGGTACTCATAACCTTGAAGTTGTAGGAGATTCAAAAAGGGACGTGACATTGGTTGAATTTGAATTTTTTTTTTTTATAAAATTTTCTTTATAGATTACTTTTTTAAACAAATTCTTTTATCTTCGAAAAATTTTGCACACAGCTTAAGAAAATAGCTAAAGTCTACGCAAACCGGCTTTTTTCGGGCATTTTTATAAGCACCCCTATGTATCGAGTTAACAGTCAATTATTAAAAAAAGTTAAAAAGAACGGAACCCAATTTGTTTCAAGAAATTGATTGATATCTATATTTATATTTTTTTCTAGAATAAGGGTAATTTAAATATAGTCTAAACTATTCTAATCTAGCATACAATATTTCCTTGAATTAAAATTAACACAACTTTTCTTGTTCTGGCATTGACATTGCTCACAATATACAGATACACGGTAAAAAAAAAAAACCAAGGTCATAAAGTATTCATCTACATTATCGTATGAAAAAAGCACAATTAATTAAAAGTTGACACTATTAATGAATTTATTATTATAAAACCTCATTGTTGGACGGAGACACGGACCCATCATTTTCATTTAAATTAATCTAAAGAAAAAATGTTTGGAATTTTTAAACGTCGTCGTCGCACTCCTAAAAATAATTATTCTAAACGTTTACTTTCCAAAGCTTTGATAATAATTGATATGAGAGAGTTAAACGGAAAGTGTCATTGCATTCGCTTAATTGTCAACCGCACCTCCCCCCCCACCCCCTCCAGGCTATTACTCACACACCCTCTCTATTAAGAAAAAGGCTTGTCTCACATTATAGTTACAAATTTTATAATGGCTTGGAAAATGTTGTGTGTGTGTGTGTGTATGTGTGTGTGGGTTATTGTGTTGTGCTGATGTGGTATAATTACAGTTCTTGAGACTGAGTAAATGAATGCGTATCAAATTTTCTCTAACAGTGTACTATTTGGTTAAGAGGACTGCGGCTATGAATAAAGGAGGAAATATTTGGTAAATAATAATACAATTTTATTTCAGATGGATGTGGTCGATAATACGTAAAATTTGATAAGAAATAGTACAAAAATATTTATGTCTGGATTCGACGTTTAATTTAATATCAATAAAACAGACTCTTTCCTGAACTATCTGAAGGGTGTTTTTTTAAGAGGTATATAACTTTGAAATGAAATGAAACAAAGATGATTTTTTTAAATTGACATGAAATTTACTTTATTCCAAAGATAGTCTTCTGGTCGCCACGGCTGGCTCGGACGTTGTCCAATGTGGAGGTCCAATTTTCGATGAGTTTTTTCCAACATTTGTGGCCGTATATCGGCAATAACGCGGCGAATGTTATCCTCCAAGTGGTCAATCGTTTTGGGCTTATCGGCGTAGACTAGCGGCGTCACATATCCCCACAGAAAATAGTCAAGCGGCGTTAAATCGCACGACCTTGGAGGCCGATTCACGGGTCCGGAATGTGAAACTATGCGGTTAACAAATGTTTCCTTCAATAAATCAATTGTGGCACGAGCTGTGTGACGTGTTGCGCGTTCTTGTTGAAACCACAGCTCCTACACATCATGGTTGTTCAATGAACGATGAACGATAAAGTCAGTAATCATGGCTCTATAGCGGTCACCATTGACTGTAACGTCCTGGTTAGCATCGTTTTTAAAGAAGTACGGATCAACCAAACCATAAAGCACACCAAACAGTCAGTTTTTGTGGATGTAACGGTGTCTCAACATACACTTGAGGATTATCATCACTCCAAATACGGCAGTTTTTGTTTATTGACGGATCCATTCAACCAAAAGTGAGCTTCATCGCTAAACAAAATTCGCTTATGAAAATTATGGGATCAACGGCAATCTTGTTTTGGGCCCATTTGGGCACAATTTGGAAGCATTGTTCAGGTATCAGTCTATTTATGTTGAAATGCCAAATCAAACTCAAAATAAATCACTTGACAGCTGACAAAATGGCTGCCAGTTAAAAAAGTGTTGCCAACTTAAAGTTCTATACCTTTAAAAAAAACACCCTTTATTTAAGACTGGCGTACATAATTGTTTTTTTTTTTTTTAAAATGGTTGCAAAAATGTATACAAAATTAATTATTTTTAAAACCACTACTAAGATTTTTAAAATTGTTTTTCTCATAAATTAAGATTTATTAAAGAAATCAAATGGTGTACATTGTACCTACATCCTCCCGTTGCTGTCAGGAGTTGTTTTCGTCAATTTTAATTTATGTATTTCGATTGATTTTTGATTCTGATGGGTAAGTGAAACACAACAAATTTGTTTCTCAACTAATGGCCCTAAGACTCTATTTTAAAACAATTTTTTTCCTTTACAAATTTTGATGAAATTTAACTTTTCAATTGAAATTTTTAATAAAATTCTTCAAAAAAAAAAAAAAAATAATTCAACGATTCCGGGATCTTAGGTCCTGATTTATGGAGTTAAAAAAAAAAACAGGAGCATATAAATAAGTGTCTAATGGCCTTGAAAAAACTTTAAAAATTCATACAAAATTTTATATGGCTTACCGAAAATTGAATTAAGTTAACCTTTAGTGACAATTTGTTGACCTTTTTTATTTGTTTACTTGATTTTTTCTAAATTCCACAAATGATGTGCTTAGATCCCGGAGTTTCTAATAGAATTAATTCTATAATAAAAATTAATAAAAACTTACAAAACAGGTTAAAAGGCTAAGCTAAACTTACAAATAACCACAACTTAATGATATCATTCTTTAACAAAGTAGTTAAAAAAAATAAATGTAGAAAGAATATTTTCGGGACTTTATAGAATTATTAAAAACATATATCCGGCTCAGTTTTAATTGACTTATTAAAAATTAATAATTCTCACCAAAGAAAAATGTAAAGATTCGACATAATGTCGACGTTGAAGGAAGTGTCATTGCAATAATATATATTGATGAAGATGGATGTTCTGTCTTTTATCTGCCACCGACCGGATACAATTTAGCAATTATTTTTCTTCACAAATCTACACATAGAAGTTTGAAAACGCAATTCTAAATCACTTATCAGATCACCATGAACTTTGTTCTTAAGCAATATTTGTTAATAATAATTTGTTTTGTAGGTCTATTTGTATTTTATTGCAATATTTATTTAGCACTCAGTTATTGTCTACCGTTATATTTCAAACACGCGCGCCGCTGCGTCTCATCGGTTATGCACAGAGTAATATTATTATCATGCAGAAATCACTAATAAACAAATCTATTTCATATTCTCTTTTATACTTATAGATACAACAATAACTGTTTTGTGTATAAACAAAACAAATAATCGTAGTGGGTAATTCAACTTGAACTATACTCGAGGCTGGAGGAAGTTTTTTTTTTTTATTTTTTTATTGAAAACTTGCTACTGCAACCGGTAAAAATCATCAACCCGCATAGAGAACATAAATAATATGCAACAATTGGCAGCAAGTAACAGTATATCCGTTCGATTGCTGGATAAAACAAAAGAAATAATAGATACAAAGATACACGGACCGATAGAAATATCGATATACTGTCGTGTTATCGAAACCTCTCTGACCAACCGATGAGTGAACTAAACGCTACCGTCGACTGACTTAACTCAATTCAAGCCCTCGTCTAGCAGTGCCGGGCTTTAAGTAAAGTATCTTGGCAGAAGCTTGCGACGAATTGATCTACACAGCCATCAGCGCTATAGACGAAAACAAAACACAGTTGTAGACATAGCCGAAGCCGAATCGTTTTGCCAGACATTGACTAAGGTCAGTGGGGATTGTGTATCTTTTTTTGTGAGTGGCGGTAGATACCTACTTATTCGGAAATTAATTCAAAAAATTTGAATTCACATTTGTGATGAACGTGTGCCATAGTCGGTCATCATGTTCAATATAGAAAATCAGCCAAAGTAACCCCCCCGGCAAGTTAAAAGTGTTTATCGATTGAGAGAGAGAAGAAAAAAAAAAGTATCTAGCTACTTTTTTTTTAGATTTCCGCGATTGTTCTGATGAATACTAAACTCGCGTACCTAGAGGGAGTATAGGTAGATGTACACATAAAATTGTCCAGCTTTTAAGTTATAGATGCGGAAGTTAAGTTTAAGAGCTGGGAATATTTATGTATGTAGAATGAATATTTTTGACCAAAAATGTTCTGAAGCAGAAGTAGATAAGGCAGGAGCTTTTTTTTTGTTAACAAGAGACAACAAAGCCGGTGGCATTTTATTTTTTAAGATTTGTAATTTGTATTCTAGAGTGTGTTTTTTTGAAATATTTTAATTGGTCATGTTTCAAGCATAAGAATATAACTGAAGCGCGTACAATTTATGCTAATTAGAAAAATAAGTTGCTATTGTTTTATTGGTTAAGTGTTTTTTTTTTTTTTTTTAATGAAATTGGGTGTCTTTATTTGTTTTATATTTAACACTAGGAAGCTCCTAAACTGGTCTGCACTGATATGGTTAAATATTGTTAGGTGCTCGCATATGCTGCTAGAATTCTGATAGTTGGTTATAAGTTGATCCAAATTAAAACATTTCGATATTCTTTTTTGGCGAATAAAAGAAGCAAGTCATGAATAATTTAATGCGAGTTTTCTATTGTTTATAAACGAGAATTTAGAAATAATATGACGCATTAATTTATGTGTTGTTTGTTCAATACTTCAATTGTGTTCGTAAATAAAATAATAAATTCTGTTCTATAGAAATTCTGAGTCAAAAAAATTCTATTTAACTGGACAGTACAATTTTTGCAATATAGAAACCGGGAGCACTAATCAAAATCTCGATTAACGAAATTTCACAAATTCATAATCCAGCTTTTCATAATCTCCTAATTACAAAATCGAAACTAATGCTGCGATAATTGAGTTGTCGGAAAAAGTAGATTTTCTTCATACGGTCCATCGCGTCGGTCTGTGCGTCCACTGTAATTTGAGCCTTAACGGATTGCTTCAAATCTAGTGCAAATAATTTTTTTGTGATTTCCTACTGGGAAAAATCGAATTTTTGTTATAGCTAGCTCCCATAAAACGTTTTTTGTTTTTTTTTTTTTTAAATAAATTATCTCGAAAATGGTTCTTATAATTTTTATTAAATTTCATTTCTGTTACAAACAAAGTGATTGTAAGAAAACTGTGTTACACTTTTTTGCCAAAAAATTCACATATAACGGAAATTGGCATTAAACATTTTTTTTTTGATAAAAATGGTCATATTTTTGAGATATTCGCGTATATCTTTTGGATGGTTGTCCCGATTTTGTTAAAATTTTGCAATCTGGTGTTTCTCAATAATTCAAAAAATTCGAAAAAATACAATTTTTTAAACAATAAAAGATTACATAACTTTTTAACCAGAAGAGCAAGTTTTGTAAAATCCTGTCGAGACCTAATACATATGCATATAAAATAAAATAATAAAATAATAATAACGATTTTCAAACGTTGTTCAGGAGTTAATCTATTAGTTATGAAATGGCAAACCGAATTGAGCATAAATCAAGTAACAGCTGTCAAAAAGACAAACTCCGAAAAAACAATTGCCAGATTGAAAACCACACGTCTAAGAAAACACCCTTTAGATCTTATGTCAGGTTAAAATTTAGAAAGCTTTAGTCCCAAGTCTCCCCATTTTATTATATCACGATTTGTTTATCAGTAATCATATTATAGGTGTCATTAAGTAAAGTGAAGTTGGTAGCAGTTGACGCAATTGATGAATGACAGATGCTGGATACGTTCAGAAATATATCTCCAATGGTGGAAACACAAGAAGCACAGATTTTTCGCAGAGAAGTGTAATGCAGCATAATTTTAAATTGACCCCCCTCAATATTCCAACCTCCCCTGTGGGGTGTGAGCCCCACGTTGAGAATCACTGCCCTTGACTGTCCAATACAATTTTTCGATCCTCATATACATATATATTACTCATACTCAACAACCGTCAGGCAGCATTTGCGCTATTTTTAATTTTTATTGCTCTAAATTAATTGAACCTTTTCTTTAATAAAGCTCTTAAAACGAAGGATATAATATTAATAAGAAGTGGATGTCCTTCATACTTTACATTGTTCTGAATACGTATCTCCTTATCGAGCTCATCAGCACATATGGGAAACCCCAAACTAAAATTGAGTAATTTTACATGTATCGCTTAATGAAATGAATAATTTAAGCTTCCCCCATGTCAACAATCCAGATGAAGAAAAGATTACCCTATCCATACATACTTTAAATTATTAAAGACTGATGGAAATATTATCGAATATTAAAGTGATACTTAATTTAATTAAGCGAGAACATAATTCAATTAAGTTCAAACTCATTCAAATATAAGAAGAGTTAATCAGATTATGTTATAATGGGTGATTTTTTAAGAGGTTTAGAACTTTTTTTAAAAAAAAAAACACAAAAAATTCGAAAAAATGAATGAAATATTTATTTGAATCGATAGTTTGAACCTTGCAATTTAATGTTTAAAGATAATTTCATGCAAATGTTGACCGCGGCTGCGTCTCAGGTAGCCCATCCGCTGAGTCCAATTTTGGCATACTCTTTCACACATATCGGCCGGTATCTCACGAATGAATGCATGGATGTTGGCTTCCAGTGCGTCAATCGAAGCGGGCTTGTCCCTATAGACATTAGCCTTGACATACCCCCACAAAAAATAATCTAATGGTGTCAAATCGCACGATCTAGGCGGCCAATTGACCGGCCCGAAACGTGAAATTAACTGTTCACCAAACTCGCCTCGCAATTGCGCCATTGTTTCGCGTGCTGTGTGGCATGTGGCACCGTCTTGTTGAAACCACATATCATGCAAGTCAAGAACTTCCATTTCGGGCAAAAAAAAGTTTGTTATCATCGCTCGGTAGCGATTCGCATCATCTTTGAAGAAATATGGCCCAATAATGCCGCCGGCCCATAAACCGCACCAAACAGTGGCTTTTTCGGGATGCATTGGTAGCTGTTGCAATGCTTCTGGCTGATCTTCACTCCAAATGCGGCAATTTTGCTTATTTACGTACCCATTCAACCAAAAATGAGCCTCATCGCTGAACACAAGCAGCGCGCGATGAACATTTCGAACCGAGCACGAATTTTGATAGTAAAATTCAATAATTTGCAAGCGTTGTTCATTTGTAAGACGATCCATGGTTAAATTGCAAGCCAAACTGAAGCTGTTTGACAGTGACACAAGGTACTAAACACACGTCAGCTGTCAAAACCAGTGTTGCCAAAACCAAACCAGCCAAAAAATCACCCGTATTGATATGAAATTACCCTAAAAATACCTAAGTGTCTAAATATAAATCTAAAAATATACAGATACACACATACAAAATACAATTCATATACCTACTTATGGTTTTTCTATTGGACTTAAGTGAGTCTAGTCCAAATAATAACATAAACAAAACATTGCCCTCAAACTATGTATATCAACTAATAATTCGGCGGGTGACAAATTAAAAAAAAAATCCTTGATCTTGGCTCTTGGCGCTTTTCAATTATTGTACATTTATGTAGGTACATACCTACATCAGGAAGTATAAAAAAATACGCTTGATTTTCACGCCATAATAACCACTTAAACAAACCGTTTACAACTCAATTGAATTTATACGATGCCAATTAAATTTTTTTTTTTTTAATTTAAAACTCCTAGGTAGGTAGGTAAAATGGCGGTTCTGAGAACACCTGTTCCCGTAGAACCCAATTAGCGCTGTTGTGCGCCGTTTTGATACCATAACTCGTTTGACCTGATTTGTTTCTTGATATAGGGGTTGTTTTTTTTTTTTTCTTTTATTAAACTAGACAAAATTACTTGGGGGACTAGGTTATTGTTTTATCACGCAGCCCTACAAGAGCACCAAGCTCACGACTGTGTGCTAGGTGGTTCCGGTGGGGTTGCGATCCAACCATATAGCCCTTCACCAGATCCACTCGTGGCTTTGCCTATACTAAGCAAGGTAATACCTACTAGGTATATATCAGTGCTTTAAGGTTTGCACCAGTTATAGAGGTGGTGATTGTCCGAAAAGTTAAAGCCGAGTTTGTTGATTGATATAGGGACTAGGTTTTGGTCTGTACTCTTGACCTCAGGGGAATGTTAAGCTCACACTGTGTGCTAGGTAGTTGGATTGAGAGCCGTCCGTATAACCTATCACTAGATTTACTTGTGGTTGGGCTTTTTCAAAGTCAAGGTAAACCTGGTTAGGTTTTGGCAGACTTTTAAGTCCTTCCCCAGTTATGTATTAAGAGGTAGTGCGGGGAGTTAGTGACGATATTTGTATATGATTTTTGTATTTATTTTGTTTACCTAACTTATTAGCCCAGCAATGGTCCATCGGGCCCGAACCGGAGTCGATAGCGATACAGTCCACGACTACCGATTCACCGAATCCCGTTAGACCATCGCCAGTCCTCCCACTTCCAATGCAAGTGCTGTGGTGAAGTTATTGTTTGATCTATTAGATCCATCTGGTGCTATTTAGAAAAGAGATAAAGTCATTTATCCTTTTGTTCGACAGCACGGTTAGGTTATCAAGAAAAGGGCTTCCAAATGCCAGGAAGCGAGATCTGGCCAGGGCTGGGCAGTCACAGAGAAAATGTTCGATGGTTTCTCTCTCTAGGGGATTCTTGCAGCTTCGGCAGAAACTATTAAAAGGTATCCGTAGCTTAGCCGCGTGTTCTCCTATTGGCCAATGGCCAGTGATGACTGCAACGATCCTGGCCGTATCTGTTCTATTTCGCTTTATTAATTCAATTGATCTGCTTTTGTCATAGGTAGGCCATATCTTCCTGGATATCTTACAGTTTGACAGACCTTGCCACCTTTTTATTGATTCAGATAGGAAATGGTCATATATTTTGCCCTTCACGAATCCCAGTGGAAGGTCGACTTCTTCTGCCTGAGAGATGGGAAGGGCTGATCCCTGCCTGGCAAGCTCATCTGCGTGCTCATTGCCTTGGATGTCACTATGGCCTGGGACCCATATGAGTGAGATTTTAGTGCTTTCGCCAAAGCCTGCGAGCTCACCTCTGCATTGATTTACCAACTTTGAGGTTACCAGGCAGCTATCAATTGCTTTGATTGCAGCCTGGCTGTCTATACAGATGGCCACATTGTGGATATTTTGGTTAGAAATTATTTTTTGTTTGAGTACCCTGCAGGCTTCTTTAATAGCTAGTACCTCGGCCTGAAATACGCTGGAGGTGTTAGGTAGGCGATAAGAGTTATTTATTTTCAATGCCTCCGAGAAAACACCCGCCCCAACTCCAACATTCATCTTTGAACCGTCGGTGAAGATTGTGGTGTCATACTCACTTATCACCGAATCATTATTCCACTCGTCTCTGGTAGGAATAAGCACATTGATGCTTTTTCCGAAGTTGAGAGAAGGGGTTTGATAGTCAGTATGGACTGAACGCAGGTCTCTTGGCAACAGTTCCAGAATTTTTGTGTGACCATAGGGTTTTTCCGACCAGCAGTTTATTTCTTTAAGCCTGGTTGCACTGCAAGATACCATGTACTTGATGAAGAGATCTAAAGGAAGAAGATTAAGAATGACGCTTAGTGCATCGGTTGGGCAAGATCTAATTGCACCTGTGGAACCTATGCTAGCTGTTCTTTGAATCTTTTTCAATTTTTCTATGTTGTATTTTTTGCTTAGGGCTGGCCACCATACGATCGATCCGTATGTTAAGATTGGACGAACCACAGCAGTGTATGTCCATAATATCATCTTAGGCTGCAGACCCCATTTTTTTCCGAATGTTTTACTACAAGCATAGAAAGCTATACTTGCTTTCTTTACACGCTCTTCGATATTGATTTTCCAGTTTAGCTTAGGGTCCAGGATGACTCCTAGGTATTTAGCTTTTGTTGATAGAGAGAGAGTGTGACCGTTTAGTTTGGGCAGGGTAAAGGGAGGTATTTTAGTCCTAGTGGTGAAGAGCATCATTTCTGTCTTATTTTGATTGACACTAAGTCCGCAGCTAGTAGCCCAGAAGCTGATTCTTCTTAAAGCAGTTTCCATGATGCTGCTTATCACCGTAGGAAACGCCCCTGATGTCATAACCACCAGGTCATCCGCATACGCCACCACTTTAACCCCGCAATTATCCAGTTCACACAGAATTGTGTCCATGACAAGTAGCCATAATAGGGGGGATAGAACTCCTCCCTGAGGTGTTCCCCTATCTGCTAGTTTGATTATGCGATTGCTACCCAACGTAGCCTGGATGATTCTTGATCTAAGCATGGATAAAATCCATTTTGTGACGTGAACATCAACGTCAAACTTGGCAAGAGATTTTTGAATCGAAGTAGCTGATACGTTATTAAAAGCTCCCTCCACGTCAAGGAAGGTTGCTAGGGTATACTCTTTGTATTGAATTGTTTTTTCGATGGTACGTACTACCTCGTGAAGTGCCGTTTCAGTGGATCTTCCCTTGAAGTAGGCGTGTTGTGATTTGGAAAGAGGATTTCTATCTAAAATGCCTCTAATGTATATGTCAATTAACCGTTCTAGTGTTTTCAGAACGAAGGAGGTGAGGCTGATGGGTCTAAAGTCTTTAGGGGCTTCATGTCCCCTTTTACCCACCTTCGGGATGAAGACCACTTTGACCTGTCTCCACGTTTTTGGGACATGGCCAAACCGGAAACAGTTAATGAAGAAGGCTTCTAACCAGGGTATAACTATATCTTGTAATTTCTGTAGCATGACAGGGATTATACAGTCTACACCTGGTGACTTGTATGGTGAAAAGCTATTGATAGACCAAGAGATCTTTTCCTTACTAATAATAGCATGAATATTTTCCAAGTGTTCTGGCTGACCACTTGGGACTGTTTCTGTTTCCAGGCTGTATTCTTTGCAGCCTGGGAAATGGGTTGTCATTAAGGCCTCTAGAGATTCGGCTGAGTCCTCTGTCCAGCTACCATCCTCCCGTTTGAGGATGGATGGGCAAGAGTGCTGTTTAGACAATATTTTGCCTAGTCTAGCTGAGTCTTTAATGTTTTCAATAGATTCGCAGTACTCTTTCCAGGCCAGTTTTTTGGCTGAGGATACCGCTTTTTTGTATTTTTTAAGGCAGTCCTTGTAGGGTTGCCATTGTTTATTTGCGTAGCAGATATTGAAGGTAGTTCTCGTTATCTTCCTAAGATTTGAGATGTCTTCATTCCACCATGGAGGGAAGGTTTTTTTGCTGTACCTGACTGGACAGGACGCTTTGAATGCTACATTCATAGTTGTCTCAAAAGTGTTAACTTTCGATTCCAGTTCTTCAACAGAATCTAGATAAAGATTTGGTACATTTTTTAGTTTGGCATTTGCTATAAGGCTGAATTTCTTCCAGTCGATTTGTTTGGGGTTTCTAAACGGGGTAGGGGGCTCAATTTTAAGACCTAAATCGAACAGTATATACCTGTGATCAGAAAATGATCTCAGAGTAGACACTCTCCAGTTTTCTACCCTGACTAGTTCATTATTGGTTGTTAGAGTAACATCCAGCACATCTTCCCATCCTTCGAAAGTGTCCGTGCTCGGGAAAACGAAGGTTGGGGTGTTGCCTTGGTTACAGATAGACATGTTGTTAGTGATTATATGGTCGAATAAGGACTCACCTCTTTCGTTGGTTACCGTGCTGCCCCATACGGTGTGCCTGGCATTGGCATCACATCCTAGTATGAGGTTGGCCATGTTGGTGTTCTGGATCAAGGCAGTTACTTCCTCGGGCGGTGCTATACGGTCGTGGGCCATGTAGGCTGACCCTAAATATAGCCCACCTTTACTCTTGGACTCCAGTCTGACAACTGTCAGGTCCGGAGTGCTAAAATTTGGACAGAGAAACACTTTTAAATGTTTTTTAGCAAGAATACATGTACGAGGGTTACCTTGGTTATTGTTGTTACAGATGTAGAACAGGTTGTATAGGTTATCCTGAAGTCCACATACTTTTTGGCTTCTAACCCATGGCTCTTGGATAAGGCCGAAATCCACATCTTCCTCCCTTAGGAAGATTTTAAGATTATCTGAAGCACTTTTTGAGTGCTTCAGATTAATCTGTGTGAATTTCAGCATTTTGTGTTGGAGTTCGGTTTGCCACACTCGCTGGGTCTGACACCATGTCAGAATCTACGACCTCTCCTGTGTCGTCCCCTTGAGTTGGCAGTATCCTCACTTTGGCTTCCCTGATGCCGAAGTTCAGACGATTGTTTCCCTTAACCACTGATGACCTTCCTGTCTCGTCAATCAAAAGAAGGAAGGACATCGTTGATTTGTTTTTGTTCTCCCCTTCAGCTTTTATGACGACCCAGTCATCCATAACAACCTCCGGGTTTTGGCTTTTGAGGACTTTGAGAAAGCTCTCTCCATCCAGCTTATCCATATAGGGTATCCAAATGCGAGCCTTCGGTCGTCTAGGAATGTCCTTGGCCTGGATTAGCTTGAGCTTCATGCCTTTCCATGCGTCACTAATCTTAGCGACGCATTTGCCAAGGAATTCTTTCGAGAACTGATCCTTGCACTTGATCACCCTATATCCTCTTACCGTCTCAGCAGAGTTGAAAGATGGAGAGGGCCCTCCCTGTCCTCCCAAAATGAGATCCACCACCATACCCTGCAGTCTGGCCTCGATAGCGTTCCACGCTTCGAGGACTGGCTTTCCCGTAGAGGAAAGTTCGTCCGTCAGCGCAACCTGAAGGTCGTCCCTGACGATTTCACTAAGGGTTTTCGCCACTGGCTGACTGCCGGATGTGGATGGTAGATTGTTACTTTTTTTACTCACAAGAACTGGAAGAGCCTTGCTCTTTTTCGAGGGCTGGGAGGTCTCATCCTGAGACCTGTTACGCTTAGTAACGTTCTCATTCCTCTTTAGAGCAGCGCCCTCCAAGAACTTGTTGTATTCCTCGACAACTTTGGAGAATTTAAGCTTGTCCTCGCGATCGCGTTCGCTAAGTGCTTGCTTTTCTTCCCTTTCAGCAATCTTCTTAAGGACGAAGACAGCACTATTGAAGCGAGCCTTGCGAATCGAGCTGTAGGACTTATGTTTTTGTTTTGGATGGCTTTTGGTTTGATTTGTAGTTAGCATCTGCCCACCCCTGGTGTTCTGGGTGCTAACTGACGGTTTTGGTGACGAAGGTGTACTACTACGAGCACTGCCTTCGCCACCGACGTTGACTATTGTCTCCTGGCTGGAGGCAAGCAGCTCATCTTCCAATAAGCTGCCAAGTTCGTTTATGTCTGTCATGTCAACGTCTTTTGGTGTAGTTTGTTGTTGCTGTTGTTGTTGTTGTTGGGGTCTGTCCACGTTTGTCATGTCATCGTACGGGGGTTTGGGGTTTTGAATATCTATTTTGGTCCCACGAGTAAGTCGGAAAAAGTTGGTCGAGCCCCGGTAGAGCCGATATACCGGGGTAAGGCAAAGAATATTTCGGGCCTTGTGCCTGGGCACCCGAAAGAGCTCGTTAATGACTGGTTTGTCCCCCAGCCTTCCATTTCTTCGGCACGGATTGTGTTCTGAGAACGCTCACACCACCTTGAAAATCAGGAACCTCGTATCAATGGTCAGAGTGCATTGCTGAGAAATTGAACTATAGAAAAGTAAAGGAACTTCACAGCAATTCACCCTGACCTTAGCTAAACACCTGTTTTGACATCGCACAAAACAACTGTAGTGCTTATTGCCCGCCCGGCACCCACTTGGAGGGTTAGATACGAGGATTTGCGCCAGGCTTAAACTCCTAAAATCTACATAATTTTATGAATGTATGAATGTCTATCTAAAAGAGGAAAAATACTTCACAGCATCGACGACATTGACTTTGACCGAATGTAAACTTTTGCTAAGCTAAATATTATGGAAATGAATCTCTAAAGATTCGGTTACGCAAATGATTCACCATAGTAGTCACATATTTTTGATGTTTTGAATTGTGAATTGTGAACAGTGCTGTCGGTTGTAGTACAAAAGGAGTATGTATTATTAACTCGGTTTTGTGTAAAACTATTTACTTGCAATTTATACATAGGTACTGTATAGCAAGTCACGGATTCGTATAAAAATACGAAGATAGGGAGGACGAACAATATGGTTCTCGGAATTCTGTCACTCTGCTTGTCCGTTCAGTAAGATTAAAACTAAAAGTACCTACGTGTAACATACAAATGTTAAGGGAAATATCATTTTCATCAAAAAAACATGCCTTGAAAAAAAAAACCAATTCATTTTAATCGGTTTACATTCGCATAGTTAGCTTACAAAAAGCGATAGTACTAAATTTTTCTGAATTTCTGTGATTTTCTGTGCATTAATGTGAATTTTTGGTGAAAAGATGTTCTCGTTGCCAAAAATTTAAAAGTTTTGGACAGAAGAAAGCCCTCTCTCCAGAGAGTAAAAAATTGCCCGTATCTGTGATTTTCTGCTCAAGAAATGTCGGTATAGTTGACAAAAATTCACAGTTAAGCAAAACTTCATTATGACAGTAAAAAAATTGAAAGCCAAAAATAGTGCCTTGAGTGTCATTCAAAATAGGTAATACGGAACACTGTTAACTTCTGTGAATTACCATTCCCGTACTTTTGGGCATTATAGAAAAATTTATAAGAATTTAATTGTTGCTCTTAAAATTTTGACAGAGTATTCCTGCAAAAAGAAGATGATCGGTTCGGACCTAAAAATGTATATAGAATAAAGGCTGTCCCAAACCAACGCGAAACATTCGCGCGAATATACGACGACTGAAAAATGTTCGAAGATTCGCATCGCGCCAGTGTGGGTGCTCCCATTAATCTCCATGTAAATAAATTAAGACAGGCGGAAGTTTCGTTGTCGCGCCGAATGTTTCGCGTTGGTTTGGGAGAGCCTTAATTCTGCGGACGAAATGTATGTTATTTCATCACCAACAATTTACATTGACTTCATTAAAAGTATTTTCTTAAAGTTGTATACAAAATTATTAAAAAAAAAAAAAACATTTTAACGATTCTTAAAATTGTGTTCTCATTAATAAAGATTTATCAAAGAAACCTAAAAATTTTCTAAAAAAAAAGTGACTTAAAACAGAAAAAAACCGTAACACTTTGAATACCACGCTATTCCTTTTTGTAAATCCAAAAATCTCTTCTTTTATTGTATTTTGAAATGAATAATATCTGAAAATTTATTTTCAATCTGAAAATTTAAAAAAAAATGTCAAACTAATTTTGTTGAAAATTTCACGTGTTTAAGTACTATTTTTGTTTCCAAAATTCATTGCTCTTATAATTTGTTAGTCAAAAAAAGAAAACCGGATGATTTATTCTTGTACTCTTTGAGAAAATTGAAAATACCTAAATCGACTTTACTATACCTACGTAGTGGAAATAGGATCTATAGAGCAACTTAAGCAACGGTTTGGAGTCATATTAAGGGAATTTTATTTCTGTTATTTTCAATTTTTAAAAGAAGTAGAAGAGATTTTATCATCTGGTTTTTTGTTTTTGATTAAAAATTTATAGAAGTATTGAATATTAAAAAAAAAATATATTACTTCATAACGTAAAATTTTAAACAAAATTAGTTTGAAATTTTTTTTTTCCAATTTTGAATTTGAAAATTTTTCAAAGCAGTTCACTAAAACAACTTTATTAAAAATAACATAAAAGAATAGTTTTTAGCTTTATAAAAAGTTGCAGCTTAACATTGTGAGTATTACCGGGAATAGACCCCCCCCCCCTCCTTTAAGATTTTTTTTGTCTCGACCCAACCTACACAATCTAGCTTTTTGTCACATCTTATTGCGAATCACCCTATATATAGGAAAAACGGATCCAACGATTTTTTAATTTTCTTTTCACAAACTTAGATTTTTTGAAGAAATAAAAGGTCTGTTCCCAAGATTTTTCGCACTAAATCTGGCTAAATGTCAAATTTTGAGGAGTGGGGATGAAATGCTCTCAGAGAGAAGGAAAACTGTCAAAATGTCGGGAACGGTTACTTTGCACTACTTCAGGCCGTAGATGTAGATCAATGATAAATCTTGATCAACATTTTCAAGAATCACAACTCAAGAAAGTAAAAGTAGTTTAAAAAATTAAACGTACTAATCCCAAGTTTATTAATATCAAGACAATACAAAATTTCTTTAATTAATTATTAAATTATGAAGCTCAGTGTGTTTTTTTCTTCAAAAAACACTAAAATATACAGGAAATATGTAATATTTAATTTAATATTTTATTCCTAAGAAACAGTTTTGATAAATGATATATATTTTATTAAAATTACTTGGTCAGTTAAAAGAGTAATAAAATAATACAAAACATAGGAGCCAAAGCTAAACATATTCGCTCATTAGAAATCGCGCAAATTACACCCTGCAAAACCCATTTGTTTACATTGTCGTTTTTGTAATTTCATCTCGTGTGGATGAATAGATGTGAATTGCAACAATATAATTTAACCAAGTGTGTGAAGATCCCTACTATCTATGTGTGAGGTTTTTACACATATCTTCTCAATTTTTATCTGCAAACTGAAATTTCAAGCAAATCAATTGAAAATTGAAATGGCTTCCGAGGATTCTCATTTGTATGTGGATAATTTTTGGTCTTGGTCATCTCCATCCGAATTCAAAAATAAATTACTTCAATCTCCTTAAGAAACTTCTTTTCTTAGAATTTCAAATTTGGATAAATTTATTTCGTAAAGACAAAAATTTTATAGCCTGTTAAATGATTTGTTTGGAAATGTTTTCTAGCTACAGCCCTGCTCGTTTGGTACATAAGTAAGAAGTTAGCTAGCTAAGTGTGAATATTTAATTTGTTTAAGTTATAAGACTTTTTTTTTTAAATTATTTTTCAAATGACCTTGTATGAATTTTAAAGAGAGTTCAATGGAACAAAAATAAGATGAGATTCTAAAAAAAAAACATGCGAAAAAGAAGTACAATTCACTTAAACTTATTAATTATATAACAATGAATGGTATTTAACAAGTGGTGCTGTCACTGGTAACGATTTTCCAGTCATTACTAACATAACAGACAGCTTTTATAGTTATTTTAATAACAATTATATTAAGTTATATACAATTAACATTCAATACACAAATTCTTGTTTAATTAGTCTTAATCAATAAGGCTCCGTATGTTAATAAACTCTATTGACCTAAACGTAAGGTAAATTTCAGTTATGGTAAATGATTATTTTAAAAGGTGGTAAGTCAATTTTTTTTAACGGTTTGTAAATGTTATGATTATTTATATACATATGTTTTTTTTACAAAAAAAAATACCAAGAATGTGATAAATAATATTACTTTCGACAGTTAAACCTGGATTTAACCGGGCTAGTCTCACTTACCTCGTTTGTTTAAAGAATACTAAACATACTATTTAATTAAATTACTAATTTAAGTCTTCACTGACACAATGATGTAGCTTTAGCTACCAAGGCCATAAACAATCTCCAAATAATTCGAGAGAAGACGGTGTTTCTTAGGCTGAAAACGGAATTCGTTCAGGTATTGCCTTTCAATATATCACATCCCTGGATATAACAAATAGGTTGTTTCCCTCACACACATACGAAGTGTATGAACAAATGTGAAAAAGAATTACATATTTGTACCTAAATACAAATGTCAAGAAAAGCTAACTTATAAAAAATGGTTGGTAGGTGCAGGTAGGTTGTAAATATAATTGTTGTAATCGCAATATCATCCTGTGCATCGGAAATACTCTTGAACGCATTCCTCTGAATCTCTTATGTTCAGTTTCACAAATATTTAACAGGCTTTTAAATTTTTAAATGACGTATATGGTATGGAACAAACGTCATTTTAAGATTTAAAAGCATGTTAAATAGTTAAAAGGGCTTTATGAAATCGGCCATTAATCTTCACATCATTAAATATAAAAATCGAATTCACCTGACAATTAATTGTAAGACGATAATTGTCAGTAAGGACGATAATTGTAAAACGATATAATCATGTAAACACACAATTTATTTTCAGGCCTGCCAATTTTTTTCATTGTCTGAAGATTGTAATAGTGAAGAAATTAGGCCCGATCGCGTATACTAGTCCAAAACTACTCATTTCTACCATTTTTAGTCTAATTTAATTTTTTTATATGAACTTTGACAGCACTTTGGACTAAAACTGGCATGTATTGAAGTAAACGAACAGATGTAGTGTTAGACGTACTTTTTTTAACATCATGACATTTTTTTGGTTGTCAGACAATTTTCTGTCTCTCTCTCTGTTGATATCTGATCATTATCTAGCAATGAGCTAACAATTACCTAGTTGTGTGTTTACACCGTTTGGAGAAAATCTCACAATCTCTTACAATTTTTTGACAGGTATTCAGCAAACTATCTGACAGTAAATTGTCAAGCTAGTTTTGACAGTAAATTGTAAAAGATTGGTAGATTTTCTCACCACCGTGTAAACACACAACTTGATTGTCAGCTCATTGGTAGATAGGTAATTGACAGACATTATCATGCCTGACCATATTGTAAGATCCACCAATCGTGTGCACTTAGCTTTAGCTCTACTCTAAAGATTAGAATTATTCTAGAATATTCTAGCTGTGTAAGTAGGTATTATAATTCACTTTAAGTTGTTTGTTTTTTTCTAAACAGTAAGCACTTCCTGCTTAAAAGAATAGAACTGGTCCCCTGTTCCTCTTTTTATCTTTTTTTTGTCCTAACCTTATACCTACACGTTCTTCGGTCGCATCTTATGTGAATCACGCTTTGTATCGCACAAACAAAATAATCATCACATTCACCGATGACAAAATTTAAATCATAATTGATTTTCTTTCGTTTTAAATATGAATTCATAAAATTCCTCTCCAACACATGTGTTTTGATTGGAAAACATTCACAAGGCATACCTAGACAACACTCTTTAGATATTCCACCCAAAACACAACCCAGAGTAATACATGAGTGTATATACATATTTATATAGCTCAGCTCCAGCGCCCAGAACTAAAACCCACTGATTAAAAAATCAAAACAAAATCTGCACATAGTGTATAGCAACCGAAAATTTTGACCATGACCCAGCATAACATAGCCAGAGCCTCCAATAAACCATAATTCAAAGCCAAGTCAAAGCAGAAGCAAAAGCGTACGTACACATATACATATGAGTACCTAAATATAAATGCGATAGTGAGGATAAATCTACATATATGCTCGGTCGGTCTGGTTATGCTTCCTAACATTTTCACATTAAATTATTGAATGACGTCACAACAAGTCCGGAGCTCTGCTGAGTGCGCGTCAACACTTCCTCTTCACATTTCTTGTCCAAAGAGGCATGCGGCAGTTGAAAAGTGATAAATGATAAACCTGCCCAGCCTTTTAACCAATCGCTCCCTCAAATCTCACCTGCTTGGAAGTAGAGCACTAACAGAGAAACTGATTGGGCTAATCACGACGACCTTTTTGCGTGAAAATCTGTGTGTTAGCTTGACGGGGTTTGATGTAGACCTACCCTCGCACCTAAAACACACCACTCAAAGAAATCAATAAGGTAGATTCACTGGAGAGTGTTAACAAATTCTTTGCACAAGTTTTGCGGCTTAAACAAGAGACAGGGAGATTCAAAATAAACAACAACTTCGAACCACAATGCCTTCACGTTCCCGTGATGTTATGACGGAAAATTTAAAAATTCATAAATTATGGGGTATACTTTTAGGCAACATTTTAGCATGGTTACAGCCAGTACAGTCAAACCCAAACAAAAGTGACCACTTTAAAAATTATTATTTATTTAAATAGTACTTTCAGGTTTAAGCCACAAAATATAATTATAGTTCTTTCTTCTTTTTATTTTCAGGATAAGCTGTTAAGTAAGCTCGAAGAAAGTGAACCAGAGCCACCCACATCACAAGAAGATGAGTGCGTTATCTGCATCAATGCACGTGCCACAATGCAAACATCACCATGCGGCCACCGTGTGGTGTGTCGTCGCTGTTTTGTGAAAACCATTCAAAGTGCGGTGGCGCAACGTCTGCTGCCACTGCGATGTGTCATCTGCCGAGCTCGAGTGAATCGACTCACTTCGAGCTCGGGGACATGGCGCATTCAGGAATCGGCCAGTAGTTACTCAATGGGCGCCAAAAGTTGGTCTTCGGCGTCCGGCTGCATGCCACCATCGGCGAGTTCATATTCGATGGGCGATGCGCACAGTGGCCACCACCAGTTTCATGCGCATTCCGTTCAGCACAATCGGGTCGCCCAGTCAGCCAGTTTGTATTCCATGAGTTCCGGCACCTCATCGCTCTCTAGTGGTTCTAATTTGACAAGCTGTTCGAAAACGTCTTCCGCCTCGAGTGGCGTTGATTCGTCATTAAGTTCAGCGAGTTCAGCATCGAATCGTCATTACTTGGCTCCACCACCCGCATCGGGTGGCGGTAAACCACATCATAACCACAACCATGCCACCTGCCCGAGTGGGTGTTCTGGGGCGATACCTAGAAAACCGCTTTCATCTTCATCATCGTCATCCTCGCCAATTTCGAATGGCACGATAAACACCTATCCTGGCCGACGACTCGGCAAAGGTCGCATAGCTGACCTACAAAATCGCCTGCCCCCAATCAAGGAATTTCGATCGCCAGCCAAGGTGCCACATCCTTCCCCGGTTCACATAAGCAATCCTCGGTTTCGGTGAGTAGTGGAAGCGACCTCATTTTTGTGTGTACATAGGTAAATGTTTTTCCTCCCTTTTTTAATAGTTACTCATCGTACACGAAATCAGCAACAAATCATCACGAAATGGTGCCACTCCTCGCCAAGGACCCCTCACCACCTCGCAGGGCATCCGCTGCCACAATGTTACTATCAAAACAATCCTCTGCCACATCGTCGCTAGGTCTGTCCGCGAAAATAAGTCCAATTACATCAAAGAATTCGGTTCCCAAAAACGGCTTTATGATGACACCAGCACAATCAAAAAATTCAAAATACAGCAATGGCAGTTTGAAAACCGTTGAAACAACCAAAATGGACGCAATCAACGTTGGCATCGGCAAAAAATTCGATTTGAATTCAAATAATAATTCAAGTTCTTCCAGTAAAACATTTCCATTGTTCAGTAATAAATTATTAAGCAACAATAGCAACACCAACAGCAATAATAACAGTAATACTCATACAAATCGTACCAATAGCAATCATATTAATCTAACTGTAAACTCTCGTAATCTTCATTTAGAGGAGAAAGCTGACAATAAAAAGAATGAATCGGTCGAGCGTAAGAAAAAGGAGGAAAAACTTAAATTAAAAGCAGAAAAAGAAGCGAGAAAGGTGAATAAATAAATAATTTCAAAAATAAAATGATAATGTCTTATATTTTTTTTTTTAATTTTTGTCAAGTTAAAAAAATAATTTTAAATTATTTTCCTCTAGGAAGAAAAACGCTTAGCAAAAGAAGAAGAACGTATGGCAAAATTAATTGCCAAAGAAGAAAAGAAAAAAGGTAAAAAAGAAGTTAAGGAATTGCTCCTTGCAAATGATGGCAATAATAAGAAATTATAAATTAATAGAAAACAAAAACAATTAAGTAGGTAATTTGCGATTATTCTATCAAAATACAAAATCAATTAATAGAATTTTAAATAATTTATACCAACTTATTTAACAAAGTTAAAATTAATTTATAAGAAAATACGAACATATTAATATAAAACAAAAAAAAGCTAATAATAAATCTTTTAGTACTAGATTTTTAAAAGAATAATTTCATTTTGTAAAAAAACAAACGAATCTCTTGATTGCCAATTTTTATGTTTTGTAATTTAATTCAGTAGATAAGTTAAAAATTTAATAATTATAAAAACTTCATAAGAGAAATCGTATTTAAGATTAATTTTTTTTAAAATAATTTTTTTTCATAAACATAATTTTTTTTATTTATTTTTATTATTGATTAATAATGTAATTAAAATAAATTGTTTATCAAAAATGCAAAATTATAGGCAGGGCGAGTACATATTATGTTTGTAAATAAAGGTTTTAAAAATCCAAATTACTGTTTTATACTTAAATTTATGAGTTTTATATTTTTTAAAGTTTTTATTTAAGTTGGCAATGAGCCTAATTGAATACTCAATTGGAATCAATTTTATGAGTTGAAATCATGGTTATCTTCCCAAGAAATTGTAGATTCTATAACGGAATTTTGTCAGGCAACGCCACAAGAAAGAAAGAGAAGAATAAGTGCAGCAGTCAAGCGAAGCAGGACTTTTCGGTGCCGAACTTTCAACATTGGCCACTACACCACCGCCGTTTAGTGCTTAGAAATTTCGTTACAGCGGTTTTCTTTTAAAAACACTGCCTCCAGATAGAGGTAATGCAGTGTTAATTATTCAATATGGCCATTGTTACTTTTGGATTAAAAATGTGGTTAGTCACAATAGGACACAGATCTGTCAGTAATAACTGTGTTTTTTGGCATCGCTTGAATGGTGCAGTAAGAAGTCACACAAAAAAAATTCTCTGTTGTTTATATTGAATATTTAAGAACAAGCTAAATAAATTGAAAATGATTAAATAAGCTGAAAAACAACACGGTTTTTTTTTTTTTTTGTTATTGAAACCAATATAATTGAATTCTTATTGTGAATTAACCATTTCGAATAAAATCTACACTACCTTGCCAACACGAAACAAAATATCCAGAAACGAAAAATCTGGCACTTAAACTTAAAAATGGCAGTACTTAAAGATCCAGCACTCAATCGGCGGTGGTGAAGTGTTGTTCGTCTATCAATTTGTGGTTGCCAATATTACCGTACCGGCAGGCAACTATTTGAAAAAAGTTTACATTCTTTCCTTTTTGTTTTATAATCTTATTAATTTAATAATTTACAGTAAAATATATTGGCGCATAATTTTAAACAGCCTAATGTTAAGGTATTAGTATGGTTCTGTTTAACAATTTTCTAACTTTACAGCTATGACTTTTAAAAAAGTAAGAAAACATACCTTTTCTACATATCTTATTGTCAAAGTGACAACAGATGGGTTCAAATTAAACAACTGTTTTACCGACATCATTTTCAAGAAAATATTCAATGAGAGAACATCCGACAATTTCAATTTTACATTGTTTTCTATATTTATATTTGATTTCAAGGAAATGGTTTGCAATCGAAGTAAACAACAAAAAGAGAGGGAAAAAAAATAAAATTGATTCACTAGAATTGGTGCAAATAATGAAATTCTCACATTATTTGCACCAATTCTAGTTAATCAATTTTATTTTTGCTGTGTAAACATCTATGCTGGCGGTAGAGTAAAAAAAAAAACGTGAACGTTCGTGTGCAACGTTACGTCGTGCAACGTTACGGTGTGCAACGTTACGATCTGCGTACTAGGATGGGTGCGTTCAGTGAAAAAAATCTTAAGATCCCCTTCAAGCAAAAACAAGTCCGTTTTGGATGCGCGCACGTTGATGTTTACACATATTAACCGTCAGTCCCGGCACTCACACAATTTTTTTTCCCCTCTCTTTTTGTTGTTTACTTCGATTGCAAACCATTTTCTTGAAATCAAATATAAAAATAGAAAAAAATGTAAAATTGAAATCATCGGGCGTTCGAGTGGAGTTCACATTTACTCCAGCGGTCGCCCACATCGTCGATCGACGGTCGTTCGACTGGCGTTCACATTACAAAAATCTGACTTAACGACACATGTTAATGAACGTGTCGTTGAAAAAAAAGGTGTGTTTGTTGTAGGTAATGTAGAACTCGATTTAAGAAGATTTTTTTTTTATTCGATTTGGATCCGTTTTGGATTCAGCTTTCACTGAGTATGGTGAGCTCTATTGTGAGAAAGAATAGATAATCAGGTTAGGAGTCGCTAAACGCAGTTTTGAGGTTCCATATTTGTATCCGACTAATTTGCTTGAAGGGATGATACTAAAATGATAAAATAGTAGTTTTGATTTTAACTTTTGTTGAATGTTAAAAAGATAGTAAATACTATGTAAACTCATTAGAAATTTGGAAAATCCTCTCTTATTAACCTAGCATCATAATAATGCTGTATCACCGTACTAAACCGTATAAAATTATGCGCCATTATTTTTAAACCTGAATTTTTAACAAAAAATATTATTTTTTTTGTATTATTTACAACATTATATCTATTCCTTTTTCTATTCAATAGAAGTTGTAAATGTCTTAAACATTTTATTTAAAAAAAAATCCTATCTTTCAAACTCAACCACACAAAAAAGACTCAAAAATGTACAAACAAAAAATGTAAATAGAATCGACCACATATTATTATCACATATTGCATTGCAATAAAATGGCTTTCAATTTTTTAAAAGAAGAAATTTTAAAAAATATATTATCAGCTAAGGCCACAATCGTTGAGTCTCCACAAAGCTCTATAAGAAATTAAAAGAATCAACTTTAAAATTTCAAAAACATTTACAATTATTCACGCCAGTGCTTTAATAACTCTGAGATATTAGCAGAGTTATAGTTAAAAGTGTTAAAACCGGCACTAGCACATTCTTTTGATTTCATTAGTTTTTTTTTCCTAAAGCCTTGTTTATACAAAATCTAATTAAGAAGTGAAATGTTTATATGATTTGAACTGTTTTCCTAGTTGTGAAATAATTGATGGGTGATAAAATTAAATGGATGTTTATTCAAAACAAACATTACCCAATGGAATACAATCTTAATCATGCATACAAGATTTTGTTTATTCTAAAGCATTAAAGCCTAATACATATTATTGAAGTTTCACTTCGCATTTGATGTATAAATCGGGCTTAAGAATTTAGAAGAATAATTGGAATATTAGTTTTTCTATAAAGCTTACGGATTTATACAAAAACTGTTCTGTGTCAAAAATGTTTGTACTTAATTTGTATTGTAAATTGTATTTCTACAAATTAATCAAAACTATATATCAATTATTTAAAATTATGCTATTCCAATCATTTTACTAAGTTCTTTCTAAATTCCTCTTACATTAAAAAAAAGCTATACTTAAACTTAAATCTGTTAACTTATACTTAAAAAAATATATTCTTATATATGAAAAGTGTTAACCATTCTTACAACTATTTCCTACCTTCTCTCTTTCTCTCTTCTATCCCGAGTTAATCAAAATCTCTTTCGACTTATTACTTAAAAAAAAAAAAAACAAAAATTACATACATTTATATAAGCATAAAATATTTATATAAAAAATCAATAAAATGAAATACTATAATATTGATATTAATCATCACCCACTTTCAATTCAAAATTAGAGACTGGACTATAGAATTAAATATAATTAATAAAACAAAAACTAAATGAATTAAGAAAACAGTTTCACAATTATTTATTTAAAATTTAATAATTTATTTTTTAATTAAACAAAAAAATCATAACATAACATTGAATTAAAAAACAAAAATAAATTAAAAACTTGAGGTTGTTGATATTTTAATATTTACATTAAATAACAGTTAAATTGTTTAAGATTTAATTAATTAGTCAAACAAAAAAAAAACTAACTTCTATGGTAAAAAAAAAGTTTGAGTGAATTCTTACTACTGTAATTATTATATTATAAAAATAGTATTGGAATAATAATGTAGATACGTTTAATTGAATTAAATACATATTATTACAAATATAAAAACTAAAAATATAACAAAAACAATATTTATTTAAACAAATAGTATCGATGGTTTTATTTGGTAGTTTTTTGGGTAATTCTTGAATGCTGCAATGGAACGGATCTAATTTTCAATTTTAGAAAATCATCTTAAGTTTATTCTCTCCAATATTTTTGTACATTGCTTTGTAATACTACGTTTTCACCAAGAGGTAATCCGGGATTTAAGGTAGGAGATTTAAAATTAATCTTGAAGTGTTTTCACCACAAAAAAGGAGATTAATTTGACATTTTCAGTCTGAATTGCCATTCAATTGTCAACTCAATTTGACAAGAGTCAAACAAATATAATCGGCAAACGTATAGCGAACGGAAAAAACAATTTTTGAGCAATAAAACAATTAATTTTGAATAAACTATTTATTAAAAATGAGTCTAGTAACCTAAATCTATTGTTATCACACTATTTTATTCTTCAAAATAACATTAGAGTATAGGAGAATCCATAATTACAGAAAAAAAAACACAATTTTTCGGCCCACTCTTCAATGAGAAGCTCCCCATCCTCCAGTGTCTAGGTTGTCCGTTGTTTTTTGTGTGTTTTGGTTGTTGCATTATCTGGAATTTGTATTGTTTACCAGAATATTATTATAAATATATGAAATACATTTTAAATACTTGCATTTTTATTCCTACAGCCAACGCGCAAAAATATTTTATAATTTTTTTTTTATTTCAATGGAAAAACTGACGTTTAAAAGGGTGCGTTCTACAAAATTAGGATTGTTTGATTTGACAATCTCCTTCTTGCAAGAAGATTTCAATGAGATTTATTTTAAATCTTCATTTGAGGAGATTTAAATTTGTATGGTAAATCTTCGAGATTTGAAGAGGATTTATGCTAAATCCTCTTAAATCGCGATTTAGTGCTCAGTGAAAACGTAGTATAACTCTCGCATCGATAAAATCAGTCGAGAAACGATGAAAAATGGAACCAAAACTCTAATGATTTGTTCCAATTTTTATCGTTTCTCGACTGATTTTATCGGTGCGAGAGTTAGAGAACATGGATCCTTGGGAGATTTGGTTTAAATAAACGACATCTGGGATTAGTGACGCCATTAAGGAAAAAAAATGGCGTTTCCATACAAACTATCGATAACAAGAATGTAACTCACGCCGGCCGCCGGTTGCGCAGTTTTTTTCCGTTCCTAAGTTGAGCCCAAGTTAAGGTGGGCTTAGCTAAGCCCGAAGGAGCGTGTGGCATTAAAAAGTTTATAGCCAGAGTCTACTTAATTTGACAATGCACCGCGCAGTTTAATCAGACCCTTATGTGACTGATCGTAACGTCTCCATTGTGTTGCATTTTAACAATGATTCTAGGCCAGTTGCGATGGATCGTGAATAACCGTTGTATATTTTTTATGAGCGTATTTTTTAATCGAACTCGCTACAGACTTTAAAATAAAAAGCTATAATTAAATGTTCGATAAAACAAAAAAATAGTATGCATTAAGAAGAGTTCACAGCGAAAAAAAGTATAAACGCATACCTACTTTCAGGAGTAAGAGTTTAAGTTATTTGTTTTTTTTTTGTAATGCATACTCCTAGCAGTTAATTTCTTTTTGAAATCGAGCTTCTAAAATCTAAAGAATACTTAAAAGGAATACCAGCGAAATATATTTTTCGTCCCAATAAAATTTAAATTTTAAAAATGAAGGTAAAATAACTAATGTTTAATTTTTTGAAATGTAACAGATTAAACGACCATTAAATTTAGATGCTTCAGGTGTCAAAATAAGAAATATTATTTTGGTAACTAATTTAAGAAATTACTTGCCTACCAAATTACGTTTTTAAATATTTCAACTTAATTAGGGTTAAAAGTCCTATGCTTTAGACCCTCCCAATGTTTGGCATATGGAATTTAAAAAACGTGCAAAGATGTTATTTCTCGTGCTTTTGCATCACTGATGTTTGCTTCTAAAAGCCTTTTCATAGCAAAACCGGCGAAACCGAAAATACCGGTTTCTAGCAAAAAACCTACATCAAAAAATAATAGTTTTCCCATATATTTTTGGTAAACCACAAGTTTTTGATGCAACTTCTCAAAGAATAGTTCCAATTCAGATTCAGAGCAACTAAACAAACACACCATTTGAAACATTCAGCGCTCAATCAAACGTCAAATCTAAATTTGCCGTCAAGAGTAGTTACCCTGAGGCCACACGAGCAAGAACTGGCAAGCAAGTTGGGTTCATACATTGCCTGCCAAATTCGTATCTGTGTACTGGCTGTGACGTAGGTGGCACTCCACTTGCCAAGCAAGTTGCTTGCAAGTAGGTCGTTCTTTTTCTCTACTATAGTAAACAATTTTGGTTGATCTTTCAAACAAAATGGATTGAAAAATCAAAATACATTTTTAAAGAATATTAAAGAAAAATGCAAAAATGGTTAACAAACTTTAATAATTGAAATTATGGACAACGAAACATAATTGGGAATAACATATACTCTAACTAAAATTCATGTACCAAGAAAAAACTACAGACGTCAAAATACATTTTTGTTAGCTATCCGTCTGTTAAGCACAAATCTTTCAAATTCCATTGAAGGTTGTATACGATGTCAATGGATAAAAAAACCTCTAAAAATCCGAATTGTTTTCCATTTTATTTTCCGCTTCGGAAAAATGGATTTTTAGGGCAATCGGTTGACATTTGGAACGAAATATTCTCGATAGGATCAAATATAAGGTCTGTTTCTTTACTCGCCCGCGGGATCCCGTGGTATCCCAAATCTACCCGAAACGCGTTTCTTTACTTTTTTCTGGCACGAAAATGCCAGAGCTTTTGAATTTTTTGTTATTTAATTCATTTCCCCTCCAGCAAGAATCTACCCGAACATTTATCCTACTGCACTTTCTTGCTTGTCAAACAAGAAATCAGCCAATCAGAAACATCCCAAATGCGTTTCTTTACTTTTTATTTCTGGTCTAAAATTACAACAACAACATCAAAAAGCTCCAGCCCAAACTTTTTCCCGAACTTTTTCCCAAACTTTTCCCAAAAGTAAAGAAACAGACCTATAATTTGTCCCCTATCTGTCAAGCCACAAACTTTCAAATTCCATTGAAGGATGTCTACGATGTCAATGGATTAAAAAACCTCTGAAAATCCGAATTTTTTTCCATTTTTTTTCTGCTCCGGAAAAATGCATTTTGAGGGCAATCGGTTGACATTTGGAACGAAATATTCACGACAGGATCAAATATAATTTGTCCCCTATCTGTCGAGCCATAGACTTTCAAATTCCATTAAAGGATGTCTACGATGTCAATGGATTAAAAAACCTCTATATATCCGAATAATTTGAAATTTTATTTTTTGAAAAGGGCAATTTTAGAGCTTTTTGGTTTTTTGTAACGAAATATTCGCAAATGTCAAATATTCTGTCAAGCAATGTCAAGTTTCGTATGAAAGTGAATTTTAACATTTTTAAAATGCAATCAAATTCCACACTAAATTTATTTTAACTTATTTTTTGCACAAAATGTAATTAATTCAGAAATTTAAATAAATGGAACGATGATTGTTGACTATAGTTACAAAAATGAACGCCCTACTTGCTTCTCTACTGGCTGCTCAACTGGCTTCGAAAAAGGCAAGCCAGTTGACTAGCAAGTTGCTTGGGTTTATATGTCTTAGTGAAAAAATGTGTATGTATTGCAACTTGCTTGCCAGTACTGGCTCGTGTGGCCTCCGGGTTAGGTTTAATATACTTGAACAGAGCGGACACAACGCAGAGACGCGCGTCCCAACAGCTATGCGAGCAAGTTTTAAGAATTTATGTGGTTTTCCATCCACCCTAAAAGATTGAAATTTTTGGAGGTCTAGTCGGTCTTTTTTAGATTTCATTTTCCTACAAAACAAAAAAATTTTTTTGTTTTGGGTCTATTTTTTTATTGATCTTTCAAATATCGATATGAAGCCAGGTTTACACATATAATAATTTGTGTTCCGGAGCATTGTTTACTTCTGATAAAATTAATAAATATAAGCACCATGGATTCAAGGGTGATTTGTTTAATTAGTGACAATTCGGTTGTGTTTCGTGAAAATAAACTTATTGATGTAAAACTTCTTTTCCAGCGTTGGGGGTAAAAATGTTCGTATGGAGCTGTCAGTGACATGTCAAACCGACTCTTTATCTATCAAATACCGACAGAATTTTCCGCGACGGATTTTTCTTTGTTGCCCACAAAGCGTTCCAAACTTTTTTGGCAGTTTTCTTTTTGCTGAGAGGATTTCATCCCCACTCCAGAAAATTCGACAGACTGCCCATTTTTGCCCAAAAAAGTCTGGAACAAACTTATTGGGGCATATTCATAGTCACTTTTAAACTCCAGTTTATCTTAGACTGGGGTTTATTCAATGTTATTTAGATAGGATAAACCGAGGTCTAAGATAAACTGGAGTTTAAAAGTGACTATGAATATGCCCCATTATCTTTTGTGTTTCTTTGGTATTTTCTGCGCTTGTTTTATTCGGTGTTCTCCTCTTTTGATTCATTTATTAAATTCACTAGTATTTACACGACTCACAAATTGGCAGCATTTCTGTCAAACAACTGCTAAAAATCCATTCTTTAGCCAGTTTTTTGTACAGCCAATTTGTTTGTGTCGTAAATCCAGCATTAAAGGTGAAAAACGGAAGCTTACAACAAAAATGTTAAATGCGAATGACACTGAAAAAGAATTTCGAATTATCGTTTACGAAGTTTTAGTGAAAATTATTAGGGGTTTGGTGTGAAAGTGCTGTTAGAGACTGAATAACTGTGATAAGGTAAGAAACAAATGTGTAAAGTGCTATTTTTACAAAGAAAAAAATAATTAAGAAAATACGTTATTTTATATATTATTAATATTTCCTTTTTTATACATGTTTTAAAAAAAAAATATTTTATTAATAATTTCTGGCCGAATTTGTAAACGTATAATAGCGATTACATAGAGTTATTTACTCCTTACATTGCCTCATAATACGAAAACGTTATTAAGAAACTAAGGCCACGTTGAATATACAGGAATTATAAGCTAAACGCGCTTTGAGATCGATTAGTGCCTATATAAGGACGTTTTCGTATCGAAATATCACTGATGACTCACAGACAACAATAAAATACAAAGTTATAAGGCTGACACTTAGTTTGGAAATTTTTGAATAAATACTTAAACTTGAAAGTTTAATCGATTTTTTCGATTTTGTGACGAAACTATAAATCTAACAAAAAAATTTAAGTTTTTAAAACCTTATATCTTAAAAAATATACAGGATTTTGAAAAAAAAAATATTTTTAACATAGATTGTTGTAAATTTTATCATGAATATAATTTGTATTAGTTTTTTTTTCTCTTAAGCTAACACTTAAAACGCACCAAATTCAAGATGGTGGCCACCCCTTATGGAAAATGAGGGTGGAAAATTAAGTGGGAGTGTTCCGGTTGTACCCCCTACCTAAAGTTAAAATTTCATTGGACTCCGATTTAACGCAAACCAAAACTACCACTTGACTGGACTAAAATTACACATTTTTTTTAACAGATTTCAATCTCTATTTTTTATTGAACCGGAAATGATTTTTTCAAACATTATGCAAGTTTTCGTTAAGTTCGACAGTTGGTACACCTGCTCATTTCCAGCTCTCGGGGTCAAAACACACAACATGACACAGTTATGATATCAGCTCGTGGAGTTTTAGAAAGCTTACCGAGAGTAGTTGTAACTCTCGAGAGTTAACCTGATAAAACAAAAAAAACTATTAAAATTCTGTGTTCGAAACTAAGATACTTATCCCCACTTCGCCGCGCAGCTTTAATGAGTACCCATTATCTCGTCACAGCGACTACAACAAACGCAAAAAAGCACATTAAATTTCCCAAGTAGATAAGTTATAGTCTAAAAAAGCTGACAGCATATATTTAAGGAGTGGATGTACATATAACCAAAATATAAGTTTTCAGGTGTATAGGTATACTCGTTGCGTCAGCGTTGTGAAATCAAGTCCGAAAATCTGACAAATTTCATTCTTAGGCTTCTGATGAATGTGGGGATTCAAAATAGCAGGGGTACACGCACTTAAATCCTTATACTTGATATACAAAAACGTATCCTCTGCCATTTTCCCAAAGCCCAAACACCTTAAGCCGATTGAGGGAACTCAAGGTTTAAGCTTTTGAGAGAATCACATTGCATTTATTTTTATATTATATTATATTTAAACTTATTAAAACTTCAAAAAGTTCGATACTGTTAGTTTAAAAAAAATAGATGATCTAGCTCTTAAGACTTGATAACGTGATATAGCATAGTATTCTATATTTTTTATAGAAATTGAAGTGCTTATACCTCTGACACAAAAATCCAAAAAAAATTGCAATTTCTAAATCCCCACCTTCATCACAGGCTCCAAAAAAAAAAACCTGCCAGATTCTTGTATTCGAAATTAAGATGCGTATACCTTATACACCGCAACCATCACCGTCACCTGGGTACCTCTATTCATATTTTCGTTATGCATTCACTCCCGAAATTCGCTGTCGATGCTGGTGGATCGTGGTCTGTCAGTTACGTTCAAACCGCGCTTCAGCTCAGATCACATTCAATTCGTGCGCTCTCTTCGCGTGTGTGTATATCTCAGATATAGAATATTAAAATAATATTTAAATAAAAAATCTCATAGACTATTTAAAAAAAAAAAAAAACGCTTCAAAAATGAGTTCGAAAATCGTCTACACGGTTGCTATTGCATCGTTGGTGTTGCTCGGCTTAGCCATGCTAGCCAATAGCCAAGGTTTGTTTATATTGATTGATACAAATAAAATCAAAATCGATTTTAGTCTAATCGATTTTAAAATATTATTTGTTAACTCTGACGGACACAACAAACTAAAATATATTTAGATATTACGTGATGAGCCTCTCCACATCGTATAAATGTTTTCGGTGTGACCATTTTCGCATATAGCCGTCGTCGTACAATCATCAGAATGCTAATTCAAATTATTAAAACAATATTCAGTGACAAATTGTCTTGCGGATAAGAATTGGGGAGTTCCGCTTTGCAATGTGTGAATTTTGGAAAATCCAGTTATAGTAGATTAAAAGTTAAGAGAATATTTTATAAACAAACAAGTTGAGTAGGTTTATTGTTATTCTTGCTATGACTGGTTTAGTTATACCTACCTACTACCTATAGAGATTATGATTTTTTTTTTTTTTGTTCTTTAGTAACCAACCATGCGTGATTAAAAATTGAATAATTATAACTTAATTGTTCTCAAAGAATATTATATACCTTCTATAGCTATACAGAGAACAAAAAGAGGTTAGATGCCTTGGAAAAACACTTCTGGGAAACTGAAAGACTGAAACAAAGAAAATCTTAGTTAGCCTCAAAAAACATACCTATACAATGCTACAATAATGGATGATAAATATCATAATTTTGTTCAAGTTTATAATTTGATAAGGTATTTGCTATGTGATCTTTAATGAATAAAGTGGCTTTAACTGCTATCAGTTATTAAAGATGCAACCTTAGTTCCTATTTGACCAGAAAGTAAAAAGGCTTCGTATCGAATTCCATTGAAGAATCGTTGAAGTGAAACAAAAACTCCATCTGACGTTATTGAAAGAGTAAACCATGACTTGGGTAGGTGTGGTGCGGTTTTAAAAATCAAAGAATTTCTTTTAACAGACTTGGGAAATAAGGCAGCGACTAAAAATAGGAAATTATTTTACTGCACATTTGTAAATTTTCTACAGAACTTTGTTTCATTTGAAAAAGTTACTGATGCATTTAATTAACGCAGAATAAAGGAATTTTGAGTTTCGTCTTTTAACTCGACTTTATATCAATGGTACAGCCAAACTGTACAAGCATTTCTTAAGGCTGGACTTTATTGCTCCTCATTCATTCATTGTTCCTCATACTTTACCATTACGAACATTTCTTATAAAGGCTGATTTTTTTGACGTGTGGTTTTCAAGAAGAAATAAAACGCATATAATTTAATGTTATGGCCAAGAATTTAGCTTTATTATAAAGAGAAGGGTTTGCCATTATGTTTTAAAAATTATTTCAGTCAAGTGGCCGCCGCGGCTAGCTCGAATAAATTCTAGCCGAGAGGCCCAATTTTCGACCACTTTTTGCAGCAATTGGGGCCGTATGTCAGCAATAACGTACCGAATATTTTCTTCCAAGGCGTCAATCGTCTCGGGCTTATCTGCGTAGACAAGCGAAGCGACTTCACATAACCTCACAAATCTCACGATCTTGAAGGCCACGCCACAGCCCACGACGCTAGGTAATGCGGTCACCAAATGTTTCCTTCAATAAATTGATTGTTTCGTTGGCTGTATGTAGCGCCGTCTTGTTGGAACCAAAGGTCAGGCACGAAAAACTCATTAATCATGGATGGGCACAGCTCCAATTGTTGCGCGCGGTGGCGGATGGACTCATTCGGGTCTTCTTCGATGCTCTGCTCCACAGCAGCAATAGCGTCTTCAGGGCGCACTGTACGGCGTCTCTGAGGATGCGCATTATCCACTAGAGTAAACGTGGTGCGAAACCGATCCACGATTGCTCGAATTTATGCGATTTTGCAATTATGTCGACCGAATATTGGACGTAGCGCGCGATGCGTCGCGCGAACCGAACCATTATTTTGGTAATAAATACTAAATGTGAACAATTTGCAAACGTTGTTCAGGAGTGCAAACGTTGTTCAGGAGCATAAATCAAGTGACAGCTGTCAAAAAGACCAGCTCCGAAAAAAGTATTGCCACATTGAAAACCACACGTAAAAATAAAACACCCTTTATAACAGAAGAAAATACATATGTAATTCACAATATTTTACATTCTTAAACCTTTTGTTCTTCAACTGTGTGTGATCAACAAATGGAAATTATGTCCTTGAAATTCTTGGATTTCCGCATTCTTCAGTTGCAATAATTTTTTTAAATAGACAATAACTAAATATATTTAAGTCTTAGGAAATATTAATATATTTATATTAAGCCAAGCCGATAACGATACAGTATTGATACCCTTAAATATTCTTTACACAAGTAACAGAATTGCAGGCGCCACGCCAGAGCTTATTCGGTATCGTTGGTGTGATTATAATTACTCATTGTTTTTTGTGTAAGAATTTTGTATCGTATCGAGACTGGTGTCGGTATCAACTTTACTATAGTGTGAATGACGTTTACTTTTTTTTTTAATTTAACTTAACCTTCCATAAGTTATGTCATCGTTTTATTTATTAAAATCTCTTATCTAATATTTAATCCCAAAGTCCGTTGCGAGAAAAATTCTTCAAATGTTCTATTCATAAAATACGGAGAAAAAAAATGATTGCCATAAAGCTTAGATTTGTTGAGTTATAAATGCAAATGGGACGTGGACTAATATTATAATAAATTTAACATTAACTCTTCGTATAGGTAAACAAAAACATTCCATGATATTTTGAAGAAAGAAAAAAACCCAAAGAATAAAAATAACTGTTAATTAATCAAAATAAACATAATGTAGGTAATTAACAAATTATATCTGTTAATTAAATATTATGGGTTTAAACGGATCTTTCATAACACTAACGAAAGGTTCCTGCACCCATTTATTAACAAACGTTGTCATCGTCACCTTTATATGTTTTATACCGGTTTTTCTAAGAAAACTATTTAAACAAGATCTCATAGCTGAGAATTCTTCATTGAAAGCTTATGAATCATTAGTTCAAGCATTATAGCTATATTAGGTAGAATCGATTCTAGAATATGAGCATTGGAAGTTGCAAAACCAGATTTAAGCTTTGATTAGCTATTGTATTACCAGAGAAAATGATGTTTTTGTCTTTAAAAAAAAAAAAAGATATTTAAACCTACGCAAATGTCTGGCTCAGTAAGCCATTACTTTCCGGACATAGTCGTGAGTTTAATGTTTATTGTTCGTTTGTGTTTTTTTTTTTGTATTGTCATATTGCATCTGGTTGAATGAAATATGATAAATAAAGAAAAAAACATTTGACAGTTTTATATGATGTGAAATGTGTCGTTTACGTTTGGAGATGAAGATTTGATTTGCAGTTAATCGAAGAATTATTGCTAATGTTCCCGGACGAATAATATTATAAATGCTTTTTGATTTTTGAATAAAAAGTTCAAAACCCAGCAGTGGTTTTTTTGACAGAATAAAAATTCTAAATGATTGAAATTCAGACAATATCGTTAATCAATTTTTTAATAGCAAACAATTTTAGTAGTGATTTGAGAGTGCTTTATTTTCGAAAAAAAAATTTAGTATACTTAAATTCAGGGTTAAGACGTCGCATCGTTTTAACGATTGTATTGCTTCGTGTTACTCAAAATACATGAATCGTGTAAACACGTCGCTTAGACGATTCAGTTAATGCTTCGTATAAATCTTGAAATTGTCAAACACGATCGTTTGAACGCTTGGAATTTATTAAGGCGATATTACACTGTCATATATATGTATATGTCCCATTATGCCATATAATATATGACAACATATTTGTTGTATGTCAAAGTAGTATTAGGCTCCATGTATTTTGTGTCATATAAATTTGACTATCACACTTATATGACACTTTTGAGACATATTTATTTGGCAAACTTGCCATATTTTTATGATAATGTAATATTGCCTTTACTATACAAATAAAAAAGTAAAGGTTTATACTTTACTGAATTTAAATTTAAAAAAAACGTGACATTTGAAAATAAATCAACAAAGATTTTCAGTTTTGACAACAAAAATTTAATTCTCTAAGGGCCAGCGTCAAAGTCAACACTGACGGAAATAAGTGGCACTTAAGTTTCCCATATTAGGACTTTAAGCTAAGTTTCATAGCCATCAGCGTAAGTGGAACTTAAGTCACCAACATCGGAGACTTAAGTGCCACTTTTCATCAGGTAAGTGTGCACTGTGATTTTGCGCTTCAATCATTCACATTGCCCACTTAAGTGGCACTTTTCTGACTGTGAAACTGGCCCTAAAAATCTTTTGATGTTTTAAGTTATTCTCAAACTGTTTACAGAACGATACGACTGGACGACACGATTGAGGAACTATACAAAGTAAAATATTGAATACGTTGTCGGTGTTTACTACAATCGTCCTAAAAATTACACGGTGAGAGCCTAGTTTATTTTATTTAAACATTCAGTTTATTTAAATCCAAAATTCGAAATTTCATCATTTTGTTGGTTTTTTGTAAAATGAATCTTCTAAACACAGGCTCTGATATGAGGAGTTACAGAAATGACATTGAACTATACCTATTACACTTAGGAGTTTTAAGGAGTTAAACAAAAATTTCACGGGAAATGACACCACATAAGAAAAAGTTTCACCTATAATGAGAAATAATATCACTTTTCTAAGTGAAGCCCAACAATATGCGGACACTAATTATTATTTTACTTGTTTGTGGAAATTATTTAATTTTTTTGGGAGTAAAGTCATTTCGCATTTTAAGTGGGAAATAACTACACTTTTGATCTTGTACGATATATTGTTTAACTTGTATTAAACCGGGTCTAGAACTTCACAAAGTTTCAGGTGATGTTCGGTTTGGTCTTGGTAATACATAATTTTAAAAAAATCACAAGAAATTATTTGTATTGCAAAAAAGTTCGTTCTGATCACTTTTTGTATACGATACAGCCTAAATCGTAGCAAACAGAGCGAAAAGTGCAATTTTGTCGTTTTTCGGGCTGAGTAGCTGCCATTTCCTAAGGTATATTGTCTTTTAAGGCTTCTCGGGTCAATTTTGACATAAACTTTAAATTTAAATAACCCTACAAAAGGAAGTATGAAGGTGTTAGGTCAGGTGATTGTGGAGGGCAGTCAAAATCACCATTTTTTTTGAAAATAAGGTGTTTCTCATGGACAATCGACGCAATTCAGTGATCATGGCAAAAAATCACTTTAATTGGCATATAAGCCGATCTAGAGGTGTAGTTATTTCCGGTGAACTTATTTCCCCGCACCCACGTTCTTTATGTTCAATCATCTTTAACAAACTTCAAATTAAACTTTTTTACACAACTTTAAATATAACCAAATTGGCCTAATTTTTCTTTCTCTAAATATAATTCATAACCATGTCAAATTGCAAAAAAAAAAAAATAGATTTAAGGTTATTTGAATTTGTATCCACTTTAGCTGACTTGTGACAAATTGGCCAAATCACCCAGTTCTAAAAAATAAAAATTGCTTAAAATGTTTGATAAACGTCAGGTCGATCACTTAATGCATAACAGTCTCCATGATTAACTATAAAAATTTATTTCGTTAATTTAGCAGATTGAAATTTTAACTTGTTTAATTTTCATAAGGCCAGTATAGCTGTACTGACTGAACTAGCCTTTATTTATCGCTCTGAACGCATTCATTGGAAGATCGAATTTCGTTTGGTTCATTTGATATATACCTGAACTGCTCCGAATACCTTTTTCGATTTTTTCATCACCTAGAAAACATAGTTACGAATAAACGAATTTATTTAGCCTTCAACTCCTTTTTTTTTGGGGTTAACTGCCTTAACTTGACAAACATTCCATGAGTAACAGGCGATAATTATAAAAAAATCAAAGAAAAAACTTTAAACATGTAAGATTTCCGTAACATCATCATCAGAACGTAAAATCTAAGTACCCAGAAAACTGTCTAGGCCAGATACAGCTTAGACAGGTGAATGGTCGACTAACCCCATCAAGGCAAAAAACTTGATCTTTTGTTTTTGAATTGAATGCCAATTAAAATGCAAATCCAATCAAGATCGAAACGGATGGAACTTATTGATCAAATTACAAACGTGATGTTGATGCGTCTCAAAAACAATGAAATATTTAAACAAAAGATTTTAATAAATTAACTCTACGCCCGTTTGACTTTGCTACTCACTCAGAATGCAATTATAATAATCGATTACTTACATACATATTTTAAGGCCTAGTATAGTGACTTCACTCGGCAAAATGCCAGCTTGCTTACAACCTCAATTTCCTTACACAAACACTAAGGTCACATAAATATCATTTGAATAGTCTCCGTTAATAAATTAAACCTTGTTCTTGAAATAAATTTGTGTATTTAAATTTCAGTCCTCTTTTTAATCAAACAAAAAAAAAAACCAACAGAATCTTATACTCGTGTAATTTCAGTCGTTTTTTATTTTTTTTATTTAACTATGGCGTTCCACAAAAAGTTCATTCAACTTTAATCCTCTTTGTAAGAGCTTAGTCTTGCCTAGACCATCATCGCAAAGAAATCCGATAGCAAACCTTTAAATTAATCACAACGAAATATAAATGCAAATGTGGATAATCCCCGAGGCTTTGTGGGTGTTGAACTGATTTGAATTTATTCAAATTTTGTTCCGATTCCAAGCAGAAATTTTAGTTTGATTTTGTTCTGTCATCAATTAGAAGATATTTAAGATCTTGTTGAGTTTAGAGTCGTTTCCAAAGACTCTTATTATGATGCATAGTTGAGAGTCATTGATCTCTCATTTTGTTTTTTAAACCTTCAAAAGTACCTAATCAACTCATGTCATACAATCGGCTTCATTTAATTGATTACTCACATCGTTTATAGATTTGGCTTAAAATATAAATTTACTTATCCTTGATTGAATTACTGAAAGCCTTTAAGTCTCAGCTATAACAGATTAAATTATTAACCAGCTTCAAAGGCAATTCAAGTTCATGACCGGTTATGTACCAGGTACCTTCTCCCAAGTTGTCAAACTAGCTCGATGATTATTGGAATGTGAATTATCTTCATGGTTGCATTTTTTTATAGCAAAACATTTTTCTTGTTTTTATTTACAGGGCCTCCAGTCACAGACATCTGCCTTGGATGCATTTGCGAAGCAATTAGCGGCTGCAATCAGACGAAAGTCTGTAGTGGTGAAGTTTGTGGGCTTTTCCGTATTACCTGGCCCTACTGGTCTGACGGCGGCAAGTTGACATTGAATGGCGAATCTCCACAATCTCCAAGTGGTAATGTTTTTTTTTTTTTTAATAGCCACAATTTTACGGAATATTTTATTTATAACTTTTGTTTTGCAGCTTTTACAAATTGTGTTACCGATCCCTACTGTGCCGCCAATACAATCCAAAATTATATGCAGAAGTTCGGACAGGACTGCAATGGAGACAATCAAATTGATTGCTACGATTATGCTGCCATTCACAAGTTGGGCGGTTATGGTTGCCAGAATGGTGTAAGTGGAATATATGCAACAAAATTAAATCAATGCCTGCAAGCATTTAGTGGAAGCGGATAAGAAAAATTTATTTCAAAAGGAAGAAGTATTTTTTGTCTGAGAATTTTGTTTACTCTATGGAAGAATATATGGAAGCGCTGAATTATTTTACAATTTGATTTATTTAATAAAAATAATTAAAAACGAAACAATCTTGATGATTTAGTTTGAATCTCTATTTTTAAAACATTTTGATAACCCGCACCTGACAACCGGAATTTGTGTGGTGAAGAGCTGTTGAGTTGAAATTTGTTTAAAGATGGTTGCGTTTTTTAACAAACAAAATAATTGAGCTGTCAAAACAGTATCAGTATTTGACAGAAAAAAACTGAGGAAATTCAGCTGATGCATTGGTGAAATGCATAGACGATAACTTTGTTCCAGACTTTTTTGGCTGTTAAATTTTGAGGAGTGAGGAGTAAACCTTATTCAGAGAGAAGAAAACTGCCAAAAAAGTTTGGAATGCTTTGTGGGCAACAATTTCTGCCACATATTAAACGACATAACAAGGATTGACTAGAGTTGGCACCGATCTATGATAAATTACTATCAAAATTTTCAATAAATCATAACCAAATTAAAGAAGAAGTTGAAATTTTTAAGTACAAATTTTATTGTAATAAAAATGCAATATTCTGTAAATTAACATACAATTATAAAACAAAAATATATTCTAGTGTCCTCATACCTATAAGAAATGAATGAATTGTAAAAGCATTTTCTTTTTCAGAAAAACGTAACGTAAAAGTAACATTTGGGCAACGCTTTATTTTAATTTTTTTTTTTTTGTTGTTCTTTGATTTTAAACACAAACCTACCAATTTATTTACAGGACTGCACTTAATTTAATAAAAAGACTTATTTCCTTAAGTCTTTTAACTTGCACAAAAATTATACTCTAATACAACAGTCAGCAGTCAGTTCTAAAATCTAGACTGTGCAGTTAAAAAAAGCAATTTAACTTTAAGTTAATTAACTGCAGTACTTTTTAACTGGTTTTAGACTTTTAGTAATTTGTACTGCTATGGTTTTACTCTTAGACATTAAGTCTTTTAAATGCAGTTAATTGACTGTAAGTCTTGTAACTAAAATACAAGATAAGAGTTTGCCATTATGTTTTAAAAATGATTTCGGGCAAGTGGCCGCTGCGGCCAAAAAAACCAACTCCGAAAAAAGTATTGCCAGATTGAAAACCACACATTTAAAAAAACACCCGTTAGTTAGAAAGTCACAATTCTTGGAACTTAATCTAAATAGATTTCCATTATATATACTTATATTCAATCATATAGCATTAAAGCAAATTAAAACCATATGATGTTTTCGTCATAAATTGCTCAAAGCTTACCCTCAGACACAAGTTTTCTGGGCGTTTAAAACAATCGTCATCACTTATTCATTCTTATGTATTATTTTCAATTGATATAGTTATATATTGTTGACTAGTACATTATATAGTTGCTTTTAAAGCTATTTTTACATTTGTTTATTTTTTTTTTTCTTCAAATTGCCTTTAATTTATTCATTCTTGTTGGTAGTATGTTAAGCTTAATTAATTTTTATTTTTAATAATGCCTAACACTACGCTAAATAATCACTGTGCCAAGTGACCCCCTAAGAGAAAGCAGATAATATGTGTTACAAATGCTTGAATTAAGCAGTAACTGATAGCATTTCAAAACAAATGCAAAAAAAGCTCCTGGCAAATATTCTTTTCCGCAGAATTTCTTGGCAGAAAATACATATAATAAACTTTTACATTTAATAAACTTTTAAATTTTACCTGATTGCCTAAGTCGAAGTTAGTAACGTTAAAGTCGCGCTTCAGTTTAAATCGCATTCAATTTGTGCGCTCTATTCCCGTGTTTGTATCTCAGAGATAATAAATTTATATTTATTAAAAAAAATATATAAATACATATAATATATATTAAAATGAGTTCGAAAATCACCTTGATTGCTCTAGCATTTGTGATGCTGCTTAACTTAGCCATGCCAGCCAACAGTCAAGGTTTGTTTATATTATAAAAACAATCAAAATCACTTGTAATAATTTTTTTTTAAATTATTTATCAAACAATTTGACTTGCAATTGATCGATCTTAATTGATCGGACATTAAATATTTGTGGATATTACGTGAAGCATCGTTATAACGCTCGTATAGGTCGTGATCATTTTTAATTTATACATAGAATCGTAATACTAATTTGAGATTTTAAGATAAAATTCAGTAATAGTTTATCTTTCGGATAAGTTTTGCAAAGTTCCGTCTTGCTTCGGAGAATTTCTGAAAATCCAGTTGGATTATAAGTTACTTAAGAATTTTTATAAACAAACCAGTTGAGTGGGTGTTCTCGACGACTAGTTTAATTTTACTGTAGAGATATGTTTGTATTGTGCTTAAGGCTACGTTTCTACTTAACGTTTGTAATTGACGTATTTTGCATCAGTTCACAAATTGACAAATATGAGTCGCGCAGAGTGAGTCCAAGACGGTGTTCACATTGGACTGACTCATCCGATTTTTTTTGACGTGAATCCAACTTGTTTTTTTTCAGACACAAATTAATGTGGACACATCGGACTTGCTACTTTGACGTTTAGCAGTCGTTAAAACAAAACAAAAATCTGTGCAGTTTGAAAGATTAATTACAAATTTTTCACTTACAAAATGTAAATCTTCTTTAATAAATATATTTCCAATTGAAAAAAATATGCACGACTGGGTCGCACGAACTTGCTCTTATGCGCGACCACATTGTGGTTCTATAGTCTGAAATAAATTAGCTATAGGAGCATATATTTTATCCATTTGCCAAATCTTAGTTTAGTTTCAGGTGGTATTATGTGAGTATACAAAAATTAACAATATAGCCTAGTGTTGCACATATGCAATATGCATATAAGGAAATTATACTATTTAAACTGGTAAATTGCTTAAATCAACAAAATTAGAAAGAAATTGATTAAAATACTTTGAATCCGTTTTAACCCAACGCGATGTACACCATCTGAATTCTTATATAAATCTTTATTTATGAGAAAAAAATTTTGAAAATCGTAGGAGCGGTTTTAAAAATAATTAATTTTTTATACACAAAATTTTGTTAACATTTTTGAGAAAAATAATTGGTACGCCAATTTAAAGCATTTATTAATGTTGCGTTAAAAATTGAACTTCACAAAAAAATCTGCTACCAGTTTTCAAAATATCGAATTTTCAAAAAATAATTTTGATTTTTTTTTTAAAAAATCCAAAAATCATTTTTTAGAAAATTTTGATACGCACTTTTATTTATATTTGTTACAAGCTTCTGTATAAAAAATCTAATTTTATTCGGTTGATCAAATGTTGAGATAGTCGAAAATCAAAGAAACCGTTCTATGAGAGGTACTGTTAATAAACCTAAAATATAAACTTTAAAAATTTTAAATGATAGATCGTACTAATTTTAACACACAAAAAAACTTTTATGAAAATCGTAGGAGTCGTTTTTGAGAAACAAAATATTTTTCTTAACGGTTTTTTACCATTTGTATGGGAGGCACCGTTATTTTTGGGTATTAGAATAATTTTTGTCAAAAATCTTCTAGATAAAGTTAAAAAACTGCTATTTACCAAGTTTAATAAAAATCGACCAGGTCGTTTTTGAAATATTGAGTTTTCAAAAAAAAATATTAAAACTTTTTTTAAAAATCTAAAAACTATTTTTTTGAAAATTTTGGTACACAATATTATTTAGAATGTGTCAATACTTCTTCATAAAAAAAATGATCAGAATCAGTTTAACCGTTTTCGAGAAAAGCGAAAATCAAAAAAATGGTTCTTTGGGAGGTACCATTAATAACCATTTTTCGGAACCATTTTTTTTATTAAACGGCAACTTATAACTATTTAAATTTATTGAGTTCTTAAAAACAAATTCGGTAGCGCTGGATTTGAGAAAAATAAGTTTTTCCTTTTTGGCCAAGAAATTTTGTATGACAGCTACTGTTAATTTTGGTCCTAAATAAAAAGAGAAAAAAACGGGTGGGGGGAATGTCCAAAAAACGCTAGGTACCAAGTTTAAAGAAAATCGACCCATCCGTTTAGGCTGTAGTCGAACCGACAGACAGACAGACAGACAGACAGACAGACGGACGTTTTTGCGAGACCCACTTTTTTTGACTTCTCCATCATCGTAATGTAAAGTTTGATCAAAATCTCGAGTTCGATTTTTTGTACGAATCCATAACTTCCCATATAGTACCTATATCGCAAGTAAAAATTGGATTCTGTAAGATTTAAGTGCGAAAGATAAATCACAGACAGAGAAAACAGATGTCACAAAAGAAGACGTCAACAAAAATCCACTGGTTTTTTTAAAAAATTAAAAAAATCCTACCTTTCCTGGCCATCTCTGTCTCACCGTAAAGTAGATAGAAGTGAGCCAAAGCACAGAGATGTCAAAAAAAATCGACGGTGTCAGTCCAATGGGAACACCGTCCATAGTTTCAAAATTGGATCTCTTTAAGCTAATGTCGAATTCCTTACAAACATTTCAGATCGATTATTTTTTTTAGTCAGAAGGAATTTGTGAAAAAATTGATTTATTTTTATGCGATGGTATGTGTGCTATTTGACAGGAATTCTAACACAAAAGCAAGTGTACCTAAAAACTCACAACAAATAATTTCAAAGTGCATTTAATCGCGTCCCTTTGGTAAGATTAAAAACAAAAACAATTGTACGTTTATCCAAGTCTCAAAAAATTACAATTCAATAATGAAAAAAATCAGAAATTTAAAGTGTATAGACTTCTTAAAATGCACTAAAGAACACACCGACTACGCACGGTGTTCGCCTGATGTAATTAATTGTCTTTAGACATTTGGAATCGAAACTCTGAATTTATTCAATCCAACCAACACAAATTCTTGTTTATTTATTTGCATTATTTTTCACTAAAATTATGAAAATTTTGAATATTTTTTTTTCATTTGACGCGACAAAATAACTTTTTAACTTGATGAGAAATGTCAAATCTTCTTATTGTGTGTGCAAATACGTGTAAGTCTCGCTTAAAATTATTTCAAATTCATTTCAACAAAAAAATCAATTTTATTCCGATTTTTTTCCTAAACAAAATCGATTCTTTTCTTTCAAAACAGGAATTGCGTTTTTAGCAAGATTTCCCAGCGATTTGCACACACACACTATACAGATTTGACATTTCTCTATTTTTTGGTTGTAAGGAATACGACATAACTAATTCTGTTTGTTAATGAAAGACAACGAATTTGTCAAAAAAAAAATGGAAATACCTTGATTGATATTCGAAATATTTCTTCACCATTGACTGGCAGTGAAAATATTTGTGCGTTTCGTCTGTTTTCAATTTAAGACCCCAAATAACATTGGCGCAGTGTCATAAGTTCGCAGGGCCAATCCATAATGAACTTTTGACCCAATTGGATGAGCTATAAGTCCACAAATCTTATAACCCATCCAATTTAGCATAATATTAGGTATGTGGTTTTGTGCACCGCTTACTCCATGCATAACAGTTATAATAGTTATAATTTTATGTATATATCCACTAAGTTCATAAGCGGAGAGGTTAATCACCGTTAGCTAAGCGAAATTGTTGTTGTTGTATTTTACATGGAAATTTTGTTTCCAAGTAGGTAGGCACTTAAAGCCCACACCTATCACTGAACTATTAACATTTCTCTTCACGCTGTGTCTGTTATATAGTTTTTTTTACCACAAGAGCAAGTTCGTGCGATCTAGACGTGCATATTTTCTTATTGAGTGTTATTGATTATCACTTTAGTGGTATTGATTTTTTTTTTTCTTTGCAATGCAAAAATCTTGAAAATCATGGGAAATCCTATATTCACGATATTCTTACTTATAATCACATTTGTTTTCATATTTTGTTAGAAATATTTTTTGGAATTTCCCGAACGTTCAAAAAGGAAACTCATGTCAGTGATTGCCGCCAAATTGATAAGATTTTCTAGAACGAGTCGTAAGATCAATATATATAACAACTTGTAATCTCAAAAAGAGGTTAAGGTTAAATACTAATTTGTATGTCTTGCTTTTTTTTATTTTCTGAAATTCCTTGAGATAGGATTGCAAATATGATGTTATTTAATATTGTAGCCCTGTTTATTTCACTTGCGTTATATGTTATGTGTGTAGGTACTTAAGGGCTACTTTTTGGATTCATACAAAATCGAATTCGAAATTTTCATCAAACTTGACACATAACGATACGGAAGGTAAATACCTACGAACATATACACGTATATAATTGTATACATAATAACATTTTTTTTTACTTTCGACTCTTTTCTTTAACGGATTTGCTGATTTCGATGAAAATTTCTTATGCTGAAACTATTTAAACATAGCTATTTTTCAAAAAATAATTTTTTTTTTTTTCAAAAAGTCAATATCTCAAGAATGGGTAAATATGTGAATTTTCTTAAATAAGATTCTTAAGGATTCTGAGCATTTACTCAAAGAGCAGCTTGGCTATGACATAATGTTTTTGTTTTGTTTCCTATGTAGTTGGTTTTATTATGCACATTTCCCTATGAGGTTTACTTCCGTCAGAAAGTTTGGTTTTTAGCCCAAAGACGTCCCTTCAGATGTCTTCATCCATCAGTGTATCATTTGATGGCATTTTCGTGTTGTTAATTTCGCCTATACAACCACTTTTTTTCCTACTTTACTTCGTTTGTAAATTGTACCCGAGGCTGTACTTTTTAATCATGTCATCTGTTGGAATATAATGCTACATCTTATGTTAAACGATGCTCGGAGATTTGAAATTAAAAATTTCAAAATATATTAAAACTAGCTGGCCCGCCCGGCTTTGCACAGGTAGACAAATCTAAGCTTTGCATAAAAATTACAAAATAAAATATACTTTTTGTAATCGAATACTAGTTTCTGGGTTTTAAACCACTTCACGTTATGAATGGCTAAATTTGTAAAAATATGATCCTCTAAGTCGAATACAGAAAGAATGTTTGTATTCGAAAACCACTGTTTTATTTCTATCCTTATTACTCTAGACATATCATTTTTTTTAAATAAAAAATATATTTTTTTTTAATCGGATATCTCTTTTTTGTGTTTACCCCACTTCACCCTAAAAATAACAATTTTTTCCCTAAAGCTAAAAAATACCTTTTTAACACAAAAAGAAATTTGAAACCACTTTCGTTTTTACCCCACTTCACCCTGTTAATACCAAATTTTTGAAAAAAATACCCCTTAAGCCATTCACTCAAAATATCCTTTTCAAAAGAAAAACGAATAAATCGGACAATTTTTTTTATTGTTTTCCCCATTTCACTGTACAAATATTGAAATTTTGATAGAAAATATCCCTAGTCATTTACTAAAAAAAATTTTCAAACAAAAAAGGATATTTTTTTTATTTTTACCCATTTAACCTTACAAATAACAAAAATAAGAAAAAGCTTTCAAACAAAATAAGAATTTATTAAAACGACCATAAAAATAGCAACATTTTAATAGTTGTTCTGCTATGCAGAGTGAAGATGAATTCAACAAACCAGAGATCATTAAAATGGGTCCAGCGGTTCTTGAGTTATAAATGGTGTAACTAACCCGACATTTTTTTACTACATACATTAGATTTTAATATTGTTTTAATATGTTTTGATTTTTTTAAGAAAAAGCCGGATTGATAAAGAAAAAAATAATTACGAACAAATGAGTAATGACAAATTTTACTCTAAATAATCGCAGGCGGCCGTCGATAAGAGCATGTAATTGCGACCCAGTCGTGCATTTAAAAAAAAAATTATTATTGCTAAAAATTGTTTATAAATTTGCATAGTTAAGCTACAACTACAAATTCTTATAAATGAAACTGATTTTTTGCATGAAAATTGATTGCAGTTAAAGCATTTTTAAGGGAAATAATATTAATGAGTTAAATTTTTGATGTGTAAACATCTATGCTGGCGGTAGAGTGAAAAAAAATTGTGTGAGTGCCGGGACTCACGGTTAACATGTGTAAACATCAACGTGCGCGGATCCAAAACGGACTTGTTTTTGCTTGAAGGGGATCTTAAGATTTTTTTCACTGAACGCACCCATCCTAGTATGCAGATCGTAACGTTGCACACCGTAACGTTGCACGACGCAACGTTGCACACGAACGTTCACGTTTTTTTTTTCACTCTACCGCCAGCATAGATGTTTACACATCAATAAAAATGTGAAAGTTCGAGTGCAACGTTACGTCGTGCAACGTTACGTTACGATCTACACACATTAACCGTGAGTCCCGGCACTCACACAATTTTTTTTAATACTGAGTTAACTGCGACTCATATTAGATTTCAATTATCCTCGATTTAAAATAAATAAAATTGGTAGTGCTATATTGAGCCTAATGACTTTAAACTCGCAACCAATCCTGATTAGTGATTGTGTTATTTGTCGAAGAGAACTCTGAATTTAAAAAATAAATTTATCGAGAATTAACTCAGGGAGCTGTTTAGTTCGCTTTAGTGAAGAATTAATTTTGACTGCGTGGGTGCTAGGTGATGATTATTCGAGTTTATTTTTAATCATATCCTGTGTCATCGTATATTTATTAATATCTCTTATCTAACAGTTAATCCCTGGAGTCCGCTTTGAGAAAAAAAAAGTGGTTTTCCGTTTAACTAATCTCAATATTCATAAAATACGAAGAGTAAAATTAATTTAATAAAGCTAAGAATATTGTGGTTTTATAAAAAATGCTAATGCTATAATAAATTTTATATAAACTCTGCGTAGGTAAACAAAAGCCGCATTCAACAATATTTTGTAAACCACTTAAGTTAAAAACCACTGCTAATCAAAACAAAATAAACATACCTAATATATGTATTTGCTTAACAAATTGTATCTGCCAATTTGTATGGATTTGAGGATCATTAATGACACTATAACCAAAGGTTCCTGCAACTATTTAAAACAGACGCAGACGTTGCAATTTTTCATATTTTATACCGGTTTATCTAAGAAAACTATTTATTAAAACAAGATCTCATCTCAAGGAATTCTTTATAATATACTTATATTGAAAATGTATGAATCATTACTTCAAGTATTGGCTGATGTCAATATTAGAACTTGTAAAACCAGATTTAATCTTTGATTAGCTCGTATAAGCAAAGAAAATGATGTTTTTGTAATAAAATCTAAAAAAAAGTATTCATATACATAGTCTCGCCCAGTAAGCTATTAGTTTCCGGACAAAGTTATGAGTTTAATGTTTATTGTTCGTTTATTTTTTACTGACATGTTGCATCTGCGTTAAGCGGTTGACTGTAATATGATAAACAATTTAAACAAATATTTGACAGTTTTATATGACAATAACCTTACAAAATCATTTCAAGAAAAGTGTCGTTTACGTTTGAGGACGAAGTTAGTAATTTCTTGGGTTCTTGATTGGTAGATAAGTCCGAAAACCAGCTGAACAAAAACTGGCAATCTAGGCATCCGTATGTTGTTTTTCGTTTTTTTTTTCGACAAAGTAAAAAATTCTAATTGATTGAAATTCAAATAATAATTAAATAGTTAATCAATTGCAAGCAATGAACTATGATGTTTCGCAAAGTAGTTTTTTTATTGCAATAACGTTTTTAACTGCGATCAAAGAGAGCTACAGAGAAAATTCGTAAATAAGTGTACTTATTCTTAAATTCAGTTGAAATTTTGTGAATATGAATCTGAAATTCTATGTTTAAACTTTTTTTTTTTAATTACCATTACACAGTGGCACTTTGCATCATTTTCAAGCACAATTACTTAGGCGAATCTATACCTATTGCTTATAATCATATCGGCAATTGTAACACTTAAAACCATTTGTGGAATAGCTGAATAGCTGAATGGGTGTCGATAGTTTGGACGAAAATCGTTTTGCAAATCTCACTTGGCAATCATCAAAATAAACTCGACTTGCAATACATAGTGGGGCGTATTCATAGTCACTTTTAAACTCCAGTTCATCTTAGACTGGGGCTTATTCAATGTTATTTAGATAGGATAAACCCAGGTCTAAGATAAACTAGAGTTTAAAAGTTACTATGAATATGCCCCAGTATGTTTCGCAAATATTCTTTTCGTCTTTGAATTAACCGACAAGACGATCATTACACAAAAAGTTCTCTATTCAATTTATAACAGTTAAAACAGTTAATCGTCATTAAAAGTGGGTGTGAGTTATCGTGCTTCGCGCGGCCTTTAAAAAAAACTCTGGGTGCCTGAAATATGTCCACCTGGACCTGTGGGGCCGCAAAAACAGTATTTTTTTAAGCCAAAACTGTTATAATTTTCATGTCTAGAGTCACTTCCTTCTTATATATAGGTGAAAATTTTGCGACTTCACATAACCTCACAAAAAATAGTCCAGCGGTGTTAAATCGCTCCATCTTGAAGGCCACGCCACATCCCACAACGCGAGATAATCCGCTCACCAAAAGTTTCCTTCAATAAATTGATTGTTTCGTTAGCTGTATGTAGCGCCGCCTTGTTGGAACCAAAGGTCATCCACATCACATCAACATCCTCCAATTCAGGCACGAAAAAGTTATTAATCATGGATGGGCACAACTCCAATTGTTGCGCGCGATGGCGGATGGACTCATTCGGGTCTTCTTCGATACTGTGGTCCACAGCAGCAAAAGCGTCTTCGGTGCGCACTGTACGCCGTCTTTGAGGATGCGCATTATCCACTAGAGTAAACGTGGTGCGAAACCGGTCCATGGTTGCTCGAATGTATGCGATTTGGCGTTTGTGTCTACCAAATATTGGACGTAGCGCGCGATGCTTCGCGCGAACCGAACCATTATTGTTTTGGTAATAAATTTGCACAATTTGCAAACGTTGTTCAGGCAGGAGTATTAATTATGAAATGGCAAGCCAAACTGATCATAAATCAAGTGACAGTTGTCAAAAAGACCAACTCCGAAAAAAGCATTGCCAGATTAAAAACCACACGTCTAAGAAAAACACCCTTTATATGCGTGAGTCTAAGGTATAATAAATTAGAATACAGTTAAAGTTCATGGGCGTTTATTTACAGGCAGCTGCTTATAACTAGCCTCATAATTATTGGAATATGAATATTATTTTCGTTTATGATTTTACATTTATATCCTTTTTTTTCGTTTGCAGAACAACCAGTCACAGAAGTCTGCCTTCGATGCATTTGTGAAGCTAGTAGCGACTGTAACCAGGCAAGAGGCTGTTATGGCGATGTTTGTGGGCTTTTCCGTATCACCAGACCCTACTGGATTGACGGTGGTAAGCTGACATTGAATGGTGAATCTGCAGAATCTCCAAATGGTAATTTTTTTTTACAGTCGCAACTCATCGAAAGATTGTAATTACATACCTTTGTGGTTTTATTTTCGTTTGCAGCTTTTGAAAACTGCGTTAACGAACCTTACTGTGCAGCCGCTGTAATACAAAATTATATGGTGAAATTTGGACAGGACTGCAATGGAGACAACCAAATTGATTGCTACGATTACGGCGCCATTCACAAGTTGGGCGGTAATGGTTGCCAGGGTGGTGTTACTGGAAGATTTGCGACAAAATTAAATCAATGCTTACAAGCATTTAATGCAAACGGAAAATAAAATAAAGTTATTTAATGAATTTTTGTCTGACAATTAGAAGTGTGTTTGGTTTATTGATTAAAAAAAAATAATTAGAAACGAAACATATTTGAAAAGTATTTTTTGTATAATACCTAAAAAAATGAATATTTCTGTACAAGAAGTTCTGTCATCTGATTGATGACAGCGTATACACTTATGGCCGATCTGCCCTTAAAGAGGTATCGGTGAGGTTTTTGCCGATCATCATTCTTATTAAACAGACGATTTTTTGAACTGGAATTTTGTTTTGAAATCAATGATATGATGGCTAGGATCTGCCTTAATTTGAAAATTTGGTCACTGCTGGACTTTTCTGCCCTGAATCCAAGTTCTGGTATGGACCTATCAGGTTATAGAGGAACATCAGCTTCAGGTTTTCATATTGCTATGTAAGAAAAAATATTATAGGCGATATTTAGAAGTCTGATGTTTCTGTAGGTGGCACAATTCAGAGGGTCTTCTTTTTTAGGGATTGGACAAATAATGATGTGGTATCATTCATGGGGCATGCTCTCATCTGACCATATTTTTCCGATAAGCTGTTGCATAGTCCTAACCAGCCAAGCTGTCTCAGTTCCATCAGCTTTATTTTACTACATTTTTTAAAGTCTAAACATCTATGCCGGCGGCGCGGTGGCGGTAGGGTAAACTTAAACGTGTGCAATCCTCTGTAATACGTTACGATGTCACAATTTTTGTACGATAAAGCACGTTACGTTATGCACAGTAGGACATTGGGTACGTTCAGTGACAAAAATCTTAAGATCCTCTTCAAGCAAACTAGTCCGTTTGGGATCCGTGAACGTAGTCAACAACGTATGGACGACTTCGCGTACGGATCCAAATAAAGGGATCCTCAAAAATGCGCTTGGACAAACGTTATGATGTTTACACATGTTAACCGTGAGTCATTCGTTATTAGTCTTCATACTACAAGATGCTCATACTCCTCTCTTAAATCTAAATATCATTTATACATTAATTAAAGCTATTGAAATATTAACTAAATTCAGAAAATTTTAAATAAAGTGAAATTAATTATGCAAAACATAAAAACCACTTGCATACATTTCTTTACAACTGAGTAAGAAATATAACTGCCAAGGGTAGGTTAATTCAGTACCCATATTCTCGTCACAGACAATAACAAATCCAAAAAAGCTCTTGATCAATTTTTTTCTATAGAACTTATCTTGTGTACTTCATTATTGAATAAAATGAAAACTTCTGGGAAAATATTAGAGGTAATAAATACTTTTACATTTTACCTGAATAGAAGTTAGTTACGTTCAAACCGTGCTTCAGTTCAAACCCAACTCAATTCGCGCACTCTATAATCGTTTGTGTATCTCAGAGAGATAGATACATATAGTTAAATAAATGACTTTGAAACTCTTTTACACGGTTGCTATTGCATCGTTGGTGTGGCTCGGCTTATCTATGTTAGCCAATAGCCAAGGTTTGTTTATATACGCGTATTTATAAAATCAAAGTTCAATTGTAATCTTATCAATTTTCATTGCAAAGTCTTATTTTATTCATGGCGGACACTAAACATATGTATATATGTTTTTAGATATTACGTGTGAGCCTCAGGATCCTTTTAATAATCGCACGTTTTCGGGGTCTATTAAGATTACATTCGGTGGAAAATTGCCCATCGGATAAGATTTGCAAAGTTCCGCTTTACAAAGTGAGATTAAACTAATCAGCAAAGTTTCAGTTTTCCCTTACGATAAACGTATAAAACTTCAACCTCAGTTCGAATTCGACCTCATAATTGCTCCATAAGCTTTGATTTTTGAACTTAAAATTAAAAATATTTCGGAGAAATCTTTAGTTGTAATTAATGAGAGAAGAGAAAACTAACAACTAAGCAGGAGCGTGGTGGCCCTACAGGACACCGGAACTTTTCCATGGCGCTTCGTTTTTGGGGGCCTTTTTTCAGGAGGAAAAAACTGAATAATTATGTGCCATTGATTATTATATATTCTAAGTTATCTCTAAATCAGTCAAGCAAAAAACAATGAAGGAGTTTGTATTCAATTTGAATTAATAAACAATTATTTACTATAAAAATCTGACGTCCCTTTTATTACTTTGTCGGAATTGAAAAATGTTTGTATCTGAATTTTTAGCTAATTAAATACTAATTTGTTGCGTAAATCAAACATTTATAGCTCGCATAGTTTCTTATATAATTATTAAAGTTAAAAATACATAAGTTTGAAGTAAGCGGACGAAATTTAAAATAGCGACTAAGCAAACTTGGTTGATAAAACATCAAAAGCATCTATTTAGTTCATCCTGAGTTAACTCACCAAATTTGATGAGTTAACTCGGGGTTAACTTTAATTTCGCACTGAAAAACTGGACCTAAATTTGATGAGTTAACTCGGGTTTAATTTTTATCTTGCGCTGAAAAAACTGGACCTAAATGTAATTTAATTGATATAATTTTTGAAAAAAAGTTGTAGCAAATCTCGGTAGAAAATTTGTTCCCACCAATGTGGCTGTATAGCTAAGTAACGATATCTCAAAGAGTAAAATAGGAGTGTAAATGTTAAATGCATATGAAGTTTGAAGGGGAAAATTTACACTTTCAGATTCGTACAAAAATACAAAAAAAAAAAAACGTGTTTGTGGACTTTTACATCGAAAGCAGGAACTTATGAAGCAGTTTTGGGGTGAAATTCGAATTGAGGGCATCAACAACCTTCAAAATGTATAGGTATAGTCTGATTCGTGGAAAATAATGTTTTTATTTATTTATACTTTGCTATAAATTACTTAAGAATATTTTATAAATTAACAAGTTGAGTAGTTATTTTGCTATACTTGACGACTAGCTTAATAGTATGGTTTTTATGTTCTTTTGTAATCAATTGTGCGTGATTAAAAATTGAATAATTTAATTGGTTTCAAAGAATATCAGATAGAAAGAACAAAAAGAGGTATACATATATAGAATCCTCTGGGGAAATCCCGCAAAGAAAATCTTAGTCACCCTAAAAAACCCAAACTATAAAAAACAAGTTTGATCAAAGTCTCGAGTTCAATTTTTTGTACGAATTCATAACTTGCCATTTAGTACCTACTTATATTCGCAAGTAAAAATTAATGATATGCAGATTTTTGTCAAGTTTATAGGTACATACTACCTATCTTAAATTAATCAGTTGATCATATTGGATCTCAGTAATTGCAATCGCAATTTCTATTTCTACAGTTTATGTAAGTATAATTTAAATTACAAAACAACCACAAAAGGGTTCGAGTCGAGTTCCAAAGAAAACCCTTTACAAAAACCACATTTGCCATCAATACAGTAAAGATGACTTAATTAGGTGCATTTTTAAATATTTAAGATATTATTTTTTATCCTTTTAAAGAACTGGGCATTGGGCAATACAGCAGCTCCGGCAGGATCTTAGCACCCCATATGTGGGATATTCGCAAAACAAGCAGGATGCCATCTAAAAGGTCTCAACTAGATTCTTAAATTGGTCAGTCATTTAAAAAAAATATGGCTGATCAATTATTGAAACTACTTGACCTTTAATGGGTTCATTTAGATCTTTCAGATGCTAAATTTTTTTTGCGAAGATTTCACAAATGAAACGCTTCAATTCGCAGTAACCCTAAAAAAATTTGATTAAAAATTGTGTATGGCCTTCACCTTTTTTGTCTAGTTACCTACTAATAATTTAGATAGCATCCTTTTTTTTGGCGAATATGCCACATATGGGGTGCTTAGACCACGGAGCTCAATAAAGCGACCATAAAGAAGTAAACTTTTATATTTACTAAACCTTTGAACATTTTTCTTTAAAACAGCGTTAATATTATGGAAGTTTTGGTTTAAAAAGCACTGTTTATGCGGCCCCGCAGGGCGATGGCCCTCCGCCGCGCCGGTGGGGATACTTCAGGCACCCGGAGTTTTTTTTTCAAGTCGGGCAAAGAGCGTTAACGCACCCCCACTTCTAATGGCGAAAAACTGTTAAAACTGTTATAAATTGGCATGTCTCTAGTCGCGCTCTAATACTTTTTTGATAGTGCGTCTAAGCAAGTGAGTCGTACTGTAAGTAGCTACGTATTGATTCCAATGTAAAAAAAAATCTTAAAAATGATACATTCATACACGATAACCTTCATTTAAGTTGCATTTTTCTATCACAAAAAACATATGATTGTGTGTTATGAGTTGTCCGATGATACAAACCTACACTTTTTCAAAAAGAAAGCTCTCGCCAGTAATTGCGGTAAAATTGATAATATTTTCTAGAACGAATTATTGTAAATCTAAAGCTGAAATCTTGCATTGTTTGTTTGTTCGTTTGTCGGGGCTAATCTCAGATTCCACTACTCCGATTGGATGGGATGGATTTTATATAGGGTAAAATGGGGTAGCAACAAAAAGTGATATTCAGCCATTCATAAAGTCAAAGTGTGGTGAAACCAAACCAACAAACTGACATTCGATTGAAAAAAGTAGCTTAAATATTTATTTATATTTTCCTCTGTAATTTTTATTCGAAGCTTATAGAAAGGTTAAAGATATAGTTTTGCGAAGTAGGATTATAAATACATATTAATATACCTACAATTATTCAACCATTTTCTTTTTTTAATTATTCAACCATTTTTTCTTTTAGTTTTAAGCTCAGATTTATGTTTTGTATAAAAAAGCTAAACATTTTTGTAGTTTCAGTGAAAAATTTGTTAAGTTGCTTACAAGATACTAACTGACTCAAATGTCATACATATTTTGCTATGTTGATAAGAATTCTATATGGTCTGGTATTTTGTTAAGATCTGTTACCCTGCGGTCCAGTTTTCCAGTGCGAAATTATATTTAAACCCGAGTTAACTCACCAAATTTGCTTTTGATGTTTTATCCACCGAGCTAGTCTTAGTTTAGTCGTTCCGCGTGCATTCTCCACCGCAAAACTGCTTCCGAAGTTCATACTGTTGGTTAATTTACTTCTAGAGTTAGCTAACACTGAAAACTGGGCCTGATTATACTAAACAGGCGATTAAGAAGAAAATAATTCACACCTATAGATGTAGCCTGCATTCTGTAATAGACGAATAACAACTGTATCGAAAATCAACTCACATATTTTATGAGCGTGATGCTTTTCTTTGCCTTGTTTTATACCTTTGTAAGTTTTTCTATTCGAGTCTTTTGGATAAGCCGTGCAGCAATTGTGCATAGATAAGAGTCAATGATCTTTCATTTTGTGTCCACCTTCAAACGAACCCCGTGATCAGTAACATCCCATTAATGATGGTATTTTTGTATATAGTTAATGGCACAAAATGAACTTGTCCTCGATTAAATATTTGATAGCAACGTCTTAGCTATAACAGATTCCATTATATAAACCAGCTTCAAAGGCAATTCAAGTTCATGGCCGGTTATGTACGATTAGGTACACTCCCAACCATAGGCCAAAGATTAATGGCATTATGCATATGAATTTATCTTTGATTTGATATTACACTTCATTGTTTTAATATTTCTTTATTTGCAGGGTCACTACCAGAACCAGTCTCAGAAGTTTGTTTTCGGTGCATTTGCGAGGCGACTAGTGGATGTAATGCTACGAAAGCCTGTACCCACGATGTTTGTGGGATTTTCCGTATCACCTGGGGCTACTGGTTTGACGGTGGTCAACTGACATTGAATGGCGAACCTCCACAATCCCCAAGTGGTAATATTTTTTGAATAGCCACAATAATTCTTCTTCGAAAGGTGGTAACTTTATTTTGTTTCTTTGTATTTTTTTTTCTTCTGCAGCTTTTGAAAACTGCGTTAACGATCCCATATGTGCAGCTAATACAATACAAAATTATATGGTGAAATTCGGACGAGACTGTAATGAGGACAACCAAATTGATTGCTACGATTATGCTGCAATTCACAAGTTTGGCGGGAATGGTTGCAGCGATGGTCTTTATGGATCATACGGGATAAAATTTAATCAATGCATGCAGGCTTTTCGTGTATAGGGAAAATATGTAAAAGAAATGTCTATGCTAGCGTAAAAATAATTTGATTTATTTAATAAAATAATTAGAAAAGATACCGTTGGGATGATTGTTGATTGTGTCAATTTTGCAATATACTTATATTTGCTTACCTATACCTATTTTTCATAAATCTAAGGAAAATATACCAAGCCTTTCCCGTCAGCTCTCTCTCCAGCATATCCTATAGGATCATGTAGCAGGGCTATAGGGCCATGATAAATTTCTTATAAATTGGTTTTTGGTTGCCTTCTTAACCCAAAGAAGCAGTAATTGGCAAGACAAGATTAATTCTTCGATTCAACGCTGGTGCGTTGCCTGAGTGTATAGCCGAGTCCTGGTGGACAAAAATTACTTATAACCTCAAAGCTTATTCACTATAGTCTTTCCAATTTCAGCATGATAACATACATACATGGCTATACATGCTTCAAGAACGTTACCAAGTTTTAGAAATTTGGTTCCAATGTTATGGCACTGGTTCGACTGGCATATTGGATCCGCTGTTTTATTGTTCAACTATGAGGCTCATTCTTGGTTCAATGGGAAGGAATAATGTCAACAATGCCTTAACTGCCTCATTTGCAGTGAAGATAATCCACAACCACAAGTAAGTACTTACTAACTTAAAAAAAAAATAAACTGTTTTTATCATTTATCATTAAAAACTAGTTAATATGCACTGCAAGGTGTTCATATCCCTCCCTTACATCTTAAAGGTAAATCAAAAATAAATTAAATGTTATTGAATTGTAAACTTAATTTAGAATATTAAATAAAATTAATTTTGTTAATTAAAAAAACGCTTACAGGCATATATTATTGACTTGTTTCAAAACTAGTTTCTAGGCAGAACTAGTTCATAGATGTTTGAAGGTACTTAAATCGGTATTATTCAACAATATTTTGACACCTTAAGCTCGAGAATTTAAAACTAGCTTTGGATAAAGCTCTTAATTCATAAAACCGTGACAAACTTAGGACTCTAAACTTCTATAAAACTAGTTTTGTTTATGAAACTAGTTTTGAAACAAGTCAATAGCCTGTTAGATAGATTACTGATAACTGATTCTGATTTTTAGGTACCTATATTATTACACGCGAGGGTTAAATGAGTACACAAAATCTCGTGAGTCAATAATAAATGTCAAAAAAAGCTCTTAATCAAATCTTCTTCAGAGAACTAATCTTTAGTAACTTCCCTATATGTTATTCAATAAAATGAAAACTTATGGGAAAATGCTATAATAAACTTTTACATTACCTGCGAGACAAAGTTAGTAACGTTCGAACCGAGCTTCAATTCGCATCCCATTCAATTCGTGCACTCTGTTATCGTGTGTGCATCTCAGTGAGAATAATTGATATAGCTGTATAATATGAGTTCGAAAATCGTTTATACGGTTGCTATTGCATCGATGGTGTGGCTCTGCCTGGCCATGTTAGCCAATAGTGAAGGTTTGTTTATTATTATAAATTACTATCAAAGTCTATTGAAATCTAATCGATTTTCTATTTTTATTTTAAATTCTGACGCATGCAGGGTAAATAAATAAATTTAGTTACACGTATTTAATATTCCGTATTGAGCCTGAGCATCGTTATACTATACTCAAAGGTCGTGACCATTTTCGTATACCTACGTTTTAATTTTTCCATAGAATCAAAATGCTGATTGAAGATTAATTAAGATACAATTATTCAGTACCAGATATTGTCATTCGAATAAGATTTGCGAAGTTTTACTTGGAAAAGCTAACATTTTGGAAAATACGGTTAGTAAACTCGTCAACAGTATTTAATTTATTTTTATTAAAAAAAAAAAAAAACATTAAAAGCGAACGTGATCTAAAAGAACCATTTTTTTTTTATTCGACGAGTTTTAGAGGTCATTTTGAGATGTTAAATTTTTTTGTTACGTTCATAAGAGTATTGCAATTGTTTTTTCAAACTAGAACACCAAATTTTTGATTTTTTCATATTCTTTTTTTTTCTCAAAAATGAATTATTTTAAGAACTTTTTTTTTCATAAATTATGATTTATTAAAGAAATCAGATGATGTAGATCGCTTTGGAATCAAAACAGTTTTACAAGTATTTTAATTAATTTACTTATTTCTAAGAATTTAATATAATTTCCATGCATCCATATGTATATATGCAACACGGTACTAAATTGTTAATTTTTGTATACTCACTTAATACTACCTCCAACTAATCCTTGTTTTTGGCAAGTGGATAAAATATAGGCTCTCATACCGGATTTACATATTTCAGACTTTAGAACCATGCAGTGTGATTGCACGTAAGAGCAAGTGCGTCCGACCCAGTCGTGCAAGGGCATACATAAGGAGTTAGCAGCTACGGGTATTTGTCCCAGCCCTAATCTTTCAAAAACCTTCCATGAGAGCTAAATCCATTTCAGTTAAAGTGTTTATTTCTTAAAATAGGTCGGAGTGGAATTAGTTCTCGTTCCCGGGGATATGATGTGATCACATTGTAACCATAAATTTCCCAACTAGAAATCTAATTTATCTTTGATTTGAAGTTGCACTTCTTACAGCAGGACATTATTTTCTTTTATTCGCATGGTTACCAGTCTCAGACGTTTGCCTTCGATGCATGTGCGAGGCACTTACCGGCTGTAATCTGACGAAAACCTGTACTGGCATAGCTTGTGGGCTTTTCCATATCACCTGGGGTTACTGGGCTGACGGCGGTAAGCTGACAGTGGATGGCGAATCTCCAGAATCTCATACTGGTAATATTTTCTGAATTATTATATTGAAATATTGTATTTAATTTTTGTTTATTATTCTGCAGCTTATCCAAACTGCGCTAATGATCCCACCTGTGCAGGAAATACAGTCAAAAATTATATGCAGACATTTGAGCGGGACTGCAATGGAGACAACCAAATTGATTGCTACGATCATGCTGCTATTCACAAGTTGGGCCATGGTGGTTGCACGGCTGGTATTTATGGACCATATTTGACAGTATTAAATCAATGCTTACAAGCCTTAGATGCAACCGGAAAATAAAAAAGATAAAAATTTACACGATGCTGATGAAAAAAGAAGATTTTACTTCGTCCGAGAAGTGTGTTTGCTTTATGTAACATGGTAGCGCTGAAATATTTTATAAATTGATTTATGTATTTGATAAAATAATTTGATTTTTGCAATATAAAATATGAAAATATAACTTGATTCTTTATAATTCGGAATTCACATCGCACAAGCATGAATTTTACTTTCGATTGCTCATTGCTATATGAAAATTGACAAAAGTATAAGTATCAGCTCATTACTAGTTTATATGCCTGGATTGCACAGGTTTGTTATTAGAATGTATCGAATCACGAGAAAATTCGTTGTCTCGTTGCATTCTTAATAATAATCTTAAAGTAAAAACAACTCACAAGAGGATTCCAAAAATAAAAAAAAATACAACCATTCTTGAGTATAAAATAGTATTTTTTTTAATCAAGGCATTTTTCTGTAATTTTTTTTCAACTGAATTGAACACAAAGTTCAAGGACAAACAATCAAGTTGGTTCAAGATCTAAATCGATGATTTTTTTCGAGTGTTTAGATCTTGTTGAAAGCTGCAATATCAACAGATTGGACAAAGTCCTCGAACTCTTGGATCTTCTCCGTCAACAAGTCAATTGAAACCTTTTCATCCTCGATGACGCACATGATTTGCAACTTGTTGATGCCATAGCCGACTGGAACGAGTTTTGAAGCGCCCCACAACAGACCGTCCATCTCGATGGTGCGGACGTTTGTTTCCATTTCTTTCATATCAGTCTCGTCGTCCCAGGGTTTCACGTCAAGCAGGACGGACGATTTGGCAATGAGGGCGGGTTTCTTTGATTTTTTGGCAGAGTAGGCGGCCACACGTTCTTCACGGATACGTGCTGCCTCGGCGTCTTCCTCTTCGTCGTCTGATCCGAATAGATCGACGTCTATTTTTGGTAAACAAAGACATTTTTAAGTTTCTATGCACATTTGCAACACGAATGCGATATGAACTTACCATCATCGTCTTCAGCTACTGTGGGCTTGGCGCCAGCAGTCTGTGGAAGTGCTTGACCACCCCATGCGGCTCTTTCGGCGGAGGTAAAGGACGCAATATGTCTGTACCAGCGTTGGACGTGAACACCACTGGCTGGGGCCTTTCCAAGTGTTTCGAACACTGAGAGGTCGGCCTTTGATGGCGAGTAACTGAAAATAGAAATTGTTATATCAATCAACGACGTGTCATCTCAAAAAAAAAAAAAAAAATTGAACCCGGTTTAACCTCATTCTTCGCTCGGCGATTCAATGGATTTTGTAAGAGATTTTATGCTTACCCACTGATGTAACTGTTGTTAGCCAAGAAGTTATTCAATTCTTCAAGACCTTTTGGAGTTTTAACATCACCGAAAGCCATTTTTATTGTGTTTTTTGATAGTAATTACGACCGCCGTGCAAAATGTGCTGCAACTTTCAATCAGTTTGACAACCGGAAGAGATATATTCAGAGCCAAATAGCACTGCCATACTTCATTGGAAATTTCTTTCAATATTCAAAAGTGATGCCAAAAATAGCCTTCTTTTAAAAGCAACTAGTAGGATTAAAGAATTTTGAAAAAAATTAGAATTAAACTCTGTATATACAATCACGACTTTTTGCAAGAAATAACAACAAGTTAAGGCTTAACTACATAAGCCAAAAAGTACTTTTGTACAAAAGTAAAAATATTTTTTTTCCCGCTAGCGCAGTTGTTTTGTGAAAAAGAATATACAAATTTTTTTTTAAACAAAAATTTAAGCTTTCTGCATCCTTTTTATAAGTTTTCCAGTCAGAAAAACTATTCCAAAATGAGTTTAAAAATTTTCAATTTTGTACTTTTTCACTTTCTGGGCTTATGTAGTTAAGGCTTTACAAGTGGAAAACATACTCTAGAGATGCCTGTGTTCGAACAAATTGTGTTTTATCTGTCGATTTAATCTGAAATAACAGATCAACCAAAATTTTCTTTCACTTTTTCTCGCACAGGTATCTTTACCGCATCTTTTTATTTTACCCTTTTCTACTTTTTACAAAAAGTCTTGGATGTATTTAATTAATACTGATGCTATTTTTTCACATTAAAAAAAATTTAACAAATTTAGCCACTTTATACATTTATGTATTTATCTTTTAATTAGGCCGGTATTCACCGAGTGCTCATAAACGGCTCTTACATACCGCCTCCACGGGGCATGAATGATGCTCATATTATAAACGTGTCTAGAAAATATCCAATGGAGGCACAAAAATCCATGTCCGTGCAGCAACAATAGCTGTGTTCCTTTGGGCCTTGCAAGTTACTTTTTAGTACTTCCTAGTAGATGATGAATATGGAATGCTTTCATTTTGCCAAAAGTAAAATCTAACCTAAATATCAATTTAATTTCGGTTGTTTGTTTTCTTATTTTACTTTAAAATTAGAAAAATGTCAACAACAATACTCTATTACGTAATTTCTTTTGATTGGTGATGTCTTTTTCTTGTTTGGAAACATTCTGTTACTAGATTAATGAACTACTTTGAACTACTTCGACCACAGAGTAAAAGTAGTTGACTGCAGCCAGAAGTACTTGGCAGTAGATACTGGAGGCCAAAGGAACACACCTATATAAATGTCAACGAAATCTTCTTTTTGAACACGACATGACCGCTGTTCAAAGCTTGTGCATGAGATTTGACGTTTCCCACGTCAGAGATTTTTTTCTTGTTCTTGCTGAATGTGGTGGTAGATGTTAAAGGAAAAAGGTAGAAGTAGTGGTGAAAGGAATGTCTGTATGTTTTCCTTGATCTGACTTTAATTAGTGGAGCTTAGCTACAAAATGAAATGATATGAAATAACTTTCCCATCGGAAAAAAGTTGCTGATTGTAGATTCGATTCTGGTTCTGATGTATAAAATTTTGAATCTTAAAGCCAAGTACGCAGATCGCGATAATATTTCATACAAAATTCTCTACTAAATTTAGTCAAGCAATTTAGGCGAGTGGTACCCAGCGATTAGCCATAATTTTTTCTCAGGAACAGCAGTTTTCTGTGGCATATTTATACTCCACAACTCCCTCTTTTCAAAATTTAGCTAAGGTTTTAGCTGATGTTTGGAAAGAAAAATCGGAGCTAAAAATTAGTGCGATCTGCGTTCTAGGCTTAAAACAATAAAATTGTAATGAAAAAACTTAAGCAAAATGCCAACTGACGTGTGGACTTCGGTCATTTTTCGTGCGAGTTCTGCTCGGACCGCCAGACCGCGATCTGTTTAACCGCGCCTATAAATGAAGTTCTTGGCATCACTACGTTACGAACTGACACATCATTTCTACCAACCTACGCACTCAAAATGACATACAAAACCAGAGAAGAACAACACTTAACATTACCAGTCATCTCTTTTACACTCATTTGATCCCTATTTGTACGAAAATGTTATATATACATAAAAAAAGAAGTTGTGCGCTAGCTTAGAAGAAGCAAGAAGGATTCGAAGTGTTTTCATCCTGTGAAAAATTCCAATTTTCCTTCATAAAAATTGTAAATCCATTGAAAATTCTAACTGCAATTTCCTTCCCAAATACGTAAATCTATTTTTCATTATTTCGCTTCCCTCTACAACGCTACTTTGAGTGCGAAAATAAAAAAAAAAAAACAAAAATAGACAAATGTCTCGACGACGACATCGTCCAACGAAAATCAACGAACGAAAGTGATGCTGATGATTTTTCTTTTTTTCATATATTTTCTTCTGAAACATTTTTCCTAATTATTTAGACGATTAAAACATCAATCAAGCGAGATCGCAAATAAATTTATGAAAAAATAAATCAAATGATGATTTTGAATGAGTGTTTCTGTAATTTGTAATCTAAAAAAAAAAAACTGGTGACGATGGTGCAAACATTCTCATCACCCCGGGGGAACCACTCTCCACAGTTTTAAAAGGATTTTTCTGTTTTTTTTTTGTCGTTCAATTTTTGCTTCCCCTTTCCCTCCTTAAATCTTTCACTAGCTTTTCAACCAACCGGTTGTATTGTAACACAAAAAAATTATTAACTTCCCAATTCTTCATCTCGTTTTAGGAAAATCTTCCGAAGTTCAGTGCGTGTTTTTAAAGAAATCAAAATAAAAATCGACAAGTTATATATATATATAAAAGCAAAGCAAAAAAAAATAAACAATAATTCGATTGTGAAATTTTGTAAAAAATATAAAACCATCAAAATACACAAAAATATGAAGAGACGAAATGCCGATTGTGGCAAAATACGGCGACCGATAAAGCGCAATAAAATTACGGAAGGAATGTACGGCAGGTGAGTTGTTGATTTCCTCTGGGTCTAGTTCTGGAATTCCTATTCCCTTTCTTTGTTTTTGGGGAAACTAACTGTGTAACAGTGGAGCCATATTCATGTGTTGTGTGTAGTCGGGAATCGGGACTACAACGACAATGGTATGATTGTTGCTAAGGATGACATTATGCTCCATTCCTTTTCGTCATCCTCATCGTCGTCACGTTTTGTTATTCCTTTTTTAGGATATTCGAGTAGGTCGTCCATGGTTGCGCCCGCCGGGCGGCGCAGCGGGTATAACTGATGTTGACCTCCCACACAAACCTATCTACCTACCTCCTACCCGAAATGGCCACTGTTGAATTTCCGGGATACGTTGCCATTGCTATGTAATTTAATCACATTGAGTATGAACGGCTGAAAAAGATGATGAACAGGAAGATGAAGAGTGCTAGTTGAAGGAAATTGAAACTCGGTGTCTGGGGGGTGGGATGTAAATGGATAAATGAGGTTTTGTCTGGAATGTACCCGCACTATGTATCCTATGGAGCTGAGAAACTACCTATTCCTATTTAGTTATGTTGTGTAACAACAGTGTCCATTTAACATTTAATGCGCGTGTAAATTCATAAATACAAAGGTATTTTGCAGTAATTTCAAATGCTTTTTAACATTTCTTTCAAATTGCCTTTTTATGCTTTATTCTAATTGATGTTTCTGCAAGAAAGAAGATGCTCCTTATTCTCACTTAAGAGCAGTCGTGTCATATAGAGTACATACATACATACATATATTATGTTGCTTTAATAAATAAACTTGTCGTAACTTGTTCTTCTATGAAATATTTTTTTTTTGGAAAATGTTTGGTTTCATTCAAATTGCGAACGTGTAAGAAAATATCACGTGTTTGTTTGAATTAAGTTCTTTAGCTCTTTCTTCATTTATTCAACTCCCTATCTAGGTATCTGTTTTTAGATAATTTGGAAGTAAATAATTGGGAAAATTCAAACAAAAAGGTGTTAATTGTTTTTAATAAAAAAAATTGTTTTCCTGAGAATAGCTTTTGAGATCTTTAGAAAGCTCCTACAACAGGGTGATTTTTTAAGTGGGATATAAAGAGTTTATTTACTAAAGCGCAAGTTTTGGATTTGTAAGAAAATAATAATTCTTATAACCCTTGAAAAGTATTTTTTTTGACTTTTCTCTTGTTTATCCGGAATAAAAAAATACCTTTACAAAATATTAACACATGTTAAAATCAAAGTACCTACCCAGCAGAACAGAATTCCTCCGCAAAATTTCTCAGTTTTGCTGTAAAAATCTTGAGGAAAAAAAATTTTGGATTCGCTTGCTGACTTTTTGTCAGGAAAAAATCTCAGAGGTCTCATTTTCCTGAACGCACCAATTTGATTTTTTTAAATGTTCTTGTGTTAAGACATTCCAAATAGGCGCTTTGAGAAAAATTTGATGAGATTTCGTTTTGTCAAAAAATCAGCAAGCGAATTTATTCCCTTGTACCCCATTTAAATGCAATACTCATAAAGAGAGAAAAAATTAATGGCGATTTTGTTCACTCGAAGTTGAACACAACTTGAGGATTTTTCTTGTCAACTTGAGAATTTGGTTTTATTCACTCGAAGTTGGCTGCCTCAACTTTCGATATTCTTAAGTTGGGAAAATCCACAGTTGATCAACTTTGGATTTTGTCAACTCCCCGAAATTGTAGAAGTTAAGGGAGCAAACTTGGGACTTTGTTTGATTTTTGTTTATTCACCCTTGATTAGAACAAATTTTCAGCCAGTGTTAGATCGCTAAATAAGTATAACATAATTACATAAATTATAATGAAAAAAAAACAGTTAATTATTAGTAGCTTTATTGAACAAAAAATAAATATATACCTACAGCATTGCAGTGCCAATTTTTTGGCTGTTGAATGGTCACTATCACCGGATATTGCAGCAAGACCCAAGTAGAAGGTGTCAAAACCACGTATAATTGTTACATTGGTCCTGGTAGTTCCTTTTTGGGTGGACCCCCACTGGTCTTTTTAACATCTCGTGAAAAGCACAATGCACTCTGCTGCTTAATTTGTGGGACAAATACACGTCGAATAGTCTTTAAAGCTTGTTCCTGCAGGATAAAGAGACAAAAAGAATGAAATAAACAAAACTAATTACCTATATGTACAAAAGTACTTACTTTTCCAGTCGGCAACATTGAATGCATTTGCAATCTTCTCCCATGCTTTGTCCTTGTCACGATTGCCGATAATTCCTTCAATTTTTCCAATTTTTTAATAACAATATTTCAAATTTAATAAAACGTGACAGTTTTTTCGAAATCAAAAGTTGCGACTGACAAATTATTTTGGCATTTGTCATAAATATCCTAGGGAAATTTTCAAAACGGCAAGTTAGCCAACTTTTGAAATTCAACTTCTAAATTGAAAGTTAAAGTAGTGAAAAAAAACAATTTTCAACTTGCCGATCAAATCTCGAGTTAAGACCAACTCCGAAGTTGGCCAACTTGGGATTTTCCGGCAAGTTTAACAATAGTGAACAAAATCGCCCTAAAACAATTCAAAAATATCTCGAAAACCTTACACGACGAAGCTATTTGATTGTGAACATAATTACAGTTGAATCGCAAATTCCAAAATACTTGGCTTTTTTATTTAATTTTGTTTTTGGTCGAGGTTTTCATATTTAAAGATAAATTGAAAACCACTGTAAATTTCCCACTTATGAAAGTGTTCTAACTTCTCTAACGATTAATATGTATGTAGGTATATAAGGTAAGATATTTTTCGAGGGACAGAAATTGTAATTATATTGTTATCCAATAAAATAGCGGTTAAGTTGGTAATGAGACAAATATTTTTTAAAAATAAAAATGTCTTTTTGCGATAAATTTACTTAAATTAATTTTTTTTTACAGCACTACAGTTCTGTACATGAAATTCCTCGTACTCTGGGCCATTGTGATAACAGCCGACTTTATGTTTATGTTTCGATTTGAATTTTTATGGCCTTTTTGGCTACTTCTGCGGTCAGTTCACGACTCTTTTAAATACAAAGGATTGGTATGCATCACGGAATAGTTTCTTCTATTTGTTTAACTAATTTTTTTACCTTATTTAATTTAGGCTTTTTCAGTGTTGTTTGTATGCATAGCAATCACATCCGATTTGGTGTGTTTATTTTTCATCCCAGTGCATTGGCTTCTATTTGCTGCTAGCACATATGTCTGGGTTCAATATGTGTGGCACACGGGTGAGTTTGATAATTCATTTAGGGTAAAATTTAAAATTAAATTGTTCATTTTTGTTTTTTTTTTTGTTTTCAAAAGATAAAGGAATATGTCTGCCAACAATTATACTTTGGATGTTATTTGTTTACCTGGAAGCAGGAATTCGATGGAAGGACAGCAGACATATGCCACACTTAGATTTGTGTCGACCTTTTGCTGCACATTGGTATGTTTTTTTTTTTTGTGAATCTGTAAAAAGTTTTGGGTGTATTATTGAATTTTAATTCTTATGATAGTATTGGTTATCCGGTTGTAACACTGGGCTTTGGCTTCAAAAGCTACGTTGGCTATAGAATGCGTCAGCGCAAGCAACGCGAAGTATCTAAAGAAAATGAGTTTTACATGCAACTGCTGCAACAAGCCCTTCCACAAGAAGAAAATCAAGATGACACAGCAGTAATAATCACTGCGGGTGGCTCAGGCTCGACGACGGCATCGCTATCCATGCCTTCATCGACAGCGGCAGCTCTGACAAATGCCCAAATCAACACCTCCACACATAATGGAACAGTGGGGTCTATAATACAGAACAATACTGACCCACAGCACCATAATCACAGTCACCACAATAATCAGTTGACGGCGTCAACGTCTCTGACGGCGTCAACATCCTCATCTACGTCCGCTTCGTCATCGGCGTCGTCAGCGACAGCGACGAGCAATGATGACAAGAGCTATGTTCAAATAGCCGGTCAATTTCAACAACAAAGTGGCAACAATAGTAGCAGCAACAATAGTAGTGTTCATCATCAGCAACATATTAATCTAAATAACAGTAACCCTAGTTCTAATTCAAATAAAAACGCTCAAACAAGTAATCGCTCTGATTTTTTCAAGAGACCCCTTAAACTTCTAACTTCAATTTGTTTGATAGGATCCTCCACGAATAGTGGGAGCTCCGGCGGCAACAGTGCCGGCTCCACTTCCGCTTCCACCACCACCACAAACAACTCCACCAACAATTCCGCGTCTTCCACATCAAATGGACATGTGGGCGGTAGCGGCAATAGTGGAGGTGGTGGTGGCGGCAGCGGTGGCGGCAATAGTAGCAAAAATAACCGCCGAAGTGTCGATAAAGATAACAACAGTGCGACATCCAGCAGTCGCAGCAATGCCAGTGCATCTGGCAATGCTAATCAGAAAGATCATTTTACTATATCAGGTAAAATGAACAATAGCAATAATAGCTATCACATAAGTGAGCTCAATTGCAATAACAAAGATTGGGACAATGCTGGAGCTAGTGGCAGTGGAAATTATACAACTGCTACATCTACATCCCAAAAAGAAAAGAATAGCAATAACTATGATAGTTCACATGCAACAAATTGCCAGCAGCAGCAACAACATCAGCAGAATACCACAGCTGCAGCTGATTCTGGCTATGGAGGTTTTGGATCAGCGAAAAAGTCCACAACACCGTCATCATCTGGGGGTGGTGGCGGAAATCATAGCAATGGAAATATAATACAATACGAGGTGGAAGAAGTGGTTGAACCGGTTGAGAAAGTCAAAGGTAAGTACTTTTTTCTAATTAACTGGAATAAGCTGTTGTATAAGAATCGTGTCTTGGTTGCCTTACAATTTATGTAAACATGGACAAATTACAATGTGAAAGAAGTCTGGAATACTTTATTTTTTTTTTAATGTTTCTTACATAGACTTTTTCAATTTAGCAGGCTTAAAATTTCTTTTTTAGCTAAAACATGCTTGAGATTTCCTGTATGGTACTGTTATCTTGGAAATATAATTTCTTTGATTAAGATCATAATTCAAATTGCTATACATTTTCAGGTGTAATGTACTTATTTTCTTTTCGCTGATTTTTAATTTAACTCCAGCCTTCTCCTCCATCCGCTCTAAGCCACCTAGTCTTCTTTTGTAGCTGAAGAGTTGCTCTTTTTTTCGAAAAGCGACTATGTTCAGTTTCAGGAAGAAGGCAAAATATTCGGTTTTTTTTTTCTTAATTTGAGAAGTTTGTCCACGGGTTCACATTTTTCTCCTTCCTACTGTTGTAAAATTGTTGCAACATTCTCTTCCATGATTCATAAAAAGCAGTAATTTTATAGAATATCCGGTATCCATATCTGTTCTCTAGAGCTGCATGTTGAACAGCACATATACTTAAAACTTGCTATCAAATATATAAGGCTAATATATTGTTGTTTCATTTCATTTATCACAGGACGTCGGAATCGCTCTAAAAAGGACACATCTTCCAAGGACAATCATCAAAACCACCATACAAACAGCTCAAATAACAACAACAACAGCAATGCATCCAGTCACTCAAACTCAAATCATACTCATCACAATAGTAATCATCATCATCATAACCATAACAGTAATATTAATAACAACAATAACAACAACTCAAATCATAGCCACAGTGCTAAAGACTCCAATTCGGATACTTCGAGTATATCATCATCGGCTTCGGTGGCCTCTTCAACATCAACAATTGCCAATTTAGCATCGCAGGTTGTAGCGAAAATATGCGAAAGTTGCCTTAAACTAGAGGCCGATGTTAAAAAATATCGCACCGAAATTAGCCATATGAAACAAATCGAAAATGAATTGCGACAAAAGTTGGAAGCAAATCTAACCACAAAAAGCTGTTTGCAGGCCAAGCAGAAGGAATGTGATGATTTGGAGAAGAGAATTCAAGAGTTAACTAGTTTGCGTCAGCATGACATGATAACACTTCAAAACACCGAACGACGTCTTACGGAGGAAAGACGCCAAAAGCAATCAATTGAAGCACAACTGAATAATGAAAAGAAAGCCCGAAAAATTGCAGAGGATAAGGCAAGTCGACCGGAATGCAGTGAATCTTGCAAGCAGCGGAAACAACAGATTGACGTTGAACTGAAGCAGTTGCGACGTGATTTGAAAGTAGCCGAAGAATCAAAGGAAATGGCTCAGCAACAGGGAAGGCAGGTCGAACAAGAGGTAAGCAGATTCATAATGTTTTTAGCAATCAAATTTATTGGTGTGTTGTTTTTGTTTTTTTTTTAAGCTGCGAATGTTTGAAGCTGAAATTCGAAGCCGTGATTCCCAGCCGGGTACTGAAATGTTGATGACAGCACTGGCGGCAATGCAGGATAAGAATTGTACACTTGAGAAGAATCTATCGGCCGAAACGAGAGTTAAGCTGGACTTATTCTCGGCACTAGGCGAGGCTAAGCGACAGCTTGAAATTAAAGAGAGTGAGTAATGGTTTTACATGATAATATAACCATAGTTCTTATTTTTAATATTGTAAAAATGGTTACAAGACTTTATAATTTATTGACTTTAAAAATGACAACTATTTTCTTGAATAATATAAACAACTTGTCTTTTTAGGTCTTTATCGCTCCAAAAAGGATGAAGTTCATGATTTGAAAGCTAAAATTGCTCAACTGCTTGCTGTAATGCCCACAGATAGTCTTTGTTTGCCAACGTGCAGTAACACAGGAAGTTCAATGCTACGCATGAATGATACTCCCCCGCTGCAAGGTCCCTCCAGTCCGATGATGGGTATGGGACCACAGGCACAACATCAGCAAATCTTAAGTGGCCATCAACTTAATCAGAGGGTCTCAAATGCGGGTGTTAACAGTAACCAGCAACAACAAATGCAGCAGCAACAACTACAGCAACAACAACAGCAGTTGCAACAGCAACAACAACAACAGCAACAACAGCAGCAACACCAACAACAGCAACAACAACAGCAGCAACAACAACAACAACAACAACAACAGCAGAAGCAGCAACAACAACAACAACAACAACAGCAGCAACAACAACAACAACAACAACAGCAGCAGCAAAAACAACAACAACAGCAGCAACAACAACAACAGCAACAGCAAAACGCGGTAGTATCACAATCATCAGTTGTTGGCGTAGTCGGTGTGCCTGTCTCACAGTCGGGTTCTTCGAATTTAGACCCGAACGCTAGCGTTTATACACCCAAGAATCCGAATTCAATTGTCGGTCCCAACGGCAACCAGAATACCGATGCCTGACATAAACGTCGTCAAGTTTGAGACTATCATTTCCATCGTAGAAACTAAATGCGCCACAGGGACAGGATATAATAACACAAAATACTAAAGGATTTTTTTTAAAGAAAAAAAAAAAAAAACAAATAAGAGAAAAAGAGAGTGGGAAATAATAACCGACTGGAGAAATGTGAGCGAAAATTTTTATTTTTTTCATTTTATTTATAATTTAATTAGAAGAAATAATAATATTTACTCAATGTTACATGTGTATAAGTAGCGCGCTCGTTTTCCATTTGACTTCCAAGAGGAAGTAAAAAAAATCATTTGTTTTGATAATGACCCAATTTGAAAATTTGGCCTCTGAAACAGTTACAATGAATTAGAATTTATTTAAGTTTTTTATTTTTTTAAATTATGTAATTTACAATATGGTCAATTTTACTTATAAAAAGACATTTTATTTTCTTGTAAAATTTAATTTTTCAAAAAATGTATTTATTTAATTTTTATTTTTAAAGGAGAATTTGGAATTTAAGTTTAAATAGAACTCGGGTTTATTTCGAAGACTTGAAAGCTTTTGGCATTGTGAACTAATTGGACTAACTTCTTTATTTTGACTATTTTAACATAATCGACATGAAGCAAATCATTTTTTGCAAATTAAAACACTGAAGATTAGTATTGTTACTAAATGATAGATATGCTTTTTTGTTGTTGTATGCCGTTTTTTTTGGTATTTTGTTTGTGGTTTTGTTTCGTTCTGGAGAATTCCTTATGACAACGTTTGACCACTACTTATGACCGTAACATCCCACAAGTAATAACAGTAAACGACAACAACAAAAAAAAAAGAATATTTTAAACTGTTCAATACCCACATATTTGATATTCTGAAACCGTCAAGAGAAATGAATGAATTCTAATATTAATAAACATCATTTCGAATCTTACTGGCATATTGTCAGATAAACTCTTTGGCTGAATTCATCAATCTAGCAGCGTAAGTGATTACACTAAAAAAAAAAACATTGTTCTGCGGCTCAAAACTTTTAAGTCTCTTAAGGTCTTAAAATTATATCTTGTAACGAAAGTCGATACAATGAAGTTAACGTTCACATTCGTATTAAAACAAAGATGACACATGTTTCGAAATTTTTCATGCTTAAAATGAGATGTTATTGAATAAAAAATTAAAGTTTTATACGATTGAAAACAGTTTCACATTGATCCGAAAATTTCATTTAGATGAAACATCATCCCAGCTAAATTTCTAAAGTGCATAAATGAGTGATTATAGACCCCATTTATTATTGGATCCTATTTTGCCTTAGCTAGTTAAGAATTTGCTCGTTAAATTCATAATGATTTTTTTACATAGTTGTCAAGAGCGCTCACTTGAGCACAATCGAATACAAATTTTACTGATTGTTCTGAGCCCTCAGAAATTTAAACTGACCAAATCGATAGATTGATAGATTTCTGATAAATACATTGACTGGTTGACTAAATTTGAAGTTGAAGGCTTGTCAATTAAATTAAATCAGTCGTCTGTTAGAAAAATTACCAACTTTAAGTTGAAATTGTGACTTGGGTTGTGAAGAGATTTCTTTCAAATTGTAGCTTGACTTAATAAAATCTTTTCTTTCCTTACTACTGGGTGGGTATAAAGCCTTCCTAAGATTTTTCGAAATCGTGTTATTTCTCTTTTTGCTCTCTAGCTTGTATCACTTTGAAGCTGATCTCTTTTCATAACTTCTTTAATAACCAAGTCTTACATACAACTACTAAATTAGAAGGCGCTACAGTGAAGGGTTAACTTGGTCCCAAACGAAAAAGTCTCTCCAATTTACCCGATCCTTAGCGAACCACTTCCAGTTACACACTCCAAGTTGAATGATTGTATGCGATCCTCAAGGTTAGGCCTTTCTCTATTTGAAGGATTGTACAAAAACATAAATGAAGTTAAAATTGTTTTTTTTTTTTATAAGAATAGATCGGCCGTTAACCGATAAAAAATTAAAACAAACAGATATTTCGAGTCCAAGTAAAACCAAATATCTTTTCAACCCAGTATCATAATTATTAATCTCAATTCTCTCTCCACCGTTTGTACTTAATTCTTTTTGTAACACAGTTTGGTAGTGTACGTTTCAAATTATCATCATTGAAAACGTTCGATTTTCTATATAAAAAAGTGAGATAGAACAAAAAAAAAAACAGGTTAATCTACGAGTTTATTTAAACAAAAACACTCTCTCTTTATATTTCTTTTGATTTCCCTCTCTCTAATATTATGAAATATATAAAATAAAAACAAAAATCTCCTTACTCATTTCCTAAAATAAAAATTTTTGTTGTGATTATTTAAGTTTTTTTTGTTCAATTTTCGTATTTAATTTCTTATTAATATTATTATTCTAATTATTATTAAACGATATGAAGAAAACGACTGATTTTGTAATTTAATTTTTTGCACATTAATTTCCTTTTTTTACGAATTTATATTTAAACAAAAACAACAAAAAATCTTAAGTTCTCTATATTGTTTTCATCATTATTATATTTTTTTGTCATGGATTAATTAATTTAAGTTAAATTATGTAATTACAAGCAACAAAAAAAAAACAACAATAGGAAAAGAAAGGCCATCTCTCTTGAAAAACAAAAAAAAAATATTTTATTGATAAGGTTGTTCTAATTCCTTCTTCGAATAGTTTTATTAATGCTTTTTTATTTTATATTTTGAAATTGTTTTTTTTTATTCTTTTTTTAAATAATAATATTCAGCCAATACGAGAGCAAACAATTTATATTTATTATAAAAAAAAGAATAAGCTTATTATTAATTTAAAATATTGAATGATTGCAAGAAGACTCACAAAACAAAGATCACATTTGAGTCTTAGTTTTTTTGTCTAATGAAAATCAAAAGATTTAAAAAGAGAAACAAAAAACAAAAAAATAATTATATTTAATGAAGAACGAAAAAATTAAGAACACAAAACAAAATTTATTGAAATATGTGTTATACTTGAAAAAGTATAACAACTACTGCGATTCACACATCCTCCCATTTTAATTAATTATTATTAATTAATTACTATAAATTAATTTAATAAAATAAAAAACAAAACTAATTAACAAAAAAAAAACAAAATATGTAAAAGATTCGCAAACTAAGCAAACAAAACATTAAAAACCAACTACCAACTGATGATTGAAATACTCAAACACATATAAACTGTCTTTTTATTTTATCCAGCTGTTTCTTTTTTTTTTTTGTTCGTATGGCAATGGATTTTAGATGTTGATATTCAAATCTTCAGAAGAAGACTTTCAAAACAAATTTTTTTGGAAGAACGGATTTTGGTAACTGCTGCGGGCAGCTTGAAGTTCATATTTTTGGTCTTTGGTACAAACAGGATAACATCAAAAATTAATTTTTTTAATTAAGACATTTGAATGGCAATTAACGTTTCTAAAAAGTCTTTCAGAAATAATGGAGTAATTTATTTAAATTTATGTGTACATGTAGCATATTTAAAGCAAATCGGTCCCCCCGTTTAGGCTCTAGCTCGATGTGCAGTGGACGTGAAAAGCTATTCTGTTTGGACTAAACACCACAGAAATGGTTTCGATATTTATTTTAAACAAAATTTTATAAATTTTTAACTGGGCTGACAGCAGCCCTGCAAAAATGGAGATTACAATTATTGTAAGAAAACGGCATTATCTTTGCATGACTATGTCAACATTTGTATTCATAAAATTAATTTGACACTAAAAATGCTTTCAAGTCGACATGTGTTTTTATTATGTTGCCGAACTTGCAGTAAAATGACTGAAGAGGTGGTATGAGTATGTTTTTTTTTTAAATAAATTAGTAATCGTAAGAATATTTATTATTTTAATCTTTAATATAAAATTAATAATTACTCATACAGCGGACTGAGTCTCCAGTCTCGACCCAAACAATTATGAACTCATTTTAATCAGAGCATGACGACTGCAATAGCGTCTATCGTCGCACAATGAATCCTTTATCAATTGGAGAACCATATCAAAAAGAATGAATGCAGTCAAGGTCGCCCCATTTATCGATTCCAATATTTATTGCTTTTTCAGCTACATAATCGTTGTTAGTCGAGGGGTTCTAATCGAAACCAATTCTACGAAGAAAAAAGGGGAGTTCCGCCATCTGTCCGTCAGTCTTAACGGGTAAAAATTTGCCACACAGCATTTTTGTGATGAATGAGTTGGAAAAATTGTTAGCAATCCAGTGTATTCCTAGTTCAAAGCGCCGCCGCAAGGTCTTACGTCTATTGTGTTTGACCAATTCAAAACCGCTGTAATATCTTGACATCATCCTAAACTAACATTTTTTCCCATTATATTAAAAGATATTCACTTTGTTAGAATTTATAGCTGGCCATCCACAACTAAACCCTTAAGAGGTTTCTTTTATTTTAAAAATCAATATTTAATATTGTGTTCCAACTTTTTATGTATATTCAAAAACTAGCCAAAATTCTTTTGAATAAAAACACAAAATTGAACTTAAACGTTCTTAAAAACACTTTTATTGCATAACAAAAATGTAGATCTATTTGAAAAAAAACATGTTTTTAAAATTAAAACTTAAAACCATCCGCCGAAGAAATAAAAATCACTTCGTTCGACTCCATTTAATAACAAATTCTCTTAAACTACAAAGTGCAATCATGGTGGTTTCTTCTGTTTTGGCAGCTGCTAACGTCCGAAAGTACTTGTCATTACTTTCTGCGCCATCAGCTCCGTTCTCCTTGATGCTAACCACACAATTGAATAACTGCTCGCCGTACAATTTCTTTGCACAACTAATCAATCTGTCCAACTGAATTTCCCCCAGAATCTGACGAGTATCATCTCCGGTTGTTGTTTTGTTTAAAATATTCATTAATTTGGCAAAATTTTTCATCGATATCCGTCCGGATAAGTTAGGCAACAATCTCAGAACCAAACGATTCACATCCGATTGAATGTGTTGGAAATTATGAAAATTCTTTTCATTGGCCTTGATGGCATACCACAAATTGTTGATTATACTGATTATACCCTCAATTAAGTCGAACTGATAGAACTCGACAGCAGTTAGTAGCCCATTTAGCCAAGGTATAATACCGACGTGCTCAATCATTATCTTCGACGAACTCGGAATCTTCACACACGTTGAAAGTAGGGACAGAATTTGCAAATTGATGTCCAACGTTGACATGCTACTTGAATGAAATCCCATTAGCGCCTTGAACGTACTTGTCGTCACTAGAAGAAACAAATCAGAGCTACTTCGAACACCATTCCGAATGACTTCGACTATGAACTGCCGGAAAGTGTGATGCTCGACTTCTGGACTATGGAAAAGTACATTGAATTCAGGAACACAAAGAAAATTGAAGGTCTCTTTGAGTCGCAGGAACATTGTGAGCTGTTTGTACAGTGTATGTGTTGGATCGGTGGTCAAATTAATAGTTTTGGCCAAAAAGAGCCCCGAAATATATGGAACTCTCGGTATTCCTCCGTTTTTCTTGTGCTTCAACCAATCCCTGCGTAAGGCATCCAATCCACTTTGTATATTATCATACGCTTGTTGCCACAAGGGTTTCTCGAAGAATTTACCATTTTCAAAGTGTGCTCGATATCTCAGATGAACACATCCAGCTGCCATTCGCATTTCCTTATCCTGGCTGGAGAGAGCAGCAAATACCACAGACAGCAAGCCATTCTGAACTGGCCGCACCGGCTGCGTATAAATCTCTGGGGCGAAACACATTGACATCAGTGGAACAATGAAAGCTGGATCATAACACTCGTGATAGTGATTGTCTCGCTTGGGACACAGTCGCAGCTCAGACTCTTCAAACTCATAGTCACCCTGCTCTATGCGTCTTTCCAGAAAATTCGTTCCAAACGCCGCCAAATGAACAATTTCCGGATTTTCAAATTTTATATTTGGAAGTTGACTGCTAGGATCTAGCTTGCGCCATATGGGGAAATTATCAAGGGTGTACTCAGACACCTGTCGATCGACAAGTGACATCACTTGAGCAACTGATGTCTCCTGATGTTGCAAATTAGTTCTCTCTTGTTGATCTTCGAACAGAGAATAAAAAGCTATCGCTGATTCACCCCAGATAAAGGGTCTATACTCATGCAGTCCAATGTCGGCTTCTTCGTATAACTGCAACAAGGCCAAAGTATATCGATCAGAATCAGATAATTTGGCTTGGTAAGCAGCCAAGACCACTGGAATTTGCTTGGTTTCAAGGGCACAAGGACACTTTTTCGCCAGTACAAACAATAAATGCATTATTTGAGTCTTAACCGCAGTTGGGTGGATTTGTAGGACAATGCTCATGAATTTCGAATGTGTACAGATCATTTCAAAGAGTACCCGTGCTTCTTGACTGTCCTCTTTGTCTGCATATACTCTATCAATGAGAAAAGCTAGTAACTTCAGCAATTCTCCATTTAAATGATCCACTTCAAATTGGTTATCCTCAGTTTCACTAATGTACATACCAGATTTGAGAGCAGCCTTACAGAAATTCATCCAATTTTGGGATTTTAATATTTTTTCATAGTCCATTTGCTGATCGGAATCTAAGCCCATCCATTTAAACAAAGCGAATCCAATTAGTTTAATTTTTTCTTCATCCAGAGAATCCTTTTTCAGCACAACTGTAAGCATTTGTGTAGAAAGATTTACAAATTGAATAAAGATCTTTGGAAAGACTTCACTATTCTCACGATCGTCAATGGAATCGAGGGCTTTTTGGAAAATTGCTCGAATAATCTTCACTTGAAATACTTCCACCGAATCGAATTTAATGTTTTTGTTGCAAAAATCAATACATTCCGACTTCGGCATACAGGCTTCGATCAAACGAATCGATGCCTGGACATTTTCCTTGTAAATTACTCCAGCTTTTAGGGGTTTTTCAATGGTCTTCATAAAGCCATTCTTATATTCTTGATAAATTGCACTTAACATCGAATCTTCTAGAGGAATTTTTTTGGTAAACGCAATATTCAGCAGAGGATAAGCGAGTTCCTTTTTGGAGATGTGCAGAGGAAGCATCTTAATAAATTCATCTTGCAGAAGGGACGTATTTCTTTCGAGCAATAAACAAGCCAATCGAATTGTATATTTAGTTAGTTTCTTATGGGCGAAAATCGAGGTAAACATCTCTGATGGCAGCTTAGATATGTTCTGATGGGAAACAAGAAGAAAATCATGAAGAGCATCTTCCAGGCGTTCCAAATTCATTTCGCCATCGGATTTGATCACCAAATCGATGTAGATTTGTGCGATATTCAATACACTTTTGTCACATTTAACAGATTTCTTCAAATCGGAGATCCTTTCAAGAATTGTAATCAGAATATCGAGGAATATACACTTCTGGCCAGCTTTTCCTACGAAATCTTCATAAGAGAGTGAGGTAATATTCTCGAGAATATCCAAACAATTTTCACTTGACAACTGGAACGCTTTGATTAAACCTATAACCGACTGTAGCTCTTCGGAGTGTTTCTTATGCTTCTGCTTATCATCGGTTGTGGCTATTTTTATGGATTTTACAATTTTTTGTCGGAAATTTGTGGTAAAATCGGAGAAATTACTCACTTGGAAAGTTTTCACGCAGTCAGTTATTTGCTGAAGGAAGTTTAGATAATTCAGATGGCTCGTATCGTTGTCGAAGAGGTTCTCGGTTCGGATCATACCCAGGCGAATGTTAAATATATACTTTAAAGTCTTTTCCAAATAGCTTAGTGGAATCTCATCCTTGCCTTCTTCCAATGAAGCTGCAACAACTTGCGTCTCTGAAATACTAAGGGCTTGTATGACTTTCAAAAGATTGACCATAAAATTTGCGGCTGAATTTGACTGTTCCAATGTGAGAGTGTCACTCCTGATGAGATGCGAGAGAATAGACATCACCTCCTGTATATATATCATGACCAAACGATCATTCTGAAGTATTGAATCTAACTGCAATTCCTTGCCATCAACTAGAGTTAATGTAAAGTTATTTTTCGATCGTTGGAACATCTCTTCGAATTTGAGTTGCCCATTGAGTATAGCACTTTGTATTTCAATCAACTTCGGTACCATAACAGCCACTTTATTGCCTTCCAATGGCTCGTTAGTACTATTATCCACGAAGTGACTAATTAATAAACGAACCAGCTGCAGATATTGTCCTAGTTCGTCGCCAATTTCGACACCTTTCACAATTAGTGGATACAGCTTGCTCATAGTTGGAGTTTCAATATAGCCCTGGACAGATAGTCCTTTTTCAATGTTAGCGAACAGTTTTGAAAGGTGTTTTTCTTCCATTGCGACTTGTTGTTCAGTACTTTCCAAAGAACCAACATCAGCTTTTGTTACTTGTAGAACTTCAATGAAAACCGCTGCGACAATACTAACAGTCCCGGGATCAACAAAACGCAAAGCTTCCAGCCACAAATCTATCTCCATCTCAGCAGAATCGAAAATGCCTGTATTCAGGAATATTCCCCGCAGTAGATCACCTGCTTCACGTCGAATCTCAGCATCTCCTTGAACAAATGCGTTAATGAAACTTTTCATAACATTTCCAAATAACTCCTCCTGTGGCTCAAGAGCCTTTGGAAAGAGGAACAAAATTGTCTTTATAGCCTTCAATTCGAGTTTGATGTTACCCTGTCCCTCTTCGCTGGCGTACAGCGGCCTCAAGAGCTTCAAATAGTCCATGATTCTTCCAGTTTTGTTGACAAACGAACGATTCTGTTGACATATGATGAGGACAAGATCCAAGGTGACCTCTAAGTGCTCCATAACATCCACACCATCATGTTCCTGGGTTTGAATGGTTGCAAAGAGTGAGTATAAAATATCCTCGATAGTTGGGAAATTCACAAATATATGATTGAGCAGATCGAATTTAAATCGACGCAAGTTGTTTTTCTTTTGTTTCTCACGATCAATAATCGTTGCCATGTAGTTGCAGTACTGACGGAACATAGTCAATAGCAGACGATTGGCGGACAATCGGTGTTGAAAATCTAAATGCTTCAATGCTCGACCTTCTGTTAAATGAGTCAACACTTCAATCGGCAGACAAATAGCCTTAATCCAATGCGAGAAATCGGTCAGAGTAATCTTCTCCAAGGCACCCTTCAGCAATGTAGGATGCAGTTCGTTGATGAGTTTTGTAAGGAAATCACAATTGACAGGCCACGAGTTTGAAGAAGTTCGCATTGGATTGATCACCATTGCAAAGTATCGCACAGTAGTACGTGCGATGTCGGGACAAGCTCGAACTGTCTTTAGAACCAATTCAGTTTTTTTCTCGCACAGCCATGGTCTGTCTAGGAAACCAATGATTTTTCCCTGCAACTTGTTATGCCGCTGTTGATAGTGGGACATTGCATCGAAGGTAATACCATGTTTGCGGGAAGTAAGCAACACCAGGAGAAATTCATGAACCACTTCAGTGACTGCTTCCTTTTCATTTGGATCGACGTGTTCTTTAAGCTTTGCAAAATTTATCGCAGAAGATTTTTTATTTTTGTCCGAGAAGTTTGCGGCAAAAGCATTAGGTCCTAGCCAATCATATAGCCTTGCAAAGGACTTAATACAATCTACATCGAAAACGCTAACTTTCTTAGACTTCGAGATTTCTGGACATTCTAGGACGAATTTTTTTAAGGTGCTTATTACGACACAAACTGTAACATGATCATCGAAAAGCAACCCAGATGCTAGAGCTTTTATTAGAATACCCTTATCGAGAATGTTCCTTATTAACAAGGTGTTTCCATCGACGAGATATGCCAGTATAAAATGAATATAGCACTTTCGAACTGTTTCACTCTCATGAATCTCAAATTTGGAATGTGAAAGAAAGTTCTCGATGTTTCTTACATTGGAAAGAATGTCAAACGACGACAGAAGTTGTCTGCCTAGTTGAGGTTCAGCACAGACTATTGCTGTTAAGAGTTTCAAAGCACATTTTCGATGATTGAGATTGTTGGACCTCAAGAGACTCTCAAAAACAGTACCGTGGCTTTTGAGGAAGAAGCGACAAGCACTAATAGCTGATTCTAAATGGCTTTTCTGATTGCTGAGAATTTCCATAACAACCAAATGTAATGCTTCACATAGGTAGGATACATGGAAAATATTGGTTTTATCGACACGTTCTAGTGCTTCGGCTATTTCGAGAGGTTTTCCGCGTTTTTCAATGTATTTTGCGATAATTTGTGGCTTTGCTCTGGTAAGATGTAGAAAATGACGAAGTTCTGGAAATGTAAAACAAAGAATCTTGATGATGATAAAAGAATTGCACTTATTGAGAGGGCTTTTAAAGGACCTTAAATATAAATATAAAAGACATAAAATTCGACCTTTAACCTGCTGTTTTAATTTAATTTGAAAACAAAATACATATTCAATAATGAATAATTAATTTGGTAAAATTTAAAAAAAAATATCATATTCTAAACACAAAATTAGACGAAAATTACCTGTAATAAAATCTTGTCCCCTCAATTTTGTACGGAAATTAAGCATTTTGAAATCTTTTGAAAATTTCATTTCTTCTTCCTCCGGCTCAAACCCAGAATCATTTGTGTTTTCTTCTAATGGAGGCGCCGGCGACGCGATTACCTCCTCTAGTTCTTCTTCTTTCATCAATTCTGCTGGAGCTTCTGAATTGTTTTCATTTTTTGCTTTTTTCAATGGAACCCCGTTCGACTCAGTTTTTAATTTTCGTTTTCTCTTATTTGTTTCAACAGCCATTGTATTTAGAAAATTATTTTGAAAACCAATTTAAAGAAAAACGTGTGCACAAAAATTAATACAAAGTTGAAAAGAAAAGAAGAAGACATGTGCTTGGTTTTTTTTTGCCACTTTGCCAGTGGCGTTGACAGCTAAATGTCAAAACATGAATCAGCTGTTGAGGTGTCTTCGTTTCGAGTATCGATCAAAGTGCTGTTTAATGTGGTTTTCCAGTCAACCATTTCAGATTTGGGGGTCAGATTCCAGATCAATCGTGGTAACTAGAACGAATCGCGATTGATCCTTTTTTTTGTAAAGGTGTATGTGATTTGTCTGTGTTTACTGATGAAAGTAGTGATTTCTTTAATACAATAATATTATATATTTGGCTTTATTTTCTTGATGAAACTGGTGAAAAAATGCGTAAGAAAAAATTCTTACAAAACGTTTTTTTTTTTCAAATTATAAAAGAACATTTTTGTGTTTAAATTATAATTAATTTCAACTACGCGAATACTTTCACCTGTCTTAATTTATTGAAATGGAGATTAATGAGAGAACCCACACTGGCGCTATGCAAATCTTTGAACATTCTTCAGTCGTCGCATATTCGCGCCAAGGTTTAGCGCCGGTTTGGGAGCCTTTATTGATTTTTTTCATAAGAAAAAACTCAAAAGTGGGACTGGCTTTTAATCTTGAAATTATTAATATCCTGAGGCCATTTTGAAATTATGACAAAATATAAGAAAGAAAAGATTTACGCATTCTTTTCTTGACTTCATTTAAATGAATGTGATATTGTACATTATTTTGTTCAATCAAATTGAAATCAAAAAATAGAATACAAATTAGGGAATTTTTTGTTCCCTAGCAGGAATTTTATTTTGTTGGTATACTATCACTGCTTCATAACATGATTTGGCCATCGGTCGGATCCATATATCGACAGGAATCCCGTCCATCCAAAATCCAAATCAAAGGAGAAGCTATCGGTCGATGGTGAGGAAGAAGACAATGAACATTAAACAAGGTCACTACATAAGGATTACTATGGAATTTTAATAAAAATAATTTTATTTTCACAAAAAACAATGGACTAACCCACATGTTTCCACAATGCCTTTCATTCCATATGAAACATTTATCCAATTTAATCACTAATTGACTCCGAACTCAAGAAGTCAATATTTAACGGTAATGAGGACAATAAAGACAAAAATTTCACTAATTAAACTTCATTATTTGTATTTATTTTATTAAACAAATGCCTTATCAAAAGTAAACAATGCTAGCGAAAGGCCAAAACGAATTTAAACTGACGAGGAGAGGACGACGTTTAGAAATGTCAATTTGGTTTGTGTGCAAGTGTGTGTGAAAGTATGTGTAAATCTGCCAATAAATCGAGATTTGAAAGATCAATCGAGAAAAAAAACAGACCACGAAAAAAATCAATTTTTTTGGTTGTTAGGAACGTAAAATCTGAAAAAGATCAAGTTGACCCCCATAAAAATCAATTTTTTTGGTTGTTTGGAAAACCACATAAATGAATGCAACAAGAAATTTTTATTTCTTAAATTTAATTTAAAAATTTCGTATAAGCAATACCTATGCGACCCATTCTCAAAAAAATTTCAACTTTGTTTCAAATATTAAATTATTGAAAGGCATTTTTCTTTCATTTTTGAAACATACTTGAGTATTTATGTATATGTTTTCTGTATTGTCCTTTCTTTCTCAACCAACGTGTATTAAGATATTTCTGAATAGTTTAAAAAACATATTTCTTGTTCAATATTACAATTATTCATTTATATATTTCTTCATATTTCCCCTTCTTTCAGTCTGAATTTTTCCGTGCTCTGCTTTTGCTCAGACTGCTCAGTAATATTTTTGTCAGCTAATAGAGCACGCTCTGATCATGCTCTGACCCATAGAGTACCTATATTACCTAGAGAACCGACTTAGGCGGTCGTTCTCTTCCACCCTACAAGCTGTACTGAGAGGAAAATGCCCATTAAGTTTTGTATGGGGTTGTTGTCCAATGCATTTTAAATGGGACCGAACCAACATGGCTTCAATTGAAAGGACTTCGCTCAAATTGCTCAAAGTGCTCAACAAGGTGGATAAGACCGCCCAGGGATTCAAAAAAAAAATCCGTTAAATTCAAAAATTGAGAAATTTATTAATTTCGTAGTCAAATTTCTTTTTTTAACCTTTTGTCAACCTAAACTATGAAGAATATCGGTCATTGTTACTCCCGGGTAATAAATTAAATAATATTTTTGAATATTTATGTTTAAAAAAAAAAACAAAAACACCTACCGAAAATTGGAAGCGCACTCTAGTTTCTTAGCTCAAAAAGGTACATGTCTACGTTTTAGGTGTGCAAATCGTAGACACGCACCTTTTTGAGCTAATGCCACCACTTTGTTCACAATTAAACCGTAGACACGTACCTTTTTGAACTAATGCGCCAATTTGTTTTTATATCCACCATTCACACGGATTCACGGATAAGGAAAAAAGAGTAAACTAAGAGAGTTTTCACTTACTCACCTCAAATAAAATTTGCGGGTGTTTAAGGCAAGAGGGGTACCGGTCGGTTCTCTAGGTAATATAGGTACTCTATGCTCTGACCGGGGACCAATTGAACTACATTGGAAACTAAGTTGCCTAGTGTGCGCTCTACTATTTAATCCAAAGTAATTGAATTCGGAGCAACAAAAAGTTGCTGGAGCCAAGTTTTCATTTGCTAATTCTATCAACAGTTGTGTTCCTTTGGCCTCCAGTATCTACTGCCAAGTACTTCTGGCTGCAGTCAACTACTTCTACTCTGTGGTCGAAGTAGTTCAAAGTAGTTCATTAATCTAGTAATAGAGGGTGTGTTTCTTTATTTTTTCCGGATAAAGAATAGAAAAGACGGAAAAGGCAAAATATCTACCCAGAATATCCAGAATGGAATAAATAAAGAAACAGATCTTAATTGAAAGAATATCCAACTATCAGCTGTTTGTTTTCATGTCAAAAAATCATTTTGCCATTATTTCTGATAGAAGAAACAAATAATTATTTGTTTTGCAAATTGTAAATTCATTTTACGCGCACGCATAAGCATCATGAAGATACAAAAATAATTATCACAAAAACATGCTCACCCATTTCCATTTCATTAAATTTCTTTTCATCCATGGCAGAGGCAGACGGCAGACAAAATAACAATACCTAATTGTAACCAATGAAAAAAATGAAATGTATCTGTCAAAGTAGAGAATATTACATTTACACTAGCTCTTGACTAGGAACAGAAAGAACGCATTCCAATAATTCTACAACGAATAAAGAAACAACAAAAAAGTATATCCGGAATATTCCAGAGAATAAAGAAACGCAAAAGCGGTGTTGCAGATATTCCGAATATTCGGAATAAATAAAGAAACACACCCAGAATGTTTCCAAACAAGAAAAAGACATCACCAATCAAAAGAAATTACGTAATAGATTATTGTTGTTGACATTTTTCTAATTTTAAAGTAAAAGAAGAAAACAAAACCGAAATTAAATTGATATTGAGGTTAGATTTTACTTTTGGCAAAATGAAAGCATTCCATTCATCATCTACTGGGAAGTACTAAAAAGTACTTTGGAAGGCCCAATGGAACACGGCTAACAACAAGTTCATAATTTGCATTCAATCGTTATTATATGCTTAAATGCGGGTTGAAATTGATAAACCATGGATCAACAACTGGCGCTTAATGTTGAACATTGTGGACTATTGGTACAGTTGGTCAGTGGTTTATATTACAGAGTCCTCAGTCCTTTGTTTTCCTTAGGGCCAGTTTCACAGTCTGTGAAACTGGCCCTTAGTATTTCACACAAAAACTGAGAAATTTTGCTAAGGAATTCGGTTTTATATATTTAGTGAGATTGCTGAGATCTCCGAGATTTCAGAGAGCATTGGTGCGTTCTTTTTCTAACTAAAGTTAACTATAGTTAACGTTCATCGTTCCTTTAATTCAGAAAAGTAACTTTGAGTAACTTTATGACGTCATAAAGTCGTTCCTAAACTCAAGGTCAAAGTGTCAGAAAGTAACTTTTAGTAAGTTTTTTGTCGATTTCGATTTTGGGAATTGTTTTCTGTTATTATCTGACTAATTTTCCTTTTTTGTCGACATTTTAAGGCTCCCCCAAACCAACGCGAAACATTCGCGCGGATATGCGACGACTGAAAAATGTTCGAAGATTCGCATCGCGCCAGTGTGGGTGCTCCCATTAATCTCCATGTAAATAAATTAAGACAGGCGAAAGTTTCGTCGTCGCGCCGAATGTTTCGCGTTGGTTTGGGAGAGCCTTTATTCTTTCGATTTGGTCAATTTTTTATTACGAAATTTGTGCATTCTGCCCATAATGAATGAACCAATTTTGTCGAAAAATTAAGTATACGTAAATTTAATTAACAAATTGTTTCCATTTTTGAAGTGCAAGTAATTATTTTTGGAAATAAATTTAATGCAAACACGATCTTATCTCTTTTATTTATTCTAAATGTATTTCGATTTTTTTTTTCAACACATTTCGTTTGACAGATCAACCATATTTATAACTTTGATCGTTCCTAAATGAAAAGTTACCCAAAGTAACTTTTTTAACTATGACATTCCAACTATAATTTCTGACACATCAACCATAGTTAACTTTAGTTAGAAAAAGAGCGCACCACATGTTCATCTTCATAAATGGTGCACTTTTTTAACTGTGATCGAACTAAAAACGAAAAACACTTTTTGTGGGACGCGTTCTCTTCAAATCTGTCAAATCTCAACGTCAAATTGACAGCCCTTCTTTTTGTTGTTTTGTTTGTTGTATTGCAAAGTTAAAATAAAAGGTTTTTGTTTTTATCTTTAAAGAAGTTTGTGCTCAATTGTTGTTATTATTCTAATTTTAAAATTTTGAATAATTAATATTCATCCATCAAAATCACATACTTGTACAAGTGTTGAAGAAAAAGTTAGCCCAAGTATACGATTAATGCAAACAAAAATAATGTTTGTTCAAATTTAAATACTTTTTTGCTTATATACAAATCCTTGGGGTTTTAAAATACAATACAAAAATGCCAGCCTACTGTTGTGTTAGATCGTGTAAAAACAATTTTACTTACAACTCCGACCTAAGGTTTTATGAGTTTCCGAAAGTTTGGAACAGATCTCCCAAACTAAAGCAACTCTCTGAGCTACGGATTAAGAAATGGTGTGCAGCCATAAATAGGAAATCTTTAAATACAAAAACAGGTCGAGTTTGTTCAACACATTTTTATTCAGGCATGTATATTATAAGAAAATTATTTCATATAATCCCTGCAATAAAAATATTCTTTTTCTAGGGAAATGTGCGCGATTAACAGATAGTTCAAGTCCAGACTGGGTGCCTTCATTGAACTTAAATCGAACTAAAAGAACTAAGTCGAGCGAAGAAAATGCATCCAGCATAACAAATAAAACATTATTTAGTTCCGATGGTAAGAATATTACTATTATTATTTTTCATCGTTCTTTTCCGATGAAGTTCTGACTTGAAGGATAACAATTTCACAACCCTTCGTAATCATTCCTGGGTCTGCTTTATATAAGTGCATCAAAACCTCTCTTTTGGTGTCTGAGGCCAACCATTTCTTAATTTTACAGAATAGGAGTTTTGTTTCAATTGAAGGCATTTAGGATCTTCGTAATTCTTATTCTGACAAGCTTTTTCACACTTGCTGTCTTGTGAAGGTATCCTTATCTCATCTAGTATTTAATGTTTTGTATTCCCAAACATTGAAAATCGTGTTGCTCCAAGCGCAACTAAGGTAAAGCCTGCCTTTCAGCTTAGGGAGTAGTTTTACATTACATCTTGCGCTTCTTAAGAATGTTAGCTATTGGATTGTTAATTCTTGTATATGATCACAGAGCATAATGTAATATAAACGTAATACAAAATTTCAAATACGGAAAACCTATAAGGGGAAGAGGGTGGACTAAAAGGAACCTTTAAATAGTATATAAACATTTCCCAATCAAAAAAGTATTGTATTGAGTAAACAAACCAAGTTCATGATCATTCACCGGTTGCTGAACTGACCATTATTTGTTCACTTATGGCGAATTCCTTTCAATAAAGAAATCAATTTTTTTCTAAACGGAATCGAATTTTTTTTAAACAGAATCGAATTTTTTCTGTCAACTGAAAAGAATTCTTATTGGTTATGTGGTTTTCGTTTCGACCAAAAAAATCGATTTTTCTTTGATTTTTTTGATTTGTGACAAGTGTTTCCTTTCCTTTCGACCAAAAAAATCGAATTTTTGTCGATCTGAAGTCGATTTTGCAGATCTCGATTTTTAGAAAGATTTACACAGATTCAACATCAAAGAAAAGTGACTTTTACCCAGTGTCGTTTTAAAAAAGGCACTCACACAATCATAAAACAAAATAAAATCACGTTTTGTGTTCGTTTTGCCAATAAAATTTAAGATCTGACACCCAAATCTGAATTGGTCGAAACGAAAGCCACATTAAAAGAATCGATTTTGTTCGTGTCATTGTGTTTGTGTTACTTGACAGCTGCAATTGACGCAAAATGAAAAGAAATTTTAATAATTCTATTTTAATAACAAAAGTTAGTAGCCAGCTTATACGGGGGCAATTTAATGGTGCATTTCATTTGTTTGAACGTCTACTTGCACATATATTTTTAAAGAAAATTGTTATTGAAAATTTTGTATTTGCACTGAAAGTTTTTATCACGTCTTTCAGTCGCGAAAGGTATTTTTTTTTGTCAAATTTTTGTTTGATAATGAACAACGCAAAATAAATTATTTTTATAGCTATATTGACTGAATATATTGTTGAATATTTTGTTAAATTATGTAGAATTCGTTGCAATCAAAAAATAAACAACTCGTCCTCCAAAAATTCCTAGACTTTCAATTTGACGTATTAGAAATGTCAAGTCTTCATAAGTGTGTGTGCAAATCAGTGTGAAATCTTGCTTAAAACGCAAGATTTGTTTTGACAGAAAAGAATCGATTTTGTATAGAAAAAATTCGATTCTGTTTAGAAAAAAAAAAATCGATTTCTTTGTTGTAAGGAATTCGCCATTAATGTATACACATAGTTCGGTACATACTCAATCGATTGAAAACTATGTATTTGTAACATCAGAATTGTTCAATATAGCTTGTTGGCATGTATGTAAGGTACAAACGCAGCCAACGATTTCATTACCAGAAGCCAAAAACCTTTTTTTTTTTAAAAACCTGTGTTCGCTGGATTTTATTCATACTCATTCGACTGAAAATTGTTTAAAAAATTGGAATGTACCAACAAAATCGGTTGTGACAACCAAGTTTGTGTGTTAATTTAGGCCTATCCCTCTTTTATATTTAAAATGGAACAATTTCACTGAACTGACATAACATCATGTTGGTCACCTCAAACCATAATTATTCACCTCAGATCATGAATCAGAGCCACATTTGTCAGCAAATAGGCAAAGCTCCACCCATAAACGATAAAATAAAATGGAATTGTGATGAAACTGACTTAGTTTTTCTAACTTTCCGGAAAAACTACGTTGTTACAAACGTTTTTACTGTTAAATTCAGGAGTCACAAACGATTTATGATGGATTGAACACAAAAAACCCTATGTTAGTTTAGTTTTCAGAAATATGTTGGCTAACTGGTACTTTTTATTTAAATTGTTAATAACTAAATAACTATGGAGTCACAAAACTTTTTATTAGTTCTGTTTGGTAACGTGAAATTGCACAATTTGTCACAAATTCCTGTTTTTTAACTCGAAAAAGTTGCAACGAGAGAGCACATCGAGAGAGAAAAAAATTTCCCCTCCATTATATAACTTGCGAATTTGTGCTACAAAAATTTCTGTGTGCAAGAAGAGTAATACGGTTTTCACACCGAACCGAAATCTCGGTTTTCGGCAAAAAGATTACTAAATCTCGTTGAATCGTTCACACCACACATAAACTAGATTTTGTTTCACATTTCAAACGAATCTCAGTGTTGATAGAAACACCGAAAAAGAAAATCCATTGCAATTAGGGAAAAAAGTCCCAAACAAATGATACACATTTGATTTTCTCTCTATTCTTCCTTTGAAAAACCCACAAAACGGAATGAAATCCCACTACCTGCGTACACTACACTCAAAAGATATAATAAACTCTCTTACAATTGACTCTTTTTTGTGACTGAATTTTTATACTGAAGAGAAAAATAAGTTATTAGTTGTGTTTGTTTCACATTCATACTGTTCCAAGAAGATTTTGAGGAGATTTCGCAGTAATCTACTAGATTATGAAATCTGACAATGTATGGGAAATCTAGTTGATTTCGATGAGATTTGGTTCTTTTCGCTCGAAATGTAGATTTCGATGCGGTGTGAAACGGCTATAAAGTCTGTCAAAACACCCAGCTGTTAGCATCTTTTGCTTTTAATTTGAAATTTTGGTTTCTGGTATGTGAAAATTAACTTTATAATAATAAATAACTTGATAAATTTCTATTTTATGTGATTTTTTTTTAAATTAAACGCAAATTGTTGACAAAACCAGACTTTTGGCACGTGATTGTTGATGTGAGGACTAAAATTCTGACATTTTGTACACAAAAGTGGTTCAATGCATTTGTTAACTTTCTTGTAAATTTCTCCATTTTTGAGAAATTCGTTCTCTCTTTGGTGTTTTGACAGGTTTTACACATTTTGCTGAAAAAAGATACCAAACAGACCTAATGTTTCGTACGTTTCACCCTCCAAAACCTATTTGTTTACATTGTTGTATGTGTAATTTCATGCCGCGTCGATGAATAGATGTGAATTGCAACACCAATTTAACCAGGTGTGTGAAGATCCCTATAGTTAATGTGTGAGGTTTTTATACACACATTCTCATTTTTTATCTGATATGTGACAGTTCAAGCTTGTTGGCAAATTAAAATGGCTGCCGGGGATGCTCATCTTCATGTGGCTAATCTGTGGAACAAGCCTTTTTAAATCGAACAGAGCACAGATTAGCCACATATGGCTAATCTGTGGAACAGAGCCCGAGAAAATGCTGCGATTCTCGTGCGTGAAAAAATGTAAACAAAAAAACAATTAATTTTAATTTTCCAAACGAGGAAAGAAGTTCTTCCCGAAAGCGTACATATTTAAGAATTTAAAATAATTTTTGATTAGAAAGTACAACTAGTTTGTGACTACTGACTAATAGATGGTTTTAATATTTTAAGAAAATTACAAAAATACGAAATTATAACCAGGCGTCGCTGTCAATAAAAAACAAGAAGAAAAACTTACATGCAAAAAATGCACAACTATCTTTAGTAGAAACTCTTCAAAGTGCGAAAGATAAAAAAGAGTTATTGTAATTCATTATAATTGTTAAACTATTTCAGTTGGCTAACAACTAAAAACTTTAAGTAAATTCAAAACTTGAAAGTGAGAAGTATTTGTGATAATGGTTAGCCACTGCTGCGTTTTAGGTTGCAAGAATTATAGAAAAAATCCAGAAAGTGAAAGTAAATACAATAATTTCTTTCAATTTCCACAAATGTGGGCAAGGCATCCCAAAATGCAGTTATTGGTGAAAGAAAGACAAAAGCGATGGCTTAAAGCAATTAATAGAAAGCCATTTAATACAAAATATGCACGCGTTTGTTCACGTCATTTTATATCTGGTAAGTAAACATTTCCATATGCGAACAGTATGAGAAACAATTTATTTGTTTATTAACAGGCAGAAGTGCGCCACTTAAAGATTACATGAATCCTGACTGGGTTCCTAGCTTACATATGGGATACCAAACAAAAGTTAATCCATCGCTTGCAAAGGCAAGGTTGGAGTGCCAAACAAAAAGGTTACAAAATAAAATATTGGAAGCAACAGGTCAGGTTATATCAACTGACCTCAACAAAGGTGAGGGTTTTGTTTGAAAAAATGTCTGTAAGTTCAGTTTGCGGAAGAGTTTATAATCTGAAGTTAGGCAAACTAAACCTCGACTCAAAACTGGTTATCCAAATATTGCAGGACTACGTCTCTTCCCTCTTGGTTGTATGTGTAAGAACATGGATGAAAGTACCTCTGTTCGTTTACTTCTCAAAACTGCCAATTACTACCAATGTAGGTCCAAATTTCTGTCAAAGTATAAAATAAATAAAAAAAGTGGCAGTTTTGGGAAGTAAACTGACCTTTCCGGTTAAATTCTGAAGACTTTTGGACGTCACTGTATTAGCTGATCAATTTATGCTGTTTTTTTTTAAATGGTTTCTCTGACATACATAAGTCTTCATTGGACTTTCGTATTTCTAAGCTGTACTTACCGATATTTGACTTAAGTCTTATTGTGTATTCTTTATTCTCTTCTTTTGTGGCTGAGTTTTGAAACATAATTTGTAACAACGGTTCTTTGCTTGCGAAAATCAATTTCTGCAAAATGTAGTTTTTTGAAGTAGACAAATAGAAGATTATCTTTCGTGTTTGTACAGGGGTTAAAATTGTAGTTAATTATCTAATAAAAACTTTGTATATGCCTCCGAATCGCTAAATTTTCTTGATTAAACAGTTCCTATTTCTTTTACGAAATATACAAAGTTTTTGTTAAATACACAAACCACATCAATATTCATTTTCTATTTGCATTCGGACATAACTGATCTGTAAGCCTGTCTCATATAACTGTAACTATAATATTCATTTTCTATTTTTAAAATAGATGAATCTTTGGACGAAGAGTTCTTGGAAGAATACTTGGATGAAACTAATGAAGATTATGAAAATTTCGAGGATTTCAAACTGGATGAAGGTACGTAACAACTATTTGTCAGGTTTTTAAAAGTCTTTAAGGGAACAAAAAAATAATCAATACAAGTAAACGACAAAATTAAAAATCATTTAAAAATTATTGAACATTGTAATTACAAAAAGAAAAAGGTATACACTTGAAAGTTGAAAAAATATTAAAAAATTCGCTTAGCCTAAGCCAAGCGTTTTTTAACGTGTTTTTTTAAAGACCAATCAAATGTTGACTTGTTTAATTATTAAATATGCACCATAGGTAAACATATTTTTTTTTAATATTTTTTTTTTTGTATTCTTTAGAACAAAGCAAAAAACCTGAAGATGCCATAAATTGTTGTGTTCCCAACTGTAAAAATTTTCGATCTAAACGAAAATCCAGAGTTAAGTTCTTTCGATTTCCAAGTGCCCAACAGAAAATCAACGACAAGGTATATAGAAGCGAAAGACTATCTGCATGGATAAAAGCTATCAATAGAATCGATATTACACCCTTGAATGCCCAATACAAACTTATTTGTTCTGAGCATTTTGAAACAGGTATGTACAGTTTTTTTTTTGTTTTGTTTCTTTTAATAGATATTTTTAATTTTTCTTTGTATTAAATTTTAGGAGCTCCCGCGGATGCTTACGATAAGTCAAATCCTGATTGGATTCCCAACCGAAACTTACCATTAACACTGACCAAAGCGATTAAGAAGACTTCTACTACTACCATAATTAATAAATTGGACCCATGGGATGCGTTCGATCCATTGGCTGAAGAAGAAATGCAAATAGAACCTGGTCCTTCTGAAATAAAAATAATGCAGAACATTGAAATTATGGAAAATGAAATCCAACAAGTAAGCAGTTTATTATTGTTTAAAATTAATAATTTTTGGCCAATCCGAATGGAACTCTACTATGGCAAGATATAGGACCTTATTTCGAGTGTCGTTTGTTTATCGATAAACGATTTTTGTCGAAAATCATACAACGACAATTAAAAATATATGAAGTTTTTGTTGCATCAGATGACATCAGCTGTATTTTCACAACTGGTTACAACTTCATAAAGCTATTCAGATAGCTTTGGATACAAATTTTAACGCGCCAACGTTTTGGTACGATCGATTTTTATCGAATCGAACGTTGGAGAACACTCGCAATAGGGGCCATAATCTTGGATAATTTGTCACTTGTTCGCTTGTTTACTCAGTTAATACGCATCGACAAGTTGTTCGAATACGTTTAGTAGCTTGTAAATACTTTTTCTTCTTTGAATTTTCGAACACATTGCCACATCTTTAGAGCTGAGCCCCTCGTAAGTCTATCATGGCTAACAGCCGTTTTGTATTCTATTTTAATTCTCTATAAACCTCTGTCTCTATTGCCATGGAGATCGTGGTTGCCATGGATACTGTGAGATCTCATTCGTTTGAAGTGGGTTATTTACACCTTCAAACTAATAATGAATGTTTTTTCCTAAGCTTTTTAGGTACTATGGCCGTGCAATTCAAGTTGCATTTAGAAGAGCTAATAGATCTTCCTGTGATACCTGTATCAAAATTTAAAAAAAAAAATGCAACAACAGTGTGTTTTTGTTTACATTCAAAAATATACTTACCTCAATGATAAATGATATAAATAATATTACAAATATTATTATATTCTTCTAGCTTAAACTTGAAAACGAAATGTTAAAAAAGCAGATCACAAGCAAAGATTCAATCATTGCAGAACAAAATACAGATTTACTCACGGTTAGTTAAGTCAATTTGAATAAAAACAAATTAACTCAAAAAAAATAATATTTTGTTTACGACAGCTAATTGAAACTCATAAATTCGAACTACAAGAAAAGAAAACAATCATTCAGATGTTGGAAACGACAAACTTAAAAATATCACTCTCCAGGGATGGCTTTAAAAACGACGATAAAAAAGTCAACTATTTTACTGGTTTGCCAAGTTTTTCGGCACTCGAAATAATCTTTAATTTCGTTCAAGAAAAATTGGTTGGTTGCCTTTTGAGACGAATAAACAAATTTGATGCTCTCATATTGGTATTAATGAAGCTGCGACTAGATCTACCCTTGGCTTACATAGGCTACAGATATGGCATTGCGGGTAACACAGCAGCGACTATTTTTCATACCAATCTTAAAATGTTAAGTGAAGAAATTGGTCCATTTATTCGATGGCCTGAAAAAGCAGCATTTCGTGAAAATACTGCTGTCTTTTTCAAACGAGTTTTGGGTAATAAATTTACAGCTTTGATAGATTTTATTGAAGATCCAGGTAAGATTTTTTTTTTAACAATTAACATTGCAATAGACTATTAATTTTGGTTTTTTGTCTTGCAGGCCCTAATGTATCACAGGATTATATAATACAAAGAAAATACATAAAGCACAAATACTTGGTTGCGATATCACCTGTAGGAGCTATTACATTTGTTTCCAAGGGCTATGACAGTAGCTTAAGTCTAAAGGAAATAGCGGAAAGTTGCGGAGTTCTTGATTACACTGATGATGGCGACATTATTTTATCTGATCATGGTACAGTTACCCATCAAGTATTTTCCTATAATGGCTGTAAAGTGTTGATTGAATCTAGAAATCAAGAAGAGAACGATTTAATAGATTCTCTGCTCCAGAATAACTCTCCACTGACCACTAACGATACGACAAAAGCTGATAGTTCTCGTGTTTATATTCAGCGAACAATTTCAAATCTTATGAATAAGTTTTGCGTTCTTACCAACAAACAGACAGTTGGTATTTCAAAGTCTTATAAGAATATTGAAGGAGAGCGTTATTTTGATTATGTTGTCAAAGTTTGTTGTGCTCTTACAAATGTTTCTCCTGTAATCTTTAATTTTGAAACAAAAAAAAGTTAGCTCTATGAATCAAGTAATATTAATTATACTTCAGTCAATAAAAATTAAACATATTAATTTTCTCTAATTCATTTATCATCTTTGGATCCGTAGAAAGTTTTTATTAAAAAGAACGCGACTGTGAGTATTAAGGGCGTAGTTAAATCAAAGTTGCTTCCGATTGAAATAGATGAATTCAGCTCATTGAACTGCTTACATTATAAGGTGTTTTTATTTTCTGGAAAAGTATTATTTCTGGAGTGCCAGGATGTAATGATGTATATCTCGACGGGTTTCGGAAAAATACCTGAAAACCTAATTTAATTTTTTGCAAGCCATAATAAAAATGATTGCCAATATTTGTCAAAATTTGAATGTCATTGGAAAGGCCTGTTAATTTTCTATTCACCACTAAAAACGGCAACCCCTTTTGAGGGTTGGTTGCGGAAATATCGCCATCCAAGCTTTTTTTTGGGTTGGGTTGACATTTAGCAATATCAATTTCCGTAAATCACTATGGATGAAAATATTTCGAGAACCAGATCTTTCACACGCTTTTGGTTCAGATGTGCGGATAGAGTTTGCAAATACCTTTCTTTTGATGTATAGCTCGATGGGTTTTGGAAAAAAAATTTAAAGGTCGAAAAAAAGTTGCAAGGGGTTAGTCCATCATTTTTTTCAAAAATCAGTAAAAAATTGTTTGTCAATATTTGTCGAAATTTTGACTTTTGGGTTGGGTTGACATTTAGCAATATCAATTTCCATAAATCACTATGGCTGAAAATATTTCGAGAACCAGATCTTTCACACGCCTTTGGTTCAGATGTGCGGATAGAGTTCGCAAATACCTTTCTTTTGATGTATAGCTCGATGGGTTTTGGAAACATTTTTTAAAAGTCGAAAAAAAGTTGCAAGGGGTTAGTCCATCATTTTTTTCAAAAATCAATAAAAAATAGCTTGTCAATATTTGTCGAAATTTTTACGTCGCTGAAAAGGTCTGTTAATTTTTTATTCGGCACTGCCAACCGCAACCTCCTACGAGGCTTCGTTGCGGAAATATCGCCTTCGAAAGCCTTTTTAGGGTTGGATCGAAGTACATACAAAAATATCACTTTGGATGCAAATATTTCGAGAACCAAAGACTGCAGAATTTTTTGGTTTATATCGGCGGAAAGGCCTGTCAATTTTCTATACGTAACTGAAAATCGCAACCTCTCATAATGCTTGGTTGCGGAAATATCGCCATCCACAGCCCTTTTAAGGGTTGGTTCGAAGTGCAGTGATATGACTTTAGAAGCGAATATTTCGAGAACAAAAATAAAACAATATTTTTGTTTTAAGTCCTAGAAAGCTCTTGAAAATATAACACACGATTTGAAAACCGCAACCAATTTCGAGGCTCCATTGCGGAAACATCGCCATCCAAACACAAACATTTTTGAATGTTTTCGACAGAAATTCACTAAAATCGTAAAATCACTTCTGATGAAAATATTTCGAGAACCAGACCTTCGACACGCTTTTGGTTTAGATGTGCGGATAGAGTTTGAAAATACCTTTGTTTTGATGTATAGCTCGATGGGTTTTGGAAACATTTTTTAAAAGTCGAAAAAAAGTTGCAAGGGGTTAGTCCATCATTTTTTTCAAAAATCAATAAAAAATTGTTTGTCAATATTTGTCGAAATTTTTACGTCGCTGAAAAGGTCTGTTAATTTTCTATTCGGCACTGCCAACCGCAACCTCCTACGAGGCTTCGTTGCGGAAATATCGCCTTCGAAAGCCTTTTTAGGGTTGGATCGAAGTACATACAAAAATATCACTTTGGATGCGAATATTTCGAGAACCAAAGCCTGCAGAATTTTTTGGTTTATATCGGCGGAAAGGCCTGTCAATTTTCTATACGTAACTGAAAATCGCAACCTCTCATAAGGCTTGGTTGCGGAAATATCGCCATCCAAAGCCCTTTTAAGGGTTGGTTCGAAGTGCAGTGATATGACTTTGGAAGCGAATATTTCGAGAACCAAAAATAAAAGAATATTTTAGTTTTAAGTCCTAGAAAGCTCTTGAAAATATAACACACGATTTGAAAACCGCAACCGATTTCGAGGCTCCATTGCGGAAATATCGCTATCCAAACACAAACACTTTTGAATGTTTTCGACAGAAATTCACTAAAATCGTAAAATCACTTCTGATGAAAATATTTCGAGAACCAGACCTTCGACACGCTTTTGGCTTAGATGTGCGGATAGAGTTTGAAAATACCTTTGTTTTGATGTATAGCTCGATGGGTTTTGGAAACATTTTTTAAAAGTCGAAAAAAAGTTGCAAGGGGTTAGTCCATCATTTTTTTCAAAAATCAATAAAAAATTGTTTGTCAATGTTTGTCGAAATTTTTACGTCGCTGAAAAGGTCTGTTAATTTTCTATTCGGCACTGCCAACCGCAACCTCCTACGAGGCTTCGTTGCGGAAATATCGCCTTCGAAAGCCGTTTTAGGGTTGGATCGAAGTACATACAAAAATATCACTTTGGATGCGAATATTTCGAGAACCAAAGCCTGCAGAATTTTTTGGTTTATATCGGCGGAAAGGCCTGTCAATTTTCTATACGTAACTGAAAATCGCAACCTCTCATAAGGCTTGGTTGCGGAAATATCGCCATCCAAAGCCCTTTTAAGGGTTGGTTCGAAGTGCAGTGATATGACTTTGGAAGCGAATATTTCGAGAACCAAAAATAAAAGAATATTTTAGTTTTAAGTCCTAGAAAGCTCTTGAAAATATAACACACGATTTGAAAACCGCAACCGATTTCGAGGCTCCATTGCGGAAATATCGCTATCCAAACACAAACACTTTTGAATGTTTTCGACAGAAATTCACTAAAATCGTAAAATCACTTCTGATGAAAATATTTCGAGAACCAGACCTTCGACACGCTTTTGGCTTAGATGTGCGGATAGAGTTTGAAAATACCTTTGTTTTGATGTATAGCTCGATGGGTTTTGGAAACATTTTTTAAAAGTCGAAAAAAAGTTGCAAGGGGTTAGTCCATCATTTTTTTCAAAAATCAATAAAAAATTGTTTGTCAATGTTTGTCGAAATTTTTACGTCGCTGAAAAGGTCTTTTAATTTTCTATTCGGCACTGTCAACCGCAACCTCCTACGAGGCTTCGTTGCGGAAATATCGCCTTCGAAAGCCTTTTTAGGGTTGGATCGAAGTACATACAAAAATATCACTTTGGATGCTAATATTTCGAGAACCAAAGCCTGCAGAATTTTTTGGTTTATATCGGCGGAAAGGCCTGTCAATTTTCTATACGTAACTGAAAATCGCAACCTCTCATAAGGCTTGGTTGCGGAAATATCGCCATCCAAAGCCCTTTTAAGGGTTGGTTCGAAGTGCAGTGATATGACTTTGGAAGCGAATATTTCGAGAACCAAAAATAAAAGAATATTTTAGTTTTAAGTCCTAGAAAGCTCTTGAAAATATAACACACGATTTGAAAACCGCAACCAATTTCGAGGCTCCATTGCGGAAATATCGCTATCCAAACACAAACACTTTTGAATGTTTTCGACAGAAATTCACTAAAATCGTAAAATCACTTCTGATGAAAATATTTCGAGAACCAGACCTTCGACACGCTTTTGGTTTAGATGTGCGGATAGAGTTTGAAAATACCTTTCTTTTGATGTATAGCTCGATGGGTTTTGGAAACATTTTTTAAAAGTCGAAAAAAAGTTGATTTTTTTTCAAAAATCAATAAAAAATTGTTTGTCAATATTTGTCGAAATTTTTACGTCGCTGAAAAGGTCTGTTAATTTTCTATTCGGCACTGCCAACCGCAACCTCCTACGAGGCTTCGTTGCGGAAATATCGCCTTCGAAAGCCTTTATAGGGTTGGATCGAAGTACATACAAAAATATCACTTTGGATGCGAATATTTCGAGAACCAAAGCCTGCAGAATTTTTTGGTTTATATCGGCGGAAAGGCCTGTCAATTTTCTATACGTAACTGAAAATCGCAACCTCTCATAAGGCTTGGTTGCGGAAATATCGCCATCCAAAGCCCTTTTAAGGGTTGGTTCGAAGTGCAGTGATATGACTTTGGAAGCGAATATTTCGAGAACCAAAAATAAAAGAATATTTTGGTTTTAAGTCCTAGAAAGCTCTTGAAAATATAACACACGATTTGAAAACCGCAACCAATTTCGAGGCTCCATTGCGGAAATATCGCTATCCAAACACAAACACTTTTGAATGTTTTCCACAGAAATTCACTAAAATCGTAAAATCACTTCTGATGAAAATATTTCGAGAACCAGACCTTCGACACGCTTTTGGTTTAGATGTGCGGATAGAGTTTGAAAATACCTTTCTTTTGATGTATAGCTCGATGGGTTTTGGAAACATTTTTTAAAAGTCGAAAAAAAGTTGCAAGGGGTTAGTCCATCATTTTTTTCAAAAATCAATAAAAAATTGTTTGTCAATATTTGTCGAAATTTTTACGTCGCTGAAAAGGTCTGTTAATTTTCTATTCGGCACTGCCAACCGCAACCTCCTACGAGGCTTCGTTGCGGAAATATCGCCTTCGAAAGCCTTTTTAGGGTTGGATCGAAGTACATACAAAAATATCACTTTGGATGCGAATATTTCGAGAACCAAAGCCTGCAGAATTTTTTGGTTTATATCGGCGGAAAGGCCTGTCAATTTTCTATACGTAACTGAAAATCGCAACCTCTCATAAGGCTTGGTTGCGGAAATATCGCCATCCAAAGCCCTTTTAAGGGTTGGTTCGAAGTGCAGTGATATGACTTTGGAAGCGAATATTTCGAGAACCAAAAATAAAAGAATATTTTAGTTTTAAGTTCTAGAAAGCTCTTGAAAATATAACACACGATTTGAAAACCGCAACCAATTTCGAGGCTCCATTGCGGAAATATCGCTATCCAAACACAAACACTTTTGAATGTTTTCGACAGAAATTCACTAAAATCGTAAAATCACTTCTGATGAAAATATTTCGAGAACCAGACCTTCGACACGCTTTTGGTTTAGATGTGCGGATAGAGTTTGAAAATACCTTTCTTTTGATGTATAGCTCGATGGGTTTTGGAAACATTTTTTAAAAATCGAAAAAAAGTTGCAAGGGGTTAGTCCATCATTTTTTTCAAAAATCAATAAAAAATTGTTTGTCAATATTTGTCGAAATTTTTACGTCGCTGAAGAGGTCTGTTAATTTTCTATTCGGCACTGCCAACCGCAACCTCCTACGAGGCTTCGTTGCGGAAATATCGCCTTCGAAAGCCTTTTTAGGGTTGGATCGAAGTACATACAAAAATATCACTTTGGATGCGAATATTTCGAGAACCAAAGCCTGCAGAATTTTTTGGTTTATATCGGCGGAAAGGCCTGTCAATTTTCTATACGTAACTGAAAATCGCAACCTCTCATAAGGCTTGGTTGCGGAAATATCGCCATCCAAAGCCCTTTTAAGGGTTGGTTCGAAGTGCAGTGATATGACTTTGGAAGCGAATATTTCGAGAACCAAAAATAAAAGAATATTTTAGTTTTAAGTCCTAGAAAGCTCTTGAAAATATAACACACGATTTGAAAACCGCAACCAATTTCGAGGCTCCATTGCGGAAATATCGCAATCCAAACACAAACACTTTTGAATGTTTTCGACAGAAATTCACTAAAATCGTAAAATCACTTCTGATGAAAATATTTCGAGAACCAGACCTTCGACACGCTTTTGGTTTAGATGTGCGGATAGAGTTTGAAAATACCTTTCTTTTGATGTATAGCTCGATGGGTTTTGGAAACATTTTTTAAAAGTCGAAAAAAAGTTGCAAGGGGTTAGTCCATCATTTTTTTCAAAAATCAATAAAAAATTGTTTGTCAATATTTGTCGAAATTTTTACGTCGCTGAAAAGGTCTGTTAATTTTCTATTCGGCAATGCCAACCGCAACCTACTACGGGGCTTCGTTGCGGAAATATCGCCTTCGAAAGCCTTTTTAGGGTTGGATCGAAGTACATACAAAAATATCACTTTGGATGCGAATATTTCGAGAACCAAAGCCTGCAGAATTTTTTGGTTTATATCGGCGGAAAGGCCTGTCAGTTTTCTATACGTAACTGAAAATCGCAACCTCTCATAAGGCTTGGTTGCGGAAATATCGCCATCCAAAGCCCTTTTAAGGGTTGGTTCGAAGTGCAGTGATATGACTTTGGAAGCGAATATTTCGAGAACCAAAAATAAAAGAATATTTTAGTTTTAAGTTCTAGAAAGCTCTTGAAAATATAACACACGATTTGAAAACCGCAACCAATTTCGAGGCTCCATTGCGGAAATATCGCTATCCAAACACAAACACTTTTGAATGTTTTCGACAGAAATTCACTAAAATCGTAAAATCACTTCTGATGAAAATATTTCGAGAACCAGACCTTCGACACGCTTTTGGTTTAGATGTGCGGATAGAGTTTGAAAATACCTTTCTTTTGATGTATAGCTTGATGGGTTTTGGAAACATTTTTTAAAAGTCGAAAAAAAGTTGCAAGGGGTTAGTCCATCATTTTTTTCAAAAATCAATAAAAAATTGTTTGTCAATATTTGTCGAAATTTTTACGTCGCTGAAAAGGTCTGTTAATTTTCTATTCGGCAATGCCAACCGCAACCTACTACGGGGCTTCGTTGCGGAAATATCGCCTTCGAAAGCCTTTTTAGGGTTGGATCGAAGTACATACAAAAATATCACTTTGGATGCGAATATTTCGAGAGCCAAAGCCTGCAGAATTTTTTGGTTTATATCGGCGGAAAGGCCTGTCAGTTTTCTATACGTAACTGAAAATCGCAACCTCTCATAAGGCTTGGTTGCGGAAATATCGCCATCCAAAGCCCTTTTAAGGGTTGGTTCGAAGTGCAGTGATATGACTTTGGAAGCGAATATTTCGAGAACCAAAAATAAAAGAATATTTTAGTTTTAAGTCCTAGAAAGCTCTTGAAAATATAACACACGATTTGAAAACCGCAACCAATTTCGAGGCTCCATTGCGGAAATAGCGCTATCCAAACACAAACACTTTTGAATGTTTTCGACAGAAATTCACTAAAATCGTAAAATCACTTCTGATGAAAATATTTCGAGAACCAGACCTTCGATACGCTTTTGGTTTAGATGTGCGGATAGAGTTTGAAAATACCTTTCTTTTGATGTATAGCTCGATGGGTTTTGGAAACATTTTTTAAAAGTCGAAAAAAAGTTGCAAGGGGTTAGTCCATCATTTTTTTCAAAAATCAATAAAAAATTGTTTGTCAATATTTGTCGAAATTTTTACGTCGCTGAAAAGGTCTGTTAATTTTCTATTCGGCACTGCCAACCACAACCTCCTACGAGGCTTCGTTGCGGAAATATCGCCTTCGAAAGCCTTTTTAGGGTTGGATCGAAGTACATACAAAAATATCACTTTGGATGCGAATATTTCGAGAACCAAAGCCTGCAGAATTTTTTGGTTTATATCGGCGGAAAGGCCTGTCAATTTTCTATACGTAACTGAAAATCGCAACCTCTCATAAGGCTTGGTTGCGGAAATATCGCCATCCAAAGCCCTTTTAAGGGTTGGTTCGAAGTGCAGTGATATGACTTTGGAAGCGAATATTTCGAGAACCAAAAATAAAAGAATATTTTAGTTTTAAGTCCTAGAAAGCTCTTGAAAATATAACACACGATTTGAAAACCGCAACCTATTTCGAGGCTCCATTGCGGAAATATCGCTATCCAAACACAAACACTTTTGAATGTTTTCGACAGAAATTCACTAAAATCGTAAAATCACTTCTGATGAAAATATTTCGAGAACCAGACCTTCGACACGCTTTTGGTTTAGATGTGCGGATAGAGTTTGAAAATACCTTTCTTTTGATGTATAGCTCGATGGGTTTTGGAAACATTTTTTAAAAGTCGAAAAAAAGTTGCAAGGGGTTAGTCCATCATTTTTTTCAAAAATCAATAAAAAATTGTTTGTCAATATTTGTCAAAATTTTTACGTCGCTGAAAAGGTCTGTTAATTTTCTATTCGGCACTGCCAACCGCAACCTCCTACGAGGCTTCGTTGCGGAAATATCGCCTTCGAAAGCCTTTTTAGGGTTGGATCGAAGTACATACAAAAATATCACTTTGGATGCGAATATTTCGAGAACCAAAGCCTGCAGAATTTTTTGGTTTATATCGGCGGAAAGGCCTGTCAATTTTCTATACGTAACTGAAAATCGCAACCTCTCATAAGGCTTGGTTGCGGAAATATCGCCATCCAAAGCCCTTTTAAGGGTTGGTTCGAAGTGCAGTGATATGACTTTGGAAGCGAATATTTCGAGAACCAAAAATAAAAGAATATTTTAGTTTTAAGTCCTAGAAAGCTCTTGAAAATATAACACACGATTTGAAAACCGCAACCGATTTCGAGGCTCCATTGCGGAAATATCGCTATCCAAACACAAACACTTTTGAATGTTTTCGACAGAAATTCACTAAAATCGTAAAATCACTTCTGATGAAAATATTTCGAGAACCAGACCTTCGACACGCTTTTGGCTTAGATGTGCGGATAGAGTTTGAAAATACCTTTGTTTTGATGTATAGCTCGATGGGTTTTGGAAACATTTTTTAAAAGTCGAAAAAAAGTTGCAAGGGGTTAGTCCATCATTTTTTTCAAAAATCAATAAAAAATTGTTTGTCAATGTTTGTCGAAATTTTTACGTCGCTGAAAAGGTCTGTTAATTTTCTATTCGGCACTGCCAACCGCAACCTCCTACGAGGCTTCGTTGCGGAAATATCGCCTTCGAAAGCCGTTTTAGGGTTGGATCGAAGTACATACAAAAATATCACTTTGGATGCGAATATTTCGAGAACCAAAGCCTGCAGAATTTTTTGGTTTATATCGGCGGAAAGGCCTGTCAATTTTCTATACGTAACTGAAAATCGCAACCTCTCATAAGGCTTGGTTGCGGAAATATCGCCATCCAAAGCCCTTTTAAGGGTTGGTTCGAAGTGCAGTGATATGACTTTGGAAGCGAATATTTCGAGAACCAAAAATAAAAGAATATTTTAGTTTTAAGTCCTAGAAAGCTCTTGAAAATATAACACACGATTTGAAAACCGCAACCAATTTCGAGGCTCCATTGCGGAAATATCGCTATCCAAACACAAACACTTTTGAATGTTTTCGACAGAAATTCACTAAAATCGTAAAATCACTTCTGATGAAAATATTTCGAGAACCAGACCTTCGACACGCTTTTGGTTTAGATGTGCGGATAGAGTTTGAAAATACCTTTCTTTTGATGTATAGCTCGATGGGTTTTGGAAACATTTTTTAAAAGTCGAAAAAAAGTTGCAAGGGGTTAGTCCATCATTTTTTTCAAAAATCAATAAAAAATTGTTTGTCAATGTTTGTCGAAATTTTTACGTCGCTGAAAAGGTCTGTTAATTTTCTATTCGGCACTGCCAACCGCAACCTCCTACGAGGCTTCGTTGCGGAAATATCGCCTTCGAAAGCCGTTTTAGGGTTGGATCGAAGTACATACAAAAATATCACTTTGGATGCGAATATTTCGAGAACCAAAGCCTGCAGAATTTTTTGGTTTATATCGGCGGAAAGGCCTGTCAATTTTCTATACGTAACTGAAAATCGCAACCTCTCATAAGGCTTGGTTGCGGAAATATCGCCATCCAAAGCCCTTTTAAGGGTTGGTTCGAAGTGCAGTGATATGACTTTGGAAGCGAATATTTCGAGAACCAAAAATAAAAGAATATTTTAGTTTTAAGTCCTAGAAAGCTCTTGAAAATATAACACACGATTTGAAAACCGCAACCTATTTCGAGGCTCCATTGCGGAAATATCGCTATCCAAACACAAACACTTTTGAATGTTTTCGACAGAAATTCACTAAAATCGTAAAATCACTTCTGATGAAAATATTTCGAGAACCAGACCTTCGACACGCTTTTGGTTTAGATGTGCGGATAGAGTTTGAAAATACCTTTCTTTTGATGTATAGCTTGATGGGTTTTGGAAACATTTTTTAAAAGTCGAAAAAAAGTTGCAAGGGGTTAGTCCATCATTTTTTTCAAAAATCAATAAAAAATTGTTTGTCAATGTTTGTCGAAATTTTTACGTCGCTGAAAAGGTCTGTTAATTTTCTATTCGGCACTGCCAACCGCAACCTCCTACGAGGCTTCGTTGCGGAAATATCGCCTTCGAAAGCCGTTTTAGGGTTGGATCGAAGTACATACAAAAATATCACTTTGGATGCGAATATTTCGAGAACCAAAGCCTGCAGAATTTTTTGGTTTATATCGGCGGAAAGGCCTGTCAATTTTCTATACGTAACTGAAAATCGCAACCTCTCATAAGGCTTGGTTGCGGAAATATCGCCATCCAAAGCCCTTTTAAGGGTTGGTTCGAAGTGCAGTGATATGACTTTGGAAGCGAATATTTCGAGAACCAAAAATAAAAGAATATTTTAGTTTTAAGTCCTAGAAAGCTCTTGAAAATATAACACACGATTTGAAAACCGCAACCAATTTCGAGGCTCCATTGCGGAAATATCGCTATCCAAACACAAACACTTTTGAATGTTTTCGACAGAAATTCACTAAAATCGTAAAATCACTTCTGATGAAAATATTTCGAGAACCAGACCTTCGACACGCTTTTGGTTTAGATGTGCGGATAGAGTTTGAAAATACCTTTCTTTTGATGTATAGCTCGATGGGTTTTGGAAACATTTTTTAAAAGTCGAAAAAAAGTTGCAAGGGGTTAGTCCATCATTTTTTTCAAAAATCAATAAAAAATTGTTTGTCAATATTTGTCGAAATTTTTACGTCGCTGAAAAGGTCTGTTAATTTTCTATTCGGCAATGCCAACCGCAACCTACTACGGGGCTTCGTTGCGGAAATATCGCCTTCGAAAGCCTTTTTAGGGTTGGATCGAAGTACATACAAAAATATCACTTTGGATGCGAATATTTCGAGAACCAAAGCCTGCAGAATTTTTTGGTTTATATCGGCGGAAAGGCCTGTCAGTTTTCTATACGTAACTGAAAATCGCAACCTCTCATAAGGCTTGGTTGCGGAAATATCGCCATCCAAAGCCCTTTTAAGGGTTGGTTCGAAGTGCAGTGATATGACTTTGGAAGCGAATATTTCGAGAACCAAAAATAAAAGAATATTTTAGTTTTAAGTCCTAGAAAGCTCTTGAAAATATAACACACGATTTGAAAACCGCAACCTATTTCGAGGCTCCATTGCGGAAATATCGCTATCCAAACACAAACACTTTTGAATGTTTTCGACAGAAATTCACTAAAATCGTAAAATCACTTCTGATGAAAATATTTCGAGAACCAGACCTTCGACACGCTTTTGGTTTAGATGTGCGGATAGAGTTTGAAAATACCTTTCTTTTGATGTATAGCTCGATGGGTTTTGGAAACATTTTTTAAAAGTCGAAAAAAAGTTGCAAGGGGTTAGTCCATCATTTTTTTCAAAAATCAATAAAAAATTGTTTGTCAATATTTGTAGAAATTTTTACGTCGCTGAAAAGGTCTTTTAATTTTCTATTCGGCACTGTCAACCGCAACCTCCTACGAGGCTTCGTTGCGGAAATATCGCCTTCGAAAGCCTTTTTAGGGTTGGATCGAAGTACATACAAAAATATCACTTTGGATGCTAATATTTCGAGAACCAAAGCCTGCAGAATTTTTTGGTTTATATCGGCGGAAAGGCCTGTCAATTTTCTATACGTAACTGAAAATCGCAACCTCTCATAAGGCTTGGTTGCGGAAATATCGCCATCCAAAGCCCTTTTAAGGGTTGGTTCGAAGTGCAGTGATATGACTTTGGAAGCGAATATTTCGAGAACCAAAAATAAAAGAATATTTTAGTTTTAAGTCCTAGAAAGCTCTTGAAAATATAACACACGATTTGAAAACCGCAACCAATTTCGAGGCTCCATTGCGGAAATATCGCTATCCAAACACAAACACTTTTGAATGTTTTCGACTGAAATTCACTAAAATCGTAAAATCACTTCTGATGAAAATATTTCGAGAACCAGACCTTCGACACGCTTTTGGTTTAGATGTGCGGATAGAGTTTGAAAATACCTTTCTTTTGATGTATAGCTCGATGGGTTTTGGAAACATTTTTTAAAAGTCGAAAAAAAAGTTGCAAGGGGTTAGTCCATCATTTTTTTCAAAAATCAATAAAAAATTGTTTGTCAATATTTGTCGAAATTTTTACGTCGCTGAAAAGGTCTGTTAATTTTCTATTCGGCACTGCCAACCGCAACCTCCTACGAGGCTTCGTTGCGGAAATATCGCCTTCGAAAGCCTTTTTAGGGTTGGATCGAAGTACATACAAAAATATCACTTTGGATGCGAATATTTCGAGAACCAAAGCCTGCAGAATTTTTTGGTTTATATCGGCGGAAAGGCCTGTCAATTTTCTATACGTAACTGAAAATCGCAACCTCTCATAAGGCTTGGTTGCGGAAATATCGCCATCCAAAGCCCTTTTAAGGGTTGGTTCGAAGTGCAGTGATATGACTTTGGAAGCGAATATTTCGAGAACCAAAAATAAAAGAATATTTTAGTTTTAAGTCCTAGAAAGCTCTTGAAAATATAACACACGATTTGAAAACCGCAACCTATTTCGAGGCTCCATTGCGGAAATATCGCTATCCAAACACAAACACTTTTGAATGTTTTCGACAGAAATTCACTAAAATCGTAAAATCACTTCTGATGAAAATATTTCGAGAACCAGACCTTCGACACGCTTTTGGTTTAGATGTGCGGATAGAGTTTGAAAATACCTTTCTTTTGATGTATAGCTCGATGGGTTTTGGAAACATTTTTTAAAAGTCGAAAAAAAGTTGCAAGGGGTTATTCCATCATTTTTTTTCAAAAATCAATAAAAAATTGTTTGTCAATATTTGTCGAAATTTTTACGTCGCTGAAAAGGTCTGTTAATTTTCTATTCGGCACTGCCAACCGCAACCTCCTACGAGGCTTCGTTGCGGAAATATCGCCTTCGAAAGCCTTTTTAGGGTTGGATCGAAGTACATACAAAAATATCACTTTGGATGCGAATATTTCGAGAACCAAAGCCTGCAGAATTTTTTGGTTTATATCGGCGGAAAGGCCTGTCAATTTTCTATACGTAACTGAAAATCGCAACCTCTCATAAGGCTTGGTTGCGGAAATATCGCCATCCAAAGCCCTTTTAAGGGTTGGTTCGAAGTGCAGTGATATGACTTTGGAAGCGAATATTTCGAGAACCAAAAATAAAAGAATATTTTAGTTTTAAGTCCTAGAAAGGTCTTGAAAATATAACACACGATTTGAAAACCGCAACCAATTTCGAGGCTCCATTGCGGAAATATCGCTATCCAAACACAAACACTTTTGAATGTTTTCGACAGAAATTCACTAAAATCGTAAAATCACTTCTGATGAAAATATTTCGAGAACCAGACCTTCGACACGCTTTTGGTTTAGATGTGCGGATAGAGTTTGAAAATACCTTTCTTTTGATGTATAGCTCGATGGGTTTTGGAAACATTTTTTAAAAATCGAAAAAAAGTTGCAAGGGGTTAGTCCATCATTTTTTTCAAAAATCAATAAAAAAGTGTTTGTCAATATTTGTCGAAATTTTTACGTCGCTGAAGAGGTCTGTTAATTTTCTATTCGGCACTGCCAACCGCAACCTCCTACGAGGCTTCGTTGCGGAAATATCGCCTTCGAAAGCCTTTTTAGGGTTGGATCGAAGTACATACAAAAATATCACTTTGGATGCGAATATTTCGAGAACCAAAGCCTGCAGAATTTTTTGGTTTATATCGGCGGAAAGGCCTGTCAATTTTCTATACGTAACTGAAAATCGCAACCTCTCATAAGGCTTGGTTGCGGAAATATCGCCATCCAAAGCCCTTTTAAGGGTTGGTTCGAAGTGCAGTGATATGGCTTTGGAAGCGAATATTTCGAGAACCAAAAATAAAAGAATATTTTAGTTTTAAGTCCTAGAAAGCTCTTGAAAATATAACACACGATTTGAAAACCGCAACCAATTTCGAGGCTCCATTGCGGAAATATCGCTATCCAAACACAAACACTTTTGAATGTTTTCGACAGAAATTCACTAAAATCGTAAAATCACTTCTGATGAAAATATTTCGAGAACCAGACCTTCGACACGCTTTTGGTTTAGATGTGCGGATAGAGTTTGAAAATACCTTTCTTTTGATGTATAGCTCGATGGGTTTTGGAAACATTTTTTAAAAGTCGAAAAAAAGTTGCAAGGGGTTAGTCCATCATTTTTTTTCAAAAATCAATAAAAAAGTGTTTGTCAATATTTGTCGAAATTTTTACGTCGCTGAAGAGGTCTGTTAATTTTCTATTCGGCACTGCCAACCGCAACCTCCTACGAGGCTTCGTTGCGGAAATATCGCCTTCGAAAGCCTTTTTAGGGTTGGATCGAAGTACATACAAAAATATCACTTTGGATGCGAATATTTCGAGAACCAAAGCCTGCAGAATTTTTTGGTTTATATCGGCGGAAAGGCCTGTCAATTTTCTATACGTAACTGAAAATCGCAACCTCTCATAAGGCTTGGTTGCGGAAATATCGCCATCCAAAGCCCTTTTAAGGGTTGGTTCGAAGTGCAGTGATATGACTTTGGAAGCGAATATTTCGAGAACCAAAAATAAAAGAATATTTTAGTTTTAAGTCCTAGAAAGCTCTTGAAAATATAACACACGATTTGAAAACCGCAACCAATTTCGAGGCTCCATTGCGGAAATATCGCTATCCAAACACAAACACTTTTGAATGTTTTCGACAGAAATTCACTAAAATCGTAAAATCACTTCTGATGAAAATATTTCGAGAACCAGACCTTCGACACGCTTTTGGTTTAGATGTGCGGATAGAGTTTGAAAATACCTTTCTTTTGATGTATAGCTCGATGGGTTTTGGAAACATTTTTTAAAAATCGAAAAAAAGTTGCAAGGGGTTAGTCCATCATTTTTTTCAAAAATCAATAAAAAATTGTTTGTCAATATTTGTCGAAATTTTTATGTCGCTGAAGAGGTCTGTTAATTTTCTATTCGGCACTGCCAACCGCAACCTCCTACGAGGCTTCGTTGCGGAAATATCGCCTTCGAAAGCCTTTTTAGGGTTGGATCGAAGTACATACAAAAATATCACTTTGGATGCGAATATTTCGAGAACCAAAGCCTGCAGAATTTTTTGGTTTATATCGGCGGAAAGGCCTGTCAATTTTCTATACGTAACTGAAAATCGCAACCTCTCATAAGGCTTGGTTGCGGAAATATCGCCATCCAAAGCCCTTTTAAGGGTTGGTTCGAAGTGCAGTGATATGACTTTGGAAGCGAATATTTCGAGAACCAAAAATAAAAGAATATTTTAGTTTTAAGTCCTAGAAAGCTCTTGAAAATATAACACACGATTTGAAAACCGCAACCAATTTCGAGGCTCCATTGCGGAAATATCGCTATCCAAACACAAACACTTTTGAATGTTTTCGACAGAAATTCACTAAAATCGTAAAATCACTTCTGATGAAAATATTTCGAGAACCAGACCTTCGACACGCTTTTGGTTTAGATGTGCGGATAGAGTTTGAAAATACCTTTCTTTTGATGTATAGCTCGATGGGTTTTGGAAACATTTTTTAAAAGTCGAAAAAAAGTTGCAAGGGGTTAGTCCATCATTTTTTTCAAAAATCAATAAAAAATTGTTTGTCAATATTTGTCGAAATTTTTACGTCGCTGAAGAGGTCTGTTAATTTTCTATTCGGCACTGCCAACCGCAACCTCCTACGAGGCTTCGTTGCGGAAATATCGCCTTCGAGAGCCTTTTTAGGGTTGGATCGAAGTACATACAAAAATATCACTTTGGATGCGAATATTTCGAGAACCAAAGCCTGCAGAATTTTTTGGTTTAAATCGGCGGAAAGGCCTGTCAATTTTCTATACGTAACTGAAAATCGCAACCTCTCATAAGGCTTGGTTGCGGAAATATCGCCATCCAAAGCCCTTTTAAGGGTTGGTTCGAAGTGCAGTGATATGACTTTGGAAGCGAATATTTCGAGAACCAAAAATAAAAGAATATTTTAGTTTTAAGTCCTAGAAAGCTCTTGAAAATATAACACACGATTTGAAAACCGCAACCAATTTCGAGGCTCCATTGCGGAAATATCGCTATCCAAACACAAACACTTTTGAATGTTTTCGACAGAAATTCACTAAAATCGTAAAATCACTTCTGATGAAAATATTTCGAGAACCAGACCTTCGACACGCTTTTGGTTTAGATGTGCGGATAGAGTTTGAAAATACCTTTCTTTTGATGTATAGCTCGATGGGTTTTGGAAACATTTTTTAAAAGTCGAAAAAAAGTTGCAAGGGGTTAGTCCATCATTTTTTTCAAAAATCAATAAAAAATTGTTTGTCAATGTTTGTCGAAATTTTTACGTCGCTGAAAAGGTCTGTTAATTTTCTATTCGGCACTGCCAACCGCAACCTCCTACGAGGCTTCGTTGCGGAAATATCGCCTTCGAAAGCCGTTTTAGGGTTGGATCGAAGTACATACAAAAATATCACTTTGGATGCGAATATTTCGAGAGCCAAAGCCTGCAGAATTTTTTGGTTTATATCGGCGGAAAGGCCTGTCAGTTTTCTATACGTAACTGAAAATCGCAACCTCTCATAAGGCTTGGTTGCGGAAATATCGCCATCCAAAGCCCTTTTAAGGGTTGGTTCGAAGTGCAGTGATATGACTTTGGAAGCGAATATTTCGAGAACCAAAAATAAAAGAATATTTTAGTTTTAAGTCCTAGAACGCTCTTGAAAATATAACACACGATTTGAAAACCGCAACCAATTTCGAGGCTCCATTGCGGAAATATCGCTATCCAAACACAAACACTTTTGAATGTTTTCGACAGAAATTCACTAAAATCGTAAAATCACTTCTGATGAAAATATTTCGAGAACCAGACCTTCGACACGCTTTTGGTTTAGATGTGCGGATAGAGTTTGAAAATACCTTTCTTTTGATGTATAGTTCGATGGGTTTTGGAAACATTTTTTAAAAGTCGAAAAAAAGTTGCAAGGGGTTAGTCCATCATTTTTTTCAAAAATCAATAAAAAATTGTTTGTCAATATTTGTCAAAATTTTTACGTCGCTGAAAAGGAATGTTAATTTTCTATTCGGCACTGCCAACCGCAACCTCCTACGAGGCTTCGTTGCGGAAATATCGCCTTCGAAAGCCTTTTTAGGGTTGGATCGAAGTACATACAAAAATATCACTTTGGATGCGAATATTTCGAGAACCAAAGCCTGCAGAATTTTTTGGTTTATATCGGCGGAAAGGCCTGTCAATTTTCTATACGTAACTGAAAATCGCAACCTCTCATAAGGCTTGGTTGCGGAAATATCGCCATCCAAAGCCCTTTTAAGGGTTGGTTCGAAGTGCAGTGATATGACTTTGGAAGCGAATATTTCGAGAACCAAAAATAAAAGAATATTTTAGTTTTAAGTCCTAGAAAGCTCTTGAAAATATAACACACGATTTGAAAACCGCAACCAATTTCGAGGCTCCATTGCGGAAATATCGCTATCCAAACACAAACACTTTTGAATGTTTTCGACAGAAATTCACTAAAATCGTAAAATCACTTCTGATGAAAATATTTCGAGAACCAGACCTTCGACACGCTTTTGGTTTAGATGTGCGGATAGAGTTTGAAAATACCTTTGTTTTGATGTATAGCTCGATGGGTTTTGGAAACATTTTTTAAAAGTCGAAAAAAAGTTGCAAGGGGTTAGTCCATCATTTTTTTCAAAAATCAATAAAAAATTGTTTGTCAATGTTTGTCGAAATTTTTACGTCGCTGAAAAGGTCTGTTAATTTTCTATTCGGCACTGCCAACCGCAACCTCCTACGAGGCTTCGTTGCGGAAATATCGCCTTCGAAAGCCGTTTTAGGGTTGGATCGAAGTACATACAAAAATATCACTTTGGATGCGAATATTTCGAGAACCAAAGCCTGCAGAATTTTTTGGTTTATATCGGCGGAAAGGCCTGTCAATTTTCTATACGTAACTGAAAATCGCAACCTCTCATAAGGCTTGGTTGCGGAAATATCGCCATCCAAAGCCCTTTTAAGGGTTGGTTCGAAGTGCAGTGATATGACTTTGGAAGCGAATATTTCGAGAACCAAAAATAAAAGAATATTTTAGTTTTAAGTCCTAGAAAGCTCTTGAAAATATAACACACGATTTGAAAACCGCAACCAATTTCGAGGCTCCATTGCGGAAATATCGCTATCCAAACACAAACACTTTTGAATGTTTTCGACAGAAATTCACTAAAATCGTAAAATCACTTCTGATGAAAATATTTCGAGAACCAGACCTTCGACACGCTTTTGGTTTAGATGTGCGGATAGAGTTTGAAAATACCTTTCTTTTGATGTATAGCTCGATGGGTTTTGGAAACATTTTTTAAAAGTCGAAAAAAAGTTGCAAGGGGGTCCATCATTTTTTTCAAAAATCAATAAAAAATTGTTTGTCAATATTTGTCGAAATTTTTACGTCGCTGAAAAGGTCTGTTAATTTTCTATTCGGCAATGCCAACCGCAACCTACTACGGGGCTTCGTTGCGGAAATATCGCCTTCGAAAGCCTTTTTAGGGTTGGATCGAAGTACGTACAAAAATATCACTTTGGATGCGAATATTTCGAGAACCAAAGCCTGCAGAATTTTTTGGTTTATATCGGCGGAAAGGCCTGTCAATTTTCTATACGTAACTGAAAATCGCAACCTCTCATAAGGCTTGGTTGCGGAAATATCGCCATCCAAAGCCCTTTTAAGGGTTGGTTCGAAGTGCAGTGATATGACTTTGGAAGCGAATATTTCGAGAACCAAAAATAAAAGAATATTTTAGTTTTAAGTCCTAGAAAGCTCTTGAAAATATAACACACGATTTGAAAACCGCAACCAATTTCGAGGCTCCATTGCGGAAATATCGCTATCCAAACACAAACACTTTTGAATGTTTTCGACTGAAATTCACTAAAATCGTAAAATCACTTCTGATGAAAATATTTCGAGAACCAGACCTTCGACACGCTTTTGGTTTAGATGTGCGGATAGAGTTTGAAAATACCTTTCTTTTGATGTATAGCTCGATGGGTTTTGGAAACATTTTTTAAAAGTCGAAAAAAAGTTGCAAGGGGTTAGTCCATCATTTTTTTCAAAAATCAATAAAAAATTGTTTGTCAATGTTTGTCGAAATTTTTACGTCGCTGAAAAGGTCTGTTAATTTTCTATTCGGCACTGCCAACCGCAACCTCCTACGAGGCTTCGTTGCGGAAATATCGCCTTCGAAAGCCGTTTTAGGGTTGGATCGAAGTACATACAAAAATATCACTTTGGATGCGAATATTTCGAGAGCCAAAGCCTGCAGAATTTTTTGGTTTATATCGGCGGAAAGGCCTGTCAGTTTTCTATACGTAACTGAAAATCGCAACCTCTCATAAGGCTTGGTTGCGGAAATATCGCCATCCAAAGCCCTTTTAAGGGTTGGTTCGAAGTGCAGTGATATGACTTTGGAAGCGAATATTTCGAGAACCAAAAATAAAAGAATATTTTAGTTTTAAGTCCTAGAACGCTCTTGAAAATATAACACACGATTTGAAAACCGCAACCAATTTCGAGGCTCCATTGCGGAAATATCGCTATCCAAACACAAACACTTTTGAATGTTTTCGACAGAAATTCACTAAAATCGTAAAATCACTTCTGATGAAAATATTTCGAGAACCAGACCTTCGACACGCTTTTGGTTTAGATGTGCGGATAGAGTTTGAAAATACCTTTCTTTTGATGTATAGTTCGATGGGTTTTGGAAACATTTTTTAAAAGTCGAAAAAAAGTTGCAAGGGGTTAGTCCATCATTTTTTTCAAAAATCAATAAAAAATTGTTTGTCAATATTTGTCAAAATTTTTACGTCGCTGAAAAGGAATGTTAATTTTCTATTCGGCACTGCCAACCGCAACCTCCTACGAGGCTTCGTTGCGGAAATATCGCCTTCGAAAGCCTTTTTAGGGTTGGATCGAAGTACATACAAAAATATCACTTTGGATGCGAATATTTCGAGAACCAAAGCCTGCAGAATTTTTTGGTTTATATCGGCGGAAAGGCCTGTCAATTTTCTATACGTAACTGAAAATCGCAACCTCTCATAAGGCTTGGTTGCGGAAATATCGCCATCCAAAGCCCTTTTAAGGGTTGGTTCGAAGTGCAGTGATATGACTTTGGAAGCGAATATTTCGAGAACCAAAAATAAAAGAATATTTTAGTTTTAAGTCCTAGAAAGCTCTTGAAAATATAACACACGATTTGAAAACCGCAACCAATTTCGAGGCTCCATTGCGGAAATATCGCTATCCAAACACAAACACTTTTGAATGTTTTCGACAGAAATTCACTAAAATCGTAAAATCACTTCTGATGAAAATATTTCGAGAACCAGACCTTCGACACGCTTTTGGTTTAGATGTGCGGATAGAGTTTGAAAATACCTTTCTTTTGATGTATAGCTCGATGGGTTTTGGAAACATTTTTTAAAAGTCGAAAAAAAGTTGCAAGGGGTTAGTCCATCATTTTTTTCAAAAATCAATAAAAAATTGTTTGTCAATATTTGTCGAAATTTTTACGTCGCTGAAAAGGTCTGTTAATTTTCTATTCGGCAATGCCAACCGCAACCTACTACGGGGCTTCGTTGCGGAAATATCGCCTTCGAAAGCCTTTTTAGGGTTGGATCGAAGTACATACAAAAATATCACTTTGGATGCGAATATTTCGAGAACCAAAGCCTGCAGAATTTTTTGGTTTATATCGGCGGAAAGGCTTGTCAGTTTTCTATACGTAACTGAAAATCGCAACCTCTCATAAGGCTTGGTTGCGGAAATATCGCCATCCAAAGCCCTTTTAAGGGTTGGTTCGAAGTGCAGTGATATGACTTTGGAAGCGAATATTTCGAGAACCAAAAATAAAAGAATATTTTAGTTTTAAGTCCTAGAAAGCTCTTGAAAATATAACACACGATTTGAAAACCGCAACCAATTTCGAGGCTCCATTGCGGAAATATCGCTATCCAAACACAAACACTTTTGAATGTTTTCGACAGAAATTCACTAAAATCGTAAAATCACTTCTGATGAAAATATTTCGAGAACCAGACCTTCGACACGCTTTTGGTTTAGATGTGCGGATAGAGTTTGAAAATACCTTTGTTTTGATGTATAGCTCGATGGGTTTTGGAAACATTTTTTAAAAGTCGAAAAAAAGTTGCAAGGGGTTAGTCCATCATTTTTTTCAAAAATCAATAAAAAATTGTTTGTCAATGTTTGTCGAAATTTTTACGTCGCTGAAAAGGTCTGTTAATTTTCTATTCGGCACTGCCAACCGCAACCTCCTACGAGGCTTCGTTGCGGAAATATCGCCTTCGAAAGCCGTTTTAGGGTTGGATCGAAGTACATACAAAAATATCACTTTGGATGCGAATATTTCGAGAACCAAAGCCTGCAGAATTTTTTGGTTTATATCGGCGGAAAGGCCTGTCAATTTTCTATACGTAACTGAAAATCGCAACCTCTCATAAGGCTTGGTTGCGGAAATATCGCCATCCAAAGCCCTTTTAAGGGTTGGTTCGAAGTGCAGTGATATGACTTTGGAAGCGAATATTTCGAGAACCAAAAATAAAAGAATATTTTAGTTTTAAGTCCTAGAAAGCTCTTGAAAATATAACACACGATTTGAAAACCGCAACCAATTTCGAGGCTCCATTGCGGAAATATCGCTATCCAAACACAAACACTTTTGAATGTTTTCGACAGAAATTCACTAAAATCGTAAAATCACTTCTGATGAAAATATTTCGAGAACCAGACCTTCGACACGCTTTTGGTTTAGATGTGCGGATAGAGTTTGAAAATACCTTTCTTTTGATGTATAGCTCGATGGGTTTTGGAAACATTTTTTAAAAGTCGAAAAAAAGTTGCAAGGGGGTCCATCATTTTTTTCAAAAATCAATAAAAAATTGTTTGTCAATATTTGTCGAAATTTTTACGTCGCTGAAAAGGTCTGTTAATTTTCTATTCGGCAATGCCAACCGCAACCTACTACGGGGCTTCGTTGCGGAAATATCGCCTTCGAAAGCCTTTTTAGGGTTGGATCGAAGTACGTACAAAAATATCACTTTGGATGCGAATATTTCGAGAACCAAAGCCTGCAGAATTTTTTGGTTTATATCGACGGAAAGGCCTGTCAATTTTCTATACGTAACTGAAAATCGCAACCTCTCATAAGGCTTGGTTGCGGAAATATCGCCATCCAAAGCCCTTTTAAGGGTTGGTTCGAAGTGCAGTGATATGACTTTGGAAGCGAATATTTCGAGAACCAAAAATAAAAGAATATTTTAGTTTTAAGTCCTAGAAAGCTCTTGAAAATATAACACACGATTTGAAAACCGCAACCAATTTCGAGGCTCCATTGCGGAAATATCGCTATCCAAACACAGACACTTTTGAATGTTTTCGACAGAAATTCACTAAAATCGTAAAATCACTTCTGATGAAAATATTTCGAGAACCAGACCTTCGACACGCTTTTGGTTTAGATGTGCGGATAGAGTTTGAAAATACCTTTCTTTTGATGTATAGCTCGATGGGTTTTGGAAACATTTTTTAAAAGTCGAAAAAAAGTTGCAAGGGGTTAGTCCATCATTTTTTTCAAAAATCAATAAAAAATTGTTTGTCAATATTTGTCGAAATTTTTACGTCGCTGAAAAGGTCTGTTAATTTTCTATTCGGCAATGCCAACCGCAACCTACTACGGGGCTTCGTTGCGGAAATATCGCCTTCGAAAGCCTTTTTAGGGTTGGATCGAAGTACGTACAAAAATATCACTTTGGATGCGAATATTTCGAGAACCAAAGCCTGCAGAATTTTTTGGTTTATATCGGCGGAAAGGCCTGTCAATTTTCTATACGTAACTGAAAATCGCAACCTCTCATAAGGCTTGGTTGCGGAAATATCGCCATCCAAAGCCCTTTTAAGGGTTGGTTCGAAGTGCAGTGATATGACTTTGGAAGCGAATATTTCGAGAACCAAAAATAAAAGAATATTTTAGTTTTAAGTCCTAGAAAGCTCTTGAAAATATAACACACGATTTGAAAACCGCAACCAATTTCGAGGCTCCATTGCGGAAATATCGCTATCCAAACACAAACACTTTTGAATGTTTTCGACAGAAATTCACTAAAATCGTAAAATCACTTCTGATGAAAATATTTCGAGAACCAGACCTTCGACACGCTTTTGGTTTAGATGTGCGGATAGAGTTTGAAAATACCTTTCTTTTGATGTATAGCTCGATGGGTTTTGGAAACATTTTTTAAAAGTCGAAAAAAAGTTGCAAGGGGTTAGTCCATCATTTTTTTCAAAAATCAATAAAAAATTGTTTGTCAATATTTGTCGAAATTTTTACGTCGCTGAAAAGGTCTGTTAATTTTCTATTCGGCAATGCCAACCGCAACCTACTACGGGGCTTCGTTGCGGAAATATCGCCTTCGAAAGCCTTTTTAGGGTTGGATCGAAGTACATACAAAAATATCACTTTGGATGCGAATATTTCGAGAGCCAAAGCCTGCAGAATTTTTTGGTTTATATCGGCGGAAAGGCCTGTCAGTTTTCTATACGTAACTGAAAATCGCAACCTCTCATAAGGCTTGGTTGCGGAAATATCGCCATCCAAAGCCCTTTTAAGGGTTGGTTCGAAGTGCAGTGATATGACTTTGGAAGCGAATATTTCGAGAACCAAAAATAAAAGAATATTTTAGTTTTAAGTCCTAGAAAGCTCTTGAAAATATAACACACGATTTGAAAACCGCAACCAATTTCGAGGCTCCATTGCGGAAATATCGCTATCCAAACACAAACACTTTTGAATGTTTTCGACAGAAATTCACTAAAATCGTAAAATCACTTCTGATGAAAATATTTCGAGAACCAGACCTTCGACACGCTTTTGGTTTAGATGTGCGGATAGAGTTTGAAAATACCTTTCTTTTGATGTATAGCTCGATGGGTTTTGGAAACATTTTTTAAAAGTCGAAAAAAAGTTGCAAGGGGTTAGTCCATCATTTTTTTCAAAAATCAATAAAAAATTGTTTGTCAATATTTGTCGAAATTTTTACGTCGCTGAAAAGGTCTGTTAATTTTCTATTCGGCAATGCCAACCGCAACCTACTACGGGGCTTCGTTGCGGAAATATCGCCTTCGAAAGCCTTTTTAGGGTTGGATCGAAGTACGTACAAAAATATCACTTTGGATGCGAATATTTCGAGAACCAAAGCCTGCAGAATTTTTTGGTTTATATCGGCGGAAAGGCCTGTCAATTTTCTATACGTAACTGAAAATCGCAACCTCTCATAAGGCTTGGTTGCGGAAATATCGCCATCCAAAGCCCTTTTAAGGGTTGGTTCGAAGTGCAGTGATATGACTTTGGAAGCGAATATTTCGAGAACCAAAAATAAAAGAATATTTTAGTTTTAAGTCCTAGAAAGCTCTTGAAAATATAACACACGATTTGAAAACCGCAACCAATTTCGAGGCTCCATTGCGGAAATATCGCTATCCAAACACAAACACTTTTGAATGTTTTCGACAGAAATTCACTAAAATCGTAAAATCACTTCTGATGAAAATATTTCGAGAACCAGACCTTCGACACGCTTTTGGTTTAGATGTGCGGATAGAGTTTGAAAATACCTTTCTTTTGATGTATAGCTCGATAGGTTTTGGAAACATTTTTTAAAAGTCGAAAAAAAGTTGCAAGGGGTTAGTCCATCATTTTTTTCAAAAATCAATAAAAAATTGTTTGTCAATATTTGTCGAAATTTTTACGTCGCTGAAAAGGTGTGTTAATTTTCTATTCGGCACTGCCAACCACAACCTCCTACGAGGCTTCGTTGCGGAAATATCGCCTTCGAAAGCCTTTTTAGGGTTGGATCGAAGTACATACAAAAATATCACTTTGGATGCGAATATTTCGAGAACCAAAGCCTGCAGAATTTTTTGGTTTATATCGGCGGAAAGGCCTGTCAGTTTTCTATACGTAACTGAAAATCGCAACCTCTCATAAGGCTTGGTTGCGGAAATATCGCCATCCAAAGCCCTTTTAAGGGTTGGTTCGAAGTGCAGTGATATGACTTTGGAAGCGAATATTTCGAGAACCAAAAATAAAAGAATATTTTAGTTTTAAGTCCTAGAAAGCTCTTGAAAATATAACACACGATTTGAAAACCGCAACCAATTTCGAGGCTCCATTGCGGAAATATCGCTATCCAAACACAGACACTTTTGAATGTTTTCGACAGAAATTCACTAAAATCGTAAAATCACTTCTGATGAAAATATTTCGAGAACCAGACCTTCGACACGCTTTTGGTTTAGATGTGCGGATAGAGTTTGAAAATACCTTTGTTTTGATGTATAGCTCGATGGGTTTTGGAAACATTTTTTAAAAGTCGAAAAAAAGTTGCAAGGGGTTAGTCCATCATTTTTTTCAAAAATCAATAAAAAATTGTTTGTCAATATTTGTCGAAATTTTTACGTCGCTGAAGAGGTCTGTTAATTTTCTATTCGGCACTGCCAACCGCAACCTCCTACGAGGCTTCGTTGCGGAAATATCGCCTTCGAAAGCCTTTTTAGGGTTGGATCGAAGTACATACAAAAATATCACTTTGGATGCGAATATTTCGAGAACCAAAGCCTGCAGAATTTTTTGGTTTATATCGGCGGAAAGGCCTGTCAATTTTCTATACGTAACTGAAAATCGCAACCTCTCATAAGGCTTGGTTGCGGAAATATCGCCATCCAAAGCCCTTTTAAGGGTTGGTTCGAAGTGCAGTGATATGACTTTGGAAGCGAATATTTCGAGAACCAAAAATAAAAGAATATTTTAGTTTTAAGTCCTAGAAAGCTCTTGAAAATATAACACACGATTTGAAAACCGCAACCAATTTCGAGGCTCCATTGCGGAAATATCGCTATCCAAACACAAACACTTTTGAATGTTTTCGACAGAAATTCACTAAAATCGTAAAATCACTTCTGATGAAAATATTTCGAGAACCAGATCTTCGACACGCTTTTGGTTTAGATGTGCGGATAGAGTTTGAAAATACCTTTCTTTTGATGTATAGCTCGATGGGTTTTGGAAACATTTTTTAAAAGTCGAAAAAAAGTTGCAAGGGGTTAGTCCATCATTTTTTTCAAAAATCAATAAAAAATTGTTTGTCAATATTTGTCGAAATTTTTACGTCGCTGAAAAGGTCTGTTAATTTTCTATTCGGCAATGCCAACCGCAACCTACTACGGGGCTTCGTTGCGGAAATATCGCCTTCGAAAGCCTTTTTAGGGTTGGATCGAAGTACGTACAAAAATATCACTTTGGATGCGAATATTTCGAGAACCAAAGCCTGCAGAATTTTTTGGTTTATATCGGCGGAAAGGCCTGTCAATTTTCTATACGTAACTGAAAATCGCAACCTCTCATAAGGCTTGGTTGCGGAAATATCGCCATCCAAAGCCCTTTTAAGGGTTGGTTCGAAGTGCAGTGATATGACTTTGGAAGCGAATATTTCGAGAACCAAAAATAAAAGAATATTTTAGTTTTAAGTCCTAGAAAGCTCTTGAAAATATAACACACGATTTGAAAACCGCAACCAATTTCGAGGCTCCATTGCGGAAATATCGCTATCCAAACACAAACACTTTTGAATGTTTTCGACAGAAATTCACTAAAATCGTAAAATCACTTCTGATGAAAATATTTCGAGAACCAGACCTTCGACACGCTTTTGGTTTAGATGTGCGGATAGAGTTTGAAAATACCTTTCTTTTGATGTATAGCTCGATAGGTTTTGGAAACATTTTTTAAAAGTCGAAAAAAAGTTGCAAGGGGTTAGTCCATCATTTTTTTCAAAAATCAATAAAAAATTGTTTGTCAATATTTGTCGAAATTTTTACGTCGCTGAAAAGGTGTGTTAATTTTCTATTCGGCACTGCCAACCACAACCTCCTACGAGGCTTCGTTGCGGAAATATCGCCTTCGAAAGCCTTTTTAGGGTTGGATCGAAGTACATACAAAAATATCACTTTGGATGCGAATATTTCGAGAACCAAAGCCTGCAGAATTTTTTGGTTTATATCGGCGGAAAGGCCTGTCAATTTTCTATACGTAACTGAAAATCGCAACCTCTCATAAGGCTTGGTTGCGGAAATATCGCCATCCAAAGCCCTTTTAAGGGTTGGTTCGAAGTGCAGTGATATGACTTTGGAAGCGAATATTTCGAGAACCAAAAATAAAAGAATATTTTAGTTTTAAGTCCTAGAAAGCTCTTGAAAATATAACACACGATTTGAAAACCGCAACCAATTTCGAGGCTCCATTGCGGAAATATCGCTATCCAAACACAGACACTTTTGAATGTTTTCGACAGAAATTCACTAAAATCGTAAAATCACTTCTGATGAAAATATTTCGAGAACCAGACCTTCGACACGCTTTTGGTTTAGATGTGCGGATAGAGTTTGAAAATACCTTTCTTTTGATGTATAGCTCGATGGGTTTTGGAAACATTTTTTAAAAGTCGAAAAAAAGTTGCAAGGGGTTAGTCCATCATTTTTTTCAAAAATCCATAAAAAATTGTTTGTCAATATTTGTCGAAATTTTTACGTCGCTGAAAAGGTCTGTTAATTTTCTATTCGGCAATGCCAACCGCAACCTACTACGGGGCTTCGTTGCGGAAATATCGCCTTCGAAAGCCTTTTTAGGGTTGGATCGAAGTACATACAAAAATATCACTTTGGATGCGAATATTTCGAGAACCAAAGCCTGCAGAATTTTTTGGTTTATATCGGCGGAAAGGCCTGTCAGTTTTCTATACGTAACTGAAAATCGCAACCTCTCATAAGGCTTGGTTGCGGAAATATCGCCATCCAAAGCCCTTTTAAGGGTTGGTTCGAAGTGCAGTGATATGACTTTGGAAGCGAATATTTCGAGAACCAAAAATAAAAGAATATTTTAGTTTTAAGTCCTAGAAAGCTCTTGAAAATATAACACACGATTTGAAAACCGCAACCAATTTCGAGGCTCCATTGCGGAAATATCGCTATCCAAACACAAACACTTTTGAATGTTTTCGACAGAAATTCACTAAAATCGTAAAATCACTTCTGATGAAAATATTTCGAGAACCAGACCTTCGACACGCTTTTGGTTTAGATGTGCGGATAGAGTTTGAAAATACCTTTCTTTTGATGTATAGCTCGATGGGTTTTGGAAACATTTTTTAAAAGTCGAAAAAAAGTTGCAAGGGGTTAGCCCATCATTTTTTTCAAAAATCAATAAAAAATTGTTTGTCAATATTTGTCGAAATTTTTACGTCGCTGAAGAGGTCTGTTAATTTTCTATTCGGCACTGCCAACCGCAACCTCCTACGAGGCTTCGTTGCGGAAATATCGCCTTCGAAAGCCTTTTTAGGGTTGGATCGAAGTACATACAAAAATATCACTTTGGATGCGAATATTTCGAGAACCAAAGCCTGCAGAATTTTTTGGTTTATATCGGCGGAAAGGCCTGTCAATTTTCTATACGTAACTGAAAATCGCAACCTCTCATAAGGCTTGGTTGCGGAAATATCGCCATCCAAAGCCCTTTTAAGGGTTGGTTCGAAGTGCAGTGATATGACTTTGGAAGCGAATATTTCGAGAACCAAAAATAAAAGAATATTTTAGTTTTAAGTCCTAGAAAGCTCTTGAAAATATAACACACGATTTGAAAACCGCAACCAATTTCGAGGCTCCATTGCGGAAATATCGCTATCCAAACACAAACACTTTTGAATGTTTTCGACAGAAATTCACTAAAATCGTAAAATCACTTCTGATGAAAATATTTCGAGAACCAGACCTTCGACACGCTTTTGGTTTAGATGTGCGGATAGAGTTTGAAAATACCTTTCTTTTGATGTATAGCTCGATGGGTTTTGGAAACATTTTTTAAAAGTCGAAAAAAAGTTGCAAGGGGTTAGTCCATCATTTTTTTCAAAAATCAATAAAAAATTGTTTGTCAATATTTGTCGAAATTTTTACGTCGCTGAAAAGGTCTGTTAATTTTCTATTCGGCAATGCCAACCGCAACCTACTACGGGGCTTCGTTGCGGAAATATCGCCTTCGAAAGCCTTTTTAGTGTTGGATCGAAGTACATACAAAAATATCACTTTGGATGCGAATATTTCGAGAGCCAAAGCCTGCAGAATTTTTTGGTTTATATCGGCGGAAAGGCCTGTCAGTTTTCTATACGTAACTGAAAATCGCAACCTCTCATAAGGCTTGGTTGCGGAAATATCGCCATCCAAAGCCCTTTTAAGGGTTGGTTCGAAGTGCAGTGATATGACTTTGGAAGCGAATATTTCGAGAACCAAAAATAAAAGAATATTTTAGTTTTAAGTCCTAGAAAGCTCTTGAAAATATAACACACGATTTGAAAACCGCAACCAATTTCGAGGCTCCATTGCGGAAATATCGCTATCCAAACACAAACACTTTTGAATGTTTTCGACAGAAATTCACTAAAATCGTAAAATCACTTCTGATGAAAATATTTCGAGAACCAGACCTTCGACACGCTTTTGGTTTAGATGTGCGGATAGAGTTTGAAAATACCTTTCTTTTGATGTATAGCTCGATAGGTTTTGGAAACATTTTTTAAAAGTCGAAAAAAAGTTGCAAGGGGTTAGTCCATCATTTTTTTCAAAAATCAATAAAAAATTGTTTGTCAATATTTGTCGAAATTTTTACGTCGCTGAAAAGGTGTGTTAATTTTCTATTCGGCACTGCCAACCACAACCTCCTACGAGGCTTCGTTGCGGAAATATCGCCTTCGAAAGCCTTTTTAGGGTTGGATCGAAGTACATACAAAAATATCACTTTGGATGCGAATATTTCGAGAACCAAAGCCTGCAGAATTTTTTGGTTTATATCGGCGGAAAGGCCTGTCAATTTTCTATACGTAACTGAAAATCGCAACCTCTCATAAGGCTTGGTTGCGGAAATATCGCCATCCAAAGCCCTTTTAAGGGTTGGTTCGAAGTGCAGTGATATGACTTTGGAAGCGAATATTTCGAGAACCAAAAATAAAAGAATATTTTAGTTTTAAGTCCTAGAAAGCTCTTGAAAATATAACACACGATTTGAAAACCGCAACCAATTTCGAGGCTCCATTGCGGAAATATCGCTATCCAAACACAGACACTTTTGAATGTTTTCGACAGAAATTCACTAAAATCGTAAAATCACTTCTGATGAAAATATTTCGAGAACCAGACCTTCGACACGCTTTTGGTTTAGATGTGCGGATAGAGTTTGAAAATACCTTTGTTTTGATGTATAGCTCGATGGGTTTTGGAAACATTTTTTAAAAGTCGAAAAAAAGTTGCAAGGGGTTAGTCCATCATTTTTTTCAAAAATCAATAAAAAATTGTTTGTCAATATTTGTCGAAATTTTTACGTCGCTGAAGAGGTCTGTTAATTTTCTATTCGGCACTGCCAACCGCAACCTCCTACGAGGCTTCGTTGCGGAAATATCGCCTTCGAAAGCCTTTTTAGGGTTGGATCGAAGTACATACAAAAATATCACTTTGGATGCGAATATTTCGAGAACCAAAGCCTGCAGAATTTTTTGGTTTATATCGGCGGAAAGGCCTGTCAATTTTCTATACGTAACTGAAAATCGCAACCTCTCATAAGGCTTGGTTGCGGAAATATCGCCATCCAAAGCCCTTTTAAGGGTTGGTTCGAAGTGCAGTGATATGACTTTGGAAGCGAATATTTCGAGAACCAAAAATAAAAGAATATTTTAGTTTTAAGTCCTAGAAAGCTCTTGAAAATATAACACACGATTTGAAAACCGCAACCAATTTCGAGGCTCCATTGCGGAAATATCGCTATCCAAACACAAACACTTTTGAATGTTTTCGACAGAAATTCACTAAAATCGTAAAATCACTTCTGATGAAAATATTTCGAGAACCAGACCTTCGACACGCTTTTGGTTTAGATGTGCGGATAGAGTTTGAAAATACCTTTCTTTTGATGTATAGCTCGATGGGTTTTGGAAACATTTTTTAAAAGTCGAAAAAAAGTTGCAAGGGGTTAGTCCATCATTTTTTTCAAAAATCAATAAAAAATTGTTTGTCAATATTTGTCGAAATTTTTACGTCGCTGAAAAGGTCTGTTAATTTTCTATTCGGCAATGCCAACCGCAACCTACTACGGGGCTTCGTTGCGGAAATATCGCCTTCGAAAGCCTTTTTAGGGTTGGATCGAAGTACGTACAAAAATATCACTTTGGATGCGAATATTTCGAGAACCAAAGCCTGCAGAATTTTTTGGTTTATATCGGCGGAAAGGCCTGTCAATTTTCTATACGTAACTGAAAATCGCAACCTCTCATAAGGCTTGGTTGCGGAAATATCGCCATCCAAAGCCCTTTTAAGGGTTGGTTCGAAGTGCAGTGATATGACTTTGGAAGCGAATATTTCGAGAACCAAAAATAAAAGAATATTTTAGTTTTAAGTCCTAGAAAGCTCTTGAAAATATAACACACGATTTGAAAACCGCAACCAATTTCGAGGCTCCATTGCGGAAATATCGCTATCCAAACACAAACACTTTTGAATGTTTTCGACAGAAATTCACTAAAATCGTAAAATCACTTCTGATGAAAATATTTCGAGAACCAGACCTTCGACACGCTTTTGGTTTAGATGTGCGGATAGAGTTTGAAAATACCTTTCTTTTGATGTATAGCTCGATAGGTTTTGGAAACATTTTTTAAAAGTCGAAAAAAAGTTGCAAGGGGTTAGTCCATCATTTTTTTCAAAAATCAATAAAAAATTGTTTGTCAATATTTGTCGAAATTTTTACGTCGCTGAAAAGGTGTGTTAATTTTCTATTCGGCACTGCCAACCACAACCTCCTACGAGGCTTCGTTGCGGAAATATCGCCTTCGAAAGCCTTTTTAGGGTTGGATCGAAGTACATACAAAAATATCACTTTGGATGCGAATATTTCGAGAACCAAAGCCTGCAGAATTTTTTGGTTTATATCGGCGGAAAGGCCTGTCAATTTTCTATACGTAACTGAAAATCGCAACCTCTCATAAGGCTTGGTTGCGGAAATATCGCCATCCAAAGCCCTTTTAAGGGTTGGTTCGAAGTGCAGTGATATGACTTTGGAAGCGAATATTTCGAGAACCAAAAATAAAAGAATATTTTAGTTTTAAGTCCTAGAAAGCTCTTGAAAATATAACACACGATTTGAAAACCGCAACCAATTTCGAGGCTCCATTGCGGAAATATCGCTATCCAAACACAGACACTTTTGAATGTTTTCGACAGAAATTCACTAAAATCGTAAAATCACTTCTGATGAAAATATTTCGAGAACCAGACCTTCGACACGCTTTTGGTTTAGATGTGCGGATAGAGTTTGAAAATACCTTTGTTTTGATGTATAGCTCGATGGGTTTTGGAAACATTTTTTAAAAGTCGAAAAAAAGTTGCAAGGGGTTAGTCCATCATTTTTTTCAAAAATCAATAAAAAATTGTTTGTCAATATTTGTCGAAATTTTTACGTCGCTGAAGAGGTCTGTTAATTTTCTATTCGGCACTGCCAACCGCAACCTCCTACGAGGCTTCGTTGCGGAAATATCGCCTTCGAAAGCCTTTTTAGGGTTGGATCGAAGTACATACAAAAATATCACTTTGGATGCGAATATTTCGAGAACCAAAGCCTGCAGAATTTTTTGGTTTATATCGGCGGAAAGGCCTGTCAATTTTCTATACGTAACTGAAAATCGCAACCTCTCATAAGGCTTGGTTGCGGAAATATCGCCATCCAAAGCCCTTTTAAGGGTTGGTTCGAAGTGCAGTGATATGACTTTGGAAGCGAATATTTCGAGAACCAAAAATAAAAGAATATTTTAGTTTTAAGTCCTAGAAAGCTCTTGAAAATATAACACACGATTTGAAAACCGCAACCAATTTCGAGGCTCCATTGCGGAAATATCGCTATCCAAACACAAACACTTTTGAATGTTTTCGACAGAAATTCACTAAAATCGTAAAATCACTTCTGATGAAAATATTTCGAGAACCAGACCTTCGACACGCTTTTGGTTTAGATGTGCGGATAGAGTTTGAAAATACCTTTGTTTTGATGTATAGCTCGATGGGTTTTGGAAACATTTTTTAAAAGTCGAAAAAAAGTTGCAAGGGGTTAGTCCATCATTTTTTTCAAAAATCAATAAAAAATTGTTTGTCAATATTTGTCGAAATTTTTACGTCGCTGAAAAGGTCTGTTAATTTTCTATTCGGCAATGCCAACCGCAACCTACTACGGGGCTTCGTTGCGGAAATATCGCCTTCGAAAGCCTTTTTAGTGTTGGATCGAAGTACATACAAAAATATCACTTTGGATGCGAATATTTCGAGAGCCAAAGCCTGCAGAATTTTTTGGTTTATATCGGCGGAAAGGCCTGTCAGTTTTCTATACGTAACTGAAAATCGCAACCTCTCATAAGGCTTGGTTGCGGAAATATCGCCATCCAAAGCCCTTTTAAGGGTTGGTTCGAAGTGCAGTGATATGACTTTGGAAGCGAATATTTCGAGAACCAAAAATAAAAGAATATTTTAGTTTTAAGTCCTAGAAAGCTCTTGAAAATATAACACACGATTTGAAAACCGCAACCAATTTCGAGGCTCCATTGCGGAAATATCGCTATCCAAACACAAACACTTTTGAATGTTTTCGACAGAAATTCACTAAAATCGTAAAATCACTTCTGATGAAAATATTTCGAGAACCAGACCTTCGACACGCTTTTGGTTTAGATGTGCGGATAGAGTTTGAAAATACCTTTCTTTTGATGTATAGCTCGATAGGTTTTGGAAACATTTTTTAAAAGTCGAAAAAAAGTTGCAAGGGGTTAGTCCATCATTTTTTTCAAAAATCAATAAAAAATTGTTTGTCAATATTTGTCGAAATTTTTACGTCGCTGAAAAGGTGTGTTAATTTTCTATTCGGCACTGCCAACCACAACCTCCTACGAGGCTTCGTTGCGGAAATATCGCCTTCGAAAGCCTTTTTAGGGTTGGATCGAAGTACATACAAAAATATCACTTTGGATGCGAATATTTCGAGAACCAAAGCCTGCAGAATTTTTTGGTTTATATCGGCGGAAAGGCCTGTCAATTTTCTATACGTAACTGAAAATCGCAACCTCTCATAAGGCTTGGTTGCGGAAATATCGCCATCCAAAGCCCTTTTAAGGGTTGGTTCGAAGTGCAGTGATATGACTTTGGAAGCGAATATTTCGAGAACCAAAAATAAAAGAATATTTTAGTTTTAAGTCCTAGAAAGCTCTTGAAAATATAACACACGATTTGAAAACCGCAACCAATTTCGAGGCTCCATTGCGGAAATATCGCTATCCAAACACAAACACTTTTGAATGTTTTCGACAGAAATTCACTAAAATCGTAAAATCACTTCTGATGAAAATATTTCGAGAACCAGACCTTCGACACGCTTTTGGTTTAGATGTGCGGATAGAGTTTGAAAATACCTTTCTTTTGATGTATAGCTCGATGGGTTTTGGAAACATTTTTTAAAAGTCGAAAAAAAGTTGCAAGGGGTTAGTCCATCATTTTTTTCAAAAATCAATAAAAAATTGTTTGTCAATATTTGTCGAAATTTTTACGTCGCTGAAAAGGTCTGTTAATTTTCTATTCGGCAATGCCAACCGCAACCTACTACGGGGCTTCGTTGCGGAAATATCGCCTTCGAAAGCCTTTTTAGGGTTGGATCGAAGTACATACAAAAATATCACTTTGGATGCGAATATTTCGAGAACCAAAGCCTGCAGAATTTTTTGGTTTATATCGGCGGAAAGGCCTGTCAGTTTTCTATACGTAACTGAAAATCGCAACCTCTCATAAGGCTTGGTTGCGGAAATATCGCCATCCAAAGCCCTTTTAAGGGTTGGTTCGAAGTGCAGTGATATGACTTTGGAAGCGAATATTTCGAGAACCAAAAATAAAAGAATATTTTAGTTTTAAGTCCTAGAAAGCTCTTGAAAATATAACACACGATTTGAAAACCGCAACCAATTTCGAGGCTCCATTGCGGAAATATCGCTATCCAAACACAAACACTTTTGAATGTTTTCGACAGAAATTCACTAAAATCGTAAAATCACTTCTGATGAAAATATTTCGAGAACCAGATCTTCGACACGCTTTTGGTTTAGATGTGCGGATAGAGTTTGAAAATACCTTTCTTTTGATGTATAGCTCGATGGGTTTTGGAAACATTTTTTAAAAGTCGAAAAAAAGTTGCAAGGGGTTAGTCCATCATTTTTTTCAAAAATCCATAAAAAATTGTTTGTCAATATTTGTCGAAATTTTTACGTCGCTGAAAAGGTCTGTTAATTTTCTATTCGGCAATGCCAACCGCAACCTACTACGGGGCTTCGTTGCGGAAATATCGCCTTCGAAAGCCTTTTTAGGGTTGGATCGAAGTACATACAAAAATATCACTTTGGATGCGAATATTTCGAGAACCAAAGCCTGCAGAATTTTTTGGTTTATATCGGCGGAAAGGCCTGTCAGTTTTCTATACGTAACTGAAAATCGCAACCTCTCATAAGGCTTGGTTGCGGAAATATCGCCATCCAAAGCCCTTTTAAGGGTTGGTTCGAAGTGCAGTGATATGACTTTGGAAGCGAATATTTCGAGAACCAAAAATAAAAGAATATTTTAGTTTTAAGTCCTAGAAAGCTCTTGAAAATATAACACACGATTTGAAAACCGCAACCAATTTCGAGGCTCCATTGCGGAAATATCGCTATCCAAACACAAACACTTTTGAATGTTTTCGACAGAAATTCACTAAAATCGTAAAATCACTTCTGATGAAAATATTTCGAGAACCAGACCTTCGACACGCTTTTGGTTTAGATGTGCGGATAGAGTTTGAAAATACCTTTCTTTTGATGTATAGCTCGATGGGTTTTGGAAACATTTTTTAAAAGTCGAAAAAAAGTTGCAAGGGGTTAGTCCATCATTTTTTTCAAAAATCAATAAAAAATTGTTTGTCAATATTTGTCGAAATTTTTACGTCGCTGAAAAGGTCTGTTAATTTTCTATTCGGCACTGCCAACCGCAACCTCCTACGAGGCTTCGTTGCGGAAATATCGCCTTCGAAAGCCTTTTTAGGGTTGGATCGAAGTACATACAAAAATATCACTTTGGATGCGAATATTTCGAGAACCAAAGCCTGCAGAATTTTTTGGCTTATATCGGCGGAAAGGCCTGTCAATTTTCTATACGTAACTGAAAATCGCAACCTCTCATAAGGCTTGGTTGCGGAAATATCGCCATCCAAAGCCCTTTTAAGGGTTGGTTCGAAGTGCAGTGATATGACTTTGGAAGCGAATATTTCGAGAACCAAAAATAAAAGAATATTTTAGTTTTAAGTCCTAGAAAGCTCTTGAAAATATAACACACGATTTGAAAACCGCAACCAATTTCGAGGCTCCATTGCGGAAATATCGCTATCCAAACACAAACACTTTTGAATGTTTTCGACAGAAATTCACTAAAATCGTAAAATCACTTCTGATGAAAATATTTCGAGAACCAGACCTTCGACACGCTTTTGGTTTAGATGTGCGGATAGAGTTTGAAAATACCTTTCTTTTGATGTATAGCTCGATGGGTTTTGGAAACATTTTTTAAAAGTCGAAAAAAAGTTGATTTTTTTTCAAAAATCAATAAAAAATTGTTTGTCAATATTTGTCGAAATTTTTACGTCGCTGAAAAGGTCTGTTAATTTTCTATTCGGCAATGCCAACCGCAACCTCCTACGAGGCTTCGTTGCGGAAATATCGCCTTCGAAAGCCTTTATAGGGTTGGATCGAAGTACATACAAAAATATCACTTTGGATGCGAATATTTCGAGAACCAAAGCCTGCAGAATTTTTTGGTTTATATCGGCGGAAAGGCCTGTCAATTTTCTATACGTAACTGAAAATCGCAACCTCTCATAAGGCTTGGTTGCGGAAATATCGCCATCCAAAGCCCTTTTAAGGGTTGGTTCGAAGTGCAGTGATATGACTTTGGAAGCGAATATTTCGAGAACCAAAAATAAAAGAATATTTTAGTTTTAAGTCCTAGAAAGCTCTTGAAAATATAACACACGATTTGAAAACCGCAACCAATTTCGAGGCTCCATTGCGGAAATATCGCTATCCAAACACAAACACTTTTGAATGTTTTCGACAGAAATTCACTAAAATCGTAAAATCACTTCTGATGAAAATATTTCGAGAACCAGACCTTCGACACGCTTTTGGTTTAGATGTGCGGATAGAGTTTGAAAATACCTTTCTTTTGATGTATAGCTCGATGGGTTTTGGAAACATTTTTTAAAAGTCGAAAAAAAGTTGATTTTTTTTCAAAAATCAATAAAAAATTGTTTGTCAATATTTGTCGAAATTTTTACGTCGCTGAAAAGGTCTGTTAATTTTCTATTCGGCAATGCCAACCGCAACCTCCTACGAGGCTTCGTTGCGGAAATATCGCCTTCGAAAGCCTTTATAGGGTTGGATCGAAGTACATACAAAAATATCACTTTGGATGCGAATATTTCGAGAACCAAAGCCTGCAGAATTTTTTGGTTTATATCGGCGGAAAGGCCTGTCAATTTTCTATACGTAACTGAAAATCGCAACCTCTCATAAGGCTTGGTTGCGGAAATATCGCCATCCAAAGCCCTTTTAAGGGTAGGTTCGAAGTGCAGTGATATGGCTTTGGAAGCGAATATTTCGAGAACCAAAAATAAAAGAATATTTTAGTTTTAAGTCCTAGAAAGCTCTTGAAAATATAACACACGATTTGAAAACCGCAACCAATTTCGAGGCTCCATTGCGGAAATATCGCTATCCAAACACAAACACTTTTGAATGTTTTCGACAGAAATTCACTAAAATCGTAAAATCACTTCTGATGAAAATATTTCGAGAACCAGACCTTCGACACGCTTTTGGTTTAGATGTGCGGATAGAGTTTGAAAATACCTTTCTTTTGATGTATAGCTCGATGGGTTTTGGAAACATTTTTTAAAAATCGAAAAAAAGTTGCAAGGGGTTAGTCCATCATTTTTTTCAAAAATCAATAAAAAAGTGTTTGTCAATATTTGTCGAAATTTTTACGTCGCTGAAGAGGTCTGTTAATTTTCTATTCGGCACTGCCAACCGCAACCTCCTACGAGGCTTCGTTGCGGAAATATCGCCTTCGAAAGCCTTTTTAGGGTTGGATCGAAGTACATACAAAAATATCACTTTGGATGCGAATATTTCGAGAACCAAAGCCTGCAGAATTTTTTGGTTTATATCGGCGGAAAGGCCTGTCAATTTTCTATACGTAACTGAAAATCGCAACCTCTCATAAGGCTTGGTTGCGGAAATATCGCCATCCAAAGCCCTTTTAAGGGTTGGTTCGAAGTGCAGTGATATGACTTTGGAAGCGAATATTTCGAGAACCAAAAATAAAAGAATATTTTAGTTTTAAGTCCTAGAAAGCTCTTGAAAATATAACACACGATTTGAAAACCGCAACCAATTTCGAGGCTCCATTGCGGAAATATCGCTATCCAAACACAAACACTTTTGAATGTTTTCCACAGAAATTCACTAAAATCGTAAAATCACTTCTGATGAAAATATTTCGAGAACCAGATCTTCGACACGCTTTTGGTTTAGATGTGCGGATAGAGTTTGAAAATACCTTTCTTTTGATGTATAGCTCGATGGGTTTTGGAAACATTTTTTAAAAGTCGAAAAAAAGTTGCAAGGGGTTAGTCCATCATTTTTTTCAAAAATCAATAAAAAATTGTTTGTCAATATTTGTCGAAATTTTTACGTCGCTGAAAAGGTCTGTTAATTTTCTATTCGGCAATGCCAACCGCAACCTACTACGGGGCTTCGTTGCGGAAATATCGCCTTCGAAAGCCTTTTTAGGGTTGGATCGAAGTACATACAAAAATATCACTTTGGATGCGAATATTTCGAGAACCAAAGCCTGCAGAATTTTTTGGTTTATATCGGCGGAAAGGCCTGTCAGTTTTCTATACGTAACTGAAAATCGCAACCTCTCATAAGGCTTGGTTGCGGAAATATCGCCATCCAAAGCCCTTTTAAGGGTTGGTTCGAAGTGCAGTGATATGACTTTGGAAGCGAATATTTCGAGAACCAAAAATAAAAGAATATTTTAGTTTTAAGTCCTAGAAAGCTCTTGAAAATATAACACACGATTTGAAAACCGCAACCAATTTCGAGGCTCCATTGCGGAAATATCGCTATCCAAACACAAACACTTTTGAATGTTTTCGACAGAAATTCACTAAAATCGTAAAATCACTTCTGATGAAAATATTTCGAGAACCAGACCTTCGACACGCTTTTGGTTTAGATGTGCGGATAGAGTTTGAAAATACCTTTCTTTTGATGTATAGCTCGATGGGTTTTGGAAACATTTTTTAAAAGTCGAAAAAAAGTTGATTTTTTTTCAAAAATCAATAAAAAATTGTTTGTCAATATTTGTCGAAATTTTTACGTCGCTGAAAAGGTCTGTTAATTTTCTATTCGGCAATGCCAACCGCAACCTCCTACGAGGCTTCGTTGCGGAAATATCGCCTTCGAAAGCCTTTATAGGGTTGGATCGAAGTACATACAAAAATATCACTTTGGATGCGAATATTTCGAGAACCAAAGCCTGCAGAATTTTTTGGTTTATATCGGCGGAAAGGCCTGTCAATTTTCTATACGTAACTGAAAATCGCAACCTCTCATAAGGCTTGGTTGCGGAAATATCGCCATCCAAAGCCCTTTTAAGGGTTGGTTCGAAGTGCAGTGATATGACTTTGGAAGCGAATATTTCGAGAACCAAAAATAAAAGAATATTTTAGTTTTAAGTCCTAGAAAGCTCTTGAAAATATAACACACGATTTGAAAACCGCAACCAATTTCGAGGCTCCATTGCGGAAATATCGCTATCCAAACACAAACACTTTTGAATGTTTTCGACAGAAATTCACTAAAATCGTAAAATCACTTCTGATGAAAATATTTCGAGAACCAGACCTTCGACACGCTTTTGGTTTAGATGTGCGGATAGAGTTTGAAAATACCTTTCTTTTGATGTATAGCTCGATGGGTTTTGGAAACATTTTTTAAAAGTCGAAAAAAAGTTGCAAGGGGTTATTCCATCATTTTTTTTCAAAAATCAATAAAAAATTGTTTGTCAATATTTGTCGAAATTTTTACGTCGCTGAAAAGGTCTGTTAATTTTCTATTCGGCACTGCCAACCGCAACCTCCTACGAGGCTTCGTTGCGGAAATATCGCCTTCGAAAGCCTTTTTAGGGTTGGATCGAAGTACATACAAAAATATCACTTTGGATGCGAGTATTTCGAGAACCAAAGCCTGCAGAATTTTTTGGTTTATATCGGCGGAAAGGCCTGTCAATTTTCTATACGTAACTGGAAATCGCAACCTCTCATAAGGCTTGGTTGCGGAAATATCGCCATCCAAAGCCCTTTTAAGGGTTGGTTCGAAGTGCAGTGATATGACTTTGGAAGCGAATATTTCGAGAACCAAAAATAAAAGAATATTTTAGTTTTAAGTCCTAGAAAGCTCTTGAAAATATAACACACGATTTGAAAACCGCAACCAATTTCGAGGCTCCATTGCGGAAATATCGCTATCCAAACACAAACACTTTTGAATGTTTTCGACAGAAATTCACTAAAATCGTAAAATCACTTCTGATGAAAATATTTCGAGAACCAGACCTTCGACACGCTTTTGGTTTAGATGTGCGGATAGAGTTTGAAAATATCTTTCTTTTGATGTATAGCTCGATGGGTTTTGGAAACATTTTTTAAAAGTCGAAAAAAAGTTGCAAGGGGTTAGTCCATCATTTTTTTCAAAAATCAATAAAAAATTGTTTGTCAGTATTTGTCGAAATTTTTACGTCGCTGAAGAGGTCTGTTAATTTTCTATTCGGCACTATCGCCTTCGAAAGCCTTTTTAGGGTTGGATCGAAGTACATACAAAAATATCACTTTGGATGCGAATATTTCGAGAACCAAAGCCTGCAGAATTTTTTGGTTTATATCGGCGGAAAGGCCTGTCAATTTTCTATACGTAACTGAAAATCGCAACCTCTCATAAGGCTTGGTTGCGGAAATATCGCCATCCAAAGCCCTTTTAAGGGTTGGTTCGAAGTGCAGTGATATGGCTTTGGAAGCGAATATTTCGAGAACCAAAAATAAAAGAATATTTTAGTTTTAAGTCCTAGAAAGCTCTTGAAAATATAACACACGATTTGAAAACCGCAACCAATTTCGAGGCTCCATTGCGGAAATATCGCTATCCAAACACAAACACTTTTGAATGTTTTCGACAGAAATTCACTAAAATCGTAAAATCACTTCTGATGAAAATATTTCGAGAACCAGACCTTCGACACGCTTTTGGTTTAGATGTGCGGATAGAGTTTGAAAATACCTTTCTTTTGATGTATAGCTCGATGGGTTTTGGAAACATTTTTTAAAAATCGAAAAAAAGTTGCAAGGGGTTAGTCCATCATTTTTTTCAAAAATCAATAAAAAAGTGTTTGTCAATATTTGTCGAAATTTTTACGTCGCTGAAGAGGTCTGTTAATTTTCTATTCGGCACTGCCAACCGCAACCTCCTACGAGGCTTCGTTGCGGAAATATCGCCTTCGAAAGCCTTTTTAGGGTTGGATCGAAGTACATACAAAAATATCACTTTGGATGCGAATATTTCGAGAACCAAAGCCTGCAGAATTTTTTGGTTTATATCGGCGGAAAGGCCTGTCAATTTTCTATACGTAACTGAAAATCGCAACCTCTCATAAGGCTTGGTTGCGGAAATATCGCCATCCAAAGCCCTTTTAAGGGTTGGTTCGAAGTGCAGTGATATGACCTTGGAAGCGAATATTTCGAGAACCAAACCAAAATGCGGAAAGGTCTGTCAATTTTTTATACGTTACTGAAATCCGCGGAAATATCCCCATCCAAACACTGTTTTGAGTTAGGGGACCTACTCTGTATTTCGTTTAGAAATTCAATCCTATTTGAAAGTGCTTTTCGTTCCGCAAAAATGCTAAAAGATGGCTATAATATGTTCTTATGAGGTCCTACCGTTAACTCAGCGCTTGAACTCTATAACACTATACTATCGGTACTATAACAATCGGTCTTCATTCAAAAAAAAACAAATTTTATTTTATATGTTTTGTATTTTTTTTATTTGTTTTAATTCATAACTTTATTATTATTACTTTTTTTTAAATATTTTTCTCTCATTGTTGAAACAATTAAATTAGTTGTTAACTTTGTGATTAATAATAATAATCATATTTATAATTAAAATAATAATAATATTATAGACAGAAAAAAATTATAATAATAATAATATTTTTTAATAAATCGTGGAACAGCATCGCCCTCAGGTTTGACCGTGTTGGTGCGGTTAATCTGAGCTATTTGGTGGCTCTTAAATATTTATATAAAAAAATACAATTAATCTTGATTTTTTGTTTTGTTTTTGTTTTTGTTTGTGTTTTTTTTTTGTTTGCATACCATTTTGTTAAATCTTTTACTGAACATTCTATCACTTATTTTTGTTTTCTCTCTTCTGTGAATCTTTTCGTTTTGTTTTATGCTAAAGTGAGTACAAATTTGTTTTTCTGCATTTTTTTTTATACTTTTGGCTGTTTTTTTTTTTAAATAATTTTAAATAACAAATAAGACAAAATAATTTGAAAATAAAGCAATGCGCGTAAATTTGCAACACTTAGTTTTGTTTTTCAAACTAACAAACGACACTCATGTGTTTATGTTTCAACTGTGTAGTAAGATGTGTTGTTAATAATATGTATTATGTATAATATAATAAAAAAAACCTTATACATGCACAGCGTTTTACACCAAAGCTCAAAATATAAGAACTTCTTTTTTTTATAATAATAATTGTGTCCCTTTTTAAGGGAATCAATAATAATAATAATAATTTGTTTTAATTACTTTAAAGGCTATGATACAATTTTTTTTTAATATGTAAATCTCTATGTATATAAAATGTTATATAATTGTTTTTCTTAAAAGGGCGCACGTGGTGTTAAATATTTTTTTTTTTATTTTTTTTAAATCAGTTTTGTATTATTTTGTTTTTTTTTTTTAAGTTCAAAAAAATTCTATAATTTTGTTTATGGGGTTTGGTCTGTTGTGGTTTTGTGGTCTTCTCCTAATGCGGGTGTAATTGTTTCATTACTAGCGTCGGCACTTTGGGTGATTTCAGCTGGAGTTTCCTGCAATGGTAAGGTATTAGATTATATTCTTAAATAAATGTAAAGGAAGTATAGATATGCATAGTAAGTTCAATACATTTGTATTATTATGTAATAGGAATTTGCAGAAAAGAAGGCGAAAATCTCAAAGTTGATCACTTGATCAGTGTAGGCATTTCGAATCTTAAGACATGAAGCTTAAGGCACTATTTATTTCATTGTACAGTGGATGTTTTGCATAATTGTTTATGTCGAGATGTGGGTTGAGCCTTATTCTTTATCTCTCCGCTTCATCGGAACGCCATCGATCGGTGATGAATTTGATTAGATATAAACGAGATAGTGCATACATACGAATACGAAATCTCCAAAAACACAACCACAACCAGCCCTATTCTGCTATTCATCGGCGGGATTTTTTTCGAATTTTCACCAATCACTATTCTGCTATTCATTCGAAGTGAATCTGGTTTTAAGTGGGTGTAAAGTCGGTAATATTGTGCGGTATTCTCTTATTCACGTGAATGCATTCATTCTATACAATTCAGATCCGCATATGAAATGGAGAAGATTTTTTTCATTTTTATTGGATTGTCGGGGAAGTGATGATTAAAATTTAAGTAAAACCTATTTTATTGCTTAATTTATAATATTTGTTTTGTAAATAATAGTTTATTGACATTTTTCGAGGTAGAACAACACATAGAATTCAATTCGCCACACTATTTTCGGCAATGAAATTAAATCCAGTTTTTCCAAAAACAAGTGCTCTGCTTGTTGATTTTCTTTCTTTTTCCTCTGTTTGGAAGAGGAATAAAAAGTCCAATAAATGTTTCTATTTTTGTTTTTAATTGAAAATGATTAACCAAAGCAATTTATCCAATTTCCCCAAGATTTTCGCATGAACTGCTGTTTGTTTGAATGTCAAATTGGTCTGGGATAATGTAGTTCGCCCGATGGATATTAGAAAGGTAGAGTGAAAGGGAATCGAATGGCTGAATCGAATTTACGAATCACGTGAATAGCAGAACAGGGCTGAATATCTCAATCGGAATAAATTAGAATCTTACAATCATGCGGCAATATTTATGCATTCATGGGATCGTGCTCATAATTTGAGGGTAGATGCAATCGCATCGCATTTTTAGATACCGTTTTCACTATGAGCTGTGTTCCATTGGGCCTGGCAAAATTACTTTTTAGTACTTTCCAGTAGATGATGAATGAAACGATTTCATTCTGTCAAATGTAAAATCTAACCTCAATATTAATGTACTAATTTTGGTTGTTTGTTTTTATATTTTATTCTTAATAAGAAAAAAAAAATATCAGCAAGAACAATTTACTACTTAATTTCTTTTTACTGATGGTGTTTTTTTTTATCTTGTGTTGATACCTTTAGTTACTCCATTACTGAACTACTTCGACCAAAGAGAAGAAGTAGTTGGCTGCAGCCAGAAGTACTTGGCAGTAAATACTGGAGCCCAAAGGAACACACCTATGATCAATCATAGAACATGTGTGCGTAGAGGATTGACGAGAACATTTCGACATCAACAAAAATGTTTTTCGCTGAGGACTTTTCATTTTTATTTATTTCATTTAGGCCCTGAAACGAAAGTTCAACATAACGACGTTTAAAGTGCAGAACCTCTTAAGTCGTTTTACAGAAATAAAAACAAACTTTTAAATCAATTATTTATAATAAAAAAAAAAAACAAATAAATTGATTTGAACTATCTATTAATCTGAACAATAATGTTACGCTGAAAATGCTAAAAGGTGGGTCTGAAATGCCAAAAGGTGGCTCTGATTATTCTGATTTTTTCAATTTATAATATTTTTGTGAGTTTTTCGACTTACGAGGTCCGTCGATAAGCGCTTATGTTCTACTTTTTCTTCAGCAAAAACAGTCACATAAGCTTGTATGCCGAACTTAAGTATTAAAGTTTCCTTTCAGAAAATGGGCCTTGGTAACATACTTTCATATTTATATTATATGTACAGGTCTCTCTGAAAAACGTTTCGCCTCCTCAAACGCAAATTGGAGAATGTAGCCCAAAATGTTGGTCATCTGGCCAAAGATTGCTGGGCAATCGATTTGCTTTAAATTTGTCTATCCCTATCCCTATAGATTAAGTAGCATTAGAACCTCTAATCAGATGGGCTCATTGATTAGATGGTCGCCTCTCCGTCTGGAAGAATTTTATGCCAACATTAAAATTAACTTAAATAGTTGTATGTTTCATGTTTATATAATAAATAAGGTTTACCAAATTGGCTTCAACTCTCTGGCGCTCGTGCATTGCATTCAAAAGCTCCCTTAAGTGCTGATTCTCCTTACGTAATCGTTCTCTTTCTAGATCTCGTTCATTGATTTTTGGCTACAAAAAAAAAAACGAAGAAAATATTACAAAATCATTCCCTTATTTAACTCTTATATGCAACTCTCACCAAAAGTAATGAAATTTGTGAATTCAATGTTGTAACAATCCCATTGATTAAATGACACGGTACACTTGGTTCTAGTGAATTTGCATGTAAAAGTCGATTTGGTCCACAAAGTATAGGTCCGGGTGATGAAGAAGTACATTGATGATTGCCACCACCAATAGCGGCATTTCCATCATTTAATGTTAAATTATGCAATTTATGTACAGCGGTCTATGGAACAAAAAAGAAGTTAGGCTTCTTGAAAAAAGTAAGGAAATTCTAAACTCACCATGGTATCATAGGCATCATTAATCTCTATATGTTCACTGTCTAGTGAGTCATCTGTGTAGTTTCGCTGCTTGAGGAGACTACTGCTACTGCTAATGTCTAGCTGTGATGGATCTATTGATCCATTGCTACCGCTTTGCTGGTGCTGCAACTGTGGGAGGGGCTTTTGTGCTACAGCTTCGACTTCGTCCTTGCTGCTCGTCGTCGTCGTCGTCTTCGATAGGCTCACACTACTACTCAGTGTAGGCTCGTCAAGTTGTGTCATATCATGTTCAGACTCTTCGGGAATGCTGTCGGTACTAATTGTGCTTTGGCGCTTAATCAGCTCTGGCGTCGTCGAGGTTCTTGTTGCTGCTATTTCAGCGGCCACTCCAATAGGAAGAGGGGCTTTGAATGCTCCACTACCAGTCGCTGTCGTAGCTGCTGGAATTTTTGAGAGTGGCACTGAAGGAAGCCGCAGCTCGTCGATTTCGCAATACCCATCGTCGTCTTCATGGATTATCTGATCAACTTCTACTGAATTGGAGGTGGTCAAAATGTTATTACTGGCGGACGTCACAGCAAGTGACGCAGGAATAGCTGGTGCATTGATAGACGGAGCAGTATCATTGAGAACTACTGTCGTCGCAGTTGTATTCGTTGATGCTGCACTCAGCGGCAGAGGAGACACTGGCCGCATGCTGGCTGTCATCACATTGCCGAGATGATGCAGCTGCGATTGCAAATGCTTTTGCGCTTGTGTTTGATGGCACTGATCGCAGACCACTGTCGAGACAGCGGATATCTCCTGCTCAGTCGAATTTATCTTCATATAGTCATTTAGCACTTCGGTCAACGACTGTACTTGGGCGTACGCAGCCAGTGCAATGTCAGAGGAGTCCTTGGGCGCCTCTGGCTGTGCCGCAATATCAACAATCTCATTAAAATGCTCGATCGGCAAACGGAACATATCACAAATAATTTTCTGCTTCTCTACCAGATTCTCGCGGATTGAGCTGTCCAGACGCTTCAATCGCTCACTGGGCGTTAGCACCGGTTCGGCTGTATGTGCCGGCGATATACTTATCTGTATTGCACTCGGTTCAACAAGCGGGCTGTTTTGCATTAGCGTGCGAGTGTTATTGGAATTATTCGAATACAGGCTACTGTTGTCTCGTCGTGCTGCTGCTGCAGCAGCTGCTTCCTCAGCTGCACTAAGCAATTGCTGGCGCAGCTTTGTTTCATCTGTAGATGTTGGAGAATCATAGTCATTATTATTACTCTCATTGCGCGACCCACTGCGGCTAATGCTGCGACTTCGGCTGCCACTGGCAAAGCTTCCACCACCACCACCAAGGCTGCTACTGCCACCGCCACCACCAATGTCTAGTGAATTATTATTATTTGGTAAACTGGTGCGGTTTTTCTCAGGGGCGGGTGTACTCTCGCGATCACTGACGTTATTATTTGTTGTAGTGGTTGCTCCAGAGGTTGCAATCGCTGTCGCCGTAGATGGCGCCTGCCGTTCGGGGGTACTCTCGAGTGATTCTTTTGTATTGGAATGCGGTAATGTGGCACTGGCGGGATCATCGACCACTTCATGACTGCTCTTCGAGCGTTGTTTGTACTGTTCTGCGGCATCTGATATGTGTTTAAACCATCTATTTGAGGAAGAGAAAGAAAATAATTTTGTTAAAAGGCGTTTGTAGGTACATATATTTTTGAGTATTTTAATAAGTTTGGTTTTTGGATTGCAAGGAATGCCGAATATATTGAAATACATATAACGCAAGATGTTTTCCCTATTGTGGTTCGATAACTTGTTTACAAGATTCAAAAACTAAAGAATTTAAATTGTTTTAAAAATATACCTGGATACTAGCGAGGCTCGCCTACCAGTTGGTTCATTAAAACTTCCTCTTCGACGTTCTTTTTTAGTTTTACTCGGTGTTGAATTTGCACTTTCTGATGTTGGTGATTTGGCATTCGATAAAGATAGAATAGCTCCATTGCATAAACTTTTACGACGTACTCCCGTAAAAATATCATCCGGTGAAAGGAAGCTCATAATTTTGGTTGTTGTCAGTTTTTGTTTTTGTTTTTTTCTTAACTATTCACTGTTTGTATTTTTATTACTTATGTAAATATTTTGTATTATGTATTTGTTTTAATTTATATTGTTTTTTTGTGTTTGTTTATACATTTTTGTTTTGTTTTATTTTCTGTTGGACAAGAATTTAATTGGTTGGGTAAATATTCGCTTAGATATTTTTTTTATTGATATTCTGCGTACAATAAGGATGTGCCGTTCCTAATTAAATTATAAATGTTAATTAACATTCACCAATATGTTTGTATCTACTGTTTTGTGGATCAATACAAAAATGTGTCGTTTTTACAGATTGATCAGCTGCAAGATGTTTACTTTTTCTTGGATCAGAAAGTACCTAATGCCGAATTCCTTTCGATAAACAAATCGATTTTTTTCTAAACCAAATCGATTTTTTTCTAAACCGAATCGAGTTGTTTATGTCAATTGAAAGGAATTCGCAATAGAATCGATTTTTTTTTCGTGTGATTGAGTGTGTTACTAGACACCTGGAATTAATTATTTTTGTAGTTAGGTATATTGACTGAAAATAATGTTGAATATTTTGCTTAATTATGCAGAATACGTTGCAGCAAATTATTTGCCTTTCCAAAATTTCCCGACTCTCAATTTGACGTTTTAGAAAGGACGAGACTAGAGACATGCCATTTTTTAACAGTTATAACAGTTTCTCACCATAAACAGTGGGCGTGCTAACGCACGCGCTTCGCCCGACGTGAAAAAAAAAACTCTGGGTGCCTGAAGTATATACACAACGGCGGAGGGTCCGTGCCCTGCGGGGCCACATAAACAGTACTTTTATGAACCAAAACTGTTATGATTGGCATGTCGCGTGTCACTTCCTATTAGAAATGTGACATCTTCACAGTATGTGTGTGCAACTCGGTGTGAAATCTTGCCAAAAATGCAAGATTAGTTTTGAAAGAAAATACTCGATTTTAATAAGTTGGTAAATAATTGAGAATAGGAGAGGATAGGAATAGTTTTTAGTTTTATTTTTGTTCGTTGAGTCCTGAAGTCACCCCGGGGGTAACCTGAAGTCACCCCGGGATAACCTGAAGTCACCATAGTGACAAAGTTCTGTGTTTTTTTTTAGACCTGGTGCAATATTTTTAACAGCCTGATGTTAAGGTGTTAGAATGATACTAGTTAACAATTTACTAACTTTAAAGCTCTTTACTATGTAAGATGTTCTTAGTTTTAATAAATCACACTAAACACACCTTAAAACAGTGACAGTAAGCAAACATACTTTTTTCACATTTTGTATTGTCAAAATGACATATGAAACTCAAAAGATAAAATTTAGTAAAATGTTAAAAAGATAGTACGAAAAGCTAACTCATTAAAAATTTGGAAAATCGTCTCATAAACTCAGCATCATACTAAAAATGCTTTAACACGATACTAAGGCCCCAGTTATAGCTATCATTGAAAACTTTAATGATTGGTTTTTGAGGGACTTAAAAAGCAAAATCAGTGCATATTTTGATGCCAATATGAAGGCGATGACTTAATTATTATTTTTTGCCAAAAAAAATTTCGTTTTGGCCCGTCCACATAAAGTGACTTTTTTTATTTCAATGATTGAAATACCTTACCAATGATCATTGAAAAATTAAACTCAATTTTATGGTGAAGTTTGCGATCGAATTGATTTTTTTTTTCACTAAAGTAATAATTCAATCTATCAGCTTTATTTTTGCATCAAAATAAATACTGATTTACTTTCTAAACGTCTTAAATTCAGGCATAAAAGTTTTCAATGATAGCTATAACTGGGCCCTAATGGCCGATTTCATAAAGCACATTTAACAGGCTTTTAAATCTTAAAATGATGCTTGTTCCACACAAAATACGTCATTTAAAAATTTTAAAGCATGTTAAATATTTGTAAAACCGAACATAAATCGTGTAAAATTTTGCGCCTTTGTGATTTAGGTATCGCATACCATCTTTTGGATATCTTCGTTTTGTTTTCTGGCTCCTGTTTTCTTACCCGCTTTGAACTCATCGTTGATAGAGACCGTATGTTACGATTTTTCCAGCCTCATTAAATTTTCCTTTCAAGTTAATTGAATTCTTAAAAAAAAATCAACTATAATCATAAAAAGCTCATGATTTTTACATGAACATTATAAACCTTAAACGAACGCTCTTGTGCTAGATTTTCTATTAAAATATTTTATTGAAAATTAATAACCGCTAATTTCGAATCCCCTTAGGTTCCTGTTAGAATAAATGGAGCACAAAAAAAATGATTCTTTTTTAATTTCAGCTTCGAGAAATAATTCATATTCAAAGTAATTTTCCTTTCAACTTGCTCTCAGACATAATAAATTATTTAACCGCACCACTTACGAAACGATAAAGCTGGCACTAGGATAGCAAAAGCAAAAGAAAGAAAATCAAACCACATTACTACTATGTATATATGAAAAAGTGAAGATAAAGGAAAATAAAGGTCATTATCAGCAAAAAAAAAAGGACCAAACAGAGGAGGAGCGAAAGAAAATCCGATGGGTATGTATAGATACTTGAAGGCCATTTGGTTGGCAAAACAATTTCGTTTTCAAGGTGAAAAGGAAATCCTTCGACCGGAACATCTTTTTTCTATTTATTTACTATTTTCTCGCCGTAAGCAAGTTTCTTTTCCACTTAGTCTCAAAAAGGAAAAATAAAGACATTTTTGTGTGCCAGGAGCTTAGCTCAGACTACATACTCCCTGGCCACTTTCTTAATGTGAATGGCTTAATCATATTCATTTTATCAGTGCTATGGTGGTAAAGAGATGATTGCAATGGGGGTTAAGTTATGAAGCCGAACCATCCCAATTCCAAAGTTTTGTTTTCTCTTAAAAAGGGGACTAGGGGCTATGGGGTGAATGTCGATGCTGGGGCGTTCAGTCTGGGAAAGGATATTATCTTTAAAAATCAATTCAAGTATAAACACACTTAGAAGAATGGATACGAAAGAATGTACATACATACGTATATGTACTAGTACGTCTGCCTTTTTGGAATGTCTTGAGTTTAAGGAAGGATGAAAACCTATATATCTATCTATACGAATTCTATTTTCAAGTGCTTTAACTTGATTTTTTGTTTCATGCAAAGTGGCTTTTAGTGTCATCGGTGATGTGTCATTTATTTTGACAAATGTGTCAGTTTGATTGTAATCTGTTTAAAAAGAAAGATTTTTCTATTATTTTTTAAGCATCTCATTTGAAAAAAAATAATTGAACTAAAAATGGAAAGCTGAAAAATTCAGGTTAAAAGTAAGGAACCAACTTAACGTCAAGTCAATAAAGTGTTCTGTCTCTAAATTAAACTTCAAAGATGTTGGTTTGGAAAATCAACGAATTTCGTTACTTTGTGAGTTTTCTGAGATCTGTTTTTTTTTTAATATCAACGTTAGCACATGGATTGGACAAAATCTCTTTGGATTTACGGGTAAAACGTAAAATTTTCCCCAGAGACGTGTCAAAGGTTGTAAAGTCACTTTATTCCATGTTCCATTCCCGACTATTAATGCATTCGCTGGTAAATGGTGGGAAAGAGGTGAAACGTACATCGGAATGGTTATTAAGAAGTGTCGTACGTTAATAAACTGATGGTACGAAGTTACAAATCCCGTTTAGGAGTTTATCTCAGCGTAATCGTACAGCAGTCGACGAGAATGGGCTGCACATATCTTTACACACCATACATCACATGCCGTCACACTATAATATGCCAGTGCTTTCAAATAAAGATTATAGCTTTTGGTACTTTTATGAATAAACCGAATAATTAAAAAAAAAAAAAAATTGAAAATTGAGCAAAGCGTAGTGGAAACAAAATTTGCTTATGGAAAGATCCATTTAAGGTGGTGTGCAAATTAAACAAACTCGCGAGTTAAACATTTTGTTAGAAAGACTTTAAACACATTTCCACAAAACGATAGCTGTAATTTTTGAGGTTGACAGATTCGAAAATTTAAACATTATCAATGACTTAAGTTAGAACTTTAAAAGTAGGAAGATGTTGGAAGCTAATGCCACAGCCAAAAGAAATGTCAAATGTTTAAGACACTCCATATGAAAATGCCAAACCTTTCCTATAAGCTGATAATCACTTGATTTCTCGAAAGATATGAGAAAGGATGTGTAAAAACGAACACATTCATATTTTCCCTTGTCATGATCAATCATGGACACAAAATTAAAATACAAAACTAACAATGTAAACAAATAGATTTTGAAACTTTTAGCATCTTCACTATGGAGTATTTTTGAAACTTACCACATTAATTTGGTGTCTGTTGCTGTTGGCGCTTCTGATGATACCATCAACACAAAGCAAAAGTTTACAAAAACTGGATGAATCCAACTATTATAATTTTGCTTAAATGTCATTTTCGAATGCTAATCGAATGACAGCTATTTTTCTGAATCATTTTGACAGCCATCATTTCGTGGCAACTGACAGATTTAAATTTTTAAAACGACAATAAAATCCGATTTTTGTACCTCTAAAGAATTTTGTGTTCAATTTTTATATTAAAAATGTAATTTTAATTACAATAATCTTGCTATTTATTTTTTATAAATCGCACAATGTCAGTATTTGTTTTCAAAAAAAAGATGTCTAAGCAAACAGAAAGAGAAAGCAATAAAAACAAGCCAGATCAAAATGAAGTGCTGTCAAACGAATACTTTTTGTGTAAATTGCGAAATTAACTCATTTCATCTCTAATGAAAACGTAGCATTAGAAATAATCAGAAAATTAATCCAAAAAATAAAACATCTTCATTGAAAAAAATTACAACTACTGATTTTGAAAGTTCTCACAAATGTATTCCTAAGTTGATCTACCTAAAAAGCAAGTGCAGCAAATCCTGTTCTAAACTGTTTCAGGCAGACTCATTGAACAGCAATCAGAACAGTTTAGAACAGAAAATTCCTCATTGAACAGCAAAAGTGGTAGGTACTTTTCTGTTCTAAACTGTTCCGAGCAGCCTCGTTGAACAAAACTTATCCAAGCCAGAGGCATTCACACGTATCGATGAAGTCTTTCGCATTATCAAATTTCCTTATATTTTATTCAAATTACTCAAAGTTTTTTTTCAATTGGCCGCGATTTTTTTTTTTTTAATTCTCTGTAAATAAGCTTCACCACTCATCCCGAGTTAAGCCTGAACCACACTTCTCTCGCGTGGTGTGTTGGTGAGTAGTGTGTCGCTGTCATTCCAATGTATGTCATAGATTTCGGCACAACACATCACACGATACAAATATGGCTCTACGCATATGAAATACATTAGAGCGATAGCGACACATGACTCCACAACGCACCACACGAGATTAGTGTGGTTCGGGCTTTAGTTCTATACGAATTAGTTCAACATTTAGGAACCAGAAATGTTTGCCTTGCAACACCTTTATGTATACATACACATACATATATATGAAGTTTCATTATATGCAATGATCAAAGTTCAAGCTAATAGAATTATTATTTACGCTCAAACGAGTTCAAACCAATAACAATATACAAAATTCGCATTCGCATCTTTCATCTTAATCAAATCAAATCAAACGTAAAATATATGTGTAAAATATTTCCTCAAGGTGAGATTGTAGTCAATTTGGCGACGATGAGCGCCGATGATAGACGCCTGATTTGATTATGATTCTCATTTTGCTTTTCAAACATCAGGTCCGCGTTCCCGCCGCGCCACCATTGTGCCACCGACTCGACTCCTATGATATTTCTTGTTAAAAATTAGTAAGGTGATTAATATTTTCAATTTCATCATTTCGGTCGTCATCGACGTTGTTTTCAAGTTGGCGACAAGAACGTCCACCGTTTGTCCAGTATATATTTATCTCAATCTCAAGTCCAAAAGTATAATATGCCCGGTAATTAGTATAATCGTGATTTCTCGAAAATGAATTCATTTTTGTTTGCTTTGGCCATTTAATCTGTCATCGGCTTTCCATTCTAGCGGTGAATCCTCTTCAAGCTCTCTATTCACCATATTATTTTCAATAAAATAAAAAAAAAAAACAATTAATAGAACAAAAAAAATCCACACAATTCAAAGACTCGGTTAAAAAATGTCGCAATTTTTGCGATACAGATTTTTGGATGGACTCCAAAAAGTCCGTCCAAGCCACATGGCTTCAAGAATATAATTATTGTTGTATTTTATAGGTACATATTTCTTTCCTTGCCTCAGATTCGGATTCGGTTGTTTTTGGTGGCGCTGGCGGTGGGTGAGTTGGTGGTGTGTTATTCATCGCAGTGAAAACTTTTTTGTTTATTTGCTTTTCTGTCTATTTATTGGAGGAGAGTAGCAGAAATCAGGCGGGGGGGGGGGGGGGCATTGGATGGAAGGATTAGTATCTAGATTTTTTCTTTTTTTTATTTTTGAAAATAATACCGAGGTTGAATGGAGCAGCAATAACAACGATTTGCTGGAATCACTTGAAATTCTTCAGTTCGGGTAAAATCAAAAAGATACATAAATTTTGTCTGCATGAAAAAAGAAGAAGAATTTGTTTAAGGTTAATGAATGGATAAGACAACTTTGCTAATTGATGTAAAATCGAGAATCCATTAAATGACACTAACTTTTAAGAATCCACCACGAGATAAACGACCTACACGACTTATTAATTATATTCTGATCTCTCAACATTTTCATGATTTTAGGAGAAAGAAATTTTCCATTTAAACTTCGGTAATGACTTTTCGAGTGTGTTTGAATAAAGCATCAGGACACCATAAATGCACAAGTACTGAATAATAAAATGGTTGGTTTTTCGATTAATAATCCCCGATGCGCAATTGAAATTAACTTGAAAGTTTATACCACAACCATTGGGATTGATATTGATTTTCCAGAAAGATAGCATTTAACGTACAGTTCCTACAAGTTCTTTGTAACGATTTTAAGAGTAAGCAAGTTTATTCATTTGTTCTGTTCGTTTTCCACTTTTGTATAGATTAGATGTTTAACTTAATGGATGCAAGCGAAATATAGTTTTTCGAAGCGTAATAAGTTACGCATCAATTTCTAGTACTTAATATACCGCAGCAATATATTTCTATTCAAACAACAGCTGTGTTCAGGGACATGTTATCCACAATGTTTTTTATGACAAAATTTAACTGGAACACAGCTATAATACAAACAATGTCGATTTTGTTTCGAAGTTCGGAGTTCACCTTTGGAACTCCTTTTTCACTTCTCTTACTCCAAAAGCCGTCGATTGTGTGTTCCGAGCAGGTAATGTTTTCGGTGTTTTTCTGTTAACAGTTTCACAAAGGAGGAGGCACGGAAGGCACACAAACATATATACAGTTTTATGTAGGAATATTTGGTAGTATGTATGTGTGTGAAAATCCAATCGAAAATGAGATAATTTACCTTATCGATAACCACAATGGAGTTTTTCGATTGGATTTCTAGACTGTTCTACTCTTTTTTGAATCCAATTAAATATGAAAACATCGACTTCTCAAATTTACACTCACACTACTGAATGTCAAAACGGAGTAGAACGTCAAAAGTGACAGCAATCATTTTGTGTCAAAATTCTTAAGCTAAAATAAAAAAACAATGAAAACAAACTGCTTTAATCTTTAAAGCAGTTTGTGGTAAATTTTTATATTAATATTGTAATTTTAATAACAAAAACTTTGATATTTATATTAATATATCGCACACCGTTTTAGTATTTGCTTACACAGATAGATAAACAAAATAATGATTTTGACATTTGTGAATAAACGAGAGAGGGATATATTGCTATTTGGTAAAGAGCTCTATGACGGTGTTTATATTGGACTGACTTTTTTTAATGTCTCTATACTTTATCTCACTCCGACTTCACGTAGAGAAAGAAATGGCCAAGAAAGGCAGGATTTTAGGAATTTTTTGACGTTTTCTTTTTATGATAGATATGTGTTTTCTGTTGTTGCACTTTTTCTTTGACACTTAAATACTTCATTTGAAAGCATATTTATTTTTTTTAATTTTGTAATTAATAGGTTTCTTATTAATAACATTGATTTTTCTTTTGTCTTAAAGACTGCTGAAAGTCAGAGTAAGTCAGTTGTGTTCACTTAAGTTTGTGCCCGAACAAAAAAAAATCTGATTCACACAAAAAAGAGTAAAAGGAGTGATCCCAATAGCCGTGTTCCTTTGGAGTTGGCGAAGTACTCATGAGTAGATCCAAACAATAATTTAGTACTACAAAATACTCGTACTCTCATGGCGAGTAGATGAGGTTTGTAGGAAAACCAATTTTGTGCGTTCCATTCAAAATGGGTAGCAAAGTACTTACGAGTACGTCGCCACCTCCGTCATTGCATTCACTCCTCCGACTTTTTTTTTGACGTCTCTGTACTTTATCTCGATCACACTTCGTGGTGAGAAAGATTAGATTATTTTTGACGTTTTCTATTGTGACATCTGTTTTCTCTGCCTTGAGACTTTCCTTGACACTTAATTCCTCCAGAATCCATTTCTTTTAATTAGAAACATATTTATTCAATAAAATTTAAATTTAGTAAGTTTAAAATTTTAAATTAATCCTTCGACGTGCACAGATTTGTATTTTGCTTAAACAACTGCTGAGCGACAGATTCAGACCTTTTTCAAACAAAAATTTGAAATAAAAATAACTTCGATGAAATAATTATAATAAAAACATTCAACTGAAATCGATAGAGAAACAACACATGGTACGAAATTAAATTTTAGAATTTAAGAAAATAAATATTTTTCTATATTTTTGTTTTTTTTTTTTTTTTTAATATAATTTTTTTCTGCATTTATTTTTCTTTTTCTTTGAACTTGATCTTGTTGTCTTTCTTAATAGATATATAATGCAAAATTATGTTTGATATATTTCAAATAAAAAAAAAAAAAAAATTTGTTCTTGTCTGTGTTATAAACAAACAAAAACACGACTCTATTAATATTTCTATGTTCGCGGTGTTTTTAATCTTTGTGCTAGTTAGAGTTAAGTGAATATGATAGGAACATCGTTCCTGGAACATCACTTTTTAACCACATACCACAAATAACCCTGGATAGTTCATTCTGTTGGCTAGAACCACGAGTATATGTTATGAATACAAGCCGATTCTAGTGTTCGACACTGTGTATACATTATGGAAATATGCTTTTTTCTCATATCAAGCCTTTTGGGTGATTTTTTTTTTATCTTTGTATTTTAGTCCTACCAGCCGTCGTCATAGTCGGTCGTCGCCATGGCATCGGCTTTTGCTCGTTGCCAAGTTCATCGTTTTTTAATTTTATCTTGTCAGACTTGCCAGTGTGCTCACACTTCTTATCCCAGTGTGACAAAAATCTGTATACCTAGGATTATGTTCTTTTATATTCCTTTTGGGGAGAGAACACAACTCCCCCCCCCCCCGCCTCGCGTTCGCCAACCATATTTCCCTCACCACAGCCTTTTATCCTTTTCAAATATTTAAATTCAGTGTTTATGAGAGAGTGTTCTCGGGAAAACCCCTGCCTAAGGGAAACGGATATTATAGTTGAGTGCACTCAACTCTAAAAAAGAGTCAAAGACTGTATGCTGTTGGTTTTTTGTATTTTTTTTTTCTTCTTCTATTTTAATCAGGCTTGCTGTTGATGTTTTTTTGCTTCTGCTACTATTGGACCTATTCACCTAGAAATAAGTTTCTCTAATGAAATGGGGGCCATATTCAGGAGAATAAAGGCTTTCAAGGATTAGGACTTGTGGTATAAGACTTTCCTTACACACCAAACACATTTTTAATTAGAATACAAAAAAAAAGAGGGCATTATGTTTCAAGGGAAGAACTACTGTTTTCAGTCGAGTTAACACAAGTTACTTAAGTTAAATGAGTGAAGTAGTAGAAAAGTACCCGAGGGATTCATATTATGTATCTACCTACTTATTACTTCACTTTTTGAAACTTCAGTTTAGTAATCTACAGAGGTGTTATAATAAGAATATCGCTATTCATTTTTATAAGACTTGTTTGTTTTGAAATTGGTTTGTAGCGGGTTTTGAATGATAAGTAAAGAGTTTGAAGAAAAATGGGGGAAGACTGCGATAACCTTCAGATCCACGATGTAAATGACGATGTTTAACATAATTTAACATCATTCTGTTGATTGATTTCAGTTTTGCAAATGGCGTCTAGTGTCATAGTGACATTCATATTAATTTGTGAAGTACACTGAAGCAAAAACAGGCAATTTGTTTCTGTCGCAAATTGAATATGATTTGCACAACATCTTTTTCCGAATTAACTCGGAAGGCTATAGCTGAACAGTTATTTCTGACAGATAAGTGTCAAAAATCTATCAAAATCAAAGTACTACACTATGGAAAAATCGATTTCCATACAAGTGCCATCTCGATGTGGTTAGAGAAAGGGCGATTTCCATAGTTTCAAACTTCGATTTCGATAGATTTTTGACAACTAAAAGCTGGAAAATTTAAAATGAAAATAAAAAGGGGTTTCTATTATAAAAGGACTACGCTCATATTTTAATTTTTCAAGTATAATTTAAATTATAGAATTAATTATTTTATAAAAAAAAAATTTCTCAAACAATGACAGGGCTGTCAAAAATAGCTTAACAAATAATGTCAGTTTCTTCAGAGTAAAGATTTGGGCATTAGCGAATAAACGAGAGACGAATATATTTCTAATCGGTAAAAAAGTCTTGTTCAATTTGCTTCAGACTTTTTCGCTCTGAAAGAATTTTATCCAAATTCTTCAAAATTGTAAAAAAACCTAACAATAATTTTTCTGCAGGAACAGTATATGGAACAGACCTAATTACGAAACGGACTAAAAAATTACTGTAAGATTTTAAGCCAGTTAACATTTTTGAGATCTGACAAACCTTGATCTGTTTGATGGAACAAACAAATCCAGTATTTATTTTTTTTGTGCAATATTTCAAATAAAACTTGGAAATTAAGCTTATGAATATTTTTATTTCTTTGTCTGAGATTTAGTGGAATGGGGCTACAGGATGATAAGAAACATTATACTGAACAAAAACGAAGAAAATAGTGTCAAAATCTCCAAGATTAGATGCGTACAGAACGGCAAAAGAAACAACTCCAGTGTTTTATATTTTGAAAATTATTTATTTTACCCTCAAATATACATACATATTTATTAATGTTACTCATAAAATTCAAGATAAAACCAAATAAAAATATTTTGTTTTTTCCAAAAAAAAAAAATAGAATTTCGAAGGAATTCAATTTCCAAACACTTATATGAAATGTCAATAAAAAAAAAATACTATGACTATTGGGAAACATTCCAATTCTGAATACTTTCGCTCTATTTAAAGAACACTCGGTGACATTGTTGCTCCGAAGAAAAACAAAAACACATTTCGGGATCAAAAAAACTATTTCAAATACACAATCAAATACAATATTTATTGATTTCAATTGGAAGCAAACGAAACGAAGCGGCAACGGTTTTTAGTTGTTGTAAACGATAAATCTTGATTTTAAAGCACAATTGCAGCGCACATTTCATAAAATTTACTCCCGCAATGTCCTGAATCCACATACAAATTTTTGAATTATATTCTTTAGCTTGCTGAATAATACACAAAATATATGTATGTAGAAATAAAATGTATATAAATGATATAAAGCCGAGTAGGTATTTAATCATTTGTCTAACAAGCATTCGATATACATACATATACATATATGTATGATGTATATGTTTGTATCTAAAATGAGGTCAACAAAATAACATATCTGTATCTTTAGTCATTGATGGCAGCAGGTTGGAAACGCCAACCTCTTCTTTATTTCTTCCACTTTAGTGGATTAATAGATCATTGAAATTTTATATCAACAAATAGCACATTTCGTTGAACTGAAATCATTGGCGTAGATCTGAAATTTCATGCACTGGATGAAGAATAATTCGGCATTAAAGTTTAATTTTGCTTAAAGTCTAATACTTCTCACTTCTTGTGGAATGAAAAATTAGATAAAATTAGATGTTCCATGATTCTTCACGGATCATAGGGACACAGAGGAAAAAGCTAACGATGAGTGTGTTTTTTTATTCATTCCAAACATTCAGAAAGTTTTGTTCTAGTTTTGGTTCTTTATTCGTTTCATCCTGGGATTAACATTTATTCCTTTCCATCTAATTCTATTCCATATTCGGAAAAAAATAAAGAAACACACTCGATATGTCATTTGCATATGAAGTGCAAGTGAGATAGCAAGTTTCGTTTGTGTCAAACGATGTTAAAATTTCGATACTCGAATTAACGCGTTCAGTGGGATATGGCTACGGGTTGGTTCGATTTGTAAAACTACTGGTCCAATGAAGATTTAAAAACATTGATTTAAAATCTATTACGTTAACGAAACAAATTTGATTCAAGAATTGAAGAAAATCAAGGGTAAATTTACTTAAATAATGAAATAAAGGACAATGACTAAATTAAAAACATCGAGTTCCTTAACAAACCGACCTACGCCACTGACTACAAGAAAAAAAAAACAAACATCGTTGTTCTGCACCAAAGTGACTCGTGCTTGTTCTAATCAGGTTCGTATGTAAGAACGTGTGTGAGGGTAAAAATAATAATATTTTCCATACATATAAAATGGTAAAATGTAGGTGAATAACGCAGGTAAAAATATAATAAAGGAAATCAATCGATAGACATAAAAGAGGTGATGGCATGCGGGTTATGGAAAAAGCATCTCCGTTCAAATCCTTTTTTATTTTTTCATGCCACTGCGGCGCGGCGCTGCTGCTGTACTGTTGCTTTCTCTCAACATCTGAACTGAATTCAACTGTGAAATGTCAATAAATAAAGTCGAATAAAGAGCTCTCTGTTCTGCCAAATTTTGTTGACGAAATGCAAGATTGAAGTGAGAATAATACTGATTATATTCAGAAATTGAAATTGAGAGAAAGAGAGAGACAGAGAGCTCAACGAAAATATTATTTTATGTCAAATGAATTTTTTGGTTTAAAAAGAAAAAAAGTTATAGATGGAAAACAAAGTGGATTTTATTTGACACACAGATAAACAATATGTTATGAAGCATAATAATAAATTCGGAAATCATTCAAGAGGAATAAGAGCCCCTGGGGGTTAAATGTACGTCATTTGGTTATGGTAATAATTTTCATCTGACGGCAATATCTCAAATAGAAAGGTAGGTACATCATAATCTACAGTAGGTACCTAGGTATATTATATTCCATACTACATCATATACATTTGAATTGAATTGCCAACTGTGGAATTCGCGGAAAATATCCGTTTTTATAAATATGAACAATTTCCCTTTCAATTTCCCATTGACATATAAAAATCTTTGCAGAAATTCCTTTTGAAGGTTGATGGTTTAATGGTATACATATACAGATGTACTTGTTCACATTTTATGAGAATAAAAACTGTTGAACAAATTGGTGGATGAAAAGTTACGATAAAAATTTTAATAACTGTATTTATATTTTGATTGACATTCAGAATCTGGTATTCAACTTGATGAATTTCATAAAGGAACTTCTGAAAATAAAATTGACAATGGCTATGGTAGTAACTTCACTTTAAGCAAAGTCAATCAAACTCTGAGTGCGGACCAAATTAATTGGTCGACTAACCTCTTTACTGAAAAGTTAGTTCGTTAGTTGAAAAAGAGAACTAAAGAGGTTCACCCAATTTGTATTCTACATAATGGGTGCTATATCTGTCAGAGCAATTGTCAGATTAAAAACTGTCAGTGTCATTTTTATACACTAGGGTTTTTGCAATTGTATGACGGTGTTCACTGAATTATGTGAGTTCGGCATTACCGCTCACGTCATGGAGCCATCATCTCCATAGGTTTTACTCGTTCATTCGATCACTGATGGCACTCACTCGATCAGTCAGAATCTATTTTTTTTTTGTTCAGTTGGACAGATATTTATTTAATAAAATTTTAATTTTTTTAATTAAACAAAATGTAATTAAACCTTCAACGAGCACAAATTTGAGTTTTATTTTAACGAGTGCTGAACGTCAAAGTGAACCGGATGTGTTCACATTTTTTGTGCAATAAAAGTTATATTCAAGTCGAAATCAGTCGGTTGAGTTGGTCCAATGTGAACAATGTCTATTGTGATTCCAACTTGATTCCAAAATTTTCGTTCTGTGCGCTGGGTTAAACTGATATTAAATCCGTTATTTTATTGAAACATTGTGTTCAGCGACTTTTGGCTTAATTTGTTGTTTCTAAATCGTAAAACTGTCGCATTTGGAGTGAAGATAATCCACATAACAGTATCAAAACGCCGTTAAATTCCGAAAAACACACAGTTGAGTGTGGGCTGGTGTAGTTATCGGAGCATACTTTTTGTCAAGCATCAGGATTATCACCGTGTTACGGTTAATTGTTTTCGCTATAGAGCCATTAGTTATGAGTTCTTCGTTGTCCGAGAGATGTGATTCCAGCAAGATGGCGCTACGTGTCATACAGCAAACGAAACAATCAACTAATTGACGGAAACATTCAACGAACGCATAATTTATCGAAATGGGCCTCGAAGACCTTGTGATTTGAAGCCACTTATTATCAATCATAGAATACGTACAGTCGCAAGTCTACGCTGATAAAACAACAACAATCGACATATTGGAAGCCATCATTATTCGTGTTTTTGATGACTTACGGAAACAAATGGCGAAAACTTCGGGTGTTTTCATAAATTCATGGTTGCTTTATTTACATGCGATCAATTGCAATCAAATTAACTTCATACAAAATATTTGTGCATGTGTTTTACGCTGCATCTATGAGCACTTTTTCTGATTGGCGTCATAGGTCATAGGGAAAGAATTTGACAGATGGAACAATAAAGGAAAGGAAGTCGTTTATACTATATACCTATCTCTTTCTTTAATAAAGAAATTCAGATTGCATGTGAGTTTTTATAGTTGCACATTTGCGCTGCAAATATTTGCGGTTTGCTTTTATGAAAATCTGACATTTATCATTTGCATTTATGAAAGTTATGCATTTGTCAGACTTTCGCAACCATGCATTCATGAAAGCACCCTTCTTCTTCATCTCAGATGACATTCATAAGACCCAGCCGTGGTGGGCATACGAGAATATGCCCTAAGTTTTGTGTAAAAACTAATGGCAGAAATATATTCCTTCGATTGAACACAAATAAATCGCATTTTAAAGTGAACTGGTATAAAAAAACCCTACACATACGAGAATAATTTTCGGAAGACATCATCACTAGACACTCAGACAGTGTAGTTGTCACTTGCCACGAACAACCAGTGTACAAAAAAAAAAAAAACAATCGAATTGTGCTGGCGGACGGTAAAATTAACATACTATATCAAGTAAAGAAACCATCTCCAAGATGTCCTTGTCAATACGTGCAAATTTCGCCAAGTATATCTAGAATTTGGTTCCATTTTAAACTTTTAAAATTATAGCTTTTCGCAGAACAATTTAAGCCTGAGGTCACTATGATGCATACACATATCTGTATAATATGTTGATTTATATCGATACAAAAATGTTCCCCCAAATTTCCACGAAACATTATCGGTTTCAATCAATTTTCATCCAATTTACTCGAGCACGCGTTACAGTGGAATAAATTTTCTTTAATTTCAATCCATTTGTGAAATTTTTCAATTTTTCTTTTGATTTTTTTTTTTTCAATATTCAATAAAATATAAACCCTGGGGCAGTATTATTATTATTATTGTGAAGATACAGAAAGAACAAATACACCAAAATTAGATCATCTTCGCACAGAAGACAAAAAGATTGAAAATATATCCAAGGCTAAGAAGGAAATCACGGTAATAAAAAAAAAAAATGAATTATTAACAATGAAAAGAGAAAAACTTAACGAAACAATTTAGTTGGAAACTGGAGACATTATTCTGTCTGATTAAAACAATACTATGAGTCTATGTAGGTATTTCCTAATTTTTTTTCGAAGGGTAAGCGTTTTCAATACAAACACTTATTTATATATATAAAAAAAAAAACAAACAAATAAACGCTTGTCTTTTGTAATATAAATATAAACAAAACACTCAAGACGATAAAGAAAACTCAAAGGGAAAAGACAAACTGCGCCTGTGGTGTGAGTGTGTGTGCTGTTGTAGAATTGTTTTCGTAATTTTGGGTTAATTTGTTTACACTTTTAAAGTTGTTGTTGTTTTTTTTTTAAGGTAGACTCTGGGATTTGTTTACTCAGAATTATTGCATTTATCGAGTTTTTTTTTTTTTTTTAAAGAAAACCCAAATTTATTAAAAGAACTTGTAGGATGAATGGAGTTTAGTTTCTTTATTTTTTCCCATCACCCAGAGAATTCTGAGTTTTCGTTATCGAATTTAATTCAGGGGATATCCCCGCCTATATTAGTCAATTTCGTTTGAAATCTTATCGATTGTTGTCTTTGATAAATTCCAAAGAAAAAAAAATAAAAAAAAAACAAAAACACTGAAAGAGAGAATGAGAGAAACAGAAAATTAAATCGTTATTGAGTTCAGGGTTGCCTTGAGGCACAACACAATCACTGGCGCCGCCGTGTTGGTTGTTTCTATTCTATTGAAATATTTGATAAGATGGGGAAAATCTATTTCATTATTTTATTTTTTCAACATTTAAACATTTAAAGAAGAGATTTTTACAGGAATTTTGCGACAGACTTTTATTACTCGTCGCGTGTATAGTAAGAGGATTTCGGAGAATCGATTTGAGGTCATTGGGACTCAATTTTGTGTTACTAAAGTTTGGACACACACAGAATAAGAAAATTACCCCGTTTTTTTTCACAAAAATACGAAATAAAATGTTTGTTGTTTCATATATAATTTTGGGGTCAAATTGTATTTCATTACTTCCAACAAAACTTGGAATTTAGAGTATTATTCGGTTTCTGAATAATGTTTTTCTATACAATTTTGAACAAACGTTTGTTTTACACGGTCCATAGTTAATGTCCATGTCCAGTGAAATGTGTCCATATGTGTGAAATGTGTGTACGCTTTTGGTTCTAATTGAATGCAGAACGATTGTTTCTTCTTTTCAGAACAAGAACAGTTATTCCGACAACAATCGTGGAAAGTGTAGACTATCAAGCAATAAACTGTCAAATTTCAATGAAGGATGTCGATGGGTTACAAAACCTCTAAAAATCCGAAATTTTTTCCATTTCATTTCCTCCTTCGGAAAAATGCATTTTCAGGGCAATCAGTTGACATTTGGAACGAAATATTCCCGAAACAATCAAATATAATTTATTCCCTTTCTGTCAAACCATTAACTGTCAAATTCCATTGAAGAATGGCTGAGATGACGATGGATTGAAAAACCTCAGAAAAACATTTTTCTATTCTATTTTCCGCTTCGAAAAAATAGAGTTTCAGGGCAATCGGTTGACTTTTGTAACGAAATATTCGCAAACGTCAAAATAAAGTTTGTTCCCTTCGCAAAATTAAAGAAACTTCTCCAAAGCTTTACAGAGGCTGAAAAGTCAATTCGGAATCGAATTTATTGTAGATATCCGTCGGAGCGGAAAATTCTCGATTTCATGCGAATCCGAGGATTTTTGCTTCGAGGTATTCTTCCGAACAGCAAAAATCCTCCGATTCGTATGAAATCGGCTCCGACGAATACCTCGCTAGAACTTTCCGCTCTGTCGGATACCTCGCTAGGGCCGAATAGATCATTTAGAAAATCAAATTAATGTTTTTATTTTGTATTTTAAATATTTAATTTTTCAGAAGGACACATCGAAAAATTGACGACCACATGTTTAGCAAATTAAACCGTTTAATCAAAATACGAAAAATGTATTTTTTCTAAAACTATCTCCACGCCTTAAAATACATTCCATGTTCGTCCATATCGATTCGACATCATGAAATATCTTTCTAAAACAATGTCCTCTCAATTTGGCATAAGATTACCAACATATGAGCCAAATCAAACAAGAAAATAAAGAAAAACGAAACAAAGTCCTTGAAACTAGGTCGCATTAAACAGACATTTTTATCCAATTCATTGCATATGAACATACAAATGTAATTGGTTAACTTTGTATCCTTTTTTTTTTTGTTTTAATAAGAAGAAGAGAGTGTAAATTTTTTCGAACGTGATGTTTAATTTATACCCATCATTCAAATAAAGGTCCTGTAGATATAGAAAAAAAAAATAAAATGTTCATGTTCCGGAATTAATTAGCCAAAAGTTAAAGAAAATTAAATTGCTATCTCTTAGCTTATTGATTTAGATTCTTAGAAGAACAAGAGTTAAACTTAAAAAATAAAAGCAAAAACACAGAAAGAAATGTAACTTGGGAATATAATATGTGTGAACATACATACAACAAAAGTTTAGCAAGGAAAAGTTTTTTGAAATCTTATTAAATCAACTTGAGGCAAGGAGGGTTAACAAAATGTTAAATATTGTTCCTGTACTGTCTATTCTATACTGTAGATAAAGAAGAGAGAATTAAAAAGTGTATCGATTAGATAAATGAGAACGAGAAGAATCATTTGCTGCTTTAATATACAAATACATGCAATTCAGTTTCATTATTTTGAAATCCTGCGTGAAATTCAACCTTCTCGCGGAGAGAAAGTATTTAACTTTTAGAGTCGACAGGAAATCAATTATTTCAGGGATTTTTTTTTTTTTAATTATCAATAAAGTGACTTTGGAAGTTTAATTGGATATCATATAATTTATTTAATTTCACTCAATATGTATGGGTACCTACTTAAATCTTAACTATATGTATTTGAACGTAGGTATATATATTTTCAAAAAAAATTATAACAGCAATGTCACTTAAGCTAAAAGAAAAAAAACTTAATTAAGTTATCCTTACTCGTATTTCACAAACTTCAACCGGAAGGTGACATTCAATTTGATAGCTGTCAAATTTCTGTGTCATCAAAATTTTAACAACTTCTGGAATATTTAAATTATTAGACATGTTCAAAAAAATGAGATCTCAGGAATCTCAGTTACATGAATAGCATTTTTCACCTAAATTTCTCAGTTCTGCTTTCAAAATCCTGAGGATCAAAAAGTTTGGATTCGCTTGCTCACTTTCAGACGGAGTGAAATCTCTGTGATCTGATTTTCCAGAACACTCCTATTCTATGCAAAGTTTCTAACTCCAGAAGATCGTCATTTACGACAAAGTGGCAATCGTCAAATATGCAATCGTCCTGCTTGCACACATGTCTATTGATGAATGTCAAATCATTTTTTTTGCAAGCGCATTTGACGTTTTCGAACAAATGCTAAAAAAGAAAACAAATGGCTATAGTTAGAAAGTGTGTTAAAACAAACTCTCGATTCACCACCACTGTCTATTTCGTCACCTCCATTTTTTTTTTCTGCATGGCTGCACCGCAGATGATGTTTTCGAACAAGTGACTAAAGCAAACTGCATTATCGAACACAATGGTAATGCAGTAAAATTTGTATTTGGGTTTTCGAATCGAGGACTTTTGCAGTTTGCATTTAAGAACAGTCCACTGCCGAAGACTCGATTAATATATGTACAATAAAAGGTTGATCGACAATAATTCTAAATTTTTGATGTGTAAACATCTATGCTGGCTGCTGGCGGTAGAGTGAAAAAAACGTGAACGTTCGTGTGCAACGTTACGTCGTGCACCGTTACGGTGCGCAACGTTACGATCTGCATACTAGGATGGGTGCGTTCAGTGAAAAAAATCTTAAGATCCCCTTTAAGCAAAAACAAGTCCGGTTTTGGATCCGCGCACGTTGATTATTACACATATTAACCGTGAGTCCCGGCACTCACACAATTTTTTTTTGTATGATTTTTTGATTTGAAAAATTTGCAATTCATAAAAAGTTGATGACAAAGTACAAAGATAAACCGCAAATTAATTTGAACTTGAACTCATACTCGTACATATACTATGTATACTAATTCTCAGCTGTAAAAGGGCAGTCGATAGAGATTTTTTATAATGCAAACAATATGCTGATGATAATAATTGATTATGGAAATGAAGTTGAGCTTTATGACATATACGTTTTAACAAAACTGAGGAACGGCTTATCGTACACACAATTAACGTCATTCAATTCAATTATTTTTCTATTTTACATTTAATATTTTTTTTATAGAATTTATTATTCACGAGTAGAAAGTTGTAGGCAAATCAGATTGAAATATATTGCTTAGTTAACTGTTAGTTAAACTAGAGTTAGTTAATAGTGAAATTGAATTGAAATCCAAGTTAACACGCAGAAGTAATTTTTCAGCTTTTAGGTCCAGTATTTTCGGTGCGAGATCATCCCAATTTCGAGTTACTCTTCGTACATTTAGATCCCGAAATAACTCGGTAAATTAACTATTGATTAACTGCGCTTGAAGCAATTACATACATAAGTCCGTTTTGGATCCGCACACGTAGTCAGCAACGTATGAACGACACATGCGGATCCAAATACTGGTTCATCAATACTGCGGTTGTCGCCTCAAATTAGTATGGAACCTAGAACCACTTCGGAGCCACTTGTCTATTATATTTTAAGATAGAGAGCTCACCATACTCAGTGAAACCAAAATGGATCCAAAACGAATATGTACAAACAAAAATTATTTTTCCAATTGAGTTCTACATTACCTGCAACAAGCATTTCATTTCAAGACAATAATTTTATTAATTTATCAATTATTGATTTAAAAAAAAAAAAAAAACATTTACAAGCACATTTTTTTGCACTGGCAAATATGAAATGAAAGACACCCATTAAAATTTGTATTGTGAACCGAAAATCTCTTAAGTTTCCATAAGAAACGAACTAAAAAAGAAATATGTCTTCACTACGCCACTTACAACAATTAAATGAAACAAAATGCCGCTATACACAACCAATTTTTGTAGATGGCGTGACACAATCCGTTTTGCAAGGATCCAAGAAAGACCGTCCAAAACTGGGTCAGTAAATTTCCTTCAAGGGTGAATAAATATTTTTTTCAGTTCTGATGCGAGTCGAAAATGATCGACACTTTGTAAATGGCCTTTTTCATAGTTACACGCTTCCTCGATAGCTAAAGCTCATTTCCATAGTGTCACACTTTGATTAGGATAGATTTTTGACTATTCAAAGTTAAAGTTAATACTGAACTGGCAAACTGCCTTCTGAGTTAACTCGGGTTCAATTTATTTGCAGCATTAACTAACTCTGGTGTAACACAGAGTTAACTCAGAACTGAAAACTGCTCTTTGTTTGTCTATCGAAATCGAAGTGCGACGCTATCGAAATCAACCCTTTAACTATCTATTGAAATTGATGGTGTCACTATGCCCTTTCCGTAGTGTTGTTTTTCGATTTCGATAAAAATTTTACACGGATATCCGTCAAAATTTTCATGAAATAGACATTTGGCAGTAATTGTCAAAATGACATGATTGTCACCTGTCAAACTAACATTTTTTACGATGAATTATCTTGAACTTGTAGTGTCAGGGGCAGGGACAGACTCAGTTGAATTTTAAAATATTTACGCGACACAAACAATTGATTTTGAAATTAATTAAATAACAAAAAAAAAATCACAATGAATCAACATGTTTCGGTTTTGTTTTATCTGCGGCAACTGCGATATGCATCTTTTACTGATAACGACTTTTATTGTTTGGTAGATTGTAAGCAAAATTTGAATTAAAACGCAATCAAAATGACGTGCTATTGAAAAAAAAACTTATCTAAAAAAGGAAATTGTACACATAAAGGGGTGTATGTACATAATATGTGTTTAAAGAATGTTTAATCTTGTTGTTCAAAGGTTATAAATTGCACGTTTTTCATTGTAAAGAATTAAAATAGAAAAAGAAGAACAAGAACAAAATGCTGAAAATATAAAGAATCTTTAAGTTTAACTATTCTAAGGTTGATATATCGCATTAAGAGAAATTAGTTATCTTGTCAGTATAAAACACATGTGGAACAAGCACAACGGGACATTACAATACCAAACTCGTGTCTATTACTAATTTAAGCACACTCTTATTGTTCAAGTCTTTTGAAGGTTACAAGAGTTGAACATTTGCGGACATCTCCTTAAACTCTTTACGATGAGAAAATTTTATTTCTTCTCTTGGTATATCGTGTTGTCAATTATTATTATTAAGATGCGTGCGTAAGGAATCTAAAATTATTATATTTCTTGAAAATCGCAGGATATTTTATAGGTTCTTCGAAGAGCGGGTACTTATTGAAAGTGGTAACAGAACTTTTCGATGTTAAATATTATTTTATTTTTATTTCCATTACTATTTTATTACTCTGTCTCTGTGTGCGAAGATTGGCAAAAGCTTTTTATTTTATTTAATATCTTGTGGAAATTGTTTTTTTTTGTGTGTTATATTGATATCATCTTCTTCTTTTAGTGCTATGTCTGACTGAAATAAGGAGGCATAAGGCTTTGTGAAAAGTCTAGCTTGTTCAATGGCTGATGGACACAAATTTTTCACCTGAACGCTTTAGCATATGTTTGTATCTTGCCCAAAAAAATTCTTATCAAAAATAAATGAAATGAAAATTGGTACAGTGGAAAGAACAAAGAGAAATACATAAAAAAAAAAAACAGTTTAAAAATAGATTCGATAATCTTCAATGATAAATATTTAAATAATAGCGGTCACAAAATAACAGCCTTGAGGCACTTCAGATATTCAACCCAAATTCCAAGTTTACTAGCTTACGCAGACAAAATCGACAAGTTTCGTCCAATTTGATCCATCGTTTCCTGTATTTAAAGGGTGGATTAACCAAAGTGTGTTCTTCTTCGATGGTTTAAAACTAGACACACGCTTATAAAATGAAAGCTCTCAAGTTACACAAATTACAAAATTGCTCAAAGCTTCCGTTATATGGGCTGAAAAAGCTCGGTGAAATATCTTTGTAGCAAAGTTTGACTTTATGCATGCGGTTTGCTTAAAAAGATAAAAATATAATTTTACCCGCTTAGCGGTAAGTAATAAGCTCCATTTTTGACTAAAATTCTAAAAAAATAATATCCATCATCAGTGCCGAATCTGGAAATTTTGCCGCCCTAGGCGAAAATTGATATTTTGCCACCTCAAATAAAAAAAAGAAGATAACGACAACATTAATATTTACATAGAATTTTATTTAATAACAATCAAAGGCTTTCGACAAAATGCATATTTACAAAATTTTGAAACACATCTTGTAGCGATTTCTTCTTGTTCTTTTAAATTCGATTAAGCAAGCAAGTCTTTTTCAATTGAAATAGTTGCAAGACGGGTTAATCATTGTTGAGCGATGATAGGTTTTTATAAGCTTTAGTTTCGATAAACTTGCTTCACCTGATGCAATACTTACATGAAACGTTAATAGTATTTTAATGCCGTTAGTAAATTTGGATACAATTCAAGTAAGAAATGTCAAGCTAAATAGTTTAAAATTGACAAAAGTTTAAAATTAACAGCTGTTTTCGTGGTATGAAATCCACTTGAATGTTTATTTTCGTAGCAATGTCTACAGCGTTCTTGTATAATTTTTCAAACAGAGATCCCTTAGGACGGTTTATCTGAAAGTAGTTTCGGAAATTCATCTAAATGCGCCAAACAGGTTAAAAATTCCATTGATTTTGATTGAAGCATTATCGAAGCGATATTTATTTTGCATAATTACTCGTTTCAAATTATTTTTGACAGTACAAACTCGATATTGTGTTTTGCGTTTACCAAGTTGAGTTGCATTAAAACTTGAATTTTCATCGAATTCCGAACTTTTTGCAATTTTAATTAAAGCATCTGTAGTAATCCTACATACAATAGACTGCTTTTACATGAGAACGATTTTTTATTTTGGGATCTCTTTTGGTTTCCTTCTGATTGCAAACACCTTTTAAACGCTGCGATTTTTTATAAAAAGTTTACTTTGTGCAAGTGAAGAAGTATTATCTCTCTGCACTCTTTACTCTACTTGATTAAGCGAGGTTATATCTGAGTGGAGCACGAATGAAAATAAACCACACTCGAATAATAAGGAAAAGCATAAAGAAGAATGAGCGATATCTCTGCAATTTGCAGAGGAAGTAGTTATTGAAGTAGACGGATGTGTTACTACTTTTTCGCTTTCAAATTATAGTATTGATTCTGCCGCCCTAGCCAAGTGCCGCCCTAGGCAATTGCCTGTTTTGCCTACAGGTTCGGCACCGTCCATCGTCTCTCAAAATTTTAGTCTTTCAAACCCATAGCTCAAAAAGAAAAGAGAACAGACGGCGCTAAAGTTTACAAATATTTGTTGGCTTAGGTTTTGGTATCGACTAACACCTCTTGACTTACCAAAGCAGCTTGAAAAACACGACGTATCAAAAAAAAAAAACATTCCGAATCACATTAATATAGGTTCGAAATTTTGGGCCGATTATGCAAGTCTGTCCTTTGGCAGACTGACTTTTTAATGTGTCTGTAAAATCACAATCTTTCCGTGATTTTCAGAAATATTAAGCAAAATAGATTCTATTTTTGTTTTCATGAAAGTTGAAGTTAATCAAGGTTTTTCATATGAAAAATTCTACCATCGAGGTTTACCATATTTTTTTTTATTCGAAGACAATAAAACACATTTTTCCACTCGCACTCTTTTCCCTTCTTATTTGTGAACCAAATAAAATAAAACTAAAAACGATTCAGTTAAAAAAAAAAAAATTTCTTTTGTAAACAGTAAATCAGTCGTCAGTTCAATTCAATTCAATTAATTGGAGATGTTTGTTTTACAAAATTAATATTTGAAAAGGTGTTTTCTGATGCCTTTTCTTCGAATATATGTACATAATTCAATTTAATGTAAAACTGTCCTTCATTGAAAAAATAAAAAAAATGTAACTCACACGATTATTTTTGTTTGACATTCTTATAGCATATAGAAGTTAATATAAGAGAGTACCTAAACTTATTTTCAAATGGAAATTTTATAGATTTTTTGGGCCAATTAATAAAACAAAATGGCAAGAAACATACAAAAAATAAAACTATAATTTATTCAGGATTATTGATCATCAAAAAATAAAAGTAGCTTTGCCAGAAAAAAAAACCTCATCCAATATGACTTATACTTAATTAATAAAACATTTTTAAGTTTTCATAAACAAAAAGAATAAAACCGACAGAATTTATTATGATGAAATAAAAAATAAATAAATTATAACACATACATACATGCACGAGAACATTCATAACAGATCAAACCCCATACACACTTAATTTGATTTCATTTTTTTTTTGTCCGGTTGGTTTGAAAATAGTATAGCAATTTAAGTCTTCTAAAAAAATTATTTTAGAAAATTAATCAACAATATTCATTCCGAGTAAGTTTTATACTCAGTTTACAAAGAAAACAAAAAAAACTAACACCCACCCAAAACTCAATGCAAATTATCCACTTTCCTACGAAACAATACACATTGCCAATAATAGTATTAGAAAGTAAAATGGTAAACAAAAAATGATAAATTGTCTTACGGAAATATTACGTATACGCCCAAGTGTTCAGCAATAATACTCTGACATTTAGCACACATATTATTAAGTAGGTAGGTTTTTTTCTTAAAAATAAGTCTACAGAGTATACAACATATAGAAGAATTAGTTACCTTAAATTGGAGACTTGTTGAATTTGAATTCATTTATAAATTAGGATTTTAGTTATCGATACTTAACTAAACCAAAAGTCTACTGAAGATGTTTATTGTTAAGTGGGATATTTTGTTAGGATTATTTTGAAATTTTGCCACTATCGACACTTCAATCACATATTCTACAAGGTGAGTCATGAATGAGGAGTGACTTTTCAATAGGCGATATACCCAAACACATTAGTTATTTCTCAGAAACTCATGACAAAAGTGAAAAAATGTGTATGCCTATCCACTTTTGGGAAAGCACTCTTCAAACACAAATTAAGGGGATTTTTTTTATGAAATTATAAAATTATAATTTTGGATAATTTTTAAATAATTTTTTTTCTTTTGTAGGTAACGAACTAAAATAATGGCGCACTGAATGATTCAACAGCGGATTTTCACTGTCGAATTACAGGAGTAGCCTCAAAATTGTAAGGATCATGGCAGAATTTCGCAGCTATTTTAATATAAGAAGTTACCTGTGCAGAAAAACTATTGTGTGTTTTGTATCTCATTTTTCCAGAAGAAGGAACTGGTTTTCAATCATAATAGTTATATCAATATAATAGCCGTATTTTTTTGCAAGCCCCGAGAAAATTGGTCGAAAAAACCGACGAACTGTTAAGCAATTCATGTGTTAAATGCAACTACCGGGTGATTTTTTAGCTGGTTTGGTTTTGGCAACACTGGTTTTGACAGCTGACGTGTGTTTAGTACCTTGTGTCACTGTCAAACAGCTTCAGTTTGGTTTGCAATTTAACCATGGATCGTCTTACAAATGAACAACGCTTGCAAATTATTGAATTTTACTATCAAAATTCGTGCTCGGTTCGAAATGTTCATCGCGCGCTGCTTCCATTTTATGATCGGCATTCTCGACCTTCTGAGCAGTCTATTCGGAAGATTGTGACCAAATTTCGCACCAAATTTACTTTGTTGGACATTAAACCACCAACACGTTTACGTACTGTGCGTAGTGAAGAAAATATTGCGGCCGTATCAGCTAGTGTGACAGAAGACCGCGAAATGTCGATTCGGCGCCGTTCCCAGCAGTTAGGCCTTTGTTACAGCACTACGTGGAAAATTTTGCGGAAGGATTTGGGCGTAAAGCCTTTTAAGATACAGCTGGTGCAAGAACTAAAGCCAGCCGACCTACCACAACGCCGAATTTTTGGTGAATGGGCTCTTGGAAAGCTGGCCGAGGATCCGCTTTTTTATCGAAAAATTGTGTTCAGCGATGAGGCTCATTTTTGGTTGAATGGGTACGTAAATAAGCAAAATTGCCGCATTTGGAGTGAAGATCAGCCAGAAGCATTGCAACAGCTACCAATGCATCCCGAAAAAGCCACTGTTTGGTGCGGTTTATGGGCCGGCGGCATTATTGGGCCATATTTCTTCAAAGATGATGCGAATCGCAGCGTTACTGTCAATGGTGAACGCTACCGAGCGATGATAACAAACTTTTTTTTGCCCGAAATGGAAGTTCTTGACTTGCATGATATGTGGTTTCAACAAGACGGTGCCACATGCCACACAGCACGCGAAACAATGGCGCAATTGCGAGGCGAGTTTGGTGAACAGTTCATTTCACGTTTCGGGCCGGTCAATTGGCCGCCTAGATCGTGCGATTTGACACCATTAGATTATTTTTTGTGGGGGTATGTCAAGGCTAATGTCTATAGGGACAAGCCCGCTTCGATTGGCTTCCACACTGGAAGCCAACATCCATGCATTCATTCGTGAGATACCGGCCGATATGTGTGAAAGAGTATGCCAAAATTGGACTCAGCGGATGGGCTACCTGAGACGCAGCCGCGGTCAACATTTGCATGAAATTATCTTAAAACATTAAATTGCAAGGTTCAAACTATCGATTCAAATAAATATTTCATTCATTTTTTCGAATTTTTTGTGTTTTTTTTTAAAAAAGTTCTAAACCTCTTAAAAAATAACCCATTACAACTAATCCCTTTTGGGCTTAGCTAAGCGCGGAGAATTGTCGGTGCTTAACTTCAGCACGGCGAAAAACTGTGTTACCGACGTGAATTGCATACTTGTTATATGGAAACTCCATTTTGTTTCTGCAATGGCGTCAGTAATCCCCGGTTTCGTTTTTTTTTTTTGTCAATCAAATCCCTCCGGGTTTGCAAAAAAACACAGCTAATATTACTTGAATGAACAAACAAATATCGCGTAGACGAGTACCTTTCGATATCGAGGGAGCATATATCGATCGATCGATATAAAACTTACTAATTTGACAGTTCAGATGAACTACATTTATTCCCGGAAATCTAGAGTACATAGTTTAACATTGTAGTTAATACTAAAGGTTGTGAGCTCATCTCAGCAATTTAGGAGAAATCAGAGGTTAGGAGTAGAAATGTCACAGACAGTAAGTGACCAAAGCATGGAGACTTCGCCGACAGAGCTATGATTTTTGACAAAGCAGCAGTTTGGAAAGTTTAATGGATGCAAAAATATGCTTTGTGGTACGGTTACAATGGATGCGCTTTCTGTCGAACAATTGTCAGAACTAATAAATTTTAAGGTTCTTATGAAAGGGGTTGAAGCGCATATGTTCTATTCGTCAGAATCGCCATCAATTCCTTCTAAAGACTACAGAAATGGTAATTTATATAATTTATAACAGTTTATCGTCATTTAAAGCCGATGTGCACAACGGGCCGCAAAAACAGTACTTTAATAAAACAAAACTGTTATAATTGGCATGTCTAGAGTCACTTCCTTTTAAATTACGTGAACGACTTTGGACTGGAAAAACAGAAACTCACAGACATTCACACTCCACCGTACGGAACCAAACGATTTTATTCAAGAGTGATTGGACGAGTCCAACGCATTACATTTTACATTTGGATTGAAAGAATTCTGAATTTGTGGAGCTTCTGATTGGGCGAGTTCACCGCGAAATTTCAGATATTTACATATATTGTACCCGCCTATTGTTATATCAAATTTGATTCACAATGGTTTGACATTACGCCTTTTGCTCAGAGCAAAGCTGTCAAAAATAGATCTGTTTTTTTTTTTTCAATTTGTGTTTCTTTTTTCAATCAGAGCTCAGAATAAAGTGAACAAGTAAACGGAGAAAACCACTGAGCCTAGTCAACTTCATATAATTTGTCAGATTATTATTTTATTATTAATCATATTACAATTCAGTTTTCAAGTGTGTTTAAAAATTAAATCGGAGAGCTCTGATCATATTCTGCTCAGAAGTTATTCGTTTCGCTCTGGTTCTGAGCTAAAAAAGAAAATGGCTGTTGACATTGCGAAACAATAAATCAAAAACAGTGTCACAAACATCAGACAAAATGGTATACTTTCTGAATATATTTGTAATTAACAAATTTTTGTAAACAGTTTTTTTTAGTGATACAAAATAAACAATACAAAATAAACAATGAGTAAATAAGAACAAAAAAAATGACTTTTAAGAAAAAAATTTACTACAACCATTTTTTTTGTTTTTTTACTTCAAATTGGCTTTTGGCAGAACACGCTCTCGTCTGCCCAAAACTACACAAAATGCTCGTATGCGAACAGGACTAGGGTAAAAAAACAAAGGCAGTTTTTGACTATTATACGAACAGACCTATTGATTCAATAGAGATTTCTTATAATGAGTTTCATTCACAATGTTGAAGATGAAGAAAATAAGAGAGATAAACTACTTCTGGAGCCCAATCTGGAGCAATCTTGAATATTTTTCTGTGTACACAATAATCCATGTATGCTCATCAAATTTTACGTTTTCGCAAGATTGATGTGCAAATTTTGACAGAAACAAAGTATTTAAAGCTTAAATTGAAAGTGTTTAAGGAAAATTATTCACCACTTTAATTGAATTTCATTCACAATGGTTTATCATTGCCTATTTAAATCAAATAAATCAAACACAATGTCGTTAACGTCAAATAAAATTATAATGAAGGTAAACCACATAATACCTCCCACAAACTACCAACTTCTACCAATTTTAGTCTAAAGTTATGTCAAATTTCGTTTTAAAAAAATAAAATTTCACATAAATTGGTAGAAATTACCAGTTATGGGGAGTAAACGGACAGACCTAATATTTGTTTCTCTTGGGTAAATAGTTTACAATTATTCAAAAATAAAATAAACTTAAATTCAACATTTAAAAAAAAAAATATTTAAAATATAAATTTGGAACTACATATTTTGAAAATATCTATATAAAATCGACTTATTTGTAAGTCATGGATTAAGTGCAAAATCACATTAATAAAATGTCTGCTATTTGACGTTTACTAACTGCCAGTAAGCTAATTCAACAAAGAGGGGGTGCAGCGAGGTTAAATTTGTCAAATTTTTTTTTTTTTTTTGAAATTGTGACTCGCGAGTTAACTCCTATTCCATGGTTAAGTAAACTAACAGAATAGACGTAGGTTAAGCGTGTTTTTATTAATAGGGCTGTAAGTAGTTTGTCGAACAAATTGCCGAGATATCTAGTTGCTTTAATGGTTAGTTGCCACCGAAAGTTAAACTGGTTTAGATTAAATAAATGCATGTATTGTTTCCAGTACACAAAAAGATTAACAATCACATTAAATTTGACAGTAGAGGTACCTTTCAAAATGCAAATGGTGTTTCATTTTTTCTCATGAGTCAGTTTTCTTCCAAAAATTAGATAACAACCACTCGAGCCTGCCTTGCTACCAAGGCCATGTTCTTTGCGACTTTTTCTTATTTGCAGAATTAAAATTAGTGCTGAGAGGATACCGTTTCGACTCAATTGATGAAATTAAGAACAATTCAACACGGGGTTTAAAGGGTATTCCAAAAACCGCTTTCAAGGATCCCATATGATCCTGAGAAAAGCTTGGTTAACGGATGATTGTATTACTTACAAACGTTGAAGGAGACAAAAACCAATAAACTATTTAATAAAAAGTTTGGTAATTTTTTTGAACAGGCCTTGTATTTAATTTTTATATCAACGTCATTCACAATAGATTGATACAAACTTTTGCTAGACGACTTCGACAGGAAAATCAAATGAAAATAACAACAACAAAACACGTGTAAGTGTAGATATCATTAATAATAATAATTGTTCACAATGGAAATGTACTTAAAAAAAAATATATATGTACATCCATATGAGTGTAATTCACTATAGAGTGCAAGACGAGTAAAAGCAAAGTGCATTAGTTGGGAATTTGATATTGAAACTTTGTTTTATTTTTTTTTATAGTAATAATTTTTTTGTTGCACAAAACAATAACAATAGAAAACAATGCAAACGTGAAAGGCATCATATCTCAATTCTGTGCACTCGATATCACTTACAAACCCAGCCAGCTACGTAGGTACTCTATATAGTCTATACTTAGTGTTGCTATTATTGTTGTTGCAACTCCCTATCTACTACAACACCCTACCCGGGTAAATGAAACAAAAACAACAATAACAACAAAAAATAGGGAATGAAAATTTCTATTATTAACGCGTTTTTCCATTAAAACGAATCCAAACCCATTTTGAGGAATTTTTTTTTTTTTTAAGTGCAAGTCAAGTATCGCCGGTATTTTTTTTTTTTCTTTTGAACTTCCCGCCGAGGGAATTATTGCCAAAATGCAGACAATTTTTCGATGAATTTCCTTATTGTACGCAAAATAATTTTGTTGGCTAGTAAAAAATTGTAAATTATATTTACGCTTTTCACTATCAAGTATTAACACTTTGAAGAATTGGCTTAAAAAATAGATTCGCTCTTCTTCTTTTTTTTTTTTTTTTTTTTTTTGAATATTGAGGGAGTGCCGACAAGAGGATTAATTGATAATATTAAGTTCACACGGAGAGATTTTTTAAAAAAACACTTTTTGTGGATATCGCCGCACAGAAGAAAAAGATGTCCGTTTGTTTTATTTTTTTTTATTTTTGTTTTGCAACACACAATGTTTGCGATGTGCAGAATTTATAGCAATTGCGGAACGCGTTCACGTGTGCATATATCGTATCGTACACATCAAACTCAGTAAAGCAACTGAATGCCGTTATGAAAGCTTTTCTAGACTTAAAGGGTGGTGGCTCTCTTTTGTTTTGTATCTTTTTGTTTCTTCAGCAAAATAAATTGCTCTCTATTTCTCTCTTTATCAGGGTTGAGGAGGAAATTCCGATATGATGCTTCTATACTGTTTGTGCTTGTTTCTCTCTATAAAAATGTTTTGTTTATTTTCATAGGTCGGGTTAGCTGTTCGGATGTGGAAATTACAACATGGATAGACAGGGTGGTGCGCCTGGTTTTGTAAAATAGCAATGGATAGCAATGACTAACTATTGAAAATCTATGTATGAAACAGTAAGTTTGAGGGGAGTGGGACTAGTAAGAGGAATAACGGCACTGTAGCTGTCATTGCTTGACACAATATGAAAGGGTTGTTATGAACTTCATTCCTTTTATTTGTTGTTAATTCACAGTAACAAAACGGCATAGCTACCATTACTTGGGGGATAAAGAGAGCATTTTAAATAAAAGAGAGTTAAAGGTTCATTTTGGGGATGTCGTTAAGTCAATACTATCATGACCACTATAGCAATGGCGATGGCAGCTGAACATGGACACCATCCCTTGAGAGTTTTTGATTTTGAATTGTTGTTGTTGTTGTGTTTATTTTGTTTTGATAATATGCTAATTCGTGCACACTTTAAAGAGAGCGAGAAGAAGTGCGCCCAGGTAGTAGATAATATTCAGCATTATTTCTTAGTCTTGTGCAGTAAAAAGCATAGAATAGTTTATTGTGTATAATATAATAATTATTATCTTGTTGAGTTATTTTTGGATTTTCGGGTTGGAATTGTGTTGTTTTTTTTTTTTTTTTGAGAGCGAGAGAAAGATAAAATGTAAATGCGGCTAAGATTGATTTTTGTTGTTGTTGGTAAATGTTGCGTATACGCAGTGGTGTCCCTGATTTTCAAACATGATTGTTTGGGTTTGGTAGGGTTATTTTTGGATAATTTTTTTTTTTTGTTAGTTTTGAAACAATTAAAGTATAATTGAGTGGATGTCTATTGCAGAAGAAACTGTTTGCTATAAAATGAAATAAAGAAGATCAGACACAGTCATATAGCGAATTGTACTTTCCCTAGGAGAGCCTGTAGTTACATAAATGAGTTTTAAATAGCTAAACAAAAGAAAACGAGAGTTGTTTTATTTTTTTTTTTTGGGTAGGATTGGTTTTTTTGAGGGGTTTTATTTCACAATTTCTTAGTAAAGTCTGATGAGTTAGTCGACACATACATAAATTTTGGCGCAGGTGAAGAAGTAGGTACATATCGTGTCGGCAAGATAAGTTTCTTGTAAAATTAAAAAAGTGCACTCAGTATAATTATATTCATGGTTAAATTAACGTGTCAGTACTTTTGATAAACTGTTGTTGCTTTAAGTAGATGCCATTTGACAAAATATACCTATTGAAATGACCGCAGTATTGACTTTTACTAATTTTGTGCAATTTCAACAAAGTTTCTTTTAAATGTTAATGATACTACAACATAGCCTGTTGACTTAACGTTTCATATAGTTATTTTTACAATTGTTATTCTGGACCCATGTTCTGTTACTCTCGCATCGATAAAATCAGTCGAAAAACGATGAAAAATTGAGAAAAAAATCTCATATGATTTTATCGATCGAGACTTACAGAACATGGGTCCAGATGAACTTAATTTGGTCTCGTGTGAACTTAGAGCTTTGTCTGTTTATTTAAACTGTTTTCCATCATCGGCATTATCAACACTGTATTCAGAAATCTTTTAGCCAACGCAGTTAGTTATGGGATACATCGGTTCAAAGAAGCCAACAAAAAAAAAACGACGTATGTACGTAAGTAATAGTTTTATATTAAAATAAACAACGAACCTCATTAAAAATCATCATTGTAAGGCAAGTGAAAAGTTGAATTCATCATGATTCTCATGCAAACGTAACATGGTCTCTTGTTAAATATGACAAGGGCTCAGGTACACTACACAGGTGAACATTGTACAAATTACAGGTCACCATGTGAATTCATCATGATTCTCATGCAAACGTAACATGGTCTCTTGTTAAATATGACAAGGGCTGAGGTAAACACAGGTGAACATTGTAAAAATTACAGCTCACTATGTGAATTCATCGTTGTTCTCGCACAAATTAAACATGACTACTGGTTTAATTAAATATTGCATTACGTAAATTACACAGGAAATTACTTTAAGTTTATTAGTAAGCCAAATTAATTTATCTAAATTTTCATGTTAATTAAACAGGATTATTTATGTAGAAAGTGTACAACTTATAGGGTGGCATTTTGGTTTTTCAAGTAACCTTTGTCTATTCAACAAGACGATACTATCATGGACAACCGTGTTGAAAAATAACAACCAGATAATTGGTAAGTTTCTGTTTAGTTTTACGTGATGTTTTCCTTAAGTGTAGGTACACGGGAGAAATCCAATGTTTTGAAATTTTATTACTTCCAATTTAAATATACAAGTTCCACATATTCCTTTAATATAGTATTTTCCCAGTCATAAAAGCAGAAATATCGTAGGAAATGTTGCCATTTTGAATTCATTCAACTTTGTTTTGAAAAAGAAAAAGTTGAATTAAAGGTGACAAGTTTCCCAGGCTAATTTCCCTCCTGATTCTCCCTCCTGAGAATTTAATAAAACATTAAATGCGACATTATTTGCAGGTAAAATAAAGAAACAAAGGCTTAAAATGAGGGCCTGTTTCAAGCTCTTGAGATATTGTTTTTCGAAAACGATAGTAACTAGCGCAAAATTATTTCAATAACAAAAACTTTAAAGATTGTAAAATGTAATCCACCAAACCAAATTGTATTCATTTGAATTGAGTTAAAAAAAAAAACAAAAACAAAATACATAAACTCCAATAGAATTTAAGTCTCTTTGTTTAAACACGATCTGTCTGTTGAATAATTAATACTTTATGGTAAATACCATTCTGAAATTCGACAAACATTAACATTTGCGCGACGAGGATATGTACTCATTGCAATGCTATCTCAGATTAAATAAAGGGGTAACGATCAGGGCTGTCGCTGTGAGTACGAAGGCAGTGTATGTCTATCCTCATATTAAAAACTTCGGAATACGAAATAAGAGAGAAAGACATAAACTTTATTTTATTTTGGTAATTTACCTGCAGTGAACGAATGTTAACGTAAAACTGATATGATAGAACAAAACTGATCTATTCAAGGTGAGCTTTTCTACCAATAACAGATATTATCGGCTTAGGATTAAAATTTGTTCGTATTCCCATCTTATAGTACGCTTTCAATATGGTAAATGGGAAGCTTTCGTTAAAGATGTCCTAATTCGAATCCAAATTATGTTATGTACGAAATTCGGTAGAAAATTAAGTGAAAAGCTTACGAACACACCAAAGTGGAATCGATTGAAGGTGTCAAAACTCGATGCATACAAAACAGAAAGTGAAAACAACAAAAACATCCAATTAACGGACAAATCCAATTCCAAATGAAGTAATTTTTCAAAGAAAATTAGACAAATTTGAGAAAAAAAAATACTTTTTCTGTAATTTTTTAAATAACCTCATCTCACCTATGAAAACTTAGTATTAAACTTCTTGTGTATTCATCTCCTTTTCATAGTAGATATATATGTGTTTGTTTTTTTTTTTTTATTTTTTGAAACGACAGCCCTATGTCAAATACATATTGTGCCATGGTGGAATGCATTTCCAAGGACATTGTTTTGTTTTTTTTTTTTATTATTTTTTGACTTTTTTAATATTCTCTTTCAATTAACATCTAAAAGAGTCGGAAACAGGAGCGCAATTTAACATTAAACTTGTTTACTTGTTTTTTTTTTTTTGTGTTCGTTTCTTATTTACTAAATTAAATTAAATGATTTGGAATTCAGATGAAAATGTATTCATTTATTTTGCTATGTGAGAGATACAGAGAGTAATAGCTTTTATTTTGTTGTAATTAATTTGTTAAGCCAATTTAAAGGTAAATTTAATCCGAAAAGAGCAATTAATTTGCTTTGAGGAAAAATTTTATGAAAAATATACAGAATGTTCTCGGGGGTATGATAGATCATATAGTCATTAACTTGGAAATTGAATTGAAGTAAATTTTCAGGTGAACATAAACATGGTAGCGTATCTACCAATCAAAAGGTGCCTTTGAGACAATTGCCAATACAGAAAAACATTCAAAGTCCTTTTTTGACTAACAGCAGTATGAGTCAGAGTAAAGTGTTCACAGTGACACAGGGACAAGTGAAATTAATATCTTTGCATTTTTTGACAACTTAGGCTCTGCTTCTGAACCATAAACACAGTTATCCATGCAAAATAAATATTCCTAGAAAATCGACAAGGATTATTTTTCTATTTTAAAGTTTAGTCTCCACACTACTAAGGATTTTTTATTCCACAAATTACAACGTAAAAACAAATATATTCATTAACAAATGTTTAACTTTTCACGCTGGGAAATTGAAAATATGATGTGGAAAAGATAGTGAAACGAATTTTATTTAAATGTTTTGACAAAAAATATTTAATTGACAATTATCAAACCTTTCGAAACGATATCAGGTATTCCCTTTGTAGTCACCTCCGAGAGTGTTTCTGTGAAGTTTGCCAACAGGGCGCAAATATAGGGTAAAATGGGGTAAAAACAAAAATATGGAATTCGATTGTAAAAACTCTTTTTGGGATTGAAAGGCTATGCCTACTTATGGTATTATGACACCATGTTTTTTCAGAAAGTTGTTATTTATAGGGTAAAATTGAATTCAATTTAAAAAAAATAGTGTGTCTTTCAAAGCTAATATTAAGAGAATGGACTCAGGGATGGCTTAATAGCTAAATATTTTTCTAATTTTAGCTATTTATAGGGTGAAGTAGGAGTAAACACAATGGTAACCTATTTTAAAAATTCTTTTTGTTTGACTGCTTTTATACGACTGCGATTTTTAATCTTCGTTTCTCCTTTGGTTTCCTTTTAATTACAAATACCTTTTACAGCTGAATAATTTCAAAATGTATCTATTTGGAGGGTAAATGGGATAGAGATAAACTGATTTCCAATTTCCAAAAAATTCTGTTTGTGTTTGAAAAATTATATTTAGACAGCGAGGATAGCTCTATGGCTATATATTTTTTAAAATGTAGCTACCATTTTATAGAGTAAAGTGGGGTAGACATAATATATGTAGTATTCGATTTTAAAAATTCTTTTTTTGTGTATATGAGAAATGATTAGACAAAGCATGGCTGAAAAGGTAAGGCCCAGTTTCACAGTCAGTGAAAGTGGCACTTAAGTGGGCAATATGGTAGATGAGGGCGCAATATCACAGTGCACACTTACGTGGCACTAAAGTTTCCGATGTTGGTCACTTAAGTGCCATTTACTTAGGCTATGAAACTGAGCCTTAAGTCCCCATATATGGGAAACTTAATTGCCACTTATTCCGATAAGTGTGAACTGTGAAACTGGCCCTAAATATTTTTCGCAAAATGAATTCTTTGACCTCCAACACCTACGAACCGATAAAGAGCTCAAATTTTCAAGCAATCTTCCATATTGGGGCGAGAGTATTTCTGTGAAATTTTGCCAAATCGGTGCAGAAATTTGAAAAAAACAAATGCATTTCGAGTGGGACAAAATAATATATTTCATTTTGATAGGCATAGCTATCACCTTTAAACTCGAAAACTATTGAACCAATCCACTTTTACCAGTGGGCGTAGTGCCCACTTTTTTTTATTAATGTATTTAAAGCCCCACGAAAGCTGAAAATTTAAATTTAAACTCTTTTGAACACAAAGTATGAGATCTGTAATACTTCCAGAAATCCGCCTACTATTCTTATATATTTGAGTTTTCTCCTCATAAAATGTGTAATTTATTTAAGAGCCCGTTTGTATTTGCAGTTGTTGAAGTTGCAGTTCGAAAAATAAAAAATATGCACGACTTGATCGCACGAACTTGCTCTTGTGGTTAAATACTGTGTGTAACCCCACATTGATGAAGATGCATGTTGTTTATATTTAACGATCAAAAGCACTAAAAAAATTGATTTTATGTTTGATTTTTGTTTGTTTATAAAAAAATATTTTTAAAAATTTTTAAATGCATTATTGTTAAAACTATTGGGAAGCATCAAATTGCAATATTATAACAAAATCGGTCCAAGCATGACAAAGATATACGCGAAACACCCAAAAATAAGACCATTTTCACAAAATACGTGGAATACCTAATTCCGTTATGTGAATTTTTTGAGAAAAATCTGAAATGCAGTTTTCTTATAATTGACTTGGTTATTGCAGGTACGAAATTTATTCAAAATCGTAAGAGCCGTTTCCGAGAAAATTTGAATGCAGCAAAATATTTGTACGGCAGCTACCCGTTCTAGACGAGCTAAAATAAAAATTCGAATTTCTCCTCTAGAGAATCACATATAAATGCTCTATACCAAATTTGAAACAAATCGGACCACCAGTTTAGGCTCTAGCTCAAATTACTGTGGACGCGCAGACGCACCGAAGACGCACAGACCGACGGACGGCATGACGAAATCCACTTTTTTGGACTTCTCGGTTACGTAGTGTTAGTTTTGATTACAACCTAAACTTTTTTTTTGCACTAAACCAACACTTGCCCTATAGAGAAAGAAAAAAGGGTATTTGCGTTTCTGGTTCCACAATATACATTTATTAAAGGGTGCATTGTTTCAAAATTCACCTTTAACGCTTATAAAATTGGAAAAAAATTAACATTTTTAACAACTAATTTAAAAAAAGGGTCGGATGGATAAGGGCTTTTCGGAGCCATTTGATGTCTGGCCACAGTGGTGTTTCATTCCATTATTACTTGTGTGAGTGCTGCAAGCCACATTTATGTTTATTCTTTCCTGATTAAATAAAAGCATGTTATACAAATGTTTTGCCAAGGGCATTTGAGTATAAATATTTATCCTTCATCTTTAAACCTCAAAACAGCATACTCCTGTCAATGGACATGAATAATTCCACATTGAACCTTCGTAAACATAATATATGTATTCAAAAAAAAACATAACATCGGACATTAAAAATAAAATAATACACTCCTCATAATACAAAATACAATGTGATCCGTATGTACTGAAATGAATCTTTAATTTACGTGTCCTTATCAAATCACGTGCTTAGCTTAGCTTTTTACCTACCTCTGTCATCGTGAAATGATACAAGTTTTTACATCATTTTGTTGTTGTGTTGTATTAAATGAACTCAACAAAAGTACGACAACGTTAGAGTACAACGATGTCAAATTAAATAAGCAATCGATATAATTTGCCTGTCACAAAATGATAAATGCATTTACAGCACCCAGCAAATTTTCATTGCTATACGATGAACACTAAATACAAACAACACAATAGCGATTCACACAGTGGGGTCGAATAGCTAGAGAATTGGAATAAAATCAATAAAAACAAATTTAATATTTTCATTCTAAGGACGAACTGCAAGACAGTTTTAAACAAAAATATCAAGACGCGCAGTGACCAAAACAACGCCCACTTTTTAAAATATTTTTTTTTTCAATTTTTGGATTTATGAAACACAAAAACTAAATTTTATTTAATATGAAATAAAAAAAAAATTGGGCATGTCTCTCCCAAAGATACACCCACATTATACGCCCTTCAAACCTCAAATCATAATTTTACAAAAGGATGATAGTATTTAAAAAAAAAAAAACATCATTGCTTAAATGAAATATCTTTCATATTGAATAAATTCATTCAACTCCTTTTTTTTAAATTCAAGTTAAGTTTTTTTTTTATTCATTCCAACTATGCCACCCAGATTGCCCCACTGTGTGCTGCCGACAAGACAATTCAATTAAGATGAGGTTATGCGATTGTAATAGTTTTAATAAATTTACTATTGATAGGCCAAGATTTTCTAGAGATAAATCATGGAAAGTTAACCATTTTAAGAGAAAAGACTTATTGAAAGAGAGCTAGCTATAGATAAACTATTTAGGTATAGGTACAACTTTTCCTATATATTCCATTTGATATATTCCCGTGTGCGATGCGTCGTCGCGTCGGTTGTTAAGCTGTGCGCAAAAACGCATTTCTAATTAAATGCAATTAGTTTGTTCACCTTGTTTTCGTTATGGTTGGTAGTTTTTTTTGTTTGTTTTTTTATTTTGTTTAAATTACTTTGTAGGTTAAACTAAGTTTTTTTTTTGTGAGTTAAATTACGATTCACCTTTCAAATATCGATCTGTCAATTCAATATGCCAATTTTGGCATTAACAAGTGGTTTTGCCGGAATATGGATTAGCGATTGCAAATTGGATCCAGCTGACCACCGACCGAGAGTTGTTTTGAATTTATCCTTTTTTATATATTTTGTTTCTCTAGTCAAGGAAGTTTAAATGGTTTTAGGTATTTTTTAAGTGCTAAAGGAAATAAATTATCTAATTGTTGTATGATGTGTTGTTAGAGTCTCATGCAATGGAAGTTGTAAGAAAGAAACCAACAACTAGTTTATAGATAGTGGTCATGCGGATGAGAATAGTTTCTTAAGGCAGGCTTAATTTTGTTCGTCGAAATTTCACAAGTTCACAAGAATTAAATCAATGTGGGACGCATTACTGAGTCCCGCGGTTGAAAAGTCATCATTTGTGTTGCCTCTAACTGTGATATCCAACGGGTGTTTTTTTTAGACGTGTGGTTTTCAATCTGGCAATACTTTTTTCGGAGTTGGGCTTTTTGACATCTGTCACTTGATTTTTACTCAGCTTGGTTTGCCATTTCATAATCAATAGACTGACGCCTGAACAACGCTTCCAAATTATGCCCAAATGGGGCCAAAACGAGATGGCCATCGATCCCGATTTTCACAAGAAAATTTTGTTCAGCGTTGAAGCTCATTTTTACATTTATAAGCAAAATTGTCGTATTTGGAGTGATCATAATCCACAAGCCATTGTTGAGACAACGCACAGTGGCTTGGTTTGTAAGGGAGAGTGGAAAAAAATTGTAAAATCTAAACTGTTAAACGAATTTAATTTAAATTTGGCACCCATATTATAATTAGTCTTATACATATTTGGTCAACATTTGGTTAAGAAAAAATCATTAGTAAAAAAGTTATTGACATTTTTCTAAAATTTGATGGTTTTGATGTTGTACTGTTATTTTAAAAAAGTCTGTTAAATCTGTACTATTCAACGGATTTTTATTAAATTCGGCTCACAGGTTAAGACTAGTCTTATACACATTTTATAAAAAAAAAAAAATGATTAAAAAAAAAGTTATTGACACTTTTCTAAAATTTGACGGCTTTGATGTTGTACTGAAGCAAATGGTTTCGAAAAAAATCGATTTTCTCAGACCTGGGTCAATGTATTAATTTTATTTTATTTTTTTAATACATGTACACATTTTTTCTAAATATAATGGGCTTAACCAATTCGTTCTGACAATTAGTATCGAAGAAATTAAACTTTATGATAAACACCACTGTCAAGACGGAGTTTTTTGAAACCCGATTCAGTGAGATAATTTTGAACATAACTCCCACATCTGCAAGTAGCTGCAGCTGATTATTTCTGTGCTTCAACTTGAAAGTATGGAGACGATTTAAGCCTTGAAAGAGAATATTCGGTGCGTTATTGCTGACATACGGCCCCAATTGCTGCAAAAAGTAGTCGAAAATTGGGCCTCTCGGCTGGAATTTATTCGAGCCAGCCGCGGCGGCCACTTGCCCGAAATCATTTTTAAAACATAATGGCAAACCCTTATCTTTATAATAAAGCTAAATTCTTGGCCATAACATTCAATTATATGCGTTTTATTTCTTCTTAAAAACCACACGTCAAAAAAAACACCCTTTATGTTATTATAGTATCTGTGGTGCTGGGCTCAAGTCTTAAATAATGTTCTTCACAGTTTGTCTTCATCATGCTAAGACCTTTGCCCAACTTTCTTAAAGAAAAAAAAATTGTTCAACTAATAGGGCCCGACCTTCGATGCTTTTCGCGAAATTACCATTAATCTTTAAAAAACAGAACATTTTTGAAATAAATATTCTGCCTTTTTTTTCAAACCAAAAGCCACATTTCCATTAAAGTAATTGAAATTTATGTTGGTACATCATTTAATGATTTAAGAAGAAGAAAAGAAATAAAAGTAAGAAAATTCGTTTTTTTTGTTTTTTGAATTTTTTTGTGGTCGAATTGGATTTTGAGAATTGAGAGAAAAGCTTACATTTTCTATCTTCCCCTTTGACAAAATATCAGCTTTAGTATTTTGATACTATTTTTATTTGTATTTTTAATATTTAAGTGAAATAAAAATGGCAAACAATATTGCCATTGCACTTCCAGTTGTGACGAGTTGAGTGACAATAATGTGACCGCCAATATTATAATGGGTGATTTTTTAAGAGGTTTAGAACTTTTTTTAAAAAAAAAACACAAAAAATTCGAAAAAATGAATGAAATATTTATTTGAATCGATAGTTTGAACCTTGCAATTTAATGTTTAAAGATAATTTCATGCAAATGTTGACCGCGGCTGCGTCTCAGGTAGCCCATCCGCTGAGTCCAATTTTGGCATACTCTTTCACACATATCGGCCGGTATCTCACGAATGAATGCATGGATGTTGGCTTCCAGTGCGTCAATCGAAGCGGGCTTGTCCCTATAGACATTAGCCTTGACATATCCCCACAAAAAATAATCTAATGGTGTCAAATCGCACGATCTAGGCGGCCAATTGACCGGCCCGAAACTTGAAATTAACTGTTCACCAAACTCGCCTCGCAATTGCGCCATTGTTTCGCGTGCTGTGTGGCATGTGGCACCGTCTTGTTGAAACCACATATCATGCAAGTCAAGAACTTCCATTTCGGGCAAAAAAAAGTTTGTTATCATCGCTCGGTAGCGATTCGCATCATCTTTGAAGAAATATGGCCCAATAATGCCGCCGGCCCATAAACCGCACCAAACAGTGGCTTTTTCCGGATGCATTGGTAGCTGTTGCAATGCTTCTGGCTGATCTTCACTCCAAATGCGGCAATTTTGCTTATTTACGTACCCATTCAACCAAAAATGAGCCTCATCGCTGAACACAAGCAGCGCGCGATGAACATTTCGAACCGAGCACGAATTTCGATAGTAAAATTCAATAATTTGCAAGCGTTGTTCATTTGTAAGACGATCCATGGTTAAATTGCAAACCAAACTGAAGCTGTTTGACAGTGACACAAGGTACTAAACACACGTCAGCTGTCAAAACCAGTGTTGCCAAAACCAAACCAGCCAAAAAATCACCCGTTAATTATCAGTTTTGATTAAAAAAAAAAAAATAAAACAAAAAAAAAAATAAAACAAAAAAAAAAATAATTTTCTCATATTAATTATCCTGATTCCGGTTGCGGATGCTAGCTATTTCTTTTTCTTATTCATTCGTATTTATTTATTTTTGTCATTTATAAGTTATATTTGCTTGGCAATGGATGGATGAAAGGTCAAAAGGATTACCTACCTACCTACTCTGTGAAACTTAAACATTCATTAAAATTTATTCGACATTAAGTTGTGTGAGATATTGTATATGTATTTATTTGCGTGGCACTTCTTAGTCATTTGTCGGTGATGAGTTGTGAATATTTGGCATAGCGGGGGCTTTTCTTGGGTAAAAACAAATTTATAGTTTGTTTATACATTCAAGTGCAAAAAAAAAACACCCACAGGAAAATTTTGAAAATGGCTGATTTTGACACGATTAAACACATACTAATTAATAAAGTCCAAAATTATATATGTAGGTGTTGTCAGCTTTCCAAAAAGACCCATATCGACACATTCAGCCATATTGTGAGTTTCTCCCGAACAACATTCCACCCGGAAAATTTGACATTTCACTTTTTGCCTATTGTGAGATTCCCACGAAATTTCATGATCGAAAAATTCCCCTTATTGTGTACATTCATTTCGGGCGGAATGTAATGTCATTTTCACTTCTTTTTTGTAGGCGAACAAAATTTCCTTCGGGCGAAACTCACAATAGCTTTTAAAAATTCCGGGCGAACAAAAAATTTTAAGGTAAAATATTTTTCGGGCGAAAGCTCACAATAAGGCCGATTTCGTTTCGTCTATGAATTTTATTAAATTGAATTTTTCACTAAAAACTTTATGAATGAAAAAAAAAAACAATGTGAACAGATAAATTTGCACTTTAGTTTATTTAAAAAAACACTCAAATTTCGAGAGTACCCACTTACTTGCCGTTTAATTTTCAATGAGTCGAATTTTGTAAAATACAATTTTGGTAATTAATGATTGATTGGGCCTGCTGCAAAATGTGTAATACGTAACAATATGAATATTTGGTGTGCATTTTTGTTTTCAATTAACAATCTATTTTTGTAATATGCGTCAAGTGTTACATTTTTTTTTTGGGGAATCTGTTTTAAAATGTAATTTTTTTCCTTTCGTTCAATTTCTATTTGTAGACAATAATTTTGTGATGAAAATAATTGAAAGATCAAAAAACCATTTAAAATGTGTCCTCATTATGTGTGTGGCGGTTTTCATTCGATAAGACATTAAACCATTAATTAAAAAAAAATTAAATCAAAAGATATTATGTAGATCTGATTCATAGCTTCATTATAGTGATCATATATTTTTTTTGAATATTTTTTAAATGTTTCATCCAAACAGCAAAAGTTCAAACGTTTGATGTCGTGCTTTATGTCTTGTTTTTCTTTTACTTAACTATTTGATGTTGGAAATTAATCTTTTTTTTTTAATAATTATTGTTCTTTTTTTAAACTTAGGAATATAAACTTAGACAAATAAACACACGATTTTTATTTGCAAGAAAAAAAAATTATGCAACTAAATTCATATAAAACTAAATCGTGAAATGAGAAATGAATGCGTTCCACATTATTTGTGGATTTTTTATTTATTTTTATTTATATGATTTTGGGGGACAAAGCTAAGGAAGTGTTAAAAAGAACACACACAATTCGTACTCAATAACAATAACGTAGTCCAGCGCCGATAGGGAACTTTACGAATATGTCAAAGTCAAAAGTGACAGGCATTACTTTGGTGAGTTTGACAGATGGAAAATTGCAACGGAAAAACAAAAGTAGTTTCTTTTAAACTTAGAGAAGTATTTGCGCATATTTTGACTTTTAAGTACAATTTTAATTAAAAAAGTATTAATTTTTATATAAATGTATATAAACACAATGTCAGTATTAGCTTTGTAAAATAGCTTAACATATGTCAGTTTCGCCAAAGTGAATATTTTGACGTTTGTGAATAAACGAGAGAGGTTAGGTTCAGTGTCTCACAGTTTCGTTCATTTAATCAAATTGAGCAAGAGTGATCGAATTATCAAATGTTTTTAAAAAAATGCAAAACAAAACCCAAAGAAGACGAGAATTGAAAGTGGAAGGAAACCGGGGAGGTACTTCTTTATTTTTTGCTTTTTTGCGGGGTTATTTTTGCAAACATAATGCCCATGTTCGAGGAACTATCTAAAGCTATCCGAATAGATTTGTGCCGTTGTAATCCCTTGTGGAAAAAACAGCTAACAACAATCCAACGTTTCTGAACATTTTTGGATAGCTGAATAGCCTATCTGACAGTTTCTCGAACTCCTTTTGACATTTGCTTATGCGAACTAAGTTTCGTATAGATGAGCAGACATTTGCTTTCAAAATTGCGACGCAAGTGTTTCTCTACTTGATCACACCTAGGCAAAATTTTTGCAATAGTTTATCTGCAATTTTGTTCGCATGACAATTTGCCGCAATATATTTCTTGGTAGTTTACATTATGAAACTTGTTTGCATTGACATTTGCTACAAGAATTTGACTTCCGTTTACACAGGCAATATTTTGCAGCCAATTTATTGCCCGTCTGTACGCAGCTTTATGGCTTGACCTTAACTAATAAATCGATGTCATTAGAGGAAAATCCGATTTATATGCACGGACATTATCCGACTTTTTCCAAGTCTGCGACATGGTCTGAGCGCTAATCGTGTAAATTTTAAGATGTCGTCAAAAATTTTGCGTCGTATTTAGTCTTATTCACATTGTCCATTGTCCACAGATTGAGGACAACTAAAAACATAATATGACATATATTGAAAATGAAATGAGTGCTGTCACTGTCACCGAAAAGTAGCAACAACGAGACGCGAATGTTGTGGCGCATACAAACCAAGTGTTAGGAAATTCAGATAAAGTGAAACGGTGTATGTGACAAATTGAGAGTACCTATGTGAGATCCTCTCGTTTATGTTATTTCAGTCAGAACTTTTTCCTATTTTTTTAACGAATTGAGGACAAATTTCTTTAAAGAAAAAAACGGTTTTTATTTTCACTTGGGAATTTTGCATATGTCAGTTTCCACAAAATGACGGCCGTCACGAATTTGACGTTAAATTTCCGCTATTTGACATTTCAACAAGTTACACGAACCAAAGAATGAATTGTCTTAATCATTTTTCATGCTCTACAGCATATTCGAAGCTCACTGAAATCCACATTGGTTATTTTGTACAATCGCTTTCAAAGAAGTGGAGAGATGGTAAAGCGGAAGAGGGAGAGAGGGGGAGGGAAAGTTTAAGTTTATCAAACTGAAACATTTGTCTTGTTATAACTAAGTTGATAGGCCTAAACAGGACACTTTACAATGGATGTTTAAGGAGTTAAATATTCTGGTGTTCCACAAGGAAGTGTTTTCGGCCCAGTTCTGTTTTTTTTTTTTACATTTTATATAATATTGAAGCTCATGGATGACATTTACTTATAAAAGCAAGACCAAGATCGTTCGCATTACTCTCATTCCTTTTCTGGGGAGATACCAAAAGTAGTAACTTAAATGTTACTAAGAAGACGTGCCCCGTCGTGAATTTTGTATCCAACTTTCGACTAAAAGGAACTGCGATCAAACATAGAAAAATTTGGACATTGCTGAGACATAAGCCGCGTTGAAGCATCTCTTGACGAACACTCTTGGATATTTGTATGTAATAGGTGATGCGCATAGTTAATTTCAGATTAAAATCCCGCGTATGAACTTGAAGAGAATTTTTAGCAGGGATTTTTCTATACTAAATAATTTAAATTCACCATCAGAAACTTTAAAAATCGATAATTACTTGAAAAAAAAAAACATTCAGGCCGTCAGTTATTTGTCGATTCGAAAGTTAGGAAATTTCACTTTTTAACCAAACCTCCCGTCTGGGAAAACCCACCTCAAGCTATTATTTTTTTTTCCATCCGAAGGTATACATAATTCAACTACCTACACAGTGTCTTTCACACGTAATTTTTTAACAAAAAAAAAAAAAAACAAACCTCGAAGACTATTGCAAACTAAAATCAATATAGATATGGCATCCTGTCCTGGCAGAACCAACTTTCTCCTGGATCATTTATGCACACAGCTTAAAATAAAATACCAAAAAATAAACTTTCATATTCCTCTTCTGCACTTGGGCTATAAAGATATAAAGATATCAATATAATATGTACAAATGTACATAGAATGGTGCAGTATAGTGAGAGTCCTTTACTCCCCAAAAACTATCCATTTAATTGCAGCTGCTGTATAGTACATGCTTATACGAAACGTTGTTGCAGACATCCTGTCTGATATTGCTGTGAATTTTTTAAGCCAGCAACGCCCTCTATATGTAGCTGACATCTAGGATTTTCCTTTTTTGTATGTTTCAAGTTCGTTTTTTTTTTTGTTGGTTTGGTTTTTTTTCTTTTTCGATTTGTGAATTAAAATACACGAGGTAAATAGAATATAATACTTGTGTGAAATGAAAGGACATAGATTTTTATGGTATTGCACTTGAGATTGCTGTTTGTATGGAAATGAAATTTCTAAGAATTTTTGCCATTATATCTGGAATCCTTGTTTTCTTGTGTCCACTCTTGTAACTTGGGTACTTTTGGTTGGAGATTTCATACAAATAATAACAAGAAAGCATTGTGGGTGTATTCGTTGTACAGCAATTCTGCTTATTAAACTGAGGTTTTAGGATAATTTATTATTTCGATGGTTTTCATGAGAATAATTTCCACTCTGTCCTTTGTAAAATGCTTTTCTTTACTCTCTCATCATGAAAAATTCATAGTTTTCGGAAACGTGTTCAACCATTTTGAACGAAAGTATTTTTTTATACTTTGGTTTAAATTGTTTTAAAAGGGATTAAATTTCAATAATTACCATCATTCAATTTTCTTACAATATCGAATGAATAAAATAAAATAAATCTTAATAATTTAATAAGTGTGCTGCCACCAAGTTTAAGCTGCAGTTATAGCTTTACCGCTGGGATCAACTCGGGTGTTAAGTAGTACCCCTTGGCGTTCGACTTTCAGGCCGAATGTCATGGAAATGAATGAATGAATGAATACAAAATAAAGGAATAAATGAATGAACAAATAAATAAATAAATGAATGAATAAATGAATAAATTAATGAATGAATGAATCAACGAATAAACGAATGAATTAATGAATGAATGAAGGAATAAATGAATGAAGGAACAAATGAATGAATTATTGAATGAATTAATGAATGAATGTATGAATTGATGAATGAATGGTACATCTTAGGAAATGCTTAGAGCATAAAAATAAAGTTCTCCAACGAAATTCAGCTTTGTCAGAATTTATGTATGTGAAAGTCTTATTTTACTGGGCTAAATTAAGTTATCTGCTTAAAGAAAAGTTCCAGTACTTTAAGAAATCTTTCCTTAAGGGTTCAGTAACTAATTTTGTACTTAACACCAACTCTCTCATTTCTATTATTATCTCCCTCTCTTTTTTTGCTTGCAAAAGTGACATGTTTCTTATTTTATATGAATGCTTTAAAAATGTGTTACTATAAGGCAAACGATTTAATGGCAAATTGTTGCTTCGATAAATAAAGCGACCTTTTTTTTGCATTTAAAGATTAGGAAAGATTCAGGTTTATATCATTAGATTTTTTTTTAAATCAAGAATATACAATACATATATTGGTTATTGAACCGTTTTCGCTTGGACAAAATAATGTCAATGCAAATTTATGTTTGCCTTATTATAAAAAGTATCCTTTGTCATTCAAAAAAGAAAAAAAAAAAACACAAAAATATCACAGATTGATAAACCAGAATAAAAAAAATGACATAACTTTATCTAACAATGGAATTGAATGATAGACATAAAACATGAACCTTCGATATCTACACCTTTTCGCAGTGTAGGATTTATCTATTTTGAGAAATAGGAAACTGTCAAGGGGCCTTTTGTCCCTAGCGAGCTACGTGATGGGAAAAAAGAGACTTACAAAAAAATAAATCATTTCCATCACTTCGACAGAAAATGGATATAAAAAAGCTTTTCGCAAAAATTTAAACTAAAAAGTTTTTAAGGAGAATTTGATATGCGAAACTTGTAATTGTAAGATATCGAGATAATGCAAGTTTTAGATATTGCGAGATTGTCAAAACGAGGGTAAACGAACCCGATTAAAGGTTACCACCCACAGCAACAAAAGAAAGCACATATATGTAAGTTGAGAGGCAGGCCCATGATTTCTATTGCTTTAGTCCGGCCCTGGCGTGTCTCCAAATATACAAGTACATCAAAGTTCAGGGACATGCTTCATATTCTGGCTTCGGTGTTTTGCACAACAAATAAGAACCAGACAATAGAAAGACTAAACTGTTTTTTTTTTTTTTTTCCTTTTTTTGTCCTTACCTCGGGCGTGTATTTTTATTTTTATAACGTTTTGTGCTGCTTCTTTTAGGCTGCAAGCAAATTATGTTAAAATAATCCCAAAAGCCATCTAATCTCATCTTCATTTCTTTGTTGTTGTTTCGTGATGTATCGGGTAGGAACGGTGTCAAATACATCAAGCATTCAAACAAACACAACACAGACAAATGTGACAGATACTTGAACTTGACCTACGAGTCCCTGGATCTGTATCTCACAAGTTTATTTGTTTATCAAAAGGAATTTGTATACCATTTTTTTTTTTCGTTTTCTTCCAACAACAAATAAAAAAGAAAAGCAAAGTGAAAATATTTGTCAACTTAAAGCAAAGCTACCTACTTAACTTCGTCGCCTAATGGGGCTAAATGATTTTATTATTTTTCTATGAATTTTTTTTTCAGCGTTGAAAGAAAACGTCACACATGCTGTACTAGAGGTGTGAAAATATTGTCAATTTAAGTTCTGTAACACAAAATAAAAAAATAAGTATTTGTTTGTATTTTGGAAATGATTAGGAAAACTAGGTATAAAGAAAATATATTCCACGTGCACGCAATTTGTTGGAATGTTTTTGAAACTACATACATATTTCGTAGATCCAAAAGATGTAATTTGTTGAGATTAATTTGGAAGAGTTTTTTTTGATAAATTGATTATTTAATAATGATCTGTTAGCCTCTGATAGTTTGATAGTTCTCGCGTTGTTTTCTTAAAGGATAAAAGTTTGAGTTTTTACGTACAAAATAGAAAAGTTGACGAAAAATTTATAATATTGTTATTTCGAAGTTGAGGCAAGTTATTGCAACGAGAGAGGAGGTAGGAACATTTTTATAAAATAATATTTTAATATGATTAGCAAAAAAAAATTAATTTTTCCTTTCGCACACAGTGAGAGCAAATCAAATCAAAGTGTCACATGAAACACCTGAGAGCGCGTTCAGGGTGGAAACCGTGTCCCAGTGCAGTAATCGAACAAACCTATTACTGCTTGAACATAATAGAATGCTGCAACTGGAACTGCAGCTGCAGCTGCAATAGCTGTCAAAAAGTGACTTACGGGCTTCTCTGTACGTGTTCACAATGCAGCTGTACATCTTTCTGACATTTGATGTTTTGATGTCATTTTTTTGGGTCAGCTGATTGCATCTTATGTGAAATTTGTGAACATGAGCAATTGAAGAGAGCTTGAAGCTCATTTCAACCCTTATATAAACACTGATCGAGTTGAATTGGGCTTGGTTTACCTAAAATGTCAAGAATGCTGCACGCAAAAGTTGTTGAACTCTTGCAGTTGCGGCTGCAACTCCGTTTGCAGCTATGTTGCGTTGTGTTCGCAATATTGAAATTATGTGTTCAATATTTTGACAGATCGTTCGACTGCAGCTCCGTCTGCATTGTGTTCAAGTAGTTATAGAGGACATTTTAGGTCTGTTCGATGTTAGCACTGGGCCACATTGGGTCGCCCTGAACTCACATTTTTCCGCTCGGTTCAATGTGTGTTCGGGGTGCGTACACAATACACACTCACGAAAACTGTTTTTTTTTTGTATCGGGTGACCCAATGAATACGTTCTTTAGTTTGTCATTTTATTTATTTCCTTGTGCTTGTGGTTGTTTGTTTTTTTCTATTTTTTGTGAAGTTACGTCATTTGCGGTGAATGAAATTGATTGTAAAAAAAAAACTCAATTTTGTTTTTAGTCTGATAGTGTGCGTGCTATTTGACGAGAATTTTAACACAAAAGTTGTGTTAACCTACAAGTTCACAACAAATATTCCGAAGTGCAATTAATCTATCGCGTCCCTTTGATTAGATTAAACACAAATTTATTTTAGTGAATAGTTGCAGAACAACAAACAATTGTTTTTTTTTATCCAAGTAACAAAAAATTACAATTTAATAATGAAAAGAAGAAGGTATTCCGAATTCTTAAAACCCGGCAAGGAACACACCGGCGACGGTGTCCGTCTGATGGAATTTACCGTCTTTAAAGATATGGAATCGAAGTTCTGCTATTTCTAATTAATTATAAACCAAGCAAGGCACATTTTTGTTTATTTATTTGCATTATTATTCACTGAAATTGTGGAATCAAACACTCTTGAATATTTTTTTCTTTTTACGCTACCAAAAAAAAACTTTCAACTTGATGAGAAATGTCAAATCTTCTTAGTGTGTGTGCAAATTCGTGTAAATCTTGCTAAAAATTAAAGATTTCATTTGCCTGGAAAAATCGATTTTCTTTTCTAAACAAATCGATTTTTTTCTAAACAGAATCGATTTTTTTTGTTGTAAGGAATTCGACAAGATGTAAAATGTGAAATAACAACCCGAGCAGTGCCTGAGTTTTTTGACAGTTGAATTGACATTCCCCATGTCGTTCTAAATCAGAGAACATCCAAAAAAACCTATTTTTTTCATGCTAAAAGTATTGCCTACTTAGAGGAGTTTATTTTATGTCAAAACCAGCTAGTAAGCGATAATTGTTGACACAGCTGACACTTTTTTTAAAATTAATATTGCGTTCATTCGAAGATAAATAAAAGCTTAAGTACTTCTGTTCTCTGTTGTCAAAGAATTCTGACGTTTTAAGGTATTAAAGTTATTCCAGGCTTAAAAATGGAAATTAAAGAAATTAAATATTTCTTAAAACAACCAACACACTCTAAAGCGATTCCGCTTATTCTTAAACTTTCCACTGCTCTCCGTTTAATGGAAGAAAGAAGTTACTAAGAGTTCAGTAGTGATGGTTATGACTTTAATTAGGTGCTTGCAATGTTCCATGAATGTATTCACTTCTCCAGTGTGAAGTATACTGACTCTCGGTCATAATTGTGTCCATACTTTGAGGGACTGTAATGTTTGGAATTTCTTAAAATTGTTCTTTTTCAATTTGATTTCCTTAGTTAACTTTAAACACTCTACACCAAATAAAGAAATGCTCAGACACATTTTTTTTCTAAACTAAAAATGTGCAAGTAGAAAAAAAAAAAAAAACAAAATACGCACATCTCTCGGGAAAACATGTGCGCAATTAACCTATAACATGCCCACACAATCAAAACAAACATTGTTTATAATCAAATAATGAATGAATGAATTTTCTATTTTGTATGTTATGATTTCAAAAAAAAATAAAAACAATAAAAAAAAAAAAAAACAAATCAAATCCAAATCAACCACCTCCCCAAATTACCTGAAAGCACGCAGAGGGAAAGAGGAAAAATATCGATATCGACTGTTAAATATCAAAAGAAAAATTCTTTCCAAATCGATACGTACCCGAACCTATAACCACCGTAGGTATAAATGTACGATTAGAAAAGGTTCAAGGACATGGAATCCTTATACAAATCTCTTTAAACAGTTTTCAATATAAAATGAAAGGCAAGTATCCCTCGAAATGATTCTTCTAGGATTTTTTGATATCAGAAATGCTTGTTTCTTCTTTCTGTTTGCCCGTTGTCAAAGATACAATGCCTCATAATCTATAAATTACCCTTTTACAGCACAATAAAAGAAGATGAAAAAAACACTGTATTTAAAAATAGGTACCAACAAAATAAACATGAAACAAGGGGTTATAGGCGGCTATACGCTACGCATCTAAAATAAGTATTTTTCCGCATCAGATGTTTGCGCTCGTAATAAAATGATTTATAGATTTACGTTACACAAAAAAAAAATTAAAAAAAAAAAAAACAGAGAGAAAGAGATTCTTGATGTTGATTCATCAAGATGAAGAAGATCGTCCCGGAAGACGATAAACTTCACATTACCAGCTGACGATTGATGAGTGCGGTGTGGACGTTTTGGCATAAATATAAAATCCAAATAAAAAGTAAAAAAAAAAAAAAAATAATAAAATATCTACTCAATAAATTTTGGCTGAACTTGAAAAAGCTAATGATGTATAATGTGCCCGACCAATACGAACGACGATGGGTGGAGGGCAAGAAAAGACAAATGAGTCGATTTGTTGTTAATTGTAAGCAAACAAAAACGACCCCACCAACCCGGTGAATGTGATGGATGATGGCTGCTCTTAAAAATAGAAGAAAAAAAAAAATTCCCAAAATCAAAAGTTCAAGATCTAAACTTGGAATCCTTTGTTCAAGGATTCTGTGTCTATGTCTTTTGCAATAATAAAACGAAATGATATGTTGTCTAGATGCATTACTTACATGTTATTAAAATGGTGGCGAAGATGATGATGATAAAGTAAGTCAAGGTCCTTTCATCATTTTTCATTTATATTCGACGACATACATTTACCATGACAACGAACACTTTTGAATGTGTTGATTTTCGATTAACATACCGCAAGCAAAACAAAGAGAATGCCGACAAACAAAAAAAAAAAGAAGAGGAAAGACATGTTAACTTACTTCAGCAAGAAGAGAGAAGGTTAACGGCTTATGATGGCAGAACTTTTTACAAGACTCATTATTAATGCTGAACATCGAAGATGACAATTTGCGGGCAATAGAATTATGAACAAATAAGAGAGTGATTTATGACCCAGAGGCATTAAGGAAATCGTGTTCTTTTTAAATTTTCTTTGTTGATTAATGTTTTGAGGTGCTGAAAGATATGCAGCAGGTTCAAGTTGACATAATATCAAAAATGTCTCAGTCAGTGAATGTCATACACACGTATAGTTCGTAAGACTTTGATGATAACGTTTGACACCAACGTTACGTAACGTTACAGGTATTTGGAAGGGACGAGACTATAATTATAATGCCAATTTATAATTATTATATAACAGTTTACCGCTATTATAAAAATAGGCGTGCGTTAACGAGCTTCGCGCGCCTTGATAACACATATGTATCTCTGGATGCCCTAATCATGCCCACCTGCCGGCGCGGCGGAGGGACTTTTATAAACCAAAACTGTTGTAATTCGCATGTCTAAAGTCACTTCCATTTGGAAGATTGAGTAAATTATTGTGAATTTGCATCAGTTTCAGTCTAAAAAATTGAGTGGGCCGATGAGCAGCGGGCTTTTTGCAAAATCTAGCTCTATTGTCATTTTATCTAACGAGTCGTATTTTCACCTCAAATGATGTGTCAACAAATAGGATCACTAAGCTAATGGAGCTTCACCAAAGACTTCTTCACTCGGAGTTGGTGACAGTAACCCAAAAAAATTCCCTGTCGCCTCATCTCGCTAAGAGGTAATCTTAACCGGCCTCTAGGACCAAAACAAGGCATCCAGAACGCGGTATAGTATTAAAAACATTTAAGGATTAAACCGAAGCTATTTTCTTGTGTCATTTTTTTCGATTTTGCAATTGTTCCATTCTTATCGAAAATGCAAATTTGGAATAGAAGGAACGCCTCAAACAGTGACAGTTCGTGCAGAAAACTAAGCAGACACACTTTTTATATTTGTAAATGCCAATGCGCTAAATAATAATAATGGTAATAAATACTAGCTTTGTTTGATGACAAACAAGTTAGATTAGAACAGAACAACGAAGATTCTTCAGTCTTGGAAAATGGCTACCTTAGCCTGCATTTACACGACTTACAAATTGGCATTTTTCTGTCAATATACTACCAAAAGAATGAATTCTTCCATTGTTCTGTCATTTTTTTTACAGTTAAATGCCAGAATACTGCCAATTTGTCAGTGGTGTAAATCCATTATAAGCTATCAGTAAAACTCAACAACAAATTTCCAAGCATGTATGCAGGTTTTCAATCACGTCTTAAAAATTAAATTTTAAAAGAGTTAGCTAAACATTGAGGAAAAATTAAATTTTGATTTTGACATTTTACATAAATCTGGTCTTATCTGTTCTGACTTAAACGCAAGTGCAGTGCAAAATCCTGTTCAAAACTGTTCCACTCATAGTCATTGAACAGAACTTTTTCTGTTCCAAACTGTTCCGAACAGTCTCGTTGAACAAACCTTCTGTGACTTCAATAAATTCTGTCATCTGCTTATTGATATTGTGAATGATTTGTTGAAAAGATAAATTTGCATTTTGCCTTATCTTAAAAAAGATAACTCCTTTTAAATGGAATAAATATATTGCGGTGAGTATTTATTGTTCATACTCGAATATTAAAGAATTGTTTTTTTTTTTTATAATATCTACATTTACTTGTAGGTGACACCAAAAGGGAAATGCATTTTCAATAAAAATGTTCCATTCAATAAAAAAAACTTTCAGCGAAATCAATGAAAGGTGATTTAAATGTTTTGCAAACTTGTCAAGCAAATAATGGAAGAGCAAATATAATGCATCAGCTCTAAATTTACAAACATAAGAAAGTGGTTATAGACAATTATACCAATTCGCTGATAATAAATTTTGTTCGGAATTAGATGCTGTCCAAGGAATTTGGGCGCATCATTCGGTGCAGCATAATTTCTCATTTAAATCGAACGATTTTCTTCATGCACCAGAACTTAATGCGAGGCAATTCTCTAATCGAATCAGTCTTAAAAAGCTTGTCGGGCCAGCGGCTTTGTTAATGTTTTGATTATTGCTATCGGTTATGGTATCCTGTTTTTTAACAGAAGCGGTGAGATAGATACGCTTACGGTCTTAAATTACAAACGCTTCAAAAATAACAATATATTATAATACAAACAAATCTAACTGCATCCTAGAATTGCGAGGTATAGTAGATAGACGGGAATTTTGAAAATTTTAACTTCTAGAAAAGCAAGACAAAATTCAGGAAAAAGTCAATCATTTAAAAAGTTCAACTTTTTGGAATTTTTGAAATTTTTATACCCGATGCACAAAATGTGAATTTATTTTTGAAGCAACAGAAACACCATTCATATTCCTGAAAATAACCCTGAGTGTCAATGACTTTGGCATAGAATACAAAAAATAATATCAATTCATCAATGCACGACTAACGACCACAAAATATTTCATATTTAAAACGCTCATTCTAGCGTGAAATTAATTATTGTTTTTGTGTGGATGGAAAAAATATATTTAAACATATGTATGTATTTATAAAATTTATTGCAACCACAAGTGCAACAGACGCACTTGGCTTTAAAACGATGCTAATAATTTTAAATTGATCATAATCAAGGAAATAGAGTAGTGCCTACTTTTTCCGGTAAAAACTATGGATATCATTCAAAGCTCAATAAATATGTCTACTTTAAAAGAATATTTTCCACCTTTAATCGATTAAAATTCAACAAAAACAACAACAACAAGAAGAAACTTGTGATAGCATCATCTTCTCTTCTTTTCTCACTTAACATGATCTTGAATTTTATGCAGGAATTATTGACCTTTATTTGTGTTTGCTTTGAAAAGGAAAAATATTTGCATTGCAAACGACTGACGACTTCCTTTGACGTGGATGGATAATGACGTCTCCTTACTTTCCAAAATGATTATTATCATCATAAAATTCCTCATAATGCTTATGCTATTAATATGCGTCTTCACAAAGAGTTCTTCCTTCTGGTCAACTATGACAACTGCCAATAATAATATTATTAAAGTACATTTGTCACCACCACCTCTGTTGCTGCAAAACAGCAAAAACAATAAACTTTAAGTGGTATTTTCGACAAAAATTTCTCAGTTATTTCTCGTTTTCTTTCCTTTTTTTTGTTGTTGTTGTTTAAGACAGAAAAAGGTAAAAACCATTTGAATGATTTAAGTGATCATTGATCATTGCTGCTGTCTGCAATTCACACACACACAGATGATTAAGATGATCTTTGCTGACAGATAGAATTCTTTTGGTTATTTCAAATTAATTATTTAATTATGTTGTTGGATAAATCAATGTGAATTTTCACACTCACGATTTTGTTTATATTATTCGTTACTTGATTAAAATCGACGAGGAAAAAAAATAAGTCATCTCTCAATATACGAGTATCTATTCTACATTCCTTGCTTATTAATTGGAGAATTCAATAAAAAAAAGAATAAATAATTTAATTTCAAACTCACGTTTTACACTCCGAACTGCTAGGCGCTCTAAGTTCCAACATTTGTGATGTCTTCGTTATGATAAGAAAGAATGTATTCTTATCTACCGCAGATTGTCGCACCAAAGTTTGCTGATCAAAACATGTTATTGGACTGATGAATTTATTCACCTCGGTTGTGCCAGTTGCGGAAATATTTTGAAAATTTTTCAACGCATATTTATCGTCCTGAAAATAAAATACATGAATGAATAATAGTTATTTATGTATTAATTTTTTTTTTTCGTTTTAGATTCTACCTGTTTTGTTAGCAAAATCATCATATTTTCAAAGAGAAGTCCATGCAATTGTGTGCCGGGATTCTTTTTCATTGTTAAACTTCCGTCGTGGATGAGTTTAAGTTGAGTTAAGTCCAAATTCTGAAAAGAAGAGAAAATGAAGCATATCGTATTAATTTAATGTGATGAAATAAATTCAATTTGTTGATATCATCAGATAGATTAAAGGTATTCGGGCAGAATAAGTACAACAGGTCTCTTTGTGTGCTTAACCTTCACATTTCAATAAAAAATTTTATCATCAACGCGTTTTGGATTTGTAATAAAGCTGTAAGATGGATTTCATTTAAGGGAAAGAAAATTCACTCATCTTGGTCCTTCCTAGGTTCGAGTCCCAGTATCGGATGAAAGCTTTTCAATTAAAATTAACATACCAAGGGGTCAACAATTAATAACGATAATTTTGACTATATAAAATGCAATCTGGGGTGCCAGTACGTAACTTGATACAATCGAGTTTACTCTATATAAATATATCGAGCGTAGACAGTTCCGAATCAAAAACAATCAACTCGATTGTATCAAGTTACGTGCTAGGCCGTCTGAATTGCTCGGCACTAGTAAGAAGGATTCACAATGAATCTCTCACAGGTTGCATCTAGTTGAAACTGATTTAGCCTGTCAGAAAAGAAGAGTGGGGATATAAACCGCAGTTTTAAACAAAAAGTCAAGCACTTTATCCGCTATGTCATTAAAGCACTCCATACACGGTTCAATTTGGATTTCAACTCAGTTGTCAACTAAATTGATGCCTCGCCACACACTACATAAACTTAGTTGAGCGACTTCTACTTCAATTGTCAAAAACATTAAACGACAGCGGCCGACCGACGAGACATGATCACAGACAACACTACAAGTAATGACCTCTGTTCGTTTACTTCCCAAACCTGCAAGTTTTAGTCCAAAGTTCTATCTAAGTTCATATAACAAAATCAAATTGGGCTAAAAATGGTAGAAATGGACTATGTACGCGAACGCACCTATTGAGACTATTAACTTCCTCACATTGACTGATGTTTGAAGTTAGATTGAACTACATATCGATCGCCTTGTAAATCTGGCGTTGAGTTAAAATGCCTTTGGCTTGACAGTAAATCAAATGATTTGTCTACACACAGCTCAACAAAGTTGAAAACGTTAACATCAACTTGAAAAAAACAAATCAAAATCTTTTGATTTTCTTCCAACTCAATCGTCAATCTTCAAATAAATCAAATGACAAGCCCAAACACGAGTTGATTTGATGAACTTGACATTAAATTGACAACGAAGTTGAAGCGCAAATAAACTTTCATTTAACAACATCAGCGCAAAATTTTAAACAGCTTGATGTTAAGGTATTATCATGATACCTCTTTACAATGTTCTAACTCCAGGTGAACATGGCTCAAAAAGTGACATTTGTACATAAAAGTAAGCAAAAATACCTTTACCACATTTGAAATGGGGTTTTTCATTGGTTAAATAAATCAATTTATTGTTGATTTTGATCTTACAAAAAGCCCATTTTGACCATTTTCGCGTTCGTTGATTAATGTTTGATTTACAATAAATTTCGCCGCATTTGCCCCTCCCTATACTAACAACTAACACCGACATAATTTACAGTTGTCAGTTTGCAAATGTGTTTTGTTTTTATTAATTTATTTCAGGTGTGGAAAATTTGTGAGAAATAATAGCTTAATATAAATGGAAAACTTTAAAATGAATCAGTTACTTCGTCAAACTCATCTTTCTCTTCTTAAAGTGCATCAAGGGATGAAGTTTTTTTGAAATATTGACGGAACGAAACGAAACTACACAAATACAATGACAAAAATAAATCAATTTTAAATTTTGTTTCATTCACCACGAAAAAAATCAATTTTCAAATTGAAACCTGAATTTACCAATGGAAAACCCCACAATTGTCAAAGTGAAGTGACATGGAGCTAATATGATACCTACTAAAAAGTTAAAATAGAGTTGTAAAATGTCCAAGACCCATTATTTTAAAGCAAAATCAGTGAGTATTCATACAGAATTAGAGTTTATGACTTTTGCAGTTCCGTCGAGTGCGGTCTTACCTTAACTGGAAAGTTTTGCGTATTTTGCAGTTTACTTAAATTATGTCCACGATCGGGTGGTAGTTGGATAGGCTATCTACCTATCAAAAAATTTTTAAATAATAATAAGAATTTATCCCCCTCTCGTTTATTCATAAACACCAAAATCCGCATTTTGTAGAGACTGACATTTTGTTCACCAAGTTTTAAAAGCCAAGTACTAGTATTGTGTGAGGTGCACGTGCACCTATTAATATAAATAGCTTATAATAATTGTTATAAAAATTACAATATAAATATTAAAACTGAGCACAAACTGCTTTGAAGATAAAAAACCGCCCTTTTTTGCTTCACAATTTTGCATCTGCCAGTTACCACAAAATGATTCCCGTCACTTTGAGACTATATTAATAAGCTTATATGCAGGTGCAGGATCTAAAGATCGAGTTGCATTTTCGACCCAGGATTTTCGTCACTTAAGTTCATACCTCGATTTCGAGTTGAGTTTAAATGGTGTTGACATTACAGAAGAAGGGCTGCCGCCAATCTATTTATGTCAATACAAATTCAAAGAAAATATATCATAATACAATTTAATATGCATGTACTATGTATATTTACTTAAGTTGTTTTCGCTTGGACGTTCGGAGTACTCTTTTTGCACTACTTTTTCACTCCAACTACTAGAACAGTTTTTGGTTGGCTGTTCCGAGGAGCGTTTTCGGAGTTTTTTCTGTTGCCAATTATTTCATAAGGTAGTAGACGAGGAAGACACACATATGTATATATGAAGTTTGTCTTTTGATCACTTGTCAAAAGTGATAAATGCTTGAAAGAGCCATTTTGTTAAATGGCGGCATTCGATAGAGTGTGTTTGTGTAAGTTTGGGAAAGTCAATAATGTTTTCATATTCGATTTGAGTCAAAAAAGAGTAGAATAATCTGAAAATCCAATCAAAAACGACGTTAAACACATGGGAATACACTTGCCGCAAGTAACGGGTGATTTTTAAGCTGGTTTGGTTTTGGCAACACTGGTTTTGACAGCTGACGTGTGTTTAGTACCTTGTGTCACTGTCAAACAGCTTCAGTTTGGTTTGCAATTTAACCATGGATCGTCTTACAAATGAACAACGCTTGCAAATTATTGAATTTTACTATCAAAATTCGTGCTCGGTTCGAAATGTTCATCGCGCGCTGCTTGTGTTCAGCGATGAGGCTCATTTTTGGTTGAATGGGTACGTAAATAAGCAAAATTGCCGCATTTGGAGTGAAGATCAGCCAGAAGCATTGCAACAGCTACCAATGCATCCCGAAAAAGCCACTGTTTGGTGCGGTTTATGGGCCGGCGGCATTATTGCGCCTATTTCTTCAAAGATGATGCGAATCGCAGCGTTACTGTCAATGGTGAACGCTACCGAGCGATGATAACAAACTTTTTTTTGCCCGAAATGGAAGTTCTTGACTTGCATGATATGTGGTTTCAACAAGACGGTGCCACATGCCACACAGCACGCGAAACAATGGCGCAATTGCGAGGCGAGTTTGGTGAACAGTTAATTTCACGTTTCGGGCCGGTCAATTGGCCGCCTAGATCGTGCGATTTGACACCATTAGATTATTTTTTGTGGGGGTATGTCAAGGCTAATGTCTATAGGGACAAGCCCGCTTCGATTGACGCACTGGAAGCCAACATCCATGCATTCATTCGTGAGATACCGGCCGATATGTGTGAAAGAGTATGCCAAAATTGGACTCAGCGGATGGGCTACCTGAGACGCAGCCGCGGTCAACATTTGCATGAAATTATCTTTAAACATTAAATTGCAAGGTTCAAACTATCGATTCAAATAAATATTTCATTCATTTTTTCGAATTTTTTGTGTTTTTTTTTTAAAATAAAGTTCTAAACCTATCTAAATCTATCAAACCAACGAATTTCAAGTCGAATCGGCTCAGCCATCGTCGTCTTGTTGAAAGAAGCTCACTTCAACTAAACACAGGTTTAGAAAGGGTCGAAGGGAGTTTAACCTCATGGAGAAGTAGCAGTAATTTTTGACAAATTTACCCAAAGCGTTTTATTTTACGGAAGAATTGTAAACTTTTAGGCAGAAGAGAGCGAATTTCATACGCACTCCCCAAAATTTTACAGACATTACAAATTAAGTGCAGAAAGAAAATTTGCATGGCTTAATCGAAGCTGGATGAACACTGAACATGAACAAATTCTTCTTCGTCTCGAGTGAACAATTAGTTGGAAGATTTTCGGTCACTTTTGGGCAGACTGGGCGGAGAAGGGAGGAGAAGATTCAATAATGAAATTTACAAGTTGTACAGCAAAATCGGCTTAGATAGATAAGGCAGGAAGGGGACCTGGTAGTTACCTAAAAACGTATACATAAGTAGCTTTACAGAGTAGTAAATACTAATATTCATAGGTAACCTTTGATGATTTTCTGTGCCTTTGACCTCATATATGCACATACGCATCATCGACCCGGAAGAAAACCGTCACAACTCAATAAACGAATCGTTTGAATCAACAAGGCAATAGAGAAATTAACGAATCTGTCAACGTCAAAATTGACAGCAAACATTTTGTGGCAATTGATAGATGCAAAATTGTTAAGTGGAAATTAAATGCGGTTTTTATCTTTAAAGCAGTTTTTTTCACTTTTTGATATTTTTATTGAAATTTGATTCTTGTTATTTATATTAATATATTGCACAAAAAGCTAATCTTTAGTTTGAAAAATAGATAAAAGAGCTATGATTTTGACTTTTGTGAATAAATGAGAGAGGGATATACATATGTAGATATTGCTTTAGGTAAAAATCTAACGGGATTTTCCGTAGATACAAAATGAATTGAAAAATAAACCGATTTTCAACATTTTTGCATCCAATCTTTAACCCTTCTTGCACTAAAATCAATACAAACTTAAGCTATTAGTTTGCAAATTTCATCATTGAATTGTTTAATTAATATATCTCTGTTTTGAAAATTAAGTCAATACAAATGAAAGCAGTTAAAAATGAATCGGCGCATTTATCTAGCCCATTTTCCTTTTCCAGAAGTGGAAAGTGGATCAAGCGATGAGGTTTTAATCACACAGACACAAAATTTCACAAATGCAATTACAAACATAATAACAATCTGAAATGGTATTCCTCCTCCTCCATCTGGGAAAATCTTGAGTTTAGATTTTTGAACAAATTAGAAACTATGTCTAAGATGAGAGGCACTTTTTCATGACAAGAGATACTCTTGGAAGATTTGTTGTTTCCTCGCAAGAGAGGATAAAAATACTATAAGAAATGTTTAACAGCATAGGATAAGGACAAAGAAACGCTATTTTGTATGACTGTTTTTTGTATGAGATTTCAGAAACCTCGAAATTCTCAAAAAAACTAGGTTCCCCAGTAATTTTTTTTCAATTTTGCTGTCCAAACAGTAAGGACTGCACTTTTAGATTCAAAAGCTCTATTTTTGATTGAAGACTACATCAATCTGATCAATTTGAGAGATGGGTATGAATTTTTTTTTTAATTTTTGGTAATAGGTACTTACTCTAAATTCCTCTTTGTCAAATGTCGACCTGTCTAATTTACGTTGTATTGTCTGCAATCTGTAACAAAATAACATCGAATTTAAATCTTCTACTAAAAAAAAAACAATAACTCACTTGTGTGCATCCTCAGAGGTTTTCACAGCCTGATTCACATCAACTAATATCCTCTTTGAATAATCCAAAGCACGTTGCACAGCTTCCGCTTCAACATGATCATCGGGCACCACACGTTTTGTTATTTTATACAAATTCTCAAACAACAACGGGTATTTGGTTAAACGCTGCAATACAGTTGGTAGTAGATCTTTTAATTGCAAACGCCTGCAGGCTGGATTGGATTCGGCTCTGGTTAGAAATCTTTGGAGGCTTTCATCTTTGCGTCGTTTCTCTTTGAGCGCTTCGAGAGCGATTTGTTGACGTGCACAAAATTTAGCAGCATGCTCGCGAAGCTCCTCACCCGATTGGCCATCAAACATGCCAGCTAATAAATCACCAACGTGTTGCACAATATGATTGTGCTCGACACGACGCATTTTCAATTTTTGCTCAAATGAACTGTGCAGTTCTTTGAGCGAGAGTAAGGCAGGCGGAAATAGTAAATGCAAATGATCGTGCGGCAATGCGCCACACTCTTGGAGTGGTCGCATAAATATATTCTCCAGGAGTTTTAAGGTACGAACGTGACTTCGTTCTGTTTGATAGATTTCTGAAAAGAAGACAAATTTTGTTGATTACATTGGAAAATGAAGTGACATTTTGGTAAATAAATACGACTAAGCTCAATTTAAGCCCAAATTATGCAGAAAGAGGTTATGTCGTCGATTTTATTTAACAAAAAAAAAAAACTCACCGTTTATAATTTCCTGGCGTTTCTTCTCTGCATCAGTAAGTGCTGCCAACACTTCAGCTGCAATATTTGAACTCCAGTCAACTTCTCCTGCTAACTCACCATCGTCATCACTATCAACCCATGGTTTGGGCCCAGTACCTGAATTATGTGCATGATGAGTAACGTTTGTATTATTACTAATGTGTGTTGTAATTGTTGTTGGAATCGGCACTTGCTCCATTGAGGTACTTGGACTCTCAGAACCACCCCCAGATGATAGACTAGAATTAGAGCTCGCTGTATAGTTGGAATTGGATAATCCCAAATCGGGTTGGTTATCACTAAGAAGGAGAAAAAAAAACACAAATGCAATTTAGTTACCTATTCAATAAAGTTTGAATCTTAAAATTGCATAAAAAAAAAACAAACACACACACTGACACTTTAGTTAGAGCGCACTTACTTATCATAGTTATAGCCAAGGATCTCCTTGAAGCTCTTACTCCTTGTGTAACGTATTTTGCTCTTCATTTTGATGGTTTTTATTTACGCTGCGCTGCTGGAGCGGGCACTTTAGTTGGTGCAGTACAAAATAAAAAATTCTAAGATAAATGCCTGCGAGAGGAATTTCGTTGCAAATTGTTAATTTATTTTGCAAAAGTGGAAAATATTAATCCACCTGTTGCCTTAACGGTCTTAATATTCAAACTGTCGGCCCAGCCTAGACACCACACAAGTCAAGTGTCCTACATTTGTATAACCACGCCAGACGCAATAGGGGTTCTGTTCTAAACGAAGACGAAAATGTCGGCGATGGAGATGGAGACGAAGACGAGTGATGATGATTGCACACTCACCTTATAAGTGTAGAGGTATACCGTACCCACTTTTTAGTCTTGCCAGCCAAGACAGGATGGGAAAATTTTCAAGGAAATTTACATCAGTTGTGGAAAAATTTATTCTTCCTCCTACTGACTGACTGTTTTAGTGGCAAACACTTAGTTTGTTGCCTCTGTAGGGCAAGAAAATAATTGTTCAACACCTAAACCTATACTTGCCCTGTTTGCTTGCGGAAAAACTAGGTCTGAGTGAGGGTTGTGAGTGAAAGTGTGTGTTCAATTTGTGTAATTAATATCCGGCATAATAGATGGCTGTCAATAGAAATAGTTCATTCGGATACCGTTTATCTATCATGGCAGTACATCCGGAAGGAAATTGAAAAAAGCCAGCGAGATATTGATTTACTATAGTTTATCTTTCTATTATCCATATGACCGACCCAATAGAGGGTTGATCCCAATAGTCCCATAAGAGCTTAGCATAACCACCTATTGTCTAATGGATGAGACCACACACGCAAGGTCGTTGTCTGATATGAGATAAAGTGTCGGTTTTCCAATATCTGTATAGACGTATAGAGACAATAATTATTATATCATTCGAGAGTTTTGAATTTCAAAGAAACAAGCCAACCAATACAAATGCTGTGGTGTGTTGGCTGCCTCTGCCATAGAGTCTGTGTTTTGTTTTATGTTTGAAAGATCGATCTTTGAAGATTTTTCTATGAATTGAGTACTCGCTTGTTTTGGTCAAATTGAGTAGGTGCACTCAAAAAAGAATTTTCAAAATTTTCCACCTCCCAAAGTGGATACCAGGAATAAAACACAATCAAAAGAAAGAAACGGAAACTTGTGAAAAGATATCTCATAAAATCTACAGCGACGCTGTCTTGAACTGCCTACACACACATTATGTAGGTATTGTACATAGGTGTGGACGAATGTTTCCTAGGTTCTATGTGATTTTTCTTCTTTTTTTTTTTGCAAAAATAAAAAAAACAAAAAGATGTTTGTTTCGTACAAATTGTTTTAAACTAAAAAAAAATCATCTGCGGCTGTTTGTATTATAGAAGCTTAAGAATGAGAGATTGAGGTCAATGTTTTTTTTTTCTTTTTCAGAACTTGTGTTTTTTTTTATTAGCTATGGTATGGAGAATTGAACAAAATAATTTTTTTTTAAATTTATTTATAGGAACTCATTACTTAAAAACGAGGTGAAAAGTGATATAGATGTGAAATTTTTGTACCTAATGAGGAGGCGAGGATCGGGCTACAATGAAAAGTAAGTAACTACTGAGAGAACTAAATCTTTTTTTTTTAGAGAATTCCACCCTTGCTCTTCAAAATGTGACAGTTTCTGATGTGCAAAAAGATCAAGGAACAGACCTATTTTTTCGATTCATATTAATTCTGTTCGCGTTGTGAAGTTTTAGACAGAAGTGAGCGACTATTCCTTTTCAATTTCTACCCGAGATATTTTTTCGGGCAGAAACTAGTAAGATCTGTGTTCTGTCAGAAGCCAATTTGAAGAGTCTCTTTTCGCTCTCTCGAAGAGAAAGTCATGCCCACTCCTCAAAATGTGAAAGATTGCCAATTTTTGGTCCAGACAGTACACGAACGAAATTATTTTGACAACTCAGCGAATTGACGCAAATCAAAAAGAGAATTGACAGCTAAGCAGGTGGTGAAGAACGTGGAAGAGACCATGTAATAAGGCACTACGGCCATTGACTTATTATATATAATAAGTCAATGACTACGGCATTCAACTCTCCAAAAATTGAAGATAACATCAAATCAACGGGTCATCGGTTTCTTTTGCTCCTCATTCTTAACCACTTGCTTACATGTCAATTCTTCTTTTCATTTGCGTCATTCGCTGCTTTGTCAAGTTAAATTCATTCATGTACTTAATCTGTTTTAAGGAATAGGGTTGAAATTCTCTAGAAGATAGAGCGAAAATAGACTCTTCAAATTAGCTGTCAAGAAGGGGAAATATTTAACTAATTGTCAGGTACCAAATAAAGTAAAAATGCTTCTTCCAAACCCACACCAAACAAAAACTTGTTTATGCTTGCTTTTTTTGGTGTGAGTTCAATAGCCAATTTTGATTTGTTGGCTCCAACTAGAGAGCTGTTGCATTTCACAGAAAATTAATGGAAAAAACAAGAATATATTTGCTCATTTTATTGTGGATTGTTCCATTCATTTAGCAATATTTGACGTAAGGCAATAAACTCTATGTTTGCCTGTTTAATTTCCTTTATTCAGTGTCCGCAAACACATTTAGATATAGTGTATATTTTAAATATATGTATGTATGTATATTAAACATTCAATAAGTTTTGTTTATCCAATGTGGATACACCCTTAAATGCCTTATGTCGTTTTCGATTGGATTTTCGGTCAATTGTACTCCTTTTCAATTCCAATCGAATATGAAAACACTGACTTTCCTAAATTTACACACACACTACCAAAGCTGCCATTTAACAAAATGGCTTCTTCAAGTATTTATCACTTTTGACAAGTAATCCAACGAAAAACTTTATATGTATGTGTGTGTTCCTCATCTACTCCAAAATGAAATTGGGGACAGAAGAACACTCCGAAAACATTACTCGGGACAGCCAATCGAAGGCTTTTGGAGTAGTAGGAGTGAAAAAGGAGTGTAAAAGGAGTACTCCGTACATCCAAACGAAAACGACATTAAAAACAGGAAGTGCGTTCCAGGCCAAAACTCTTTTATTCTTTTGACAACTTATGTCATTCGTGATTGGATATCGGACTGTTCTACTCCTTTTTGATTCCAATCGAATATAAAAATATCGACCTTTCAAATGAACACACACACTTCCGAATCTCGCTATTTAGCAAAATGGCTTCTTCAAGCATTTCTCACTTTTGACAAGTAATCCGAGGAAAGTTTTATTTACATTTTTGTATGACCCCCATTAATAAAGTAATGTCGTTTTCGTTTGGATGTTCGGAGTACTCCTTTTGCACTCCTACTACTCCAAAAGTCTTCGATTGGCTGTTCTGAGTAATGTTTTCGGAGTGTTCTTCTGTTCCCAATTTCATATTGGAGTAGACGAGAAAAATACACATACATTTAAAGTTTTTCGTTGGATTAATTGTCAAAAGTGATAAATACTTAAAGAAGCCATTTTGTTAAATGGCGGCTTTGGGTAGTGTGAGTGTAAATTTAGGAAAGTCGGTGTTTTCATATTCGATTGGAATTAAAAAAGGAGTAGAATAGACCGAATAACCAATCGAAAACGACATGAGAAAGAGAATTAAGAAGATGACAAAGGGATGTCATACGAAACATTGAACTGCAATTTAAATTGGCCATTCGGAGTTATCTATTATCACACCTTTTTCACTGCATCTATAGTCCAAAGAGTAACGTTTTGCTTCTTTTTTTCTGTTCCTAATTTTATAAAAGAGTAAAGGGATTACTTGACATTCGAAAGTTTGTGTCAATTTGAAAAGTCAATTTTTCATATTAGATTGGAATTAATAAGGAGTAGAACAGCCCAAAAATTCAATCGAAAAAGACACAAGTATTCGGATAAAAGAACTGATTTCTTTAGGCTGCTTTCGAAATGAACTGATTGGTTTACACTGCGCAAGTGTGACAATTACACTGCAAGAATGTATCAAGTTTACACTGTGCAGCAGCACATATCCTCAGTGTTTGTTTTATCATTTAACTTAAATTATTAAACAACCCTAAAGCAACATTTGAATTTGTATGTAACTGTACCGAGAATAACTCTCAAACCACACCGCACGAATGCGGAAAATTCATTTTATGAATTAAATTATTGTTGTCTTGACTGCTTGAATATAGATTTATAAAAATTATATAACACTGTTTCGCACTTAAGAAATCGGAATGTTGAGATATAAAATTGATATACCATTCATCGTCTATATAATATGTACAATTTCTATAATAACACTCCCGTATATAAGGAATTCATTGCATTATTTGCAACAAAAAAAAAATGTAATTCCATTAAAATTCTTCTGGCTCGTGCATGTTGTTGCTTTTAATTGAAAATTCTCTTAACGAAAAAATGTTGACTTCACACGAGTAATAAATTTCATTTTCAAAATAAAAACAAAAATTATAAATCTTATCCTTTTATATACATAATTTGAAAAACAATCTCTTTACAAATTACAGACAAATTCTTTAAGTACGTATCATTTTTTTTTTCCACGAAAAGTAAGAAGATAAATAATTGCCTGAATTAAGACTTCACTTAACACTTTTCAAGTAAATAATTCATTTAGCAACATAGCAAAAAGAGTGTTCTGTCATATGTATATATAAGATTATATAAGGAAGAGATCTTTTAAAACCCATCAAAGTCCTGTCCTTTTTTTAAGGAATTTCTGAATGAACTAACTTATATTTTTATTGTAAAATTACATTGCATTCATTGACCTCGCGTAATCAGAGGCTAGAATGTGTCAGAAATTCACAAACTGGATTATTGTAGGATAATAAACAAAATGTCATCTGAAGAGATTGTCTACAAAGTGTATGAATTTTGTGTACATACATCATTGGCGCCAGAGTTGAGTAGGAAATTAGATTCATCTTGGATTGTTTACTATAGGTATATTATTAGTGTTCCTCCAGCCTCACAGTCGGCAAATCAAATACCTAAACCACCAGTCATCCTATACAAGTTTTGTTTTTATTTATTTGTATGACACACAGGGGGCGTCAAGGATATTTTTCAATAAAAAAGAAAACAAGTGAGACTTACTTTCTTTTAAGTTCAGTGGAATTTTCCCTTATCTAGGACAGTAATAAATAATTTGTGAGTAAAAATCACAGGGTGCTTATGCTTACACACACTTTCTATGAGAGACGACGAAATACATGGCGCTACCCAAAATTGGAAAATTGTGTGATCGGCAACTGCGTGATTGTGTAACTCAGTCAACGCGGTAAGGACACATCAACAGACATTGCTTTACAGCGAATTGATTGTATCGCAGTGTTGATACAGCAGAATTTTTTGCCGACGACGGACGTAGCCTCCATCATTGACCTTCATCTCTATCTCAATCCATCGACATCGTAGTCATGCTTCAATGTAATTTGACAGTTTGACAGACAAATAGGCAACAAGCTAAATTTTGAAGTATTTAGAATATTTCGATCAAAACATAACCTAAGAGCCCTATAATTCCCTATCGACATCGTAGCTACCCCTCAATGGAATTTGACGCGTGTCAACACCAAAGGGTAAAAAGCCAAATAGCAATATATCCCTAACTTTTATTATTACTATCACCGTATCAAAATTATCACTCTGTGGCAACTGACAGTTGTGCATCTTGTTTTTGAGGCAAATACTGCTATTGTGTGTGATATGTAACTTTAAATAGCAACATTATTTTAATTAAAATTACATCTGTCAGTGGCCACAAAATGATGGCAGTCACTTTTGACGTTGACAGATTCGGAATGTTGGCTATTGCGAGTGTCGTTCAAAGTCTGATGCGTTAAATATCAATCGCATCAAAAATTTTGACGCGTTCCCAAAATTATGGCTGTCACTTTTGACGTTGACAGATTCGGAATGTTGGCTATTGCGAGTGTCGTTCAACGGTGGATGTGTTAAAAGTCATTCGTATCAAAAATTTGGACGTGTTCACAAATATTTCAAGCTATCTGGATACACTGATGATATCTGATGCAGCAATAGCTTAAGATATCTTGAATTTGCGATGATCGACTTTCGAAAAAATTGTCGTTTATCAATTTATGTGCAATCGAATCTCGCGGGGCCTACATTTTTTTGGTCTTACCCTGTTACCAAAATACATATTTCCATTTAGTCACCCTGTATCGAAGAGCCACTTCAAAATTAGAGCCCTTACATGCTCAAAAAAAAAAAACAACTTAAGCAATTTAAACTGTCCAGTCCACCCTGTTATGGAAAGTTTTTCTTTAACCGTTAAAATAGCAGTATTAAGTCTAATGTATGGTAGTGGTAGTTTCCATTGCAATTTTCAAGGATAATGTGTCAGTCGATGTTGTCGTCATCGTTCTCTATTTTCTTATATTTATGATTATTTTTCCATTCTTATGGACAAATCGTCTTGATAAATTGCAGGAGTTTTTTTTTTTTTTTTTTGTATGGTCTGATAAAACTCGTTAAAGAATATTCTTCACAAGCTTGCATTTTAATGTGAAAATAATTCTGACATAAATGTTGAAATAAAAAGAAAAACTTTCTCTTGTTCGGAGATTGATAGCGGTCAGTCTTTAGTATAAATGGATTTTGGTGTAAAGCAATATTCTCCAATGGGGAATAGCTCGACAGAAAAGTTTAATGAAAAAAAAAAAACAAAAATAATCACTTTGCAGTTTTTGGAGTTATGTTTGTTTTGACCTAATTTTATGCTGGGGGTATTTTATGTATTTAATCTTGCAGTGCATGATGGCAATGTCAAGTTGAATAACAGTTATTTTTTTTTTTTTTGGCAGAGGGTGATTTAATATCAGTACTATTATCATTGAATAAAGTTTAGGGTGAAGGACGGTGGTATAGTTTATTTTGCAGTTGAATTTGGAATATTCGAAGGACATTGGGTGAAATTATTTAGAATGGTTTTTTCTTATCTGCAAGTGAAGGCCACTTTTTAAAGCAATTACTTGAGAAGGATTTTAGAAAAAGAGACAGACAAGTCAGGATACTCGTTATGTACCCGGCGGGGTGGAGATGGTTACACAAGAGATATGATGTGTGCACCACTGGATATGAAAAGTTCTTAACATTGCTAGAAGCTTTGGTTTAATCGATTAACATAATATACTATGTAGTACATACAAACATATTATATGTATAAGTATCGTGTGAGAAACTATGTTCACCTTGAACTCTATTTTAGAAAAGTATAAACTCCCTCAAGGTTTAAGCCATGAAAGTTAACTTTGAAAATTTTATATAAATGTTGAATATGTTATTTTATGGTTTGCTCAACTAATAGTTTGGGCGGTCAGGTGGACGACTCCAATTTTTCCAGACCAAGTTCAAAATAGCCTAGGAAAAACTAATAAAAACATCCAAGTGAAGAATTTGAACGCAATTATCATTATAAAGAGTTGTCCTTTATAATACAAACGACTTCATTGAATTATTATCAAAATAAAGAGTTGTGGACTAAGGTGACTGCCCTGTGGGACTCCAAAAATTAATGGAATATGATCCGATTCCGAGTATCCAAAGATTATCTAATTTATTGTTCCGATTTTTGAAGTATAGTTAAGTTTGTTCAAGTCTTTTTTTTTGGGTAGAAATTAACAGTAAATTAATTAATTTATAGATTGATAAAATAATAAAAAAAATTGCAAATCTATCAAACTTTTGTCAAGCTTTATTCTAGTTTTTTTTTTTTTGTTTGTTATTTGAATTTAAACTGAAAACAAACCTGCCAGAAATTGTCGGGAAGTTGAAATGTTTTTGCCACTCGCGAGAGCCCTCTTCAGGAACAAGATTTGGCAACAAGTTTTGACAATTGGCAGTTTTGGTCAAGTTCTGCAACAAACTTATTGAACGCAGCCAATGCATGTGGGTTTAAAATCTATAGGCCAGAATAAGAGAGTGGGAGATTTCGTTAAAGGCGATTACATCAACTTTAATTAAAGTGCATAAATTTCCAAAGACAAATTCTATCAATATAATCGATCAGCCCTTAAGGAACCCATGTTGGTTGGGGGAGGCAATTTTCTAACAGTGAATCAGCATTTTTCATAGACGATACTTTCAAAAAGCTCAGGAATGATGCAATTAATCGCGTTTAAAAAGATTGGCTTTGTGGGAGAATTCGTAAGAAAAAGTGAGGAAAAGAGAAGGCTGATGGTAGGAGTCTAATGCCACATGTACATAACTGACAAAATTTCCAAAAAAAATAAACAATAATTAATAAAATCAATGCCTAAATGACATGACAAAATCAAATATTGGCGCTCTGTACGAGTGGCGTTATAGTGGCGAGAGTGATAACATTAATTCTTTATTGTGTAGTGTCACCACTATATTTACACGTATCATGGTAAAATTAACGTCAATTGCACTAGTCACAATCACCCTTATTCCGTTAAGCATTTTACGAAAACGACACGTTTAAGTAAAACTAAAACTTTACCGTTCTCTTCTTTCTTTACTTTTCTAACCATTAAAACGGTTGTCGTTTTACTAAAACTCCAATTGCAACTTCTAGAGCCGTGTTGTTTTAGTGTATTTTAACAAAAACGCCTTACGGAATAAGGGTGAATGTGTATGACAACAATAATGGCTGATTTTGGACCATTTCAAAGATAAGGTCGTTAAAATGGGCAGAAAATGGAAGAAATTATGACAATTCGTCACTCGTGTAAATTACTATTAAAAAATAGTAAGTTAACGAATCTCTTCCAATTTTGTTCCTTTCTATCTCCGGGTAAAACTGAGCAGTCCTATGAGGGGGGCGGGGGATGGGGGGCATTTTAAAGAGAACTCCCTTCAGCCAGTCAGAAAGTTCCTTTTTTGTCCCACAAATCTTTTCTTCTTTCCCTTTTTATTTCCCACCTACAAAAAAGGGAATATATTTTCAGTATTTACTCAAAAGCAGTTAATTTTAAATAAATTATATTTCTTGCTGATAAATAAATATTATTCAATTTTTATCCAGGAAATCTTCAATATCATTGAAACAATCTTAATGAAAGAATCTTAAAATTTATTTAAAACTAAGAAATTGGTCGCCACTTAAAAGAATTACTTTAAAAAGTTTCTAAATAAACATTTTGTTAGTTTTTGCTATTATTTATTCTTCCAGTTTTACTAAAGACTTTTAAAAAGGGAATTTATTTTTTATTTCGTTAAAAAGTGCCTCATAAAAATGGTTGCATCGGTTTTTTTTTTTTCATTTTTATTAATTTAGGTCGTTATTAATTAAACTGCCTTCAAAAAATTCTAAAAAATGTTTAGTACGTATGCATTTCTTCTACAAATTCCGTCGTTGATACTTTATTCACCTTCTTTAATAAATTGTACTGTCTAATTTATCAGTTCCTATAAAATTTTCTTAAAATAATTCTGGCATTTATTTTTACTTATTTTGCTTTTTACCAATTATTCTTAATAAACCGATTACAAAATAAACTCTTTTTCAGGGTAAAATTTTATACACACAAAATTTCCACAAAATGAGACGGTTTTCTCTTTGTCCCTTTAGAGGTCAACATTCCCAGAGCAAAAGGGATATTTTTTCATAATCTCCCAGCACTGGGTGTGAGAGACGTCAAAAAATACTCAACAAAAAACAAACAGAGCTCTACGAAACCATTTGTTTGGTGTTCTCTTTAATTGAGTTTAATTTTTACTAAAATCTCAAGTTCGCATATGTATATGTAGGTATGAGTGCAAATAGTCAATTCATCGCAGTTGTTAATCTTAAGGGAAAATTTGAAAATATTTCATTTCATTTCTTCTAAATGAATTCCAAGTAATCGAACATGAAAAATGTAATTTATTTTAAGACAACAACAATTATTTGCTCGTTGGTAAATAAATAAGCATCAGCATTGCTAAATTACGTTAAAAATTCAATTACACTGATTTGGATTTCTCAGAAATATGCAGTTTTTAAAAATAAATTAAAAAAAAAAATAAATAAATAACAAAAATATAAAAGAGAAAAAAAGGAATACCTAGAACATTTTCAAATTCATTTGATTTACATCGTAAAATATTTACAGGAAGTTCCAAAAACCATTTATACCGACCGCCATTCTTTATACATCCGAATTATGTAGATATTTTTAGTTGTGTATTGTTTTTTTTTTGTTTATCTCTTATTGTAAGTTCCACACAAAAACCACAGAATAGTTTATTATTGTTTTATTTTGTTGGTTTTTATTAAATTTAGTACCATCGTTGTTTTATTCGAAATTAACCTCTGCATCTTGGCATTGTCTGATAAATAAAATACAAAATAGAACACCCATCAGGCACCAGCCATTCCACAGTGTCGTATAAATTTTTAATTGATTTTGAAATTTCAAATCAATTGAATTTGTTTTTGTCGGTAAATGTACGTACAAATCTACGTGTTCATTGAATTGAAATTTTTACGACCAACATTAATATTTATTTTGTTGGTACTTTTCAAGAAATTCGAAAACTTTGTATGAGAGTCCAAGGAGCATGGGATTTGTTGGTTTGGTGCCGCAAATATTCGGGCATAATTTTTATTGGATTTTGGCTTTTCCAATGTGCTTTTCATTTAAAAAAAAAAAAACGAAAAACGAAAAGAAACAAAACCACAAAACAAGATATATTTCCTGTTGTTTGTGCCAAAGGAAAATATACAAAAGTTCATCCAGTTGTTTTCTCTGTTGTTTTATCTTAAAAAAGGCTTCCCTTCGTTTTTTTTTCCTTTTCTTCTCATAAAAAATTTTGTTTAAATAATTTTTTTTGTTTATCAAGATTGGTGGATGATACTAATTAAAAAAAAAAAAAACAAAAAATAATCTTGAAAGATGAAGAAGGAGCACCGATTTCATTACATCCAAAATTCGGAACTTGTTTTTTTTTTAATGATTTATTTTATATTAAGATAAATCATTTTACATATAAAAAAATCGTATATTAAAAACATGAACGTCCTATTCATTTATATAAGGACTCATACGAACATAAAAAAAAAATGCTAAAGTAAAAACAAGTTATTTTATTATTAAATATTTTGTTTTAATCTGTTTTCAAAATCTCTTTCCTTTTTCCTCATTCGTTAAAAATAAAAATTTTTTTTTTGTTATTATTTAAGGATGATGTACAGGAAATAATAATTAATGTCAACTTTTATTTGGAATTTAACAATAACTTCGATAAAAGTCACCCAAAATGTTTATTCTTTGTTTTTAAAACAAATAAATTCATTTCTGTCGGTGCGGTAGTTCTGGTTGCTTAGAGCAATGATATTGAATAAAATTGAAATAAAATAAAAAAAAATCCAAACAAAGCCATAAAATGTGGCTAAAATAAACATTGAATTTCCATAGAATCGATTATTGTGGAAGCAATTTAAAAAATATAAAATGAATATCGATGAAAGGAAATAATTGCTTATTGTTTATGGTGGTTGGTTCACTTAAAAAAAAAAACTTGATTAAAAAAAATAATTTTAATTTTATATTTTTAATTTAATTTTATATGAACTCATCATAATATTAATTGAACTGAAATATTGTTAATGCTAATGTTCTTTATTTCCAAGGACTGTCATAAATCTGTTGAATTTTTTGTTTTTTGTTTTTTCATGACAACAATTCAAAGGAAATTAATCTTAAAATGTGTATTATTAAAATAGAGGTGTGAATGTTATTATTTTCACATACATACATAAATGTACATCAGTATTTCATATTTTTGTTCAATTTAAGTTTGAAGAAGTACGAAAGTAGTTGAGGAATCCAAAACAAAAAGCAAATGACAATTTGTTATAATGGGTTTTAATTGAAGGAAAATTCTAGAAAATTTAATTTTTTTTTAATACTGTTTCATTTAACACGTTTATGATTATAGTGAACTTATTCACAAAATGGCAGCATTCGAATGATTTTGATAATCGAAAACTTAAATAAAGTACTTTTTTTTTTGAGGGAGATAACTTTAAATTGGCAACACTGTTTTCTGTGACAGTCGATTTGACAGTTCTCCGTTGTTTTGAGGTTAGTTTGTATTGGAAATTCATCAGGAATAGAATAGAATCACACCATCCGAAGCAACGGCAACGTTTGAAAATTTACTGTTCAAATTTATTTTGAAAAACATGAAGAAGAAAAACATTTGACGATTCCAGCACGAATCAATTAAGCTCATACTCTCTTTTTTTTTAAAAAGCATTGAATTTCTTAAAATGTACATGATTTTATTTTTAAAAACTACGAAGTCACCTCCTGAATCACATACATAAATAAGCCACGTCAGGAGTCAAACTCACTGTTGCTATAAAATTCATGATTACCGAGAATTTGTGGATCATTCACTATTTCACGTTTCAAATTCTGCACAAGGCAAAAGAGTGTGTTTCAAAAATATTTATACGTTCCATACAAATTATCGATTAAAAAGTGATAGTTCACGTCGGTTATACAGTTTTTATCCACGCTAGAAATTAAACCGCGAAAATTGAGCTGAGAGTCCATGCGCTTCAATGGAATTGGATGGGATTAATTCAATTGTATCCACACGGAACTGCCAATTTCTATCATTTTAGTCCAAATCGTTTGCGTATCCGAGAAGTTCGTAAAAAAAAAAAATATATGCATATTGTGAAATTTGTAGAAATTATCAGTTATGGGAAATAAACGAACGTACTTATTATTAGGACAAATATATACGATTTTACTAGAGCCTAATTATCGAATTGTTATCGATAATTTATATGGAAATTTCAAAGTATCTTCATTTTATCGAATACCGAGACGACGCAACGATGGTTAAAACTTTACAGTCAATGGAGAGCGCTCAGAAATTAAGCAATTGGACTCATGAGAGCTATAGTGTTGCAACAAGATGCGGCTAGGTGTATGACAAGCCGTCTAACAATCGATTTATTTTGACACTAAGTTCAATAATCGTGAAATCAGTCGTTTCGGTCATGTTGCTTCTCCGCCACGGAACTGGGATTTGACACCGTTGGGTATTTTTTGTATGAGGTATCATTAAAGATCGATGATATGGTCAAGCTTTTCCGAAAAAAGGTGCCGAAACTATCGAAAATGTATTGAAAAATTGGGTTGACAGGATTGTTAGCTACCAAATCCAGCAAAGTCAGTGATTTGAATGAAAAAATATTTCAAAATTAATCGGAAGATTAACTCTTTTCAATAAAGCAACAATCGTTGAAAAATATTGATAAGTGTTACTTTATAGCCTTTTTTATAAAGAAACTGATTGATAGCCCAGTTATATGAATGTAGCAAATTTTTACAGTCAAGTTTTTTTTTTAAATATAAAACCTTTATTCGAAAGTTCTTAACCCTCTGTTATCTCTTTAACGTTGAAATGCAGTATAGATGAATTAAGCTCAAATACACGCTTCTTTATTATTGTAAAAATATTGTGGTCAGTGAATTTCGTGTATGGTGGAATCTTTATATATCTAGAGTTGCTATCATCATCTCCTAAGAGCTACAATTCTCCTTGTTCATCTTTTTTTTATTTATGATAGTTATCATGTAAGCGTATACTAATTAACTACAACAGCTTAAATGGGATTCGAGATTCAGTTGCCATCATCATAAGCACTGTTTCGCAGTGAAATACAAAAAAAAAAAAAAAAAAAAAAAAAAAAAATCTAGTATTCATGAGGACGATGTCCTTTGAGTTTTTTTTCTTCTCTTTCATTTTCTGCATCTTCGTTATTCTTTTGATAATACAACTTCAAGAGTAGATATGTTTACTTTTTCATATTATTATTTTTTTTTTCATATCTTGGTTGTTTATTTTCTTTCTTTTTGTGAATGGAGCCCAGCACGTGCAGTTTAATTCAAAAAAAAGAATAAAAGTCCTCGTGATAGGTAGGAAACTGTAAAAAAAAAAAATTAAACAAAAATAACAACAACCACACCTTAGTTTGTAAAAAATAAAAATTAAAACATAAAATAAATTTAAAAACGACGCCGTCGACGTCTTAAATTTATAACCAACGGTGTCCTATTTTGCTGAGGGCGACAACGAAAACGACAACAACAACGACGACATTCATTAAATTAAGATAAAGCAATTTTCAGCTTTATTTCAACCAACAAACCAAACCAAACCAAACCAAATCGAAACGAAACGAATTGAATCAAATTGTATGGCATTTTATTTTAAGACGGAAAATTTCCAGTCAATGTGTTTTGTGATTGGATTTTCTTTTGTGCAGAGGCCCGAGGTCTCCAGAGAGAGAGATGGAAGCACCTATATGCTACCTATACCTATAATAATTAATGAATAGCCTTCTACCCTCACGTTTCCCATCAATCAGTTCACAGGAGAGCTCTTTCAACGCACGACAGAGTACGAAAAAAAAAAAAAAATGTTCCAACCTTGAAGAAAGACTAACAATAAGATACTAGAAAGAGAGGTACGAGTAGGTTCTTTCCGACGCGCTGCCTGCTGCTACTAAACATTCGATATATTTATTGTGAAACGGAAACGGAAAACGATAACAACAAGGAATGCGCCATTGAAAGGTAGGTACATATACCTATACCTACTTTATATTTGAAGTTCGCCTCCGATGTTATTGCCATTGGTCTGGATTTGATGGTGATGTGTGCACTAAAAGACGACTTGTCGTCGATATTTATTCCCTGAGAGCAAAAGAAGACGAACAAAAAAATAGTAAGTATACGCCATAGTGAGTGTTGAAGGGTGGCCATAGAAGAATAAAAATAAAAATAACACTTTTATCGTTGGTACTGCGGATTTTGTTTTTGTTTTTGTTTTTACTTCATCTCGTTCCTAATGCGATTAAAGGTAGAAAATTGTAAACAACAGATGTAAACAAAGTGCTCGCACTCTCGAATTCTATGGGTCTTAGTGTGGAGTGGAAAAAACATTAAATTCAATGTTCTGTATCGAGATGGTTTTTTTTTTTTTTTGTTCATATGTATGTAGGTACTTTTATGGCATAGTCTTTTGCCTGTTTATCAAACTTTTTTTTAGTTGACCTTCATTTTGAATAAGATGGCAATGAAATGTATGTTTATGGGTCGTTTAGTCCTTCCTGTTTAGGATAGAGAAATTGACATTGAATATTTATCCAAGAATTATAGAAGGAAGGTTAGTTTTTTTTTTTATCATCGATTCGGAGTGAAAACTTGGACATATTGTTGAATCACCTTTTCAAATCTTTCAAACTGGCAGTAATAACAAAAAAATAGGAATGGATTTTGAGAGAAAATCCGTTTTCAAAAGTTTGAAGACTTCGTTAAGATTCTATAATAGTAAACCTGCTCTGAGTATATAGATGGTGCTTTTTTCCAATGAAAATTAGGTATATATGTATGTATGGATGTACACATTCTGTAAGTCAAGTACATTTTTTTTTGTGTTCACAGAAGGTCTAATTAAGTAAATAAGGGAATGTGTGTGCAGAAGTGGAGCCTGTTAGAATATAAGGAATTAGAACGACAGTAATTATAAGCAAACAGTGTAAACACGTACGCCTTCCATTTTATGAACATGATATGGGCTTATGAATGGAAAAATTCGCAGAAGGAAAAGAATATTCGAAATAAAGAAATTGTCGGTTGTGCAAATAAGATAGAGAGATGAGTTCAGAGTTGCCACTCTTTGTTTTATCTAATAAATTTTGCCTGTACGTATATATTTCCAGACTAGGTTTTAAGGTTTTCGATTAGAGTTGTAATAGCTTATAACGATTTTGGAAGACTGAATATAACCCGAGTTAGGAGAAATACATTAAACAGAGAAGAGCAACTTTTAATATTAACACCTATGTATTTCAAATTATATTATTTTTTTTTTCAGTAAATACATTTGAATGCTTATGAAAACGTTATTAAAAAAGTAGACCCCCTCCTATTCAATTTTTGTCCTGTCTCGATCCAACCTACATGCTCTAGCTTTAATCCAAATCTAACTGGTATCTATCACCCTAAAGGTGGAAATAAAAACTTTGTTAAAAAAAACCTCCTTTATCTATAACTACATTTCTGAAGGAATACAACCCTAATTTTAAAAAGTATTGGCGATTAGATGATTTTTTTTTTTAAATAGTGGGCGTGTCAGAGGGCGGAAACTTGCTCTGGTGATTCCGTATACCATTGTTAATCGTCCCTGAAAATTTGAAGAAATTCGAGAGAATCGTTCCAGATTTCATCATCCTATATCACCGCCTCTCCATACAACTTGAAAAAAAACTAACTGGAAGAATGTCAGAGTTGCTATTCAAAAGCTAGGTGTGTATCATTGGGATTAAAATATGATTAGTCGTTTGGACATTAATTTTTTTTTTCTATTTTACGGTAGCAAATTTGAAAAATATGCATCGTTACACATACAATAATTTAGTATCAATAGAAATGGCCCAATATGACTACCTTGAGGTACTCCAGAAAGAATTTTAAATGTTTTAGGGTATATGAAGGTTTGTTTTTAAAATACGAATTTTTTATACTACTGAAAAAAATCAGCCAAGTAGACGACATAGCACTATTTAATTGTACTTGTTAAAATATTGATAGCTTTTAATGAAATTTAGTCCATAAAGTAGTATAAAGCCGAAATCAAAAGCTATTTTAAATTTAGAAGGTATGTGTTTTTCCAAGTTTTACATTCTGTATCCCGTCAGCGATTTAGCTAAATAACCATCTCAAAAACAGGTCATGCAGTCTAATAGATTGAAGTTTATTTATTGTATTTAGGTGGGGGCAAAACCCAAATTTATTCGGCTTAATGCAAGCTTAATCTTACTTAAAACTAAGGACTTAATCTAACTTAAAAATTACGAAGCTTAAAGCTAAGATAGGGATGTATTGGGGGAAGGATTGAGTAAATGGAATTTAAGACTGGAGTTGCTAAGGTTAAAGTCGAAAAAGTTTGCGTTCGAATTAGCACTTCGCAAAATTCGAGTTAAAGGCTCGTTGGAGCCATATGAGGTGCGGTGGGTAGGCAAGTAGAAGAGGCGAGGGTTTCTTAAATTTCGGGGGTTAGTGTTGAAAAAGATAGAATTGACTAGTAAAATGGAATGAAACTACCAGATGCTTTTATATAATCTGCACAGAAAGAACTGGCCAACACATAGAGGTATAGAGCTATCGATAGTCTCCACCATAGTTATCGAAAGTTGATTGTAAACTATCGATAATCTCCGCCATATTATCGATTATTCATTTTTTTTTGTTTTATATTTTACGCACACTCAAAGGGTTGTGTCTACACTTATGATGATAATACACAGTGCGAGCGTTACGGAAAGTTGGAGAGGATTTGAAAGGAGATACCGATGCACATTTGTTTTAAATGTCAACATCACAATGACAAGGAAAAATCGAGCCGGGTAAAGCATTCTATTGTAAACAATCGATAATCTCCACAATAAACTTGCTAACTTATAGAGGTGGAGAGAAATCGATAGTCCTCACCCTAAATATCGATAGTTGATTGTAAACTATCAACAGTCTCCGCCACAGCTATCGATAATTGATTGTAAAAAATCGATTATTATCGATATATTTATTTTGATTGCTTCGATGAATGAACCCAATCTGCGGACACAGTTGCGAAAATGTTGTATTCTTGTTATTTACGTGAAAATATGTTTTTCACATCGAAAAAAATCCGAAAAGGCTGAATTATTTTGGTGGAGAACTTTTGATAAGGACAAAATTTCGTTTCACGTAAATTGCTTGAAAACTATCAGTTTTTTTCATGTGCCTATTGTCAGGCAAAAATTTGTATTTTCAAACTAAATTTTAATTTTCGAGAAAAAAGGTCTTACTACAAAATTTGGCATTGTCGGATTTTTTATCTTGGGCTATCTAAAAAAAAAATCATTAACTCACGGAAAAGATGCTTCTTAAATCTTTTAGATAAATATTTCCTGAATAGATGACGTTTAGCTAGATAATGCACTTTCATGCTTTCAATGCCAATGCAATGGATTGTCAAAAATTGCATTGACCTGCTACGACCTACCCCTTATCCTACTCCACGTCTTAATCCGATTAAGCATTTATGGAGATATTAAAAATAAAACTTAATCCGAAATCAATCAATAAAATCTAAAAACAAAAAATTCTTAATGGAGAAATTTAATGATTGAGAGGAGACATCTTGCACTTGGACTTGAGGTGAATGTGTTGATAAGATGTATTTTAGGTGCATACAAATATTAATAAATTGAAGATTACATCATTTTGACAGCTGTGATCGATGTAAAAGGTGTAAGGGGTGACGCAAAAGAAGCAAAAAGAGGTTTGAATACTCTATAACTTCTTTTTATACATTTTTTTCTTTAGATATTCGATTTGTAAAAGAAGACATGGGAAATTAAAAATGGAAAGATTAGCAATAGAACAACGAACGAAAATTGTTCGATTTTATTTTAAAAATCAACTTTGGTGTATGCGTCGTGATATGGAAAACAACAGTCTGGCACTTGTTTTTTTTTTTGGAGCCGTTAAGGGTGGGTGGTTGAAAATAGACTTTTAATTTTTTCTCAGGAGCATTATCATTTAAATTCATATTCTAAAAATAGGAAATGATGCCCTGTCATTTTCCCTAAGTCCAAAGACTTTCATCCGATCCGATTAATAGATTAATAGAACTCAATATATAAGCTTTTTAAGTGAGTTATCTCCTTTTTTGGAGACATTTTTGTTGCTGATTTGTTGTTATGCATAAGATCTCCTTTATATTTAAAAAATGAATTAAAGGTATATTCCTCCTGAAATTTTCTTTTAAAAAATCGCTATTTTCAACCAGGCACCCCCACAACCGATAGCACCAAAACAAAACCTGCCAGACTTTTGTTTAAGATATCACGACGCACGTCAGGACAGAGAAAGAAATTTTGACAGATGGGTGATAACTTTTTATGGTCGAAAAATCTACTACAAAATTATTCACTTTTTAAACACATTTGAAACCCTTTTTGAAAGAGAAACAATTGCTAACAATTTCGACGGATGATTAGTTCAAAAATCTACTACAAATTTTGTCCTGCGAAAAAGTTATTGAAGTTCTTTAGAAAAAAAAAGTCTTGACAGGTAGGTTATCTTTTTATAGTTAAAAAAAATTCTACTACAAAATGTGTCACTTAAAAAAAACTTATACGAAATCTTTGGTGGAAAAACAAAAGCTGACAGATTTAACAATGGGTTAGTTTTTTTTTTTAATTTAAAAAAAAATCTATTACTTACAAAAGTTATCCCATCACAAAAAAGCTTTGAAAGGCGTTTTGAAAAACGTTCAAAAAATCTACTACCACGCTCGAACACGCACAGAGGTTGAGAGTCGCGCCACACCAAATTAAATGTATTTTTGTATTAACTTATTTTATCACGCTCGAAACAAACTGTGAAAACCCTTTTTACGAACGACACAGCAGAGGGACTTAATAATAAGACAGATGGTGTGAATACTATTCGATTGTTAAAAAATCTACTACAGTTTCATCGTTTCAAATTAAAAACGTAAAAATCAAACGTAAAAGACAAATGAGTTCGTTTCAAATGAATAAAGTCTCTAAGGGCCAGTTTTTTAGTTCGAAATCAGTCTCATTTAAGACTTAAACCCGAGTAACTCGATAAGGTAAACATGTTTTCAGTATATTTAGATACTGAGTTTACTCAATTAATTTTGTAAGTTAACTCTGGATTAACTGAACAGATATTTTTGACAGAAGGATATCAAAAACCTATCGAATTCGAAATACGGTACAATGGAAAGAGCGTGTAACTCAATGCTACACTTCGGTTTTGATGGATTTTTCACAACTAACGTGCAGTTTTTTAGAGCGGGATTAAAGTTAAACCCGAGTTAAATCACTAAATTTGATGAATTAACTCAGGATTAACTGAGGAATAGATGCTGTTGATGTTTTATCCACCAAGTTTCTTTAGTTGTTCCGCATTATAATTCTTCACCGATAATTTGCTTCTAGAGTTAGCTAACTCTGATTTCACTCACCACTGAAAAACTTGACCTAAGACTTAAAGTTAATCCTCCATTGAAAAAAACTGTTTCGTGAACTAGCTTGGGTTTAATGTATTTGCAGGATAAACTTACTCTGATTTAAATCAGTGTTAACTTTGTCATGAAAAACTGGCCCTAAGAATTATAAATATGAAATGGTATCTTCTATAATTAGCTTTATTGCGGTTATGGTTTAACTAAAACGGCTGCTGAGTTAAATGACAAGACTCTAAAACTGACAGCTGGTGTTTCAGTAAAATGTCGTTTATAATGGTGAGAAGGCTCAAGAGAACGACGAACGAACTATTATCCATCTACGGGACCCTATTGTTTGAGTAAAAGGAAAAACATAATAAGGTTGAATATCTCCAAAAAAAAAAAAATAAAAAAAACCGTTTCCTCTTAAATATACCCAACGACTTTTATTGATTTTATTTAAAATACTATACGAAGTCGCGACTGTCAACCCCGTGTCCAGTCTCTCTGGTTCCTATCGCTGTTTGTTTTTTATCACTTCACCAATAATTTTACCCACAAGTAATTGGAAAATCTCGACCTCCATGAAACCCTAAGCACACACACACACACACACAGAGAAGAAAACCCAACGACCAAGTCTTTATTACAATCTCATTTGCTGTATGTCTTGTAAACGCTTCGCTTTGTATCATTAAAAGGATATAATTTTCACTAAATTCCTAGTCAATGAGTTTTATGTCTATGTATAGATATACGTACTGTATACAGATGGCATTCTATATACAAGGGAATGTTACAAGTCTTGTATAGCTAAAGCCATATGCGAGGCAAGGTGTTGATGCTTAATGGTGCGGTTAGGTATTGGACTCAATTTCCTGAAAATCCGATAAAACAAAAAATCGAGTGTATAAGGAGAGGACAGGACATAATACAGGAATGTTGTATAGGCTTTAAAGATGAGGATATATATGGAATTGATATATTTTTAACATCTAACAATGTGTACTTTACGCTAACGTAACGTATCTAGGCCAAACGCTTCAAGCACCTATACAATTCTCTTGGCTTCTTCCTTTTCCATCCTGTCTCTTTTTTTTAATTTCATTTTGTTGTTGTTGTGTTTGTCAGAGAAAGTCATCAACCGGGAAGAGGAATCGTGTCCTTTTCTCGATACCGGCTCAATGTAGTGTATATACCTTCATACCCAACCTAGCCCACTCACTCCTATACATATAACGTGGTGTATTGAAACAATATTCTTTATAGTCGTTCGTTTATTGACAGAGGGCGTGCGCATCGCAGGTACTTTTAGCTATTTATGTACGATTAATAGACAATTCAATTAGTTCCTTATGTATATTCTTTCTATACATGCACCAGTCTGTTGTGATAGGGACGAAAAAAAAAATAAGAGGGTTTATCTTCCCTTTTCCTTTTTGGGTCAAAAGTTATTGGGCTGAAATAAAAAAAAAAAAAAAAAAAAAAAAAGGCTGCTAGCTTTGTGGATTTTTAATGGCACACTTGACTGAGTCACCTTGTTGCAAATTAAATTTGCGATGTTATTAATTCAATTAGCAACACGATTTCCGTAAAATGTATTAACATTTTTAAAATAGCTTCGCACAAAACAACATTAAGGTTTTCACAAAAAAAATGAGTCACAAAAATACATGTGTACGTCCTTCTTTAAAGCCTTAAAGCCAAAAAATGTCGATCTTAAAATAATTGTCTATGTCTCTAGTGTAACGTATTAACGAGTATACCTATATCACTTGTATATGCATAAGTAGTATTGTCAATGAACAGTCTTAATGCAAACAATTATTATTTGACAATGTCCTGTCATATAAGGACACATTTATTTAAACATCATTGTAAAATTTATCGTAAAATGCAAAGTTGCACAAAAAAAAAAAAAAAAAAAAAAAACAATTCTTGGCAAGCTAAATCTTAAATGCATTTCGACCAATGCACCACCATCATATGCTTTCAAGTAGATAAATATATAGTTGCTATTAATATTTCGATGCAATTCATACGTTTCGAAGAAAAAAAAAAAATCTTTTTTTTTTTTTTTTTTTTAATTTTTTGTTTGTTTTTATTTATTTTATAGTATATCTTATCCTCGCGGTTTAAAATAAATAAAATGCATTTCGAAGAAAAATAAATGATGTAATATGTTGAAATTTTAAATGGTTGAAATTAGAAAATAAAACATTTTAAGGATGAATACGAGTTAGTTGGAAAGAAAATTTTTAAGCAAATTAGGCAAAAAAAAAAAAAAAAAACGGAAAAAAAACGGAAAAAAAAAAACGGAAAAAAAACAGAATCGAAAGACGCAAAACTGTGTTTTGTTTTGGAATTTTTGCTCAATGACGTTGGCGAAGACACACATAATGCAGGGATTTGGGTAAGTTTTAATGTTTTTGTTAAAATTTTCTTATTTTATTTTTTTTTGGAATAATTATTATTGGTACTCTCGAAAACTTTGGCTGTTTTTTTTTTTTAGTAGTTGGCTCAGAAAAATATTATGGGTTCAAAATTTATAGTCAAATTAAAAACAAAAGAATTAATGCAAAATTCGAATTTTGCGCCATTTGTGCAGATATGTATTGTTGTTAGCAGAGTTTTTACAAATGTAGAGATTCTTGGAAAAAAAAAATGCTTTTTCGATGGTTTGCAATTTTTTTTAGGAATTATTGGCAGTGATGAGACTCATTTTTGGCTTCGTTAATCGTCAAAATTGTAGAATTTGGGGTACGGAAAACTGACGAACATTGATTGATGAGACACCCACAAAATGCAACCAATGTTTAGTGCGTATTTGCATTATCGGATCATTCTTTTGTGACAAAAAAAGGCTCGTCAGGCAATATGGTTTTAGTTACCGCAAAATGATACTTTGCCCAATTTTGAGTGCATTTCTTGCAAGATATGGATGTGGACGACATGTAGTTTCAATAAAACGGTGCCACATGCCGTATACAGCCCCAGAAACAATTCAATGAATGCATGAGTCATTTGTTTTCGGGTAATTTCCCGTTTTCTGAACAAAATTGGCCACCCACTAATTTTTTTTTTTTTTTGATATATCTTTCTCCACATGGGCTACTGTTTAAAATTGTTTCCTTAATGTTTTATGTTATAGCATCTTGTGAAAAAATAATAGTCCTATAGATTAGATTACGTGAAATTCAAGCCAACAGTTATGCTTTTGCCGCAATTCAGAATCGTAGTTCTGGGAGGAATAAACAATCAACATTCTAAACATAGGGAATGCCCATTTTAGTATGGAGCCTTGGCCAAGATTGTACACGAACGAGTTTGGTATTAAATGAAAGTCAAGAAAAATACCTATCATTTGGTATCAATATCATTTTTGTACGTCAATTATTACGCACGTTATAAAAACACTGAAATCTTTATTTTGCAATCGACAACCTCAAATATCTCGACTTTACCATGAACTATTTTGAAAATATTTTATTCATATAACAAGCTTAACGTCACCATTCATTTGATACCAAAATCGTCCGTGTACACTCTTGACAACTCCCTTTAAAGCCTTCAAGTTGGGGGGGTATGTTGTATTCGGTAAAGGCAGAAAAAAATATAAAAATTGTGTAAAATAGTAGTCAAGTCCTATGATCAGTCTTTATAAGAATGTCTTAAATCTCGAAGACTTTTAGATGAGATCCGGGTTAGTCCAAGCCTTAATATTTAAGACATTTAAGAGGGTGTGATTTGTATTTTGTGATTTCGACAAAAAATTCTGCTACTTCTTAGCAATTTTTGTGTTATTTGGATTTGTGTAATGTTTATTCAATTGACTTTTGTTTTCATTTAAGGAATTTATTCAAATTTAATTCTTTTGTCAATACTTTGATGAACTTACTTTGAGGTATAATAAAAAGTTCTGTGAGCATTTAAATGGGTGGGAAGGAAAGTTTGACTGAAATACAATTTTTTTCTATTACGTTTTATATAGAACGCTAGACAAAGAATACTATTTAAGTGGTGGTTTCCGAGGGCGAGTCGGTTATTGGGTTTGCAATTATTTCGAGTTCCCAGCTCCAACGACTGAATACCAACTTTTAAGACATTCTGTCCCACTGTGCTCTGGTTTGAAGGATCATTTTTCAAATATACAATTCAAGAGAGCTTCAAATTGAGAAGCTTGGCTTGATTCGAAGAGTAACAAAGTAGCGGTAGATATAGAATCATTTTTTGTTTGGAAATTATCTTTTCTTATTTTGTAATGTTAGAACCTTCTTTAATTGAAAACTCTTCAATACTCTACAGATGTGAACTTTAAGAAACGGTATTTCGTTATTAGAAGGAGCTCAAAGGTCTCTAAAAATGCTTTTAGATGAATAACTTATTAAAGATATTTAAACAAAATTCATGTTCAAATTTTTGGTGACCAGTTTTTAATAACATTTTCCTTGTAAGATGCATACTAAGAAGATGGAGACGCGTAAGAAGAGTCCGTTCTGAAGAGAATATAGAACTCGCGTTCAGGAGATTATTGAAGAAGATCTAACAGTTCAGCAATGAGGCTCCTTCTTGGCTCAATGGGTATGTCAAAAAGATAATCCACATGACATTATAACATTTTGGCGCGGTTTGTGGGCTGGTGACGTCATCGGGCCTTAATTTTAATTTTTTTTTTCAAAAATGATGTTTATTAACGTGTTATGCCTAAATTTCACTGAAATCACTCCATGGGTTCTTGAGTCACATAAATGCATTTTAAATGTCAACTAAAAAGCTTTATTCAAAAGCTTTCTTACAGTACTCAGTTGTAGTTTATATATCAGATTTCCCACTAATTTTTAATCCGTCAACAATTAAACAGGCGAACTCAAATATATTTCTTCAGTTCCTACTTGACACAAGGCTTCAATTCAAAGAAGTCAAAAACTGCCATAGCAATAAATTATATTCCCTTTAGGAGCACTGCCAGATTAATTAATAAAGTGTTTAAATAAAAAACTAATGTGTTTTCAGCTTGCCACATAGTAATTATGATGGAAGTAACTAATATTGTAATGGTTGAAATGTCACGCGCGCCGCCGGAGGCCTGGGGTTCGAATCCCAGTCTATTCCATCAAATTTCCAGGAATAATGCCTCTTTCGAGGAAGTGACACATCCTCCAAGAGTATAACTTGTCATGAAAAAGTGCCTCTAACCTCAGCCATTCGAAGAGAATTGTAGGTCCCTTCCATTCCTGCGAACCAACAACACACACCCACAGGAAGGGTTGAGAATATTGGCTCCCCACGAGCTGCTGCGTCATTAATTTATTATTTTGATTTTATTTGCAGTTTTGATGAAAAATTCAAACAAAATTGAAATTTGAAATTTGAAATGAAAATTTTAGAAAAAAAGTTATAATTGTGAAATATTAATTTCGAACTTAGCAACCCAGCGTGAATATTTTCTCTCCCTACTTCGAACCAAAATAATACAAAAAAAAAAAAAAAAAAAAACAAACATGACAACAAGAACAAAACAAAACTTTCATAAGAAGGTGTGCGAATGACCTGGTTCTTCTTCAGCAGCAGCCTAAAGATTCTACCGCCCATCCAATAGAAACGACAAAAATGCATTTGAAATTTTTGTTTTATTAAAAGTCACCCACATCAAAATTACAATTCCATTTACTTGACATATGCGACAACATTGTTGCCACAAAACAACAAATATAAATCCAAACTATGTATTTGTCTGTCCCAAATAACTGAAGACACACATAATCTAAAGATAAACCGCATCTAGACAACAAAGATACAAAATAACCACAACCCCAACACACACATCCACAGAATTGAATATTCGAACAAGGAATTAGGTATCTAGGTACACACACAAAATATCAAATAGATGAGGATTTAAAATCGCACACATGGCATCCCTGAAGCAACTTAAATGTTTGCTAAATTAATGCAAATTTTATCCGCATGAGAAAAAAAATCAAAATTCCCATAAAACAACAACAACAAATGGATTTTAAATTTCCCACAAAAAGAGGCTATAACAATAAACCTACCTATAAAAATCATAACATAACAAAAAATATTTGTAAACAAAAAATTTTACTTAAATGAATCAGAAATGCAAAAATATTTCATGGTGATAACAAAAGGAAATAAATTATTAAAAAAAAAAAAAAAAATGTATAAAGAAAATTATTATATTTTTAATTCAAATTTGAAATTCTTCAGAGAAAAAAAAAAAAAAAAAAAAAAAAAAAAAACAAGAAAAAAACTCGAGTATATTTTGGGATTTTCCAATGGCTCAGCTGCTGCTGCGATGGCATTCCTTCGCACATTTCCACAGAAAACAAAAAAAAAAAAACTAGGAAAAACTAGAATTTTTTTTTTTTTTTTGATTTTTCGATGCAAACACACGTTGGAAATTTAGAACACGAAACGGACCGTTTGAACATTAAGGCCACAACAGATGAATAATATTGTGCAATTAAAATTAATCTTTTCAGTTTTTTTTTTTTAAGTTTTAAGAGGACTGTGTGAATATGACTGTCACTCACTTTATATATAAAAAAATAACACAAAATGCATTTTATTTTTTACGGGGACTTTTCTTCTTTTTATTTTTTTTTAAAAAAGGGAACTTTGTTAATTCAAAAATAACTATTTCCACATAATAGCATATTTTTGTTTGTTGTAGGTATTACTTTTGTTTTTTATTTGTCAAGTTTTCTTCTTTGTAAGATTGATAAGAAGCCGGTTAAAGAAAACAAAAAAAAAAAACAATAAACGAATAGTTAATCATCAGCGAATAAGAAGAAGAACTTAGATGATAAGTGTGTGAGAGAAAAAAATAAATAGAAAACACGATTTTTCTCAGAACATGTCGCAATATCAAATAGCGGCGGAAGACTAAGAAACAGACAACAAAAACCGAAAATTGGTGGAAATGGAAAAGCTCATTTGCCGAGGAAAATCAAAGCTTTTTCTGTTTACGTGAATGATGATAGGATTTCACACACATGGCGCTAAAAAATACTCAGAGAAAGAAAAATCTCGGAAAATCACTTAAATCGAGTGAAAGTGAAAAAGAAGAATAAGAAGAAATGATGCTGATGCTGATGATGAGTGAGAGTTCAGAGTAGGTATAAATCTGTTTTCTTGTTTTTAAAAATTTAAAATTCTGCAAAAAGTTTGTTTACAAATAAATTTCAAAGAGGAATACGAAAAAATGACGCCCAGTTTTTTCCATTTATTTTTAGTTTTTTTTTTTTCTTTTCTTATATGTATGTTGTTGTCCTTTTTCTAGAGAGTTCCTTTCGTAAGGATAATTTAGAGCTATTTTAATTGCACTTTCTTTTATTTTCAGTGAGATAGCTTTTTTTTTTATTTTTGAGAAAATTGTTGAAGATACGTATACATATTATGGACTCAAAAATTAGGCGGGTAGAATGGAGGTGAAAAAACAGAACAAAACAAAGACGGAAAATTAGGGAGACGAAAGTTGTTTTGTGAAAGCAGAACACACAAACACCTTCAATAAATATATATTATGAGTTAAACTGTTAGGTATTTTTGCGATGGTTCCTTGTGAAATGGAATAATTAATCCTTCCGTCAATTAAAGAAAAAATAGAATAAAAGAGATAAATTAGGACACAAATAACGACACGTAACAATAAATAGGTAGGTAACACTTTTTAAGAAGAGGCTTTTGTATAGACGCAGGGATTTAGGTCTGGACATTGAAGCCTGATTCACAATGCGGCATTTCTCGTCGTCACGTCACGTCACGCCAAGAATTCGAAAAATTGAAAAAAAGACGCGACGTGACGACGACTTTCAATTTTCCTAAGTAATTTACAGATTTTTCACAAAAGATGTAATCAATTGTGTCTAACAAATAAAATTATTGATAAATCTATTCTTTTATAAGTTATTTTGTTTATATTTTATTGATTTTTTGTTTACAAAAATGAATTTTTGTCGGAAAAACGCTCGCTGCATTGTGAATTGGGCGACGATTTTGTAACTAGAAAAAAAAATGACAGTGGTTCTCGTCACGCTCACTTCCCGTTTCCTCATCGCATTGTGAATAAGGCATGAGCTATTTTAAGTTAGGTACAGATGTCTTTATTCCAAATTGAAAAAAAAAACAGAAAATGAGCTCATTATTGATTTCGAAAATAAGTCATAAATTTGGAAAGCTTGACCTTTCATTTGTCGAAATAGAGATTTTGTCAAATGAATGGTTGTTGAAAATATAAAAAAAACTAGCTGAACCGCCCGGCTTCGCACGGGTGGACAAACCTAAGCTTCGCATAAAAATTACAAAAGAAAATATAGATAAATATTTAAGCTAATATTTGTAATTGAATACTACTTACTGAGTTTTGACCCATTTCACATTATGAATGGCGAAATTTGTAAAAATATGGTTATCTACGTCCAACTTTTATTACTTTCCCAACGCAGATAGAATTTTTGTAATCAAAAACTACTTTTTTGTGTTTATTCATTTTCACTATATAAATGCATAATTTTTAAAAATAACCTTTTCAACACAAATATAATTTTTGAAATCAGATGCCACTTTTCATTTTAACCCCATTTTACCCTATAATTGCCAATTTTCTGAAAAAAAAGACCTTGACGACATCCACTAATAAACAATGTTTCAAAGAATTTCTTTTTTTTTATTTTTACTCCTTAATAAAAATTTAGAAAAGAATATTACTAAAGCAGCTATTTCCTTAGAAAAACCTTTTAAACAAAAAAAAATTTCCTAAATCGGACAATTTTACGTTGGGAAAAATTAAATGAAGAAATCTTTCATTTTATCATCATAACGAGCAACAAAGCCGATGAGAATCATCTTTAATTATGCTCAGATAAACATCAAAAGAGAATTCCTTAAAACGGGCATTTTTTTTATATTTACCCCATTTCATCCTACAAATAATGAAATTTGAAAAAAAAAAATATCCCTCAAACCATTTCCTAAGAAAAACACTTCAAACAAAAACGAATTTCTTCAATCGGACACTTTTTTATGTTTACTCCATTTCACCCCATAAGGAACTAAATTTTTTAAAAAATATCCCTAAAGCCATTTCCTAAGAAAAACCTTTCAACCAAAAAAAAAAAGAATTTCTTTAATCGGACAATTATTATTATTTTATTTTGACACCATTTCACCCTACAAATAAAGAAAGTTGAAAAAGAATATCCCAAAAGCCATTTCCTAACCGCCTACATCTCCATTTGTTGAGACTTTTCCGACTTTTATTTTTTTCCTAAACCTTCGAGGTACAATTACGAACAAAACCGTAGAAGGAAGTACCGAATTTGGTCCAGTCGTTCTCAAGTTTTAAGCATCCGAGCCCACCACGATCCATTTTTTTATTTTTTTATTTCGCGTGAAAAACTACATTAGAAACGGTCAGATGTTAAGAAGAACAAATTTTTTGATATCGTACCGTTTTTGGCATGAAGTAAATTTCCAAGGCTATAAAAATAGTGATTTCTAAGAAAATTTCTTAGCAGGGTGTTTCTAAATCATAACTAATTATTATTAACCAACTTCATTGAAAACAAAATTAAAAAATAGATTTTTGTGTTGCCGTGGTTTTTTTTAAATATATTTTTGTACTTTAGGTCATCCCTCCTTCCCAAACGATTTTTTTTTCATTGTTTCAACCCAATCTACACGCTCTATCGATTATCCAAATATGTTTTTTATCCTATTTTATATTATTTTATTTTATTTTATTTTATTTTATTTTATTTTATTTTATTTTATTTTATTTTATTTTATTTTATTTTATTTTATTATAGGTGCCCAAACGGGCCTAAAACAAGATTGCCGTTGATCCCAATTTTCATAAGCGAATTTTGTTTAGCGATGAAGCTCACTTTTGGTGGAATGGATACGTCAATAAACAAAACTGCCATATTTGGAGTGATGATAATCCTCAAGTGTATGTTGAGACACCTTTACATCCACAAAAACTGACTGTTTGGTGTGCTTTATGGTTTGGTGGAATAATTAGTCCGTACTTCTTTAAAAACGATGCTGGCCAGAATGTTACAGTCAATGGTGACCGCTATAGAGCCATGATTACTGAATTTTTCGTTCATCAATTTAACAACCATGATGTGCAGGAGCTGTGGTTTCAACAAGAAGGCGCAACACGTCACACAGCTCGTGCCACAATTGATTTATTGAAGGAAACGTTTGGTAACCGCATAGTTTGACGTCACGGACCCGTGAATTGGCCTCCAAGATCGTGCGATTTAACACCGCTTGACTATTTTCTGTGGTGATATTTGAAGTCGCTAGTCTACGCCGAAAAACCCGAAACGATAGACCACACTTGGAGGACAACATTCGCCACGTTATTGTCGATATATGGACACAAATGTTGGAAAAAGTCATCGAAAATTGGACCTCCAGATTAAACTACCTCTACTTCTGAGCCAGCCGGGGCGGTCATATGCCAGAAATCATATTTTAATTATGATGCCAGAAGATTATCATTCGAATAAAGTAAATTTCATGTCAATTTAAAAAAATCATCTTTGTTTTATTCCATTTCAAAGTGCTATACCTCTAAAAAAAAAAAAAAACACCCTTTATAAACAACAATTTTTGCCTTGACATTTCTTCCAAAAATCTGATAGTTTTTGAGCAATTTTCAAAAAAAAAAAAAAAAAAAAAAAAAAAAAAAAAAAAAAAAATTGACACAAACTTAGAGTACTTTTAAGGATGTGCTTAGGACATCAGAACAAAACTCTCCACTAAAATTCAGTTTCGTCGGAATTTTTCAAAGTCAAAGTCTAAATTTCTCGAGCAAAATTTAAACGCCTTAAACCCAATTTCTCAGTGGTGAATTAAACCAGAGTTAGTTAACTCTAGAGAAGTAAATTAACCCACAGTTAACTCAAGAAGCAGTTTTTTTTGGTGGAGAATTCATGCGGAACGACTTAACAAACTCGGTGGATAAAACATAAAAAGCCTCAGTTTAGTAAATCCTGAGTTAAGTAACCAAATTTGATGAATTAACACTGAAAAACTTGACCTAAGTCTCGTTCTACTTATTTCCCGCAAACTTCTAATCTCATCTTTATCTCATTACACCATTACAAAGTTTGAAACTTAATGGAAAACATGGGAAATATCTGATCCGACAAAAACAAAAGCTCTTTTATTATTATATTTATTGAATAAAGAATAATTTTCAAAGTCCTCAAAACGTCAACATACCACACAACACAGGCATATCTCTATCTATTCTTCCATAAACATTCTCTCATTCTCTGATGCCTCATCCTGAATACGAAAACAGGATGTCAAGTAGTAAAAGTCACTGACCCAATAATATACAAAACAATAAGACATTCTAATAAGGAACAAACCCACAGCGCACACACAAAAATCAAAAACATACTTAAATAAAACTTTCCTTTACATTTTATGGACCAGAAAAACCAGCTACCGAAGAGTCAAAGCCCTCTAAATGACCTGAAAACATTAATTTATCAAAATGCGATACAGACACAAGTTACGAAAAAGTTCAAAAATCTAATACTAATACACGAGCACCAAGAGTCAGAGTGTGTCCAGGATTTGGTTATATATCTTCCGGTTTTTCGGTGTATTTTTTTTGTTTTTGTTTATTTGCAAAACAATGAAAAAGTACTCGAAATATACGTGATGGCTGATGGTAGATAGATTTGTGGGTTAAAAAAAGCTCCTTAATTAAAATTATTGCTAAACTTAGTTTTCACATCGATTTATATTTTTATTTTTTTTTTTTTTGTCGTTTAAATCCAGAAAAGTTGGCTCCAAGTGAACAATGTGTGTGTGTGTGTGTTTTTTTTTTATTTGTTATAATTTACATTTTTACCATGAAATCGTTTCGAAATAAAATTTATGAAATATAAAATCGAAACGTGCGCTGGCAATTAATTAAAAATTGCAATTTTTATTCTTTTGATTTTGATTTTGTTTCTACTCACTTTGGTTTGGATGATAGACTGGGATCAGATGTTTTACGTCGATTATTACGATTCCGTTTGTGTGATAATCTCTCTTTGTAGGATTCGGAGCGATTGACCGAAACTGGAGCGGATTTTGATTTTGACCTTAAAAGAAGAAGAGGAATAAGAAAAAGGAAAATAAATAAATTTCGAATAAACAATGTTTACAATGTTAAAAGGAAATGAATGGGCATTTTACTTTCATTCTTAAATTCATAATCAAAAGATTGTTGTGAAGGTTAAAACGATGGAGCAATTTAGTTTTCTGAAGGAAAACACCTGTATAGTTGTGGAATTGTAGGTGCAGATTTTTTTTTTTTTTTTTTTAGAAAAATATGGGACTTGTGAAAAATTGAGGAAATATCAATGGTGAAATTGATGGCTCTAGTTCAATATTGGATAAGGCGAGGAAGGAGTAATTGTATTGAACCAAGATTTTTTTAGTGTGCGGAGAAAAATTCCTACGTGGGGTGACTCATTTAGCCCCAATTTATTCAACCACATTTAGCAATTTTAATTAACGTTGCCTCTGTATCAACTAATTGTTCGTTTATTTTAAAATCTGTTTTAGCCACAAATAATCCTTTTAGGAGGGGGTTTTAGCCCTTAATGGAGGGTTAGTGGAGGGTTAATGGAGGGTTAATGGAGGGTTAATGTAGGGTTAATGGAGGGTTAATGGAGGGTTAATGGAGGGTTAATGGAGGGTTAATTTAGGGTTAATGAAGCGTTACTATTTATTCTCTCTCATTTGTCTTTGACAATCAGGTGCGTTGCTTATGTTTTAATGATCTGAAAGTGGAATATGCATTTAACAAACCGACAAAATTTGAATAACTTTCTGGTGGATGTTTTTGATGCACTATAACGCAGGGTTAACTCGGGTTTAACTTAAAATAATTGAAAGTTTGTTGTCTTAATGACACTTCCTGATAATAAACAAAAAATTAACTGTCAACGTTAATTGAAAGCGAAAGCGAAATAATAAGATACATTTAAGGCCTTAATGACAGGTGTCAGTCACAATAACAGCAAAAATTCTTGAGATTTTTTTTAAAAAGCATTCAAATTTAAAGATGCCTAAAAGTGAGCGATTTAAATAACAGGAAGTGAAAGAATAGAACACTTAGAACCATTTGCTGAATCGAAAGAGCTAATGTGATAGTTTACGCTGAGGAAAAAGATGAAATTAAATATTTAATTATTGTTTCAGCAAAGGAACCTTATTGACATAAGTAAGGTCTGTTCCTGAGAATTTTCGCACTAAATCTGGCTAAATGTGAAATTCTGAGGAGTGGGGATGAAATGCTCTCAGAGAGAAGGAAAACTCTGTCAAAATGTCGGGAACGGTTTGCGCACTACTTTGCACTAATTCGGGCCAAACGTCACAATTATACTCGACTAGGGATGCCGTAGATGTAGATCAATGATAAATCTTGATCAACATTTTCAAGAATCACAACTCAAGAAAGTAAAAGTAGTTTACAAAAATTAAACGTACTAATCCCAAGTTTATTAATATAAAACAATACAAAAATTCTTTAATTATTCATTAAATTATGAAGCTCAGTGTGTTTTTTTTCTTCAAAAAACACTCAAATATACCTACAAGAAATATGTAATATTTTATTCCTCAGAAACAGTTTTGCTAAATGATTTATATTTTATAAAAACTATTTGGTCACTTGTAACTGAAATTGCTGATGTCTCCGAACATCACTATTGACGGTGTTCACATTGAACTGACTCCTCCGATTTTTTTTGACGTCTCTGTGCTTTTACTCACTTCCACTTCATGGTGAGAAAGAGATGGCCAGGAAAGGCAGGATTTTTAAAATTATTTTTAAAAATCAGTGGATTTTTTTTGACGTCTTCTTTTGTGACATCTGTTTTCTCGGTCTGTGATTTCTTTTTGGCACTTAAATCTTACAGAATCGAATTTTTATTCAATTGGAAACATATTTATTAAAGAAGATTTACATTTTGCAAGTGAAAAAATTGTAATTAATTTTTCAAACTGCCCAGATTTCTGCTTTGTTTTAACGACTGCTAAACGTCAAAGTAAGTCCGATGTGTTCACATTAGTTTGTGTCTGAACAAACCAAGTTGGATTCACGTCAAAAAAAAGTCGGATGAGTCAGTCCAATGTGAACACCGTCATTGAATGTCTTGACAACTTTATTAAGATTTAAGAAGTTGACAGCTGACGCATATTTTCTTTCAATTTTACAAAATTCTCAAATATTGAATTCGTCACCCATCGCGCACTTGTCAATTTTCGGCAGTTGGTGGAAACTGTCAAATTGTATAACAGTCAGCCTTTACTCAAACTCAACTCTGTTCTGAACCCAAAAAGGAAAAAAAAAACTCCCATTTCAAAATAACTCATAAAGCAGTAGGTACCTGTACCTAACAAAATTTATTTAAACTCACCTGTCCCGCTTGGTATCCTTTTCTGCGTCCAGCGCATTTGTGTCAGCATCTAATGATTGTGACGTTTGTAATTCACTTGTATTGTACGATGTATTGCCACTCGAATTGATAGAAGTATTTGCTACATCCGGCCTGCGGTCTGAAGGTTGTCGCACAATTGATGTTGAATGCAAGCGTTCTGAAAACAAAAAGAAATACAAATTAGAAAAAAAAAACAAACTTCAAAAGTGTCATCAAATACAAAATATAGATAATCATTATTTAAAAAATGTAACCGAAGGCTTTTCAAAAATTTTAAATATGTATTTTCATTTTAATTATTTACCAACACTCAGCTGCTTATAATACTCTGGACGCTTGGTTTGCACAACCAGCGCATTAACTACCAGTTTCTTTTTCTTTTTCGGCGTCTTATTGGCTTTTCGATTTTTATAATTATTCGTTGTTTCGGTTATCTTAGCTGCCACTCTTGACGTAAGAGATGGTGAAGATTTCCTCTTGATATCTTTAGCAGCTTCACTTGTCGATGCAGCCCTGAGTACATCTTCGTCTTCGTCACAAGAATAAAACTCTTCATCGCTATCCCGTATACGCCTACTAATTAACTTAATGTTTAAACTATCGTTACTCCTAAAACTACCACCACTACTACTAGTACTAGAACGTTTTTTTGTATTATTGTTATTATGAGGACTTAAATTATTATTGTTAATTCGATCACAGAATGAGCCTTTTAAATCATGTTTGACTAGCACCACATTGCCATTGCAAACATCATCTTTGGCCACAGCACTTCCATCCTTCAGAGCTATCGGTCCGGGTTTACAGTGATTTGCTGCTATTGCAATAACTGACGTAGCCGCTTCCGACAGCGATTTGCGGCGAATTAAAGCGAAATCCTCCGAGCTAAGGAATCTCTTGTTACTAACCAATTTCACCAACGCCTGCAGATTCAAAGTCGAATGAGAACGCACATTTGCCGGTTTCTTCTTTGCATCGACGGCGCCATCTGTTTGTGATGTCTCAATTGAGCTGCTACTAGTGTTTGAGGTGGCGGAAGTATTGGGATTCACTAAAACCGGAGGCGCCGAGATTTTCCTCGCACTCCGCTTAATGCTCTCCCTTTTCTCTAAATCACTTCCGCCAGTTCCGTTCGCGTTGATTTTTGTCTTCGAAGAACTTTTCTCAATTCGATTGTTTTTGAACTTTCGATCGGTTAAGAGTATTTTCTCCTTTTCCTTCTCGGGCGGTTTCTCTTCGTGACTCTTGCTGCTGGTGAAGTTTTTGTAGAATTTTCTCTTTGGTGGATCGGTTTTAATAGCTTTCAGTGTTTTCTTTGATTGTTTTAACTTTGGATCGCTTATGACAAGAGGCATAATTGCCTCATTTTCTGCGGGTAGAGCTTCTGTGAGTGTTGTCATCATCATCATCTCTTCATGTGGAGATTTTTCCATACTCTCTTCAAGTTTCTCATTTCCCTCATCAACACTGCAGCTTTTGTACCACAGTGGAGACTTGGAGCGTTGACGTTCGTTTTTCTTTCGAAAGCTTCCTTTTCGAAATTTTTCAAACTTTTCACCACATGTTGTTGCCGTGGTTGTTGGTACTATAAGTGTGTTTGGCATTGGTGTTGCCATTGTCACAGGGAGTGCGGCATCAACGGACGGTTGACCCGATGATGATAAGCGGAACCACATTTTCAATTAAATGAGTTTTCTCTTTTTCTCAAGAGTGGAGAGTTGTCGTCTTAATAAAGAGTCTTTTGATTTTGTTGAGGTAACTGAATCTTAATGAATACAAAAATTAATCCATTAATTTATTTCATTCGATTTTTCTTTCGTTTTTTTTTTTTTTTTATTTTTCGTTCGTATTATCACGTAATTCGTTGGGTGAGTATTTTTTCTTCGTTGAATGTTTTACTTATTTGTTAACTGCAGAACTGACAAATGGTTTTTTTTTTTTTATTGTTAAAGTAGTTCAATTGCACGATAATAAGATTACAGATGGAATACTGGCCGATGTAGATTAGTATAATTTTGTTTGAAGACTGCAAAAGAACACAACTGATGAGTTTTTGAGAAAAATGCATATTGTAAACGTCGAACATTCGGGATCATGTCAACATGTTGCAAATGATTTTGGTTTTTTTTTATTTTAAGATCAAAAAAAAATTTATTTTATTTTTGGAAATATCTATAAAGTGGTCGACGATCGAGAATTTAATCGTTTTTAATTTATTTATTTGTTTTTCCTTTAAAAGAAAAAAAAAATAAAGGAAATAAATTACTTTTTAAAATTGCGGGGATGCAATTTAAAATGGCAAATTCACAAGGCGACAAAATTCAACAGTGTGCAATTATTTCTGATCTTGATTTGTCGTATTTAATCGCTTGATTTGTGTTGTTGAAATAATTGTGTGTAGGAAGTTTGTTGTGACGCATCAAGTTCAGGTCAGGGTTAAAAATATGGAGGGACAATCTCAAATAGGCTTTTTGTTTTGATTCAAACAAAATCGCAAAAAAATAAAAATAATGCAATTATAGACCGGATATACATGTGTACATATATCCATGGAAAATAAAAAATTGACCATGATAAAGTTTTGAGAAGAAGAACAATCTTGTTTCTTATGCGAGCATAAACAAACAGAAATATAATGATTAATTATAAACTTGACTTTTTAGCTAATTTTCTTTTTTTTTTCTTTTTTTTTGTTTGGGTTTTAAAAATTATTTATGTAGTTATTCGCTGTCAGATAAAAATTTGTTGGCTGTGACATATTGCCATTTGGACAGGTGCCAGCCAAGACTTTTTTTTGACGACATGATGGCATGGCATTTCGAAAACAAATTTTGATTTATATATAAATTGCACAAATGCAACAACACCTTTATCTTGAGTCTTCATACCTTAACTCCAAAACAGAATAAGGATTTTTAAAAATATATATTTCCATTAGAATAACTGGATGTTGGCAAATAGCCAGAAAATAGAATATTTGTATTCCTTTGGAATAGGAGACAAAGTTAATTCATTTCGGTGACTATTTTTATCAGCTTATTCAGCCTTTCTACCGTTTTCAAAAAATTCCATGAGTCACTAGGTAATATACAGAAAATACAATTACAAAAAAAAATGTTGGACAAATAATTAAAAATTGATTCTATATATAAAATAATGTTTTAAAGAGCCAAATAAACAAAACGGCAACGTGTCGCATTCATTTTGATGACGTTTGAATAGAAAAAAATTATATGTTTCTCCATTTCGGTGCAAACAGAATAATTAAATTAACTAGGAAAAGGAGATTCTTAAGCCAAACATAATTATGCAAAGCTTTTTCTGACATTGCAATTGATTTAAATTCCAACCCACTTTGATTTTCATGACTTCTAAGACAACTTTATTATACCTACATACATACCTAGGCAATAAGAACACAACGTAAAAATAAAACGATAAAGCTGTTTTCTACTCCAATAAAATGTCTTTTAAATATCAACAGATGTATAATCTCATGTTAAGCCACCTTTCCGCTTCAATTGGTATCTTATAATTGCATATAAGTATTAAAGGGTGTTTTTTTTACAGGTGACATTAGATAATCTGCAAATTTTATCAGGTTAAAAATAGATTTTTATTTGACAGAAAAATTACGATAAATGTTTTTCTTTTAATAGGCTTGTTTTTGTAAATTGGCAACACTGTTCTAAGTGACAGTAAATTTAACAGCTGACGCAGATTATTATTCAAGCTCACAGTATACTTTGTTTTTTTTACCATGAATAGAATAACGCCAGAACAACGCTGGTAAATTGTATAATTACTGATATATGGACTCAGCTGATCGAAAAAGTTCTCGAAAATTAAACTTTCAGAATATGGTACATTCCAGCCAGCCATGACGTTCATATTTAATCGTTTTTAATATTATTTTCTTTATCTTATTTTATTTTAAAGATATACCTTTTTCCTCTTAACAAAAAACACTACATATTTGTACATTTCGTATAGTCACTTTTCTGTCAAACTGACGTCAAAATTTGACATTTACTAGTTAGTTCAAAGGAGGCTGATAAAAGGTTCGTTCGTTTACTTTTTGAACAAAAATATTGCATATATTATGTCAAAATGTGGGAATGAAATTTTCCCAGTGAAAGGTGAAACTGTCCAAAAGTACACTAAAGGCGTGCAAAAAAAAAATTGTCACTTTTTAAACGTCAACAAAGAGTACACAAAAGACCCTAAAAAAGTAAACACAGCAAAATTCTTTTACAATTTTATAGTCTCTGTAACATTTGATAATTAACAAATTATACAAGTTATAGTTAATACATTTTCATCTTTAAAACAGTTTTTTCAGTGATTTCATTAAAAAATAAACGAGAAAAAATGAGAAAAATATTTCACCTATCTATTTACAAAATTATTCTAACTTAAAGTTAACAGCAGCCATTTTGTACTATTTTGTTTTTTTTACTTTAAATTCAGTTTTGACAAAAAACAGAACTTATAATTTAAATAGTTTATTCTCTCGTGAGGGCTCTCTGCTACCCCAAATTACAAAAAATGGACTAAAATTGCTAACAAAAATTGGATTAGTACGCGAACAGAACTAATGTTGGTGTGCAACAGAGAGCTGCATGAATCCATATTAGGGGTGTTTACATTCTCAAATATTTTTGACAAGCATCAGCATGACATGATGAATGTTTGATGGATGAAAACCTTTAGCCTTGACGTTTGTCAAATATGCTGTTTAACTTCACTTCTCGTTTTAACCATGGCAGACCTTCTTAGTTTAGCGATGAAATTTTAGAAGATACAATTTTTTAAGTCCCAGGTCTGCAGAAAACTAAAATAATATCTAAAAACATCGTCCAGCATTTGCTGTTGGCAAAAGTAGTCATTCCAATTTTTTTTCTTACGTGTGCAAAGCTTTAAAATTTTGATGGAACGTTCACATTAGGCATGTTTTTTGCAAACCCTGAGGAAATTAGTCGAAAAAACGACGTCATCCGTCCATCTGTTAGGCTTTAGCTCGAAGGACAGCAGATAGACGCATAGCCAGTATAACGAATCGTTCGGAATATTTCATTAAATCTTTAAAACACGATCACGGAATTATTCAAATGGTTTATTATAAAATTAAAAAAAAAAAAACACCCTTTACAATAATAAGAAACACTGTCATCGACTCAAGGCTAAGCAAACAAGAATATTGTGCTTTAAGTAACGTCAATAGGAATTGTAAACCCGTTGAAAAAAACCATAAAAAAAGACCACATAAATTGTATGGGGCAGTTTTTAGTTCTGATTCAGTGCAAGAATTTACTCAAAATACAAATTTTGCACAACTTTTAAATTTTCTAACAATTCGTCATATTTGTGCAAACAAACATGATTTAACCTTTAAAAAAAAAATAACAAGAAAAAAATGAATAAACAAACAACGAGAAATATAAAAAGACAAATTAGTTTTTGTCTCAATAAAAAAAAAAATATGTAGCTATCCACTTTGAATTTTAATTATATTTTTGTTTCATGTACAAGAAATGAAAATTATCCATCTTGTGTCTGTGATACCAACCTAGTTTGTTAACGAAAATATTTTCCCAAAAAAAAAAAAAACAAATACATATATCGTTTATCCAATATCCACCAACAGATAAAAATAGTTTCAAAATAAAAAAAAAAAAACAAACAAATATAAATTAATCTCTTTAAACTGACGTAAATGCTATACAAAATAACCTTCCTCCTTCCTATAAAGTACGTTCAACTTTAAACTAGATAGCTTGAGGAGCACACTCCATGAAGACACCGAAGACAGTCTGTCTAATGCAAATTTTGACGTTAAGGTCAAGACAGGAAAAAATACACAACGTACATTACACAACTGTCAGATCGCGTAAATCCAATTTAATAAATAATAAGTAATAAAACCAATAACGAAATAAAATACCCAAGTTCGTTTCGTATCGATGAGTTTCGTAAGACTGATTGGACAAATAATAATTCATAAAGCGATATTATTTTAAACTTTTGTTTTTTCTTTTGATATTTTCCCACAAAAAAAAAATAAAAAAAAAAACAATCCAAATGAAACTCATTGACTTATCAACCGGTTCAGGTAGTACGTATGAAGATAATAATGTTTGAATGATGTCATCGGCCATTTTAAAACCCTTCGAGTTCTGTCAAATTCCACATAACTCATTCAGAGATAACCCCAAGAGAGACACCACCAAAAAGAAGAAAGTGAATTATATTTTTATTTTATTTTTTGTTGTTTATTTGGGTTCGCGTTGATAACAAGCTGATTGTTTACGACACAACTACGCCACGACGACGACGAGTTAATTTATCGATTCGCAATCTCTCCAATTGACACTCATCATCCATGCAACTGTCAGTGTGATGTCATCGATCGACAACGGCGCATCGAGAACGACGAGCGACGCCGTAGAGAAGCTGTCTAAAAAAGTGACAACCCGTTGTAAATGCCTCTTTTGTGAAACAAGTGCAATTTTGTTTTTTTTTTTTTTTGCAAAACGTTAACTGTTCGTTTTGGAATGAGTGAGATTTTTTCTGGCAAGACTACAGAGCACCATCACCGCCCGGCAGACATTTTGATAGTTTCATAACAATAAAAAAAAATAAACAAAAAAAAAAAAATACCCGGTGCGGTGGTGGTGTGATATGGCAGTGCTGTGCTGAATTGTGATGATGCTGATGGAGATTTTACTTGGCAGTTATTTTTAAATGCGTAACTATATAAACGATTTAATTTTTGTTTACATTTTTATTGGCAGTATTGTTATAATGTCTTCTTTTTTTTCTTTAGTTCAATGATGAAAGATGTTGGGAGTCGCTCTATCTCTATCTCTATCTGTTTTTTTTTTTTTTTTTTTATTTCTAAGAAAAGATTTATTTATTTACGAAGGTGTAAAAAAAAAATGTTTGGCTAATATAAATAAAATGCACGAACGAATCGAACGAACTTGCTTTCGCTGGTAGGTGTCAGGCTTTCCTAAACGTTGAATGAAGATTTTAGGTGTATTATTTCAATGACATTTAGCTAAATGTTCTAAAATATTAAGTCTGTTCGTTTACTTTTCAAAACTGCGAATTTCTAACAATTTTTGTCCAGTTAAATTTTTTTTATATGAATTTTGCCAGTACGTTGGACTAAAATTGGTAAAAATTGACAGTTTTGTAAAGTAAACGAACAGGTGTATTATATACAAATACCATTAAAATAAAAAATTTACACAATTGCGCATATAAGAAAATACGGTTTTTGGAAGCACCGGACTTATCGGTAAAAGTATATGACATTTACTGCCAATAGTCAGTTAAAAATCTGATAGTAGGTACTTATTCTTCAGATAAAGCAACAAATGTGTTCCTATTTATTCATCTGACAGTTAATTAAAAGTTTAATTTATGATTGTAAAAATCGGATCTTGATGAAATTTTAGCTGTCAAATGTTTCAAAAAAAAAAAAAAATATATAAATTGTGAACAACCCCATCAATCAATCAAAGACACAAATTCGTTTAATAAAATGACTAATTGTTAAAACTTTTCTCTTCTACAAAAAATACACAAATTCTTTGTCAAACATTCATTACTTCTATTCTGTCCAGACATTTTCGTGTCAATCCTTATGTCAAATCATTATGATAAATCATAGACAAACGGATGAATTTTTGAATGAATTGATGACATTTCAAAGTGATTTATTTGAAATAAGACTTTGGAAGCGCTAGCGCAAAATTTTTAACAGCCTGGTTTTAAGGTAGTAGCATGACACTAGATATTTATTAAACATTTGTTTAATAAGTATCATACTAAACCTCTTTTCTTAATAAACTACAAATGAACACGCCTAAAAGAATGACAGTTTATGCAAAAAAGTAAACAAACATACCCTTTATGCATTTTTAATGTAAATAACGTCAAACCCGATAGGTATGTGAATTTTTTGCCAAAAACCTGAAAAGTACTTCAATTGAAACCGCTTCAGACATTTCAAGTTAAAGTTAAACCGATTTTTTTTTCTTGAAATGAATACTCGCCCTATAGATCAAGTTAGACAAATAATATAAAAAAAAAAAAAAAAAACAGATAAAGATGAGTCTCTCATTTGGTTTTATTTATTTTATTAGGACTAACTGACATCATTAATGAAATTACTTTGAATTAAAAGAAATATAAAAAAAAATAAAGAAAACGATTAGTCAAAAAGGAGAAGTCATGAATATTGATAGATTCTGGTGAACCTACTTTGAGTGTAAAATTTCAAGGTCGAATTGAAGCGTAAGAAAAAAATGAAACGTTGACATCATTGTTTGGCTAAGTGCAGTGTTTGGTAGAGTAAGAGTAATGTTGGAACAGTTGTGAAGAACGAAGAAACTGCAATACTTTTTTTTTCATCTGATGATGTAATTTGAAATAGCTACACAAATATTTTTTTCGTTAGCGTTCTACTATTAATTATATATTTACAACATCACTTGAGTCGACTTTAAAAATGGCTTCTTGGGGCCACTTTAAAAATCAAAATTAAAATCCAAATTGCAAATCTCGAATGTACTCCTGAATCACATGATGGCAAAGTGCAATACTCCCCAGCTGAATAATAACATAAAAAAAAAAAAAAATATGTAAACCAGTTAACAAAAAATTACAAATTTCTTAATTCTTTTACTCGCTCGCTGCACGTATCAAAATGCAAAATATATACAAATACCAACACGTGCACATAAACCCGTTTCAAGCTGAGCAAATGTGTATAGGTTTTGGTACTCAACCTTACTCAACTCAATGCAAACGATATGCCACAATTATGTAAGAACCCTAGGGTGTAATTGATGCCGCTTAGCAAAACAGAAGAGAAAAACTTACAAAAAAAATAAACTTACGAAAATAAAAATAAAATAAAAATTACAAAAAAAAAAAAAAAAAACTTAAAATGCACAATTTGCCATCTGCGCTGGCAATCACTCAGCACTCAGCCGCATTGCATTCATTTTTCACTCTCGAAAGATGTATCTTCTGGGTTTTTGTTGTTTTTAGCATTTTTAATGAATGCAAATGTATATTAGCATTTTCATCTGACCTTTTTGGATGGTGGTGGCGTGGCGGCAATGGTTGCTGCTGTTGCGTCTGTATCTGCCTCTGCCTCTGCCTCAGCCTCAGATCTTCAGAAGGCGCACAACAGAGCATTCATAGTATATGCAGAAAATGAAATGAATTTATGGATAAATCAAACAAAATAAAATGTTATCGAGATAAAGATGTTGAATATTATTATATATATTGTATTTGTATACGGAACGTTTTCACAATTAGTTCAGATGAACTTCAAAGATTGCGGCAGCGTGGCAGCGCAGCGGTAACGGCCACTTCAGGCAGGGATGGAGGCGGAACAGCAGCAGCAGTGGGATAAAGAAATGTTTATTTCGTTGTGGTTGATGTTGTTGTTATTGTTATTTTGAACTCAATTTAGTCGAATGGAAATATGTATTATACAAAAATGTGCTTTGAGCATTTTCTTTTTTTTTTTTTTTTAATAAGAGGAATATCTTTTAGAACCCTTGTTACGCAGGAAGTTTGTTTGTGTCTTGTAACTGACAGGAAGTCGTCGCAGACACCATTATTTAAATTACATAATTTCCTTGGCATCGGATTGGATGAATTTGTTGATTTTTTTTTTATTTTTTTATCAATTTTTTACTTATCCTTTTTATGATAGTTTCATATTTGCCTTGAACAATAAACTATAATTATTGAATTAGGTGAAAAAAGCAACATCAGGGACAAGCGATGCCATCACAGAAAAAAATATGAAGTTTCTATACAAATTATCGATAACAAAGTAGTTATTCGCGTCGGCAACACAGTTCTCTCCGAAATAAGAGTTAAGCCCCGAAAACTGTTTGGTTGTTGGTGTTACTTTGAGAGAAGTTGTGCAGAAAATAGGTTTGACGTTTGATTTATGAGTTTAACACATGTGAAAATCCCGTCGAAATGTAACAACAACAATAAAGCTACGATTACACGGTCAGCGCTTTGTATCTCTGACGTAAAATTCTGTCCCAAAATTATCAAGTCGTGTGATATGTGTGTTGACACTCGCGTTGTTTATTTTGTGTGACCGTGTAATCACGCTGTCAACACAGTAGGGACACATCGACAGACACTGTATTCCAATGTTACGTTGACCTTCATCACAATCTAAAAAAATTCTGATTTTGTGGAGATTTTTTTAATTCATCGACATCATAGTCATTTTGCCATGTAATTTGACAACTTGATAGTTTGACAGATAGGCAAACAAACTAAATTTTGAAGTATATAGAATACATATTTACAGCCCTGTACCGCTATACAGCTTGGTGAATTTTCATTTATATACTTTCCTGCTATTGATTCGAAGTGAATCTGGGTTAAAGGTGGTAAAGTCGGTAATACAGTTCGGTATTCTCTTATTTACGTGAACGCTTTCATTCTATACAACTAAGATCGGCATATGCAAAGTAGCGGAATTTTTTTCATTTTTATTGGATTGTCTAGGAAGTAAAATTTAGTAAAATTTAAGTAAAATCTAATTTATTGCTTAATTTGGACTATTTTTGTTTTGTAAATAACAGATTTTGTTAGTATTTTTCGGGGTAGAAAAACAAATAGAGATCAATTCACCTTATTGCCAAGAACAAGTTTTATGTTTGTTGATTGATTCTCTTTTTCGTCTGTTTGGAAGTGGAAATTAAATCCAATACCTGTTTCAATTTTTGTTTTTTAATTTAAAATATAAATAATTGACCAAAACAATTTATCTAAATTTCAAAAGATTTTCGCATGAAAAGCTGTTTACGTGAATGTTAAATTGGTTTGGGATAATGTAGTTCACCCAATGGACAGCAGAATGGAAAGGTAGAGTGAAAAGGAATCGAATGGGTGAATTGAATTTACGATTCACGTGAATAGCAGAAAAGGGCTGTTAGATATAGTAGTAGATATTGAGTAAAAAATAATATTTATAAATTGTCGGATTTTAAGAGGTTTTTTTAAACTATTAACATCGTTGGCATCCTTCAATGGAATTCGACAGTTTTATAGCCTCATAGTCGGGGAAAATTCACATCTAATAAACATGTTTTAATTCTTGTCATTCGTATTCAGAATGTGTGAATCACCGGGCACAGTCAATTTAAAACGACATTACTGATTTTGGTGGTCGGCGAAATACCAAGCATCACAGTTGTTTTTCGATTGAATTGTGGATTGATTGAATTTTTTTTTTTTTTTTTGCATATTTGTGGTTAATTTTTTTTATTGCTGTGGCTTTTTTCTTGAATTAATATTTATTTTTAAAATAATGGAATATTTAAGGAATTTTTTTAAGAAAATTCTGGAAGTCATTCCTTCCAGAACCAGTCCTTCGATTTCCAGTCAGTTAATGTTTTAAAAAAACGTATATTTTCTATTTACAAATTGAAAGTGTAATTCCATCAAGTCTCCAGTAAAATTGCCTATTTTTTGGTCCATTATTTCTTAAAATTGGTTCAAGCCTTCAAGGAATATTTTTTTTTATTTACTTTTTCATGAATTTCATTTTTAATTATATATTATAATATTTATGTAATGAGAAGAGAACACGTTTTTCCGCCCCTTATTTTTTTTTTATATAATCAGTATAATTTTCTTATCAATTATTTTGTGTTAAAAAATAGACAAGAGTGTCACATTTGATTGAAACTTACGAGTACAGATAGTACATACACGCATAAGGTTATATTACTACAAGGTGTACATTTGGGTCTATACAAGATTCAACTGCAGCGCCAGCAGCGGTATTTAAGTCGCTGGTCTAAGCTGCCCTTGATTGCCATAGATAAAATTAATACATTTAAACAAAGAAATATCTAAACGATAAGGCAAATTTTAAATATACAAAATGTCACAAACGAGTTGCACATATGTATGTAAGTATGTTGTTTTCCGTGAATATTGATTTCAGATCAGAGAAATAATTTCTGTACAAAATAAACACCGAGTCTGATGTACCCCAAGGTAGCCACACAGGTCGACAACTTTTTAAAGTTCTATCAATGATGTAGTCAAATCATGTAGCGTGTTTTTCTACGCTGCGCTTATGATATTAATTTATTTAGAATCATCGAACCACTTTGGTTCTGTAGCTCTTCAAGACGGCTTAAAGCTTTTTTTCTGATTCGTGTCTGAAGTCTACATAACAATATTTTTTTAAATCAAAATTTCAATCAATGTTCTTAGAAGAAAATTATGCAATTAAAGGTCAAACATCAAACAAATTCTGAATAAAGCTGAATTTTGATGGAGAGTTTTATTACTTTTGCTTGTTAGGGTGATAGATTAAGAGAAAAACTTGGAATGACCCGAATCACATCCCTGGATTTAGCAATCGCCTTCTTCTTTTAAACATCTCCGAAAGTTAAATATTTACTCTAAGGCCCAGTTTTTCAGTGGAGAATCCATGCGGAACGACTAAAAATCTAAAACATCTGTTCAGTTAATCCAGAGTTAACTCACTAAATCTAATGAGTTAACTCGGGTATAACTTTAATCTCGCACTGAAAAACTGGACCTAACTCCTGTATGGTTGCGTTGATTTACCGGTTCTTTTAGAGCAAACTCGTTTAATACTGAGTGTAGTCACAGTTCTCAAAACTCATGAGAACTAATTATGGTTTGAATGAACCTTCAGTCGTAGGAAATTGAAATCATGATGTTTTCGACATAGATTCCTCAAAATGTACACTCAGGCACAAGTTGTATGGCCGTTTTCATTACTAGTCACTCAGTATATTTTTTTTTTGATTCATATGACAATTTGGATTCTCCCAGTTTCTTAAGTTGAAAAAATCCGAAAAGAAAAGATAATCTTACAAATGCTTGCATTAAAAAGCCCTAACATACATACATATATGAACGCAATCATGCGTTGAACATATATTCTTTTATCATGTTATTGTACTTTAGATTTGAATTTATTTATTTTTTTTTTTAATCAGAATTATAAAGAGCTTTTTTGTGATACCAAACTATAATCTTATTATAAGTTTAGATTAAATAATATGTAGTATGTATTACAAAAAGACTAACAAGTAGATTAATTTTGACAGCAACTTTCACAATGAAAGTGTGATAAAGGGTCCGCCAAATAACTTTTTTTTTTTTTTTTTGAAAATGGCGCAAAACATCAAGTGTAGCTTCGGCTGTGTGGCACGTAGCGTCGTCCTGTTGAAACCAAATGTTGCCAGTATCCTCCTCTTCAATTTTTGTGAACAAAAATTCGTTCAACATGGCCCGATAACGATCGCCATTGACTGTAACGGCCACTCCTCGCTGATTTTCGAAAAATGTCTTAATTATGTCTCTGGACCAAAATCCGCACCAAACAGTGACTCGTTTTGGGTGTATCGGCTTTTCAATGTATGCGTGCGGGTTTTCTGTGCCTCAAATGCGACAATTTTGCTTGTTAACTACCCGCCAAGATCAAAATGATCTTCATCTGAAAAGATGATTTTTTTTGGCAAAATCAGCATCTTCTTTAAGTCGATCGCAGGCCCACTTAGCGAAGCGTATACACAACCATATTCGTTCAGCGGAAGGATAAAACTAATTATCTGTCAAATCAGACATGAGCTAAGTGTTACCATTCACGAAATAAGCACTAGTTGAAAAAAAAAAAAACCTTAGATGGCGGACCCTTTATAAGAAATATTTTTAAATGAATGCGTTCAGTGCGATATAGATGGTTTAGGTAAGTTCGATTTGTAAATTTGGCAAAGTACACGTTTCTCAATCATACTAGTCCGTATGCCTTCGATTGCCTGTTCAAAGAAAAACGAAAACAATAGAAAATGTATTTGTTTTTATTATTCCGTTCCCGATTTCATAAAGGAGTAGAAACGGAAAAAACATACTCAAATGTAATCTTTTTCGTCGGATTACTTGTCAAAACAAATGAATGCTTGAAGACGCCATTTTGTTAAATGGCAGCATTAAGTATAGTGTGTGTACAAATTTAGTGAGACAATTTTGTTCATATTCGATTGGATTCAAAAAGTATTGGAACAATATGAAAATCCAAACGAAAACGATCTTACCTATACTATATCCACGGAATATGTAAATCTGAACGATTTGAACAAGATTAAGGCCCAGTTTTTCAATGGTGAGTCAAACCAGATTTAGCAAACTCTGCAAATATATTTATCTATAGTTAATACAATAAGCAGTTTTTTTTATGGAATGATGCACGCGGAAGGACTTAAAAAACTCGGATGATAAACAATTCGTTCAATTAATCCAGAGTTAACTCATAAAATTAGGTGGATTAACTTGGGTTTATCTTTAATCAAGCACTGACAAACTGTTAAAAAGAGTTAAGCAAATAAAACCTCGGTTAACTAGTCGACGCACGGAGACATGATAAAATTCGCTTAGATTAATGCGCTATCATACAATGGGCATCGAATGGGCTAAGTTCGCCAGCATTATTATTACCAGCAGCTACTTCAACTTAATCTAATCCAACCCTTCCCCCAAGACTGTAAAAAAAAATTAAAGCAAAAATCAAGGAATTTAAAAAAACTATGTATCTACCTATGTGAATCTACAGATGACTTCACCACTAGGGAAAAAAAAACAAAAAATCTTGTGTTATCAAACAAAAACAAATTGAAATGAAAAATCATTCATATATGAGTTAAATGTAAATTTTTGTTTACTAAATCTAGTGAAGTATTTGCATACAAATTTGTTAGAGAACAAAAAAATCAAAACAATTCAAATTGAAACTGTTTCCTTCTTTAAAATTGTATGTTAGTTGGAGTCCAGATTCTTGGCGTAAGATAAATTTGCCTTTTAAAATTTTTTTTTTAAGGTGATTCTTAAAAAAAAAAAAAAAAGAAAATAATTACCAAAGCAGCAATAAAATTGCATCTTTATTACTTTATAAGAAGTATGAAATTATGTATGAATTTAAAGTAAACAATTACCATATGTTGGCAACCATCGAACTTCTGAAAGAGGTATATTTGTAGATAGAGAAAGGCAGGTACCTAGAGACGGGTTTTTTTTTATAAAATGTGCCGTGGTTATTTGTATATACCTACTTTATAAATTACTTCATAAGTGGATTTTAAATGTTATTAGTTTTCAATTAGGAAATATCTGCCATTTGTTTATGAATTGATTTTTTTTTTTTTTTTTTTGTACAACTGTAGACTTTTGTTTTGAAAATCAAATTCGAATTTGTTGATCATTGATGTTAACTGGATTGATAATAATTTCGAATTGAAAAATCTTGAACGTACAAAAATCTCGCGTTACTCCCGAGTGACTTCGGCTCTTTCTGTCAAAACCTAGTTGGTGCAAAAATGATATTTGCATTTATAACAGATAAAAAAAATCAAAAATCACTGAATTCAGTTATCTATGCCTCGTTATATTGTTTGATGATTACTTTTGCCCCTATATCAACTATAAGTTTTAAAGGAAGTGACTTTAAATATGCCAATTTATAACAGTTTCGTTTATTAAAATGACTGTTTATGCGACCCCAAGGCCTAAGGCCGGTGGGCATACTTCAGGTACCCAGGGTTTTTTTTAAGGACGAGACTAGATACAGTTATAACAGTTTTTCACCATTAAAAGTGGCCGTGTGTTAACGCACTTCGTGCGACTTGAAAAAAAAAAAACTCAAAGTGCCTGAAGTATTCCCATCGGCGGAGGGCCCTGGCCCTGTGGGCCGCATAAACAGTACTATTATAAACCAAAACTGTTATAATTGGCATGTCTAGAGTCACTTCCATTTTTTAAAGTCCCGCGAGTTGGCGATAAACTGTTATAAATTGGCATTTCTCTAGTCTCGAGCATTTATAAAAACAAAACTGTTATAAATTTCTATAAGATCAATATTTTGTTGTTTTTTTTTTTCAAATAGGTTTTCTGTGTCTCCTGAGCAATTTTAAATTTTCGACTTAAGAGGTTTTGACAAAAAGACGACGATAAAGCTGATTTTTCGATAGATATTTCTGTTTGGATAGCAAAACCGACACAAAAACAAAAAGTTATTACTAGTTGAATAGTCGACTGGGAAAGGCAACACTCGCATCGGCGTCACAAGAAACTTTAAAATTAAAGTTTTATCAGTTGGACGTATATAAACAATAAATTTGACAGAAATCACCAAACCAACATGGCCGCCGCTGGCCAATAAAATCTACCCACACTCATTGAAATGTCTTGACAAAACTTGTCAAAAACTTGCCATTTTTTGAAGCTGGTTTTTATTTTTTCATATCTCTCCAAGTCATTTAAAAATAACTTGGAGAAATTGAAATACTTGTATTTTATCTCTAAAAGGATCAGTTTCCTACTGTTTTGCAGCATTTTATAACTGTCGTACTCTCCCCAAGAGCCTCTACTGTATTGCAATAATCGTCCATTTTTTCAACTTCTATTTCTTTCTACATTAAAAGTCTGTCTATATGCGCGTAAATACTGAATTGAATATATCTTATGGTTTAATTGCAATCGTCTTTCATTCTTCATTCACGCAATGCCCTCATTTCAATAGTTCGTGCAACAAAAAACAAATACGACGAGAATACTTAATTTCCAATCAACAAACTTAGTTCCAGCTACTGGAATTCTCTAATGTTTAAGCAAATGTAAATGTTTTATGTTCATTGATGGAATATTAGAGAAGAGTGAGATAGAATTTTGGTTTTATTACTGACGTTTGCTTATTAAAATTCAATTTGCGTATTTAAAAGCAAATGGTCGTTACCTGTAATGTAACCGAGGAGACTACTGAAGAAAAAAAGGTGTGTTCGGTGTTCGCTTCGGAAATGAAACAAACTAATTGCCACCTTTGTATCTCTTTTTTTCGAAATATGTATTTACAATAAATTTTATTACCCCACGTCGTAAAAGGTAAATACAAAAAGTCATCAGCAATTTAAATTGTTGATTTTTTTTAATCAGTCTTTTCTCTTTGCTTAAATCTTTAAATCTTTAAATCTTTTAGATCCTGTATGCGGTTGTGACTTTTGCGCATATACAAACTTAACTTAAATTTAGAATCTTTCAGATCATCTTATTGATAATTGAAGGACAAAGAAATTACATACCTATACGCCTTTACAAAATTTGTAAAAAAAAAAAAAAGAAAAAATCTCCATTAAAATTGTTTGGACGAGTTGATTTAATTTACTGCCTTGTAAAAATATACTAAACAGGTTCCTGGTAAATTTGGTAATTTGTAAATTTTGTTCAAGTAACACTTTGAAACGATGCGCAATTCTTTATATCACTCTGCATCTTCCTATATACATGTACTTGCTCAATGGAAAGATATTGAAACAAAATTCTTAAATCTAAATGGGAAAGAGAATTGTTTGTAAATTGTAGCTGATTGCGTTAATGAAGTGATAAATCTTTTTATTTTTAAGCAAAATATTTATTTTTACATTCAGCCATGTTGTGAGTTTCACCCCAACAACATTCCACCCGAAAAATTTGACATTTCACTTTTTGCCTATTGTGAGTTTCCCCCGAAATTTCATGATCGAAAAACTCCCCTTATTGTGAACATTTATTTCGGGCGGAATGTAATGTCATTTTCATTTTTTGTAGGCGAACGAAATATCGTTCGGGCGAAAGGGACAATAGCTTTTAAAATTCCGGGCGAACAAAAAAAAAATTCAAGGAGAAATATTTTTCGGGTGAAACTCACAATAAGGCTGATGATTTTTTTGTTTGCCATTAGGTCCTTAATTTCAATCATCTGACTTGCTTATGTAGTCAGTTTCTTTAGTGCTGAGTTAAATCAGAGTTAGTCGGGGCTAGTTGTAAAAACGTGGTTAAAATATTGATCCATGGTTCAGCGATTTTCACTCACTGATTTCGGTGGATTAACTGAGGTTCAACAATCGCTCAAGTCCGCCGAATTCGGTGAGTTGAAACTGCTGAAAGCTCGTATCAAATTTGAACCACCTTTGTACAACTAGCCCTTAGGTTCAGTTGTGCAAACGTGTTTAATGCTCGGATTAAGATTTTAACCCACCGATTTCGTCGGACTAACTGCGTTTCAACAAAAGTTCAAGTATGTGATTGGCTGTTAATGAACTTTTGAACCTTGAACCCTGAAAATTCGTGGGTCCAAATTTTGACCCGAAATAAACACAAATGAAATACCTATTTATGTTTTTATTTTTTTTTAAATGATTAGGGTATTAAAGTCACAGATTATACAGACAGTTGGCTACCTTTTCTTAAAGTTGTAAAAATTGTAATTAAACAACAACAACGAATCACATCCAAATCTCAATCCATATACCTATCACATTCATCTTCAATCACTTTTCAATTAGAACTATATGATTCATCACAATTATTTGTAAAATGAAACAAAAATAAAAAAAATTATAAATAGTTTTTGAACATGCTTTTTATTGCGTTTCATTTGAGGAGTGCATTTCAAGGAAATGTGTGCCTTTCACATTTTCGTCTCATAAATAATTTGTATTCTTGTCTTAATATACAAAGCAGAGAGAGAATAATTCTCATACCTACTATATGTACATATGTACATTTATCATATTCGTCAATTCGTTAGGACTGCCAAGAGATATTATTGTGTGTGGGTCGTCACCAAGCCAAACACCGCCCAACACACAAAACGCTTATTAAATATGAGTTCATCGGTAATCCATTATAAGAATTTTATTTTATCCGTATAGCCGTGTAAGTAAAATAGCCAGTTTACCTTCAATCAACCAACCAACCAACCAACCAACAGAAATGCAATAAATAAATTAAATTTTTAATAGGAAATATTTTTTGTTTTTTTTTTTCTGTTTTTATTTGTTTAGTATGTACATCATCATAACAAGATATAAATTTGTATTGTTTACACTTTTTTTTTTGTTGTGTTCATTTTAAAGAACTCATAAATTTTGTTAATGAGTTGCAGATGTTAATGCACCTCAATTATTATTTGAAATTAGCTATTTAACTAGCTGAAATCTATAAATAGTGATCGAGATGCATGCTCTTAACACAGAGTTCAATTCGTTTGAGCAAAAATCTAAAAATATAATAAACAGTCATTCATATATTTAATTGACAGCAGCAAGGTTGGTTAAATATTTTATTTCATTGCAGGTATTTGGTTGATCTTGGGTGAATTACTGACAATTTTATATTATATCAGATACAAAATTGTTGTCAATGAACTTGATTTTCTTCGTTTCGAAAAAAAAAATATATGTACATAAATATGTAAAGGGTCTTCAAATACGGACTTCCGAACTTTGATAGTTGGTAGCGGCAAATTGTTCAAGCTATACATCTGCCAAATTGGATGTCATTTATTCAGTCTGTTTTGGCAAGTCACCATGGACGGATAAAGCATTCAACAACAAGTGCAACTGATAAAATTTCTATATCAAAATTGGTGTTCTGTTCTGGCAACGTTCCGCGCACATTGCCCATTTACGGGTACGTCAACAAACAATATTGTCGAATTTGGGACGATACCAATCTTCTTGAGATCCAAGAGCGTCTAATGCATCCCGAAAAATTCACTGTATGGTGTGGATTTTAGGCTGGGGCGGCGTTATCGGTCTATATTTCTTTAAGAACGACGTTGGCCAGGCCATCACCATCAACGGCGAGCGCTATAGGTCGATGATAAGGCGTTTTTCTTTTTTTAGTTCAGAAGAGCTCTGAACAGAGTCCGAGCATGTCGAGCATGTTCTGAACGTCCTCTGAACGAAGCGTGTTGTGACCACTCTGAACTATTTTTGAAACACACGTGAACACTTAGCTGTCAAATGCTTGTGTTCAGCATTTAACTCTGTCTGCTCAGTTATTTTATTCTGAGCTCATAGAGAGCGCACACTGAACACGTTCAGAACGAAAAAAAGAAACACAAATTTGAAGCTCTGAACACTCAGAGCGAAAAAGAAACACAATTTTTTGTTTGACAGTTCAGGCTCTGCTCTGAACTAAAAAAGAAAAACGCATATTACCAACTTTTTGATGTGTAAACATCTATGCTGGCGGTAGAGTGAAAAAAAAACGTGAGCGTTCGTGTGCAACGTTACGTCGTGCAACGTTACGGTGTGCAACGTTACGATCTGCATACTAGGATGGGTGCGTTCAGTGAAAAAAATCTTAAGATCCCCTTCAAGCAAAAACAAGTCCGTTTTGGATCCGCGCACGTTGATGTTTACACATATTAAACGTGAGTCCCGGCACTCACACAATTTTTTTTGGACTGAATTGGATTATACGAACTTTTTTTGTTTCTGTTTCTTTAAGTAAAAGTATTCATTACTGGCGAGGACCTTTCCACATTACCATAACCACCCTTGCTAGCCCATTGTGAGTATCTATGTAAATCTTTCTAGGGCCTCATTAAAAACTAGATTGTTTTTCCATCAGGCGGCTATTGGTGTAAAATTAAAACCCTACCTTCTAGACTATTATGACACAATTGCTAAGTCCAACGTTGTCATTTATTATAGTCTCAAGTCAAAGTCTGAAGGTCACATCTGTTTGAAATTAATTTTTTGTTCAACTCCAAACAGTCTAAACAGTCTGATGTGTTTACACAGAAAAACTTTAACTACAAAGCAAACTGAAAAAAAAAAAAAAACAAAATGGCCCTTTTCTACAGTTATATAGGGTGAGCCAAAAATAATAAATGGATATTTAAAACTTTAATATTTTTGTTAATTTTATTAAAAATTTGAAAAATACTAGAGTTAAATTAAAATCGGAATATATAGATTATTTAGAAAAGAGCAACCAACATAAATGCAAAATTCTTTTTCTTTTAGAATTAAATTTCCGTAGCATACTCAATATTTTATTTACATTAGCAATTACGCTAACGCATCACTTGTACTAAAATATGCTAAGCTAAAAAACAAACAATTCCAAAACGCAAACATAAAAATCAGTACACCTACTGAACATTCGGATTTCTGAATTTTTCGAGCTTCTGATTGGCTAGCTGTCATTTAAAGTTGTCATCTGACAACTGATTAATCAGAAGCTCAAAAAAAAATCAAAAATCTGAAAATATTAACGACCATGTCCTTCATTGCCGACTAAATCGAATTGAAATCGATTTTCAATTTCACGTGAAATGAAATTCCATGTTCTATAATTCGTTCGTTCGAACTGTCAAAATTGAAGGTGCATCCAATTTTAATTGTTTTATGCACTGAAATAACTTCAACTGTTTCAATTACACCATAATTAACAAAGCATTTACAAAGTGACTTGAGTACGTTTAGAAAACGGAATGAACTGAAATGCAGAACACCAATTTTGATTTTAGAAATTTAAATTCACATTATAACTTTTCCAACAAATTATGGTCAAGAGACCGTGCAAAAATGGAACAAATATCATGCGATTTGTTTCAATTTCCATCGTTACTCGACTGATTTGAACGATGCGAGAGTTACAGAATGTAGGCATTGGTCTATGTTTATAGACAAAATGTTTAAATTCCTCGAAGAGTAGTGTACCTAATTAATAGCAGATAAATTAGGGTGCCTTAGTTATGAACAAACATTTTTCATTGGTGTCTAAATGGAATGAAAAAACATTGAAGAAAATCTAAATAACCCGTCAAGAACATTAAAGAGCACACAAAATCGATATTACCTGAATCGAGATTCATTTAAGCAATATTGACAGGTTACAGTATTGATGATGACTTGCTCTTAAGAGTTGTTTAGCTTCGAAACCGAAAGCGGCTGCCTAAACCTTTACTTAAAAGTGACATGTCTTATATTGAAAATTGAGTCAAAAAACCCGTCTAAGGAAATATAATTAGTACGACTGTATCAATGGCCCTTATTGCGACAGTCGTTCTAAGTTCAATGCGATAAAAGTCGATCGTACCGACAAGTTTGTCGCTTTCAAATTGTTATCCAAAGTAATCTGTATGGCTCTTTGCTCTTTTAATCCTTCTTAACATAGCTGATGATATTTGGTGCAACAACAGCTTAAGATATCTTGTATTTCCGATGAACGACTTTCGACAAAAAAGTCGTTTATCGATATTCAAACGACACTCGCCTATTTAAACAAATATCCATATTTAAAAGATCTCCTCAGACTGAAATATTAACTAAAAATTAAATTCATCAAAAAACGTCATTCCATTGTGAATACAAACAGAACTTCCTTGACAGTTCGCTGCAAAGATTTCTGTTCTTGATTTTCCATTAATCGCCATTTACAATATGCAATGTAGATAATCCAATTAATCCATTTTGTCAGGTTTCTTGTTCGATTACTCGGTTAAAAAAAAAAAACAATCAACGAAGCGAAGATACTCCTGGTGATGTGTGTATGTGTGTGTACCCTTAATTAACTCAAATTCCTTGTAAAACTCACTACAAAAAAAAAAAAAAACGAAGGAAAAAGATGAAAGAAAAATCACAATCACAATAAACTAATTAGCACTGGGGATTTCCTTGCGTTGTGAGTGCACATTATTATTATTATTTTTTTTTTGTTATATTAATCACAATAAAAATTAAGTAGGTAGGTATACAACAATTTTATCATAAATGATGATTATTCACACGGAATCACAATAATTTCTTCTTTTTTTTTTTGTATTAATTTTTAATTGATAAGGTTCGACACAACATGTGTATATTCTTTTGGGCAAATGAAAACAAAAAAAAACGTGTTTCAATTTTTCATTGAAATTTCTTAACACATAGCTGGATATTTCTTTCTTTTTTTTTTAAATTCCCAATTAACAGAGGGAGACAATAGAACTAAATTAAAACCACATAACCGAAGGGAGCAAGAGCACAATTCACAATTTAATAGAAGAAACCATTTTTTTTTGTAATTCTTATTACTGCACTCCTCTCAAAGGAAAGGGGGAATACTTTTATTTTATACTTTCACACTTTATAACATATTTCCATGAACGAATTTATATTGGCTTCATTTCTGTTGCACAAACGATATTATTATTGTATTATCTCTTTGAAAGGGGACAAAAAACTAATAATAATAAGAAGAAAAAGAAATTAAATGTGCGCCGCCCGGTAGAATAAATCCCGCAAGTACTTATCGGTCCCGTCAACACGTCACGATCATTCAACACTCAACGAAAACTAAACAACAGCAGCTGAAAAACCAGAGGTCGAAGTCGGAGTCCCGCAACCAGACGGAGACACCATACACGATCATCGAGAATGAGAGTGTAGGACTTGTTGTACTTGTAGACAATAATACTCACATCACATCGAAATCGAAGAAACTTCGTCAAAGGGGCTGGCTGATTGAGACTGCTTGCTGATCGCGCAGTTCAGTTAGCAGATGGTTTATGTGTGAGTCATTAACTTGTTGATGTTAAGGAAGGGAACACTTTTGTACAAATGCTCATTCCACGTGAGACGTAACTGAGTTTGTTTGGTTCCAAAATCCATCCAAAGATGAACATTAAGAGAAAAATGACAATTGTGAGCTTTTTTCGTTTTTATAGCAAAGGTGCGAACCATTTTGGAGCTCAGACAGTAGACTGTAGAGATTGATCAATTCACAATGTTTTTAAAGAGAAATCAACACAGAAATTAGAGTGCAAAAAAAAAATACAGAGACTAAAATTGAGCGATATGAGTTTAAAAGGCTTTCTCTGCTGGGTTGAACTTTAAGTTTGATTATTAATTTAGTGTTTAATTCATTTTGTATCGCATTCTTTAAGCAGTAATTTAATTTTGTCCATTCTATTTATTAGCTGTTTCTTTTTCACAAAAATGTATCGTTTTATTGTGAACGCTAACGCACATATTGTTTACTTGCTTAATCCAGATTAAATATAATATTCCAGATTTCAATTAATTTAAATGCATATTCTATATTATTCATTTGATTAATTCACATTTAAATCCAATTGAATTTTAACTGCTCTTAGAAGCCCCGTTTAAGTACCTCCATCGAGGGCCCTTTTTCAATAACATTGACAATTTTGACAGGTGGCAACTTCTCAATTTACAACTTGATAATTGTCAAAATCAGTTACATAAACAATTTGACAATTTCGTAGAACTGTCGGAAAATATCCGACAATTGTCAACTTTTCGGTTCATAAAAAAATCGTCAGGTATTTTTCGACAATTGTCAGAAATTTTCTGACAAATTTCTAGGTACTGCCAATTCTTTTAAGAGAATATATTTGTCAGTATTTAATTGACAATTGTGTCAGGAAACTAAGTTTCGGTCAAGTGTTGACAATGAACAGACAGAAGTTGAGCTAAAATGCTAAATAATATTTTGTCAAGTAAAATTGGTGAAGATTCACAGTTGGAACTCCGTGTAATACGCCGCGCCAGCACTCTCGACATTTTAAATAGCCTTATTGTGAGTTTCACCCGAACAACATTCTACCCGGAAAATTTTACATTTCACTTTTCGCCTATTGTGAGTTTAATAATCAAAAAATTCCCCTTATTGTGAACATTCACTTCGGGCGGAAAGTAATGTCATTTTCACTTCTTTTTTATAGGCGAACAAAATTTCGTTCGGGTGAAACTCACAATAGCTTTCAAAATTACGGGCAAACAAAAAATTTAAGGTGAAATATTTTTCGGGTGAAACTGACAATAGGTTTGAATGTTTTTGACGTGTTAAATGGCTTTCAATTTAAAGAAAAATTCATTCGTCATTATATTATCACGTGTCGGAGTTCCGTTCAATGTTCTACCAACCATGCGACCGTACAACATTCTTAACGTGAATGGCCATTTTTTTTATTTATAATGCATTGTTTCATACATAGCTATTTGTTATAATTAAATTAAATTAATAAAAAAATTTTAATATAATTTCAATAATAATCTTTTCAAATTTTGTTCTTTCCTTTACCTATAGAAAAGCTTCCAGTATAAGTTTATTGACAACAAGCGGACTTACACACAAATCTAATAAAGTTCAATTAAATATAACTTACAAATATATATTATCGTTAACTATAAATAGCTTTAAGCTCTATCGATGGCTATTGTATCTATTAGTTCATAGATGGCGCTCGAATCAACAGAAAGAACACTATACGTAATTATTTGAATTCTCTACTACTCAAACAAGCCTCTCTGTCTATAGCAATGATAGCCTTGCCACTGTGTCAATTCCTTTTAGCGATAGGTATTCCTGGTAATAAATATTTTATGAAATTATCGTAAATGGCATTTTATCAATTTTACATCTATCACGAGAATAGGGCGGCAAGACTTTATTATGATAGCATGATATCAATTACATTTTTTTTACAATATCGCGTTCATGCATCAAAAAAATTGATTGAATCGATTGGCCTACTTAGCTATAAAAAGATGCTAGAGATTGCCTAACACAATAACTTGGATGGTTGGTAAGCAATAGAAGAATAGAACACTCTTTCAAAAAAAAAATAGCAATAAAGACATTTAAACAAAAAAAAGTACATTAAAGTTCTTATAACCACAACAACAAAAATAGAACAATAATAAATTTCATTTTGCAGCTACATAGATAGTTGGAACATCTAATGAAAAAAAAAAAAGAAACCCCTTTTCTTCAAAATTGATTGAAAATTTTCCAATAAACTTGAACATAGGGATGGTATTTTGATGAAAGAAGCAAGAAGGGAAGTTCTGGAATTTTTAAAGATGAAGGCCAAGAATAATTTTAAAAGCCAAGTGGGAGGTAACCATTTTATTGACAGATCGATTGTAAAAGAAAACTGACTGACTGAATGACTGAGTGAGTGACAGTTGACAAATAGACTATATAGGAAACGGAAAGCTGAACAAAACAAAATTTAAAAATTTTATTTTTTGGAAAATATCCGCCGGAATTCAAGAAATCAATTATTATAACTTTTTTTTTTGTGTATCATTAGATTTTTGTTATTCTTTAGATTTTAAATAGATTTCTTAAATTAGTTCAATTTATTGATCTAATCGAATTGAAAGTTTTTTTTTTTTGTATTTTTTTTTTTTTTAATTTAACTGAGGTCAGTTTGAAAATGAATCGTTTTGAATCTACTGTTTTGAAATAAATAAAAAAAAAAAGAGGGTAAAAGTTGAGCAAAGAGACAAGTCATTTTTTATAAAGATTGCGTTGTGTCTATATAGCTGATGCCGACAGCAGCAAGGTCGACTTAGAATCGGAAGTGAAGCAATTTTTTTTTCTCTTTTTTATTTCTTCCTTTTAAGAAGTCGCAACGATTTATTATCTGACGATTTTTCATATGGAAAGAAAAAAAAAATGATTTCAAACGGAAATCTAAACAAATAAAAATAGAATAAAAAAGAAGCAAACTTTAAAAAAAAGTAATAATATTGAAAAGTGTACATTTATGTAATAGAAATGATTAATAAATATCTTTTTTCTCGTTAAAGCCTTTATAAGACAAATGCAGTGAAAAATAAAATGCTCAAAAGTGCCGACGAGTGTCGGGTCCAGGTTTTAGCAAACAAGCAACAATGTACCTTTGTTTGTTTGCTTCCCAAATCTGCCATTTTCTTAAAATTTAACTCCAATGGCAGTTTTGGGAAGTAAATGAACAGACCTTGGTTTTTCGTTTAAATGAGGCTATTGGCAGCACTGACATTTAAATGACATTTAATCTGTCAGTTGTTTTGACAAATATAAAGAAGAATAATTGGGCGCGTTCGATTATTATCAATCCAAAGCAATCCGGATTAATTTGTGTTATTCGTCCTTATCAAAGGGCTCTTCGTTACAGTTTCGTATTATGAATGTGAAAAAATAAGTAGCGTATCTTAAGTCGTAAACAAAATATTGTTACGAATTTGGGGGCTATCGATATCACTTCTAATAAACTCTGAATTTCTTTGAAAAAAAAAATAGTTTAAGACGGCAGCTTTTTTTGGGGATTAGTAGTACGAATGTATTACGACGCGGCCTGTGATACAGCCGATTGTAATCCTTTCTAAAAGAACAGCTGATGCAACAACAATTCAAAACGCAGGCAATTGTGAAGAACATAATCCATAGATAAAGCAATTTGTGTTAAAAATTTGTCTTCATTCATTTTTTTGTTTACAAAATAAATCACAAAAAATGTATGATATTGAATCTATTACGATAAGACCTCAATGAAAATCCACTGAACAAAAAAAAAAGAAGAAAAAAGAACAACAAGACAAACCAATAGTGTATTTTTGGGACAAGGAAGAACTGTTTGGAAATTTGAAGAAATCTTTAAGCAAACATGACGAAGATGCCAAACGATCCAATCACAAACCCATCAGAAAAGAAAGCACGCCTGGAAAAAGATGACAATCCTTACAAAGCACACGAAGAGGCAAGCCCTTGATGGAGTGCTTTAAAGTCACAGTTCGAACGTGTTGTCAGCACTCCCAAGTGGCGAATGATGTTTGATGGAAAAGAAGATGTCGATTCAGATGAGAAAATCCTTTAAACTTTGGGATTTACATATGTATGTAAATGAATCTAAGTCACCAGCCCTGCCACCCCTCAACACATGCATGAGGAAACTCATATAACTGAACATAAAAGCACGGAAGGTCCCATAAGTTCTTCATCCAATTATGTTCCACCAGCACTGTGGCTATGGTTTTTGGTGGAAATTGTATTGCCAGTTTTGAATTGCTATTGCAGATTTAAAAATTGTCCATATGAACCTGATTTTTGTTGTGAATTCCTTCCCTGTCACCATTTATGGAATTGATCAATAAAAACACTAAATTTATAAAAATGTATTTTTATTTAATTAAATTCTTATTCCTTTTGTTTGATTTATTTATTAAGTTTTTTTTTGTGAGTCATGTGTCAAACGGATGAATTCATGAATGAATTGATGAGATTCATTCAAAAGAAGATTTTGGAAGCACTGTCATATGTACATAATATATCCCTAACTCATAAGCGGGGAAATTTATCGCCTCTGTCTTAAACGATAAGTGTTATCGTTGCTATAATTTATGTAAATTTTAAGCATGTATACGGTATGTCGATGCACACACAAAAAAACACACTTATTATCTCAAATAAAAGCACATTTTGGTGAAATTCATAAGTAAATACAACCAGAGTTTTTGGACAGTTGATTCATTAAGTGGTAAATGTCACATTCGTAACAAAAACTATTTTAGTTTTTTTTTATTAATTTTTGACTTAAAACTTTTTGAAAAAAAAGTGGCAAAAAGAGGAAAAGTGAAAAACAAAAACATTCTCTAGAGATGCATGTGTACGAAAAAATTATATTTGATCTGTCAAATCAATCTAAAATGACATATCGAACGCATGTTTATACTTTTTGATGTGTAAACATCTATGCTGGCGGTAGAGTGGAAAAAAAAACGTGAACGTTTGTGTGCAACGTTACGGTGTGCAACGTTACGATCTGCATACTAGGATGGGTGCGTTCAGTGAAAAATATATTAAGATCCCCTTCAAAAACAAGTCCGTTTTGGATCCACGCACGTTGATGTTTACACATTATTAACCGTGAGTCCCGGTACTCACACAATTTTTTTCACTCTTCCACTTTTTGCAATAAGTTTTGAATGTAGTTAAACCTTTAATTTCGGTTAAAGTGTAAAAAAATGTTGTGATACAGCAGTTCGACGAAATTTCATTAAATTCAAAATGTCTGCTCACTCCGATTTGAAAGCATAAAGTCTGTGTCACACAAGTAACAGGTTGACATTTCAAAAATTAACTATGTCAACTCTTTTTTAGTTCTGTTGTTTCTAGATATCGAATTTTCGATGCTGAGAGATAAAACAATGGAAATCTACTCTACATGGGAATGTTATCGACAATTAAGTGAGAATCTTACACACTTTAAATAAATGCGGAAAAAATCGCATTGTAGCGAAAAGTGTATTCTTGAAATGATAGCACTTCTATAACAACAATTTTTGTTTACTAATATCATTTATTATATTCTTTTCATGCTTAAAAATTATACTCGGTCATACAACCGTAACGTTAAACTGTCACATCCGTAACAGCTTCAAACCAACATTTTGGATTGTTTTTAATAGTTTTGTTTCTCGTTTCTTAACTGGAATTGAATATCAACGATTAGATAAAAGAATGAGAAATAGTCTTCATGCAATTGTTTAAACCAGATAAACATTAGATGCCCCATTCACAGATCACCAGTTTACTGAGGTCAGAGCCATGACGGAATAAAAATCGATCCTATAACGAAGCCATTTTTTTTTTTTTTTTTTTAAATTCAGTTAACTAATTTAGACATTACGTGTCTTATAGATTATGCAAGTTTTAATTTATTAACTTAGAACATTATGTGAATAATTTATAAAATCACAAGTATCACTTTCACTCACGTAACAATGCAAATATCCGAATGCAACGCTTCGTTACAAGTTTGTATAAAATTGATTTGGTGCCTGACAACTTTTACACAAATTTTGAGCTCGATAACCGAGAAGATACTAGACCGAGGAGGCGAGGCGGTATTTATAAGAATGAAATTTATCAAGAGCCTTGTTAGTCTAAGGTCCAGTTTTTCAGTGCATGAGTTAATTCCGAGTTAAATCAGAGTTAGTTAATCTTGCAAATACTTTAATCCCGTGCTTACTCAAAAGTAGTTTTTCAGTGGAGAATTAGATTTAACTCCTTGTTGTCAAAAATCTATCGAAATCAAAGTGCGACAGTTTAGAAATCAATGTTCAGCTATCGAATTCGAGATGGAGCCACTATGAAAATCACCCTTTCCATAGTGTCGTACCTCGATTTGAGTAGATTATTGACACGCATCTTTCAGAAATACCTATTCAGCTAATCCAGAGTTAACTCACCAAACTTGTTGAGTTAACTCGGGATCTAAATTTATTGGAAAAACATGTTTCATGAGTTAACTCGGGCTTAACCCCGAAACTAGGATAATCTCGCACTGAAAAACTGGGCCTAAGTGGTCTTGTCAGAATAGATTAAAAACAAAAATTAGATTCAGACTTCAGTTCGATACTTTTTTCATAAAAATCCGAAAAAGACCTAGGCAAGACTTAGTTAAATGAGACCGAAAAAAAGATACCGAGACGATCCTTAAACTTTTCGATTTTAACTAAAACGAGAAAGTGTCATCTTGTCTCATCTGAGGGACGCCAGCACGCCTCAAGTGCAAGAACACTTCAACCAACGCATGCGAAAACTGAAGACCGATCTGGCTGGATACGTAGTTGGTTGAAGCCCAGCTCAAATCACCGCGCTTTAGCGCCACTTTAAGCTATAGTAAGTAAATCCATAAATTTTATTTCCAACTTTTTACAGGCTGTATACAGCCAGATTAAATTTGGAAATTTTAAAACTAAATAACCTGCATTACCAAGCTTATGAATGATGTTCGACTCCAAAGGACTTTTTATATTTGTATTAACCTACTGCCATGCTCTAAGTTTTCCAAACAATTCTTGAATGTGAATGAAATATGCATCAATATTAATTCACTAATTGTTTTTCCGGAGAAAAATGTTTCCATATTATTTTTCCTCCTGGTTTTCATGTGGGCATTCCCAAATGTCACCACCTACGTCCGCCGACGTCAAACAACGAAAAACAAAAATTCCTTCGACTTTTCAAATTAAAAAATAGGTGGTATGTATACTTTAATCTATAACAAATTATATACCTACACAAGTACATAATCTAACAAATTTCTACTGAAAATTTAATTTCAGTGGAAGAATAATTTGTTTTGAATTTATTTTCTACATCGTCAATATAACAGAATTTTTTGTATCTTGATGTGCATCCACCCACCTGTAGATATGTGTATGTAGGTACTGTTTATACGTCCAGTAGCTATAATAGTATTTAATACAAAGTTTGTTTAGATGAAAACAAAAAAGCTGGCTATATAGTGACTTGAAGCCAAAGGTTATGGTGGCATGTGACTATTTAATAGTTAGTTGCCTTTAGAAAAAAAAATACATCAACATCTACAGCTATGTACGCATCAGGAATGTTCTCTACGTAATTTCAAGATGTTGTTTACACAACACACTCAAACATCGATTTTTTCTTTCACAACAGAACACAGTGGGTTTAGCTATATCTGTTCTGTTTTTTATGATTTTTTTTATCAATTTGTTTTGTTTTTATACAAAAGAATCATGGAAATTTGATGTTTAATTTTCAATAAACTGTTAGTAGTTTTGCAATACACAACCAGTCTGGAGTTTTTTTGTTTTAATCATAAACGAGTATAAAATGTGTTAGGAAGCTCCAAACAAATATTTAATTATTTTTAAATGTTTATCAATTACTCTTAAAAAAAAAAATAACACAAAAAACAACAACTGAAGGCGAAGGGTCTTAATTTATTATTAAACACTAAAGGTGTGGTGAATACATATTTGTGTTCAGTAATTTGTTTGCTTAGCAAATGGATTGGCAGTATTTTTTTTTATTGTAGTATTTTATAAGGCAAGTATACATTTGTGTACCTAAAGTAGATAATTGCTCTATTAGCAGATATAAGTGAAATCTATTTCAGAACAATCAGTTATCCTATTTATTAGAGAATATATATGGACCTTCAGCGAATTTTGGATCTTTATCAATAAACGATTTTTGTCGCAAGTCGATAGAAAAATTAAGATTACTTAAGTTGTTGTTGTATCAACTAAATTCAGTTATTTCTTAAGCTTGGACCAGACATGTCTCGTGGAGTGTGTTGTGCAGTGGGGTGTTGTGTCGTGTCGCCGACTGTTCACACCAATCAAACGTGCCGTACCTGTGTGCTGTGCTGTTAAATTTCAGATTTTCTTTATATCTTTAATAATTATTCTCTTTCTGCAAGCACTGTCTTCTCTTTCCACCATTCAGACAAATTATCCGCAACACAGAGTGGTATGATGCAATGGGAACAAGGTGGATTCGGACACAACACACAACTCTACAGGACATCACACGAGACAACTAGGGTTCTACGCGTATGAAAAACATTGGAGCGATAGCGACACATCCCACCACAACACACCACACCGAGACAAATGTGGTTCCAGCTTAACAGATGCGTGTCAAAAATCTATCAAAATCGAGTTTCGATACTGTGAAAAGGGCTATTTCTATTGTGGCGCCATCTCGATTACTCGAGTTCTTCATGTTCATACTCCACTGAAAAACTACTGCCGAGTTAACTCAGCACTAAAATAAATGGCTCTCAGCGGTTATTAGAAAGTAAAAAAAGCAAGAACTTAACAATTAACACGATCACTGAGGATTTATTTAAGGAAGTTCTTGAAGAAAAGAAAATTTGTTTGGTGCGGCCGGCGAGGCGGGCCGCAAGCTTTTTACAATGAATGTCTCAAATTCAAATCGAGGCAAGCGCTGTCTGAAGAACTTTATACGATTCGAAAAGAATATCTAGAGAACAGGCTCTTCCGTGTAAAACGACACGAAAATGAGTATTGAGATTTCAAAGAAATAGTTGCTGAGGTACTACAAGGCAGCCTTCTAGGTCCAATTGTGTTCCTTTTATTTGCATAAGACACGTAATCACGTTTGCAATACTCGCAGTCGCAGACGCTCTTGATTTTACCAATTTTAACACAAAGTACTGCCAAAGTTCATATAAAAACAAAAATTGGTAGAAATTGACAGTTTTAGGAAGTAAACGAACATACCTGATGTCAATGAATTGGCAACAACATGGCGGAAAGCGCTCAACGAATTAAAATCATCGCAGAATGTCTGTGGACGCCAAATAAAAATAAAAGACGCATGTAAAAAAGAATGGCAAAGAATAAAAAAAAAAACAGTTTAGGAAAGCCTGGAATAGACGTTTGAAGGTTGACAGGCTCTGATTACTTATAGATTTGTTCGTTTATAGTTATTTTTCACTTTACGATTAGACAGCTAGTTTAAATATTAAATGCGTTGACTCTTTGACGTCACGAAAAGAAATCATAATTATTACCTACACACAATGTTGTTCCTAGATGTCTTGAAATGTAATCTGTGTCAACATGCTGCTAACGCTTTTGTCTTCGATTTTGAAATTAAATTCAAATACAATTTCTATTCTTTTCAGAAAAATAAGGTACTTTGTCATTCTTCAACCAAACAAAATCGCTATTCGTGCTTTCTGGTGACAGTTCTACAGCATAATGGTAGATTTAGACGTCAGACAAGTTGTATTTCTTCCATTTTCTTTATGATTTATGACTTCATCGTGTAAATGGTCTAAGATTTCCGAGTATTTTCTTCATAAAACTAAATCTTGACATTACACATCTTAAGTGAAGTAAAGTGAGGTTTATAAGAATATTTTGTTTCCACTACTCTGAGAATAAGAAAGTTTTATTGCGTGGAAACAAAATGTAAGAAAAACGTTTCTTTTTAGTCATTTTAATCTTTAAACTCGATCCTAAACTCTTATTCTAATCCACCTGCATATAAGAATTTATTTGAACTCTAATTCAACTTCACATCCTTAAGTGAAATGTCAAATCCGAAAAATTTCATCTTGGATATGGAAAATGCAGTTTAGATATAGAAGAAGTTGTATAACTTCTTTTAGCAATGAAGGTAGATACTAAATAATTATGAAAGATTGAATGAAACAACAAGTTTAAGCTAGGCAAAAAGTTTTTCAAATTAAAATTGAACATAATAGACTAAGCACCACTATACATGGAGTCTGATGATCGGCCTGGCAGCCGTGAAATAGCTATAACTCCAGCCTATAATAACTCAAGTGGTTGTTGTTTCATTCAAACCTTCCATATCAATATGATATGGTCCCTAAGCTTTGCAGCCTAAACTGCGAGCTTGTTATCACGCAAAAACCAACTAAATTATTCAGCCTTATTGTGAGTTTCACCCGAAAAATATTTCAACTTAAAATTTTTTGTTCGCCCGGAATTTTAAAAGCTATTGTGAGTTTCTCCCGAACGAAATTTTGTTCGCCTACAAAAAAGAAGTGAAAACGACATTACATTCCGCCCGAAATGAATGTTCACAATAAGGGGAATTTTTCGATGATGAAATTTCGGGAGAAACTCACAATAGGTGAAAAGTGAAATGTCAAATTTTCCGGGTGGAATGTTGTTCGGATGAAACTACAATAAGGCTGATTATGTTTTCAGTATAGTTTTGACTAAAGTAATTGCTGGCAAATTGTCACATCAAAGTGAATTCTTAAGAAAATCTAGTCGTGTGTGTTGTTAGTGAAAGAAAAATCCTGCAAAACAAGGAAATTCTTCTCCTCCAAGCACTTAACACTCAACACACCTTCGAGCATCATAGAAGATGACACTTGCTTGCAAAATAGCTGAATTGAAAGACTGAAATATTAAATTTTGTCAAGATAAGGTATTTCTTTTTTTTTTTTTTTGCCTTCTCACGCTGTTGTCACTTAACAAATTGTCATAAGGTCCTTGATTCACTTTTATATAATATATACGAGCACACAAAATAAAAACAACGACCATATTCACTTCTTTTTATTCTTCTTCTTCTAAGCAAACTGTTTTCACACACGTCTTTGTCTTCATTAGATACAAAAACAAAAATCTGTCCTAGAGGTACTAGTACTAGTTGCAGGTACCTGGCGCTGGCACCTATCCTTTATTTTTTTTTTCTTTTCATCCTGTCCTCTCTGGTATGAATTATTAAATTCCTTAAATTACCTTCCTCAATCCAGACACACACACACACCGCCACACACAAATTCGTATACGTGCATGACATACAAAATAAAAATATAAATAAAAATAAAAAAAAAATCAAAGAGACAAATTGTTTTCTTAAGGAAATTACACTAGAAGCAGTTTGAAAAATAAAATCAAATTATTTTCTTTAAATCGTGCTGAAAAAATTTAAAAAAAAAAAAAAAAAAACAAATTCAGCACAAGAAAATTTGTTTTTCAAAGCATTTTTTTTCCAGCAGCGAGAAAAGAGGGAAAATCTAAAATTAGATTTATCATTCCGATGGAATTTTAAAGGAATCCTCCTATATACATAGCTTTATCCAAAAACCCACGATAAAGTATTAATCCGAAAGCATCAGAGACATTCAAAGTTTTTGGCGGAAATTTCCTTTGGATTACTGAATAATTGTGTGAGAGAAGTATTCCACAATACATTAAAATACTGCTTGTCTTTTTGTAAATTTCGCACTCAAAATCGACAGATATGTATGAATGTAGTTGCTCTATTTTGATATATGTACAAGCTTATGCTCTATTTTGAGATGGAATTTAATGGATTACCTCAGATGACTGTCTGGACTGGAAATACTCCAGCGAATTATATTTATTTCTAGAAAATTGACAATCCTATAGGGAAAAGAGAGAGAAAGAAGTAATTAAGCTAAGGGCTTTCTGTCGATGTATGTTTCTGAAAAAAAAAAAAAAACATATCGGTCTATTCCAGGCACTGATGTTACATCGTAAGTAGTCGTTATGGTTTTATAGTTTTCCTTTGGAAGAACAAAAAAAAAACTACATCAACTAAGAATCATCTATATGCAGTGGTCTAGGGTGTTTTTTTTAGACGTGTGGTTTTCAATCTGGCAATACTTTTTTCGGAGTTGATCTTTTTGACAGCTGTCACTTGATTTATGCTCAGTTTGGTTTGCCATTTCATAATTAATAGACTTATTCCTGAACAACGTTTGCAAATCGTGCAAATTTATTACCAAAATAATGGTTCGGTTCGCGCGACGCATCGCACACTGCGTCCAATATTCGGTCGACACAATACCAAAATCGCATAAATTCGAGCAATCATGGATCGGTTTCGCACCACGTTTACCCTAGTGGATAATTCGCATCGTCAGAGACGCCGTACAGTGCGCACCGAAGACGCTATATTGCTGCTGTGGAGCAGAGTATCAAAGAAGACCCGAATGAGTCCATCCGCCATCGCGCGCAACGATTGGAGCTGTCGAAAATTTGGCCTCTCGGGCGGAATTTATTCAAGTCAGCCGCGGCGGCCACTTGCCCGAAATCATTTTGAAAACATAAAAGCAAACCTTTATCTTTATAATAAAGCTAAATTCTTGGCCATAACATAAAATTATATGCGTTTTATTTCTTCTTGAAAACCACACGTCTAAAAAAAACACCCTTTAGAAGTTGAATAAGTAAGAAGGGCATACGAGTATAAGGGACTAGTATGGCTCTTATCAGGAAACATTCAATGAAAAATTTAATTACTTGCGCTGTATAGCAAAGGCAAAGTGTACTTTTAATGCAGAAAAAAAAACCTTAGGTAAAAATTTTTAGCAAGTGTATTTTTTCAAGTATGTTCATAATCGCATGAAATAAAAGTTTTGTATAAAATATTTTTGCATAAAGTAGAAGAGCTATGTTCGGTTTCACAAATATTTAACAGGCTTTTAAATTTTTAAATGACGTATTTTGTATGGAGCAAATGTCATTTAAATATTTAAAAGCCTGTTAAACAGTTAAAAGAGCTTTATGAAATCGACCACTAGGCAAAAAAAATATATTTTTGACATTTGACATTGAATTGAACTTAGTATGCGGTTTTTTTATCTCAGGTTCAAGAAAAAACGATTGACGGAGTTTCCATTGGGCGACGACGACGATAAATAGTAAGAATATAATTTGATTCATTCAAAATGTGGTCACCCGCCAATAGAGAGATGCTTAAACTTTTGCAAATGGCGGCAGTTGTCAGTTTTTATTTGATATTTGTGAAGTAAACATATGCAGAGCAGAGCTTGTTACCAAATAGCAATATATCTATCTCGTTTATTCACAAACGTCAAAATGATTACTTTGTTGAAACTGACATTTTTTGATCTATGCTAGAAATCAAATACTGGCATTGTGTGAGGAAGACATATATGTATGTTTCTATAAATATAATTCATTTTGTAATTAAAATTATGCTTGAAATTCAAAATATGCGACCAACGCTTCTTTAAAGTTTAAAAAAAAACAAAACTCCTTTTGTTTTTCCTTGCAATATTTCATCTGTCAGATTCAACAAAGTAAAGGCTGTCACTTTAGGCTTTGACAGATCAGTAAAGCTCCCTTTACACGTCGACAATCTATAGAATCTATACTCCTTAATATCGTGGAATACTCGTGATTTTGGCACAATATAAACTTCGGCGTAGATTTCTCGACCGTCCTTATACTCCAACTGATCAAACACTAAGACGTTAATTTCTTGAGGCAAAAATACTAAAACATGTGGCAGAAGAAGCACCTGGATTTGTAGACCTTGTACAGCTCGTTCTGTCAAGAATATCGCCGCTGTGACTGAGATGTCACCGATGAGCCATCGACGCCGGGCAGACGTCTCTGCAGTGCATTTTGGTGAAAGACATGCAGATGTTCCGTTACAAAATGCAGACAGTCCATCAGCTATTGCCTATTGCAGACCGCCAATCACGTCTAAGCTACGCTCACGCTCGCCTTAACTCCAACAAAGCAGTGGAGGATTTCCATCTATGTAAACGGATTTGTAAAGAAACTAAATTAGCGCTTCTGGGGCACAGAGAACGAGAAGCCATGTATTAATTCACGAAGAGCCAATACATCTACTCAAAGTAAAAAAGTAAGTTTAAGTTTTTTAATACTTTTTTAGCATTCCCTTGTAACATACATTCTGTATGTATTCCATGCAAAAACAAGTTCGCCATCATGTAAATTTTCCGAATTATTACTGACTTCAATTGGTGGTTAGTTGTGGTAACCACCATTACGCAAGTTGTTTCTTTTAATAGGTCGGTTGCTAAATTCTACATGATTTTAAATGATATTTTAATTTGGGATAGGATCATAAAAACTTAACAAAAAAACTGTAATTTGAAGCACTTGTAGGTGCAGGCAGGGTGCTACGTGCAGCAAGAATTGCTCTATGGCATATTTAATAGGCTATTCAAAACAAAATAAACCAATAGTTCTTCTAAAACGTTCCGTTAATAAAGCAGCCACAAATAACCAACAAGAAATAAATTGAGAAAAATATTCAATTGCAACAACAAAAAGAGCAGCAGTACGTAAAATAAATATAACAGTGCGGCATGGTATTTGCAGATTTCCTCTTTTTTTCCATATAGGGGAATGACATACATGTATTTGAAAGACTTTTGATCTTCAAAAAAGTGAATTAAACTTTGATTTTAGTTTGTTGAAACATTTAAATAAATAATGATTATCATTTTTGTAAATATTGTTATTTTTGATCTCCTTTTATTCCTAAAGTCACGGTGGTTACATATGCTAACCACCCACCGTTTTCCCTGAAAACCCCAATTGGGAATCATTTTTTTGTAATAAAATTATTTATTTTTTGCCATAACTAGTGGCAAAACACAATTTTTTTGTATTATAAATTGGTTTTATATGATAGAAAAAATTCAAGAATAAACAAAAATTGATTCTTTAGAAATTTTTTTTTTCAACTAAAGGATTGAACGAGAAATTATTTTTTTTTTTTTATAAAACACAATCAGCTCGGCTTACATCTCATTACCTACCTACATTCCTTGTCACAAATCTTCGACTCTGTCTTCGAATAAAAGAAGTTATCCGCGTTACAAAGCCTACATTTGGTTTCTTCCGAAACACCACTAGCTGACCGGTTTCGTCAATTGTTTAGCTTAGCTTATTCACAGCTGAAATTAAATTTCTAAATTTCGATTAATGAAGAAAAATAAACGAAAATGAACACAACTTGTACAACAAAAGACCGCCTTAAACTTGTACCCGAACTAAACTGAAAAGCCTTTTTCTTAAAGAAAACGATAACGAAAACAATTTCTCAGCTAAGTTAAGTTGTTTTTTGTTGTCGTTTTTATTTTGTGTGAGAGAATAAAACCATTGACAAATAAGAAAAAGGTGCAATGTAATAGCTTACAAGTATAATCATATTCTCAAGGGTTGAAGCCTCCTATACTATACCCATATTATGGCATAATGCATTTTTTTTCTTCTAAATCACTTGCATTGTATTGTGAAAAATCGAAGTCAATTAGAGGCTCAAATTCAAGGCTGAGCAATGTCTAACTTTTGAACGATTTTGAAGACTATATTTATCATAACTCGCTAACAAACTGAACTTGAAAGAAGAGAAAAAATAAATAGAAAATATTTCAAGTTCGTTAACATCATCAAGAAGATTATCTCAAACACATGTACATATTTAATAAAATAATAATAATTAGGACAAAATAAACATAAAACATGAAAGAACTTATGTACGTTTCAAAAATGTCTTTTAATTAGGAAACACGCTGGTGACTATAATCAGTGCACAATTATGGAAAAAAAAAAAAACAAACACAGATGTGATTATTTATTTATTTTCCAGAATTGTCAGATTTAAATGTGATATCAAAGGAATCTTCTTCGATACTACGACTTACTTACAAACATTTAAAAGGCCTCATTAAGGCTTTTCTTTTGCTTTTAGAATTTGGCGATGAGAAAAACATAAATTGTGTAGTGAATAATATTTGTATAGCTTCTATAAAAACCGCAGTGATTTGGGTTATATATTTTTTGGCACTTGTTGCATGTGCGCTTTCCAAAATCAGCAACAAAAACAAATACATAATATACAAATATTGAGCGTAAATAATAATCTTGTTGGGTGTATAACTAATGACGCAGAAACTCTCGAGATGCCAATAAAACTAGAACCACAACAATGTCGAACATTTTCGTCCCAAGATAAATAGATGAAAAAGATGGGGGATTATATGTTCATGCTTTCAAAATTAATAGTTTATCTCTGTGATAGAGCACTATAACGAATTTTTAATACACATATTGACATTTTTAGAAGCTAGAAAAATTCTCAAAAAAATATACAAAAAAAAGTCATTTAAGTTTTTGAAGAAAAACGCTATAGGTGGTTAGCATTGGGAACCACCACAGTGACTGTTGTTATTAAAAGGCAGTAAAAACCTTTATTAATATTTTTTTCAATATTAATTCTAATATTTTAACAAACTAAAATAAAATTTAAATTCATTTTTATGAAATTCGACCAAAAATCATGTCCTTCCCTTGCGTGATGGACAAGGAGGAACTCTGCAAGTGCTGCACTGACATGTTAAATACGTACCGTAGTTCTTTTAAGGTTGTAATTTTAAATTCTTTTCAAATTAATTCTTGAATTGGTAATTGGATCGCCTCTGAATATTCAAGAAAAATACTTAATACTTTTTTTGCGAATATCCCACATATCAAGTGCTAAGATCCCAAACTCAAATTAAATGGTTTTTAATCAATATCTCGAGAATGAGTATCGTATACAAAATTTGGTAGGATCTTTCTGATAGCAAATTTAATTGTCTTTTTTTGTACATAAAAAATGTTTCGGGTTCTCGATATATGTGGGATATTCGCAGAAAAAAAGTATAAAAATTCAGTCATTAATTGGTCAAAAAGGTCAACTAGTTTCCGAAAATTAGTCAGTCAAAGAAAATCTTCATAATATAAAACAAAGTCGTTTCAACAACAACAACACTTATAACTCAAAAACCACTGGACCGATTTTAATGATCTTTGATTTGTTGGTTTCGTCTCCGCCCCGAATAGCAGAATAACTATAAACATATTTGAAAAATTTACTGTGTAGGGTGAAATGGGATAAAATGAAGAAGACGCATGCGATTAAAAAAACTCAATTTCAAAGGTTATTCTTAGGAAACGGCTTCAAGAGCATTTTTTTTTTAATTTTCAATTTGTAGGGTGAAATGGAGTAAAAATTAAAAAAAAATGTCCAATTTAAGAAATTCTTTTTTATTTGAAAGATTTTTTTTAGGAAATGAAAAATATTCTCTTTAAATTTTTTTATTTAAAGGGTAAAATGGGTTAAAAATAAAAAAATAGTCCGATTTAAGAAATTCTTTTTTTTATTTGAAAAAGGTTTTTTTCAGGAAATGGATTTAGGGATATTCTTTTTCAATTTTTTTATTTGTAGGGTAAAAAATGGGTTAAAAATGAAAAATTGTCCGATTTAAGAAATTCTTTTTGTGTTTGAAAGTTTAAAAGGGTAAAAATAAAATGGTGGTTTTCGAATACAAAAATTGTTTCTCTGTTGGGAAAGCAATAAAGGTTGTACTAAATTACTTTGCGGGACAGAATATATTGACGGGACAATTGCGGGACAAATGTCGTTTTGAGGGACAGTCGCGCGCCTGGCGGGACGTCTGGCATCCTACTCTGCCCCGAATAGCAGAATAACTATTAAAATAAAAAAAAATCCCTTTAGGGTAAAATGGAAAAGAAGTATTCGATTAAAAAAACTCTACCTGCATTTGAAAGGTTATTCTTAGAAAATGGCTTCAAGTATTTTTTTAAAATTGCAATTTGAAGGAATGGGGTAAAAATAAAAATATTGTCCGATTAAAGATAGTCTTTTTGTGTTTGAAAGGTTAATATTTTGAGTTGATGGCCTTAGGAATATTTTTCTCAAAAATTTGGTATTTATAGGGTGAAAGGGGGTACAAACGAAAAATGATATCCGATATCAAAAATTCTGTTTGTGTTGAAGAGGTTATTTTTAAAAAATTGATATTTGTAGAGTGAAATTGGATAAACACAAAAAGTGGTTTTTGATTACAAAAATTCCTTCTTCGTTAAAAAAGAAACAAAAGGTTGTACTCAGATGATCATATTTTAACGAATTCCGCCATTCATAACGTGAAGTGGGTCAAAAATCAGTATGTAGCATTCAATTACAAAAAGGAGCTTAAATATTTATCTATATTTTCATTTGTTAGTTGTGTGCCAAGCTTAGATTTGTCTACCCGTGCAAAGCCGGATGGGGCAGCTAGTTTTTAATAAATTGTTTAAGATTTTTTTTAGGTCATCAGCGATTTTTACCAACTAACTTGTGGGATATTCGCAAACAAAAAATTACACTATCTGAATGGGCTTCGTGACTTCAAAAAATTTCAGCTAGTTTCAATAATTGGTCAGCCACAGGTAATTTTTTCAATACATTTTTATAGATTTAAAGAAGGTCGTAGAGATTTTCAACAATTCATTTGTGGGATATTCGAAAATAAAATCACTAAAAGTCTTAGTGACATAAACTGTCAACTAGTTTCGGAAATTGGTGAGCCATATAGATTCGTTTGCTATTTTTTAAGTTCTCAAGGTCGTATCAATTGTGACCTTGAAAAAAGTCTCTAAAAATTGATTTATCAAAACATATGGCTGACCAATTTCTGAAACTAGTTGATCTTTGTTGACCAATTACTGACCTTTTAAATGGCATACTTTTATTAAGAATATCATACAATTCCACCGTTATACTCGCACTTCTAGGTGTTCATATCAATTTACTCTTGAACTTAATTTCGGACGTATACCTACTGTTAAAGGAAGAGAATCTTTTTGTTTACCGCACTACACGAATGCGGAATGCTATACTTGTTTCTATTCTATTATTTCGTAACCATTGGGCAGCTGTATCTCCTCGTAAATCTTTCTCTATTTTCCTAACACTCGTACTGTCTTTAAGGGTTGTCAAAAGCACTTAACAGAGCGCTCAACCGGGAAAATGTGTCTGTTTTCATTTTTTATAAATAAAAAAATCCAAAACCACATTGTGAACTAATTAAAATTCTTAATGCTGATGAATTACAAACTATTTAGGCATTGGGAGCCAATATAATTATTAAGTGCGTTAAATGTTGGAAAATTTGGCCCAAATGGGCTTCTTCAGACGCTGATTCGTATCTAAAACACTATAACATGAACCATTCTTCATCAGAAGTTATAGTACAAATTAACATAGCTCTTAAAAACCCCCCTTGTTCTTAGCCAATATCGCAAACAGAACTTAAATTAAAGGGGTATCTGGAATTCATATAAATCACTTCCGCTTCTCTAAACTGCCTATTTGTTTTGAAATATAAAAATTGAACATTTTTTCTTTTAAATCTTTCACTAAACCAAAAACGAAACATAAATAACAAAGTTTTCATTTTTAAAACAATTAGAAGTCAATAAGTTTCAAACACAATCAACTGTTAAACCATCAAACAAGACTATGAAAACCCTGCTGCCAATATCAATTTATGCAAAACAAACTTTTCTTCAAAAAACGCTGTAGCTTTGAACGAGTACGTGTATTTTTAAATTTAAAAAAAATGAACAATCTATAAATCTTCCGCATCGATATTTCACTATTTCACTTCGATTGATGACCAACAACGTGTTAAAATTGAAAACAAAAATCGATCAATAAATTTCCCCACAGCACTAGCGAACAAATTAGTGCAAACTTTTATACAAAATTCACACGTGTTTATTTATCTGTTTTAAAATTTTTTTTTTTGTTGGAATTTTCATCGCGCTCACACAAGCTTTACATTGATGAGGCGTTTCCAGGGAGATTTCATCAAATTCCTACACAAAAAAAAAAACATTTAAAACACTTTTGAAAAAGAAAAAAAAAAACTTCCAATCAATATTTCCGTTCTATCATTATGTAGAATTTGCGATTGGGTTCATATTAAATTTTTCTATCCCCATTTTATAATTGAATAGAGGAAATGTTTGTCCGCCGAACCTTGTGTATGTGATTTGAAATATTAAATGTACAAACATTTATTTTTTTTTTATTTTAACTTTTTATGGTTATTGTGAATGAAGTCAATCGTTCACGATGATAAATTAATAAATCATTTTAGAGAAATAAAAATATCCCTATGTGATCAAGTGCAATTTAAACAGTAAAAAAAAAAATAAAAGTTTGCTGCTTCAATGGAAAGGTCAGATTAAAAGTGAATTTGATTTGAATTTATAATGAATCATCGATTCTGTTTTTTTTTTTATGGAAAACATTGCTTAAAAAAGAAAACATGTTTCGCTTAGAGCAAAACGTGGGACATTCAATGAATTTTTAACTGATCCCAGAGTGGAATTTTATTTTTTAGACAAAAATAGGAATTCAGTTGAAATTTTAAACTGGTGAAAATGGATGCATTTTTTTTTCAATACCTTACAAAAATTACAGGAATAACCGGGGACTTTTGCTGTTTATAAACTTTTCCATTTAATAGCTGACCAATTTGTTTGTTATATTATTTAACGCAAGGTGTTTATTTTTGTGTCTATTATAATACTATTGTGTTTTTGTTCTTATGCCATAACTCCTCCTCTCTCCTGTTGCATTTATTGCTGCATAACCACCAACATTTTTGAAGAGGGCAAAATTAGGCGTGTTTTTTTGCAAGTCCATATGGATTTGTGGAAAAAAACGACATCGGGACTTAGCACCTTCTTACTTACAGTACGAAGGTCCCGATAATTATCTGGACTTAGCTAAGTGTATATGGATTTAAGTTGTTGTTGTATAAACGTGTAAAGGTATTAGTCCCGATGTCGTTTTTTTTTTGACAAATCCATATGGACTTGCTAAAAAAACACGGCTTTTGTGGAAACAACTCTATTGAATATTTATGGCTCTAGAAGGTACAATTGCCGATTAAATAAAACAACTTAAACTCCAGTTTTATCACCGCTCTTCACCCTTCTCGCTGTAATCACGATTTTTGTTCGCACATATTGCGGCTGTTTGTCACTTAATGCTCGAGCCAGTGCATCGCGGAATCGTTACATTACGTTGGTAGTAGTAATGTGCGCGAACAGACTTTAACACAATATTAGGCGTGTTCCTTTGGAGGTGGCGAAGTACTCATGAGTAGATCCAAACGTTGATCTAGTACTACCAACTACTCGTGCTTTTATGGCGAGTAGATGAGATTTTTAGGGAAATTAATTCTGTGCGTTCCATTGTAAATGGCTAGCAAAGTTTTTTTCTAGACATGATCATAATCAAAGGATTGTTCATGACCGGTGATGGTTTTTCAAAATTCTGAATTTTTTCATAATTTTTTTTAATTTTGAAAACCATAATCATAATCATCATATTGAATTGTTGTATGATTGCAATTTTATATGTTGGGCGAATCGACTGGAATATATCAACCAGTGACATTCTATTTCACAGAATTTTGTCATACATTGTCGCGCTCTATAATTTTGTTTGTCAAGAAAATGGGGTATACAAAACTACAAAATAAGAACTTCAGTTTAATGACACCGAAAGGTGTTTTACTTTTAGAGCAAAGAAATATATTCAATATATACGTATATTCCTCTCTCGATTATTCACAAACGTCAAAATCATCACTTTGTTGAGACTGACATTTCGTTCATTTAATTGTTTATCTATTTTCGAATACAAATTGGACGATGTTGTTCATATTGGACTCTGTATGCCACCGGCTCAATTTGATGTTTCAATATTTTATCTCGCTTTGGTTTTGAAAAAAAAATCTAAAAGATCTTACCTTCCTTGGTCGAGTTTTTCTCATCAAGAAGTGAGAGCGAGATAAGATACTGAGAAGTTGAGTGAGTTCAATGTGAACATCGTCTTAGGTTTGTGCCAGATATACGAATATTTCTAAAAAAAAATATTATTCTATTTCTATGAAACTACAAAATTGAGCTCAAACTTCTTTATTGTTTAAAAATTCCAATTTAGCGTATGTCAGACTTAATAAGGTAATGGCTGTCACTTTTGACGTTGACAGATTCGGAAAACAACTTTAACTTATCTATTTATCTTCTCCAAAAGTGTTCAAATCGATCGAATTCGTTTAAGAACTGCAATTAAGCACACATTACTATCATGTCACTTCTGCCTGTTCCTCATATTTCTCATGGGCAATCAATGTGACATTCGCCGTGCTCGGCTTTTTACTCAGACCATTTTCTTGCGAACTCACAGAGCATGATTGAAAAAAGTAACATGCACTTTTTTGGCAACTCAGACTAAAAACGGAAACACGTTTAGACATTTTTGAATCTAAATGTAAAAAAACGCAGGCAATTAAATGTCAAACTGAGAGTTTCGACTGTCAATTTTAGTCCAAAGTTCTGTCAAAATTCATATAAAATTAAAATTGTACTAACATTGGGATAAAATGGCAGTTTTGAAAAGTAAACGAACAAACCTACATAACTCCAAAAGAATGTTATTACTTGCTCTATTACATCGAGCTAGAGCCCTAGACTGGTGGACCGATTTGCTTGAATATTATTAAAATTAAATTACATATTTTGATTTTTTTTTTGTCAATTTTTTTCAAAAACTGCTCTGAAGATTTTCATTAATTTCCATAATGTTTGAAGTGATTCCAATTAAACTGGTTTCAGAGTTTCGCAAGAAATGCATACAACGGAAATAGGGTTTTTTGGGGAAATTGTCTTATTTTGGAGTTATTACCGACTGTGTGATTCTAACACCCCATATGTGTGATATTCGCAAAAAAGTTTACCATCTGAAAAATCTTAGTGACTTCATAAAAGTTTCGGAAGTAAGTAAGCCATGTTTTTTTTTGCGAATTTCTAAAGTTTTTTTTTCAATTTCGTATAGATTGTAAAATTGAATATTTTTTTTTTGAATTCAATTACAAAAATTATGGCTGACCAATTTCTGACAATAGTTGACCTTCTTTTGACCAATTACTGACTTTTTAGATGGCATACTTTTTTTCGAATATCCCACAAATAGGGTGCTAAGATCCCACAGCTGTTATTGCCGTCAATCTCGTTAATGACTAGACTGATTTTGTTAAAATATTGCCATCCGACATTTACAAAAAAAAAATCAGAGAAAAAAGTCATTTTACTTTTGGCAGTTTTCTCTTTTTGTTTTTAATAGCCCAAAATGTAGTTTTTTTTTTTTTTGTAAATCGCCTTTTCAAATAGAAGATTCATCTTATTTTCTTTTAATCTTCATCATATTTTCTTCTAATCATCTAAGTAATCAGACCAAAACCAAATCTCCATTAATCACTATAAAAAAACCTCTTTAAGTAGTTATATATAACCTGCCGCAGCATATCATAACTTGCACAAACTTTTTTATTAGCATATACATACATACCCAAAAATTTCTTTCCCAAGCCAAAGTGACATAAAACTCAAGTTTACACATAAAAATAAGCGAAATGTGAAATACTTAATTTCAAAGTGTATTCATAAAGCTCTAATTGTACGTACTTAAACTAAGATTCTAAGGATCAATAATTTCAAATTAGGCGCTAATATTCTTATAAGTAGGTTAGGTATATATACGCTACGTCCCTACTTTGTTATTCAGAGTGGAAGTGGGTTGAGTTAAGGTTAAATGAAGTGGGAAGGTAAACGAGCAGCTAATTAAAAGGACGAAAGAGGCAACAACAAAAAAAAAAAAGCTTCAATTGAATTTAGAGTATGGCGCTAACTAACATGGGCGAGCTCTTAATTCTTACATAATGTACTCATTATGGAGGGTTTAATGACTTTATTATAAGTTTATTTTTTTTTTTGCACTTTATTTCTCGATGGGAAATTGAATTTGTCTTGCTGTATAGTGATGCCATCATTAAGAACAATAGAAGATTTGGCTGTGAAGAGTTTACGTCATATTAATTGAAAATAAAAGGATATTCTTTTATTAAAGGTCTGTTAAAGTAATGTGATAGGTATGATATTTCCAAAGGGTGTGTTGGCTAATGTGACTTTGACCTACGTGATAGAATAACTGATATTTCTACAATAAAAAGGAACTTTTAATGGCAAAATGACTTGAGAGATCTGTCAAAAAGAAACAGCTAACTATTAAAGTTAGAGGAAATTCCAAGGAAAAATTTGATTAACTGTTAAAATCTGAAATTAAAATTTTGGCTGCATAGGGATTATATGGAAAATTCCTTGACATTTTATGAATACGTAGGTATATGAATCGACGAATAAATGAATGAATAAACTATTGAATACATTTATGAATAAACTAGTGAATACATTTATGAATAAACTAGTGAATACATTAATGAATAAACTAGTGAATACATTTATGAATAAACTAGTGAATACATTTATGAATAAACTAGTGAATAAACGAATTAATAAATAAATGAACAAATAAATGACTTAAAAAAATGAATAAATGAATGACTAAATGAATGAATAAATGAATGACTAAATGAATGAATAAATGAATGAATAAATGAATAAATAAATTAATGAATAAATGAATGACTAAATGAACGAAAAAATGTATGAATAAATGAATGAATAAATGAATGAATAAATGAATGAATAAATGAATGAATAAATGAATGAATAAATGAATAAATAAATTAATGAATAAATGAATGACTAAATGAACGAAAAAATGTATGAATAAATGAATGAATAAATGAATGAATAAATGAATGAATAAATGAATGAATAAATGAATGACTAAATGAATGAATAAATGAATGATAAAATTAATTAAAAAATAAATGACTAAAAGAATGAATGACCAAATGAATGAATAAATTAATGAATAATTAAATGAATAAAGGAATGAATAAAAGTATAAATAAATAATTGAACAATGAAATGCATAAATTAATGAAACTCATATGTTTTTCGTTTTTAGCTTAATGTTAAGTAAAAGTTGTGAATTGATGTGTTAATACATGCGACCCAGTTTAACAGTTTATTTTTCCTAAACATGACAAATTTACCAAAGCAACAAACACAAAAATGAGCACGCTTCCTTCTGTTCTAACTTTTAAATGTTGATATGGACTTGATGCCTTAAGGCTGACTTAAGAGATATCTTTAGTCGACGACCAGCACAACTCCTTATAGCAAAATCCCAAACTTTTTGATCTTATCAAAACAATTAAGGCGAGAATAATTAATTTAATATGCATAATAACATAAATCTGTTTATTTAACAAAAACCAAATATCTACATCAGTAAATCACAACAATATTTCAATTAAAGTTGAAGAGACTTTTAATATCCGGTATGTACCTACTCGTATGTGGAGTTCGAAAGATTGAAAAGTATCTTTTTATTTTTTTTGTTCTTCTTCTTCAAGGTTAATTCCAAATGAAAATTGATTGCGAATCAACGAACTTATCATCGGTAAACCTTAATCTACCATAGTTCCGTGACATAACAACACCCACCTACTCTACTCGTACATACATATAATATTATGGATTAACCCTCGCATAGATAGGTCAGAGATCTGAGTTAAATTTATATTATATGTATGTAAGGTACACAAATATTGCATTATTTGCCTGCTGTGAGTAATCCGATTAATTTTTCATGGTTAAATCATTTAAAAACCCATTCATTAACTCAGGCACACATTTTTGTATTTATTTTTATTTTTTGCACATTGTATCGTTTTAGTCAGTGATTTCCCGCTTCCCGTGCGTCGGTTGTAACTTTTAACACAGTGACATAGTACATCGTTTAAAGTTGTCGTTGTCAAATAAAAAAACAATAAATTCTCAATCGATAAATACAAATTAATAAGAAAGTCAGTGAATGACATTACACCTTCTGAATTTATTTCTACGAATAGTTTTTTTATGAATTAAAAAGAACTGTCACGATACGGCCAGCGCACTGTGGGACAAAACGATTTTTTTTAATTACAATCATATAGCTTTTAAGCAAATAAGCTATCGTTGTAATTTTTGTTTGCTTAAAGGAAATTTAAAAAAAAATTGATGAAAAATGATTTGCAATAAAATTTTCTACCATTTTCACTCCCGATCTTTAAAAAAAATAATAAAGCATGCTTAAGCAAACCTGAGCACAGCAGGTTTTTATCGAATTTTCCGCTCTCGCATACCAAAATGCACCACTGTCCGGCGGCAAATAATGAACATAATCCGTTTGCCTATCGCCAATGACATCGCCATCACCTCAGCTTGTACATAGATTTATAGGTCAAACAATTGTGAGAAGTTTGTATTGTCACTTTTTTGTTTAATTTGTTTTATAAAAAAAAAAAAAAAATATAATCACTTCATTGTTTATTATTAAATTACCAAATCTGAATTTATTTTTTTTTATTTAACTCCAAGTTTGCCCTCTTATCTGCCCCACTGTATCAAAGGCTGAGTTCGAGTTATAATAATCTATGTAAGTCGCCACTATAGAAAATGCAAATTTCTTATAATATCGAATTAGGTAATAGCAAATAGAGAAGACAAAAAAAAAGATATTAAAAATAATAACAATAATGCTAAGAGACCAAATAGAGATATGACATCATTTAAAAATAGAACTTAAGTTAGATTTTTTTTTTTTTTTTTAATTATTCTTTTGCTTACCTTGTCCCCATGGTAGTTTAAGCAAACGTTTTATACTTGGATTTCTTCGAACGGCTTGAGCAATAACTGGTTCAGCAGCAGCTCCACCACCACCACCAACTCCACCACCACCGCCGCCGCCAGAATCCATTGTGATTTATTTTTTTTTTTCTATTTTTTTTTTGCAAATATTTATTTAAATTTCCTTCCGCTTCGTTTGGAGAAATGTGCGAGATGATTTCAATACACTTTTTAACTCTATCAGGATAATTTGTTTGTCTTTTTTTTTATTTTATTTCTTAATTTATTCTTTTTATATCAAAAATGTTCGTTGACATTCTTTCAGATACTAAAAATGTAGTATTTTTGCTAAAATTGTATCCAAACAAAAAATGATAAAATTACAATTTCTTATCACAATTAAATTTTTGCCACAAAGAATAACCTTTATCAAAAAAAAAAAAAAACACACGCACACATACCCTTGATTTGATTTTGTATACACCCGAAGTTTCATGGTCCCTAAAAATTTCATTTAACTAATTTTTAAACTGAAACTTTATTTAATTCGGCAACAAGAATTTATTCAAAATTCATCAGAATGGGTGGGAGAAGGGTATGGGGGAGGAGGAGGAGGTAACCCTGGTTTGAGAGAGATTTGATTTGAGTTAAGAAGGGTAAGGTCATCTGTGCTTGTTGGATAACAAAAAAAAAAAAAAAAAAACATTAAACCACAAGCTGGCTGGGAAATATACAATGAATGATTTGGGCAGAGGCGGATCCATGGGGGAGGGGCTTAAGGGTCCAAAAAACGGAATTGAGGAACGGAAATCTAGTTCTTTGTTCGAATATAAGAGAGGAGTACTTATATCGTATAAGTATCATCATCATAATCGTCGGCTCGACAACCGGGGTCCGGTCCTGGCCTCCTTCAACAAGTCTCTCCACCCATCCCGGTCTCGAGCCGCCGCCATCCAGTTGCGCACCCCAAGGCTCCGGGCGTCCTGGTCTACGCCATCTCTAGAGTGCAAGCATGGTCTACCACGCTGTCGTCTACCATAGAATGTACCACAAAGAACTTTCCGTGTAGGTATAAGTATACCTACTCAAAATTAGAATTTTGCCTTTTTTTCATTTCAAGAATAAGCAAGGTTAAAATTAGGACTTAAAAATCCGGACTAAGCCTCTCCTTTAAATGCAATAAAAACTGCATATTCCTGTCGTAAACACATTTCATTGGCCTGGGTGACAATTGCCCTGTCAACTTCACTGACTTTTCATTTAATTTTTGATATGAATCTCGATTTTCTTGTACATAGTTTTTTTTTATGAAACCAATATTTGTCCCTTAAGATCAAGTCAAATTATTTTAAATTTTTACTTAATCTTCTTAGATAATTCCATGTCCAAGAGTATTTAAAGCTAAAAAATTTAAGAATTTAAATACATACTTTTTTTATCGCAAGAACCTTAAAGGACAAATAAAACAAAAGAAGAAAGATACTTTGTTTGGAAAACAAAAAAATTTGTCATGAAAAATTGTTCTGAAAATAAATCAAGAGTAGATTTATGCGTGTGGATGAGGCGCGCTTCTTTATGGCTTGGTGATTGTTGACTCCTATTTTTGGATACTCTAGATATGTTTGCTGTTGTTGGGGCTTCGCTTGTTGGGAGTTTAAAGTAAAAATTTATTATTTTTTTTTTCTTTTTTTTTTTGGAGTACTACTTATAGAAAGGCCAGACGTTAATAATATGTAGGTTTCTTATTTTTTTTTGTTTCTAAAAATGGTATTTTTTCTGTAGGTAGGATTAAGATGTAGGAATAATCCCAAGAAAAAGAGCTTAATTCAGAAATTATAGTTTTCCAGAATGTCATGACTGATGAGTCATGACTTATTAATTAAGTGAAAATAGATTTTAATAAGGAAATTACATAGTTAAGGATTTAGTCCTGATAAGGAGGCTGTTTATAGACGACTGAGAGAGTTCCTCAACGATTGAATTTCCATTATATCAGTTATAGAAGGTCAAAGGTCAAGCAAACACTGTTTCAGTCAATATCTCAAAAACGGTTCGATTTTGAGAAAAAAATAGTTATACAAACTTATAGCTAAGGCAATTTGCAATAGAAATGTTTGTTATAATTTCTTTCGTAGCATTTACCATTCAAAAATTATAGCAATTCAAAGAATTGGAAGAATTGCAAAATAATTAAATAAATTTTCAACTTTCTTCGAAACCACTTAAGAGGTCGATTACCAGGTACTTTTTTCTTATGTCGTAATCGCTGTAAGCCCGATGAAATGAATCAGGTTTTTAAGGTAAATTCATAGCTGAATAATCATATAATTTAAAGGTGGACAAACTAAGTCACTTTGTGGGTGGTAGAGGACTTTTTTTTGTTTTGTGAAAGTTGCTATAAAAAAGTAAATAGTAAATAATTTTTGAACTAAAGGTGGAACAAATATTTTATTTCTGGACAATCAGAAACAAGCAGCAGACAAACGAACCCACTTAGCCCCATCATTCTAAGTTGTCAATTGGGGCCAGTAGACGATTTTTTAGTTTGAGGGGGTGTTGCTATAAAAAATAAATTTTGAATATTTTTTGGGCTTAGGACGGAAAAAAATATTTTTTTTTTCTGGACAACCATAAACCAGGGGAGGTCAAAACGAACCCACTTATCCACATCCTTCTAAGTTATCGATTGGGGGTAGTATAATACGATTTTGTAGTTTTGTGGGGATGTTGCTATAAAAAAGAAATGGGATGACAAAAGAAGGGTGTTTGCTATAAAAAGAAATGAGGACAAACGAACCTATACTTAGTCTGATCTCTCTAAGTTATGAATTGAGTGTCTTTTTGCTTTATGAAAGTTGCTATAAAAAAGAAATATTTACTTATTTCTGAACTAAAGGTGAATATATTTTTATTTTTTTCTGGACAATCAGAGACCTACGGTGGACAAACGAAACCACTTAGCCCCATCCCTCTAAGTTATCGATTGAGAGCAGTAGAGTTTGGGGGGGGGGGGGGTGTTGCTATAAAAAAACAAATGTTGAATATTTTTGAGCTTATGACGGAAAACAAATTTTTTTTTCTGGACAATCACAAACAAAAAGGTGGACAAAGGAACACCATTTGGTATGGTAAATGTGTTTTTTTTTTCGCTTTTGGGGGTGTTGCTATAAAAAAAGGAAGGCTTAATAACTTTTTACCTGAGGGTGGAGGGATGACTTTTTTGTCTGGAAAAACGTGAACGAACGATGGACAAACGAACCTGATAAACCTCTTGTAAAAAATTTGAGTTTGTGGTTCCGGCTTCACACAGAGGTGTTAAGTTCAAATCTTAGCCTACGCAACCTAAAAAATAGGAATATTTTTGTCACGGGTGCTGCTTGGGAGGGATTGAAAGATCCTTTTAAGCCTCTTAGCCGTTCGGATTCAGCGGAAAACTATAGGTCCTCTCTATTCCTGCCGATAACACGCACGCAGGAAGGGTTGAGAGGTGAGTTGTTAGTCACTAGACTCTTGTTCTACACGAGCTGTCCCGCCACCAAATTTATTATTATCATTTGTTCATGACATTCCTTGACATTGACACACAAACCACAGCTAGAACCACAACCTTTACTAAAATATAATATCTACAAATATTTTGGCCCCAAGAAAATAAAATTAAATTAGGGTTTTAATACTTAACTCGTGCAATACTTCAACTCTTTTAATTGATGTAACTTTGTAACGGTAAATTCTATGAAAAAAAAAAACAGTTGAAAAGTTTTTGTGAAAAATTGCCTCAGCTACAAGATTTTAAAACTATTTTTGTCTCTAAGATAGACCATTTACGAGATATTTGCAAAAACACCATTTTTATGACCTTTGACCCTTTTGTCACTGGCATAGAGGCTAGGGGCCTCAGATCCAAGATTTCGGAACAATTTTTTTTTTCTCTAAAACAAACCGTTTACGAGATATTTGCAAAATATCATTTTCATGACATTTGACCTTTGTTACTGACCTAGAGGTCATCGGATCGGAACTCTCTCAGCCAAATTTAAGCCTTTATCTATTTTTTTTTATTGACTATCGGCGACCAATACATTTTAATCAGAAGCAGTTTGGTTTAAATTTATGGTTAGAATACCAATCGAAAGAGAGTATGTATTAATTTCACACTAGATTACTAAAACTTCTTCGCCAGATTTCCATTCAATAGCCCCGAATATTCGTTTCTACTAAGATTAACAAGTCCTAAATGTATAAAAACAACTTCTTAGTTTGAAATAAAACACAAAATTTTCTTTCAAGATATAAAACATTCTACAATCTACAAACATCTGCTAAGAGAGGGAAAAATTAACACATCCGGATTCATAATTCAACCTTGTGGCATTCCATTCCAATTGGACTTAAACAAACAGGACAAAGCTTTGATTTACAACTTACAAGATAAATATCGATGTTGAAGTTTTTTTCTGGTTTCTTTCATTTGCGGCAAAATTCATTCATCTGTGTAAAGTGTAATGCATATTTTTGTAAGAATACCCGCAAGTAGTTAGTAGTTGAAATATATATCGGCAGAGATTTAGACATCATCTTTTTCCTTTTTTTCCCCGCGCGTCGTCATGTCGTGCGTCGTCGGTCGGTTGTGTTGGCTGTGTGGGGCGCCATGCCGAGCCGCGTCACGTATGGATATTCTCATTTAAATTTAAACAAATATCCAATTTGGTAGCATCTGGGTAATTTCAGTGATCAACACGACGACCAACGACCGACGACCGTTCGCGTCGTTGTTGTCGGCCGTTGAAAGGTTTTTCTTTTTTCATCACAATTTGTTGTTGTACAAATAATAAAAATGTACACGAAAGAATTTATGCGATTTTTCCCATTTATTTATTTATTTATTTATTTAATACAAATATCAACAATAATTCTGACGAAAATAATATTTGTCTATCTGTAAAATTTTAATTTACTCCTTCCTGTGGATTTGAAAATTTTCGTGTCGATGTTGATGCGGATGCGGATATAGCATGCAATTGAGAAGAAAATATACATCCAGAGCCAATACATATGTACGTTTGAAATTAATTACGTTATCTGATTAAATTGAGTGGAATTTCAAAAAATAAAAAAAAAAAAATTGTTTAAATATGTTAAATAAAATGCAAATTTATTGCAAGGACTTTGGAAGATTGATGAACCAATGGAAATGGCTTTTGCTAGGTATTAAATCGATTGTGAACTGAATCCCTTCTCAACTCAATCCATCTTTGTTCAGAATAATTTTGTGGAAAAAGGGGGGGAGGGGGAGATGTGGCACGTCATGGTTACCACTTTAGAAGATTTTTATTAAACTAAATTCTGTGCTAGTTTTTTGCTTGCTCTTCATCTTAGCCGATGAACGAATTTTTCATTTAACTTAAGGTAAGGTGGTTACTTAAACTAACCACCTTTTGATTATTTTGTTTGTTTTTTTTACCAGCGCCATCTATCGATTTGGTTTGAAACTTAAATTAATTTTTCAATCCTATGTGAAAAACAATGGTAAGAATGACACACGATCTTGCTTTTATTCCAAGTAATTTGAAATTTACAATCTTGTCGTTGCCATTTTTTTAGAGCGCCCTCTATAAAGTTTTATGAAGTTTTCTAATAATATTTGACAAATAGCCTTGTTATTTTCTACATACTTTACGTATTCTTAGTAAAAAAAAATCACTATTGTGCTCCAGAAGGAGCATTAAACAGAATCAAGTTGGTGGTTAGTTGTGGTAACCACCTTTACAACAATTGTTTTTTTTTTAGTGTTATATTCTAAATTTCATGGTTTCGAAGCAAATAATGGTTATTTTTAGGTTCCTTGACACTCAAATATTTTCTTAGGGACCATTAACCAAGGACTGGTACCTCGAGGGCATGTCAAAAAACTTACAGGCCCAGTTCTACGTGCAGTTAGAACGCTTCTACGACATATAGAATTAGACTAATAAAAATATAACTAATCAATAGTTCTTCTAGAACTCCGTGTATCAAGCAATCATCATCAACCCACAATTATTAAATAAAGAACAATTTGCAAATTTGTTTCAAATAAGTGTGACGGAAAAAATACTTATGCCATAGAATGAATTTTTAACGCTAGGCGAAGGATTTTATTGTTCTTCAAAGACTAAAACATACCTACACAAAAACGATGTGCTTCCTCATGTACACGGGCGATATAATTAATACTTTTTTCGCGTGATCTTACAATTCACAGCTAAATAAGGTAGTTTTGTCATCAGTCACCCAAGTGTCTTCTGCCTTTAATCCAAACATTTTGTTAGCACCCTGAACAACAACCAAAGGAAACTTAAAATCCATCCCAACAATCTGAATCCGAAATATTCCCACCAATAGTTCGCGCAAAGGTTTATTTGTTACACACATTTTCCCTCTTAACTGCCACAAACATCCACTGGAATTTGTAGAATTTACAAACGCTTTTAAAGTTTAAAATCGCTGTGGCACCGATACTAGAGCAACGGTACAACGACTGAGATTTAAGAAGAATCAAACAAAAAAAACTAAAACGCAAATAATTCGGATGAAATTTAATAGTTTAAAGTAGTTCTTCTTCTAGTTTAGGTGTGTCCCGGAGGAAAAAATTTACAATTACATTTAATCTAATCAGAAACTGTTTTTATTTCTTTGAATTGGCAACCTTGGTCGATACTATTTTGTTTTTTTTTTTTTATATAATTTGGGCCCTGTCATATCGAAAGCAAATCGATGTCGTTGTAATTGTGGGGTAGGACATAAAACTGGAAGTGCTGATTTTTTGTATTGGTGTTGTTGTCCTGCATAATTTATTGAATATATTTTGTCGTTTTTTTTTTGTGTCTCATATACATACAACGAATAATATCTAATCGAATTGGCTTGATATCCCATTTCGTTCGGTCAATTTTATTTTTTTTTTTTTTGGGGTGTGCGAACTTGAAGATAAATGACAGAGATATTAAGGGCAAAATTGGGAGCTGTCAGTTATAGAGGTTTGGTTCCTTGAATATAGGGTTCACAAAAACAGGACACAATGTTATAATTATTATGTACTTTGTGTGGCTAAAATTAGTTTACAGATACTCTTCTGTCAAGTTAAGCTCGTAAGGAAATTAAATATACCAACGAGTAAGTATTTGAGAGCAATTTGTTCATGGTCAATATATATTTTTTTGTTGCATGTCAATATAGATAGAAATTGTAATTAAACGTGTTGTTTCGGTTTACCTGATAATAGATAAAAAAAAAAGGAACCAAGCAAATTGAATAAATAATATTCTTGACACATTTCGACCTTTATAGCTTGAGGTCATTTGTGTTCGAATAATAATAATTGGAATAAGGTTTCTAAATGTATATACATACATAAATACAAAAAGATATAAATGGAAAACATTGGTGATGAAACGATAAAAGAATAGACAATGTTAATTATCTAAATTACCACAATTCTTCCTTATGATTGCAATATTGCCTTCCTACATTTTCTACTTGTTAAATCAACAGAGGATTGGTTTTGGTAAATGCAAACAATTTGTTTTACCAAATAGATTTTATCTCGGTTTTATTGGGACATCAAGAAAAATAAGAGAGGACATTGCATTAATGTGATAATTTCGTGGTTGGCTTCAATTTTCTGCCACTTAAGGCAATGCGAAAAGGAAAAGGAGGAATTTGTATTTAAGTGCTCATTCTGAAATAGACCAGGAAAATTAGACTTTCACTCCGAAAAAAAATACAACAAAGCTATATCTAAGTAGACGCTGAATATTGCAATTTAAGTTGCTGAATTGGTTTTAATTGCGCTGAATTAAAGCAGAAGGATTAACAGCACCTGCCAACGAGAATTTCCTTTTCATAATTTCAAGTTATACTGCGCTGAATTGATCTGGTTTGAGACAGCCGGCAGGTTTATTTGCAACTTTTCAAGGATAATAATTTCTTTTTTTTTTTATAAACAAATAAAATGGCTTAAGGAAAATCTAAGTACACGCTGAGTTTTCTAATTCTCCTTGCTGAATTGATTTCAACTGCGCTGAATTAAAGTAAAAGCATAAACTGAAGCTTTTACTTCAAATTTCATGAACTGTACCTATTTATATCAAGATCATTTAAAAAAAAAAAAACAAAAAATGGCTGAAGCAAAATCTAAGCAGACGCTGATTTTTTCAATTTTCTTTGCTGAATAGATTCAAACTGTGCTGAATTACAGTAAGCGGATAAACTGTAGCTTCTAAGTAAAATTACATTTTAATAAACTATAGTTATAATGCGCTAAATTGACCTGGATAGAGACAGCCGGCAGGATTATTTGGAACTTGCCAAGAACAACTATTTCGCTCTATAAAACTGTACCTAGAAATATCATGGGTATTCAAAAATAAAATGTCTGAAGCAAGATATAAGAAGACTCCCAATTTCCAAATTTTTCCTGCTGAATTTGTTTCAACTGAGCTGAATTAAAATAGAAGGATAAACTGAAGCTTCCAATTGGACCCTCCTTTCAATAACTTGTAATTATACTGCGCTGAATAAGTCTGGATTTAGATGGCAGATGTATATGCAACTTGCTAAAAAATAACAATATCTTGTCATAAAACTGAATATTTGTATACTTAAAAAATGTATCATCACTATAACTAAAAAATAAAATGGGTGAACCAAGGTCTAAGGAGATGCTGAATTTTCCAATTTTCCTTGCTGAATTCAGCTGAATGGACAAACCTGATATACATCTTGAAAAGACGACGAAAAAATAAAAGATTCTGTTATCGTGGGTGTAATAGATTTGTAGAATTGTTATACAGAACATTGCCTACAGTTAGTTAATCATCAGGATGTCCACATTACTGGACTGGTGGACAGACAATGCCAATTCGATTACGACATGTCTGTTAAATGCCAACACGAAATATTAACTAACACAAAAACAAGGCATTCAAATTCCCAACTGTCATCCACACACATCCTCTACTTGCCCAACTTCCACCATTTCGTTAACCATGAGAGGATTCTCTAAAGGTCTCACGGCGATGGGTGCGATATAGATTTTAATGTTTGTAAAACTTGTTGTCTAAGCATGAAAGGGTTTTTTTTTCTTTCTAGTATTTCGGATGTACGTATTTATAAGTAGGTATATACGATATATGTAGATAATTTTTGTTTGTTGTATTTTCTTTGCTCTTAAAAGATGAACGCACGAGTGCTTAGATAGACATCCCTGAATAGAATTTTATAATTTTCCTAAAGGGAACAATTTTACTTGGAAACAATATTAAAAACAGCTGTGCTGTGTGTCATGTTTCCTATACATACATACGTATACATTTTTATTTGGTTTCTTTGGGGAAATTTATTACATACACACGAGTATATGAACATTGTAAGCTCACCAAAGACGTAAGACACATTTAAATTATGTAATCAAAATGTTAAAGAGGTGTATGATTTTTGTTATAATATATTAGATGTCAAGAAAAGGATCTATAGGTGGTAAAAGATAACAAATATACGCATTCGATGCCATTAAGAAAAGTTTAACATTAGGAATTCTGAGAAGTTATTCAACTTCAAAGAGAATTGACATTTAATTTAGTTAATTTTAGGTTTGTTCGTTTATAGGCCCTTATCAAAACTGACAATTTCTACGAATTTTAGTCCAATTTAATTTTTGTTTACATAAACTTTGACATTTGTAGTTTTGGTAAGTAAACGAACAGACCTTTTATTTAATTTCTAATTTAGAGGCATTTAGGGCCACAGCGACTGCCTCGTGAAGACCATTTTGGCGTGCGTCGCCGTAAGTTCAAAGTTCACATATCTTACTTAATAGCCGTTTTATTTTGTAAGCACATTATAGGTTATTAAAGATACGCATAAAACAAAGATGCACAAAAAGACCGCCATCGCCATCCCTAAGAAGTTGTGGATTATCAACTTGCGTAGGAAGTGACGTCTAAAGTCGGAACCACACTTGTCTCGAGCGGTGTGTTGCATTGTGTTTTCTTGTAATGTGTTGGGTTGTAATGTGTCAAATTCTGTACTGTTCCGACTGCTCCATTCCACACTGTAACGAACAAATTGCTTTCTGTGTGCTGGAAAGAGAAGTCAATAACTTAAAAACAAAAGCAATGACAGTTTGCAACACAGCTCCATTAATAAGTGTGCACAGTCAACGTCACAAAACGCCACTCCAACAACAAACCATACGAAAAATGTTTTTTTTGGCTGCTTAATTTTGTATAAATTGGAAATTGGTATGTTCCTATTTTTACGGAATAATACAAAAAAATAGATCAGTTTCAATTAAACAAGATAAATCGTTGTGCTCATTATGTTTACAAAAAAAAAATATAAATACAAACTGAACCAGCTGTCTTATGACGTCCAACTTGAATGTCTAGTTAATTTATTTAAAAAAAATTAAATTCGCACAATATAATCCTTTTTAAAATTTAAAATAAATTAAACAACAAAATTCAAAGCAAATCCGACATTGAACAAACGGTCAAACATTAATAACACAGTTTCCATCTATCCTATACCACCCCTCCATCCATCGATCAACCTCACAAATAATGCTTCTATATAAATATGAAAAGACCATCTGTCAAATTTGTTTAGTGGCGCCGGCTCAAATATTTCACATAAAATTAATTCGCTTCAAATGTATGTTGTATTGTGTATAAACTCACAGAAACATAGAACTTTAGATACATTCAAAAAATGCTAGGTAACATTAGCTATGTCCAAGTTATATTAATGTTAAAATTCTTCTTGGTATTTTTTTTTTTTGTCATCATACCTCATGAATTAGTTAAATGTAAATTTAAATTCGCGTAATCAATTGCATAGAAAGTACAATTTAATGGTCCCAACCACCAACCAATTGAGATCCATTAGTGCTATGAGGGCTAATTTTGGCAGATTGTTCTCCTGGATGGCAGCGGCAACGTTGCGTGTGGATGGATACGCGTTTGGGGGGAGGCAGCAGCAGTATACATATTTTGTGGGTTTCGGCATTTAATTGATGTTTGTTGTGCTATTAGATTTTATTTATAAATTTTTAAGACGAGAAAGAAATGCTCCAAGGAAGAATGTAAGCAATTTAGGGAAGATTTTTTTTTTTTTTTTTTTTTGGGAAAGAAGATATATTTAAATAGGGCGCAGAGGCAGTTTATTATCTAGACGTTGTGCTATTTTCTACAGAAATTGACCTAAATTGATAGAGGAGTTGTTGATCTCAATAGCACTTCAAGCTCCATAAACTGTGCGCGTTATTTTTAAATCCATATCGAGTATTTAAATGTATAATTTTGAATCTTATAGGGAAATTTAAAAGAAATGAAAATGTATACGAAACTGAGGACGGGGATGGAAAAACGAAGGGGGATTTGGTTTGCTGAAGGAAACAATTAATTTCGGAAAAAAAAGAAAAATAAACAAAAAATGGTATCATTATGTTGCTCAAAGTATAAAGCACAAAACACAATTAGGCCAGCTTTTCTAATCCATTTTTTGAAAAAAAAAAAAAAAAAAAAAAAAAAAAAAAAAAAAAAAAAACTACCTAATTCGATTCCTAATATCCGGAAAGAAAAAGTGTTTGTTCTAAAATGTTGAACATTTTTTTTATATACACACAATACGAATCGAAACAAACAGATTTTTTAAATGGAGCAAATGGCCAGGGGCAAAAGCGCTGGGAGATCTGTATGTGATTTAGACATTAGGTCTGTTCTCAAGATTTTTCGCACTAAATCTGGCTAAATGTCAAATTTTGAGGAGAACTGGGTTGAAATACTCTCAGAGAGAAGGCAAACTGTCAAAATGTCGGAAACGAATCCTCGGCAGCCTACAAGCATGAAATGTCAGTTTGCAGATGAAAAATGAGAAAGTATGTGTATATAAAGGGTTTTCCAATAAGAGGTGTTATTTTGATATTCAAAGAAAAATGGCATTTTTTGAGATAAATGATCGGATGTTTATTTCATTATAAAGAGGAAGGTATGCCGTTAATAATGGAACACAACATCAGCCAAATAGCCGCCACGACCACGCTTACAGGACCATATCCTTTTCATGAAATTTTCCATAACCAAATCGCAAAGTGGCTGCCCTATGTCCTCGATAGCCTCACGAATTCCATCTTTGAGGTCTTGAATCGACGCTGGGCTGTTGGCGTAGACCTTATCTTTCACGTGGCCCCAAAGGAAGAAGTCGCAAGGTGTTAAATCACAAGAGCTCGGTGGCCAATTGTGATCACCTCTTCGAGAGATAACACGGTCCGGAAACTTTTCCCGTAAAAGATCGATGGTTTCATTGCTTGTGTGGCACGTAGCGCCGTCTTGTTGAAAGTAAACGTTGTCCAGATCAATACCATCCAATTCCGGCCATAAAAAATCATTAATCATCTCTCGATAGCGCAATCCATTGACCGTAACTGTTGCTCCAGCCTCATTTTCGAAAAAGTAAGGTCCAATGACCCCGCCGGACCATAAACCGCACCAAACAGTCACGCGTTGAGGATGGAGAGGCTTTTCAACAATAACTCTTGGGTTTTCCGAGCCCCAGATGCGACAGTTTTGCTTCAAGTCAAGATGATTTTTCGATGAAATTCCGGATCATTTTCATGCATTTCAAGGACCCAATCAGCAAAGACACGACGTTGTTGATGATCAGCCGGCTTGAGTTCTTGTGTTAACTGAACTTTATAAGCCTTAAGACCCAAGTCTTTATGCAAAATACGGTGTAATGACGTTTGTGGAATGCCTAATTCCAAAGAACGACGAGGAATGGACAAACCTGGGTTTTCTTGAACACTTTGGGCTACAACAGCAATATTCTCAGTTGTTCTTGAGCGACGTGCACGGGTTTTATTCTTCACATCACTAACTTGTCCCAACAGCTCGAATTTGTCCACCAATTTCTGTATTGCGGTCCGACAAGGTGCTTCACGACGACCCAAAAATGTTTTAGTTTTACGAACCGTCTCTGCCAAATTTTCACCATTTTTATAGTGAATTTTAATAATTTCAATGCGTTGTTGAAGCGTGTATCCATTTTTATTAATGGCGTAATTTCTACTTGTCAAATGTCAAAAAATGACAGCTTCAAAAGTGACAGCTACCGAAATAGCGGGCTATTCAAAATAACACCTCTTATTGGAAAACCCTTTACGTAATCTTCACACATTGACAGTAGGGATCTTCACACCACCCCGTTAAATTGATTATTCAATTCACATCTCTTCACGACAGGAGATGATATTTCAAAAAACAACAAAAGCCGTGTATAGACGAGTACTTTGCTAATCATTTTCAATGGAAGGCAATGTAGGCAATTTGCCTACAAATCTCATCTACTCGCCAAGAAAGCATGAGTAGTTGGTAGTACTAGATTATCTTTTGGATCTACTCATGAGTACTTCGCCACCTCCAAAGGAACACGGTTAATGTAAACAAATGGGTTTCGGAGGTTGAAACGTAAGATTTCCATTTGAGCATTAAATTGCACTAATTCAGACCAAACGTCAAAAAATATAGTCGGCTTGAGCGGCCATATATGATTAATTAAAAGATTAATAAAAAAATATTAATAAAAAAATATTAATAAAAAAATATTAATAAAAAAAATATTAATAAAAAATTATTAATAAAAAAAATATACATTTTTTTTTTTTGAAATATTTATTGCCAGCTTTTGGGTCACTTTGCCCCTGTTTGTATGTGCGTCTGTGCAAATGTTCGTCCGTGCGCCAAGCTAGAGCCTAAATGTGGATGGAAGGATTTAGTGGAAATTTGGTTCAGAGTTATTTTTTTGTGATTCCCTAGAGGAGAAATTCGAATTATAATTTTAGCTCATCTAGAACGGGTGGCTGCCTACAGCGATTAAGGATTTTTTTTTTTCAAAAATAGCTATTTATTACGAAATCGATTAAACTTCGTATGTGTAATAACTAAAGCAAATGAAATGTGACGGCATTTCAGTTTTTGCCAAAAAATCCCCATTACGGAAATAGGGATTTTACTTTTTTTTGAGAATTCTTCAATCCGCTGCTTATCAATTGTTCAAACAATATTGCGTTGAAAAATTGTATATATAAATAATTTATAAATAGTATCCCTCCCATTGTTCTGAAGAGGTGTTCTTCAACGCTGGCAAAACCACTGCGTAAGCTTTTCCCTCTGTCCTACTCTACTGGTCTCTTTCCGAGTGGATGGAAAACAGCATTTGTCCAGCCTGTCCCTAAAAAAGGCGTGTCTTCTTCCCCCTCTAACTATCGACCAATTGCACTTACGTCTCTTCTTTCCAAGGTCATGGAAACGCTGATAAATCATCAGCTTAAGAAATATCTTGAAGAACAAAAGCTTCTAAATGACCGGCAGTATGGCTTTCGTAGCAATAGGCTCACTGGTGATCTGATGGTATATCTCACCGAACAGTGGCACAAATCTTTACATCGTTTTGGCGAAAGTAAGATTATTGCACTTGATATTTCAAAAGCATTTGATAGAGTTTGGCATCAAGCTCTCTTATCGAAAATGCGTGCATTTGGTATTGATGGATCTCTTCTTCGTTGGATTAGAAATTACCTTTCGGACCGGTCAATACAAGTTGTATTGGACGGTTTCAAGTCTGCCATCTAAAAAATTAATGCTGGTGTGCCCCAGGGCTCCGTTTTGTCTCCGACCCTCTTCCTAATATTCATAAATGACCTGTTATCTGAAACTTCTAATCCATTAAACTGCTTTGCTGACGACAGTACTCTCAGCTTTTCATATTCGTTTCTAGAGTCACATCCATGTTCTTCAGATGTGGAACTTCAACGGCAGCGTATGATAAGCTCATTAAATTCTGATCTCGACAGCATTGTCCAATGGGGAATCAGAAACCGTGTAGAATTTAATGCTTCTAAAACTCAATGCTGTCTCCTGTCGTTAAAGCGGAACCCACCCCCAATGCTGCTATCTATGAATCGCACTTGCATAGAGGAAACCGAACAGCTTTCAGTACTCGGTGTTTCACAGATCACCTTTTATGGAACGACCACATATTTGACATCGCCAAAAACGCTGCTAAGTGTTTAGGTTTGCTACGTCGATGCAAGAAATTTTTCTCCCCCTCTGATCTGGCTGTGATCTAAAAAGCCTTTATTCGTCCGAAACTTGAGTACAACTCCCATATTTGGGCCGGTGCTCCAAAAACCCACTTGAGCCTATTGGATAGAAAACAAAAGAGAGCTCTAAAAATGATAGGTGAAAGAACTATAACGGAAACATTTACATTTCTTGAGCACCGTCGCAATGTTTCATGTCTATCATTATTTTACCGCTATTTCTATAAACAGTGTTCTAGTGAAATAGCCAGTTGCATTTCTCCCCTTAAACAATTCAACCGTAATACTCGCGCTTCTAGGAATGCTCATCAGCTTACCCTTGAGCCCAACTTCGGACGTACTGTTAAGTACAGAGATTCTTTAATTAGTCGCACTACACGAATGTGGAATGCTCTACCCAGCCCGGTTTTCCCCTCCCATTGTGATCTTCAGACATTTAAAACCAATGTGCATCGGTATCTCCTTTTAGATCCCCTCCAATCTACCTAATCGCTCGTGCTCTGTATATTCATTTTAAGGGTAGTCACAACCCCTTTAGTGCGCACTAAATATACAAAAAAAAAAAAAAAAAAAAAAAAAAGCAAGTTTGAGCGATCCAGTCAGTTCTACCTTCATACAAAAAAAACAATTTCTTAATTCTTGAAAAGTTTGGAGTCTTAACTGAAAAGAATATCCTTTGTTTTTTTTTTCTTTATTTTCTGTCTCTCTACAAATTGCACATTTTTGAATAACTTTATTCAACAACGCAACGAATAACAATGCGCTGAATAATAATTTTTTTGAGATTCAGTCTCATGTTATTTCAACTAGTATACTACAGGGTATACTATTAGAACATAGTTTTAAAGTTATGCAACATTTTTATTTGTAACTTTGATTTAACGAGAAATAAAAAAGTTTTTGTTTTCTTTTTTTGAAAATCTTATGAAATTACCAAGAAAAGTGTACCATTTCTGTTTGGCATGTTGTTATTTTCTTCTCAAAGAAATACGAGTAGATGCAAATTTCTTGTTCAAGGAAGAGAAATGAAACTTGAATAACAGAATCCTTATGTTTTGTGTTTTAGTGTATGGAATAAAAATGGGTGCATTAACCTCTTGTTTTAATGTTATTCCGGTTTTTTTTTTGGTTTATTCTTAGCATTGATTTGGCAAAGGGCACAAATACTGTCCCTATCATCATCATCATCATATACCCAAATCACCGTTGTGAATTCAAATGGAAAAAAGGACCTGAACAAGAGGAGCAAAATAGAAATAATCTTAAAGGTACAACAGAAGGTAGGTGCATATGTAAATAGAATTGACGAAAGATTATTGAATCTAATTGATTGAACATATTTTTCAATTTTTTTTTTTTTTTTTTAATATATACTTTTTCTTGTATCAAAAGGTGTTACTTGATAGATTCTGGATATAAGAATCAAGATAATGAAGCAGTAATAAAAGTCCCCTCATGTAAATAATGTGATTTATTTCTTTTTAAGGGAACCTATGTATGTATATTGCACGTACATACCTAGATCTCAGAGTAAAAGTTTTTTTTATTCCCCTCTGGCAATGTGACATTTTCCGTGCTTGGGGCTTTTTCTTTAACTCAAAATGGGGCAAAGTAACACAAAAGCCGACAATAGATTCGATAAACAAAATTGAGAACATTTATTTGAATTTTTTCGCTTGAGTAATGGTTTTTTTTTTTTAATGCGAATCATGTCTCCCAAGGGAGCTTAGTTTAGATGTGTGTTTTTGAACATACCTTGAATTTCGTAGACCCTACCGCATCAATTAAGATCAATTCAGCGCAGCATGACTACAAGTTATATAAAGGAAATTCTAATTGGCAGGTGCAGTTAATCTGGTTACTTAAATTCAGCGCAGTTAAAACCAATTCAGCAAGGAAAATTTGAAAAATCAGCGTCTCTTGAGATCGTGGTTGAGTCATTTTATTGATAAAAATTTTTGAAAATAAATCACTTGATATAACAAAATAAAATATAATAATAAGGGAAATTGTTATTCTTGGAAAGTTGCATATACCCCTGCCAACCAGCTTAATCCAGATCAATTCAGCGCAGTATAACTAAAAGTTATATAAAGGAAATTCTAATTGACATTGACACGTGCAGTTAATCTTTTTACTTTAATTCAGCGCAGTTTAAACCAATTCAGCAAAGAAAATTAGAAAATTCAGCGTCTCTTGAGATCTAGGTTGAGCCATTTTTTTGATACAAACCCTGTTAATAAATTTCTTGATATAACAAAATAAAATTTAATAATATGGGACATTGTTATTCTTGGAAAGTTGCATATACCCCTGCCAGCCCCCTTAATCTATAGACCAATTTAGGCCAGTAAAACTACAAGTTATATAAAGGAAATTCTAATTGGTAAGCTCAGTAAATCCTTTTGCTTTTACTCGCCGCGGTTTAAGAGAAATTCCCGAGAATTCAGCTAAAGAAAATTGTGAAAATTTTTGCTTCAGCGATTTTGTATATCCTTGATGATTGATTGCTTAGTTCAACTAGATACATTGGGTTTAATAAAAATTAATTGGCAAGGCGATTCACGAGACAGACCAGGATCACAACCACACCACCAAACGCTAAGGTAGAAAAATTCTCATCATCATCATCATCATCATCATCTTCCAGTGCCAGAACACGCGGTCTTAACTGATGTGGAATTTAAGGATATACCTATATACTTGAATAAAATTTCATTTGGAAATGATTAAACATAATATTCTTCATTGAGTCTAGTACTAATACCCTACCATTAAAGTGCGATATCGTTAAGGACCTTGGATAGTTAGAAGTGATGGCATTAACTAAGAAGTATAAGTGTAGGTTCTTATCAAAGGTATAAAACAATATCAAGGTTGACTGAGTCTTCTGTTGATATTTACTATATTTTAGAAACAAGCTAAATTAAGAGGATAAAACAGAGAAAATGACAGCAGCTGTGCAAACGACACGAGAATTGTTTAGTTTTTTTTTTTTTAGATTTTTTTCATTTTCTTTTGCTTGTGCTTGAAAGGATTCTAATTAGGTTTCTTGTTTTATTTGGAAAATCTTCAAATGAAAACTTCAAATCTTTGAATTTTATAATCGAGACAAAATAAATTGGCTAGGCACTTATACCTACCTATTTATTTTATTTCTCGTATCATAATTTTCAAACGTAGAGCGCTAGACAAAAGGTTTCCGCCTACAAACAAAAACAAAGGTTAAGTTTAACTTAATAAAAAAGTTTGTTTGAAGTATAGAAGAACAAAAGATAAGAAATTCAAAGACGTTCTTTAATATTACTTAAGAAAGAACTTGAATCATTCATGTGAATTATAATTTTTTTTTTTATTTGAGAATTTTAAAATTTTCCAATGGAAATTATGGAATAGCTGGATTTTTTCATCTACGCACGTTGATGTTATGAACGTTCTACAAATCTTTCACCTTTCTCAAGTTTAAGTTATCGATAGTAAATTGGAAACCATCAATTGTTATCGATAGTTACTTTTTTGTTTTACAGATTCTGATTTTTTGCATATTGTTATTCTTTGAACTATCATTGCTTAAACCTTCAATAAGGCAATTAACTAGGAAGTGTTTCTAGACATGCCAATTTTAAGCAGTTTTGTTTTTAAAAGAACTGTTTATGAGGGTCCGCCGCCGCGCCGGTGGGAATACCTTGGGCGCCGAGAATAGTTTTGTAAGTCGCTCGAAGACCGTTAATGCACGCCAACTTTTAAGGGAGTGACTCTAGACATGCCAATTATAACAGTTTTGGTTTATAAAAGTACTGTTTATGCGGCCGCTTAGGGCCAGGGCCCTCCACCGGTGGGCATACTTCAGGCACCCAGAGTTTTTTGTTTTTAAGTCGCGCGAAGCGGTTGTTATCTCCCACTAGGAGGGGAGGGTTGGCCACGCTCCTTAATTGTGGCAAACAAACAATATGGTGTATTTATCTTTATTGGAGACATACAAAAACTATAAGTTCTAGCAACTGGTTGTATACAAAATATACAACAAAATATATATATAAAATATATACAAGTCGCGCGAAGTGCGTTAACGCACGCCCACTTTTAATGGCAAAATATTGTTATAACTGTTATAAATTGGCATGTCTCCAGTTTCCTCCAACTTTTAATGGCAAAAATCTGTTATAACTGTTATTAATTGACATTTTTCTAATATCGTCCAATTAATAAACTACATAGTTCTGATCGCAATTTTTCATTATTCAAAAATTACCATCCGAAATTATCGATAGCGAATAAAACTATAAATTGTTTTCAATAGTTGATAATATCGATAACAAACGATAATTCAATCGATATATCTCAATCGCTTTTATTTTGGGATGTTTCAAAATGTCAAGATGCTAGCAAACAGTCCCCGTTAACTGCAATAATTGGGTCAAAAGTGTTTTTATTCAACTAATTTGAGGGACCAATCATTATTTTTTTTTTTTCGTTTGGTTTTTAATAAATTGGCAACACTTTTTCTAGTGACAATAAATTTGACAACTGACAGATGATAATGTGCACCAGTATATGCTAGAACTATCAAAACATATCCCCGCTTAATTTCGCACAGATGATTTTATACAACAAATTTTATGAAGGCCGGCCATCTTAAGCCGTTCTCCAACACTTTAATCGGAAGTATCAGTGGCTCCGGGCCCGGCAGATAGACATAATTTTAACACTGAGCAAATCTTCATGGAAAAGACCAACGAAATTCAACTCGCTATCCACGGTCTCTTCATTGATTTTAAAGCCGCATAGTATTCAAATGGCGTTTTTCTTTGTTGGCTCTGAGCAAAGCTCTGAGCAGAGGCTGAGCGATCAGATCAGAGCTCTGAGCAGATTATGATCAAGAGTCCTCAGACTTGAGCACTGAACTGTCATTTCATAGGGAATACATTTTTTATTCATAATTATGTGTGAAGTTGGCTTCGCTCAGCGTTTCGCTCGATTTGCTCCGTCATTTTATTCTTAGCGAATTGATTAAGCTCTAAGCTAACTCCGATGGAAAAAGAAACACACTTTTTATGCTCTGATATCTCTGAGCTAAAAAAAAAAAACATAGAATGTTTGACAGTTCCGTGATCTGCTCGGAGTTAAAAAAGAAAAACACCAATAATATGGAAATAACGAACTCGGGAACCCGGGAAAACTAGGTAGAAATTCCGCCCACGATGCACCACTTTTATTATAGACATATATTTGAGTTTTCTTCTTATTTAACTTTTTTGTTACATTTGTCTTTCTTTTACATTTTTAATTTTCGCCTTATAATGCAATTTTCTACATATTTTACGTCCCAATAGAGCTGATAACTTGTAATTAAGCTATCTTGAACCTTAAGTATAAAAACATGTTTGTTTTTTTTTTTTTTAATCCGCCTACTTGGCACCACTCCCACTTTTTTATATTTGAGTTTTCTCCGTATTCAACATCAGTCGAAAATTTAAATTTGGTAATTTAGTTCTCTGCAAAGAAAGCTTGAAATAACAAACATTTTTTTTAAGATTCCGCCTACTATGCCACACCAACTTTTTCAAATATATGTATATATTTGAGTTTTTATCATATTTGGCATCACTCACTATACATAATTAAAAAGTTGAAATTAAGTTGATATGGCTTTTTGAACCTAAGGCACCTACATACTGCCACACGCACTTTTACGAAATTTGATTTTGTTTTTCCTTTATCAATATCCTTTGAAAGTTAAAATTTTGTAAGTGTCATAGCGGGTAATTTCAATTCGAAATAAATTCAGTATCATCTCGGGTATCGGTTTTATATAACACGAATCCTCACAAATTTTATTTTTTTTTTTTTTTTTTTTTTTTTTGTAGGAGGAATATCGAACTTAAATTTAAATCTTGAAAGCAGTAAATATTTACACTGAAAAATTCAAATTGAAAATGTTTTTTTTTAATCTTTGTTGTCGAAGACCACCTGAAACAATTTCAGTCCAGTCTCGATCTTGTCTCGACCTTTTAGACCAATATAAGATCGGGATGAAATTATCTCCAAAAGCATCTCCTGGCCAGGGGAGTCATTCCCTTATTTTTAAAACGGCAATGGTCAAAACGATAATCCTGAACGTTATCAACATCAATTTGCTTTACGTGACAGAACCACTATTGTCTCTCGTCAATCATTTATTTTACATCACACTTTGAGAATCATTAGGAATCATCCAGAAAATCTCAAACAAGGATTAAAAAGTCATTTTCGCCGTGGAATTTGTTGGAATCAAACGCATACCTCTGGTTTGATAGTCTAACGCACTAACATTACGCCTAGGAGTACTATCAAATGTCATTGCAAGTAGAATTTCGAAAATGGAAAAAAGACTTCTAAGAGAACTTTGGAAGCTCTTTAGAACTTAACACGACATCATTAGTCATTTTAATCACCAAAAAATAACTTCTGATTCTCAAACGAAAAAACTTTGTCCAAAAATAGATTCCATCATAACAATCACATCATCATCATCATCATCGTCATCGACTTGGCTCCGACAACCTAGGTCCATTCTTGTTCTACTTCCATCAATCTTGTTTCATAAATTTGATATAATATTGCATGTAATTATATTCTCTCCAAACCTCCTTCAAAGCAACGCAATTTCTTTTTCGTCATTCGTCAAATAATAAAGAAAAGGCTACCGCACATGTGTCTCTAAGTAGATACAATTCCATAAGCCCTGTCATTGACTTCTTCAATCGATTTGACAGGTTTATTTTTAGCTCAAAAAATATAAATACCTAAAAACAAAAAAAAAGCCTTAAGACACCAAAATATTAAAAATAATGAAGGCTTCTCGAATAGTAGGTAGGTATCAACTTTTCTTTTCATCATTTGTAGAATATTGAAGTTAGTAGCTTATTGATTGCTTACAATCATAACCACAAGGACTATTATAAGGACCCTGCGAAGGTGAAAGTGCAAGACACTATTTATAGCTTCTTCCAAACAGAGTCCGCATTGTTGTTGTTGTTAGTCCAGTCGAAGATACACAACAAAGAGGGGATAAACAATTCAAACATTGAATCTTCCAATTCGTTGCTCAATTTGTCAACAGAAAAATTATATTATGACACTCTGTTGTCTGTTAGTTTATAGATGACGATGGACGACGACGATGAAGATTGTGACTGACACAAATTCACCTTATGCTAAGGTTGATTTAATTTTAGATACAAAATCTTCATTTTTTTTTTTTTTTTTTTTTTAGTTTTTTTTTTTTGAGTGGGAAGGTATTGATTTCGAAAGAAAAATAAATATGAAAAAAAAAATATTCAAATCCCTCTTCTTCATCTCTCAATTTTCTTCTCCTGCATTCTGTGAAAGGACTGTGAAAGGACTTTAAGCAAAATTAAAAAAAAAAAAAAAAAAAAAAAAAAAAAAAAAAAAAAAAATCAAATTTTCGAGGATTTTATTTGCGTCGATGAAGTAGAAAGTTTAATTTATTCAACTTAACCATCTAATTGGGTTTGATGAAGAATACATATTCCGCAAAAAATCTTCTGCCTTGTTGCTTTGAAACTCTAGAGACCCAGTAAAAAGCTTTGTTTGTTTTTTTCTCGAATTTGAGTGTTTGCATTGCTAAGCAATAAGTCATTAGAGAATATAGATTATATATTCGTTTCAGACAATATGTACATCTACTTTTCATACCTTCGAGTATTTAGGTATATATTTACAATGAATCACGTAACCAGGGTTTAGACTTCGACCTTTCACCTTTTTACACATGAATTACAAGAACAAATTGCGTTCAAGGGATGCTGACAATTTATGTAAATGTAAAGAAGGATACCAACACTTCAGGTATACTACAGGGTGATTCGCATAAGGAATGAATGAGGAGGGGGGGGTCTATGCCCTCGTTTTTCTAAAAAAAAAAAATACCTAAAACAGAAAAAAAAATATTAAGAAACATCGGCAACACTTTCAATGCTGACATTAAAAAAAAAAAAAAAAAAATTAGTTTGAAAATTGACTTTTCAAAAATTGTTCACTAAAACAACTCTTTTTAACAATAAAATAAAAGAAGAGATTTCTGACTTTACAAAAAGGTATAGCATGGCATTGTAAGTGTAACCGTTGTTTTTTGATAAATTTTGTTTCTGTTTTAAATCATTTTTTTTTAGAAAATTACCCCTACCGGTTAAACGGGAGGGGAATAGACCCCCTTCCATACGATTTTCTCTTGTCTTCCAACCCAACAAACACGCTCTAGCCGAATCACCCTGTATATAAAGGTATATAAGAAAAAAGAAAAAAAATAAAGATTCATTTGTTCGAACTTTACTCTGTTGGTTGACAAAGATGGATGGTGGATGATGGTGGTGTGTCAGGAGCTTCTATATTGTTTCATTTTTTTACTAGAAAATATAAAACTAATGATTATGAACTTTTCTTTTGTTCTAAAATAAGGAAAATGTAGAAAATTACTTTTCTAGAAAGAGAAAAATTTTCTCTCTCCTCAGATAGAAGAGGTATTTTATTAAATTGTTTTGTGACATTTTGACAGATGACATTTTTTTTTAGAACATCTATGAAGTAGCATACAAAGGTAGAAGGTTCATATATATGTAGGTAGAAATGCCTGCCCTGAATAACTTAGCTAAGGGATCGAATTGGCTCAGCCAAATTCAAATAGAAATAGATCCCTCCCTCGGTTACTCACAAACGCCAAAATTAGCACTTATGTATTTTCACTTTGGAATTTTGCATCTGTCAGTTTCCACAAAATGACGGCTATCAGTTTTGAATTTGACAGATTTGTAAATCTTCCTTTTCTACATATGAAAGGGTATATATACTTATGTATAAAATGAAATGTCAAATGGCATTCAGCAAATAGTTAAAGAAACAAATAATGCAATTCAGACAGTACGGTCAGTCAGGTGATTAAACGGCATGCGTTGCATTGTTAGATTAAGAAGGACATGGCTGACAGGTGAACTTTAAACTTTATTTAGGGAAGTCATGACTCAAAAACAAAAGAAAAAACACTCAGTGCGTGTCACCTGAAAATAAAAAAGAAACTCATGTCTGTGCTCAGCAATTTATTCATAGAATTTCTTACAAGATATTACCTCAGTTCGGTTACTTCTCAAAATTTACAATTTTAATCCTAAATTCTGTCAAAGTTTATATAAAAAAAAATTAAAATTGGTAGTCTTGCGAAGTAAACGAATAGAAATTTTATTTGATTCGATAACACAAAGATACGTTGACATTTGCATACAAATTATCGATAACAAGTTTGTAATTAGGCGTTGAAAGCATCATCTTTATTAGGGTTAGTAAAATAGGTGTGTTTTTGATAGCAAGTCCGAAAAAAATTATACAAAAAATCGACGTCGAGAATAAGCAATTTACATGTTAAATTCAACAACATTTAATTCCCTACAGGCTAAGCTATGCCCAAAGAATATTCGGGACTTATTTCTTATGCCGAGAAAAAAAACAGCTGAGTCAGCGAAAAAGTTTTCGGAGCTTAACCACATATTATCTTGGAAACTGTCGTACCGACGTGAATTGTCACTCTATTGTCGATAGTTTGTATGGAAACGTCAAAATATTTTTGAGCTATCGATCCGAAACATAATTGTACGGATGTGAAATGAAGTTATTTTAATGAAGCGTGGAAATTCAACGGATTCGGTTATCGTGAGTTATGCCACACGTGAGCCCGAATCCAGAAGCCCAATTCTGATTTTCCGTGAACACTTTTTATTCACTCTCAAAATATGAGTGAATAAATTCGCCTATCTGTGAACACGTTATCTGTCAAAACAAAATGCACTTTGTGGAATCGAAACATTTGTTGTGTACAGTATACGGATTTTCTTGCGTAGACAGACAAAACTCTTGCTTACAGAATTGGGCCAATGCTGCAGCTCATTCATCTGATTCCAAAATGAATATTTATGAAAAGAGAACTTTGTGGATCTGTTAAAGTGAAAAGTGACAGAAATCATTTTGTTAAAACTGACAGATTCAAAATTGTAAACCGGAAATAAAAAGCGTTTTTCATCTTTTTTGGGTAGTGCAGTTTTATTTACAATAATCTTGCTATTTATATTAATATATCTCACACTATACCAATTGCTTGAATAAATAAACAAATGTCAGTTTCAACAAAACGAAAACTTTGACGTTTATGAATGACAGAGAAAGGAATATATTGCTGTTTGGTAAAAAGCCTAACCATTATCCTACCGATTGAAATAAACATTGTGACTTTCCACTACAGTTCGGCTTTTCAGTTAGATGCTAGACCTTTTCTTTGCCAGACCTTAGAAAATTGGTAAAAAAAAAGACCCCGGGGATAAGCAATTTACATTTACATTTACAACTAATCCCCTTCGGGCTTAGCTAAGGGCAGAGAATTCTCCGAGCTTAACTTAAGCACGGAGAAATACTAGATTACCAGCGTAATTTTGATTCTGTAACGGCGTCGCTATTCCCGATGTTGTTTTTTTTTTTTTTTTAACTAAGTCCCCCCGTGCTTGCAAAAAAACACGCCTCCGGTCACATTCTTCTAAAACGCAAGAATTTAGTCGATAGTTACCGACACAAATATATATAACAGCACTGATACGCTGTAAAATATATTTTTCTAGTTGCATTTGGTTTAATTAAGACGCCTAGAAATAAATGCCCATGGTCTGGTTTGTGTAAGAAGAAGATAGAAAACAATAGAAAATGTCAAGCCTGGAGGAACAGAATTTGGACTAAAAGTTGCAAAAACAAAAAAAAACACTTGCAATTGAATTTCATTTAATATAGGCCACAAAAACATAAAACAAAAACAATACATTTTCTATTGTTTTCGCGTTTTACTTCTTCATCGTGAACTACAAAAACCAAGAAATATTCACAATTACTGTTCTTTTTTGTATTGTTATTTTTTTTAACCCGAACCTAACCCAATAGACTCATTCACCATAGCCAACCCATTTGTAATAATTTACTTTAATTTTATGAAGACATTGCTGATCCACATCTTTTAAAGGCAAACATAACATAATGTAATGACGTCGTCGTGGTCGTCGTTCGTCGCCTCACAACACAGCGTTGCACTTATTGAATGTTGTTTTGCTTTCTTTTATTATTACATTTTTTTTTTCGTTTGCAAATGATATCAGAGCATCCTCTTCCTCCGTTCGCACATGGAATATGAATATGTACAGCTGAAACTATAACACAAGTGTCATATAAAATTGACACTTGGTTTTATGAAAACTCTTCTTCTTTTTCTTTCTTCTGCTCGTTCGATACTGCACTCTGGTCCACTTTTATTGCAAGTGATGATGACAACACAGAAACCAGACATTCCTGGTCTCCTTCTTTTGCTGAGTCTTGTGAGTTTTTTTAATCCACATATATTTTTTTTTATAGTTTTTCATTAAATATTTTTCCACCCCAAAGTGACAACATTAATTTTTACAAGAAAAAAAAAATATACCAAGACCAACCAAACAACAACTGACATTTCATCTGTCAGACAGTCATTGTGTGATAAGTGCATTATCAATGTCAACAGCCGTTATAGAGTATGATTTTCTTTCTCTTTTTTTTTTTTAAGTTGTAAATCAACTTCACTCGAAATACATATTATGATGTTGATACACTTTTTAAAAGGCAGACTGTTGTTTCTTTTTGAATTTCGATCACGTTCATTCATTAGAAGGGAGAACAAAAATGTAATAAGACAATAGCATCAAACTAAAAGTGTATCAACTATTGTGTGGGTGTGATTTTAGTATTTGATCCACCATCATAAAGAGTTACTCAAATGACATGACGTCCGGCGCGCGATGGAGAGAAAATGACAGATGGCAATAAATTACCAAATTAAATTTTCATTTAAACTTTAATAAATCTAAAAAAAAAAAGCACTTAATGTCAAAATAAGTGCGAAAATCACACACAAAGGTTGTTGTATATGGGTACAGGTACAGCAGCATAAATAAACTGTGAGAAATTATCCCCTAGAGCAGGAGAAAATTCCACAAATCAAATATTGCAAGATTATAAAGAGAGGATGAGAGGAGTTTAATGGGCTGAATATGACAGTTGATGTCAGTCTGTCACTTAAGTTAATATAGGTATCTGGCAAATACAACACAATAATAATAATTTTCATGATATGGTGGTGGGGATAATTATTATTTATAATCAAAACATGACATTTCAAAACGAAAGGAAGAAGGGTCAAAAACGAAATTGTGGCTGGTTGAGTAGATTAGAGCGAGATGCGAAATTATAATGAGAGACCTTATCAAATATTTCAAAATGGGGGTTTGTGTGGTTGTGGAGTAAAATTGACAGAAAACGTCAAAAAATTAATTTGAATCTATAATAGAAAAATTTGCACATGGCAAACATACAAAAATATATGTAGGTACCTATTAAATATCGTGTCATACATTTATATAGATATATGTAAGTCAATCTATGACTTTTTATTTTTTTTTAAATAAGCTAACTGCCCACCATTGTTGAGAACAACTGTCAAAAGTGTTTTATTGTGAGATTGGGTTTTGAGTGAGCAATGTTTTTTTTTTTTTTTTTTTTTTTAAGGCACATGTCAAAAAAAACAAGGTGGTACTGATGCTAAAGCTGGTAACATGTGAACGCCACCATTGTTATAGAAAAGACCAACTAACACAATTTTCCTGGCCCACTGAAATGAAGCAAAACAAAAAGAACAGGAGATTGTTATAAAATTGGTTTTGACATCGAATGCGTCACAATGGGAGAAATTACCGTGAGTCATTAAAAGCCAGCCTCTATCACATAGTTTATGAATTTAAAGATTTCTGTTTTTAATTTATAACTTTTAGCACTCCAATAGGAATACAAATTATATTGATACTAAATTGTGACTAACTCAACATCACTTAATATGGATCCGCCAAATGGGATTTATATAATCGATAACACTTGCATATCGTTAGGAAGACTTTTTTTATTTTGTTCTTGGAATTTACAGAAAAAAAAAAAACACACAATGTGTGCCATTGATAAATTGCCAATTAATTCTTTTAAATAAAAACTTAACCATCTGACAAAAATAAAATAAATAAATCTTTAATTGAAATTGAAAAATGTTCATCATATGGCAAATTAATTGGTTGTCTATATACACCGGAAAAGTAATAAAATTGTAATAATTCTAAATTTCCAATGGTGCGTAACGCGTTAATGATGGAAACCATTTGGGAACAAAAACTATTTATAAAAAAAAAAACAATGTTTAGATATTGTTTCCAAGCAAAAACAACCTTTCGAGATTTTACACTTTAATTTATAAAAATTCAAGGACGACGGCTCTGAGTTGTGATTAGAAATAGAAAAAAAAAAATACAGTAAAGGTTTTATCACACCACACGTCAAATTTTATAAGTAATGAATGAAACATTTTAGTACATATTTAAAAAGTGACTTATCAGCAATTGCGCCAGGAAATGTTTTGCAAAAAAAAAAAAACCCAACAATTTTGAAAGAGTTATAAGGAAATTCCGCTGGAATATTGAAAATTCTCCCAACCGCACCATCGTCAGGAAATAAAACGGAAATTCCACCGTATATCGAAAACTATAAATGGAAATTTCTGGTATTTGGTTAAGCTTAAGTTTTAAGTCGCAAAATAGGAATTTCGACTTTTGATTGAGTTCCATAAATCATAAACATAGGCAAAATCCAATCGATTTGCTCATATACGTAAGCTATTACGCAAACTTTTAAAATAAAAAAAATAAATTTAAATATTTCAGACTTTAGCCCTTTTTCCAAGTCCTTTTAAGCACAATCATACTTTAAGTTCAGGAGAACTTAATTTTCAGCATTTTAGAGTCGTTAAATAAATAGGAAATACACCATCGCTGCTATCGACGATGATTCAGTATTTCATGACCTGAAGCATTTCGACAGCAGCTACGACTCAGACTCAGTTGGTCATGCTTTTGGTATGTTAATATTTGGGGCACAACAAACCAGGGGCACGGATTTGAACTAGAATTCGTGAAAATTAACAATACGCTAATTGATGTACTGTCTGTAAACTCTTTCAGGTTGGGTGGTTACTCAGGATAACCACCTCGTGTTATTACTTTTTGGTATGGGGACTTGCGTCATCTATCGATAAGATTTAAAATTAAAATGAATATATAAATCTTACGTATAAATAGAAAACATAGGTCTTAGCTATAGCTATGCCAAGTCATTTGGAATTAAAAACTTGATGTAACCATTTTTTTTTTAGTGTACTAAAAAAAAGGCAAGTTGAAGTTCTCGAATAATATTTGAGCATTATTTTGTTGCCTTTATTTTTGCTATATGTATGTATATCAAGTAAAAACACGTCCACCATTCTGTCTATTTTTTCGGAATATTACAGATTTAATTTGGTGGTTAGTTATGGCAACCACCGTAAATTCTTATTTTAAGTGGTCTGTTTAAAGTTTCTATATGATTTATAAGAATCTTATAGTCAGGTAAGGGTGCATTGACGCTCAAAAGCTTTCTTATGAAGCATTTACCAATTACTGGTATCCCCAGAGTTTATCAACAAAAGAAGTCCCAGTTCTATGTACGTGCAGGAAGAATGATTCTATCTAAGACAAACTGACTAGGTTAATGCAAATCAAAAAACCAATTGGTCTTTTAGAACTACGTCTATTAAGCAGCCACCATCAGCCAGCAATAATTAAATTGAGAAGAATCTGCAATTCCAACACTAAAAGAATTGCGGTACGATACATATGGCAGTGCAGTACCTTGCAGAGTTTTTCTTTGTCCAAGCAAGAGAATGACATGTTTTTTTTCAAGATGCTATGTTTTCCTGAATATGATTTTAATTTAGCTTTTAGTTCCTCAATATTTATACTAATACCTATAGGTTGTTATTTTGCTTCACTTTTTATTCCAAAAGTCACGGTGGTTACCAATGCTAACCACCCGCTGTTTTCCTTCAAAAATGCAGATCATTAACTACCTTTATGTTTTGCGATATCTAGTAGCTGCTTGTTTATTATGGATGGGGTGCACTGCAACCAGACTTGTAAGATTCTGCGAATTATCGCCAAACAGGCGATTTGAAATTTCATTTGGCGACACGAAAATTGATTTGGCGATGTTCCCCAAAAAGGCGATATTTTTAGTTTTTGGCGATTGAAATTTTTAAATGTTCTTTTCTCTAATTTTCACATCTTTTTCATCGCTGTTTGTGCTAAATGCAGCCATCGAAATACAGAATTCTGAACGCATCCCAAAACTAAAATTCGATTTCTTTTCCATCCCTAAAATAAATGACGTACGCCAAATGTCGAAATCAAACAACTTTGAATTCTATCAATCAAAACTACAAGTTGCGAAATTTTATTTCATTTTTGAATTCGAAGATTAATTTAGTAGACATTTTTTTTGACTTTGCTTTTTCAAACCCAAAAAGCCTGACTGCACCCAATGAAAAGTTTGAAGCTTGGTTCCCAAATTAACTTAAAAAAAAAATCTTCTTGGTCTGACACGTTTGTTTGTGTTTTTGTGGAAAAATATCGAATTAAAGTCTGAATCTAGGAGCTGCATATATTTCCGTGGAAAAATTAATTTTTAAAATGCTATTATGTATGTTTAATCTTTTTCTGCCGAGACCGTCTATAAACCGTCAAGACTATCGGTAAATCTCAGTCCAAAAAAAATATGGCCTCGTTTCGAATTCTTAGAGATGGAATAGATACTTGCCATTTCTCAGAAACGGTTGATTAACTGATCGTCACACTTGACAATAGATCTATATAGGGAAAGAAAGAAAGAAAGAGAGAGCAATCGTTTAATCGACTGACAGTTTTAGGTTCTGGTTACAGTGATGGATGCGTATTTTGATAGAAGTAACAAAACCTTAGGTTGTTATGAAAATCAAATCAATTTGAGTTTGTTCATGAGTTCATCAGAACTAACGGTGCACAAAAATTCCAAATAAGTTGATCATTGTGTTTTTCAGTCTAATTGTGAGTTTTAAACGGAAAATATTTCACCTTAAAATTTTTTATTCGCCCGGAATTTTAAAAGCTATTGTGAGCTGCGCCCGAACGCAATTTCGTTCGCTTACAAAAAATAAGTAAAAATGACGTTACATTCCGCTCGAAATTAATGTTCCCAATTAGGGGAATTTTTCAATCATGAAATTTCGGGCGAAACTCACAATAAGCGAAAAGTGAAATGTCAAATTTTCCGGCTGGAATATTCAAATTTCAATGCATTCACCATAGCAAACAAACAAACAAACAAACCATTCTTCGAAAGAATATACGTCCGACCATTTGGTTGTCAAAATATAAGCATCCATTGTAACCGTAGCCTAACTCTTTCGCAATTTGGAATAAGGTTGCATTCAAAGGAAAAAATAATATTTTCGAAGCACAAATTTAGGAAGAACTGAATGAAATATTTTTTTTTATTTTTTTTTTTAAATTCGCACTTAGTGTAAAGACAATTTTTGAATGGCTTCAAATAAATCAAAATTTATGAATCCAATCTCAGTTAATCGTCAATTAGAGAAAGCAGTCACATCTGAGTCGTTAATTTTTAGTTGTTATTTTCTTGTATATTATAAGTGCCTATTTTTTTTAAATTATTGCCCATTATTTATTCAAATTGATTGAATAATTAGATGATCTAACTTTATTTAAAAAATATCATGGGTATCTGTCAACTTCTCTCACAACAAAGAACTTCTAACGAGAATGCATCACACAGAAATTCGGAGGAGATGAAGAAGAACACAACAACATCAGAAGAATAATGAAGTCTTCATCAAATGAGGTGATCACACTGATCAGTATTGGATCTGACTTAGTCATGTCTAAAAACAAAAGCTTCATACCTAATATTCACCAGGTAACACACACAAATATCCGCTTTAATCTATCATTTAAAATGTATAATTTGTATTAATTGTTCTTTAATTATAAAATTTAGAGTGTGATTGTGTGAAAGTCCATGTATTCTCAATTAAAAAAAAAAAAAAAACAAACCAAAAATATATCCTTGAATGATTTTGAAATTATTGTAATGTCGGTAATCCGTTTATGAACTTGTTGCTGCTGTGCTCCTTTTATGTCGAAAAGCTTGATTCTTTGTGGCAAAATAAAACGCTGGTAGACTTCAAAAAAAAAAAAAAAAAAAAAAAACATTGTGGTTATGGATTAATTGTTCATTTTATTTAATTTCTAATAATTACTTTCTCAATTTATAACACTGCTCTACTTCTTTTCTTTCTTTCTCTGCCTTTTTTTTTATTTATTTTCTATCTATCACTCAATGGCACAGTTATTAATAATAATTTTTAAAAAAATTAAATGGAAGCCACTCGTTTCAATTAAGTGCGAAACATTCACTAAGCATCACAATAACTGATTCATTATTATTTCGCACGCGATTTATTTATTTTATTATTTTTTTTTTTTTATTTGCACGCACAAATCAACACAACTACTATCGACACAATTTTCTTTTGCATTTGTAGTCTGTATAAAGAATCGGAAAGTAGAGTTGACAAGTACGAGTAGTGACCAAATTCTATTTCTCCAATAAGGGATGCCAAAAAGAGTGTGAAAAAATTAAGCAAAAAAAAAAACTTCTTAACAACGCTCTGCCGCCCGCCACCGACTGCTATTATTATGAGATGCTACAGTTACAGTACTATCGCGGTCATTGATACTGTGATACTGTCTTGTCTGTGATATGCGACCGAAAAGAATTTGGAGAAATTGGAGAGGAGACTAGAATGCCAAATCAAAATCGCAGACTGTGAATCTTTAGGATCTTTTGGCTCGTTTACCGTTTGACTTTTTTTTTTTCAATTAATCTTCATTGCAAAATTCGATATAGAATGATTATTAGGGATGGGCGCGACACGAGAGGAAACAATCGGAAAAAGGTATCGAAGGAAATTCGACCGAATGAAGAAAGTTTTTTTTGTTTTTTTTTTTTTTTAAATTACGAGAACCGACTTAGCGAATGTTTTCCTCTCCATCGTCGTTTTCGTTACGTGCGTACATATGACATGTCGTTGAAATACTGGAGAAGAAGAATACAAACTGAGAAAAATATCCACTTAAGTTATTTTTTTGTTTAATTTTCCTTGCGGCTGCTGCCGGTTTTCTGTTCTCTTGCTCTGCACTGGCTTTGAGAGTCTCCATTGTGTACATATTTGGCGAGCAGCAGCAGCACTATTTTGTTGTATCTTCTGTGTATGCCACTGCTCAGCAAGTGTACTAGAGTTTGGAGAACAGACAACACATCTCGTGGTGAGTGTTGCCATTGCGCCGAAGCTAAAATCAAAGAGGTGAGCAATAACAATGAAAAGGGGTGGTAAAATGGCGTTGTACATTTTGTGTATTGTCTGTTATTCGTTTTAGGCAAATGATGACACTTTGATAGTTTTTAATTAGAGTGACTGAAAATACATTTCCAAAATGCGGTATATTTTTCGAAATATTGAAAAACTTTAAAGTACATTAAGCCCTATTGTGGGTTTCACCCGAAAAATATTTCACCTTAAAATGTTTTGTTCGCGAGGAATTTTAAAAGCTATTGTGAGTTTCGCCCAAACAAAATTTTATTCGGCTTCATAAAAAATGTGAAAATGGCATTACATTCCGCCCGAAATGAATATTCACAATAAGGGGAATTTTTCGATCATGAAATTTCTGGTGAAACTCACAATAGGCGAAAAGTAAAATATCAAATTTCGGGTGAAACTCACAATAAGGCTGATTATGGATGATTCCATATCCACCGGCCCTCAACTAAATGGCGTTAAATTGACAAAAAAAAATACGGATAAGTAATTGTTAATTTTGTTTCTTGTTGATTTGAGAGCTGTAAACTATTGTTCTAAATAACTCAGAGCAAGTTTAGCACTTATTTTGTTATTCAGTCGTAAATACAAACTGAGTTTTTGAGCAGTTTATTTATAAATTGCAGATTGTCACACCCGTAACAAAAACAAAAAGGATACATTATGTGTAGTAATAAAAAATAATGCATCCTTTTTTTGTATCAAAATGAGATCTACCGTTCGGCAAAATTTCATTGAATTCAAATTGTATCCTGAGCCGGAGTGTATAGTTCGAAGTCTGTGTCACACCCGTAACAAAGGTTGGCATTTAAAAATTAATCTTTCTATTTTTTCAAGTCATTTCGAATTTTGTTTTTTTTTTCTAAAATGTACGGTGCAAAAATACAACTCCATTCCACAAAAGAAGTTTCTAATCCACTTTAAGTGTACTTAAAATTTCTTAAAAAAAAAATAAAGCTCGTGCGGAGTATTCCCCCCTTGGTGCGAGATCTAATTATTTCACTTCTATGACAATAATTTTTTTTATTTAAGTATATATACATATATATTTATGCGTTGAACTGATACTTGATCACATACGTAACCTTAAAACCTGTCACAAACGTAACAATTTCAAACTAAAGATTTTCATAGTTTTGCTTCGCATTAACATTCTCGTTACTAATCTGAATATGAGAATCATATAAATATTTGACATCGTATGAACTTTAGATGACCAATTCGTAAATAACCACTTTTCTAAGGTCACACGCAGCCCAACTGAATTGGTTGATATAACTTAACAACGTATTTTGAAATTCAGTATACATACTCATTTATTTATTGGAAATTATGCGTTCTAAAGATTACCCGAGTTTTTGTCCTGTGAATAATTTACAGCAACATGAAACAAGTGTCACACTCTTAACAAACAAACATATCTGTTTCGTCCCTAAGGCTCATATTATTCATTCGATTTGCAATTTGGTCTGTCTTGATTTACAAAAAAAAAACTATTCCTAGATTTCATAAAATGACCATTTTTAGTAGCATTAATTAGTTCATGCCACACACACAGCAGAGTAAAATCGGTAACAAATTATTTTACATGTAAAAAAAATGTTCCATTGGTTATATTGGGTGCGTCGTTCTTTTATATAAAGAACAAAGGCGGAATTTTCTAATAATATATAAAATAATAATATCCTGTATCATGACTGAAAATTTCATTAAAATCGGTAAGGTGGTTCAGACATTATCGAACTAAGACTGCCTTCATGTAAAAAAGTTAAAAAAAAAGAAACGCCTGAAAAGTAGGGCAAAGACAAAAACTTTATAAATCCAATTTTCTTAAAAAAAAAAACATAATCTTTTAAGTTAACTACCTAGAGTTTCATCAATTTTGACGACGATATAACATTTCTTTTTAAGAAAGAATTTCTCATCTCATTCGTTATAATAAAAATTTTTTCAAAATAGGTTAAGTGGTTCAGTTTGTATAGTTTTTGCCGCTCTCCCTTTAAAAATGCCCCACTGTGCGGCGGCCGGCCATCGCTGTTTTCCTTCAGCCGCCATTTTGAAAAAAAACTTGGTTAAACGAAAAGCGACCTTAAATCGAAAGAGCATATAGCTTTTTTAGTACGATGCAATAATGTACAACTCAGTTTTGTCAAAAATGTCAGCTAGAACCTTGTTGTGCAATGTCTCGAAAACAACAAAATTGTTAAAATCTGTTCTATAAAGAATTCGATTACCTTTCTTTTTTGAATATACGTTTTTTTTTTTTTTGTTGCTGAGTTAGTAGTTTAATTATTTAATCGAGCTGTCAGTTGTAAACGTCAACTTAACGTATACAACTCAGAAGTTGCGTCGACGTTTACAACTGACAGCTCGACTAAATACATACGTTCTTTTGAGGAGCGACCCATAGTCAACGCATGCGATGGACGCAACGGAAAAACGAGTTGAACTTTTAACTTTTCTGTCCGGCAGATCCATTCACATCAAATATCATTAGTAATTTACAATGTTGGATTTTGTTATTTAAATTTTTGAGTTTTAGACTTGCTGTTACCAAATAATTTGCTCATAACAAAAATAAAATTAAATTAAATAAAATATAAAAGTACAGACATTTGTTTGTGGATTTTTATTAACAAAAATAATTCCAATACGTCAAAACAACGTATTAATTGGGTCACCCTTAACCGTCCACGTAAACGGATCCGCTGCTGCAACGCATTCGACGGATTATATGGATGAAAAACTGACAACCAAAAGTCTACTTTCCACAGTTTAACTTTCCAAAAATAGATCCAAGTTAAAAAAAAGTTATTTGTAAAAAATAATATTAAATTTCTAATAAGAAAAATATGCTTACAAAGTTTTTTTTATACGATTATCCGTTATTCAAAAAAAAAAATGTAATTAATAATAAATAATTTTTATAATCTACAACTACTATCATTCAACAAAATTAACACTCAAATGGCAACACTTATTTATTCAGTGAGAAACAATAATTTATAATAATAATTCTTAACCGGCAAAAATGTCGTAACTTTGTGCTAGATGTCCTCCTTTCCTATATGTATTGATTGTTTTTTTTTTTTTTTTTTTTTTCAAGCAGCACGTGCCTCACAAGGACAATATTGCAAGTTTTAAAAATGTTTTCTAGTAAATTAAAAATAAGAAAAAATAAAACTCAAGGATGTGTGTGTCACTTGTTCGTTGTTCATTTCTTTGAAGAACACAGACGTGTGGTGAGATGAGATATATTTGTTTGGCTCTCTTTAAAAATGTTCAAAAGCTGCGCGGCATTTGGGTTGGCTGGTGTACACAAACAAACCAACCACATACACAAAATTAATAATGTTAGAGAAAAACCTGCTTCACTTGAGAAATGAGAAATGACTTTGAACAAAAATTGAGAATAAAATTTAAGAATAGTAAAAAAAAGAGGGAGAGCGAAAACAGTGTAGAGATATTGACATTTCATAAACAAAAATTAAAAAAAAAAAAATTGCACCTGGGTGTAGTAGGTATGGGTATGGGAAAACCGTATTCGACTCACGGTTGAACCTAATTTTGCAGGTGATTTGTTTTTTTTTTTTTTTTGTTTTTTGTTTTGTTTATTATATTTTAGGCGATTTTCCGGTTTTTGTTTTTATTAAAGAAAGGCTATATGCAACATGCAACAGGCACCTTAGAACAGAATAAGGGGTCACTCTGTAGGTATATGAATGGAATTCTTTGTTTGCCATTTTTGCACCTTAAGCCTCAAGTGCAATGACGCACACCACACAACTCTCAAAGGAATGTGCACTTTTCTAATTTTCATATTTGTTTTATTTTTTTTTGTTTTGTTTCAGAGTAAATACCTCATTTGACAGCCTTCCATTTGGTTGGACAGCAAATTACTTTAGAGCATGATGCAGCAGCAAAATCTTGTGTTAAGTACCTAGGTACGGCTTTTGCACTTTCAAAACAAGAAAAAAAAAAAAAAAAAAAACATTCAAGGTGTCATACACAGCTCCATCAGGAAGAAACTGACTGACTTCATCTTTCTATTTTATGGGGAGCCTTTATAGGTAATTTGTCAGATTGTCACATCGAATAGCTTTTGACATCATTCACTGAAGCATCATTGGAATTCTAGGGAGACAGCTATGAATCTTCTGATGTGATGATGCTCTGTGTAAATGGGTAAATGTAATGACGACGATGATGTGTAATGAAATGGGAGCTTATTCAGAACTCGATTACAACAAACCAATGCGGTAATATAAAGTTACATTCGATTGGAGTTTGATGGGAATCAAACACGTGCCGGTGGTGGTGCCAAGCCGAGCCGAGCCGACGACGAGCATGGAGGTTCACTGGAATTTTTGCGACGGAGATTCTTTTATGTTTTTAATAAAGAACAAGGCTAATTACATGGAACTTAGGGCTGGTTTTAAGAATTCAGCATAAGCAAATTTGATAAGGCGTAAATAATACTAGCAAAAATAACAAAGAGATACATTTTTTTTTTTTTTTTCTTCTTGACGCATGATTAATAATTAACAACATCCAGCTTCATCAAAATGTTGATTGTCCTTTAAGAAAGGAAGTTATGTAATTGAAATTTGAGAACTGTTACAAGGTTCTATAGTTTTTTGTATAGATACCTTATGAATGTTGGAAGTTCTTAGGAAGGTAGATAAGTTTCCACTTTTTAATTAAACATAAATCAAATCAAGACGTAAATTAGTTGACGTGTTCTGTTTATATAATATTCAAATTAAAATTATATAAGAATCGTTATGAAAATGTTATGGAGACACAGGACATTATGTTGTGTTCTATTCAGAATGTCAAGGCTTGCTAATGCCAAAAAGTTCAAGTCTTGACAAAAATGGTTGACAAAAAGAGGGTAATTTTCACCTCTTTTGCTTGTAACTTTAAGTTCCAGTTTTTCAGTGGTGAGTTAAACCAGAGTTAGCTAACTCTAGAAGTAAATAAAACCATAGTGAACTGAGGAAGCAGTTTTTTTTTCGGTGGAGAATGCATGCGGAATGTCTAAATTTAGGTGGATAACACATCAAAAGCATCTGTTCAGTTAATCCTGAGTTAATCCTCACCAAATTTGACGAGTAAACTCCGGTTTAACTTTAATCTTGCACTGAAAAAACTGGACCTACAAGAAGTATTCTAAGAGCACGGAAACATAAGTCACAGTCAAACGCGAGTCACGGTCAAATGCAAGTCACCCAGACTCTTTTAAATACTCATGTTAATCGGTTGACCCGTTGATTTGAAGCTGCAGAGCGCCTGTCGTCTTAGTAAAACGACAACAGTAATAAGGGTGATTTGATTAGGAGGATGGACTTCGAGGAACACTTTTAAGCTACATGTGTTAACAATTTTTTTCTATTTATAGTGTGAAATGGGGTAAACCAAAAAAATGATATTTGATTTTAAAAATTATTCTTCCGTTAAAAAGGTAATTACATATTTAGAGGATGAATTTCAAGGATTAGACATTTTTCAAAATGTATCTATAAGTTAATATTTTTTTTTTAATTTAGCTTGGCTTCCACAATGGTCATTTATGCTAAAACAAAAAAAAATAACATAGAACGAATTATGCTGTTATATTTATTTATATTTTCTTTTGTAGTCAGCTAGTCGGCTTATGCTCTTATTCCATTTAAAGGTGGACGCACAGGCTGCCGACAGCTTTGGGAGAGCCTCAATCCTTCAACGAGGGCGGATTTGTGTAAAATTTAAATCGCCAAATATCAAATTTGTCCACCCAATAATTCACCATATTTAAAAATTAAATTAAATTTTGCAACTTGTAGTTTTGATTGATAGAATTTAGAGTTGTTTGATTTGACATTTGGCGTACGTCATTTACTTTAGGGATGGGAAAGAAATCGAATTTCTGTTTTGGGGTGCGCTCAGAATTTATTATTTCGATGGCTGCATTCAATGCAAACAGCGATGAAAAAGAAGGTTGAGATGAGATGGAAGGTTAAAGTGAATATTAGAGAAAGTAATATGTATTAGAATTTCTATTAAAAAAAAATTTAAATCGCCCAATACTAAAAATATCGTCTTTTTTGGGGTACATCGCCAAACCCACATTTTCGTTTCAACAAATGAAATTTCAAAACGCCTGTTAAGCGATAAATCGCACAATCTGACAACCCTGTTAACGACTGCTAAACGTCATAGTGAGTCGGTTGTATTCACATGAGTTTGCATCTGATCAATAGAAGTTGGATTCACTTCGAACAAAGTGAGAGAAGTGAGTACAATGTGAAGACCATCCAAGATCTGACAGCCCATTTGACAGCTCATCTTATTCGATTTGAATTTTTAGCATTGTTTCTAGAACCTTCGCACATTCTATCACACTTGAATGTTTGTGGGTGTAGCCTAGTACGCTGCTGATGCGAAACGAAATTTTTGGGTGGTCTCCAACACGACAACGAAATGCTTACGGAAACCACAGCGAAAAAATGACAATTACAAGTGTCACCAATTGTAAAAAAAAAGAAACAAACACAAACGCAAAAAAAAACACAGAAAGTCATGCTTTGATGAATGAAACGAAAAATACAAACACAAAAACTCAAATGTCACTTTTCCCCACACAATTATTAATGGTTTGGGCAATTATTTTACTGCGAAAAAAGTGCGGAGTTTTCTACAAATAATCTGCTACAATTATCAATTTCAGTCATCGAACACTGAACTTCAAAACAAAAAGGAGAACGAAATTTTTTCGTTTTGTTTGTGATTTTTCTTTTCCCACCAGCAGCATACTAGGCTTATGGTGTAACTGACAAAGCAAGTATAAGGTTCTGTCAAATTGGACAAATAATGACAGTTTCGTGAAGTAAACAAACAGACCTATCAATGTCCTTTTTGATTGGTTCCAGAATGACAGTTTTTCTTCTAAACATTCATTCATAAAGCATTCACATATATGAAACAGATAACACATCCGTTAGACGGCCATAAGATTAAGTAAGGAATTGTCAAACTTTAGCCAAGACTAGCTAGGTAGCTAGCTTTAAGATCTTTCAGAAATCCCAATACTTAAAATTTATGAATATCTACAAAATATTCTAAGCTTTTGTGTCGTATAGAAAAAAAAAACTTTGAATATAGGTCTATGCACCTTCCCTACATCATAAAGGTAGGTATACCTTTGAAAAGAGGTTGAATATAAAGTTTAAATTTTGTATTTTGCATAAATCCTTTGGATTATCATTTTGATTCGATTTGAGCCTTATGAATTTATATCATCTCTCCCCTAAAGGTATTGGAATAACGAAATCAGTCTGAATATAGTGAGTTACCTGCTACTATACCGACTTTATCGTCGCATCGTTGTTGTTGTTGCTGCTGCTGCTGTAAGCCAAAGTAGACAAATGTTTCCTCTTCCTGCATCATGCACACACACACACGAACACACACACATACACCACACTACAGACCAGAGACACCACAGATTGTTCTCATCATCCAGCATACAACACAGCATGTGTGTACGGCGCGCGGTGGGCGCTTTAAAATGCTAAATCATTCCTACAATCACTTTGTAACAAATCGATATGTCAATACGACTGACTATGTCGTTGTCGTGTCGTCAGCAGCAATCTATACAACACCTAGCAGCTTCTATCATCGCAGGTGAGATCAATGTCGGATGTGCAGCAGGGGATGATGATGGCGAAAGGGTAGCAGCATTCTATAAAGTTGATTACCTGTTTTTTTTTTTTTTTTTTTTTTTGCTAAATTTCCATGTAAAAACAGAAGATGACAATCGGAACTGAGCACAACGAGATTGCTATGTCTTTCGTCTGAAACAACGAGTCTCGAGGAGATGACAAAATCAGATTAGATTAGATATACGAGTATATGTAGAACAGAGAACACACATTACAAGAAAGTGTGGTTCGGATAATAAAATTGAATCAAAAGTTCTATGGGAGGTTTCTTGTTTGATTCCTCCATCAGCAATAAAAATGTATATTATGTACATATGTACCAACAAGTATACAATGCAATCATGTGCAGGTGGATAGACACAGAGATAGATCTAGAAGACAAAAAAAAAAAAAGATTAAAGAGGATCTAAGAACAAATGATAAGATAAATGTTAGAATAAAAGGCCATCCACCCCATCAGCATCTCCAGCTTCCACTTCACATCGAAACAGTTGATTCTCTTCTTTGGCACGTCCGTCGTCGTCGTGCGTTGTGCGTCGCTGTGAAATTCGTCGTGGAATTAACACACACACAAACACTCATCTCTCTGGGACAGAAAAGACAAATAATTCACTTAAAGATAGATAAACTGAGGGCTCTGTTGGGATTGCCATTGGTAGGAAGCTGGAACTTCTGTTCAAAAATGAAATTAACTTCTTTATCTTTTTCCTATCTGTGTATATCTACTCCAAGAGGAGGTACGCACGTACTACTCCAACTCTAGCGCTTGTAGATACTTCAAAGCGGTTCGCTGTTTTTTTTTATTTTTCTAGTTTTCTTCATCGGAGTAAAATACTTTGTTTACAGTATGTGCAACACAAGGTGACGCAATTACAAGATACAAACAACACAACGCTCCAGGTGCAGTTGGAAACATTTTGTTGGAATAAACAAAAAAAAACTTACATTTGACGTTCTGCTTCTTCCTCGTGGAGTAAACAAAAGATAAGTTTAAGTACAAACACGCGAGGAAGTGAAGAATTTATGTAAAAATAAAGTTTATCTAAATGTTTATTTATTTTTTTTTTTTTTTTTTTTTTTTTTTTTTTTTTTTTTAAGGACTGACATAAGTGGAGTTTGGTGAAAGAATCAGCATGGAACCTACCCACACATACCTCAGATCTCACTGGAATTGAAGTTGTCATAGGCAATTTATTTTTCAGATTCACATTTACGTGAAAGTTAAATAATGTACTTTGTTAGTACCTATTTACACCCCCACAAATGTTAAGACCTTTGAGGATATGACATGAAAGTTGACAAAAAAAAAAGTATACGGCACACGAATGTCTCAAAAGAAAAGGATTCCCTTTTTTTGCAGCAGCAGCAATCGGAAGTTCCTAAAAGGAAATGTTTTTTTATGTTTGGTGTGGGGAGAAACGAATGTTGGTGACAAGAGAGGGAGGCAGGGAAGGCTAAAAATAATCCCCAATTTGTAGACAATTTTGACATGGGACATGGACACATGGGCACATAAATTTAATTTATGATTAAGTTAAAGGGAGAATCAGTTTTTATGTATATGTATGTTTGAGTCATCATATCAGCACAATGGAGTGCAAAAAAGGATGTGACCCTTTGACATATTTATAACTACATACTTTTATTCTTCTATAATAATATGTGTATCTGGGTTCTGGGGTTGAACAACAGTTTTTTTTTGTTTTATAATATATTATGCGGCGGTTATGTCAATTTTTTTGTTTTTAATTTTTTATTATAAAATAACTGGTTTGGAGGTTTTCCTATTTTTTAATTTGACACAAAACAAAAGAGTTTGGGGTTATTTTAAATTTGAAACATTGTCTGTTTATGAAGTATTTGTTGGACGCTACAAAAAATTATATTGATAACAGCCGTGTTCTTTTGGAGGTTGCCCAAAGTACCTACTCATGAGTAGATGAAAATCACAATCTAGTACTACCATCTACATATAGAGTGTGTGTTCTTTATTTATTCCAGATCAAGAATAGAATAGAAAAGACAAAATTTGTATCCAGAATGGAATGGATAAAGAAGGATTAAAAGATAAAAAGAATGGCAATCAATTGTTCGAACTTTACGAATCTGCCAAAGTCAAAAGTGACAGCCATTACTTTGGTGAATCTGACAGATGGAAAATTCCCTTTTATGTATATGTAATTTCAGTTACAAATGATTTAATTTTATAGAAACATACCTCACACAAGCCGGTAGGTATTTGCTGTGTTATTTATAAGGACGTGCGTCTTGAAAATAAAAACTCTGGGTGCCTGAAGTATGCCCACCGGCGGAGGGCCCTGGCCCAGCGGGGTCGCATAAACAATACTTTTATAAACCAAAACTAGAGTAATTTCCTATTTATAAACCCATTCCAAAGTATGCCTAACTTTGGACAGCTGTCCAACTCCAGAGTTTTTTTTATTAAATGCCTGCATGAATGTATTAATTTGCCTTCTCTAAACGAGTACACTACTTCACTGTATTCTATCCGGTTAATATCAAGTTATCTTGAAATAAATTATATGTTTATTGAACGTATCCAAAAGTTCACAAAACTGAAAGATAAGAGGGATATTCGGTGAATATATGGCAACATATTTAGACAACTGTTGGAATGCGATTATAAATAAGGAGATGTCCAAATATTAAGCTGGACAACTGTCAAAGAGTGTTCTAACGGTCTGTTAATTTAATTCTCAGAACTACAAATGTCAGTTCCACTAAAGAAAAGATTTTGAAGTTTGCGAATAAACGAGAGAGGGATATATTGCTATTTGTTAAAAAGCCCATATTTTTTCTATGCATAAATTTTTATTCCTAAAGAGCAATATGAATAAAATTTTATATTTAAATACATTATGTAGGTTGCACGTGTGGCTATTTTCATTTTTTTTATTGTTTTTAAGTACTAATCAAAACCAATACGAACCTTTCATAAATAGGAATAGGCGTACGTCAATTGCACTAAACACAGCCAATATTCCTTGTATTCCACTCTTCAGATGAATTGAACAGAATGCATTCAAAAATATTCTAGAATGATTAAAATAAAAGTGAATTGTTTCTGCGGAACATTCCGTTAAATAAAGAAATGCAAAATGCTTATTTAGAATATTCCGAATGAATAATGAAACACACTCTACACTAATCCTCTCATGACCGAGTAGATGAGTTTTCGATTCGCGCACTTAATCGACAATGTAAGAACGACTTCGCATACGGATCCAAATATGGTTCCTCTAAACTGAATTTGGCGGTTCAATAACCACGGACCTACATGTGAATATATGTATATTGTGAGAAAGAGTCTTTTATTTTCAATCGTGCCATTCAAACACCAATTCTTGAGCTATCAACTTGTCAATGCAAAGACAAGTGGAAAGCTAGGATGAGGAGGAAAACCTTAAGATCATTACGAAGTCAGTGAGAGGGTATCATGTCAGTGAGAAGTTGAAAAGTCAGTGAGAGAGTTACAATGATCCGTATCAAGGCATACAAAATAAAGAGGTCTCGCCAAAACTTGCGAGCATGATATTTAGATACTCTTCAGAGCTTTCAACCCTAAAATAGGGAGAGAAGTCACCTTTGCGATAACAGTAGGAGGCCTTTTCCTGAAAGACAACATATCTGTTGGCAGATTCTCTGCGATTCAACTATTTGTTAGCATAGTGGCTGCGCTTTGACATTCACAAAGGAACATATTGCAGTCACCAATCGCATTAGACGTTAGCACCTTCCGGGCAGACAACAACGATTTGGCCGCCTTTACGAATATCCAGAAGCATTCAGATTGCAATAGCTTCTTTTTATGTTTTTATTTAATATTTAATCATTATCTAAATTAAATATAAAACCACATTTTATAATTTTTTTTAAACTAAATTTATTTTCTTAAGAATTTCTCCATGGAAACCCACAAATCAATGCAATCATTTTGAACTCTACAAATAAACGGCTTTAAAAATACATTAATACATTCTTTGGGAAGAATACTGCTTGCCAATATACCAGCCAATGTATATCTGTGAAGTCATTCATACACAACAAAGACCTCGCTTAGAATTTTATAATAATAAACGACAATGGTCTTGTGCATGCCTTATATGAAAAATTGCAACATGACTCACAAATCAGTACAGACAGCATCACGATATTCGATAACCAATGACCTTCACGATATTCTGCGATAAAATGGATTATGATGTCTATACCTACTTATAAGAGATCTCACAAAAACAACAACAAAACTGCATACAAACAGTAATGCAGTGCATTACGATAGAGAATACTAAAGTGTAGGGGTAAATAATTGGAAATACCAAATTTAATTACCTACACCAAAAGATGTTTAACTTGAACTTGACGTTGACAAAAAAAAATCATCGTCGTTAATGACTTGAGGTTCATGTAACTTTTAATTTTTATTTTCATTGAAACAATTTATTTTTTTATGAAACACGTTTTTTATTTTCGAGCACGAACTTCATAAGCTTCTAATTTAACTTAAATCTCTGCTGCTCTACTGTATATGCAATAGATGGGGTTCACCATCCCACGTTATGTCTTTTAGGGTGACATTTATCTAACAGAACAATTTAACAAGCCAACATCCTCATTTTCTGATGATAGGATTTTCAGATCAAATGAAGTTTTAAGTTTTTCCTGAATATTGATATTGAAAGTTTTATAACCCAATCACAATATCGCGTTCCTTCGGTTGGCCTCTTTTGATGCAAATTTAAATCTTCATTCAGGTGCTCAAACCGTAAACTCAACAACTCAGTTGTATTTCAATTAAATTAAGACAAAATTTTCATACAAAAACTCTGGACTGAAAGGCTAACTGTAAATAAGTTTTAAAAGGGAATAATGTACAATTCTTACGCATATTTTGAATACATACTCGTATTTCCTGTTCTAGGCTTGTGGTTCGGAAGAGTTTGTTTTACTTTTGAGACAGCATAAGTATAGGTAATTTATACGAAAAAAATTGTAACTACATATATGTAATTAAATAATTGAAATGTCAATTATCTCTTATGAGGATAGGATGGCGCAACATTTCAACATTCACATTTATTGGGTGCCGCCTGGTAGGCTGGGCCAGATATCTATAGTTAATGAGCAATTTGGCCAGTTATAATAAATATTGGTATAACTCTACATGTAAATTCATGTTAAATCAAAAAGCTGAGGGAAATAACAACTTATAGGAAGTTTACAAATATAACATCTGTGACAGTTCATACATAAACCAACATTTCGATTTTAAATTATAGCCTATTTTTAGGCGTCTTATTATTCAAATGATTTTTATGGAAGCTGTATGGACGAGGAAGAACAAAAACAAATCTTCAAATTCTCTGAGCACGTCCTCCACTCTCCCAAAGAAGAAGTGGGCTACATCTAGGAGATTTTAGCTACGCAGTGACAAACAGAGGCATACAAATTATTTAAATAGCTTCACGAGTAGAAAGAATTTTCATTTCAAATAACAATGCATCAAATAATGGTCTAATGGCGTATTCCATTCGTTCTACTCAGTGCTAATTGCTATTCTATTATTCCTACTATTTACGCCTTTTTTCAACATAGCAAAAAATAGATTAAATACTTTATTTTTTAGCACAAAATTAATTATAATGGAAAGTAAAACAAACATAAAACTACACTGTATCTTCTTTTTAAGTAAGATTAGTTCTTGAGTGACTTCTAACTTGGGAACAGGAATTCTCTTCTCAGAATCATCAGAAAAGTAAGTTTTGTCCCAATGGAATGGTAGTAGAAGACTTTTATTTTTTTCCCCTGAACAACAATCTATGCGAGAAAAATATTTCATCGAAGTGAAATCTACATTTTTTTGAGAAAGTATTGAAATAATAAAACTCAAATTTCTTTCGGTTTATAAAATCTTAAAAAGAATTGTACATTACGAGAGAGGAAGCATATATGTCGTACAGTATATGTAGATATAATTACACAGGTTAATAAAAAAAAAACTGTTAACTTTTTGAATAGAAAAGACAGGTCAGTTTGTAAGCATACTTTTGGGCGCTAATTTCAAATTCGTCACCAGTTTCCGCCATCAGTTATTTAATTCGAGTCAATGGGTGGGTATGAATAAAAAGGAGCACCTTCTCAAAACTCAACTTTTAAGAGCAGGTGCTCCATTTGGTATGAATAAAACACTTGAGAAGGTGTATAAGATTGAGCATGTACGTGTTTGATGAGCACCTCCTCAAAACAAGCACCTGCTCCATTAAAAGGTATGCATAAAGCAAAGCACGTTCTTCATCGAGAGGAGCACCAGCTCCTATTTGTGAGTTAGCTCATTTAATTGCTGAACGTTAAAGAAAATACCTCTTTATACATTTGTTATATATTTTTTTCTTATATAAAAGAAGAAGAGAAGGATTTTCAAATGATTATCGCGATCTATACAGTTTCAAGAAACGAAATGTGGATATCTTGGGGAATCATTTTCTTGGGAGTAGTTCAGAAACAAAGGGTGATGCCTTAACAAGCATTGACAAAATACAAATTTTCCTTCGCTTCATAGGTGATCCAGCTTTTCAAACTGGAGTTGGAGCATTGAAGTATAGACCAGTCCACGGTCTCTAAAACTGTTTCCCTTGTAAGTGCGGCAATAATCCAGAAGTCAAACCATTTTGGTTAAATTCCCTAGAGCTACTGAAGCACTGCAGAATGCAAAACGCGAATGGCAAGAAAAATGCAACTTTCCTTTAGCAATTTGTTTGTACTCATGTTCCTATTATCAAACCATTTGTCCATTGGAACGAGTACATTAACAGAAAAGGTTTCCACAGGATTAATGATCAGGCAACATGCAATTCTAGAGATGAATTTACGAGTATTAACCTTTCATGGCTAGGATCAGTGCATGATTCACGAATTTGGAAAAATTCTCGCGTATTTAAAATCATGCAATGGAATGAAGCTATTTTACTTGGTGATTCAGGATACGGATTTACTCCCTGATGGGTTTTAACTCCGTATCAAAATCCAGATACTCCTGAGAAAAATTCTTTCAATAAATGCCTAACGCACAAACGAGTTATAATTGAACAATGTTAAGCACAAGTCAAGCAACGTTTTTCCATTCTTCACAATAAAATGCGAGTCAAAATATAAAAAGTTCCATCTTTTACACTCCTCATTCTTAAAGGAAAACTGATTTTCAATCGAAAACAATACCGAAGAAATAAAAGTTTACGTTGGCTTTTTTTTTATAAATCATAGAAATGAGTTGCAAATACAAAAAAAAAAACAATTGAATTTGACTAGTTTTATCAGAGCCCCTACTCCGTGTGAAGGAGGAGGTGCTTACTGGTTGAAATATAATTTTATTCATACGAAACAGGAGCAGGTACTTTTTTTTAATACCTTCTCTGATTCTTATGGAACAGCTGCTCTGAGTACGTGCTCCGTTTTATTGATGTCAATATACGATTGGCTATAGACACAACAGCTTGAGGATCATCAAGATCGCCTTTGAAAGCTACCTCGGTAAAAGAAGTGATAACTATAACCACCACACAATATTTTGAAAAATTGAAGCATAATCATTTATTTTCAATTCGCTTTCTATGAATTTTCAACATCTTAATAATTCTGCGTTGTTAATAAGCTTAGTGGTTAGCGTATCGGACTGGTAAGCGGAAGGTCCCAGGATAGAATCCAAAATGAAGCACCTTTTTTTTTGTCTCTCAAGTCTTTCGCCAGTGGTACATATCTGGCGAGGGCCTAGCTAATTTAGATAGTCACGCTTTCTAGCCCCTTGACTGTATGAATATATGTTTGTAAAACTTTCTAGGGCGTCATTAAGAAATGCGGACAGAGCAAGTGAGATGTTAACATTTATATAATAAAGAAGTACGTCCATGAAATTGTGTGTATGGTTTAACTTACTTGTTTTTTTGTCCTTCAATTTTTGTTTCTTTCTTACGAACATATTAAAGCTCCTAGCCTTCGGTTACATTATGAAAATCACTTCATACAAAATTACTTAAATTCTAACACTTACCAGGATTCAAGAGATCATCAATATTACCTTCCTCATCTTGTCTAGCACGTCGTTCTTCTAAATAAGCAACAAAAAACAAAGAGAAAATCAATTAAAACAATTCATTATAAATAATTGATATATGACATACGTTGCATAAAATGTGTTGTCGGTCTTATTTTTTCCATAAATTTACTAATTTTATTGTCATTATGTTGGTCCTTACGCTTTTGTGGCACTGGACCAGGGCAATTTTCATCCAAAACTTTCGAACAAGGACGGTGAATATTTAATTTACAGTCTGAAAGAAAAGAGAGAAGTCAATAGTGTTTAAAAACAGAAAAAGAAAGATTCGTCTTCTTACCTGTACAATGATATCCTTGAGGGCTAACTCCCCAAATGATTAACTGACAATGATTGCAGTGGGTCACTTCATAGTATTGTCGTAATACTAACGGATGACCACGCACAGTCATCTGAAATAATTGCAAATGGACGAATATTTAATTAATACAAATTTTATCAATTTTTTTTAATTTAATTCAGCAAAATAAAGTTTCATCGCAAAATAAGCTAAAAACACGACATCCAGAAGTCCAACATACCCAAGTAAAACTCACCTTTCGATTCTTGCCCATGAGACGGCTCTTGAAGCTTTTCTCACGACTCACAAAATGATGTACACGATCGATAATACTGTTCGGATTCGATCGCGTTATGAATATTCGATGTAGGACCGTAGATAGTGCAGAGCACAGGGCTAACTTTTTGGGATCCTCAACTGGAGCTTCTTTATCAAGCTCATCTCTGAAACAAAACCAAAGAAACAGACATTACAATCTGATATTTTGTTGGAAATAGAAAAAAAAAAAACAACTTACATCCAAAACTGCAACCTTGGCAGCAAAGTGTCCTCGAATATTCTCTGTTCTTTATTCTTATCTCCTTTTGCTTCGTTCAGCTGTGAATCACTGGGACCATAAATAGTACCCAAACCAGCTGTTCGCTTCTGTTGGAATTCTCTCAGTTGATCACAGATTTTCTCCTTCGCACGCTTGCGACTCTTCCAAAAGACTTTGCGCAATATCTCAACTTTGTCGTATTCACTCTGCAACACATTATCCACCTCACGTGCCAGCGATTCATCAGCACTAAACCAAACCAGTGGAGCTCGAGGCACTAGAAATGTTGAATGTATCTCATAGGCCCATTTGCGCATATCCTTGACTGTGCCCTCTTTGTAGAGTCCAGTTATCAGATAGAACAATAATGGAGCTGGATCTGAGTTCGATAGAACATAATTGAGGAAAACAGCGAGATGAGCAACATTCTCAGGTTCGAGGAGACGTTGCAAATGATTGAACGGACCATTTTCATCGACGAGGAATTCTTGATCCGAACCATCTTCATCTTCCATTGAGAGGATTTCTTTTTGAATGGCATTCGGATGAATGGCAGGGCTTTTACCGCCACCACTTGCGAATATGTTGGAATGTGTTGGACTACCAGCAAGGACCATTGGATTGCCAGTGCTGCTATCAATCATGAAACCATTGTCAATTTCCTCCATGCCTCCGACCGGTTGAGAGTGTTGGTGATGTAATTGTTGTTGATGTTGCTGTTGCTGTTGCTGCTGCTGGGCCATTGCATGAGAGGCTGAGGTTAGATAAGGCGGTGGTGGTGTTCCCGGTGGGGTGATTTCATTGTCTTTTTCAACCAATTCCCAAGAGCCTGAGGTCGATTTATTATGACGATCTGTTCAAAAACAACAAGAACAATTATTATTTATGAATGAGATATAATTTGTATATTTCTTTAAAAAAAAATTGAAAATCTGAACAAAAAATACATTTTTTGGAAGAAAGATTTCCAAGGACGAAGAAAAAAACACAAAAGCGGGTTGGCTACCTTGAATAAGCTATAAATAAAGCATAAACTTATACCGTTTTCACTTGGTAATCTGAAAGAATTCTCCGAACCGAAATGCAAAACGAACAAGTTGTGAGCTTTTATTTTTTGTATATGAATTTTGACAGAACTTTGAACTAAAATTGCAATTTTGGGAAGTGAACGAACTGACATTCTGTTACCTTGAATTTTTGAAACGTCAAATGCAGATGTCAAAGTTGTTTCCATTTTTCTGTATCTGGTAAACATGGCGACACTAATTTAGAAGATGTTTATCCTATTTACGAAGAAAATGCTGAGATTATGAACATGTGTGGATAATATTTATAATTATGCACCACTATAGATATTGTAAGTATGTAATTAAAATAAAATAGGTAAAATTTGGACACGAATGCACAATTACAATTCTATAGGGGTTTTCCATTGCTAAAATAAATCAATTTATTTTTAATTTGGATCCGTCAAAAATCCAATTTTGCGTTCTATTGGGCAAAATAAATTGATTTATTTTTGATCTTAAATCAATTTCGAAATCTAAATTTTTCGATAGATCTACCCCACCTTGTACTAACAGCTACATAATTTGCAGCTGACAGTTTCCAAGGGATGACATTTTGTCTGTAGTGATACAGAAATGAGACAACATAAATACAATGACAAAAACAAATCAATTTAAAATCGTGTTCCATTCGACAAGAAAAAAATCAATTTTTAAATTGATATATGAATGTACCAATGGAAAACCCCATAAAATTAATGTCAAATTCCTTTCGAATTTATTTCTTTGTTTTGGGTATCAAAGGAATTCGCAAAGAATCGAATTTGTTTGAGTAATTGTGTGTGTTTTACATAACAGCTACAATGACTGCATAATATTATTGATTATTTTCTTAAATTACGTAGAATTCATGCAACCAAAAAAATAATTTGTCTTCCCAAAATTCCGCGACTTTCAATTTGACGTATTTTAAATGTCAAATCGTTATAGTGTGTCTACAAATCGGTGTAAAATGTTGCTAAAAACGCAGGATTAATTTTGATAGAAAAGAATCGATTTTTTTAAGAACAAAATCGGAATAAAATCGAATCTTTCTTTGAAAGGAATTCGACATAAAATTACAAGAAAATGACATATCACGATTTTGACGTTTAAAGTGTGCGTTTCTAGTTTGTATTCGTTCTTCAAATCCAGAATCAATTATTTCTTCTTTCCCGAAGAGGAATCTTTATCTAGTGCTAAATGGACTCTTTAAGAAGGAATCGGAATGCTCCCGGACAACCAAACGAACACGCTATTAGTACTAGTACACTTAAGTGGTTGTTGTTTCATTCAAAAATGTTCAATGGTAATTGATGTTTGCTTCGCAGACTGTACTGGATGTATGGGCATGTTCACGAAAATGAGATCTCGGAGACCTCAGTAATGTCAGTTACATGAACAGGATTCCTAAGCTAAATTTCTCAGCTTTTCTGTCAAATTCTTGAGGAAAAAAAAAAATTGGATTCGCAAGCTCACATTTTGATGGCGCGAAATCTCTGAGGTCTCACTTTCTCATATTTATCTTACAAACCCACTTCAATTTGAGGAAGAATCTTGTTTCTTGACAATGGGAAGTACTCCGGCCATCTTCCAAGAGAGAGAGAGAGGAAAAGTACATTGTCAGTTGACAATATGAGTGAGATATGGATTAGAAAAAGTTTCACGAAGCGGATATATACTCCATCCTCACCGATAAAGTCAGACTTAATGGGTATCACACATTTCGTAATATCATCTTCACTGACAACTACAAATTCATCCACGCTATAGGCACAGATTATAGATACATATTTTCGTTATAAAATTTCTACACTTAAAAATTCACTTACCCAGGTGTCTGTCATGGCGTGGATGCATATTATCCGGTGATGATACAACACGACGATGTTTACCAAAATGATTCATATTTTGTGGTGTTTGACCAAGTGCCTGTAAAACGATCACAAACAAAATTAAAACATAATGTCAAGAATGAACAAACAAAAATTAAAAAAAAAAAAACGAATTAGATACCCATAAGCATTAGCATTTTACACCGCATTATTAACTAATATTTATATCAAACAAAAAAAACTTAAACAAAATTCTACAGAAACAATATTTAAAAACAAACTACAAACTCAACTGTAAAATACAAAAAAAAATAATATTGAACAAAAATCTAAATAATCATGCAAATTTTAACTATAAATTCCCGAAGTCTGCGTCTTTCTTCACCAATCACAGGGACTGGATGATTTAAACTAAAATAAATTAAAAAGAAAAACAAAATACTATATTCGTATCTGACGCCACATGCGATTTCTTTTTTATCATCAGATAACCCATTGTTAGTTCGATTTCCTTCAAAAATTGTTTTTTTTTATTTAAATCTTATATTTACACAAAAATATTGTATTTCAAAAGCCGATAAAGTGATTCAAATTCTACGAAAAATTATTACCAATGGTAATAGTATGGCACTTGGTATTGTATGTGGTGTGCGTTTAAGACCAACCAAAAGGGTTTTATTTGCTGTTGTCTACTTGTGGGAATTACGATAAGGATTTTATCTAATTTTCTACCCTCAAAGCGTTTAATCCTTTTTTTTTTTGTGTTGCAATGAAAAAAAAATAATTTTGGAAATTGGTGAAGGGATTCGGGAGATAATGTGACACAAAAATGAATGATGAGTGTTAAAAAAAGCAAGAAGGTTCTGCTCAAGCGTAACTACGAGTGTTAAAAATAAAAAGCAAAGCGATTTGTGTGTTTTTGGTAAGTGCGTGCATTCAAGTACATTTTGAGTTTTGTTTTTTTTTTTTTTTTTTAATTGAAGTTTAGTTCATATTTTTAAATGAATTTACTTAGTCGTGCTATATATTTTATACATTAAATTGTTAGTAATTCAAACAAATTTCGAACAGTTTATTTTTGCTACAATAGTTTGCCGAGTATATTTTAACATATTTTCAAGTAATGTTTTCTTTTAAATAATTTTAATTATTTATTAATATATTTTCAATGTATACGAAGAGAAATCTTACAATTATTTAGGTTTTAAAGACCAATACCAACATTCTTACAGTTCTTTTTACATATAAGAATTTTTAAAAACTTTTTCTTTTAAATATTTCTCTTTAAAAAAATATTGAATTTAAAAAAATATCATTTTTTTTGTCACATCGGTGTTGGCAAATAAGCCACAAATTGCTTGCCAGAGATTTCACTTGGCTCCCGCCCACGACTTGAAAAATAAAGTCAAGGTAACTATTTTGTTTAACCAATAAATAATGTCAGGCGAAGCCCAATTCGAGAAACCTTCGAGTAATTCTAGATAGCTTCGAGTGACGGTTTTATTTGGTATCTCTGCTGAAAAGAGCATAGGGCTATTATCCAAAACAAGGTCAATTTCCTCAATAAATTTCGAAGCCCTATTTCGGTTATAGGAATTTCGTTGGCTAAAGCCAGAAATGTAGTATTATTTCAATTGATTTTAAAATAACATGTAAGAATTTTTGTCATAATTGCCAGAGCTGTTTGCGAGAAAATTATTTGAAAAAAAAACGAAAGCGTTAAATGGCAGCTACCCGTTCTAGATGAGCTAAAACAAAAATTTGAATTTCTCTTCTGGGCAATTACATTCAAATTTTCATGTATATGTAAATACGGAACCCTCAACAGACGAAGCAGGACTATTCAGTGCCGAACTTGCACCGTTGAACACTTCACCATCAGCCTTTTAGTGCTTAGAATTTTCTTTACAGCGGTTCCACCACTGGGCGTTCTTTCAACACTAGACTTTTAAACACTGCTTACATACAGATAATGCAGTGTTAATGATTGAATATGGCCATTGTTTCTTTTAAAAATGTGGTTGTTCACAATAGAATGTGCCAGTAATACACTTGTTTTCTTTTGCAACTTTTGCATGATGCAACATTTAAGAACATTTTATTCATTGCAATGTAAAGTGAAATCTTACTAAACAACCGAATTTCTGTATGTTCAATTTTTGACGCAAACTTCAATTTGCTGCCTCCCGCCAGTAATAATAACAGTAATAAAAATAGTGTTATTATATGATTTTCTATTAATTTACATCATTTCTTTTTAATTTTCTTAAATTAAATTTCTTAAATAAAGTGGAAATGATTAAAAAAGCTGAAAAAGAACGCGCTTTGTATTGAAAACAATATAAATTAATTCTTATTGTGAATTAGCCATTTCTATAAAAATCTACACTACTTTGCTACGAAAAAAAATATCCAGACACGAAAAATCTGACATTTAAATGGACTGCACTCAAATATTGAGCAATTAAATGGCAGCACTTAAAGGTAAAACACTTAATCGGCGGTGGTGAAATGTCCGTCTATCAATTTGCGGTGGCCAATGGTACTGTACCGATCAACAGAACTATCTGGATTAAGGATGCAATGGGCTAAGGGCATTGGATATTTTTTTAATTCTCCGTGTGTGTAAGGTCACTAAAGATTATTCACACTTGGCATCACTTTGAGAGACAAGTCATGACAGTTGTCAAAAATCCATTTAATTGTAATTACAAAAATGCAAGTAAATATTATTGTAAACTGTTTATGATTTGAACAAAATGTAATAATTATCATCGATTTATGAAAAACAAAACCAAGGACCTCGCCAAATCCTTTTCTGTGAACTGGGTAAATACACGGGAATCCCAAAGGATGCTATGGAAAAGATTAAATAACCAACAAATAAATGGCAGGTTGGAAAAGTGGTAGGAAAGTCTAGATTTAATTTATTTTTTTTTTTCCTGAGGTTTATCTTCGAGAGTCTTACATTCCAATTACATTATGTAATTATTATTTTGATTTTCCGCATTTAAAATTTAAAAAAAAAATAACACAAACACAAATATGTTATTTTTTTTCAAAACCTTAGAAAATTAAAACTCTAATGTCAATTTTACATGAAAATGACAACAGAATAGATGATTAGGTTGGGGTAACTCTCCAAAGCTTTCAAAATAGGTTTGTGTTGTTGTAAAACCTTGTTAAAAAAACAGCTGCTCACAGCTGATGCAACAACAAATCAAAGCTATCTGGAAATTTTTGGATAATCAGATAGCCTAGAAAATAGGTACCCGAATGCGGGTGACGTCACAATAAATATTCACAAAAGTGTGATTGTCACATGTGAAAATGTGTAACCTTGAACTCTGGTTGAAGCTCAGTTCATTCGCCGAAATCCATAGGTTAAAATCGTGATCCGTTTTTACAAGTGACTTCTGACATTAGCTTAATTATCTTCTGCCTTTTGAATGCTAAAATCAAATCGAGAAGGATTTTCTTCTTTTTTTTTAAAAAAAACAGAACTGCCGTTCTAAATATCAATATAACACTTTCGGATCAGTTCAGATTCAGAAAGAAGCATTCTGAACCCGAATGACAAAATGAAAACGTCATTTAGTTCATTTGTACGTGAATAATGTCTACAAAATTAATATAATATGGCAAAAGCTTTAGTAAGCGTCCGCCTCATAATAAAGTCCTGACTTAAAAATAAATCCATAGCCACATATTTACAAGCTTATTATATTAGTATTAGTTGTTAGTATCTTAATTTATATAAATTTGTTAGTACAAGTATCCATGTGCATTATTGTTTAGTTTTTTGCTTCAAAAAACTAAAATTTTTAACCTGAATAATTTTGAGTGATTTGTCGTTAGAATAAAAATAAGCGAGTGAGTTTGTACACAAAATTCTACCAATAATATAATATACCAGAAGTTATCAATTTTTTTTAATTTGCATCGAATTGAAGATGATTTACTCAAAATATTTTTTTTTTTTTTTTTACATAAACACACAAAGGCCTTATTATTTTTGTGACCCACAACACTCCATAATATCCATCAGAGAAGATTTTTACTTGTTTTATACACTGTTTTGCAGAAGTACTAGAAGTGTTGGCTCTACTTACAGCGGACGAACTGGAACTCTGCATAGCTGGTGGTGGCAGGGGTGGGGCAGAGCTGTGATGCAGCAATTGATTTTGCATCTGCTGATGCTGTTGTAACTGTTGCACGATATTTGGTCTCTGTGAGAGTGGGAAATTCGCTGACATATTGTCACGCACAGGAGTGCACGTAGTCACCAAGGGATAGTTCATCAATGTGTCAATACTGTTCGGGGGTGGTCGTCCGGCAAAGTTGTTGCCTTGTTTCTTGTTGGAATTGAGGACATTTTGTGACTCCTCCATCATTCCAGGCTGTCTGGGTGGAAGTGGTGGTGGAATGCAATGGTCATCATCACCATCCTCTCCGGTGCCAGGAGCCTTCTCCATTTGCAAGAACATTTGTGTGCTCATCTTGGGATCGGAGAGAGCTTTGGTTTTGGTCTTGGGACGTTTCTTGCCCGAAGCTGGGGCATTAGGAGCCTTCTGAGGACCAGCACCAGCTGCTCCCGAGACAGGCGAATTGACTTGAGTTGGTGAGCCACGTTGTGTACTGCTGGGACTTGACATTGTTGAATGATCTAAATCCGAAATGGGGACATTGCGACGCCAATCCATATTGGCCGATTCGAGAAGCAGATTTCTTGGAGGATTCCTCTGGGGCAGAGGGGGCGGAATGTCCTCTTTCAGATTCTTCGTGCTGCCAGAGAATTTCTTCTTGGGAGCTGAGGATTTTGGTGTTACCGCACTGTCCTTGCTGTACTTCTGTTGATGTTGTTGTTGTTGTTGTTGCGGTTGCTGCTGCTGCTGATGCAGATGATGCGGATAGAATTGCTGTGGTTGTGCTGAACCCTTCTGTTGATGCAATGACTGTGACATCGAATGCGATAGCAAAGGACTCGGAGTGTTTGTCGTCGAGGATGCAGACAGGAAGTCTGTGGTATTGCTCAGTGGTGATGTGATTTCTTTGTCGGGTTTCTTGCGCGTTCCCAAGCTCAGAGAGGACAAGGAGCGCGGGAGAAGCGACAGGAATGCAGGACTGGTGTGTTGTGGGGCTTGGGGAGTGGTGGCAGGATGATGAAATTGATGGATGTTTGTAGGGGGATTTGGTTGATGTGGGGAATAATGCTGTTGAAGAATTTGACTTGGCGACAATACCGACGATTGAGAAGATGAATTTTGGAATTTCATTCCAGTTGGTGATTCCTGTGTGGGATTGAAGGAAGTTTGGTTTGTTTGTGTGTGAGAAATTTTCAACAAAAAAAAACCTTAATTTGTTTTTGTTTTTTTTTTTTTTAAATAAATAAATTATTGTTTTTTTTGTTATCCTGTCGCTGTGTTGGTTATTTTATTTTTTTTTAACAGTTAATTTGTGTGCTGAAATCTTATAAAATTAATTAGCTATGGTTAACATTAAGCTGCCTGCGTTTTTTAATATATATATTTTTTTAGAAAAGGCGTTCTTATTGATTTGTAAGTGTGAATTGTGGCGCACTGTGTACTGATTTTGTGTGTGTTTCACAAATGAATGAGGTTTTTTTTTTTTTAGAAAATAAAAAAATCATAAAACGCATATTATGAAGTTGAAAAATATATAAAAAAATAACTGGTGAATATCATTCGATGAATGAATGAACAATATTACTTTTTTTTATCTTTTGTACAAATGATAAACCAATAACACCTTGAAAAAGACTCTCATCTAAATGAAGAGAGGTAGAATAATAAAATTAATAAAATGCATATCTATAGGAACTATATAGAAATAATGTTTATTTATAATTTTAGAATGAAATGTAGAAACTGTATTTGAAAAAAAATAAACTGTAGGGTAAATGAGTGGACAAAACCAAAATGGAGTTTTAAACGCTTTTACTATTCTATGGGGTCTATATGATTGGAATCAATAGAAGCTAAACTTAAACAATTGCGAGCTAAATGTATGCATATAAGAGATAATTTTCTAAATTGGACTTACAATCAGCTTGAGGTTTATTATGTATAAATAAAAACTTAAACAACAAAAGAAGCAATTCGACAAGATAAACTCACAATTTGAAAGAAGGAGGAACACCAAAAAAAAGTAAGACTAGCATTACCATATAACTCAACAAGAATTCCATGTAGGATACTTTGTATACAAATAAAAAGGACAGGACCAAATCTCTACTCTGGGTTTCAATAAAGTCATAGCAAGACTATAGCCGCTTTCATTGTGGCTCCAGTGGAAATATTTAAGGCAATTGTGAATAGAGCTGCACATTAGTGAAGGTAAAACAAAGTACATGGTGGCGTCGAATGCGAGAGGAATAGTTGGTCAAACAATCAAGGTAGCGGAGCACGAATTTGAAGTGGTGCAATCCTTTAAATACCTTGGGTCAATAGTAGCAGCCGATAACAATATAGAAGAAGAAATACGCGGGCGGCTTCTCAAATCCAACAGAGCCTACTATAGTCTGTCAAAGCTCTTCAAATCCAGAAATCTCACCATAACTTCAAAACTGCTGCTGTACAGGACCATGGTCCTGCCAGTACTCACATATGGATCCGAGACATGGGTGCTTAGCAAAAGGCACTCCGACCTCTTAGCCGCGTTCGAGAGAAAAGTCTTAAGGAGAATTGTTGGCCCCATATGTGAGGAAGGACGATTCCGGAGACGGTACAATCATGAATTGTACGCAATCTACCTTGAAGCAGATATCGTGACAAAAATTAAGCTCGGTAGACTCCGGTGGGCAGGGCACCTAGCTCGCATGAGCGAAGAGGAACCTGCTCGGAAAGTTCTTTGTGGTACATTCTATGGTAGACGACAGCGTGGTAGACCATGCTTGCGCTGGAGAGTTGGCGTAGACCAGGACGCCCGGAGCCTTGGGGTGCGCAACTGGATGGCGGCGGCTCGAGACCGGGATGGGTGGAGAGACTTGTTGAAGGAGGCCAGGACCGGACCCCGGTTGTCGAGCCGACGATGATGATGAATAGAGCTCTTCACAAAATTTCAATATATCCCTCTCACGTTTATTCACAAACGTCAAAAACAGGACTTTGTGGAAACTGACATTTGTCTATGTTTTTTTTTAAATCAAAAACTGAAATTGGATATATTTCACGCGTTCTCATATTTTCACCTTCCTAACGCAGATCGCTCTTATATTGTCCTTAAGCCAAGCATTTTACTCAGTTCCAGCTTAAAAATAAAAAAAAATTTATAACTGTACAGTGTACTGTGTACCACTTATCTGTCAAAATTGAGCGAACGATATAATTAGGTTTGTTCGATGTTTCTTCGATGGTTAATGCCAGTTTAAAAAAGTGATCATTTTTTTATTTCAAGTTGCTTAGGAACTATTTTGAGCAGCTTCGAAATTGTCATGCGAGCAGTGGATTTACGCCTGTTCCCAATTCCATCTTATAATGTCTTTTGAAACTTATGTGCTTGCTAAAAGCGAATTTTCTGAATTTCCCAACTCTGATTTCTTTCCCCGAGTAAAAAACCTAGGGTGCGTAAGAATGCATTCAGTGCGCGCCGCGGACACATCGTACACAGTGCGAAAAAGACTGAGCTTTGAAAATGTCGTCACATAAAACACCACAGACCGACCGAGTTCAGGGTACAAAGTGCGCCCCAGTGCGGGCAGGGAACATTTCTGACAGATTTGTTTAATTCCTGAAATTTGTGTGAACTTTGCTTTTGTGAAAATGCAAATCGAAATCAAGAAATATTTAAATAACAAATGTTTATCTCAGCGAATGAAAATTTTTCATTTTATTTAATGAAATTCACTTTGCTTTGGAATAGTTGCTTGTATAATATTTCTTTTCAGGAAACAGCTGTCAAAATTAAGCTAGGATTTCAGTAAATGTTTGCAAAGAAAAATAGTAGCTAAAATTAAGCCAGAGCTGCGTAATATTCTAATTTTAAAATAAACGAGAAGTCAATAAAAATCGCAGAGAAACCATTTTGAATAATGTGAAACGTCAAAATTTAAAGCAGAGATATCATTTTGAAAAGGGGAAACGTCAAAATATATTGCATTCACGATTGAAAGTTGGAATTGCCTTTCATCTACCGGTCAATATTGCCTTTGTTATTGCCAAGTATCTATTGGCAATATTTTATTGGAAATTAAAATATTATCAATTGTGTCGACGGGTAAGGAAACGGCTCGAAGTTCAAAATACCCGCATATGAGCTCATTGGAAATGAAAAGAGCATGAATTTTATTCATGCTAAATGGAGATTTTAACTGTTATAAATGGAGAAACCGGTCTCTGAAATATAATTTTTATTTTCATTTTTGAACCTTAAAAAGGGTAAATAAGGATACTAAGGATAAATTAGAGTAAAGTCTCAAATCCATATTCTAAATGGAAAGTGGAAGAGAGTTGCTATTTTTTACAATAGATGGGATTTTTTAGAGAAAAAAAAGCTTCAAATCGGGATTTGAACGTTTCAAAGTCGAAAATCGGAAAAAAGACGTTTGAGAAAAAATAAAATATATTTTAGGTAATCTTGAATTGTTGGAAAGGGAAGTTATAATTACATGTACGTAATACAACAATCTGTTACATACAACAATAATGTAGGAATAATTACCATTTGCAATAATATCGCTCTATTCGGTTCTGTTTTATTTGTCAGAAACGCTCAAACTGTAATCATTCTTGATGACTTTGAAAAAAAGTTATTATTTTTTGAAATTTAAAATAAGTAATTATAAATTTTGTTCATATAGCAAGAACAAACAACAATTATTTAACAAAATTTATGGATGCGAACAATGATTGGCTGGACAACTACTATACAAAAGTTTTCCAATGAAATCTATTAAATGCGACTATATTTCAACAATATGTTTGATCCAATTATACGTATGTACATTGTACATAGTCATTTTTATTTACGTTTGACTAGCGAGTTATAATAGGGGATCCAAATCCCTAAAGAGATTATTATTTAAAGCAAATTACTTTTTCTCGGAATCAAACATTTACAGATTAAAATTTCATCTAATCAAAGCAAATCAACAACAACCTACACTCTTATACTCGTATGAATGTTAACGATGATGTGTGAAATGAAAATCCAAGGAAAATATCGATGACAAAGAGTATCTACTGAAAGGTTTAATATGTACGATACAGCAGTTAAGGGGACAATCCCGACAGAACGAGAAGGTATATCAAAAAGTTGTATGATGAGTACCAGTCTTCAAGATTCCAAGAAATCCAAAGCTCCACATGACCTAGGATACTGTAACAGCAATGACTTGAGACTCATCGTCATCATCAACAACAAAAAATTCCAGAAGAGAATTGCCAGTTTGCTTTATGTGGCCCCTAACAGCACGACAGAATATTTCTGCATGACATTCAATTTTGGATAAAATTGATTTCAAGATAAAAAAATTGGATAGAATGTGTTCAAGTATTATTGAAATTCAAATTGAGCAGTAATGAACATGAAGAAGAAGAAAACAAAAAGTGGGCAATTAACCGAGTAGGTATCCACAAAATTAATCTCGGGAAAGGGAATACGATTTCTTATTAATTTGTATAAAATTTATTTAAGCAGAGAAGAGATTGGAGTTTTAAGAAGAATTTACAGATATGTATATCTCATTTATATTACCAAAAGGAAAATAAAGTTTTATTTCTTTGCATTTACATTGTACCGTCTTACATTGTACAGTTTTAAGACTTCAAGAGAATGCAAAAATTACAAAGAATGACAGAAATGCCAAGTAAAAATAAAAAAAATACACATTTGGAGAGTTCTAAAGTCAATGGCAAACAGATAAGGACTTTATTCACTAACAAACCCAAGGTCGATCGATCGAGTAAGCTAGTCGGAGAGGGAATTTCAACTTGAAGTGGAAAGTGAAGAGAGAATCCTATTTAATTCAAGATTGTTCAGTCTATCGAAGATTCAAAAATATATCTCGCTTCGCAAGATTAGCACAACTATATATAAACCTAGTTACATAGAATTAGAATATGTACTACTAAGATAAGCGTTTCTATGGTTAGAAAAATAATAGTTCTTAGTATCAATAGAGATTTAAATTTATGTGTATAGGGTAACAATTAAGAGGCTATATTTAAATACTAAAGATATAAAGGACTTCAAAATAGGCTAAATTAAAGATTTGAGACTTAATACTAAAAGAGCTTCAAAATGGACCTAATTTGCCATGCCATAGGCATAACAAATCTATCTTATCAATCAAGTTTCTTTGAGCCTTGAATAACTTGTATAATTTATAATTTATATTACTGTTATATACGATTACATGAATAACAAATAAAATCGAAAAACTCAAAATAAAAAGAAAAATAACAATTAACTGCTGATAAATAACAAATTTGGTTAAAAATTTAAGAAAAACAAAAGAAAAAAAATCAAATATTTATATGACTTCATTTATGATATCATCATTTGATTTTGTTATTTTATTATTTATTATTGTTGTTGTTAATAAATTGTGGGTTTGGTTGGACATAAAAATGAGAGATGCATTGAATTTGCATTGGCAAATTTATTTTAATTGCATTCAATTGTTTAGAAATTACTGTGTGCCAAGCAATTTATAACAAATCATTTAAAAAAAAAAAAACAAAAAAGGCGCTAATAAACAATTATGCAATTCAATAACATCAATCATTACTATTATTATGTCCCCTGAAACATTTCAAATGATTTAGCCAAATAATAACGTCATCTTATAATTTTATGGATTGGTGATAATTTCATTTGTTTTGTTTTGTATTTCATACCTCGCCTCCAACTTGACGTAGTTGCTCTTTTAATTTGCGTATAGTTGTTTCGGAAGATTTATAACTCGGATTACTCGAATCTCCCTTCAAACGTTCAAGATTTTTCTTTTCCTGTTCGAGCATAAGTTGGAGTGTTTTAATTTTATACGATTCCATTTCCCTTCGTTTTGCATTCTGAAAAATAAAATTAGATTTTTTTTGTTAAATTTGTAACTTAGTTCAAGGGGAAGGAGATATTTTATGATATAGTTATTCGATTTACGTCAACTGGTTGTGGTCCTGTGATGGAAGCTGTTCGATCTCTTGTCGAGAGTATTGGAGTGGGTGGGCCAATACCCACCGAGCTGGGACGTTGCATTTTATGACTTCGTTTAACCGCCAGATCGACAACAATATGAGCTGCAATAAAAATGGAAAGTATTAATTTTATATAAGGTATTATGAGTATGAAAATTCAAATATTAATAAAAACAAACATTAAAATCTCATTTCATGGTCTTGATTTAGGTATTTGGTTATCTTTTTCACAGAGTTTTTGAAATTAAATAAATCAAGTACAGATGAAAAGAACACTTGATAAATAGAAAGAATATATAAACTAAGAAAACAAATAAATGATCAAAATAAACCAAGTGAAATGTATGATTCAGGCTTCAGAGGAACAATAAAATTCAAAGTCCAGCCTGCTAGGAATTTTTGTGTACCTGTACACATATCACGTCGAGAAATAATTGATGAGCTGTCCCCATAGGTTGAACTCTGAGCAATGTACATTTAAAAGAAGTAAAACAAAAGAACAAGCGATTCAGTTAGAAGTAATAAACAGTAGAAACTACTCCTGCTTCTATTATAAAACGTAAATAATACAAGAGGCGGCAACAACTGTCCAATCAGAAACTTGCCTTATAATAGCATTGTCGAATAAAACTGTTCTGGACTGTTTGGAAAAGAAAAGTACAATTTTTTGGTGTTCAATGTCAAATTTTCTGTTCTAAACTGTTCAATATAATGTCGTTTTCGAGTGGACGTTCGGAGCTACTCTTTTTTCACTCCTTTTACTCCAAATTTTCAATTTTCGATAGGAATGGAACAGTTCCGAAATCCAACCGAAAACGACATAAATGTCTGGAACAGTTTAGAACAAGATTTTCTGCACTTTTGCTCAAATACATTTTCTCCGACCACTAAACTTCGATTTAATGAAATTTACACTAAATTTCCTCCAATTCGTGTGATTTACAATACAAATTTGAATCTCCTCAAATGAAAATTTAAAATAAAGCTCATTATGTGTTTTACCAAATCAAACATAATTTATTTTGTTGAACGCACTCATCTAAACGTCATTTTCTCTGTTTACAATCAAAGAAAAAGCAAATCTGTCAAATCTTTTTGTCAATTGCGATTGCGAGGGTGCCAAAGGAAAAAAACACATTTTTTTGTGAAAATGTATTATTAGTGGATAAAAGGTTAGGCAGTTTGGTTTTTTTTTCAATGAAAATAGTTGTTTTTAAGATTGTCTAACTCTTCCAAGAGTGCATAATAAAGAATTTTTTATTTTTCGATTTGAAACACAACAAAAAAAGCCATATTGCCTCTTTCCGGGCGGTGACAAATCCTCCAAGAGTTTCTCTTGCCATAAACAAAGTGCCTCTCACCGTTCGGATTCGGAAGAATAGAGGTCCCCTCTATTCCTGCTAACAAACAACACGTACAGAGGAATGGTTTAGAGTTGTAGGTCACTAAACCCTGGCTCACCACGAGCGGTGGCGCCATCAAATTTATTTATTTATTTATATGCTTGGAAAAATTGTTGTAGAACTGACAGCTGAGGTAGAAATTTACTATTCTTAAACAAACAAAAAAATTAAACTTTGTAGAAATTGGTAGTTTTGGGAAGTAAACGAACGGACCTATTGTGTACTTCTTGTACATAATATGTATGTATGCTCATAGTTCTGTTCGCAATCGAACAATAAAAACGCCTATTTTTTGTTCAACACGTTCGTCTACAGTTTACTTCTGAGGAAAATTCATCCCCACTTCTCAAAGCTTAGCTTGACAGACTCTGAATTTTAGTGGAAAAAAGTAAACGAACGGACCTGCAAATAATTTGTTTCGATATTATTTGACAGGAAAAATTGTTGGCATTTGTGGTTGTATGCAGTATGCCTACGTTCTGTTATACGGTTTTCACACCGAACCGAAATCTCGGATTTCGGCAACAAGATTACTAAATCTCGTTGAATCGTTCAACGTTCACACCACACATAAACTAGATTTTGTTTCACATTTCAAACGAATCTCAGTGTTGATAGAAACACCGTAAAAGAAAATCCATTGCAATTAGGGAAAAAAGTCCCAAACAAATTATACACATTTGATTTTCTCTCTATTCTTCCTTTGAAAACCCCACAAAACGGAATGAAATCCCACTACCTGAGTACACTACACTCAAAAGATATAATAAACTCTCTTGTAATTGACTCTTTTTTAGTGACTGAACTTTTATACTGAAGAGAAAAATGAGTAATTAATTATGTTTGTTTCATATTCATACTGTTCCAAGAAGATTTTGAGGAGATTTCGCAGTAATCTACTAACGGGTGATTTTTAAGCTGGTTTGGTTTTGGCAACACTGGTTATGACAGCTGACGTGTGTTTAGTACCTTGTGTCACTGTCAAACAGCTTCAGTTTGGTTTGCAATTTAACCATGGATCGTCTTACAAATGAACAACGCTTGCAAATTATTGAATTTTACTATCAAAATTCGTGCTCGGTTCGAAATGTTCATCGCGCGCTGCTTGTGTTCAGCGATGAGGCTCATTTTTGGTTGAATGGGTACGTAAATAAGCAAAATTGCCGCATTTGGAGGGAAGATCAGCCAGAAGCATTGCAACAGCTACCAATGCATCCCGAAAAAGCCACTGTTTGGTGCGGTTTATGGGCCGGCGGCATTATTGGGCCTATTTCTTCAAAGATGATGCGAATCGCAGCGTTACTGTCAATGGTGAACGCTACCGAGCGATGATAACAAACTTTTTTTTGCCCGAAATGGAAGTTCTTGACTTGCATGATATGTGGTTTCAACAAGACGGTGCCACAAGCCACACAGCACGCGAAACAATGGCGCAATTGCGAGGCGAGTTTGGTGAACAGTTAATTTCACGTTTCGGGCCGGTCAATTGGCCGCCTAGATCGTGCGATTTGACACCATTAGATTATTTTTTGTGGGGGTATGTCAAGGCAAATGTCTATAGGGACAAGCCCGCTTCGATTGACGCACTGGAAGCCAACATCCATGCATTCATTCGTGAGATACCGGCCGATATGTGTGAAAGAGTATGCCAAAATTGGACTCAGCGGAGACGCAGCCGCGGTCAACATTTGCATGAAATTATCTTTAAACATTAAATTGCAAGGTTCAAACTATCGATTCAAATAAATATTTCATTCACTTTTTCGAATTTGTTGTGTTTTTTTTTTTAAAAAAGTTCTAAACCTCTTAAAAAACCACCCTTTAGATTATGAAATCTGACAATGCATGGGAAATCTAGTTGATTTCGATGAGATTTGGTGCTTTTCGCTCGAAATCTAGACTTTGATGCGGTGTGAAAAGGCTATTACTCTTGCTTGGATAAAATTAGTCGAGAAACGATGAAAAATGAAACAAAACTCATACGATTTGTTTCAATTTTAATCGTTTCTCGACTGATTTCTTCGATGCGAGAGTTACAGAACGAAGACAAAGATCAATTTTCCCAAAATAAAAAGCACTAATCTTTGAACTTGAATTTTTTTCTAAAATTACTTTGAAAAAAAAAAAAAATTATAATTTTACCTTACCTTACTCTTCTGACAGAAAGGCTAAGTCTTTTCTTTAATAAAAAAAAAAACAAAATTAAATAAATAGCTTGACCGATTTCCAACAAAATATTCAGGCCAAACACTTTGGTTTTTTGTTGCAGACAGCTAAATGAACTCCCCTGACAGTGACATCAATATCATTTCAATTCACATTGCATTTTTATTTCACTTGAAATTCAAATTCACATTAAATCAACTTTGAAAAAGAACAATTGGAAAGACATTGAAAGTGAATTAGAAAACTACATACCTACAACCTAAACCTCCGATGAAACAACAAATTGATAAAAACTTATAAAAGCTTCCAACGAAATGTAAGAAAAAATAAGAGTAAATGAACATTAACTTAAGTATAAGGTCACACACTCTGTGTTAATTGTTCTTAATTACAAGTGCAATTAAAAGATACAACATTTATATAAATAGTAGGCACAAGTTGCAATTATTACCATTTATTATTAAGAAAAAGTAATGGCAAAAAAATCGAAAGAGCTCATGGCATGAGAGTGTTGTACAAAGGTAAAGCAATTCTGGAAAAGTAGTTGAACACCCATTGGCTCGTTTGGATTTGACGCAAAGTTTTGAATTGATAAAATATCTAAAATGACTACTAATTTTCTTGTGAAATGGGAAAGCCTCGTTTGAATGAGTGGTCTATCCAAAAAATTGATATTTTCTTTGATTTATTTGTTTATGAACAAAATCATAACAGTAAAATTTTGGAATACGATGTTAATTTGAAATATTAAGAAGTATCTGTATTCAAAATTGGATCAAATCGATGGAGTCATAAGGATATGCGGGAATAACCTAAAATCGGGCGAATTTTCGAAATACATACGTCAAAATCCTAATTCTGTTAAGTGTTTTTTTTTTATACAAACACAGTTTGAGTATAGTTATTTGTATAGTAATCATTGAAAACTAATTTAACCAAATCGTAATGACCTTATTCGAGAAATTTGCAAAATACAATATTGTTGGATGGGAGCTTTGAATTCGAGAAGGGTTTAAAAAACGATTGCAATTAAATAAAATGGGTCTGTCCTCTTTAAGTACTTGAAAGAAATCCGTTAAGATTCTAGCTCGATGTACAAATGGACGAAAAAAAGCATAGTCGGACAGAAGCACGGACCCAAGACGGGGGTCCATGTTCTAGTTTTTTTTTTTTTGGTTAGAAGTAATTGCAACACTTGCTCTATACAGCAAGTTAAAATAAGTTGATTTTGGGAGTTTTCAATTACCTTCGAAGTAAATACGTCCTTTTTCCGTCATCGGTGCATTAATCTTATTTATTAAAAGTTGCAGTTGTGTGTGAAAATATAATTTCGAAAACTATTCACCCCGATTATCGGATTCCGCGGTGGAAGTTGGACTCACTTTTGCCATATTCACGGCCACAGAATCTGTTCATCCAAAGACTAATGAATTATGTACAATTGTTGTCTTTTCATATCTACACCAAAAGTGTTGTGGATCAAAAACAATCAATTCATTTGATACTGACTCCTCTGGAGTAAGATGGTGCGGATTTCATTATCGGCATTATTATACATTTTTTATTGATGATGGCGATAGCATTCATGAATCATCACGAAATTTTAAATCAACATTTACGAACTGTTAGCTCAATCGTAGATTCGAAAGAATTCAACGAGCTCCATAGCTAAAGCACAAAGTAACGTAAGTTCTTAAAATAATTTTAAACACTTAACAAAATAGCGCTCCTAAGACAAATCATATTGATGCAGGGGTTTTCTACTCAATGAATTGACTTCATCGCTAAAAAGAAAACGATTTGGCTTTGTCATCAATAAAATTTTGATGACAGAATCTGAACTTTTCACATCCCACTGTATGCAGATGATTTTAGTTTTTTTTCTTTTTCTATTTGCTTTTATTTGTCTGTCCTGTTCAAAACGGATCTCAACCAAGCTCCCTTTGGACATTGTATGTACATCTGTGTATACAGATTCAAAAAAAATATAGTCAAAAATTAGTCTACATAAACACTCTTTTGAATTATCAACCCTTGAAAACTACAATTCAATACTATTGAAGAAAAAAAATGGCATTTTAAAGATATACAAAAGTTAAACATTGCTTTCTATTTATTATTTCAACAACAATATTTAAGATAAGAAAGAGTTTTATTTCTTCGAAGGCGACACTTTGTCTATGGGCAGTTATTCAATAAATAATGTTTGTCAATAAAAAAAAAAGAGTTTTTATTGAAACAAAACAATAACAACAAAAATTTAAAAAAAAAAAAAGACTGACTCACTAGTATATATTTTGACGTCATTGATAAAGTCATCCATTATAAAATTTAACTGCCTAGGGTTGACGTAAACAGGTCAACTTATTGAAGAAAAAGAAAAACTACAAAACAAACACTTCACAAAATAGTACATTTATACGTATGTAAATAAATATATTAGTTCAGCTGGATGATGTAATTCCAAATCAACAAACATATATCATTTTATTTAAAGATTTTAACGAATGATTGAAGAAAAAATTGTATAAGTCACACTACTGAACCAATATTGTCCTATAAGCTATACAACCACGGTTCATTAATTTTAAATGAATACTGAAACCTGAGTCGGAAAAAAGTTAATTTAAAAAAAAAAACTGAGTTCGTTCGTCCACCTGTCTCAAGTGGGATATGATCATCATCATCGTCGTCGACAACGACAACGACAGAGCTTCATGAAATTATAGACTAATCGGATTAATCATGGCAAAAACAAAAGACAGCACTGAGCGTAGTTTGGATACATCCAGTGAATACTGAAATATACACTCATATTGGCAACTTAATTATTTATTCAAAATTGAAAACTCAAGAGAGTGACAAGTATTATTTATTTTATTTTTTTTTTTTTTGTAAACTTTGAAGCCTGATTCTAGCACAAACTGCATATTTTCAGTGTTACCGTCATCGTCACTGTCACATTGTCTTCATCCGTTAGGTCATTTGATCTTACGGAAACTTTGTGCAAAACTGTTTGAACACATCCGGCCAATGTGGTTAATTCGCATCTCAAATAACAAGGAAATCAGATTAAACCCACTCGGTCGATACCACAATCACCATGACTTCACCACCATTAGCACCACTCGAGACATGAGCTTCATAGTGAAATTATTGTAATCGAGAAAATATGTATTGTTACATATTTATTACTATTACTATTATTATTACTCACATTTAATTAAACTAACAACAGTTGTGTGTTTTTCCGATCGCACTTCTTGACCATTGACCTAAAAGTAGATTGTTTTTTTTTTTTTATTATTATTAATAAGTTAAATTATATATTTCATTTTACTTACCTTCAATATCATATCACCGGCAATTAAACCGGCGACTTGGGCAGCTCCACCAGGTTTAACACTTTCCACATACACCGGATTATCGCCAGATACCTGAAATTAAAAATAAATATTATTTTTTATTTATTGAAAGTTCAAATATGTACATTTAAGTTTTTAAACAAATACTTTAAACGGTTGAAGTGAACTTTGTACAATGTACACAGTGTACACTTGGACTGTGATGAAGATAAATATCGGTTAAGTTTAATTATTTTTTCCCACATATTCGCAAACGAAAGTAGGAGGAATTGGCAAAGAGAATTAATTATGGTGGCTTTAATTTCTGGGACTAGGTTTGCTCAGATTCTATAAGGCCAGTGTTAGTTGAATTGTATTTGTTTTGAAATTTTATTGACCCAAAAAAAGAAAATGAACATTTTCTAAGAAAAAGTGTGAATAAACACGTCATTAAAAAAAAGTGCAGAAAAAGTTTAAGAATACCTGGCATAGAATGACGTTTAGTTTGGCAGGCTTTTATTTATTTAAGGATTTGTTCGTACATATTTTTTTTTTATTTTAGTTTATGCTTTGGTTTCAGTAGACCAAAAATTTGGTGGCTTGCAAAATTAGCGTTTTTCTTTTCTTCGTTCTGAACCGAGTCTGAAGTGTCAAAAAAAATATCGTGTTTCTTTTTTTGCTCAGTGCGTTCAGAGCCCAAAGGTTGTGTATCTATCTTTTGTTTTGTTCAAAGAATGATCAGAGCCCGAACTACGCGCTCAGAAAAAATCTGAGTAAAAAGCTGAACACTTAACGTCAGTGCGAAAAGAGGAAAAAAAAAAATAAAATGGAGGATGAAGGGTCGGCACCCGCGCAGAAGGTAAGTTTTATTAATAAATTACATAGAAATATTTTATTTCTTAATAGGCGTTTTTCTTTTTTAGTTCAGAGCAGAGCCAGAACGGTCAAACAAAAAATTGTGTTTCTTTTTTCGCTCTGAGTGTTCAGAGCTTCAAATTTGTGTTTCTATTTTCGTTCTGAACGTGTTGTGAGCGTGTTCAGAGTGCGCTCTTTATGAGCTCAGAATAAAATAACTGAGCAGACAGAGTTAAATGCTGAACACAAGCATTTGACAGCTAATGTCGTTTTCGAGTGGACGTTCGGAGCTACTCCTTTTTCACTCCTTTTACTCCAAATTTTCCAGTTACGATAGGAACGGAACAGTTCCGAAATCCAACCGAAAACGACATAAGTGTTCAGGTGTGTTTCAAAAATAGTTCAGAGTGGTCACAACACGCTTCGTTGAGAGGACGTTCAGAACATGCTCGACATGCTCGGACTCTATTCAGAGCTCTATTATGAACTAAAAAAGAAAAACGCCTGATGCATAAAAACTTATTTCAGTGCTCAAATGGACCAAGCCGATTTATTTATTCTTGAGTTTTTGACTTGAATTTTCTTTCTTTTTGCTTTGTGGAGTTTGACAGCTGAAAATTGACAGATGTCATTTGTTGATAGCTTGGTTCTCAAATGTGTTTCATAATTATATCTGAGCGTTCAGAACACGTTCAGAACACGTTCAGTTGAGAGTATGTTCAGAGATTGTTCAACTTGCTTGAGCTCTCTTCAGAGCTTTCTTCTTAAAAAAAGTAAAACGCGTATTAAGATACGATCAGACGTTGAACGTTATTGTTCAATGCGTTGACTCCTTAACATCTCCAAAAAAAAAATCATAAATACACCCAATGCGTAGACGTATAATCTGTTCCCACGTGTAAACGCTTCTGGCTTCGATACTGAAATCAAATCCACATACATTTTATATTATTCTCAGATGAATTACTGTCATTCAATAAACAAACGAAACAGCAATTGGTGCTGTCTGGTGATAGTTCGCTGTAAATATACATAAATACTGTATAAAAGTATGTATGTCAGTTATGTAATTCATTTCTCATCTGTCAAGTGTGAAATTCCATCGAATAAATTAAATTAACAGTCCAAACTTTTAATGATGGCTATAATTGAAGCCTTAAGGTCAATTTTTAAATGTCAAAATAAGAAAGAGAAGACAGATGAAAAGTGACACTTTCCTTAGAAATGACTTACATGCCATTGCCAACGAAAACACTAATGCGCAATTAAGACGCCTGACAAGTTGCATTTTCTTAAGATTTATAACTTCTTTTAAGTCTTAGATTTGCAAATATTTTTTTTTTTAAATTGACGTTTAAAGAAAAAGTAAATTTCATTTGATGGAAATAAAATGTTTGAAAATGCTTTCTTTTTTGACATTTCAATCTTCCAACACGTACACAACTCAACATGCATATAAAATCCGACATTGTAGTTCAAAGCACTATGTCATGCTGAACTTGAGTCTGGGTATTTGTATCTTTGCTTCATTTTGGTTAAGTAGAAGCTAGTTCAAATAGTTCACTCCGCCTGACGGTAGCGTTAAGAAGCAAGAAAAGCTGTCTTAATTTTGGAAATGAACAAAATAATTAATTGTATTCTTTCGAGGCCTTAAGCTTAACCTTGCAAAAGTACTAACCGCAAACCTCTTAAAATTATAGCCACTTAAAGTCCGCATTTAAATCAAAGCAAACTATTAACTTTCCAGTTCATTGCTATTTTCGTCCAAGTGCACCCCCATTATTTTTTTCTAAAGAAATGAAATCTACAATATCTCTACGTATGAATGTATATCTGCGAACGTATCCAGCAGCAAAGGCTTTGCTTAATTTTTTGCAATTGCCGCTGCTGGCAATTGTGCTTTTGCTCCTTTTATAAATTCATCCCATCATGGACGCAATGATATTGGCAAACAAAAAAATTTTTTTTTATCACATTATTCATAAATTTTCTCCCCCTTCATTTGAGCAATATTTACCGGTACCATATAAAATCTATGAACCTTCAACACTCATCCAGATTACGACTATATAGTGTGGAGCCATGCATGGTTTTCCGCATTTCTGGGTGTATTATGTGTATCTTATCTCTATGACCATATAATTTTTAGTTTGTTTTTAATTTTTGTGCCTCCGCTTAATAGATAAATGGAAAATAAAAATAATAATAATAAAAATACCACTAAATACAACATCATCGTGCCACACACAAAAATTGTAGACAAAGAAAACACATTTAAGTAAACGGCGAACTAATAAAATTTTCTTTGATCTTTATGGATAGGGTAGGGATGTATAGTGTGACCATATATGGGTAGGCGTTTGAGATATTTTAGTTTTTTCTCAAAGTTGTCTGGGAAAACTATGAAAATCTAAAAACACAGAAGAAACTCATAACTTAGGGGCTTAGGTTATTGGGAAATGTAGAAGTCTTGGACCCAGTTTTTCAGTGGTGAGTTAAACCGGAGTTAGCTAAGTCTAGAAGTAAATTAAGCCGCAGTGAACTGAGGAACTATTTTTTTCGGTGGAGAATGCATGCGAAACGACTAAACAACTCGTTGGATAAAACATCAAAAGCATCTATTCAGTTAATCCTGAGTTAACTCACCAAATTTAATGAGTTTAACTTTAATCTCGCACTGAAGAACTGGACCTTAATGTCCTACTTCATTGAGACCTAAGCCTGGACCATAATGTTCTACTTCAATGAGACATAAGCCTGGAATTTCATTTGTTGGACATGTACTTCATTATCTCCATTTTTTGATCTCCGATAAAAAGAATTTATGAAACAATATACGCCTCAAAACGAGGATCTCATTCATAAACATGGAACTGACTTATACATAATTCAAGACATTTAGAATTTTGTCCCATGTTTAAAAGAGATATTGCTTTTGGGACGTTGGATGAGTATGTAATTTCTCATGCTCGGAAAGCACGATTTAATTTTATAACTAAACAAAATCTCCACCTCAAAAAGTTAAGATTTTAAATAACTTTCTAAAATTGAAATATAAAAACTATGACCTTGGTCACACTGATTGGGGAGATTTATGAGAAAAAAAAGTGCCAAAAACAATAATGGAAACCCAACTGCAACGAATTTCTTCATTTTTTTTTTTGTTTTCAAAGCATGTGTGCCAGTTCAAACCATTGAACTCGTTTTCAGTATAGTTTTCCTTGTTTGCAAGTTTCCTCTAGCAAGCAATCAATAAAATTAACCAGGAGAATAATAATAAATTAATAATTTTCCACCTCTTCCAGAGTTGACCTTTTTTACCGTGCTTGCAAATCAGAGCTGGCTCATGGGAAATATTTCATTAAAATTTGGAATTCTGCCAACGGAAATAAATTTTCTTAGATTACATAAGGCGGCATGCAAAGACATTCTTTTTATTTTTTTCTTTTTTTTTTAATTTTTGAATTTTGTGTGTTTTTAGATCGATAAAATTGAGTGTATTTTTATTGGGATGCGCTGCTGTGGTTCGATATCCATTATAAAATTCATTCATTAATATTATTAAAGAGATTTTTGTTTGGATAAAGCAAATGTAGACAATTTGCAAGAAAACATAGGAAAATAGTAAATTAGACTCATTAATTAATTCAGAAAAAAAAATTAATGATATAAGAAAATAAATTTGAAAAGATTTGTGGTTTGCGAAAAACAAAAAAATTTCTAGGGAAGAATTTGAGATAATGTAGGTATTTTAGGAACTTAATTATCTTCCAAGGCATTTATTGTTGTTCTAATTGTAAGACCATTTTCAATACTCTTGTTACACAGGGTCGGCTTAAGAATCGAAAAAAACATTTTTGGACATAAATTGCTTGGAATAATTATTTTGAAATAATAGTCTCCACCACCAACGGTAGTAATGAAGAGTTGATTGTAAACTATCGATAATTATCGATGAATTTCGATAGCTTTTGTTTCTAACAGATTAAAGCCAGATTAAAGCCAAATTAAAGCCAGATTAAAGTACAGAGATAACTTTGACTAATTCAAAATTTTAAAGCGAAGCGAAAAATTCGACCGCAAAAATGGTAGAGTGAGGTAAGTCGCTCTGAATGGAAGGGCCTTATGGTCATGAAACGTTCAGGCAAGGCTGCGTTAGTGGGAACAGTGATAAAAATGTAGAGCGCGGTTTATCAGTAGGTCCTTCAAACCCCTTTAACGAACTGCAGGAGAAAGATGTCAACCGCCTTCTTTAATCTTGCTTCCGCACTTAAAAACAAACACTGGTATATAACTTCACAAGGATTAACTGACCGCAACAAGAGAAAGACAAATAATGTTGATTTAAATTTAACTTCAACTACCTTGAAAAAGCATCTATGAAAACTTTAAAAATTAATGAAAAAAATATTTTTATTTCAATTTGAATGTTTTGACTTGGTGACAACAAAGGAAGAATGACATTTTTTTATTCAACAGCTGACAGTCGATAATGGAGTGAAAACTAACGAAAACATACCCAGTTGCTCCCAAACTGCTAGAAGCGAGGTGCTGCCAAATTATTATTGTTGTTTTCGATTGGATTTCGAAACTGTTCCATTCCTATCGAAAACGTATAATTTGAAGTAAAATGAGTGAATAATAAAGTGGACGAACGTCCACTCGAAAACGAAATAATTAATAAAAAAAACCGCTTCAGCTACGTTCACACTATATTTTTTTTGGATATTTTATATTCATAAAGGGAACGCCGACGTACAAATTCAACAATCGGTTATTGTCTCCTGATGCGGCGGAAAATGGTTTGAGTACGTGGATGAATTAAAAGTTGAAGAACCGTATAGTTTGATCACCCTACCATATCTGTGAAGACCCAACGCAAATAACAGTATATAGACCGTCAAATGAACTATATTATCGAATCACCTTACCATTTCCCCTAAAGAGCTTCTTACAGCCAAATTCTCTCGTTTTTCTTATTTTTTGAAGAGAAAAGAGACAGGCATGAGATAGAAACATTTTTGCTTTATCATGAATGGGACAGAGAAGGAGAGATATGGTTGAATTTTGCACTGTTTGTTCGTATTCTATTGACACTTTCATTTTTAAAATAAACTTCCAAAGAAGGTGGTCACAGTCGCCTACCTACTCCGAATTTGTTAACTTTTCTTTACCTTTATCTCATTCCCACTGATCAGTAAAATGAAATGACGGGGAGATAGAAAATTATTCATATGAAAGTTTTTGACGTTTGGTTTCTCATTTTCACAAAAAAAAAAAACGACATCGATGATTAGCGACGCCATTACAGAAACAAAATGGCGTTTCCATTTGAAGCAAATTAGGTTCGTTTAAAAACTTTTGGCGCAGTTTTAACCAAAAACTAGTCTTTCAGGGTCAACATCGTTTCGATCGACCCTCGAGGTGGAAAACTTGAATTGTTCATTGAATTAAGATCATAAACAACACACCTAAATATCAAAACTACCGGATATGACCCAAGGCTAACTGACTACAAAGGGACAAAAATAATAAAATCGGTATCAAACTACAAAATAAGAACATTTCGAAATTTAACTTTTCAAATGATTTCGACTAAAATTCAATGAAACTCTACCGAATCTATAATTGATAAAATGCTTCAAATAAAAAGCTAAGCAAAAAAAACTTCTACTTGGTCTAAAATTTATTTGCATTCAATTAAACTACAAAATTTATAAGAACGCAAAAAATGTTTCCACTATCTAAGGCCCAATGTCTTAAAATTGTCAGAATTACACATAAATAAAACAAATATTAAAATAAATATATAAAATCAAAGAAAAATAAATAAAAATTATTGCGATACTAACCTTCATTCCGTATCCGTTTTCGTCCTTGTGTATGGTAAGTTTTAGCGTTTCCGATGATTTTTGCGGATCACTTGGTGATATTTGGATTTGGGGGCGACGAGACGATGCCAGTCGAGTGACACCACCAACGCCGCCCCCAATCACTCCGCCACCACTCACATTATTGTTGTTATTGCTACTGTTGCTATTGATACTAATGTTGTTGTTATTATTATTACTGTTATTGCTTATTATGTTGTTGGTCGGAGTGATGGCGACAGCACTATTAGCAGTGTTGGCGGCAGCGGCGGCAATGTTGCTATTGGTGGTAGCGCTGTTGTTGGCGATGGAAGAAGCAGTGTGATTTAAACCATTTCCCGCTGAACCATTCATATGTTGCGAGTTGGCTGCTGTCAATGCAGCTACTCCCAATCCCAGGGTATATTGAACGGGCAACGGGGGCGTTTGGGGAGGCTGTTGTTGGGTGACTCCTGTAATCACGGTTGCTAAACTTGGCGTCGCTGCCTTTGTCGTCGTTGGTGTTGCTGTATTCATTCGGTTAAAGTCATCACTGTCATCGTATTCGGGACCACTGCTTAATAGCCTGTCAGTTAAATATAGTTTCAGCATCGTTGTTGGTTTGTTGGTTTAATTTTTGTAATTTGTAGTTTGTTCGTATTTTCATTTGAGTAAGGCAATTGAAGGCAATCAGTTTTTTTTTTTTTTTTTTAATTTTTATTAAATGCACACGCCGTGTGTGTGTTGCCGCACATCAGATCAAATTGAGTGTTGATTTAAAATGAAAATAAATAAGAAAACAAAAAGGGAAAAACTAAGATAGTAACTTTTATACAAACTATTTTTTGTTTTAATATAATATTTATGCAAAAATAAATCAATAATTGAAATAATTAAAAAAAAAAAAAAATAACGAGGAAATGATTGAGACCCAAGAATACAACAAGTATGAGGAATAAACATTCAATTATATACAAGTAAGTAAACATACCAACATGCACTACGAAAGAACAGGGATAGGTACACTAATGACATACATTTCTTACAAAATATAATTTTACTTACTCAAAAGGACATGATGGGATTATCCATCATCCATTGCATTTATTTACAAAAAGACCAAATGGAATGGGTTTTTTTAGCACTTTTAGACTTGGGTCACAAATTTGAGATACATTACTATGACTCGTTAGTTTCCTGTTACATTTTGGAATATTCAACTACCCACTGGCTAGGATTAAATCCCCCCAACCTCCGGCCTGACTGGCCATAGCCGGCCAACGTACTAACCAGTAACCATTACATCACAGGGTACTACTTACTCTTTAATGATATTAGGCGTGTTTTTTGCAAGCCCGGATGAAATTGGTTTGAAAAAAATGTCATCGGGGATTAGCGACGCCATTACACAAATAAAAGGGAGTTTCCACACAAACTATCGATAACAGCCGTGCGTTTTTGCACGCACCAAGGAAATTGGTCGAAAAAAACGACGTCGGGACTAAGCAATTTACATGATAAATGCAGCAACAACTTATCTCCTTCGGACTAAGCTGAGGGCAAATAACTGGCAGGGCTTAACTTACGCACGGAGAAAAACTGTGTTACCGGCGTGAATTGCATACTTCTTATCGATATTTTGTATGGAAACTCTATTTTGTTTCTGTAATGATGTCGCTAATCCTCTATGTCGTTTTTTTTTCAGGGCTTGTAAAAAAAATGTAATTCTCGCCGGTAACAGTTTTTCTTCGTGCTTTAGTTAAGCCCCGAGAGTTCTCTGCGCGTCGTTGTCGGGGATTGTAAAAAACACGGCTGTTATAACTGGGAAAGCATGTTTGTTTGTTCTTCAAAGACGCTCAAAGGGTTGGGCTAGAAGGATTCTAATGAAATTTGACATGGAAGTCGATTAGGTATGTAGTAGAATAGGTGGTAGGGTACTTTTTTTAAACGCATGGAGTTTTCAGAGTCGTAGCAAGAGGAAGGGTGTAAGCACGGCTTCTCTGAGTGACGCGCATCCGAAAAGAAGTTCGTAATCATCGACCTATAGCTCTTGCCATTGACGGTGATGGCCTGGCCAACGTTGGTCGTTCTCAAAGAAATATGGACCGATGACGTCGCCAGCCCAAAATCCACATCAAACAGTGACTTTTCGGGATGCATTCGTGGCTCTTGGATCTCATGTGGATTGGTATTGTCTTAAATCCGAGAATTTTGTCTGTGGACGTGCATTCATCCAGAAATGGGCCTAATCGCTAAAGATGACAGTAAATGGGCGAAGCGCGCGGAACGTTGCCCGAACAGAACACCCATTTTGATACAAAAATTTTATCAATTGCATCACGTGTTGTTGAGCGCTATTTCCGACCATTGTGATTTGGCAAAAACAGAATGAATAAATGACAGCCAATTTGACAGATGGAACTGTCAAAGTGATGTATACAAATTAATGGTAGTTTGTTTGTCATTTATAAACTCGAAAACTACAAAACCGAATTCGCTAAAAATTTAAGTAACTGCTCTTTTTACTAGGAAGAAGGTTTAGACATTATAGTTTTAGTTGAATCTGCGGCTATGTCCACTTTTTTTAGAACTGAAGTTTCTGCCTATTTAACATCCGCAAAAAGTTGAAATTTTAGTTGTGTCCTCTACAGAACCTAAGGCAAGATATGTGAATTTTTTTTGGAAACCTGCCTACTGCCACGCCCACTTTTCACAGATCTGAGTTATCTCTGTATTTGATATTCCGATAGAAAGTTGAAATTTTGCTTGTATGCTTTATTGAATCTAAGGCATGATATGTGGAATTTGCTAGTTTGATCAGTTATACATAAAGACGTGACCTAACCAGAAAAGACGGCGACAAGTTCGAAAAAGATGCACAAGTGACAGGGATGATTGGTTTTTTTTTTTGAAAACGAAAGCTTTGATAAAGCCGACTATTACAAGTACAGACCTAAATTCTTAGTTAGAGAGGTAAGACAAGTGAACACTTTTTAAGGCAAGCAGTTTTTCGTTGTCTTTGGAATTTGAGTTTTTTTTTAAGGACAAAAGTTGGGTTACATTCATTCAGTCACATTGAGCCATTACCATACGGTTACGGTTAATAGCTTTAAACCCCAAGAGCAAGTTCGTGCAATACAGTCGTATATGATGTGTGTACATTCTATTTTAAATTCGAATCATTGTGCCCCTCCTGATGCTAAATCCGGCTCTGATCAAAGTTCAAACAAACAATCGAAATATCCAATCAAACTGCAATTTGCGAATACATAGTTGTTCCATGAAGAAATAGATTAATTTAAAGTTCATTGTCTGTCGCCAACAAAAAGCTGTTTATGTGATTTACTGTCAAAGTAAAACCAACGCAATATTAAAAAAAAAAAAAAAAAAAAAAATAGAAACTGATCTAATACTCGCCGCGGGATAACGATGACGACTACCACGACGACAACTATGGTCTTTTCACATTCAAATACACAACACAGCCAAAGCAATTAAATTCTATATTGCCTCGAGGATAGGGGGCGTTCGGGTGTAACTAAATTACCAATAAAACTGTATTCAGTTGCAGTTTTCCCATATATAAGTTGCTGCCCTCTTATACATACCAATCTATCCTCTAGTGTGTCTATAGATGCAAAATAATATGACCAATTCAATAAAAAAAAAAATCGTATTGAGAATTCATTGCTATGCAAAATTGGTTACATCAGTTGTTTGTAGCGGCAATGTTCTTTTTTTTTTGTTTAGCTGTAGAGTTTAGTGTAGGTGAAGCTGTATCTGACAGATAGCGTCATTGATAAATGGGATAATTGCTTGGAGTTCAGCATCAGCTTAGGAGAACTATAGCTTGGGTGGGGCTATACTCCCCAAACCAAATGAATGTATCAATCCTAAAGCTATAAGAACTTGATACTTGTAATGGCCCATGTCTGGCATCGATTTGAGTATTTGGTATAGTTTGTTTTGGAATAAAAACAAATTAATATAATTTTATCATTTTCCGCCGCTGCTGCTGCTGCCGACGATGACGACGCGCCGCGCCGCGCCGCTGCCAGCCAATTCAATAATGTTGATGATTCTGATTGAGGGGTTATTGTTTATATTTATCTGCAATAAATTCACACTAATTGCAATCAATCAATTTTAATGCTTGTGTTCTGCAACTTTGGCTTAAACGTGCGCCTTCTTTGTTTTATGCGAATTAATAAAAGTTTTTTTTTGTTTTCTATACAAAATCAAGATAATTTGCTTTGGCTTTTATGATGTTACCGGCAGTCAGTATAGTTAGTTGTTTGTCGCGTATCGCACTATGATCCAAGGGCAGACACATATCGATTTATCGCATCTTTGAAATTTTAGTTTTTTCTTTTTTGAAAATTTAGTGGTACTATTTTAAAGAAAAGAAAAATACTTTTCATTTTAGATCAATATCATTTTTCTAAGTCAATTATTTCGCCCATTATGGACAATTATTTGAAACAACATCTGAAATCCTTATTTTGCAATCGTCAACTTCAAGCCCAAATATCTCGACTTTCCCATAAACGATTTTGAAAATATTTTACTCATGTATCGGGCTTCAGGTTACCTTTCATTTGATAGCAAACTCGTTCGTGTACACTCTAGTAAAATGGGCATTCCCTTTAGAAATGAAAATTAGATTTTTTTAGCGGGATCTGTGTACCACTCGACTGGACTAAAATGGTTGGCTAAATTTAAGATTAGCCAAATTTTTGAGAATGATTTGCATTTGCAGAGCATTTGTATTCGATTATTCTGTGGAAAAGAGATGATTTTGGATTGGTGTGACACAGGGTTCTGTTATATCTCCAACACTTTTTCATAAATTTGTTTTTAAAATGATGTTTTAGCTTAAACTTTTCATCTTCTTCTAGTGTGATCAAAAAATGTGTTTTGTGAGGCAAACAACCAAACACAACATTCTTGATATCAGCTAATAGAAGCTGTGCGATGGTGAGGTAGATGGAAGGGTATCTGACTTGGTGAATCGATATACCATGTTAGAAATTGCTGAAAAGTTTATCAATATCAGCAACTTCTCCAGGTTTTTTAAGGGTCTTTTAATTGATCAATTTTAATTGATCTTCATAAGGCGACAATGTGAGATAATCGGACCACAAAAGGAAGGCACATAGGTTAAACTGAGTAAGCTTCGATTCTACGGGAATGGCAGTTGGGAATGATGCTTAAACTTAGCTGGCGTATTCCTCAAAAGATCTTAGAAAAGTAATGAATGCGAACTTAATGACGTGCACGTGAGGAGCCGAGAATTCCTTAAACCAATCCTTTTTGAAGCCGAGAAAGGAATTGTCCTCGTTAATTATTTGACAAAAATGGGCACGAAATTAAAGGTTACTGTTACCAATAATATTTCCTAGTTCTCCAATGGAACAAACTATTGAAATAACTACGTTACGAAAGATATTAGTTTTAGTTTAGGGGAGAAGATTGTGAATTTGGATTGACATTTAGTAACACTGAGTTCTTAGAAATTCTTGTCGCATTATTTTTTATGAATAAATTTAGGTAATTTTGGAGATAGTTAGTGGGGGTAAAAATGACATTTACGATTTTCATATCATCTGCGTTAATATAGAAAGATTTATGCCAGTAATGAACATAAGTTTATTTTTTAAGACAAAGAGTAGAGGGCCTAAGTGACTGCCTTGAGGAACACTTCAAGTGGCGTCAATGGGATCAGACATTGAGAATTTAATTATTAGTACAAGCTTTAATAGGTATCTTATGGTCTTATGGTGTAGTGAAAATAATTATATTACCGGTAATAAGACTTTTCTCATCTTAATATTAATTCCTGTTTAAATAGAACTTGGAACGAAAATTCCAATCAAATCAAAAATTTCTAAAAATAAACCACACAAATATCATACAAAAAATATGCTCCTAGCCAATTTCTTCTAATTGCTTAAATACTTTATTATCAGCTTAATTTTTAATAAAATTAAAAATATTAAACATGTTTTACGGTGGTCACATTATTGCACTATAAATCAAAAATATATTAAAATTTAATTATTATCAAGACACAACTGGTCATCTTGTCATTTTTTTTTTTTTTTTTTTTGGGTGTTACCAATTTGTTAACAATCAAGTTGAGCAGCTTTTTTTTCTTTATTTGTGATTGAAGTTCGTGGTATGTCGTTTACCTCTAAAAGAAATACATACACATGTACGTATATACCTTAATCGAAAATGCGTCATTTTAAATATTTAATTTAAATGTCCGATTTTGCTTATAGTCAAATGAGATAATAAAATACATATCAAGATTTTATGATCTCATCATAAATACTATACGCCATCGCCTCTTCTACCTTTCAACAGTGCGAAAGTAAAATCAGGCGGTCTTGAATGTGAATCACTTCATATCAGCTCCAGAAACGGGTAATTCACTCAGATGTTTTGTGGCAGTATATAATCAGTCTTTGTTTTTAGTGGAAATTTTGTTTAATTACTGTTTTATAAAAATATGGTTAAACTATTTTAATGGCAAGTATATGATTGGTAAAAAATATCAACTTTACGTTTAACCACACAAAAATGTAAAAAAATGACTTTTTGTTTAAAATGAAGCTTCTTAACGCAGCCCAGGAGGATTGAGTCAGTAACTTGGTTGTCACAAAAGTTCAATTCAATTTCAATTTTACTGGTTTAGTAATGAGACGGCTAAATATTTCCTCAGGTAAGACATTTAAAAAATAAAGTTCAAGGTCATTCTTGTAATAAATTAACGAGTAATAATGTAACGAGACTTTGACCTTGATTTTGATCTTCAAGGTTACTTTAAGCTCAATATTGTTTTATGGAAAGTACCATTTTTGACATCGGCGGCAATCGACAGACAGTGCGAAATTTTACGTAACGTTACTTTCACTTTGACGGTCACAAAAGGTGTCAAGTTAAGTCAAGTTAATTGAATGTTTTCATTTGGAAAATCTAGAGAAGGGAAACATGTCAAATACTCTTGAGGCCCTTAAATTAAATATTAACTTGGTGGCGCGACAGCTCGAAGTGACTTACAACTCAAAACCATTCACGTGTGCGTGTTGAGTGTTTGTAGGTGGTGTTCTTAGCTCGAGGTCAAGTTGGGTCCTCCACAAGTTTGAAGGGGAAGGGAGTTCAGTTCCAAATCAGGAATGGATAGTACTAAATATACACTTAATTGCAACTTAAATCTTGCATCATTAGAATTTTAAATTTCTGTTGTGCTGAACCCAGCTTGACGGACCTTCTCGAGGTAAACAGTCACATCAATGGCAAGTCCTAGAGAAATTGCACCCTAGCTAAGCCCTTGTTGGTATCAACGTAACGCTTTCCACGGCCACCTTAAAATATTGATTGTTTTTTTCCAGGCGTGCGTTCGCGTTGAGTACTGTTGTGTTTCGTGCATTTGTCGCTAAGACCATTTTGTTCAACCGCTTCTGCTGGGTTCCTTTAAAAATCAGATAACTTTGTGGTTTTTTTTTAGTTTTAAAGAAAATCACGAAAACTACTTTTTCTTTAAACAGTTTGTTTTTGGTTATGGCTTCATTCAAACCCTCATTTTTTATTAAACAAAATATAAGTACAATATTTTCGATTTAATTGTTTCAAAAGCATAAAATACTCAACGGAAGTATGGACACCCCCTCAGAGCCCCCTATACTTTTCGAGCATACTTCGAAGATTTTAAGTTACATACTTAGAAAGTGAACCATTTCGAATGCGTCATAAAGCTATCTATGGTCTTATGCTGGGTTTACACAACTGGAAAGTCATCATATTGTCTGTCAATTTGTTGGTGCTTGCTTCCAACAAGATGGGCTCCAGTCCACACAGCGAGGGTGGTTCGTGAACTTTTTAGTCCAAGGATTTCCCGGACGTCTCATCTCGCTCAAAGGCGATCTCACTTAGGCTCGACGCTTTCCTGATTTCACCCCGTGCGACGTTTTCTAACTGAAATCCATAGTTTTTAAATAATTGTCACAGGACTCTGGAAGTCTTAAAAGATATCATCCGTTATATTGCTCGAAAGAGTCAAAAAAAAAACTTCGAAAAAAAGGCTTCCGTAGTGTTAGGACTTGGGCGCCATTTAAAACAATGTAAACTATCTAAAAATTCCCAATTTTATAGAATACGAAAAAAAAAGAAAATATTTTCATTCAATCGTACTGAGTTTCATATCAGTTCAAACCCAATGCGTCTACCACTTTCCACCCTATAATGAAAATGATCATTTTCCACGCAGAGATAATTTTAGTGCAATCCTTCAAAACTTTACAGGTTGAAACTTTAGACCAAGAAAAAAAGTTTTTCACTTTGAAAAAAAAAAAAAAAACGCCGACAGAGCTGAGTTTTTGGTGGAGAGCTTTATTTTTGTATTCGAAGCTTTTCCTAAAAAGTACGCGTAATTTGGACCAATGCTTTTGATTTTGTGGGCTAATAGGAGAAATTTGCCCGTAACTATTAGTTTCTTTGGAAGCTCATAAAATTAAACACAAAATATATTATATAACACTTTTTCTACATTAGAGCAATAGATTTTTAGAAAAGCGAAGGCAAACGCGGTAAGTATCTTACACAGCGGTGATGTGAACAAAAGTACATAAAAACAAAGTACTGATATAGTATCGTTTCCAAACGTTATACAATATTTTGTGTGTGGAATTAAACAAGTTGCCATTTTGTTCACACTTTTTTTTCTACCTAAACATTTGTAGCCCTGGTCCATATTAAGAGTACTTTTTTCGAAAATGCTTAAAACAAAAAAATCAACTTTGTCGGGATTTTTGCGAAGTTTAAGCTTCGGGAATTTTGTATGATTCGAGTGATTGGAATAAATTTTAATAAACTTATGAAATTCTTCTATTTAATAAAAATAAATAAAAAAAAAATAGTGGAAATACAAATAATAACTCCAGTTCCGTAGGTTACAATCAGTTGTTTTTAAATGACCAATTATGTGCGACCCAGTTGTGCGCACTTAATTCAAAATTTGAATGAATCACAAAAAAGGGTAAGGCGCCTTAATTACAAACAAACAAAAAATAATGATGGCGCTAATAGTAATTATAATTACTAACCAACTCAATGCTTTAAAAAAAAAAATATTTTAAATTTGTTGAAGCGATAATTGTGTCACAATCACAATCAAGTGTTTTTTCTGTTTCACATGCAACAAAAGAATACAAAAAAAAAAAAAAAATAAAATCTTTTTCATGTCAAACTCCACAACCGACCGCACCACATTGAGGTCTACACGCATATTCAAAAACATCTAAACAGCAAATAAACTTTAATTTCCCACGCTGATCACACCCAATTCTGGTGCAGACAGCGCTTAAAATAAACTTTTTTTTTTTTTTTTTATCATCCTCTATGAGGAAATACCCAAGTTGTTTATGTTTTTTTTTTTTTTTTTTTTTTATACGCAAGTGTTTTATATTAACTTGCAGATGGACACACGTCGTTCACAATACATACTTTAGCTCGGGAGCTGATTTTTTATTTTTTTTTTAATTTTCGTATGCTTTTTGTTGAGTTGACGTCAAAATAAATAATTTTTGTTGTATATATACCTATTTGCAGTTTAAATGAAGTTTTTATATTTCTGTTGGCTAAGTTTTATTTTTGTCTTAATGTCAAGGTCTATTGGGGGTCGTTAAATGGTTTGCTGAGAGAAATGTTTTGAAAATTGGTAAATATGCTGATGAGTTGGAATTTCAGATATTTGGAAAGGTTGAATGATTGGAAATGCACACGTACTTTGTACCAACAATGGCAGATGAAGTAATAATTTGATTTTTTGATATTTGTTTGCATCAATTTTTTTTTAATTTGTTATTCGAAAATCAACTGCGTATGGCTTTAAAGCTTTTTGGTTATTTAATTAACGTTTCTACTTAATTTTTAAATTCATATCAGTTGTAATAGTGCCTTCTATAAACTTTAAAGTAATGTATGCTCATTAAAAAATCAATTTAGAAATTTTAATGAAACATAAAATTACGTTTTAAGTATCATTAATAAGCACCAGCAACCGTATCTATAAGGCTGGTGACACCGCCCGGGTAAGGGCACGCGCCAAAGCACAGACTGTATATATGAAGGAGGGATATTAAAACAAAATAATAAAAATAGTTTTAAAAATTGGGTAAAATAGAAAGATAAAAGTTCGTAAAAGTTTAAAAAAAAGTAATTAATTATTTATTCAATGACAGATTTAAAGTTTGTTTACCTATACACCTTTTGGGAAATAGGTTAGAAGGTCTTATTGTAGATACTTAAACACAGTCTACCGCAAGACACACTTAAACATAAAGACTTAACGATAATTTTTTACATGATTTCAAATTAATGGCCAATGAGCCAAGTGATGGTGTGGATGGTTCTTGTCATTAAATGACATTTACTGAATTCATCATTATTAATCCTCTTTATAACGGCCGGCGGCGGCGGCTGCTCGCCATCAGCTATAAACTGAATAGGTATGGGAAATGCCAAGTATCTGGGTGCCTTAAATATATATTTCGAAACTGTGATGGAGGAAGTGTGACTGGTGTGGCGGTCGCTTGAAACATTCAGCCTTATTTTGCGATTCGAATGAATAGCTATTTCGATACAATAGATCTATTCATTCGAATGAACTTTGCATATTTTGAGAATCGAAAGAATAATATTCATTATCGAATGAATGCATAAAATGAACATCAGCTCTTTGACATTTCTATTTATTTTAGTGTGACCAAGATGTTTTTTTCGAAGAATTTTTATTTTTATAAAAATGATGGTCAAAACAATGCGTTCTGATTTAAGAAAAATAAAGTAAAGATAATTAATGTTAAAGGCCCGGTAAAGTTTACTATTTAAAAAAACATCAATAAAAACTGGAATTTTAAAATTTGGGAGCATTTAGAAAATAGTATGGTAAGTTTATTAAAAGTAACAAAATAAATTTACAACTTTTGAATAGTTAAATACAAGATTTTTTTTTAGCTTTCATGTCAATTTAATTGTGTTTAAAATTGACTAACAAAAAGAACATGTAACTTCAAAGTCTCTCTTTACTTTATAAACACCTGGTCACACTTTTGTACCTCATTGTTATTTGCTAGTTCATGAGCAAGAGTTTATTGTTTAATTTTCAAGAAAAACAGATGGCAATTATTTTATTTATAAGAAGTGAAGACGGCGGCGAAGAGCAGATATGGAGGAGAAGGATAATGGATGCATCAAATCCATTAAAGATTGAAAATCCCTTGGCTATCTCCGGATTTTCTTCCATCAATTTGATGAGAACTTCTTTCTGCTCCCGTTTAGTCCAATTGGAATGCGACCTTTAGTTAAAATGTCAACAAATAATTCATAAAAGTATTTTATTTTATTTATTTTTCAACAAAAATATTTGAGCTCACATGTTTTTTTAATCTATTCGCCAGAAAATTTTTAACGTCAAATAAATGACATTTGTTTCGAATGATTCGATAGTCAAAATTTGCTTAGTTTTCAATAAAAAATGAACTTTCGTTCGATAAAGTGAACTTTCGATTCGTTCGAAACTCAAAATACAAACTATTCGAATTCGACTTACTTTCGCATGAAAGTGAATTTCAAAATAAGGCTGATTAGGTATGTTCGTTTACTTCCCAAAACTAACCATTTCTTCCATTTTTATTCCACTTTAATTTTGTGATATGCACTTGGCAGAACTTTGGACTAAATTGGTAGAAAATGGCAGGTTTTGGAAGTAAACGAACAGAGGTAATACTTAACAAAAACAAATTGACAGGTCTTTTCTAAGTACCTATGTCTGACGATAGGATTAAGACATCCCATATATTTAAAAAAAAACTCATAAATAGACCGACTACAATAAGGCTCGGAAACGAAAAAATTCCTCGTCGACAACAACAACGAACATTTACTACTTATCTAAATGTTCTGAACTACCAATATAGTTCTGATACAACAGTGCTACATAAATCAGATGGACATTAGGGAATTGCGTTTTACTGAAAAAAAGATTATTACATATACTAAAGGTATATGTTCCTTTCAAATCACCATGTAAGCCGGGGTAGTCTTTCCTATTAGTCAGTCAAAATATGAGCTCATTCTGATCCATATCATTAGCGATAATAAAATGCTTGGCTACTTTCACTTTGCAATTTTGCATCTGTCAGTATTCAAAATGATGGCTGCCACTTTTGAAATTCACAGATTCGGAAATGTCCTAATTAGGGCGTTCACATTATCAAAAAGTTTGACAACCATGCCATGTTAAATTTTTGTCCCCTATTTATACGATGAATCTGACTTAATCCCTGACTTTCGGAAATAGAATGTGTTCGAAGATAATTTCAGATCTTTCTTCTCCATCGCAGTTACGAATTTATGTAAATAGGAGACTCTCGATGTTTGAAAATCATTAGACCCCTTTCACACGAGGAAACTTTGTTTTCAGTAACTTTGAGTTTTTTTAGGAGAGAAGGGCGTAAGTAAGTAAGAAAAGAAAAATGATCAGTCAACGTTTTAACAACATTCCTTTTCACACTGCACGGTTTGTTTGCGTTCAACCAAGAGACTTTAAAGGAAACTACAATCATTAGTGGAAATGAGGTAATTTCGTTGAAAAATTTATAAGATCAGTTTGCAAATCTTCTCATTGCCCATACAAAAATCACATTTCGAAATGAGGTAATTTCAACTAAATTTGTCCGAAATTCGGTAGGAAAATACTTGGAAACCTTACGAACACACCCACGTCGAATCAATTCGAAGTGGATTCTATTGAAAATGTCAAAACTCAAAGTATAAAAACAAACAGAAAAATAAAACAACAAAAACAAGCGATTAACGGCCAAACCAAATTCAAAATGAAATGAGCTGTCAAATGAAACCAGCTGTCAAATGAAATGAGCTGTCAAATGAAATGAGCTGTCAAATGAAATGAGCTGCCAAAGGAAATGAGCTGTCAAATGAAAAGGGCTCTCAAATGAAATAAGCTGTCAAATTAAATCAGCAAATTTGGGATGAAATCACTTTTTCTGTAATTTCCAAAAGTGAGCAATTTTGGCATTTCTTTTTTACTGCTCAACTAAAAAGCTGTTTTACTTTAGTGTCTAAAACATTTTTTTTTTGTAAATAATAAATATTATTTTGAACTAATTTACCACTCTCGTTTGAAAATATTTACAATTTGAATGGCAAACAAACAACTTTTTTTACTTAATCTACAGAAACAAAATGGCAACAAACAAAAATAAACAAACATCAAATTCTAAAAAGTTGCTCAATGAACTAAAGTTCCCGGCAACTCGATTGAAATAAAAGTTGTTTGCTGGGCGGGCGCCATTACGATTTTCTTTCCTCTTCTGAAAGGTGCAAAATATTTTAAAATAAAACTTCGTGTGAAAGTGGTCATTTCTTCATAAAACTTGTGTGGATAGTCAGATAGCCATAGTCCTGTAATAACCTGAACGCATGCAATTTGATCCCTACATCCACCTATTTTGTTTCAAAAATTTAAGTTGGGATAACATTTTTCGGTGCTTAATTTCAGAAACTGTGTCACTGGAGCTAATTATCACTTAATTATCGATAGATAGATTGTCAAAAATATTTTGACGTTTCCATACAAATTATCGATAACATATGCCCAGGTTTATATTAAAAATTATATTTGTTGCAATTACTACGCAGGATAATTTTCTGTACGTGATTTATTTTTATTTTAATCTGGAAAATATTTTGAAAATATTTAAGTTCAACAAAATTACTTGTGTGACAGTTTTTCGCAAACGGAAAAGTCTCACGAAAACACAATTCCTGTCGAAACAAATACCACAAAAGACAGTTTAGGTAAAAAGACATATTTTTGTGTGATTTATGGTAGGGAAATTTCCGAATCGAATATATCAACTTCAACAGCCATCATTTTATGAAAAATAAATAGAAAATAAAATAAAATTAACTCCCAAAAATAAATAAACAAATGCCAGTTTCCACAGTGATAATTTTGACTTTGGTAAATAAACGAGAGAGAGGAAAATATTGCTATAATTGGTGAAGAGCGCTATTGATAGTACCGAATAATTCTTCCAAGAAAGATGGGAGTGGACGGAACTTTTTTAGCTGCTTATAAAGAATAATAATTTAGCTAAATAAAGAATTTTTTTAATTTTGACTTTTGCCGATTTTACACAAGTTTTGGGATTGGACTAGATTCAACATTTTTAAAGTTATTTTCAGTTTGATTTCGGAACTGTTCCATTCCTATCGAAAATTCAAAATTTTGAAGAAAAGTCCACCCGAAAACGACATGACACTATCCACTGTACAACATTGCCACCCGCAAATTTCTTCTTCTTTTTTTTCAATTCCATTTCGTTATTTTCTTCTTTAAATTCAGGCTTTTATTATTTGGTAATTTATATTTTAAAGAATTCATTGTTTATGTTTTTTTCCAGTTTGTTGTTCTCAGTAGGTCTTCGAGGAAGCCATAATAAATTTATACATGCACAGGATACAGTCAGGTGCTTGCCACTCCTTTCAGATGCATCACAAATAGAAAACATTTCCATTTGCCTTGTGAATTGTGATGTTGTTTTCGAACGCACGTTTTCCAAATAATCGTATATTTGGTATATTCAAGTAATTTGCACGTTTTTCGATTGTAAAGAAAAATTTCCGGAAAAAAAAATGAAAAAGAAAGAAAGAAAAATATTGCAACATCCGTCCAAGTAGGTATAAGACCTCACCACACCACACAACACCATAATCCTAATATACCACCTACATTGAAGTTTTTGGTTTGGCCATTAGTTTGTTCGTGCTCTATAGCCTTAATATGTTTTTTTTTTTTTGTTTTTGCATTTAACGGTATGAATTAATTTATGCGTACGCTGTTGCTATATTGCCTTAAGGCAGCGTTATTTAGGTAGCACAACAATTAAAGAGGCTCGCGAGATTTCCTTTGTTGCAACATTTTGACTTAAGAAGATTTTCCTTTCAATATTATTCACATACATATACCCGTAAACACATGTACATGCGAGTACGATTATGCTGATTTGAAGTATACATACGTTGGTAAGTTATTGTAATTACATTGCTTTACCGAATCACTCAGCGTCGGCTACTATGAGTTCAACGCGGAAAATTAGTTTAAGATTTCACTATAGGTATACCTACTATACACTCTATTGTTTATCAAAATTTGCATATTTTAACCAAGCAATCATGATGGCAATTCCGACCGTCTCCGTTCCTGTCAGAGAGAGAGAGAGGCTGATAATAGCCAATTTTTACCTTACTTTGTCTGTTTTGTGATTTCCTGATGCATGAGAATCGAGTTTTGATTTAATTTGCTAAATTTGACTTCAAAATTATTCACAATAACTATAAAACAGAGATGTGAATTGGCCAAAAGTTTGTGGTGGCCATTTTGTGTGGGTGTCAAATCTGACAGTTGAACATTTTTTAAGGTCTGTTTCCGTGATGAATTTGATGGAGGACGTGCCCTGCATTGCCCTTAACGGGCTGAACACAATAGGTGTGTTCGCGTAGTAGTCCGAAACTACCCATGTTTACCATTTTTAGTACAATTTAATTTTTTTTTTATATGGACTTTTGACAGAACTTCGGACTAAAACTGGCACAAAATGGCAGGTTTGGAAAGTAAACGAACTGAGGTAATGGTAGCACTGTAAAAGTTGAAAGGTACGAAAAGAGTATAATAATAATAACAGTAAAGAGTAATATAATAACAGTATAATTTGTTGACTCAACTTCAACTTTTGCTGCTCGTTTCATGCTGCATTTGATATAAAATATAGAATCTTTCTATAATTTCGTCTTTCTAATGAAAGCTATAGCCATGGGGAACCGCGCTACACCATTGTAGACGTGCGTCGTTTGCTACATGAGTGAGCCATTAGGAGTTTTTCTTTTTTCGTTCCGAACAGAATCTGAACTGTCAAAAATATATTGTGTTTCTTTTTTTGCTTAGTGCATTCAGAGCCTCAAAGTTGTGTATCTTTTTTCGTTCAGAGAATGATCAGAGCTTGTTCAGAGTCCGAACTACGAGTTCAGGAAAAATCGGTTGAGCGTTCTTAGTAAAAAGCTGAACAACTAAACGTCATGTGCGAAAAGAGGACAAAAAAAAGAAAACAAATGCGCAAACAAATTAAAATGGCGGACGAAATGGTCGGCACCCGCGCTGAAGGTAAGTTTTATTAATAAATTATATAGAAATATTTTATTTTTGAATGCATAAAAACTTATTTTAGTAATCAAATGGACCAAGCCGATGATTTTTTTCATGTTATCGATAATTCATGAGAATTAAGAGCAGGTGGGAGTTTGACAGCTTAAAATTGACAAAAAGTCATTTTTTGACAGCTTGGTTCGCAAATGCTTTTCACAAATATATCTGAGCGCTCAGAACACGTTCAGTTCAGAGTATGTTCAGAGCTTGTTCAACATGCTCGAGCTCTGTTCAGAGCTTTCTTCGGAACGCAAAAAGAAAAACGCCTATTGCAATGACAAGTTGTGCCATAGCGATTCTTTAAGCTGCAGCTACATTCCGTTGTGTTCAGACGGTAAGTAATTTTTGTCGCTATGATTAAAAAGGATGTTTAATTTCTTGGTTTTCTATGAAAGTCGACAGTAGTATAAAAGTTTAATTACCCGTTGATGAGTCCTTTTTACTTGCTAATAATTAAACAACAGGAAATATTAAAGTCTCATCGTATTGCTTCAATATGACTTAAAGACAAACAAGTAATTCAGTTTCCTTGTGAACAAAATCAACATCAACATTTGCTTTTGCATTTATTTCGCCAATAATAATGAAATTAATTTAATAACCGTTCCGTCATCACTGGTAGGTAATTACCATAACAATCATTGTTCGTTGTTGGCTCAGGAGTTCCCTGTGACATCTGCCATTCCGGAGAGCATTGTGCAAAAATATTGCAACTTATACATACGAGACGCCACGCCATCGCCATCGCTATGCCACACATGTCATAAATGTTTGATTTACAAATTAAAAACAGACGAAAAAAATAAAATAATTTTTTTATTCATTTGTTACTTTATGTGTGTGAGAAAAATTGCCAACTTTGTCGTGATGGGAATCGTAGAGCATAATTTTTCACTCCAAAACAAAAAAAAAAAAAAAAAAAAAAAAAAAAAAAAAAAAAACCCATCAACCAAACAAACCCTGTGAATCAATTTCGAAATCACCGTCAAAATCATAAAATCGTTGAAAATGCAAATGAAAACAAAAACAAAAGCTAATTTGGACATTCTCATAATCTGCTCTCTAAGATAAAGAGTTCATTAATGCAATAAAATTGAAAATTTGCAGTCGATGAATTGGAAATTTTTTAAATGTTTTCTTCTCCTCTCACAATTCACAAGGAAAATTTGTATATTTGTGTTTTAAACTTTTTTTTTTTTTTTTTACTGAGCAAAAACGAAGGAACAAAAATATAAAAACGAAACGAAGACGCGGAGGCGGTTTTTGGATTTTCAGAGTATCGAAAATACAAATCCGAATTTGTTTGAAAAATATTTATTTTCAAATTTTGGTTATGCGAAAATATTTTTCGTGGATTTTCGTCTGTTTTTTTTTTTTTTTTTTTCAATTCTTGTTTTCTTGCTCAAATATATAATTTTATAATTTGTGAGTTGTGATTCAGCAAATTGTGCGGAGGTGGATGATATTTTTGGTTTCACACATGCGGGAAGAGGAAAATTAAATAGAATTTTAGTTTTTTTGAATGAAAAACCTTGTGATTGTGGTCGATGGCCATACAGTAAATAACAAATTCTATGGTGGTGGTTTGTAATTTAATTTGCAAATAAACATTTCAGATTTAAACTCAATCAACCATAAAAATGGTAGGGTTGGGATTTAAAAAAAAAAACAACAAATTGGAGCTGCCACTGTGTGACTCACAAATGAGGTTTAAAACTAATGTCGTTTTCGTTTGGACGTTCGAATTACTCCCTTTGGACTCGTTTTTCACTCCTACTACTCCAAACTCCTTTGTTTTCCAGTCTTTTTTTGTTCCCGATTTCGTGAAAGAGAAGACACAAATACATAAAAAGTATTTCGTCGGTTAAATGTCAAAAGTGATAAATGCTTAGAAGCAAATTTAATAAAAATGGCGACCTACGATAGTTTTTTTTTTTAAATTCGAGACAAATTACCGATTTTGGAGAAAAAAAAACATTTTCGTGTAATTTTAAATCATCTGTGTAATTTTACCTGGTGCATCGAATTTCAGAGCTGATAATTTTGAGGTGTGAATATATTTAATTTTTTTTTCGTAAGTGCAGACAGATCGTGCAAAAAATTTGATATTCACCACACATTTTTCGCATCAAACCATAATCAAGCAAATAAAATGTATTCACCTCAAAAACCATGGGATGTGAGGACTTTTGAATAGCATTTTATTGTTCGCACGATGGGGACAGTTGACAAGGCTAATCGTCATGAAATTTATAGACAAATATTTTTGGATTGCTTTGAAAATAGAAGTTTACAGCTCTCGTTTTATTGAAATATCTTTTTCCAAGATTAGTTTAAGCATAGTATAAAGTTCTTTCAATTAAAAGAAGGTGGTGATATTAATGTTTGTATTCGTCGTCAGTTTATAGTTACATATATTGTGTGTTTCCAATAAAAATGTTTGAAAGAGACAGTCCTATTGAAAAGCAAGCACAAATGTCAAACTCTAGATTCGTGGTGAGTATACATTTTGTTCATTGGATTACAGTTCGATAGACAAATTTTAAACGTCAAAAATTACTCCCCTAAAGAAATGATTGTAATTTTTTTCGTTTGAGGTACTGTATACTTAGTTTTAGAATTGGCATGCGAAAAAAATAATGTGGTGAATACCAAAATTTTTTTGTTCAGCTGTTTTACAGTTCCGATACAAATATCTACATACGTATGTATATGTACATACACTTAACAAAATAATTTGTATGATGTATTTAGCATGCAAAAAAATATTTGCATGACGTATTTTGGATGCAAAAAAATATTTGCATGACATATTTTGCATGCAAAAAAATTATTCACATTTCTATTCCTTCTTTCAGTATATTTTGATTAGGGTAAATTAATTAAGCACTACACCGAGTTGTTTGGTTAAGCGAACATTTTATTTTCTCAAACAAGCAAATTGTGAACTCGATTTTAACTGCAAATAAATTTGTTCGTTCAAAAAATGGCTTTATAATTTAAATCGTCGCTTTACGCACATAGTTATTTGCAAGTCGAAAACATAAGAGGTGATTTGAAAATAAGTTGGGTCATGGTGGAAAAATTATTCAAAATGCCAAGTTCCAAAAAGTGCGTAGTGTGAATGGGATCTTCATTTAGTAGCTAGAATCTATTACAATGTATTAAAGTCTTAATCTAGTACTGGATACGGATCTTTGCAGTACTATACTCACTACTTACCGTACAGTTTTTGTACAAGGAATCCCGCTGTAATAATGACTTAGGGTAGTAAATTTCTTCCATCTGATATAAGTAAGATTCATGTTCAATATAACAGTCAAAAATTATTATCAATTTGTCATCAGTTTTTCCAAAACATCCATAGTGACGCAATTTATAGCAAAATGTTGAATTATTTAAAAAAAAAAAGGACAGTAAATGTTCATAATATTGGGCTATCCACTCAAAATTACATTTAAAAACTATCTAAGCCTCGTTAGCTTTCAGTAGAGCATTGTATCCGGTTCGGAGACTCAGGTCTTAACTGTAATAATAAAAAAAAAAAACTAAAAATAAGGTACCTAATCGACCGAACCGGAGTGGCAGACTGATTTTTTCGTACTCGATAGCCATAAACCTCTGTGTGGCCAAACTTTCAACCTTGTTTGAAATGGAGTATGTAAGTTAATCGGTTTCTAGATCTCTGTCTAGACCAAGATCTAGCAACGGATTTACTTATACATATACGTCACAATGATGAAACTTGGTGGCCGTCAAATACAAACAAAATAGTTTTATTTTTCACTGTTTTCATAATATGAAACATACACAGTTTTAACATGATATAAAAATAGCTAGGTACCTATGAAACCTTAGATATGATAAAACTAAGCTATTTGGAAATAGTAAACCTTTTTAATTGACCCTGTACTTTCGACATTTATCACGTATTAATTAAAAAAAAAAAATAATTAAATCTATAATACCTATGTATGTACCTCAGAATTAGAATGATTGAGCAATAAGCACGCACTTGTATCTTATTTCACGCGGGTCAAAAAGCAGTGATTTAACTTGAGATGATATGATAAGTGAAAACGAATAGCAAAACGTTTTTTTTCTTTTCAAATTTAAAAGGTAAATAGTCTGATTAGAATCAGCTAATCAGCTTACAATATTAAAATCAAAACCTGATGAATGCCCTAGTTTCCTATTTGTTTTTGTTTGTATCATCCGACTTACTTATCTGTTGGTATATATATTTAAATCAACTTTTCATTTCATCTTTTTATTTCCTACGTGTATCTTTTTGGAAATGATGCTTAAAAGTGGCGGACGCGGCTGGCGTCGTTTTTTCGTGAGGCGAAACAGTTTAGCATTCCTTAGATTCTTTGTATACCATAATCATGTGATTGTTTTGTTTATTTATTTATTCGACTAACTGTATAATGGTATTTAAACCTAGTTGCTGTTTCTGTCCTGCCAATAGAAAAACCCGACAGTCTGCGTTCCGCAGTTGGTTTATAAAAATATACTGTCCAATACAAGATGTAGACATAGCGTCTCAACCACTTCAACTCTATATACATATGTACTGTGAATATATGTATGTATATTTCAGCAGTGTTTGAGTAGAAGAAGTAAGCAGGAAACACGCTTTCCGAACACAGCCGGTCCTCGTAACTCACATGTATTTTTTTTTTCTTTTTGCAGATTTGCAAAAAAATGCTCAATTAATGCCAACACTTCAATTCGCCGCATGTCTGTCTTACTTGCAATTTGGTTTGTTTATACATATACATACACCGCCGCACCGGCAGCCGTCGAAGAAAATTGAATAAACGCATAGGTACACAGTTTATAAACTTTGTACTGCTACATTATATATGTTCTTCATAGGAGCGCGTATTAGTTTTAAATTAAAACAAAATAAATTTTCGATTTTGTTCAATTAATGCGGGGACAACGGCGACGTGAATGCGCGGACGATGGACGATGGAGGATGGACGATGCTATAGATCTCTTTACCAAATAGCAATTCATCCCTTTCTCGTTTATTCTCAAACGGCAAAATCATCACTTTGTGGCAACTGACATTTGTTTGAATATATTTTTGTAAGCATTGTGTGCGATATATTATTCATTGAATTGTTTTCTAAGACTATATAGATTAAGAAAAAAAACACGCCTAATATAAGTAGTAACATTATTATTAGTCTAATCACACTATATGTATCAAAATTGAGTACAAACTGCTTTACCAAAAGATAAAAAAACCCTACTGTTTTTGCTTTACAATTTTTCACCTTTCGAATGACATTTGGATCGAATTATTCAATAAGCACCATAATTTGTTACCTATCTGTCAAGCTATAAACTGTCAAATTCCATCGAAAAATGTCTATGATATTGGTGGATTCTTTTTTTATAATATACAGCTCCATTCACGATTGATCTTAACCAAAACACATACTTGTTATCGATAGTTTGTATGGAAACTCCATTTTGTTTCTGTAATGGCAACGCTAATCCCCAATGTAGTTTATTTTTAACCAAATCCCTCCGGGCCTGCAAAAAAAAACACGGCTTTTGTAGCGTATTGTCGCGTAATGCAGTTCCGCTGCCGCTTAGTGCGATATATAGCTCATACGATGTCATACAAATAATATTTTAAAGCGTTATGAAGTTTCATTGCCATGCAGTTCCGTCGAGTGCGGTCTTACCTTCAGAGGATGAAATTTCAAAGAAAAATTCTAAGAGGAGTCATGATGCCAAATTTTTCGTGTAGGAGTTGACTTAGCACCATTAAATCCGCATTTTCATGTTGAAAAGCAGTTGAGTTGAAATTAATTTTAAGATGGCTGCGTTTTTTAACATACAAAATCGGCGGGCTGTCAAAACAAATCAAACTCACCCCATTAAATTGTTGCAATTCACATCGTTTCATCGACACGAAATTAAATTAACAAATACAACAATAGGTGCGTTTTGTTGAGCTTTTTACTGGACCAATTCCGCAATGTTCCACATTAAGCCATGTAGTGATGTAGTTATGTCGTTTTCGAGTGGACGTTCGGAGCTACTCCTTTTTCACTCCTTTTACTCCAAATTTCCCATTTAAGATAGGAATGGAACAGTTCCGAAATCCAAACGAAAACGACATTACTGAAAACCAAATTTGCTGTTAACTTGTTGTTGGTAGAATTTGCATGTGACATTTCGGCTTAATGTGAAGAATTTCTTAATGTTCACATTAAGGAGCCCAACAAATCACGGCTAATGTAAACAAATGGGTTTTGGAGGGTGAAACGTACGAAGGATTTGCAACTTTATATGGAGTGTCTTTGCTCTTAACTCCACATCTAATTCTGAAGCCTGATTCACAATGCGGCGAGAAAACGAGACGTGAGCGTGACGAGAACTCGTTGTAGTTGTCAAACCAATTTCAAACAATGAAAGCATACCTGGCTATTCACAATGCAGCGTTTCTCGTCATCACGTCACGCCAAGGATTAGAAAAATTGAAAAAAAGACGTGACGTGATGACGATTTTCATTTTTGCTAAGTAATTTACAGATTTTTCAAAGAAGAAATGATCAAATGTGTATTAACAAATTAAGTTATTGATAAATCTTTTGTTTCGTATGTTATGTTGTTTCTTTTTAATTGATTTTTTTTTTTTTTTTACAAAAATGAGTTTTTGTCGCAAAACGCTCGCTGCATTGTGAATTGGGCGACGATTTTGTAACTAGAAAAAGACGACAGCGTTTCTTTCTCGTCACGCTCACGTCTCGTTTCCTCGCCGCATTGTGAATCAGGCTTGAATACACACACCGTACGTTCCTGGTTAAACCAAAATATTGATGATTTTAAACAAAAATGCCAATTCATCAATATTTTTGATAATAAATTGTCAAAAATATCAAAGGTAAGTAAATTGATGAATTGACAATATTGTACTAGGATTTGCTATGTTTTATTTTTCAATGCTGTGAACGCAATATACCTCAGAAAATTTCAGAAAAATGAAACAAAAATATTTAAATCGAGTAAAAGGAAATAAAAAAAAAAATTAGACGCGATAAGAGAAATAAAATTATTTATTTCTTTTACTTTCGATTTTGTATTGTATTTGGTATGTGCTGCTGCACAGATCGGAGAGTGATGAAGAATTTAGTTGGTGTAGTTGTATAGTTGGGCGATAGCGATGTGGTCGCAGCTCGCAGATCGTGTTCGAAGTTCGGAACTTTGGTGGCTTGGCGCGTTGTTTAGCTGTTCCAAATGGAACGCTTATGACACACTTCTTTGCGGTTACACCTTGGGCTTGGGAGTTGGGTTGGGACTGAGATAGCGGACACATTCCATTATATTTTCATTTTTTTTTTTGTTTTAACTAGTTTCTCTAATGCGTATAGCCATTTTATTATTTTTTTGCTTTAGTCGTATTCCGTTCCGAGTGACAACACACAACGAGTAACGACTTTGTTGGGTGAGTGAGTGCAAACATGCCCAGACCCACGCAGAAGTACTAGTCAAGAAGAAGTCAAGTCGGCACAGCATAGCGCTAAGAATTGTGCAATTTGGAATCCAAGATGTTTTTTGTTGTTGTTGTTATTGTAAAATAGAAGATATTTTTCTTTCTATACACACTTCAAAGTTGTTGTATGTGGTAAGGTTTAGAACTTTCTAACGGTCGACGGACGACCGACGGTTGGTATAGTGAGAGCTCAAACTGATAAAAAATTCAATTCAGGTGGTTTGGCATATGCAGTGTGTTGTGGTAAATAAAATATAAATCTAATCGTTATATTTCTTTTCTCGGTTACGAATAATAATTTATGTAGGTATGTATGGCTGGAATTTTTGTTTGTCTTTTTATGTGGGAGGGTTTCAGATCTCCCATCAGATCGTATTTTCTTTTTTTTTTTTTGTTATTTTTGTTTTGATTTTAGTTTTCTTTCGATGGGATTTTTAAACTATCTCTTTGACATTGACAGTTAGGTATATGTTATGGAATGTTATTTTTATTTTTTATTTTTTTGCTTTGCGGCGATAGACAATTAACAAGTTATTGACATTTTGTGGGTGATTTCGATTTCGATTTCAGAGAGAGAGAGAGAGAGAGAGAGAGAGAGAGAGAGAGAGAGAGAGAGAGAGAGAGAGAGAGAGAGAGAGAGAGAGAGAGAGAGAGAGAGAGAGAGAGAGAGAGAGAGAGAGAGAGAGAGAGAGAGAGAGAGAGAGAGAGAGAGAGAGAGAGAGAGAGAGAGATAGAGAGATTGTGAAAGAAAACAATAACAACAGAAGAATAACAAAAAATGGTGTTGTATATTATTTTTTGAATGGTGCCTACTTATTTTAAAAGGGTCTCTTCCGGATAGAATACAGTTTGGAAATTTTATATGCATGTATGTATGTACATTGTACATACCTTAAACATACATATTTATTTTTTTATATTTTTGATTAGGTTTAATGTCAGCATGAATGGATCACACAAAATTGTTCTTGTTGTTTAAAGCTGTAGCGTGGCTAACCATTGAGGATGTAAATGGTGTTTTTTTATTAGAAGTATAGAACTTTAAGTTGGCAACACTATTTTAACTGGTAGCCATTTTGTCAGTTGTCAAGTGATTTATTTTTAGTTTGGTTTGGCATTTCAACGTGAATAGACTGACGTCTGAACAATACTTCCAAATTGTGCCCAAAACAAGTTTGCCGTTGATCCGAATTTTCATAGGCGAATTGTGTTTAGCGATAAAGCATCAACATCAATAAACAAAACTGCCGTATTTGGAATGATGATAATCCTCAAGTGTAAGTTGAGACACCGTTACATCCACAAATTGGTCCGTACTTCAGCAAAAACGATGCAGGTCAGAACGTTACAGTCAATGGTGACCGCTAAAAAGTTCTATACCTCTAAAAAACACCCTTTATAAAGTTTGACGTGGCCTTTTGGGTGTAGGGTACTATCGGAAATCACAATCAATCGATTTCATCAAAATAAAATGAAAATCAAATTTAAGTCAGAGACAATGCAAAATAACTTGCGCAGTTTGATGCTCTGTGCAAAGTAGAGTAATTCTCTTTACAATAAATTGTAGTCCAAAGACCAAACTATCAGAAGACGCCAAAAGAAAGAGTAAACTATAGTCACAAGACTCGTATGGGCAACTTCAAGTGGATTTTGTTTGTCTTCTATTATGTCATATCTTCGTTTCTATATACTTATACCTCTAATTGCATTTAGCAAACTCTTTACACAAGGCACAGCCCCAAGCTTTAAATGTGGTTCTGGGTGAACCAAGCATCGGACCGCAAAACACTCCTACACAAATACAATGAATGTTTTGTCTTTTATCTTTTCACATGTACATATATCTACATGCATGTATCTCAAACCAGTTGAAATTGGTGCGATGTGATACAATACAATACACTTTGTAGAACGTTTTGAACAACGTCTGTATAACTCCCCAACACCATAACCTCAACGATCAACGATGATGTCAAAAAAAAAATAATACCATGCTTTTCTTACTACCGTTTGAACTGTTTAATCATTCTTCGTTGAATTTCTCAACCAGCTGCAAAAGTTATCAACAACGATGAATGAAAAATAATTAGGTACATCCCCATTTGAAAAATCACTCCTCAATTTTTAAAATAACAATAAGTTTGGGTTTGATGCGTAAAAAAGACGTTTAAATAATTATATACGCATGTACCTACGCCAAATTATACTATTTGTCAATCATATTGCTTGTCGATTCGTGAGCCATTAACTATTTACCTACTATTATCTTAGCTCAATGTTTTGGTATTACATATTTGGTTATTCAGTAGTAGGTACAAACGATCTCAGTTTTTGGGCAGTTGATTCGTAAAGTAGTGTCACGTCCGTAAAAAAAATACATACGGATGTACAGGGTGGGCCAAATACAAGTTTCTTTTTAAAAATGCAACAAAATTGAATTTGTCCATGTATTATGGCTTAATTAGTAAGAGCAAACATTCCCATTAATTATGGAACACAACGTGCGTCGTTCAAATGGCTTACTCGGCTGGCTTCGCAGTAGCGCATTCTGTCACTCCAATTTTCGAAAACCTTGTTGATGGTTTCGGTCTGTAGCTCACGGTTTACTTGGATGATATTAGCCTTAAGTGCTTCAATCGTTTTAGGATTGTTGGCATAAAATCGGTCCTTCACGGTGCCCCCCAAAGAAAAAAGTCAAATGGCGTAAAATCGCAGCTCCCAGGCGGCCAATTGACATCCCCAGACGGCTGATAACACGATTTGGGAATTTGGTGCGCAAAAGTTCGATTGTGGCATGGGCTGTGTGGCATGGCGCGCCATCCTGCATGAACAAGAGGTCGTCCAAATCCATGTCTTCAATTTCAGTAAAAAAAAAAAAGTCGGTTAACATGGCTCTGTAACGCCCACCGTTTACCGAAACGTTGTTCCCAGCCTCATTTTCGAACAAAAATGGTCCAATGATGCCACCACTCCACAATCCGCACCAAACTGTCACTCTCTATGGATGCATTGGCTTTTCGACAATAACGTGCGGGTTTTCCGAGCCCTAGATGCGGCAGTTTTGTTTGTTAACGTATTCGCCGAGATGAAAATGCGCCTCGTCAGAAAAGATGATTGTTCACCTTTTTTTAAAAAAAAAGCACTGTTTGGGCTACACAGCACTCACTTTGGAAATAAATTTTCAATATTTCAAAAGACTTGAAAGCCGTTAAAAGACTTGAAAAAATCAATTGACTTAAGTTAAAAGACTGCAGTCAACTGACTTACTGACTGCCAGGATTGACTAGGATTTTAAGTAGACTTTTAGGTGACTTAAAAGACTAAAAGCAATCAAAGAAGTACTGCAGTCAATTAACTGCTGGACAACTGACTTTGTTAACTAACTGCAAAGTCAGAATAATGCAAATCACTGCTGACTTTAGTTTTTAAGTTAAAGTCATGAAGTCCACGTTTTTGACTGTGACTTTACTGACTGTAGTCTTCAATTGACTGCAGTCCTTAGAACTCTGATCATTAGTACACATGTGCTGGCCAGTGCATGTGTGTCATTTTCAACCAAATCGCTCAATTTATCACATTGATAACTGAATCTGGAAAATTCACTGAACAAACTGAACAAATTTATTATCAATTTTTGATTTCTTTTTAATCTAGTGTACATTTTTTAAAGCTGGCAACGCACGCAGGAAATCGATAAGTACAGCTATACATGCAACATATTGCTATTATCTCTTTTTTCTTGAAAAAAGAAGACAAATACTGTCAAATTTCGCAATTTCGCGGGATATCGGATAAATAAAGATAAAGGGTAGACGACAATCGCTTCACATGAAACAAAAATTCCCGGACAAAAGCACAGTTCTACGACTCTAACTTACTCAGAAAAAATATCTGTACCAAGATTTTAACCTAAAAGTCAGTCAATCTAAAAACTAAAAAAAAAAAACAAAAAACAAATTTAAAATTCTTGTTTAAAAACCCTTGAGCCATGATGCTGAATGCTCTGAAGCATAACCTAATCTTTTACTACCTCAGCATTTTTCAGTTTTTTTTTTTCTTGTCTTTATGTTTCCTTTCCATTCTTTATGCACACTGTGTGCCTGGGCCATGAGCATAATCGCAAAATTCTTGGAAATTTTTAAGTGTTCTTCACGGTTTTTTTGTGTCTGATTTTTCTTGCGGTTATTCTTTTGTTAGTATTTTATACATATATCAGTATATCAATCATGTATGTTCATCATAAGTATGTAATATGTTGCTCCCCTATATTCCTTACCAATAACATATCCTGTTTATAGGGTGTCTAGTTTAGTAATATGCACTATGTTTCCATCAAAGGTTTATCTCAATTTAAATTAAATAAATCTATACGTAGTGTTTCCACCGCATAAAAAGATTAAAAACAAATGTTGTTTCATTTTTTCGTATAAAGTTGAAGAGAGAAATAAATTTACAAGTTTGTCAAAAAAAAAAGCAAAAAAGGTTGGATTTTCCAATGAATGCGTTCAGCCTGACATAAAATAGGTTTGTTCGATTTGTAAAACTATTGTTCCTATGAAGATTTAACAAGATTTACCTATTTGAAATCTACTAGATATACAAAATAAATTTATATGGTAAATCTTCGAGATTTGATGAAGATTATGTACAAATCTTATCAAATGTCGGTTTAGTGTTTGCTTTATTGTACTATTTTCACAATAACATAACTAACTGTTAAAAAAGTTTTAGTATTTAAAAAAATATATATATTTCCTTCACATTACAGCCTCATGCTTCGTTTCCACCGATCACTAAACCGCGATTTAATTTTTAAACTGCCCTTAATCTTCTTTTTTGTGGTAAGTTCAATAAGGTGCAGACACTCACGGATTCACTGTTAACAGACCATACCTCTGATTATTTAAATTCAGTTTATATCCGCTAAGCATCCCTGGGCATTCATATGCCACATAAAATTCTAGATTGAACCACCGCACCGTTAAGTTTTTAATATAAAAATTATCTCCTGTTTTTAGCTTTTTTCAAAAAAAAATGGATTTTTGTTTTAAGAATACCTGCTCTACCGTATAGTTATTGATTCTCTCATTCCAAAGTATGTCTAACTTTAAACAGCTGTCCAACTCCAAAATCGTATTTATTCAAACATCTTCCATCGATTGTTTAAAGTGCTTTACACATGAGACACAATCAGCGAATTGGGAATGGTCGCGAATTTTAACATTTCATTTACATGAGCGCTCGCTGACAATTGCGAATAATTGTCATAAAACCTGCACAAGTAAAATGAGTGTTTGAGGTTAAATTCGAACGAATTTTGTATTCGCTGGTCTGTGGAATTCGTCCTAACGTTGTGGATTGCGAATTTACGTTTGACAGTTCGCCAAAGATTAGTTGCTGGTCGCGTAGAAAATATTAAAATACAATATTTTCCAATTTAAACTAATTTTACGTGCAGTATTTTCTGTTTAAATTTCTTGATTAGATTATTTATTCACTTCGTCGAAAAGTAAGAACAAGAAAAATGTTGATATTTACTTTAGAAATTGTTTAAACGATTTATTCGTATTTGATGGTCGCCGCTCATGTGCAAGGCACTTAAATTATACACTGCAATTGGTTGTACAAACCTTTTTTTTAAATGGGTGGGTTTAATAAACAAAGTAGAGTATGTTTCTAGTTACGAATGTAAAAATGAATGAACTTTTCACTGAACGCATCCCAAAGTTCACAAAATTGACAGATTACAGGGATGTAGTTGATTATATGAGGACATAAATTTAAAAAAAAAATTGGAATGCTGTTCAATTATTTAGACACTGCATCCAGCTGGATAACTGTACAAGAGACACAGTAGAAGCTTTTTTTAAAAGAGAACCTAGATTTAGAGCCTATATTATTCAATTACCAAGCGCTATTCCAAATCACTTTTTAACCTATGTTTTTTTTTAAATAGTTAGCCCAATTATCATTGAACCTACTAGTAATCATGATAAAAATGAGACAGTCATCTTCGTGCCAAACGAAAACCTCACCACCAAAATAATTTCAAGACATTTCGCCTTTACCAACAGTCCCGGCCGGCGTCCTTTAGCACACGTGAAACAAATCTATTTTCAGAGGGCTTAGTATTAGCTATAACCATAAATAAATACAAAATAGGAAGACACCGGAGACAAACCTTAAAACAAAAATAAAAATATTGTCAAAATGAAAATTGAGCTGTGTGCAGTGTGTACCTACCTACTGTGGGCTTGTCTGACTTTCAAAATACCATTTTTTAATCCTTATAAGAAAGATATTCATATCATGTCTACACTAAAATTAGAATTAACGTTTTCTTCTGGATTAATCAAATTCATAATTAATATTCTTCTCAAGTGTTTCAACGACAAAGTTGTGTGATTCATAAAAGCCAATTCAGAATTGATGGTTCTGACGCATATGAAGTTCGGTTATGGTTAACTTTAAAACCAGTTCAATCCAGATTACTTTTAAAGTCTTTAAAACCTTAAAGCTAAAACACAAAAAATATGTTTAAATCGATGTTCTGTGTCATTTCCATCAGGGAATTAAAAACAAAAAAAATTCCCCTCTCCCATCAGTATTGTTTTAAATTGCTGATTAAAAAGTAAATCAATATACATAGGTACCTAACAGGGCAAACAAAATTTGGATAAAAAAAAAACTCTATAAAACTCAAAATGACATTACATCATTATGGTGAACCTACATTAAACACAAACACACAAACACACTTCCACACACAAAATCTACATTTCCCGTTCCAGGCTCGAAGAAAGACATGTTCTGATGTACAGCTAGTATGTACATATGTAGGTACCTATAAGATACGTCAACGGTCGACCAAATAAAATTTTATTATGTAAACATTCAAAATAAACTCAGTCTAGCTTTAGACAACTCTGTCTATTCAGATTCACTAACAAAAGACCGGTAGTGCTAAGTGCTCATCAAGGCCGTAGCCGGGAATATATTTTAGAAGGGGAATGTAGTTTTAAAAAAACTTGAATTTATAACTAAATTATGTATTTAAAAAATCTTTACCTCAAATATTTCGAATTATTATGAAGAAAGTCCAATTTATTTAAGATTAAGTCATAAATTACAAAATACAAAAAAAATTAAAACACCCATTTCTTAAATAATTCGACATAAATTCACCCTCGAACACGCCCAAATGAAATCATTTGTCAAAAATGTGTTGTTTTGTCAACATTTAAATTTGTTTTAATTAATATTTTATGTTCGAAATATTTTATTCACCTATTCAAAAAAAGAATTAAAAACGAAAATCAGGGGCAACATACCCTGCCTACGTCCTTGGAGCTAATAGATTAATGTATGTATGTATGTATGTTGTTTGGATAGTTGAAACTTAATATTGGTTCTGATTGAGGCTATAGCCGCGCGCCACACGTTAGAATTTTATACCTACCACACAAATTGTCCCATTTTACGATTCGAAAATGGAAATAAAAACAAACAGATTTTTTTTTTCTGTTGGTGTTAGAATAACATTAAATCACCAACTCATGAAACGTTTTATTTATTTATTTATGTTTTTTTTTTCTTCTTAGATGATGGCAAAATCATTTCGTTGCGAAAAAAACGTGCTAATAGTCATTTTGTGGTTTTAACATTAAGTCTGTGCTAATGAAAGTCATGGTACGAAAATAATAACCCGAAGAATGTGCACACAAAAAATATTATTATTAAAAACCAACAAAATAAAAAATAAAAATATCCACCTTTTTGTTGTTGTTGTTTTTTGCCTTCGAAAGAATGTAAACAAGAGCCAAGGTGAGGTCATCAGCACAGAGTTACACTATACTCGCTTCGCTTTCGCACACTATACACACAGCACAGTGTCAGTCGCTGGTGGTGGCTGAAGCTGAACACAAGAAGTGCACACATAGAGAATCAAACAATACAAAAAAAAAAAAAAGAAGAACACACAAACTAAGGAAAGAGGAAAAATACAGAGTGGATGGTACGGGTACCCGTCAGGGCTACCTTCGTGGATCTAAAGAGCCAATTTGGCTCTTTTTTTCAGGTGTGACTCTTTGGCTCCACTTTTCTAAAATCATCCAAAATTGGCTCTTTTTGAGATTTTCGTGGCTCTTTTTACTCTTTTTCAGAATAATATATCTGCTTAAAGTTCCTTTTTCATAATATTTCAATTTTCCTTTAAGTAAAAACTTTTTGCGAAAAATTGTTTGAAATTTTTCCTCTGCGTAAAAAATTCTCTGAAATGGAACACGTTAATTTTCATTAAAAAAATCAATTTCTTACATTTTATCTTTTCGGATAAATATTTCCCGAACGTAGCAAAGAGAAAGAATGAGATGAAAGTGGCACATTTTGGATTTAAATTACAAATGGTTCAGCTGTTGTATTTATTTTTTTTGCAACTGTTTTTTTCTTGTAAGTTTTCGTTAATTTTTCATTTCAATTTTGAAAAAGATTGACATATTTTATTTATTATTATTATATATTATATTATTATTTTTTTGACAACTCGATATTTCAAAAACGATTTGATCGATTTTTATTAAACTTTGCAAAAAGATTTTTTTTTACATTATCTAGAAGATTTTAGACAAATTTTTTGTTTGTAATCAAAAATAACGGTAGCTCCCATACAAATACCGTTAAGGAAAATCTGTTATTGCTCAAAAACGACACTCACGATTTTGATATATTTTTTTTTGTATCAAAATTAGTAAGCTCTAGCATTTAAAATTGTTAAATTTTACATTGAACTATTATTAACAGTACCTGTATCATAGGACGGTTTTATTGATTTTCAACTTTCTTATTACCTGATTATCGATTAAAACTAAATTTTGTACACACAAGCTTGTAATAAATTTAAACAATATTGCATATCAAAACCTTCAAAAAAAAGTTTCAGAAGTATTTTAATCAATTTCTGTCTAATTTTGTTGATTTAAAACAATTTTCCAGTTAAAATAATATAATTTCCTTGCATATGTGTAACACGGGGCTAATTGTTAATTTTTATATACTGACATAATACTGCCTGCAACTTTACTAAGTTTTGGCAAATGTATAAAATATAGGCTCCCATAACTAATTTATTTCAGACTTTAGAACCACAGTGTGATCGCACGTCGCACGTAAGAGCAAGTTCGTGCGACCCAGTCGTGCATATTTTGTATGTTGTGGACGTTTTCAGCGGTGGCTCTTTTTTCCTTAAAATACTCTTTTTATTGGCTCTTTCTCAAAATCTGGAAAGGTAGCCCTGGTACCCGTACTTGCGAAGATGATGAGACGATGACAATACAAAAAGATATTTTTTATGTGAATATTTTTTTGTTATTTATTTTTTTTTTTGTAAATGTGTATTCTCAACCACAAAATTAAGACCTTTTGAATTTTAGAAGATTGCAAAAAATTCAAAAGAAACTTGGAGTAATGAAGCTAAAGCTCTATGACCTGACGGTGTTCACATTGGACTCACTCCTCCGACTTTTTTTTTTACTTGAATCCATGTTCAGACACAAACTAATGTGTATAGGTACATCCGAATCATTTTGACGTTTAGCAGTCGTTAAGACAAAACAAAAAATCTGTGCTCGTTGAAGGACCAATAAGAAATTGTTCACTTACAAAATCTAAATCTTATTAAGTAAATATGTTTCCAATTGAAAAAAATTGGTCTTATAGGATTAAAGTGATAAAGATAAATCACAGACAGAGAAAACAGATGTCACACAAAAACGTCAAACAAAAATGTCACTAGTTTTTAAAAGAAATTATAAAATTATGCTTTTCCTGGCCACCTCTTTCTCACAATGAAGTGGGAGTGAGCAAAAGCACAGAGACTTCAAAAAAAATCGGAGGAGACAGTGTTATATGTGAACACCGTCTATTAGCAAGAAGAAAGAGACTTTCAAGGATTGGAATAAAAGCGAAAAATGTAATGAACATTTTTTTTTAAATTGGATTAAATTTAAGCTAAGGTTATTTATTCCGAGGACACACAAAATCAAAAGAATGCAGTCATCCTTTAAATATCTACAGGCGAACTCACTGTAGATGTAGAATAGAAGATTCAATGTGAAAAGTTCAGAACTTCTGCACACGAACCACGAAGACACGTAGTACGCTTATTTGCCTTTTGTGAATAGATCACGATAGTTTTAATAGACAACCACTCTCGAGGCTGACATGAGCTGCGGCCTGTGAATAAATCTTTTAAAGCAATTTATAGATGAAATATCGACTTTATTTTCGTTTTAACTTTTTGACAAATTTAAATAGAAAACACTGCGTAAAATTAGCTTTAGTTAAAAATTTTTGTATTTTAATATTTTTACGTGATCAACAACATTATCTTCTGCGAACTGTCAAACGTTAATTCGCAATCCACAACATCTGGTCGCATTCCACAAAACGGCGAATAAAAAATTCGTTCGAATTTAACTTGTGACTATCGCTGTTGTCAGCGACCACTCATGTGAATGAAGTGTCTATGTCAAGATGCTTACTTCTATAAACAAAAATCACAAAAAATAGGTATATATTATTATTGAACAGTTTACTGGCTTATGCAAGCCGAAGGAGTGAAAGAGTACCATTATGAAGATGAACATTTTCGTTTATATATCTGCATTATGGCACTTCCTATAATCTACATTTATGAAGATCTCTGCATTTTGGTCTTGTTTCTCTATTCGACAAATGTAACTTTTATATCTTAAATCCCTTTCTGTTATGGAACTTGCAGAATCCACCATTATTTGCCTGAACACGATGGAGACGGAGCTGCAGTCGGACTAACTGTCAAAACATTGAATACACATAACCTCTGTTCGTTTACTTTCCAAACCTGCCAGTTTTAGTCCGAAGTGCTGTCAAAGTCCATATAAAAAAAATAAAATTGGACCAAAAATGGTAAAACTGGGTAGTTTCGAACTAGTACGCGAACACACCTATAATTTCAATGTTGCGAACACAACGCAACGTAGCTGCAAGTGTTCACGAAATGTAAAAATCTGTAATTTAGGTCCCAATGAACGCATTCATTGGTTTAACTTTCTTTTCCTTTTCTTTGGCTCACATGAAACTTTCTGTCTCACTTCAACTTAATAAGAACAAATGAAACACCATTTGCATTTTATCTATTTTTTAATCTTTTTGTGTGGTGGAATCACTATACCTATATAGAATTATTTAATCTAAATTGATATAATCTCTAGGTGGAAATATAGTATCAACAATGATTTTTGATGTTTAAACACAATATCTATAGCGGTACCGTGAGGAATTTTCTGGGTTGCACAGTAGTGGTTCCAGTTGTATGGAGAGGCCGTCATACATTGATATATTCTAAACCACTCTTTCGAAATTGATAAAATTTTCAGGAACGGGAAATAATGGTAGAAGGAGTCAACAGAGTGAAGTTGCGCCCACTTACACGCCCATTATGTTGAAAAAGTTCATCTAATCGCAAATATTCATAAAATCCAAATTGGAATTAACAGCAAACCACAATTTGAAAAAGCGATTGAAAAGTTCGAATAGCCAAATTAGCCATAAATAGCCCAAGATGGCTAATCAGTAGACAAATGCGATTAAAAACACAAGAAAAATAGGACACTATTTATCCTCTGTGGCCCCGAGCCAGAAAGAAATTCATCCCTTTAAATGCAAAGTTTTTGAATCTAGTTGTTTGAAAAAAAAAAACATTGACCCTATACAAGTGAGTGCTTCATCAGTCCTCTTATCTTCATTGCCCATTATCCTACAAAATCATCCAAGTTCGGAAGCAGAGCCATATACTGGTAATCTCGACTCTCGAAAACCTCCTTTCCTGTCTTTTTGTTCTCTTCCTGTGCGTGTATGTGTATATAGGAGTAGCTATATCTGAATCGATTCATTTTCAACTCAATGTGTCTGCACTACCACGCTATGCCACTATAGCCACCATCAGCCCCAACCTATAAGAACATGGAGAGCGATGGCCCGATTGTTGAGTATAGAGTATAGCCTATAGCGTGTCTGGTATAGCTAAGCGAACAGCCCTAACTGAGGGGTGATTCCTTTGTTCTCAAACTCTGGTGGTGGAAAAAAAATACTTGTCCATTATTTAGCAAAAGTATTCTGATAGAGCAGTTTTTATTGTACTAAGCACAGCGAACACAAAAAAGCTATAATGATGGCGGCCAGCAATATAAAACCCCTCCTGCCCCCATCCTCAAGTGTTTTGCTTTTTAAAGTGCTGCACCATGGGAATTGCGTGCCAGAGAAAGATAAGGGGCAAAAGCCCTATACACACCAGAACCATATTCATTTGGGTGCAGTCTCGATGAGAGAAGTAGATTATCAACTGCAATAAAAATCGATTACAGAGTGCTATCGAAATGGGGAGCTACAATCTGCAAAAAAAAACCGATTCAATGTTCGCTTATAATGTGCATTTTATGTGTTGTGATTAATTTTGAAAAAGAAAAAAAAAATTGTACGTACCTAGACAACTGTATGTATGTATATATGATTCAATTTTTTGTCGTCTTTCAACAGCCAATGCTTATAAGAAGCTTATCGAAATTATTTATATTCACAATTACTATACAACTGTGAACCTATTCATTTACATTTTTTTGTTTGTTTGTTTGTTTGCGTTTACAGGAAAAATATTATTTGTTTTGTTTGTTTAAAAACAAATTTCAACTTCAATAAAGTACCATCACCTATTTATAATAATACATATATATGAACTGGTATCTGGGTATTTGTTTTTGTAAAGAATCGCAATTTTAATTTTTAATTGTTTGCCTTCAGAACATTTTTGTTTATTATTTATTTAAAATCTTACATTTTGTTTATAATTTTCTGTAAATATCAAATAAAAAAAAAAAAACTTAAAAATATTGATAACAAGCCTGTTTATTTTTTCAACATAAAACGGAGAAATCACCCTTTCGATTATGTGCAGTCGACTGCGCTTAAATTAAATGACAATCTGCCACAATTTTTTCAACTTAAAGCTAAAAATTTGAGGTTAGGACTTTCATTTTTTTCTTCCAATTATTCGGACCTACATATATTGGTATAAATTTACAATTTTTCCCGTAAATTATTATTATTTTTCATTTAACCGTAACCTTCCACTACTTAGGCCGAAAGCACACCGTATCAGACAAAACGTGTTTTTCTGTCTTATGAACCAAAAATTCATTTTGAACCAAGACACACCAACCAGACGAAACAAAAAAAACATGTTTTTGTTTTTATATTTTAATGATTGGTTGTCGAAAAAACATGGCTTTGTATATACGACCAACGCACACCCTGAATGAAAACATTTTAATTTTTTGGGGCAACACACAGCGCCGTATATGGCAAAACAAAAAAGAAAAACAAAGGCAAAACAGAAAAACATGTTTCATTGGAACTTTATTTTCAGAAACAAAATTTTGTTGTTTTTTGTTTATGTGCCATTGGCGTTTAAATTATTTAGAAGTTTTGCAAAATTTTGTTGAGATAAAACACTTAGAAACATGAACAATGAAATGAAAACGTTTTTTGCCTTATAAAACAAAAACGTTTTCCTTCAAAAAAGCATTTAACGGCTTATAGTCCCCACAAATTGGCGTTTCGTCCGGCCGATCTCACTTAGACCATCAGTTGACTAGTGAGCTTCTTGTTTCCAGTTTAATGACTAAGAACTTTAATCTTGTTGGATATAGTTGGAAACATTGGATTTTGTAAGTTGGACGGGAACTCAATAAATATTGCGTATTTCTTAAAAATTTGATTTTGCAAGGCGAAAGGCGCCAAAAACATTCAGTTGTTTTGTTAATTTCTCAAAAGTTATGAATTTTTTTTGGAGGGAATGCCCCGGCAAAAATTGTAGCTTATTTAACACAACAAATATCATAACACTTTTTTTTAAGAGCAATTAGTACAACAAAAAGTTGGGGTACATCACAATAATGTGTATAACAAGGTGGATTTTGCATTTTATTGTTGCTCAAAGTCTAAAGCATATACAAATATTAGCGTATTCCCCCTCTCAGCGCTTCCTCTAAATTTGACCACATTTATTTTTTATCTCAATTCCTCTTTGTCAGAGGGAAAACTTGTGTAGGCAAATTTTGAACATTTGTTGTCTTAGGTCGGCTTGCCTCGAGCTAGACTTGTTAATGCATTAGAAGTGCAATCTAAAAGTTAGGACGTTAATTGAGGAACTCTAAAGGGAGGGTTATTATCTCACCTGCTTTGAGATTCTGATCGTTATCCAGAATTTAGTTAAATAAAGTGCATACGGTGTCAAAGCAGAAGCAACATCGTGACAATGGCTTTAGGGAAGCTTTTGCCTACTTTTGTTCTACAAACAGGCCTTGAATTTTCTTTGCCAGTCTGTTTGAAGGAGCAGATTGGTGCGTATATGTTTAGTATAGTACTGCCTCGCTAGAATCGTGCCAGCTCGTCTACTCTCTCATTACCTGGTATTCCTATTTGGTTAGGAAACAGAATCTTAAGCTCTTGGCGGCAGCAGGAAACAAGCTTTGCCTTTATTTCGATGGTAGAAATTGCTTTTATGGCTGCTTGACTGTCAATGAAATATAGCCATTCAGCAGCTTTGGTTGTCAAGGAGTCTATAGGAGCTGGCTTAGACAAGGGTTTCCGAATAGAATCCCGCTCCAACTCCACATTCTAGATATTTGTGCCCCATCGAACTGCTGCTACCGTTGGGTCGTTGATGTGTATTTGGTTGGTGAGTCTAAGGCTTTATAGCAAAGTTTTCACGTATTTTCTTCATTTCACCTTAGCGCTTAGGTTAATGATAATATTAAGTGTAGTCCAAAGGCATTAGCGCGAAAAATCTTTAAAATTGTAGGTATTCCCAAGTGGAGAATATCTTCCCTATTCCGGCAATTAGAATAGCTTTCGGTTTCTTAAGACTCTTCTAGCTTTTTTGTAGCTTTTCAATCTTGTTTTATTTTTCACTCCTGTTGTTTGTTTCTTTTCATTTTTTAGTGTCATTACCTTGCTTCCTCTGGTAGAGGACTTTTTTGTCATTTTTGTTTTATGTTTTTTTTTATGTCTGGCTATTGTTGTGCCTCTTTGTCTGGCTGTCCGGTTGTGTTCTTTCTTCCATTTACTATACAGTTTGACGTATCCGTCAAACAAAATAAATGCATCCTTATCATAGCATATATACAGATACACATACATATATGTACATATATCTGTAAGTTCTATGGCAGTGTAGAGCACAAGATGCAGAAAGCATCTCATCATCATTATGATTTCTGTTTAATTTGATCATACGAGCGAGAGTATGAAATGATGTGCCTTTTGCAGGCCTTCCCTTAGGAAGGAAGATGATGCGGTGATGATGGTAGCACACACTGCAAATATTATGCATATTCAATTTGAAAACAAAATATAAACCCTGAGACCTGACGACCAGAAGCAGAATCAACAGCCACAGCACCACCACCAGTACCTAACAGCAGCAGCAGCGTCAGCATAGCACAGAACAGAATATAAGTACGACTCGTGAGCAGCAGCAGCAGCAGCAACAGAATTGAAATTAAAATAAACTTTGCACACACACGTGTGCATGATGTGCACTATTATCTCGGTTGAGTTTATTATTCCGAGTTGGATATTTGCTTAATTTTTGCATTCAATTAAGTTTCATTTGAATTAAAACTGACTGTGGGACCTTGTTCTTTCTTTTCACTTGTTTACGTTTACACTGAAACTTGCCCATACAGCACATATTTTTAATTCCAAAAAGATTTTTCTTTCATTTCGTTCATTGCAGATGCAGAACTTTGATCAGAACTTTTGGTCATGCAAACTATATGCACAACTGAGACAATTTAATATAAATTAAAAAATCATTGACAGCATTTTAGGGGAAATGAAATTTTGATTCAAAAGCGTCGCTGCGCAATTCACAATATTATTATATTCTCAAAATAAAAAACAAAGAAATGAATATTTAAATACTTATAAGGTGGGTATGTAAAATAATGACACGCTAAACATTTCGCGAGAAATGGAAATTTGTAAGAAAAAAAAGTTCCAACTTTGCATCTTCAAAATGAACCCCAAAATTGACAACACTCAAACTTATTCACGCTATTTGTGTCCTTGTTGCTTATGTGCACAGTGATGTATTTATCAATGAGAAGTAGAATCAAAATCAAAGTGGAACATTAAATAATTCTCGCATGGAAAGCTTAAGGAACAAAATAAATTCCATGTATGTTTGGAAAGACATTGTGAAGCAAAGCCTTAAGCTTTTTGCTTATTGCGCCTGTGTTCTGCATTTCGTACTGAATCGAATTGAAATCGATGTTCAATTTCACGTGAAATGAAATTCCATGTTCTACAATTCGTTCGTTTTCGAAAATTTCGCAATTACTTCGAACTGTCAAAATTGAAAGTGCATCCATTTTTAATTGTTTTATGAAGGGAAATTCCACCGTGGATGAAAATGGATTCAATATTATTGGCACTTTTAAGTTTTTTTTCACGGAACTCTAGGGAAAAAATTAGACGAATAAGTTTGCGAGAGAAATCTAACATATTACATTTGCCTGACATATGAAGTATTGTTCTGATGAATTGTTTATTCTTTTTTGTTGAAAGTCTTAAAGGTAGTTTCAAATTGAGCAAAGATGCATTCTTATATGTTTTAAAGGAAATCGAATCAACTAATCATGGAAATAACTGCAACTGTGTCAATTCCACAATAATTCACAAGTGAATTGAATACGTTCAGAAAATGGAATGAACCGAAATGCAGAACACCAATTTAATCTTTCAAAATTCAAATTCACATTTAAGCTTTTCCAACGAATTGTGGAACACCCGAATTCACTTTGTCATGTGAATTCACAATAATTGATAATGTAGAACATGGGCATTAGTCTAGTACAATTGCTCTACATATTTCAAGTGAAAATGAATTTTTGACAAATGCCAAATACCAATCTAAAATGCATTCACAAATTGATTCCTAATTGTCAAACGTTTTTATCTCTCGGACTCTTGCAAGTTTTTTTTTTGGAAAAAAATAGATTCAATATTTTTTAAACAGTTTTAAGATTTTCTAAGATTTTCACATGAGTTAAAAATGGCAGTCAACCCTTTAGAACTAATGTCCCAACTCAATCGTATTTCCTCAAGGTCATCAATAAGCCAAAGTACAAAACCAAACTGGTTACAATTTTTTTTTTTTTTTTTACTTGTTTTTAAATATTAGTTTTAAAACTCTTAATGCTAGTTTCACAATTTTTACAAAATATTGTTTTTTAATAAAAAGTTGATTTTCATTTTAAATAAATTCAAATTCAATAAGTTTTTGACATTCATTGGAAGACGGTTGAACAATTGAAGGCCTTTAAAAAGAAGATGGTTTTGTGTTTGTGCTCTCCTATAAACAATTACCCACTGCAACACACATTCCAATTGCTTGGTTGATGGTTTCATTTCAGACATTCATCACACACATCACAGAAGAAGTTCATGTGTGGAGAAGGCTCTTTTCAGCCCTACTGTAACATTTTCAATGTTCTTTCACTTTTTTTTTTCTTTCACTGTCCACGAACGTAACCTAACCTCACACATGTGGTGTGGGTTGTTGAAACATAACCTGTTGCCATTATTGCCATTCATTTTCTACCCTCTTGCGGCGGTGTTGCGCTTGCGAAACAGCAACACACCGAAGAAGACAAAAAAAAATATATTTTTACAACACAATAACAACAACAACAAAAAACAAGATCTGCAACGTTGGCAATATTTATTGATTTGCATTCGCTAGGGGACCCCCTCCGCCCCATAAACGACTACTTTTTGTGTCTGGTTGGCCTTGGGCAATTAATGCATTTGGCATAAGAATACTATTTATGTATTCGAAGCTAGACAACACACCAAATGGGAGGGAGAATGAGGGAAATGTGAAATTAAAAAAAAATAAACCAATTGATATACTGACAAGACTGTGACATGACAACAATTAAAATAAATCACTATTAACAATCAATTAAACGCTCTGAGTATAATTTGCCAAGAATTCCATTCCAAAAATGGGAAAAGAATTCTATTTTTGACAGCTTAATGGAATTCTTCAGACCTCCTAAGAGGCGTGTATAAGCTAACGTCTGTCGACCGTCGGCGTCGCGTCGTCGACCGATGCGACTTACGGACGTATAATGATGATGATGTTGATGATTCATGTGAGAAAGATTGATTGCGACTTAGTCATTAGCTGATTTCGATTTCAACGCTGGCATAGAGAGAAGTTGAATGTCTGTTAACACCTTGGTTTCTATATTATATAACCTTGAAGGGGCTTACGACTTTCTCCCGATGGACGAGCAACTGCGGTCAATCAAACAACATTTATGATGACAAAACAAAATTGTGAAAAGTTGAGGAATTGGAAGGAAGATCTTACGGATTTTATTATTGTTGTTGTTAACGAAAAATCACCTAAGGACATTTTTTGTTTTGTTTTCATCAAAAAGTTCCACCGAAAGATTTGTACTGATTATCTTCATACATACATACATACATATAATCGAATTTTGCCATTGGATTACGGAAGCGTTTAGCCATGCATCAGAGACCTCGAAAAGGTGCGATTGTTGCATAAACCCGAACGGCGAAAGTAGAGTGCCTTTGGCGGGCGAAAGTAGAGTGCCTTTGGCGGGCGAAGTTGAGCCAGAGATGATTGATTGGTTAGTTCATTGACCATACAACAAATTATTTATTAAAATTTTTTGCTTAGTTATACGGATGATTGAGTTTTTGCATGATACATTCGACATCAAAATTAGGTACATATATTTTCTAAGCATCGACATTTATGTCTTCTCTCAAGATGGGTTGCTTGAATAACCTATTTTATCAACAAAAAACTGAATTCAATTTTTGTAGAAATCAAATCGATTACAAATGAATTAAAGAACAACAAGAGGTTGTTGGTTGACAACACTGTTTCAAGTGACAGTAAATTTGACACCAACTTGACAGATAATAATAGGCTTTTGCGTATACTTAATAAAACTGTCAATTTTTTCTAATCTTTGTTCAATTTTATTTTTTGTACATGATTTTTGACAGAATCGTATAACATGATATTATAATCCAAAACTAAGTCGTCAGAAACTGAAAAAAGCTAGAATTTTGGGTTTTTTTTTTAATGTTGCGTTCGGCGCTGTTGTATTTTTATTCATTTGGCAAACATTATAAAAAACACAAAGAAAAGTCAAAAATACCAAATCGGACGCAAGGTCAACAGTAAAAAGAGTGGGGGAAAAATTGTGGTCTAAAACCAAAAAAACTATTCGGGGAAGGTGCTAAAAACCATACCGGAAATTGCCAAAATTCGTATGTTCGTAAGTAAATTTTTTATTAACACAACTACACACTTCAAAAATGTAGTATCTATTGGCCAACAGAGGATCGTCCGAGTTAAGTTTTCAAATTTACTTTCAATACCTTCCAATTTGTTATTCTTGTTCTTCTTACTTTTTGAAAGTCGAGATTTTGACTACATTTTATAGGTACTCCTACTAGAATTTAATACTTCGTTTCTATCGACCACTTAACTGCGGTTTTATTATTAAATTTGTCCATAACCTTCTTTAAATCTCGAAGATTTACCATACATAATTATTTCTTATATCTAGTAGAAGTCAAATTTATCTTCTTAAATCAGCATGTCGCAAATAGTTTTACAAATCGAACTAACCTATATTACATCCCTCTGAACGCATTCATTGCAAAATGGATAACAAAGGCACAAATTGCAGTTTGTCTTCACAAGACATGAACGATGTTCAACATCATAACTACAATCCAATCCACAATCGAATTTGTATGGATATTCTCCCCGTCGACATGGATTTTTGTGTCTCTATTGTTGCCCAGGAGAGGCGGCATGTCATAGACCAAAATCACAGCACAGAAAGCCTTGCACAATGTCATTAACCAATAGAATTTCTGATAAGAGTTGCAGAAAAAGTGTACCTATAACGAAATCTACTTTGAAAAATCGGGTTGTTGTTTGTTGAAAGAAAAAATGGTTTACTTATCAGCGGCGCTAGGAAGCTGATTCATTTTAAAGCAGCGTTGCGCCCGTCGCCTACCCAGTAGTATGCACCAGTGTAGTGAGTGAATCAGCCTGGCTGGCCTTTTCTTATATGAATTTAAAAAAAAAAAAACAATTAAAGCTCTCATTTAAGATATTCTAATCTTGTTTAACTTGCCGTATAATTATGTGTAACATTAAAATGTGTCACGGGTAACTTTTTTTATTGATGTCAAACTGCACACAAAACAACAAGAAAATACTTAATTATGAATGTATATAATCTACACAATGTACCTATAATGTGAGTCATAAAATAGAAACATAATTTCATCCAATGCTTACACTTTAACCACTCCTTTTTGTGAATATGTAATACTACCTACTTTTTCCATCCATAAAAAAACATATTCATCATCATCATCATAATCGTCATTGTCAACCCTTATCATCAAATTCGTAGCATACAGTTAGTTTTATTGTAAGACCATGGAAGGGCCATCGTTCTTTATAATCGCATCTAATTTAAGGGCGTTGTTGATGCATTTTATACAAACTCAGTATCATAATCGTCCATTGGACACAAGACAATACAAACCAAACATAATGGGAATGGCAGGAACAACATAATTTCCCACTAACCCCTTTTATCGCCGTTCCTACAATTTTGGCCAGAGACAAAATGCAATTCCTTTGCGCACACAAGTGCACCACCGCCATCAACAATTAAACCATCACACAATAAAAACAAACGCATACATTTACATAAATCAATTTGGGGAGAAAAAGTAAACCGATAGAAAACTGATAGCATGGAGAAGTTGGGTATACTCGGGGAAAAGAAAAGGAAAACCAAAACAAAATTGTTGCAATGCAGTAAACCAGTGATGCCACTGCAGCAATATTTTTCTATCTGACTGTTATAACTAACTACATATACCTACTACTAAAAACTGTTTTGTAAGTACAGTTTTTTTTCGACTACTCTCTGTAAAAGTTCTTTTCAAAAATCTCCGAAGGAACACTCAGTTTAATTTTAAATTGACAGATTACAGGTGTAAGTGAAGAGGTAGGTAGGTATAAGAGGCCAATTTAAGATAATTGTTGGAATGCAATTATAAACAAGGAGATAACCAAATGTTTAGACAATGACTAGGTAGCTGGACAATAGTTGTCCAAAAGTGTTCTAAGGAAATCTAACAAATACGGATGTAAATATGTTTAAATACCTACATAATGAATGTTAATCTACATTACGTAATTACGGAAACAAATATCTTTTGGAAGCCTAAGGTCCAGTTTTTCAGTGCGATATTAAAGTTAAGCCCGAGTTAACTTATCAAATTTAGTGAGTTAACTCAGGGTTAACTGAATAGATGCTTTTGATGTTATCCACCAAGTTTGTTTCGTCGTCCCGCATGCATTCTCCGTCAAAAAAGTGCTTCCTCAGTTAACTGTGGGATAATTGACTTCTACATAGAGTTAGCTAAGTCGGCATTTACATTGAACGATTTTTCCAATGCCGATTTTTTTTTTTGTTGTTGTTGTAATCGTGTGAGAGAATGGAAAAATCGTGTGGAACATGTCGGCCGTCCCTCGAAATCTCTAACGATTACAACAACAAAGAAAAATCGGCATTGGAAAAATCGGGCAATGTAAATGCGGACTAGCTCTGGTTCAACTTAGCACTGGAAAACTGAGTCTAACTTCCCTCCATTATTTAAGCCAAGGGGCACCTCCGACAAAATTTAATACAATTTCAATGAAGATGAAGAAATGAGTAAGGAAGTAGTGAAGTGGAGAATGACCGAGTTGAAAATCAATTCTCCCCATTGCATATTTTTATTCTTGTTTTTTTTTTTTTTTTTTTTAAGAAACGAACAAAAACCGGAGACTACAAAGGAGTGTCCTTTTTCCACCTTCCTCTTCAACACAACACGATTGAGTAGAGAAGTCAAAAACGAAATATACAAACAGGAACAAATATTTAGCTTTATCAACAAAATACAGCTACAGCCTACAGCACAGGCACAGCACGAAACATACACGCACACAACAATTTTCAAGATAAACCCTCCCTCATGCAAACACGAAAAAAAGGACAACAAATTTATGATGATTGTTAGATGATGAGAGATATAAGAAAACAAAAAAAATAGTAAACAAAAAACATTAAATTAAACATTTGAGTGAAAAATTCACAAGAATGAGTGACAAAGAGAAAGAGTCAAAAATGGCATAGATGAATAAAATTTACAAAACAGAAAAAAAAAAAGGATTTCCTTGTGGAACTTACCGTTCTGTAGATGCGTTTTCCATGTATAGCGCAAATTGGTAATCCTTTTCTTTGTTTTCGCCGATACTGGTGCAGTATTTTTGTGGCTGTTTGTTGTTGTTTTTTTTTGTTGTTGTAGGTAATCCAATTTTTAATCAACAATTTTCAAACTAGAAGGCAAAAATAAAAGAAAAGAAAGTTTAAAATTTTTTAATCATTCTGCGAGGGCACACTTATTTATTTATTTTTTTCTTTGTTCCTGTAAAGAGCTTATCAGAGCCTCTTTAATTGTTTTGTTTATACCTACTACTAGTAATAGGAACCTATATCGCTGCGTACGGCACTTTTCTTTCCGTTATTTTGTTGCATATGTATGTGGGTAGGTATAGCAAAAATAAATAATTGAACATGATAAGAGATTTAATGAAGGACATTGTGGAACACGGTCAAAAAAGTAGACCAAAAATAAAATTAAAATTAATCTCTCTAGGTACCTAGGCACTAGGCATTACATAAGTAGATATATTTACATACCTACATGTTCATACATATATGTACTTCAATGTACAATAGGTCACTCGAATATAGGTTCGAAGAGAACTAAATTGAGCGGGTGAAATATGCAAATTGAGTCATTAGAATTACGGGTGGTTTTTGATTTTAGAATTGAATATGAAGGTAGGTAGGTATAAATTATACCAACCTACCTTTTATGGTTATTTTAATCCTTAAACCATTTTCTTGCAAAATTAACCTATTAGGGTAGGATCGCCTGATTCTGAACACACCAAATAGTCTAACATTGTTTAAACAAAACCATTTAAAGTGATTTTTTAACATGATTAGCTTACAGTTGGCAACTTAATATGTGGTTGCACGAAACAAGCTCCAATAGAGGTCGAGGCACCGAATCCAAGCCTCTTGCGAGCATGTTAAATATTTCCTATGAGACTATCTCTCCTCATGAAGATAATACATAATTTATTTGCATGCAAAAAAATTGACAGGGAATACCTAACTGTTTTGCTGCAAAAAAAAAATGGTATTGTGAATGCCAAAATTTTGTAAAAGTACCTATTCATTTTCATTCCTTAGGGTAAACAATATTTGTACAGTTAGATGTTGATGTTCCCTTCAAGACGCAAAATTTTGGTCGAATATTGACACATATAGGTATAGGTATTTAGCAGCATTGATATGGTGCAAACTAACTAACTGATGTGCCTGGCATCTGAAACGCTTTTAATATGCAAAAAAGGGGATGGGGGTGTTTCGGTTGTGGAGCCTGGAGCGGTGAAAAGCGTGTTTTGTGTGTAGCAAGGTCTAAAAATGTCTTCCAAAAAGTGTAAAAGTGCAGATGACTTTTTGCTACATTTGCCCCGAGTTCTAGTCCTCTTTGATTCCGATCGAATATGAAAACATCGACTTCTCATATTTAGGTACCTACACGCTCACTACCGAATGTCGCCATTTTTAGCAAAATTTCTTCTTCAAGCATTTTTCACTTTTGAAATATTCAGCCTTATTGTGAGTTTCACCCGAAAAATATTTCACCTTAAAATTTTTCGTTCGCCCGGAATTTTAAAAGCTATTGTGAGTTTCGCCCGAACGAAATTTTGTTCGCCTACAAAAAAGAAGTCAAATGACAATTAATTTCTCCCGAAATGCATGTTAACAATAAGGGGAATTTTGTTTATCATGAAATTTCGGGGTAAACTCACAATGGGCGAAAAGTGAAATGTCAAATTTTCCGGGTGGAATGTTGTTCGGGTGAAACTCACAACAAAGCTGATTATGTGTGCTCCTCGTTCACTCATTTATGAAATTGGGAATAGAAAAACACTTCGAAAACGTTCATTGGAACAGCCAACTTTGGAGTGAAAAAGGAGTAGGTACCTACCTACCTACCCACCTACTCCGAAATGAAATTAAAGTTTAAATAAAGAAAAATTATCCAAAAGTCGCGTCGGTCGTGCTGAGTTACCCTATTGTGTAACATTTTACGAATTTTAATCCAGAAGCTTTCCGGATTTATTTGATTTGACAGAGTTTCAAGCCAATCCTTAAAAATTTGACAGTTTCCAAGTTTCTGGAGAAGACTAACGGTAAAGAACTAGCTATGTATCTACTATTTTCGGAATGATTTTATCTAGGTAGGAAGGTAACAACAAAAAGAATCAGGTATAATTCCCTGGGCCCGGATATATTAAGGTCTGAAGTCTATATTTGAGATTTTCATTGAGTAAGATTATCTTTTTGTTTTCTTTCGATTGCTTTCAAATGAATAATTCTGGACCAACTGCTTACAATACTCAAAAAGTCATGTTTGCTGACTTAATACCTACTTTTTTCCCAAACGTGATAGAATTCAAAAATCAATTTTGACCAAAAAAGCCCGATTTAACATAAACATTCACAGTTCAAATAATTGGTCAAATTATTATTAATTCAAAAAATCAATTTTGTTTACCTACAAATTGGGAAACCATAATTTTAATCATTTTTTGTTTGGCTTGAGCATCCCAAGATCATACATATACCTACACAGGTTGTTTGTTTTTTTTTTTCTCTTGTCTCTGTCCGTTCTTCATCATATATGAGCCTATTTATTGCATTTTAAAAATCAAAGATAGGTATGTATGTAAAATTTTGAACTTAAATTCTCTCAAAATCCAATAAAAAATAATTTCCGCGACTGACTGCACACAAAATTCCCTTCATCCTCAGAAAAAAAAACGGAATTGACAGAACCCGAACAGAATTTTGTTTTAACACAACTAAGGAGATAGACATGGTTATATTAAAAAAAAAGGAGAGGTGAGTGAGTGGTTTTTTTGAATTCACTACATAAGAGAAACTTTAATTTTATGTTACACGAGGGGGTGGGTGAGAAAAAAAGAGGAAAGGAGTGGAATTTCTTCTAATGGTAATGGAATCGAAAAATGCCGCACACATGAAATCATCGTCGTTTCATCAGATCCAACGTCTCGCTTCAGCCTCACCTCCATTCCATAACACCGCTATCCGCTGCGACTCTACTCCACACACTTTACACTTTATGTGTTATTCACTTCTGCTTCAGCTTCCTCTTCGTCGTTGTCGTTCTCGCCGTCGTCGTGTCTTTCCTTCTTCTTCGCGATGATGAAAATTGCAACACAAAGGGGAAAAACATGAAAATGATAATTTCTTGTCGTTTCCTATTTTTCTTTAGGCAGACAAATTTTTGTTGTTTAAATTTTGTATTATTTTCCAATTTATAGGTAGGTAATTTATTTTTTAATCAAAAAAGGCACTGTTACACTTTAATTGGATTTTGCATTTTTACTTTAATTTTTTTTTTTTCAAAAAAATGCAACAAAACTTTTTTCCATCTCACTTTTTTACTAAACACTTTTTCAATCGAAATTCTTTATTTTATTAAAAAAAAAAAAAAGACAGAAATACCCCGAAATTCTTCGAACACTGGGCGAGGAAAGAAGGCAAAAGGCATATACACGATCGATCTACACGGAAAATACGTTTGTTTCTCTTTCCCTCGGCTCCACACTCAATTTAGGCACATAATTGGTATTAATTAGTTCTATTCTCAATAAGGCGATCAATTGAATTGAAAAAAAAACTATTAAATCCGTTATCTAAAACATTTCGGCGTGAAATGTTTTACGAGTACACAAATCGAGTTGTAAATTGAGAAATTAATTGGGAGAAATTTCCCCGCGACGATGAAGTGCACTTTAGAAATTCCAAAAAAAAAAACACCGAGAGCAAACGAATCCGACGTACATAACCAACGAATGGGCGATATTGGACTGTATCTTGTCTCTTTTCCGTCAAATAAAATGGTTATTGTGGAACGATACGTTTTTGTTTGACTTTATTTTTACATTGGATTTGTTGTTGGTGTATTTGTATATTAAAATGAGTTCCACTCAAATTGCAATGGGAAAATCACTCACGAAAATGTAATTACAAAAAGTCACTGTATTTTGTTGGACATGCGCGGACGAGTATTTTTTCCTTTCTCCTTCCTCTGATCACTGGGTTCAATGTTTACTGTTTCGAAAAAGGAAATTCAAACATAAATTTTTCACTTTTCACGAGATGGATTGAGATATTATTCAGTGTTATTTTACAGAAGCAAATTTAATACACAAGAGATAGGTTGATTTTTTGGAGAAATAGATGATTTAATGGATGAAATATAAAAAGGAAAAAAATCAAATCACTGGATAATGATAAAACTGAAACATCCAACAAGTTGAGCGGCCATATTACTTCTACTTCTGTCTGGCTGGGTGAGTGAAAGAATTGTATTGATTATTGTGTTTATGCAGCTATCTCGCTTGTTCTTTGTATGGTTTTGCTATTCTTTTATAGGGGGCGAAAAAAACACTAGAGAACGAACAATAGGGTGACACATACTTTTTGTTTTATTTGCATCTTCTACTTCCTAGAAAATTTAAATTTAATAAATGTTTTCTTTTCAATCAAGTTATGGCGGAATGTGGTTATTCACCAAAATTTTAATCAGATCCATAATTTGGTTAGTTTATCCGGGAAATAATTTATCGCACATTCATTTAATCCAGGGATTTTTGGAAGGGAGATATACATACCTATACATTAAATATAACATTACGAACAATAAAATGGGAGCAAAATTGATCCGTGCAGAGGATTCCAGATTCCTGTGATGAGATTAAAGAAGAAATCGCTGTACTTAACATTATGAATGGAGAGAAATCTGAATGTGATTTCATATTCATAGAAGTGCAAGGTGGATTTATTTAACAGAAGGACTGTTACTGGCGATATAGAAAACGAATTCTAAATTCTATAGTGATTATTTGTTTTAAATCAGCCTTTATTTAGATTTTACTTTAAGACAAATAAAAAAAAGAACAAGGGTATTCATGCAACGATATAAATTTCCGCTTTGCAGAAAAATATAACTTTCCGCAGGACGTTTGTGAAATGTCACATCAAACACACCACAAATGTCATTTCTAAATTTATCAATTTTATCTTTCCGCTTTCCGCATCAAGTTGATGAAATAAATTTATCAGATTTGCAGAAAAATATTCCCATGCAAATGTTGACATTTTATAATAAAATTATCTGATTTCTGATGTTTATCCGGGTTTTCGGCCTTTGCATGAATACCCTTAAACTGCGAATTTCTTCGAATTTTAGTACAAAATCTTTCGAATTTCATATAAAATAAAAATTCTAAATATTCGCAGTTTTATATATTTCACACACTCGTTGATAGCCGCAATTTAGTCAGAGCCTGTAAAAATCATAGGTACTACAGACTTATCTCACTATTAGCAAACTGGCCCTAAGTGGCATTCAAGTTGCCCATATGGTATAGTTAAGTACCACATATTTTGATTACCTTTCCTGTTGTGGAATCGAAAGCAGTAAATGCTTCATGTTGGGAGCAGTTATGTTCCGTGAACAAATCGGCGGAACTGAAAATTGCTTTCAACTTATTTTCCCGGGAGCACTCTCCCATTTATCCCAATGAACTTGAATCGGGAGCAACTAAAAGTCGCCTGAGTGAGCAATTTCAAGTTACCTAGTTGGCCCCAACCTTAAATCCTAATGTAGGCTTCTTTAACTTGTCTTTTTGAAGTTCACATCTCCCTCTATAGTTGATATTTCTGTACTAATTCATAAACGTCAAACAGAAAACTGTAGCAAGAAAACCAACTTTCTTGTTTTCTGATTTTACATCGCTTTAGTGATAAATAAATAAAAATAATTTTATCTTAATTATTGTTATTTAAAGAAAAACTCTCAAAAAAGTTGATATGAGTTCAGGATTTGTAACTGAAACCGAAGCTGCCGAGGCACGTAAACGTCGCCAAGAAGAATGGGAAAAAGTTCGCACACCAGATCAGCCATTGGGTTTGTTTTTTTTTTTTCTTTGCTTTTTCATAGGCTCTTTAACTTGATAGTTTTTTTTAAATTAATTATTAAATACAGAACGTCCTGAAGAGCCTTACGATGGCAGAACACTTTATGATAAACTCAAGGAACAAAAACTACAAAAAGACATGGAATACGAGGAGGCACACAAACTTAGTAATAAAATGCGTTCATGTAAAAACACCTTTTATGACTTCTTTTTAACATTTTCTTAAGAAAATCTTATCCGTGGATTGGATGACGATGAAGTTGAATTTCTCGATCTTGTCGATAGAACTAAAATGAACAAAGAGAAACTCCAAATGCAGGAGGAAGCTAAAGAATTACGAGAATTCCGCGAACGTGTTGCTACTGTTCAAGAAGAATCAATTGATAAGGTAAGTACTTCTTCTAGGCCTATCGGAGGATAAAGCTTTTACTGCTTCTATGTGATTTATAGAAAATCCAATCAGAAATCGCTAAACCCAAAGCTAAAACGTCACATGCCAGTAACTCTTCGTCCAGACAATCGCAGAAATCTCTAATGGGTTCGGTGGTGAAACGCAAAAATGGTGAAACTAACACTGTTTCACCTAAACTAGCCAAAACTGAGACCATTTCTAAGAGTCCCAAAAAAGCTGAGGAGGAAGATCCTACCGACCCCGAACCCAACAAACTGCCAACGAGCATAATTACAAATCAATTTGATAAGGGAAATTTCAAATGTAAGGCTATTCTACCAGGAATCGGTCCGTACAATGATACGAGCGATTCAGAGATGAGCAGTGACAGCGAAGATGAGCCACTTACTTACTGTCAGTATGACTTGGTGGGTCGAAAGCGTCCAAAGAGGAAAGCCGACAATCATGACTAAAGTAATAGGGTGAGGAATTTAGGAACTCGGAAAAATCTTGTTTTAATAAAAAGCTTTTCTTCAAAAATCAACGATTTTTATTCATTATATTTGATTATAAAATTGCTGCAGTTTCTTAGGTAGTTATGTTGGTGGGTGAAATTGTCACTCTTTTTACTTATATTAACTTTATGGAGTCCACGTCATATTTTTTGGTTAAACTATTTGCAATTAAACATACTTTAGAAAAAAATTCAGCTTGCTCGAAGATCAATCACCATGGAAGAATGCACACATATTGAATTTGAAAAAATTAGCACGCCGTGGACTGTGAATAATCTTGTTATGTTCAGAGAAACGTTTGAAAATTTGTGAGGCGAAAGGATTCTTATCTTACTCGGCCCTAGCGAGGGCCGACTATCTCACACTTTTCTTATGTATTTACTGATACTATCTCACCCATTATGGTAAGTTTGAAATTTCAAAAAATTACATCTTAAAAATTTCTTACATATAGAATTTTTTATAGATCTCGACAACTTCCCCTAGCTGGACAATAACCGTTTTATTTGTGAGTAACAGACCGAGCTGCTCGGAATGAAAATTCTGTGGATTTGTGAAAGACCATGTCAATGGCATGGACATTATAGAATTCTTAAGCAGCAAGGCATATCGTTTTATTGATTTTTTTTAATAAAAAAGGAAACATGTAATGCTAGGCGCCATTTGCAGCCTTTTGTGGAGAAATAGAAAACAAACAAAAAATTACTATATAAATCATTTTATTAAAAGAAAGAAAAAAGAAAATTAAAATCGAAAGCTGCACTCACTACGCCTTCTTTTTGTTTCGATTTCTGTTCTTAACATTTGTCGCTTCGTAGAAATTACTTCCGATCTTCTTTCTCTTTTGACTGCGCTCTGCAGCACGTTTCTCCTTTGATGTCATCTTCTTTAATTTTTTCGACGGAGCTGGAGGAGTGTCGGCATCTTCCTCCTTAAAAGTACCACTAGCTGTTGGTACTTCTTTTGGCTTTGATTTCTTATGCACAACTCTCTGCAAATCCTCGTCATATTCATCTTCAGAATAGAAATCACTAGCGCCATCTGATGAGTCTTCTTCTTCGTTTTGTTGTCTCTTTCTCTTGCGCTCTAATCGTTCGATTTTCCTTGCTTCCAAAAGTTCCACATCGATCTTGTCCAGCTCTTTGAAATCGGACTTATCGAATTCCAAGCCTACTTTAATTTTTCGGAAGTCCTGCAGCTGTTTGAACTCCTTCGCCTTCTTCACCGATTCACTGACAAATGTTTTTTCCGACTTGGCATCATCATCTGCCGTTTCTGGAGCGATTTCTTCGGGTTTCTTGTCGATCTGCGACTTGGGAATCTCATAACCTTCTGGAGCCACATAAAATGGCAACTTACCACGCTGCCAATCATTTAAAACCATCCGTGAAGTGACTGTTATGTCTGGCTCACCTCCCTTCAACAACTTACCGCTTTTCTTCGATAACTGTTCGAGGAAGTCCTTTGATGAGTCCCACTCGTCAATTTTGTAGGTTTTACTTATGTACTCCTTGCGAACTCGCTGCAACACGGTCTCGACATAGTCCTCTGGATTCGTGACAAGTTCCACGCGCACCACACCTTTGAGAACTTTTTCTGTGTCTGTCTCGGCCGAGGGATAAACCACACCCGGACAATCAATAAGGAAGATTCTCTTCATTAGAGTGATATACTGCCAGACTTTGGTCTCTCCGGCAATGGGTGCTACATTGCAGACTTTCTTATTCCGCAGTGCATTGATGACCGAACTTTTACCAACATTTGGGTAACCAATGAATCCAATACTTATCTGTTTCTTGTCCACATGGAGTTTGCCCAGTTGGCGAAAGAGATTAATAAGTGCACCCTTACCGAATGGATGCTGGAGCGAAGCATGGAAAGCTATGGTGGGGTATTCGGCGCTTAGAATTGCTACCCAACGCTGTGTTACCCAAACTGGCACCAGATCCACTTTGTTCAGAATGAAGAACAAGTGTTTGTGGGGTTTCTCTTTGCGTAGGAACTCTTCTATGTACTTTGAACGGGTTCCCATGGGATCACGGGCATCCAGAACTTGCAACAAAACATCCGAAGCATCAACTACTTTGTGCAGTTCGTTCCAAATTCTTCTGCTTTGGCCAGCGGCGAAGATCCAATCTCTCTTAGCGTCCTTAACTCCTGTATCCTCACGTACAAGGTCAACATCTTTCGTGTCATCGTATTTATCGGCTAACTCATCTGCAGCCTTGCTCATATCTTCCAAATCACGAACTTTCAGTGTTGGACGTTTGCGTTGCTTTTTGGGTCCAAAGACACTGTCAAAGCTTTCTGTGTCCAGCAAATGGACACGTTGATGTTTGGCCGATTCATTGAGCAGTGTTATGGGAAGATTGGTTGGCTTCATGATAACTTGATAAGGATCCCTGACAGCTTTGCCAATTTCATCCTGGAACTTTTGCAAAGCGTTTTGGGAAATGACACGAGAGTTACTAAACCATTTTGGTGTTGGTTCTACCCGAACCATAGCACCAGACTTAAGACGACCCTAGAAGATTGAAAAAAAAAAAAACAAATATAAACATGAATGTCTCGCACAGAATACTATTTACCAATTTACCTGAAATGGTGCTGCGACGATAACTTTTCCAGTACGGTCTCGCTTTGCCTTGAAGTTACGATACATTTGCAGACGCTTGATCGTTCCCTGGGTACGGGGATGAGCGACTCCTTTTAGTCCACTTTTTGGACGTTCTGGATTCATAGAGTGATTAGATCTATTGAAACCCTGCTTCCGGGGAGCCCCGGTGGTACTCCGCACTTTCGGCATGTTTGGTTTTTAATTATTTACTGTGAAATTATTAGGATTTATATTTTATTTGCGAAAACGTGATGTAAACACGCTCGCTGGCACAAAACGAAAGGAAAGTGAGGTTATGTGGTCATATTTTAGATGACATTTTTAAATGTCAAAAAGTCTACAATGTTGTGTAGATATCGAGTTTTGTTCAGAGCTCTTAAAACAGATTTAAGGTACCTTGCCTACCTTTTGTTTGATTAGCCAAGTGAGGTAATTTCGTAAATTTGCATGAAAAAACAAATAAAAACAACTAAAATTTAGCAAATACGCAGATTAAGTTCAATTTAGTTCTCATACAAAATCTCCCAAAATGTAAGCCAAGCATTTTAGCCGAGTGGGACGCAGCTCCAGCTAAGAAAATTAAATTTTAGGTTTTTTTTACTTCACATCACTATCTGTCAAAATTTAGCGCACGAAATTATTGTTCTGACGTGCTCAACCTGTACACATTCTAATTATATTCTTGAATTTTGTGAGAACAGCTTTGTGAAAATAAAAATCGAAATGGAGGAATAGGAACAAACGACCTTATCTCAATTAAGGAAAAGGATCAATTTTATTTGATTAAATTCACTTGAAATAATGAAAACCAATTCTATGAAATCTTTGAATATATTTTTTTTTCGGCAGACAACGTTTTCATGTCATAGTTTTAGCTGATGGTGGAGTAAATGGAGGCTAAAATTGAGAGCGATCTGCGTACTAGGATTAATACGCGAACAGACCTATTAAAAATGCCCATCTACATCACTAATTAAACTCTCCAATTCTATCCATTCATTAGTCACAATTTTGACATTTGACTGTTATTAAATTTTTGTGTTTTTTACAATTTACACAAAAACAAATGTTAAAACAATTTAATTATTTCTTGATAATTTAATCTCTCTTCAACAAAGAAATATCTCAACCATCTAAATTGAAGAATAAATAACAAGTTAAAAAACCAAGCATTGCGACCTAAGTGAAAGCCCACAAGAAGACAACAAAAAAAATAATCGATTATGGTTGGGATTGTTGATGAATCGTTTGTGAAGTTTCCAATAAGTTCTCGAATTAGAATCAACAATAATACTGGCACTGTTAAATATGTTGGAGAGGTGAAAGTCGATCGATTCTAATTTTGTATCAATTTTTTTTTAAACTTATTTCTCATCAGGTAAATGGTTATGATGGCATCTGGATTGGTATCGAGTGGGATGATCCCAGTCGAGGCAAACACAATGGAAACGTGAACGGACAAAGGTATTTCCAGACTGGCCATCCCTCATCGGGCAGTTTCGTACGAGTGGGTAAAGTAGCAGCCTTTGAATCGCTGGAAGAAGCCGCAAGAGAGAGATATTTGAATACTTCAGGATGCATTTTGGACCAAAAGCTATTGCTGGAGGCTCAGGCTCACATGCAAGCTTCGCTAATGGAGATTGTTGGTATGGATAAAATTGCCCGGAAACAAAGCAAACTCGAGCATCTTACGGAAATCAGTGTAGATGGATCGAATGTGAATTCAGCTGGTTACTTAATGGAGTTCTCCAACTTAACAACCCTGAATTTAAGTCACACACTAATGTGGAATTGGACGGATATTGCTGATATAACATCGCAAGTACCCACGCTTGTCAATTTAAACTTAAGGTTAGTTGTTTTGTTTTTGATAGGCAAGTGTTGGTTTTTCAGTATTTATCGATTTTCAGTTGTAATCGCATGAAAGTGCCTACAAATGACCAAATTGTAAAATTGGAATCTTCTTTTCGGAACTTGGAACATATTAATTTAGGAAATTGTGGATTCAAGAATTGGGACGATGTGAAGACGACTGCAAAACTATGGCCAAATATTCTATCAGTTGGATTGCAAGAGAACGATATCTTAGAACTCACACCCGTCGACTGTATGGAAATTTTCAAGAATTTGCGGTGAGTTAAAAGTAAACTTTCAGAATGTTTGATCACATTTATAGGAGAACATATTTGTTAGCTGATAAAAATAATTTTCATTGGGTTTTCTTAATTATTTTTAAACATTTATACGTTGATGTTAGATGGTTATAGCTCCAGCCTATGAACTTGATGTTAGCACACTCAAGTTATTGTTTTGTTCAAACCTTCAATCTAAATAATTTCAATAATTTATTTCTTATCAAAATTACAGTGAATTAGATTTACATCGTACAAAACTCTCGGATTTCGACCAAATTGTTAAGCTTGGAAACATAAAAACTTTAAACTGCTTACATTTAATGGAAAATGGTATCGAAGAAGTTAAGCTACCCGATTGTGACCCAAATAAAAAACTAAACATATTTATTGGATTGGCAAAATTGAATTTATACAACAACCCGATCTATGATGAAGTGAGTTATCTTGGTGTTTTTTTTTTTTTTCATTAAACTTTTTTTTCAAATTATATTTTTATTTTTATACTAAAGATTGGTACCTTTAATGAATTGGACAAACTTCCGGCACTAGTGAATCTCAGTATGACTCCACATTTAAAAAGTGATTTTGAGGAAATGTTATCCAAGGCAATTGCATCGATTCCTCAATTAAAAGTTGTCAATAAAATAGAAATAACCAAAGAAGACCGTCGCGGGGCAGACTATGATATTTGGAAGAAGTATGCCTTAGACTGGCTACAAAGTGAAAAAAATCCAGATTTGAAATTGGCATTTTGCAAGAAGCATCGCTCATATCCGTTATTGGTCAAAAGTAATTCAATATTTTATTTATTTTACTCAGAACAATAATAACATTTTGCTTTTATATAGAATATGGGTCGCCTGCTGAATTTGTTCCACGCAATCTGGGCAAAGTCTCGAATTTGATAAAACTTCGCATACAGAATAAAATCACTGGTGAAGTGTGGGAGAAAAAGGTTCCCCGGAAAATATCAGTCCAAACCTTACAAGGTCTAATCATAAAACACTTTAAATTGGAAAATACAATGCCAAAGTTATCCTATGCTGATGCAAAATATCCTGATTTAGTCGTTGAGTTAGAAAATACTTCAAAGAATTTGGACTTTTATTCTATTCTTGATGGAGATACAGTTACAGTGGAGTGGTAAAGAGTATCGAGACACGCTAAAAAGTACAATTTATGCATCGTTACAAAAGGCAATAGACTCTGAATACAGCATTTGTTCGTTAGATGTTTCTAGAAGAAGTGATTATTATTGTATTAACCTATATTTTTTTCTATATTTTCAAATCGGCCTGAACAAATTGTTGTCAGAAAATATTTTTTTTTTATTAAAATAATTTTTTTTATTTAATTTGTTTTGAGTAGTCTTTTTCTTTTTAAGTTAAAAAAAAAAAATACAACTTTCAGAGTGTAATATCTGTTTCAAATGTCTTGTCATTTATTATATATAATAGAGCTCCTTTGCCGTTAATTGATATCTATGCGAAAAAATGCATAGGTAACCACTTGAAAAGTTATTAAAACATCGACGATTTTCCAGTCGTGTATTCCAGCAATCAAATCAGAAGGTGGTTCAGCCTCTGTTCTCGCACCGAATTTGACGGATTAAATGAGATTCAACCAAATATATTACATATTTCAACCACCTAGGACACCTCAGTTAATCTACCCAAATCGATGGGCTAAAATTATTGAACTGCCAGTTAAATATTTGTACAACCGGCCCAAACACTCCTATTTGTCTAAAATTTGAAATCAAACGTATATTGCACTTGCCCGTTTGTATGACAAAATTACAAGCCTATTTTAGACTATTCACACATTGAAGTCATAAATTCTTAAGTCATAAATAGAAGAAATTATGACAACTGATCAGTGTATGTGGGACCGAATTTCAGTCGTTGGTTTGGGAGAGCCAGAACACCCAGATTTTGAAAACAAATTATATAGTCTGAATTCAGCCACTTCATTTCACACTCGAACACATTCAATCTACAAATATTGGAGACTTTTAAAAATTGCACATGTAGAGAAAGGTGACAGCCCATTTCGAACTGTCATTCGTAGATTTTTCAATCGAAAAGGGATTTTCCTACTTGCCTTCAGTTTTTTGGACAAATATCTAAAAACTCCATTGAATTTCGTCAAAATGAAAGTTCCAGTAGGCAAAAAACACGTCGAAATTCTTTCAGCTTTGTAAGTATTATATTGTATCACTAAATTTAACAAATAACAATATAGTTCACTACTAAAATCATCAATGAAAGAGTTTAGATTATTTGGTTATAGTTATGCAATGATTGTTCATAGTACATCTACATAGGTTCTGTTTTAAACAAACCCTAAAAAATAATTCAATTCTACATATTATTTACATTACATACACTGCTACTCAAAACGATTATTATTATTGTCAGTTTCATTTTTTGCCACATTCACAGCTGAATCTGTGAATCCACTGCATTAAAAAATTGTTGTTTCATATCAGCTCTGCACTAAAAATGTTGTGAATCGAAAACTACAGTAGTTTGGTCTTCAAACAAGTGCGAATAGTTCGCAACACGGAATAAAATTTTGTGAATTCCTTAATTAGCGTGATAAATATATGTATTTGAATTTTGCAAGTTCTTAACCTTTTGCATAATGATACATTCAATTCAGAATAATATTCTGTTATGCCTTCTGTTACCTATTCAGAACGTTTACGACTTTGGGTCAAAGCGATTCGAATAGATTGAACTGAGTTTCGCTACGTGTGAGCTCAAAATAGCACCATTGAGATTTTATGAATGGATTTCCTGTGTAGACAAAAAAACTAAGCCACAAATATTATTCAAGTTCCCCAATTACTTAGCATAACAAAGTCATCTTCCTAATTGATTTACTAAGATAACACAGGTCATAAAGGTTTAACGTGATCAATCACTAATTGACTATTGTGTGTTAAGAGAATGACGAATGACTTGCTTTTCTTGAACTTAACATGAATACGTTACTTAAATTTAAACCTTAACGCACCTGCCATAAACAACTTACAAATCATAAATCATCAATCTCATAATAATTATGGTTTATCATTTTCCTTGAATTATAATAAAAATAACTGCAATTATTAAATTTATTTTATAGTGTTCCATCTCTAGCTCGATTTGGCGGAGCAGCCTCCCTTGGTGTTCTTTATTTCACCGACTGGAAACTTGTCCTGCAATACGTTCCATTCTATGGTTCTAAATTCGAAAAATCAGAAGAATAAACACCTAATATTGGTCATAAATTAAAATAAATATGTATAAAGCCTAAGGATTCTGAGTCTTTTATTCAGGTCTTTCAGTACTCAAAAAAAAAAAATACAATATTCGTGTTATTCCCGCAATAACAACGAATATTGTTTTGACTTGATTAGATCAGCACAAAAAAAATGTATCTGATTATTCTGATCTAGTTGCAAGGGCAATCGACGATGATTCGTTAATTTGTTAAAATAATGTATAATGTCTTACGAAATCTCCGTCGACTATTGGCGCCGTAAATTTTTGTTTGGTTTTATAATAGGAAAATTGTTTTTTTATGAAGGTTTTTATAATACAAATTCTTTATACTACTGAAATACATCAGTCAAAAAGAAGACTTCGCACTATTTAATTGGAATTGTTGAATTATTCACTCAAATAGCTTTTAACGGCTTTTAGTCCATACAAATTGGCATTTAGTCCTGGCGATCTCACTTCGGCTTATCAGCTGACTAGTAAGGACCTTGTCCTGTTGAGATCGCCGGGACGAAACGCCAATTTTTATGGCAGTTAAAAGTTATTTTGAATCAACATTTTTTTTTGTATTTATTTTTACTCGTTTGGAGAATTTTTTTTTAAATTGTTGAATCCTCCATTTCATTGGAAAATAAAAAGTTTTTTTTTGTTTTCAAATTATGTATTAGGTCAATTCATTAACTTCCCAACCCAGCCTATATTTTTCCGCGTGAATATTTGGAATCTGCAATCCGTGAGAGTGAAGAAAAAACTGCGATGAATAATAAATTAAAACACGAAGCTGATGATATTTACTTCTAAAACTAAAATACCTTCCTTTATTTTACCCCAACACTCAATTGAAAGTGAACGTGGTTTTAGGTGCGGATAAGGAACGAATTATTGATTACATATTTCCGCTCACAGAATTGATTGCCAAATCCTGTCTTCCCGAATAAATCAAATATTTTTAACAATATCCATTGAATTGATGGAAACAAGATACCTTGCTCCAGGGCAGAAAAAAAACGTCAACCGGAGACTTCATATTTTATTTTTGTAAACGTTTTTACCAAGTTTCATGCAGGAACATATGGTATTTTATTATTTTCGAATGTACCTTTGTTTCTGTGTATATTTCACAATTTAATTTTTGTACATATTATAAAAAACCGAGAAATATTCGACTTATAGCTTTCTGTTGAAAATTTGAGTGTTAACATTTTTTCTTTGCTCAGAAGCTATTCTCGTCTTTAAAAAAATATGTGAAAAATATTTAATCAGTTTATATTTTTTGCATTAGCGGCGATCCAAAATCTTGTTTCCTGACGAACAAAATCCAGGGACACATTTAGCTGAGGAATAATTTTTATATTTCTGAGAATAGGAAATTCCAACATTTTTATTTCGCCAGTTTAGGATTCTGCACAAAATTCATCACTTATGCTGTAAGAGAGAGTGTGAGACTATTTTTGTGTGATGTTTTCAATATTTGTTGTTTGTTACAGTTCTGCAAAAGAGAAACAATTGTTCTGGATTTAATTTTAGAATTATGAGCTAGACCGTTCACTTTTACGCTACAGCGAATTCATTGAAGCATATAGAAATCTTGAATATTTGCTGTGAAATCATATTCAGGTTTCTCCTATCACTCCGTTAAAGTGATGGAGGAAATGTGTGGAAATTCAAACTTTCTAGAAGCTTGTGTATAAAAAAAAATTATCAAAATTGGTCGTTAACAAAACAGTAAAAAAAAAAACTTTATAATAAGGGGCCTTATGCCCCCGGCTCTTGATTTTTCAAACCGTTGTCAAAGTTGGGGCGTACTCTGACGACATCGTGTTATGGCGTCAAGGAAATTTATTCCCACACTTTCCGGGCTCCTACAAACTATTGTGCCAATAGCTACTAACTTAATGTTAAATGTGAATTTTTCTCAAGAACAAAAACAAGACGGCTCTTTCACAACCTTACTGCCAATCTATATTGGAATTCTAATGCATCGAGCCCACATGACCAGAATGCGCATCGGCACAGGTGAATAGTGAGAACGGATCGTGTCAGGACAAAGGAATGGAAAAGTACACAGCTCACTTTCTTTGTGAATGCACCGTCAGCTTAGCTCATACAACCAAAACAGCCTTGGGCAAATCTTTTTCAACAAACTGGGCGATCTCTCGAAAAATCCAAAGACATCCTACATGACATTCAGAATTCAAAATGGTTGTGAGAGGCACCTCATACCAAATTTCTTTCTGTCATAGTTCAACTGACCCGGCATTTTTAGAAATGTATACAATCTTTCTATTTGTAAGTTTAAAGTAAAGAAATGACTTGTATTTTATATCTTATTTTAAAGGCCTTTTTTTGTGTTGGTTGTATACAAAACAAATGCGCAGTTTTAAAAACAATAAATATTTTCTTTCTATTGAAATTTACATAATAAACATTTAACTTCAGCCCTTCTGCGACTGACTACGAGTTCAAAAAAAAAGTAATCGTCATCAAAACAGTTCAATGTCCCGCTTGAATACAGACCCATACTCATATCCATTGATGATATCTATTATGTATGTAGGTATATCCATCTGTTTGCAGTCAAAACTAATAAATCTGAGCTCTCTGGATGAATTTCATGTTGTCTGTCGCCAGATTTAATTACAGTTTAGTCTGCGCAAAATTCGTTGATTGTTTCGGCTTACAAAATGAATCAGATTCAAAGACGATAGTGGTTGAACTCTCCTATCATAAATGCTCGCGCGTGTCTTATATTTTATATCACCTTAAGTTGTTTTTGTTGAATGTGTTCTACATAATAATACCTTATGTCGCTTCATCGCTAGATCACGTTATTACCTGCATACATATTATGTAGTTTGGCGTGGGAGTGTACTTCTGAAATGCAATATGTTAGGATATTTTTTTTTGTAAAAACAATACGTAACAGTTTTTGAATTTAGGTGCGAAAATCATAAAACAAATCAGCAAGTCGTACCAATATCTTATTGTACAGTCAGCATCTATGCACATGAGATTACAAATAAATCATACTCAGCTACCTTTGACAAGATCCATGCGCCATATAACAGGACCGGGATGATAAAGTTCATTTAAAGGGGCACCTTGTTTGCTCCAGAAAAGGCTTCCCAGCTCAATTGCCTTCTTAGTTCGAACTTAGCGCTGGTATCGTTGCTTGAGTTTAATGCCGGATCATTGGATCCGTTCATATTAGAATCCAAAGCCACAACTCCAGTACAAGTTGAATTTGTCAACACCATGACTTGTATTTTTGTACTGGAGATGAACGATCGCACCATGAAACCGCTACAGCTACAGTATCAGCACCTTTAGCTGAAACGAAAGTATCTACAACTACCCACATTTGAAAACGATTTGATAAATGAAATTATATATGGGTCTTGATTCAGATTAAAATATATTAACATAAATATTTTAAAATACTCTATTTAAAAATTAATTCTAGTCAAACTAAATTACTTGAATTACGATTACGTACGATTATGGACAAATTACGCATTACTTTAGTAGACATTGATATATGTATGTATATATTCTACTTATTTTTCTGCATAATCTCATACTCATATTCAGTACATGTTCCCTACTCTAGACAAGGTACCAAGTTTCACGGCTAGGAGCTCTTTTCGCTAGCCGTGTAACCATCGAAAGACAAAATCTTTCATCTCTTCTACTTCCTAATGCATTTTGCGAAGGTGTTTTATCAGTCGTTATTTGTTTTTTCCCACTATTTGTCATTTATAGCCTTCCCAATCTCAATCCTTATATTGTTAAAAAGTAGACTTCATTAAAAACGACTTGAAAGTCTACACATTGGACACAATTTGGCCCAATTTCATCTTGGTCATGCCATACATTCTGATTTATTGCGTCATTTGTGCAATAAAAAAAAAAAAAAAATATTGTTAAAAACCGGATTTGAATAAACTGGTTTTGAAGAGATAATTCTGCGAAGTAGGTACCTACACGCATTCGTAGAACAATACTGAATAACCAACTGAATTTATCTGATTCATCAATGCTTGGGAAAACCTCAGGCCCTTTTAACAAATGCAAAAGTTGATACCGGCGAATTAATTTATGTAAAATGTTTATTTTTCGGTTATCAAAGTTTAGATCAGATTTTTTTTTTTTATAATTTAATAAACGATTAACGTTACACAGATGATGCTAGGTTAGAGTAACTAAACTCTGATTTCGTTTTGGTTTATTTATTCACTCAGATGCAGTCAACTACAGAAATTGTTTATTTCAAAGCTAATTGAAAATCTACGTATGTATGTATATTTGTATATATGAACATACTTATAATGTTTTTTGGTTTCATTTGGCTGAGTCGACATTTCGGCAGAGACACAGGTTTGCGTGCTCTCTTCAATAACAGATCAGTTCTGATGTTTTATCTGTTATATTGGACCTTATCGGCTATATCGAGGGGAATTTTGTTTAACTCGGAATATTTTATTCCCCAAAATATTTCCTGCTATCGGTTAAAAGATATGATAACTAAATTTCTCTGGAAAATCATTCCCGATACCAATATATTTGGAGGGAAACTTTCACATCATCACGTTTCCAATTTTCGAAGTAGGAAAACTTTACCAGAGAAATTTGATTATTATTTATTGAATGTACATACAATATGTTTACAGCAAAAGCGACCAGGACTTCTGGACTTTAAAATAGATAGGGGACGGTCATCGCAAAAAATTTAAATATTTCCGATTCAAAGTTGAAAGTTGTTTATAGAATGAAACGAAAACACTCCAGAAAAATATTCAATATCTAAAAATCAGTCATCGCGTAAAATTACAAAGGCACAAAATGAAATTACACAAACAACACGCTCACTGTTACCCAGACGGGTTTTGAAGGGTGAAATATACGTGTCTCCGATCTTTAAATCGAGTATCATTGCAATGTTCTGGACAATGAATTCAGTGCTTTACAATTGTCAATTTCGGCTTTTGCATCGACAAAAAACCGATAAGGTTCACTCAGAAAACATACATACATTTACATTTTGTCTTGAGTTATATTTATTCAGACAGTCAAAATTAAAGCCTTTGGAATTAAGGAAAACGTCAGAGTATCGTTTCTTGTTTAAAAACAAAAATCCAATAACCCCCAATTAAGGCTGTCAAGAAATCCATATACCAACGCATATGTTATACATCCATCGCAATAGCTGTTGGCTCTTTGCCTATAACATGATTCCGATTACGATGATTTTTGTAATAATTATCAATAATAGACAAAATTGAGATGCATACAAATTCGAAGTATCTACCTAGGGATAGCAAAATACATTATGCCCATTGTACATACATAAATGCAAAACAAGTTGAAGACGTAGCTGAAATCAACTGAAGGAAGTTCGGCCGTATTTTGTTATGACAAATCGAGACGAATTTCGTCCTCATCTCTCATCATTTTATTAGAGTTCTAGAAGAAGATACCCATCTAGCACGTGCTCGTTACTCGATTGCTTGTTTTGAAAGCCCCTTCAAGCCAATCCAGCATCAATAACCATATACATACATATGAAATGTATACCACCAAAAGCGTGGTTTGTTTATTTATGAAGGTTCCTCTCCTTTGATTTAGCTTATTTGTTTACAAACAAACCAACAAAATAGAAAAAAACTCCAAACGTTGTAAACAAAAAATAACCCAGTTGCAATATCCATTCAACTCCCCAGTCCCCACTGCTTATGTGTAGTGTGTCTCCAAAATAAACCATATTTCCCTTCATCTACAAAAATAATAAAACAGAAACAAATAATTCCAATATTTTAAACATATTTTTATTTTATATTTCTTTGTTTTTTTTTTTTGTATAGTGCAAATTAAAATAAAAAGGACAATAAAGAGAGAGAGATAGAGAACAACTTGTATTTTTTTTACTGAATATATATGCGTATATATGTGTAACTTATTTTTCGAATGGAGGAAGAAGGAAGCAACCCTTTATTCATAAATAAAATATAATAAAAATGTTTATACTTAAAATTCTCGTGTGCCTGTCTCCAACTCAAGTTTATTTTTTTATTTTCCAAAAAAATAGGCTCACGGTAATCCTACTTTCTTTTGAATTTCTTATACGATCTGTTTTTTTCTTTATCAATAATAAAATTAAAAATTAAAATTTGTATGGTTTCCTAATTGATTTTTTTTAGTTTTTTTGCAAACGGCTCACCGTCTCTCTCCTCTAGTCAATTTAGATCTAAAGGTTTTGCCTGCTCCCATGAGAAGCAGCTACGCCCGAAATGTCCATAAGTACTAGTTCGCTGATAGATGGGATGTCTCAAATTTAAATCCTTGACGATCCTGCCGGGTCGCAGGTCGAAGTTGGCTTTGATAATGGCGAGTAGCTCCTTCTGTGTCTTATGTGAGGTGCCATAGTCGAAGACAGTGATTGAGAGGGGCTCCGCTACGCCAATGGCATAGGAGACCTGCACCAAACAGCGCTTGCAGATACCAGCTTTGACCAAAGATTTGGCTACCCAACGGGCTGCGTACGCTCCCGATCGATCTACCTTGGTGAAATCCTTACCGGAGAAGGCTCCACCTCCGTGGGCACCCCATCCGCCATATGTGTCGACAATGATCTTTCGTCCCGTCAAGCCTGCGTCGCCCATTGGTCCACCGATGATGAATTCTCCGCATGGGTTGATGTGGACAATTGTGTTGCTATCGAAGTATTCTGCTGGGATCACATCTTTGACAACCTTATCCATGACTTCTTTGCGCAGGTCATCGATTGAGATTTTTTCCGAATGTTGCACTGACACCACTATGGTATGCACTCGCTTGGGGATGGTGGATCCTCTGTTTAGGGTATACTCACAAGTGACCTGGGATTTGGAGTCGGGTCTAGCCCACCAGAACTCCTCGGAGCGGCGTAGCTCGGCGATTCTCTGATTTAACTTGTGGGCGAGCACAACTGTCAGCGGCATGCATTCCTCTGTCTCGTCTGTGGCATATCCAAACATTATCCCCTGATCTCCAGCTCCAATTTCATCTTCAGAGCGGTTGACGTGCACACCGGCTGCGATATTGGGCGATTGTTGTGCCAGGGCGAGGAGAACGTTGCAGGTCTTGTAGTCAAAGCCTTTCGAAGAGTCATCGTAGCCAATGTGCCGAATTGTATCTCGAACAACCTTCTGGTAGTCGATGGTGGCCGTGGATGTGATTTCGCCACACAGCAAAACCATGCCGGTCTTGGTGACTGTTTCGCATGCCACTTTTGCGTCGGGATCCAGCTGCAAGAGGGCGTCCAGGATTGCGTCACTTATTTGGTCACACATTTTGTCAGGGTGGCCTTCGCCAACCGATTCAGATGTGAAAAGGAACGACTGTCCGTCCTCCATGTCGTATTTACCATCGTTGTTGGAATTGGAATAACCATTGACTTGGGTTGACGATGACGATTGTGGCATTGTGCTATGTTGTGTTCTTTCTTTCTTCTCGAGAGGGTTACGTACGGTGTCTGGAGTGTGCGCTCAAATTGAAATTAACACTTCCTCGTGAAAAATGGTTCTTTCCGATTTCGATTTTCACTCCGAGATAAATTAATTTAGATCAAAACCCGCTTTTTGGCTACTCTTGGCGATTAATGAACAATTAACTTTTTTTCAACAAGGTACACACGTGCTGTAATCCCGCGTGCTGACTGGCCTGACAGGTTACAATCATAGAAATATTAGAATTGGAAAATTGTATACCTTTTTCGGGCTATATAAAGCGAAAGACTGACTGGGTGCGCGGTTCGGCAGGGGGCTGATGCACAGATGGATATTTCTTCTTTTGGTCTGACACTAGGCAGGGATATTTTTTACTTTTGGATATTTTCGAAATAAAATTATGTTTGCACTTGTTGGATAATTTTTGCAGTTGATTTTAATGTCATGAATGTTGTGTAAGTTAATGCAATAAATGACTTTTTGTCAATTGTTTAATTGAAAGGGTTTAATGGAAGAATTGCGCCCGATTGAGGAAGAAATTTGCGAAAGTCAAAAACACGGCAAAAGTATAAAAACAAATTCCCTTTTAACGAGCTGTTGGATTGAATGAAAAGTTGGGGTATTAAGACAGAGTTTAGATGGGTGAAATGAGTGGTATTATGCTGGAATTAAACGACTGTCAAATTGGCAGTATTAGGTGTGTTCCTTTGGGCTCCAGTATCTACTGCCAAGTACTTCTGGCTGCAGTCAACTACTTCTACTCTGTGGCCGAAGTAGTTCATTAATCTAGTTACAGAATGTTTCCAAACAAGAAAAAGACATCTACAATCAAAAGAAACTACGTAGTAGATTATTGTTGTTGACATTTTACTAATAAGATGTAAAATGCAAAAACAAACAATCGAAATTAATTTGATTTTGAGGTTAGATTTTACTTTTGGCAAAATGAAAGCATTCCATACATCATCTACTGGGAAGTACTAAAAAGTACTTTGCAAGGCCCAATGAAACACGGCTATTAGGCGTGTTTTTTTTGCAAGTCCATATGGATTTGTCGAAAAAAACGACATCGGGACTAATAGTTTTACACGTAAATACAACAACAACTTAAATCCATATAGACTTAGCTAAGTCCAGATAATTATCGGGAATTACGTACTGTAAGTAAGAAGTCCCTAAGTCCCGATGTTGTTTTTTTCGACAAATCCATATGGACTTGCAAAAAAACACGCCTATTATGTCAGTTAACTATCAGAAGAATGGACAAATTCATTCTTTTGGCAGTTTACTTACAAAAAAATGCCAATTTGTCAGTCTTGTAAATCCAGCATAAGTGCCTAGCTGTATGGTCGTTTTACAGAAAGTCCTTTTCTTTCATGAACATGAATGACGAAAAAGGCTAATTTGTCAGTCGTGCAAATCCAGCATTATTTGTCAGTCGTGTAAGTCCAGCATTGGTTGTTTACTGAAAGACTTTCTTAAGATTTAACATGGGTAGAAAAGAGAAGGGTATCTAACCTTCTTTCTACAGATGTAATATTTGAAGAAAAGCCTTCAGTAAAACGACCAACGATCGGGCACTTATTTCCTTTTCGGTTGTTTGTCGGAACTGTATGTATTTATTTGCAGGCAGATTTTAGGAAATACAAGTCCAAGCTATAATAAACTCGTACAAATTTCAAATCGAAGAAATCCTCTATGAATTAGGAAAAACCATCAAGCAGTGTATACTGGATTTGTACTTTCATTTTCTACATTCACGACTCTTTACATGAAAGTGGCAAAACGTGAAAAACATATCCCAGTTTTCGAAAAAAATGTGTTTGATTTGTCAAATCAATTTAAAATGACAAATCAAATACAATTTTCGTACGCTTTTTCGCACATAGGTGTTTCTCGTGCCGTGAATGTAGTTATAAGCCTAAACTCTTGCATCGATAAAATTAGTCGAGAAAGGATAACATTGAAACAACTTTTTTTTATTTTTGAAAGTTTTTAACCAATTTTATGGAAGAAAAAACAGAGGTCAGTGCTAAACATTTTGCATGTTAAATACAACAACAACTACAGAATTTTTGGAGCTTAGCTCATGCCGGAGAAAACTATGTGTCATTTTTTTCATCCAGTGCAGTGCAGTGCTGAATTGAAAAAAAAATTACGTCTTATGTCAAAATAAAAAACAATGTATGATCGTGGATTTACGTGAACTTTCATCTTCTGCATCCAAGAGGTGTATAGAATACGGCTTGCCTTTTTCGAAGACAGAAGTGGATCTTTTTCTTTGTGTACACAAAAATCCGTGCACATATAAATTCAGTCAGGAGTGAGGTGCAATTTTTTTTTGACAATTATTAGGTCTGTTTGGTAACTTTTTTCAGCAAAATGTGAAAAACCTGTCAAAACACCAAAGAGAGAACGAATTTCTCAAAAATGGAGAAATTTGCAAGAAAGTTAACAAACGCATTGAACCACTTTTGTGTACAAAATGTCAGAATTTTACTCCTCACATCAAAGTCTGGTTTTGTTAACAATTTGAGTTTAATTTAAAAAAAAAAAACATAAAATATAAATTTATAAAGCTATTTATTATTTATAAAGTTAATTTTCACATACCAGAAACCACAATTTCAAATTAAAAGCAAAAGATGCTAACAGCTGGGTGTTTTGATAGACTTTACTCTTCTTGCACCCAGAAATTTTTGTAGCACAAATTCGCAAGTTATCCAATGGAGGGGAAATTTTTTTCTCTCTCGATGTGCTCTCTCGTTGCAACTTTTTCGAGTTAACAAACAGGAATTTGTAACAAATTGTACAATTTTGTGAAAATTTTTACAAATTCGCAAGAAATTTCACGTTGCCAAACAGACCTATTCTCACTTGCGGAGTAGCGCCCCTGGCTCGTGTGGTCACGGGGTAATCAATGTAACGTTGACCTAAAACAGGCAGATCCCGATTTACAATTTTGTGAACTAGCTTCACTTGTATGACCTATTCAAAATCAGAAAAATAAAAAAAGTTGATACAAATGGTATTTTTTTTTCTAGTTATTCGATGCAAATTTTGTAATGGCTTCCTGTTCTGCCTCCGCACTGTGAAAGTATTTATTAACTTTTCAACAATTAAAATGCATTATAATCAAATAAAAAATGTGACATTTTGTGCGTTATTATATCGCCAATCCCATGAAAAAGAATAAAAGTTATTTGTGTAGTGAATAACTAGTGAAATCAAAGAGTTATTCAGACCATATTTTTCAGTTGCTTTTTTTTTTTTCTTCACATCTCTACCAACCTCACTTGCATTCTTCTGCTTTTTGTTGTTTCCATGTGCACTTGTGCTTTTGTGGACTTAGTTTTTGCTAGTAAAATTAATAAAACTTAATAAATTCGTTAAAATATGGATGAGCGAACACTAAATGATCTGCTTGAATGTTCAGTTTGCCTGGAGCGCCTGGATACGTCCTCCAAGGTTTTGCCTTGTCAACATACCTTCTGTCGAAAATGCCTTGAGGTGCTGTATTTGAAGAAGACATAGTTCTTCCTTTATTTCTCTTTTATGATTGCATATGTATCTATATTTGTATTTTATAAATTTTCTAGGTGATTGTCGCAAGTCGACAGGAACTCCGATGTCCGGAATGTCGCGTGTTAGTCGATATAAAAATAGATGAGCTGCCACCCAATGTATTGCTTATGAGAATTTTGGAAGGTAAGACATTAAAATATTCTTTTTTTCTTTTATAGATACGTCATGTATATAAAAACAATTCAGTAGTATTTTTGTTGACAGTCTGTGCTTGCACGGAAAAGTGGGATGGAATTTTTTATTTATGAGTGCAACATGTCCGTCCTACGTAAAATTGCATCTATTCTTAGACTCTTTTAGTATTACTTTTGCTTTTTAACTCAATTAGAATGAATATTTTTCGCCATCTGGATTGGCATTGGGTTTCAATCAACAAGTTTACTTAAAGATACATTAAATGACTTGACCCGGAGATTGAATACTTTGTTCAATCGCGAAAAAAAATATTTCCTTTGATAAACTCGGCATTAAAACTTATTATTTGGGATCTAACTATCTATTTGCTCAATTTGCAGACAAATTAAAAAAAAAACAAATACCGACATGAAACTGGCCAGGAGAATGAGTATTCCACGACTCCAATGAATGGATCATGTAGGTAGAGCGAACACAAAAATATAGTGTTCCATTGTTTGTCCGTCCACTTCATCTTTAAGTTGAATGCGACTTAATTTCTTTAACACCATTACTTTACTTGAAACCTAGACTCCTCATATGATATGATTTCCTAAAAGCTTTTATATTCTTTTAAATAGACGTTCAATTTGCCACCTTGAACATTCTTTGTAAATAGTTTTAGAGGCCAGCGTGAAAAAAATTTGCCTGGTAATCTATATCTCCTTCAAAAATTGGTAAAACTAATGATGGTCAAAAGTTTCCTTCGGAATTTATTGTCCCGGGGAAACAAATTTCCAGGGGAATTTGACTTGTCATTTCAACTGGCCAAATAAGAGATTACAAAGAGCAGTGAAAAATTATTGGCCATTCCAATTTCTGAAGGAGGGAAACATTCCCAGTGAAATTTTATTCACGATAGCCACATATCGTATTCCCCGGAAGCAAACGTAACAAGTTTTTTTTTGTGGAACAAAGTACAGCCATGGCGAAAAATATAAAACACCTCTGAAAAATTGTCATCATATTTTATAACGGAAATTTGGTAGGAAAAAATGTTTCCATTAAATCTCAAAGCTTCGTTACCTTCATCAAAGAACAATACAACTGCAGGATAAGACTGAGTTTCTTTCTTAGACTTTTAGTCAAAGTAGTTGTATTTTTATTACACCGAACGATAAGCTATTCTAAGTTAGTGCTATTTCTGCAAAAAAAAATTAAAAGTATAGTTATCCGGTTCTTGCACTGGATCCTTCTATTTACAAATGTAATGATATTTTTTAAAAGTTAAAGAAAAAATGCTCCACTTGGCAAATTCATACAACTTTTTGGTTAGACTTCTTGATTCTTGTGGTTATTTTTTTTCAGCAAAGAAATTTCATTTAGGATTTAAGTTTGCCACTGAATACAAATTATTTCGTTTCCACTTACAACAGGTATGAAAAATGCAGCAGCCAATCAGCACAACATAAATAAATCGCCTAAAATTATGAACTCTCCCTTGGTGCATCCTGAGGGCGGACAAGTAATAAACGCTCTTGTTGGTGGTATGACCATAATGAGTATTGCAGATCAACGGGTACCGAGTGCAAATGCGACCCAAAAAGATAAATTCATAAAATGCCCAGTTGCCGATCAAATGATACAATCTGCACCCACCCAACAACAACCAAAAAATAACAGCATCAATGACTTACACCAACAACAACAGCTACATCAATCATTTCCACCAAATCCACAGCAGCATCAGCAACAACAACAACACAATGCACAACCGCAACAAAACCCATCAAATGTTAATAATGAACGAGGATATGTGCCACGTGTGTTTGCTCTCTATGATTTCCAGTCAAAGGAACCCAACGACTTGTCCTTCAAGAAAGGCGATGTGATCCTTCTACGGAGGAAGGTCGATGCTAATTGGTTCGTTGGAGAACTAAGTGGTCGCGAAGGAACATTCCCTCTTAATTATGTCCAGGTAATTGTGCCATTGCCTGTGCCGCAGTGTATAGCACTCTATGACTTCAAAATGGGACCAAACGAAGAAGAAGGTTGCCTTAACTTCAAGAGAGGCACAATGATTCATGTGCTCCGACGGGTTGACCACAATTGGGCCGAGGGTCGTATCGGATCATGTATTGGAATATTTCCCATAGCTTTTGTTGAGATGAATGCCTTGGCCGAACAACTACTCGATGGTAGCCTCCAAATCCAAAACACAAACAACCACCAGCAGCAGCAAATGCCCAATACAACGCCTAGAAATCTTCCTCCGATACCTTTTGAATCCAGTGCAAACGATTCGACCAGCAGTTCATCAACAGTTACTACCACAAGTCCGAATTCGACCTGTAGCAGTAATTCAAGTTCGAATTCAATTCCCAGTAGTCCCGGTTCCAATCCCACATCGCCACAGAATAATCCGGCTGTAAAATATCGGGATTATAAGGAGAAAAGGCATTCATTGAATGCACTCACTTCTGGAGCAGGCCTAAGCATCATCCAATCGAATCGTCATTCAGCTGAAATACTTAGTGTCCCGGTCACATCCAATTTAGGACAAGAGAGCAGCTCAAGTCAGATACAAGGTGGAGGACTGGTTTCACAAAGTGCAGGTACGTCAACAAGAGGCTTAAATGTTGTTGGATCAACGATGCGTGACCAAGCAGCAGTACCAACACAAAGTCGGGTTAATGTCTTAAAGACTGGAGGTCAACAGAATATTCCACCATCACTGCCATGGGGCTATCTAGCGTTGTACCCATACAAACCTCGAAAAACTGACGAGCTGGAACTTAAGAAAGGCTGTGTGTACATTGTGACTGAGCGATGTTTGGATGGATGGTTCAAAGGCAAAAACTGGCAGGATATGTCGGGTGTGTTTCCCGGCAACTATGTCACCCCATTACGAAGTCGAGATCAACAGCAACTAATGCATCAATGGAAATTCGTTCAAAATAGCCAACCAGCTTCCCCGCAAATTCAAAGCCTAAACAAGAATCAGACGAAAAATAACGGCTCTGCACCGAATCCGATAAACATTTTGGAGAACATCAACATTCGCTTGTGTCAGATGTCAAGTGTACCTCATCAACCGCCTGAGCTTCCACCACGCAGTGCAGGTGGTGGACCATCGACTTCTTCATCTTCTTCGGCATGGACAAAACCATTAGGCCATCATATGGAATCGTTTTTCGGTCGAAAGTCAATAAACGGACAGCAACAACACACGCAACAACAACAACAGCATGCTGTGGCTTTAGCAGCACAAACGGGAAAAAGACTAGCCAACAAAGACTCTAAGGAAAAGCATATCGCACAAGAGAAAGACAAACAGAAAGATCAACAACACACACCATCGTCTTCCTCATCAGCTGTAAGCCTGATGAAAAGACTAACCAATATTAAACGTTCCAAATCTCCAAGTTCGAATCATGTGACTAATAATCAAACAGTCAACACGTATTCCATGGATAATCCATCCTTTGAAGATACTGTAGCACCAACTAACCAAACTGCTGCAATCACACAACAACTACCACCACCACCGCCTAACACATCAAATGAACGTGTAATGACCAGCAACGTAGCTTTGCATCCTGTTCATGTTAGGTAAGAAAAATCTGTTCATAGACAAATTGATTTTGGGGATTAAAAATTTTTTTTTTTGTAGATCTGGTTCTTGCCCCAGCCAGCTTCTACAAAGCCTGCCAGTTGATTTAAACAGTGGTGGTGCGTATATTCCCAGTGATTCAAATCAGTCATCCTTTGGATCGCAGAGGCTTAAAGGCAGCAAAGAACGACCCCAGTTACAAGGGTAACTTCACATAGTAATTTTGTTGATGTTCATATTTATCTATAATTTTTTTTTGTAAAGCCTGCGACAACATGTCGATGGTACCTTTCGACTGGCAGCACCAGGTGGCGGCACATCTTTACTAATAAGCACTTCATCCAATAACCCATCGAGTAATATACTTATGAACAAGTGTCAGCAATCAGTGTCCACATCTTCCGCACAATTACCTGTAGTAATTCATCATAGAAAATCACAGAGTCTTGATGCAAACACTATTTCAAACCAGATGACCAACAATTCACCAGGAGGAGGAGGAGGAGGAGTAGGTGGAGCAGCAAAGGGATCCACACACATTCGGGAAAGGTAAGTCCGAAAGTAGTTGGTAACTTAATTATATATGGTCAATCTAATCTCTGTTTGGGAATGGATTTTTATCTATTTTACTGATTTTTTTGTAGCAGGTTCCGATGTATCGTATCGTACCCACCCAATAGTGAACTCGAGTTAGAACTGAATGTTGGGGACATTGTTTATGTGCATAGAAAACAAAAGAACGGTTGGTACAAAGGCACTCATTCTCGGACGAATAAATCGGGACTGTTTCCGGCTTCCTTTGTGGAGCCCGATATATAAATAAGTTAAATTTTATTTTGTTTGAACATTTTTTATTATTCTTGATCTTATTAAGTTTTTTTTTCATCATACTATTGATACGGCTTAAAATTGTTACATACCTTTTTTTTTAAATATTTATCCCATATTTCATAGACAAAAAAACAATGTTAAATATATATTCTTGAAAACTTGTTAACCCCCCCACTTTAAAATTGGATATTCTCATCTCAAGCTAAGGATTTGCGTGCGAACATCACTCAGTATTGTATCTTCGTTCCAGCATCCGTTGAGCGCGAAACTACAAATGCGTGTTGTGGCCCATTGCTTTAATTATTGTGTCCTTTCTATCTTATACATACAGTGTTGTAATACAAAAGTAAATTGGAGTGTGGTAAACGATTCCATTACAAAAATTGTCTGTTAGATTGAAATGTCATTTAATGACAAACAACAACGCCAGATGGCCAAGCGTTTTTTTTTTCCAAATCTTATTATCGGCTGGTTTTGATTTGTTCCTTTTCCCTTTCAGAACAATATTTAATTTTTTGAAATTAAATCCTACCACAAAAATATATTTTTCTTTTTGAATAAATAAACTGCCACAAAAAAGGTGACGTTGAATATGTCAAATCCAAAACAGTTTCGGCTGAAGGCAAATTACTCACTCACCGCACTAATTTCTTTACTTTGGAAGATAAGAGTGATGTATGTATTTGTACATATATCAGTCGACAGTGGATTTTCTGATTTGTATCCCATTTGTATTTACTAATTTATAACCATTTCTACTAAATCAAAAAAAAAAAACTTTTGCTGGAACATCCAGAATTTTAATTTGAGAGAGTTCTTATTGCAATTAGCTATATGACCATGACATTTTTAATCGATTTCCTTCAACATAAATATAATCTTCATTAAAAACCATTTGCATAACAAATGTTTTTCAACATCATTTCAAACCAACCAAACCAAAGCATTTCGAAAACATTGCCTTTATTAACAATTATTTCAAGAACAAACTGCCCCATGAATTGTTTATTTTTTTCAAAATTGTTTTTGTTATAATTTAATTAATCTTTAAAATAAAGTTAACAAACGAATCTCTAATGAAATAGAGATTAAAAATAAAAAAAAATAAAAACCTATTTGCAATATTCTTTAAAAGAATCTTTTTGAATATTTTTTTTATTATTTTAGTTTTAAGCACAACATATATTTTTAAGAATATAAATGAATTAGATATGAAAGAAGACAAAATAAATAAAACTTAAATTAAAAATATTCTGTTATTAGTTAGAAAATTTAAATTGAAAAAAAATATTAGTATGTATGTATTTCGTTTTGTAGTTAGTAAAAAACTATAAAAATACAATTTAAAAAAAAAGGATTGCTTTTGAAATGCCATTTAATGCAAAATGATAAAAATACAGTAGTTAAAAATGATAAAAAATCTATTAAGTTAAAACTCTTAAAACTAATTTATGTTTATAGTTTTACATAGAGAAATGCTACCGCGAATTAATATGGCCTTACTCATTCAAACTTGTCGCGAAAAACTTGTTCTTTAAGCTAAGTATACAGTTCCTAATCGAAAGGGAACTGATTTTTGTTTGATAACAAGAAAAACTTAAAGACAACACGAACTTTTTTCACGCAAAACAGTGTCACCGGCATTTCCACTCAAAAGAATTGTATACTTCTTTATTTGCGCCTTTTTGTATGCTAAATGATTAAAAAAAAAGTAAAACGCTTCTTGGGAAAAATAATTGAGCGAGAGCGAAAACACTTTTCAGCGTACAGTTCCTTAAGCATTTCTCCTCAGGATCCAATTATTAGGTCATGTTTTGTACTAAAGAAAAAACTTTTTTAACAGCCATCCTCCTTGATCACTAACCGGAAGATGGGGTCTGCCTTGGTTTATCGTTCTTTCTGTTGAAGACCTTACTAGTCCACAAAAATTGGTGTCTCATCAGCTATTTTGGCTGATTTATTCAGTTTTTTAAATAATTGGTATTTTGAAAAACCTTCATATACAGTCAGGTTCTACATTTTACTTTCATTCGAAATGAAATTGATATCAATTGAAATTACATTGACTTCAATTTCATTTCGAGCGAAAGTGAAATGTAGATCCTGGCTGAAAGAAACTTAAAAAAGAAAGTTTTTAACTGTTGCGTAAAATGATATTCATTTTTGGTCGTATTTTTTTCTGGAAAATATTTTTTAATATTTATAAATATAATAATATATGCCATTTCAAGACATTTAGCAATTTATTCTTAAAAACTGAATTAGCAAAAAGTGCTTGAGGCATTTTCAAAATATAGACTATAGTAGGTGTGATTTTGAGTAAAGCTTTGAAGCGTATGTTCGTCGTATTTGGAAATTTTTTAAGCCATTGCCTTATGATATTTGTTTCTTTTAAAATGAAATAAACGAAAAAGACAGTTTCAAAGCAAATTTGGTCAAATCGAAAAAGATTTTTTTTAAATAGATATTTATCTTACAATTTTAAATAGCCAAAAATATTTTTTTTGAAAAGTGAACAAAATTCGTTCAAAGTATTTGCTATTCTGAGGTTTATGCGTTTCGGTTAACTTCGGCACTGTACTAATAAGGCACTTGTGAGCAGGTAGAAGGGTAAACGCAATAAACATTTGACTTTAATGTTTAAAGTGAACACAGCCTTGAAGAAATAACATATTCCGAGGAATTCTTTTCCATTCGCGATGTAAAAAAAATCAGAATAAAAATTCGAATTTGATTTTTTTTTAAGAAAGCAATTTTAAAGTTGAATCGTTTTACTGATTTTTGCTGATTATGCTGCATTGATCGTGAGTGATTGTTTTATTAAAACAAAAACAAAAAAAAACAAAAAAATTCGGAAAATTTTAGACTTAAAAAAAAAAAACATAACATAACAAAAACAAAACAAAAATTGACAACATGTGATCTTTTTATATTATATATAAATATATTTACAAAATATTTGCCTAATTAATACAAACAAAAATTTCTATAGTTTTCTTTTTAATATTAAAATATTATTTACAACGATTTTTATTTTATCTATAGTTAAAATTAAAAAAAAAAATATAAATACAAATTTTTTTAGTTAGTAAGTTTTTATACTTAAATATTTTTTACTCTGTAACAATAGTTTAAGATTTCTTTAATTTGTTTACTAATAAGAAAAGCAAGAATAACATAACTAATAAAGACTTAAACACATATTTGAGAAAAAAAGAAACATTCTGAATTGTTTATAAATACATTTATGTATATGTATAAATATAAAAATACAACAAATAAATACATTACAATTTTAATTACTATTCAAATGTGTTCAGAATAATTCAATAGCAAAATAATAACTACTTTTCGACTAAATAAACATAAAATGTTTCTTCAATGTTTTTTTTTAATTTAAAAAATCAATAAATTAATAGAAAAAAAGTTGAAAATAGACGAATTAAAAAAAAAAAAAAACAAGAATGTTGTTTAACTTAAGTGCATATAATTATTATGTAGTTAGCTACATTAAATTATCAATGTTTACTATTATTATAAATAATTTAACAAAATGCTCTTAAAAAAATCGTAAATCCAGTTCGAAATATTTTTAAACCTTTTAACTACACTTACCAACAACTAATTGTCTATCCAAATAGAAAATAAATCTAGAGTAATTGAGTAAAACCTATCAGTGTAATAAATTAGTAAAAAAAATAAAAATTGAAATTTTTAAAGAAAAAAATCTCAAAATGAAGCGTACATAACAAACAAATGGTTATGAATGAAAAACCACTTAATTGTAAATTGTTGTCGGTATTTTTAAATGGAAATGAATAAACTTAAACAATATCAAACAAAATGTAACTGGAATTAGTTTCATTCCAAATTTTTGATACGATTTTGACCATAAAAAAAAATATCAAACAACAGACAGAATGTGCAATGGCTATTATTGAAGATTTTTCGTTTTGTTTTTTTCGAGCACAGTCCTAGGAAAATCGAGCCAGATTGGGTTGATTGTTAAATATATGTTATGCATGAACGATTGTCTTGGACATGATACAAGGTGAGCAATTTGTCTCATAGATCAAATACAAAAAACTTTGTCTACTCAAATTGATTCCTTTCAATCTTGCGTTCTAGCCTGACGGCCTTCTTGAAATACAGTCCAAGTTAAAGGTATACAATTTGCGGGAGAAATACCTCGCATATTTAAAAAAAAATAACTTTGCCTTTTACATACTTTATTGTGTTAAGATGATGATTCTAATCTATTTAAGTTGGTTGATCTGATAATGCAATTAAATTTGATGATGTATTTTACTGAAGACCGTTTAAAATAAATCGTTTTCTTACTAGCTTTATATGATATAATTAACATAACTAACTTTTTTAAAGATCGGCTTCGATGGAATTTATTACTAGCTTCCCTCCCCAGTCCACACGCTCTGAAGAGTATATATTCCTGTATAAAAAGTATCCGGTTTATGAAATCGTAATTAGTTAGTTGCCAATTCTGTTTGTGTAACTCTAATAAAACTTTTGGGTGGAAAAGTAAAAAAACTAGCTTTGCTAATTATCGTAAAATTTACCATTTATATCGGACAGCTATAAAAGTTATTCCATTTATTCGTTGGGTTCAAGTTGAACTATTAACATCATGGTGCGACATTATGCGTAAGTTATTTTTATTTTAAATTTATGTTTTATTGTATTTCTTTTAACCCAATTTGTGTATTATTTTCCAACAGGAAGATATTTGTTTACGTGTTTGTGTTCAGTGTTGTTTGCGAGAGGCAAACGGATGGGGTTTTTATAGTTTACCCATTTAAAGAGGGCGATATCAATCAATCAATGGCTAAAAATTCCGTGAAGAAATTTCAGAGCGAAGTTCGAAGAATGCCAAAAATGTTGGATGATCCAAATCTTCAATTGGTTTATCCTACTTATGAGGATGTTGTCATAATGACACCAGCACCGATACCGATACAAGAATCTGATGAGTCTTTATTGGACACCACACCTATGACGGAGAGCACTACCGAAGTTTATAGTGATTTTATAACAATGACAGAAACTCTTGATTCATACACTCAACCGGTAGATTTTCCGTTAGGGTCAATGGAGGAGAGCGAAGATGATGATGATTTTATAACAAAAGATCTTATGACAACTGAAATACCTACACAAAGACAAAAGTCACCTGGCCAAGAACCAAGTTTGGTTAATATCATCTATGAAGAAACAGGCCCTAAAAAAACTTTGAGAAAGCGCATGTTTGAAGAGAGCAAGTTTTCTAGAAAATATCCATCGGGTATAAAAATGAACAATGATATGAAAATACCAACAACGATGAGTCCTACAGATGCATTTAAAAACTGGTATAGAAAAACAAGTGGAAATAATGTTAAAAAATCGGAAAAATTGGGTACAAAAAAAAGTGTTTTAAAAAATTCAACCGAAAAAAATTCAATTGAAAATGTTCAACGAAGGCGTTATAATTCATATAGAAAAAAAACAATTTAAAATATAGCTTTACTTTTTATTATTTAAAAAAATTGTTTAAACTATTTACAAAATAAAAAAAAATAAACTTATAATCGATTTTGTATGCTTTTACTTTGATGCTTAAAAACATACTATAATAGAAGTTTCTCTACTAAAATCCAATATGGTTGTTTTTTAGAAAATTATAATTTTTGCAGTTTAATTTTTACCAAACCAAAGATTTTCCAGTTTATCTTTCAATTTAGTTTTCGAATTTAATCTATAGTTTAATGAGTGCGAGGGTTTTGCAGGTGTATGCCTCGTTATATTGAAAACAAAAGTCTGGCAGGTTTTTTTCGGCACCGATGATGCGGGTGACGGGTTGAAAATAGCGACTTTTTCGAAAAAAAATATCGGAAGCGTTGTCATATAAATTAATTTTTTTTAAATATGTAGATAATGATACTATGTCATTTTTTTTATAAAACTACGTTTTCATTAGAGCCGAAATGAGGTAATTTGGCAAATTACGGAAAAAGTATTTTCATCTCAAATTTGCTTATTTCGTTGGACAGCTCATTTTATTTTGAATTTGATTTGGCCGTTAATCAATTGTTTTTATTGTTTTCTCTTTCTGTCTTTATTTTTATGCATCAAGTTTTGACATTTCAATACACATAAGCTTTTGAAAAGACGAATGGGTGTGTTCGTAAGTCCCCTTTCACACGAGGAAACAAGTTGCTGGAGATTTTTTTGACGTTTTCTTTTAATTTCCTTAATAATCTCCTGTTCCTTTCACACGAAGAAACAAAATCGTGGCAACTTTCTGTAGTTTCCTTTTAAAATACCTTCGTTGAACACACTCTACTGGGTGTGTGAAGAGGAATGTCAAAAAAATCTCCTCGAATCGTTGACCGGGGAGATTTCATTTTCCCCTCTTACTTCTTGCCCTTCTCACCAACAAAATGAATGTTGCTGGCAACTCAGTTTCCTCGTGTGAAAGGGGACTAAGGTGATTGGCATGCAATTTCAAACCTAGTTTCGAAATTGGAATTTGTAAGGGAAATGAGGTAATTTGGAAATTTTCAAAGAAATTACCTCATTTGCTCTAATGAAAACGGAGGATAAGTCTAATGACTTTAATCTTGCCGATCCGATAGTCAATTATAAAGTCCTTGTGCTTATGGAAAATGACAGCATAATTTCTTATTTAAAAAAAATGAATTTAAGTGATAATAGCCGTGTTTTTTTTGCAAGTCCATATGGATTTGTCGAAAAAAACGACATCGGGACTAATTGTTTTACACGTAAATACAACAACAACTTAAATCCATATAGACTTAGCTAAGTCCAGATAATTATCGGGACTTACGTACTGTAAGTAAGAAGTTCCTAAGTCCCGATGTCGTTTTTTTCGACAAATCCATATGGACTTACAAAAAAACACGCCTAATGCTCCTGAAAAAAAAAAGTTATTTTATCTGAAATCCATGTCATATTAGTTTTGTACAAATTATCTTGATTCGATTTCTGCAAAAAAAAAAAAAAACAAAAGAAGGGGATGTTATTCGAATTATATGAACTGCCATAATGAAGATATAAAGACATCCTCATAATTAGCCTTGTTTTTTTGCAAGTCCCGAGGAAATCGATCGAAAAAAAACTGCAATTTACATGTTTTAAATGCAAAAACAACTAATCCCCTTCGGGCTTAGCTAAGCGCGGAGAATTCTCGTGGCTTAACTTAAGCACGGAGAAAAACTGTGTTACCGGCGTGAATTGAATACTTATTATCGATAGTTTGTATGGGAACTCCATTTTGTTTCTGTAATGGCGTCGCTTATCCCCGATCTCGTTTTTTTCAACCAAATCTCCCTGGGCTTGCAAAAAAACAAGGCTATTATTCTCTGTTTGCTTTTCTTTCTTTCTTTACATTTCTTATAATACGTGTAAATCCACTATCACTTCATTCTAATCCCTATTTTAAGCAGAACAAAAATGATCCATGTCAGTCTACCTTCTACCATAAATCGCAGCCGATATTTGGTTCGTACCCTAAGAAAAAAATAGTATTAAATACACTTGCTCCACAGCAACACTGTTTTAATCAGAAACGTCATTCGGCCACGTCAGCCCCAACCACTTGAAAAGTCCAAAAGCCAACCAATCAAAATTCAACAAATCAGTAGAAAAAGGTTAATATTCCAGAATAAACTGCGTTTCACATCGAAACTTTTGACCAAAACTTAAAAAATCACGTACAAGTAGTCCCTTCTTTTTATTGCATATTGCTTTTCAATTCGATTCTAAAGATTATCCCGGGGAAATGAAAAGAAACAAGCAAACAACGATTCATTGGATAAAAGAACACAGACCATAGTCGTGAACACCACAAGCAAAAACCTTGTATCTTTTGGATCTAAAGAAAATAATGCTGAACATCATTTAACATCTTTCTTGATTTGTTCGAAGAGAAAATAAATAAATAATAAGAACTACAATGACGACACCAGTTTTTATGACCGTACCCAAGTACGTTGCTATTTCACCAAGTCCTCTAACTCGGGTTACCACCCAATCTCCAGCGTTATCAATAGGATTGCAGTCTGTGTGCTCTGATTCATCATCAGATGATTCGTCTGCTTTCCGTGGAAAGAAAAGACGCTTGGATCATCTATCATGGGAGGAGAAACTACAAAGGAAGTAAGTGTATCTAAAAATATTGTCGAATAATTCCAGTGAACTAACTAGTTTCTTAATTTCAACAGAAAACTAAAGAATCGTGTGGCAGCACAGACATCGCGCGATCGGAAAAAAGCCCGTATGGAAGAAATGGAACAGACCGTGAACGAACTCACAGATCAGACAGAGATATTGAAAAACAAATGCGATAGCCTTCAAGCTATCAATGAAACACTTCTGGCCAAGAACCAGAAACTAGACAAGGAAGTTGAATACTTGAAACTTGAACTCAAGCAATTACAAAACGCACAAAAACAAAACCAGCAACAACAGCAGCAACAAGCGTCGCAACAATCGTTGAATTGTGTCGATTTTGATTCTATTCTCAAAGGATCTGCAGTATCCCTATTTGACCCTCTGCCGCAGGGAATGAAGGAATCACTATCAATGACACAAGACAACCAACAACAGCGACGCCACAACCACAACAAGCGCCCGAGCTTCGGAGAGAACTCAGTTGCAGCGCTGTGGAAAGTTGTGGCGCTATGCCTTCTCTACAAGACATGCTCGAAGATTTCGACGCCACTAAACTGGAAGAGCTTGCCGAAAGCCTACTCGCAGATATCACTGCAGACTTGGAAGGAAGCCATCCAGAAGGCCACACAGATGCTACCCAAGATGCAGGCATCGCAGAGCGATTGTCTGGATCAGTGGTGGGGACCACACCAGAAATCATGGAATCCAGCCAACATACCAGCTGCTGCAGCAGCAGCAGCGACAGTGGTATCTGCCTGAAAAATATCGCCCCAGAATCGTCACTTATAGACACAACACAACAACAACAACCATTAGACACCGGCGAAACTATTTACGGGACCTATGACGAGAAGACAAATTCCATCACCATAGTCGTGGGTGATGATGCGGTCGCTATGAACGAAGCCGTCGAGGAAGTCTATTGCGAGGGAGAGGAACCGCCTAAAAATGAGGAGGTCATAGAGTGTGGTATGACGTCCGATGACATTGCAGACGACGACGATGATTTCGATACGACGTTCTTGTCGTTGCCATTCGATTCGAAGAAAAATTGCCTTAAAAGTCCACTATCCATACATTCGTACTCGGATCCAGGATATGAGTCGATTGGATCGCCACAGAGTGAGATTGGATCGACGATATCGTCATTATCGGCGTTTGACGAAATGGCTTGGACAAGCAGTATTAATGAGCTGTTTCCATCATTACTTTAAATATTAATTTCTAACTGATTGTGAGGTTAGAATATATAAAATCATTTTTAATAATTTCTTTTATTTTAACAAAAAAGAAATCCTCTCATGACGCTTTAAATTCTGAATATTATTTATATAATACTGTTTTTATTTGTTAGGTCTCTGTAAATAGTAGAAACTAAGAATTGTCTAGTGTTAGTTGATTTCATTCTAAGATGTTGTGTTTTAAGTGATCATAAATAGAATTTAAAAAAAAAATACATACACTAAGATATAATTTGTTGTTGTTTGTATTTTTGATTATGCTGAGTTTTTTCACTCGTATTTCGTAAGGTTGTGGTTTAACTACCAGCGAATCAGACACACCTTTTAATTTACTCGCGGGAACTTTGTCTATTTTTTTGTAAGTGTATTCGCTAGATAAGATACGTGCGATTGACTGACATCAAAAACAACCATTCACAAATATTTAAGAAAATATTTATTTATTGATAGAAGAAAATAATGCCTGAAGGATAAAAAATCATTTTGTTCATAACAACATAATATCATGTTCTTTAAAATCAATTGATGGTACAAATGCTTTTCAGCCCATTCTGCTAGCATATCGCACAAAATCCCGCCTTTCAATTGCACATGGGTGGCATCTATTTCATCAGATTATGATGCAATTACCAATTTGTAAGTTGAAAGAATAGATATTTATTACCGATGACTCATCGTAGTCGTATGATTCTACATACATCATATGATAAATTTAACCGAAATATATTCCTCTAGCCAAAGTCTTATGCGAGTTTTAATCCCAATATGCTATTGCAAGAAACATACATACCTACCGAAATTTTATTCGAGATAACCCCAAAGTGAACGTTTGTTTGCCAATTGAGCACGAGCATTATTCAAATTAACAAACAATGAGAATAAAGAACACACTAAAAAAGCTTGATGTTGAGCTTCCATAAGAACTTTTTTTTGTTTAAATAAATTATTTGTATTGTTTTTAAGATTACAATAAACTACGAGGTAAAACAAGGGATTTCGATGAAGGGGGTATTAATGTTGCAACTTCGATTGGAACGAAAGCAGAACTACTATTTTAAAATTCGAAATAAAGACAATTAAATTAATAACAACTTTGAACTGCTAAGTTGGAGTACACAAAATAAAAGGCACGACGGGGTCGCAAGAATTTGGTTCAAATCAATTTGATTTTCGGTTTTCTAACTGAAAAATTGTTGAACCATTTTACAATTTTGAATAGGAAATCTTGGAAGAATAAAATTGTATGTTTTTCGACAAAAGTGATAACGTTCTCTATTTTCCCATCGATTTTCTAGTCAGAAACCCGATAAACCCATATGAGGATGACACAATTTTTATAGTTTAAAAATGAATAAATAACAATTTATTAACATGTACTCGGGAGTATAACTCCAAGTAATTAATTATTACTTAATAATAATTATCCCCTGCGCTGCGCCGATTCCTTTTTTGCAATTGTTGATATTGTTAGTGAAATTGGTTTGTTAAAAGTTTCAACCAGGTCAGAGGTGACACGTTCTGTAATTTGTTTCAATTTGCCATTGGCTTCGCCACATATAAGTCTCTCAATACGTGCTGTTGGGCAAATAATTTGAACACATGCATAGATGGTATCTGAAATAAGAAAATATATTGATCATACTAGTTAAAATCAAAACCAAAAACCTTACTTTTCTCCTCACTGTAGTACTCCATTTGACTCTTGAGATTGTATGGAATTTCTTGTGGTAAATAATCCAACAATCTTGCACGGACACTTTCCACGATCAGATCCACCGCCGGTTGGTCGGTGAATACGTCACTTGAATATTTCCATGGATTAGGTTTTGCCTGGCGCGCAAGATAACTCTGGGGAATATGTGAAATGTTAAGAGACCCTAAAAGAAGCAAGGAGAACTCACCATAATTTCATTCAAGCCATCGCCAATTATACAAGATACCATGAAGACATCGGAAAAATTACTCCAACCAGATTGAGGGGTTTTCAACTCTACAACAGGAGCCACAAACTCTCTCTCCTTCTCGTCCTTCTTCGATGGTTTTTTCTTCCCAGACAGAGTTTCATTTGTGAGTTTCTTAACCAAGTCAAGAAGAATCCTCTTCGACTTGAGGGTATCTATTTTATTAAGAACCAAAAAGCTGGGGAACGATGGAAATGCCTTCAATGTGTCTAGCACAGTTGAATGAAGTTCATTTCTTGTCCAAGAATTGGAAACATCATGAACGACAGCAATGATATCAGCACGCTGGACAGCATCACGATAGGCGCTTTTGAAGCTTTGCTCCAAATTGTGTTTGTTGATTTCTTTTTGAGTAACTAAGCCAGGTGTGTCGTAGAATACCAACTGCGTATTGCCTGTGGTGAAGATTGCTTTGTTTGCCTTGCGGGTTGTGTGAACTTTGGTGGATGTTGGACAAACCTATTTAATGAAATAAATTCAAATTCTTGTTTTCAAACAATTATCTTCAAAAAATTACTCTATGATGAATTAAATTATTTATGAATGTGCTCTTTCCTGCATTTGGAACTCCTATGACTGCGACATGAAGGGACATTTGGGAACTTTGTTGAACTTCTTTACATACTGCTGATGATATTGAGAATTTCTTGGATCCAATGTAAAGAAAATATGTTGGATGATTAAATGTTGCTCCAATTGTTGCAAATTGAAAGCATTTTTTTAATAAAATCGACATTTTTGTTTGTTGAAATTGGACAAAATCAAAAGTTATGTAGTTTTGTTTTGACTTTTTGAGTTTTGACAGTCGGAACTTGAAAAAAATTCAAAAGCGATTTGTTTAGAAAAGACACGGCACTGCCAGGATCGTACATTGTTTTCGATTGAATTTTCGGACTTTCCTTTCAAGGATATAAGTCCGAATTGGATCTGCGCACGGAGTCTACAAGGTGTGTACGACTTCGCAACGGATCCTCAAAAAAGCGTTTGCGAACAGTAGGGAAGTTAATGGCGATTTCCTTTCAACAAAGAAATCGATTTTTTTCTAAACAGAATCGAATTTTTTCTGTCAATTGAAAGGAATTCGTATTTCGTAAAAAAATCGATTTTTTTTGTGATTGTGTTACTGCAATGATTGTGTTGCTAAAATGTCAAAAAAATTTTCACAAAACTATTAAGGTTGTGAGAAAAATGTTTTACCAATAGAATTAAATTAATAAATAAAAGATATTAGCCAGCTTATACGGTGCCAATTTGTTGGTGCATTTTATTTGTTTGAACTTCTATTTGCACATATATTTTTAAAGAAAATTTTTATTGAAAAGTTTTCACTTGCACTGAACGTTTTTAACACGTCTTTCACTCGCGAAAGCTATTTTTTTGTCAAATTTGTGTTTGATAATGAACAACGCCCAATAAATTATTTCTATAGCTGTATTGAATGAATATATTGTTGAATATTTTGTTAAATTATGTAGAATTCGTTGCAACCAAAAAATAAACAACTCGTCTTCCGAAAATTCCGCGACTTTCAATTTGACGTTTTAGAAATGTCAAGTCTTCATAGTGTGTTTGCAAATCAGTGTAAAATCTTGCTATAAAAACGCAAGATTTGTTTTGACAGAAAAGAATCGATTTTGTTTAGAAAAAATTCGATTCTGTTTTGAAAAAATTCGATTTCTCTGTTGTAAGGTATTCGCCATAAGAATACCACGGATCCACTTATGCATGTATTGTTAGAAAGATAGCAGAAATCAAAACGAATATAAAAAATTACTTCTCCAATCGAGTTTTACATACCCTAGAACAAATAAAAAAAACTCTTTTATTGCATTTGAATACACTTCAATTAATCAAGTATAAAAAAAATTTACTAACGACTTTTTTGCAATTGCAAAAATTAAATTAACGACAAATATTAACATGAAAGCTGACTATAGTTAAGAAAATGAACGCACTATTGGTGTGTCTACTGGCTGCTCAACTGGCTTCAAAAAAGGCAACCCAGCTGACGGGCAAGTTCCTTAAGTTTGTTTGGTGTATTGCGAAAAGCTAGCCAGTAATGGCTCATGTGTCGTTCAGTCGTTCAGGGGAAGGAGAAAAAAACAAATAATTTTTGTAGGTGTTTTGCTTGAAAGGGTCCTCCATATTACACTTAAAACCACAGATTAACCATATGAAGATGAGAATGTTTCGTACGTTTCACCCTCCAAAACCCATATGTTTACATTGTTGTATTTGTAATTTCATACCGCTTCCAGGAATAGATGTGAATTGCAACGACAATTAAACCAGTGCCTACGTTCTGTAACTCTCGCATGGTTCAAATTGGTCGAGAAACGATGGAAAATGGAACAATACTCACACGATTTGTTTCTATTTTCATCGTTTCTCGACTGATTTTATCGATGCGAGAGTTATGTCGTTTTCGTTTGGATTTCGGAACTGTTCCGTTCCTATCGAAAATTGGAAATTTGGAGTAAAAGGAGTGAAAAAGGAGTAGCTCCGAACGTCCACTCGAAAACGACATTACAGAACGTAGAGAATATCTAAATCGATTAACAATATTGGATGGAGAGGACCTCCAATGAAACACGGTTAACACGAGGAGGCTCTTAACTTTATCTTATCAATCTGGATGTAGTGTCTAAAAAGAAATTAATTATATTATAAACGCATCTTTTTGAGTAAGAATAAATCATTACAACTACTTAGTATCATATTTTTCCCGTTCACGATACTTGAAATAATATATTTACTTACAATTTTTCTCCACAACTTGAACCTGTAATATTTTTACTAGACATTGTATAGCTCCTCAAAGATCAACCCCTTAACCACTAAATATCAACCACAATGTACGTCACTTTTACCGGTGGGTAATTAGCTATAATAGTTTATCCCTTACCTATATGTCATTCATAAAACATCAAGCTTTAAGTAGTTGAGTAACTCACATAGCTAGTTAAGCACGTTCATTAGTGATTGGGTGCTTTGAAGTAGCTCTGAATTTACAGGTGTTTTGTTCTATCCAGTGCGTATCTTTTATGTGATGAAGCTGTAATTGAATGGTGTTTAGTTTATAATATTTAATTTGAATGGGAAAAAGAATTCATTAGCCGTGTTTTATTAACAAGTGAAAAGCCAGCTTAGCAAGTTTTTACACACCAAAAATAACAACGAACAAATGATTGTAAAATATTTTATTGTTTATATATAAAAGAAAAGTTGATTTGTTATTGTTTGCATATTCAAATTTAGGTATTTCCAAAAAAACACTGCAAGTTGTTGTTTTTTTTTTCAGTAAAATATGTTGTATACTCTTTCCCTTATTAAATTTGAAACTCGCCGTACGACAAATATCAACTTATCAATTAATTAATCAGTGTAACCATACACTTCACCCAATATAATTGAAAACAAAAAATATTCCACATACGCCCGAGTGTATATAAAACAAAGATACTTTTAAAATCAATGGAAGTTATAGTACCTATGTATGTATATAATTTTAAAACTCAACTTTTAACTTAAATAAAAGATTAGTCTCATCAAATGATGCTCCGAGTAAAGGTGAAATACTAAAGACGTATTTTTTCAAAAGCAAATTTTTGTAAAGTTTTGCTAAAAAATTCACAACGAGGGTTAATGTTTTGCAGATTTTTAACAAATCTTCTCTTATTCGATAAACTCACTCAACATGATAAAACCACAGTAAATAGAATCTTATCTTTCCAATGCACCCACCTACATTCAACAGTTAACAGAGAGACAAACATCAATATAAGGAGCAACAGTTGCAATATTAATACAGCAACATGTGTCCCTTGCAAAAAGCAACTGTGTGTGATAATTTTGTGCTATGCGCAGTGATTATTCTTATTCATTACTTGTAAGATCCTTACAATTTCGATGGATAGTTTTTTGTATAAAAGGACTTAAACTTGAAACAGTTTGTTCAGTTTATCAAGCGCTGTCTTTTAAATCGTTTAACAAGTTGACAAAAAAAAACTGTGAACAAGTGTTATTGGTGAAATAAAAAAGCTTAAGTTGAAAAATTATTTAATTTTTAATTATTTAAATTATTCTAATAGTTTCTTTTTTCCCTTTCCGTTTGGTTGATTTTTTGCTGTTAAGTTAAAAAAAAAAATGTTAAAATCGTTATACAGTGAGTTGGGTTAGAAAAATATACTATTAATAATTAAATGTAAGTAAAATTAATGAATTTAGAAAAAAAAAATTTAACTTTAATCCCTTTATAAATTTCGGTTTCAAATTTCTCGTCCCTATACCTGCCCAGAAGAGAAAATACAATACTTTAACCTTGTTTATTCAATTATAAATGTTGAAATTATTGTTTTTAATTAATAATTTTGTTTGAGATTGTTGTTTTTTTTGGTTAAGATTTCTTTTGTTCTTGATAAAAATTTAGAATGAAAATTAATATCGATTCAAAATAGCTTTTATATTTTGAATCAATAATTCAACAAGTCCAATTAAATAGTGCTAAGTCTTCTACTTGGCTGATGTATTTCAGTAGTATATAGAATTTGTATTATAAAAACCTTCATATGAAAATTTATATCTTTTTCGCTTGATGAAATACAAAATCAATAATTTTTTGTTTATATGTTCTTATAAAAATAAATCAACGGAACAAAAATTTTTTTATTTTTTAATTGATTTTTGAATGAAACAACAAGTATACTTGAGTGAGCTACCACCAAGTTATTGTAGGCTGGAGTTAAAAATCTAAAATATTTTTTTTTAAATTCATTTTTAATTGATTTAGCGAAATAGATATAAATTTTCCTTCTAAAATATTTGTCAAAACAAAAAAACAATTTTTTAAAAGCTATTTTGAAGAAATACAATCTAATCGAGTATAAATACATATAAAATTTTGTGGAAGAAACTTGAGTTAAATAGAAATGAAAGTATAAATAGGAAGGTGTAATAATTATTTAGAAAAAAAAAATGAAATGCAGATTTATTGGAATCGCTTAAGACATTACAGATTTGATATGAAATAAACAAAATAAAATCGTTCTACATTAGCTAAAACATAAATTCGAATTTCTCTTTAAAGGCTAGTACTCACCTCCTGTGAAATGAAAAATAGAAACATTACAAAATTCACGTGAAAAATTATTATGAAAACAAATTTATTTCCCACATGAATTTTTATTACTTATGTAGTTTGGAATTCTTAAGATTCACTTTGAATGAAAAAAATATATTAATTTGTCTCATGGTTATCAGAATATTCTTTTTTCCTCCTAAATAAGAATAAATATACCAGAAGAGACAATTATTTAATTGGAAATAATTTTTGTTTGTATCTCAGAATTTGTATTTTCGGCAAAACAATTTGATTGACAAATGACACACTTTTAAACAGTTACTTTAGATTTTTCCTACTGGTCGTACGATGAAAGTTATTGCGTGAAATTGAATAAGAATCATTTCATATTTCACTTTAATATTTTAGGGGTGTGAAAAATAAATTCATACTAGTGGCGTGTGTGAACCCATCGCAGTAAAAAAAAATGTATATAGCATAATATAATATGGCAAACAAAAATGTCAATAGTCTTATAGAAGTTAAAAATCGATTTAGGTTTAGTTTAAAAAAAAAAACCTTAAAAAAAAACTTCGATATTGTTGGCTAAGGCCTCGTTTAGACGGGGATATTCTTCCAGTATATTTTATACGGCATTTCGACGAATATTCCTATAGAAATTGGGTTTGGTATTAAGTTATGTCCAAAAATGACGTACACGTGAATTTTTGTTTCCCCCATACCGAAAGAATTTAGCATTCAATAAATTTTTATTCGTTAAATCCCGCATTGATTTTATCGAATAAATAACGTAGTTTATATTGTTTCGATTACATAGACAAAATTTCTCCGTAAATAAATTTGTCGGTAATAACGTGAGAAATGTTGTTTTGTATAAAAGAATAATGTGAATTCATGACGGCTATATTATGTTTTCTACGTTTGCATTAATATAATTAAATATTGCCATGTAAAATATCGAAGGCATCGTGTGAAGTCGAATCGTAATCGTAACTTGTCGTTTCTCTGGTGAAAAAATAATTTATTTTAAGAGAACAGACGGGAATAACTTCTACTACCTAAAGCCTAGTACTCAGTTCGAGTGGAAATGAAATTTCCATACAAAACTGACGGTTAGTCCACAGCGATGAAACTCCCACCGGGAAGTGTGTATCCAAATGTGAAAGCGGAATATGAACCGGTTCGTAGTCAATTTCACACCATGATTTTAATTTCGTAGCGTACAACCACTAGGTAAATCTATTGAGATGTGGAAAAATGTGACATTTGTCAATTAATTCAAAAGAAGTTCTGAAAAATAAAAAAGGGATACCTTAAAAATTATTCTGGGATGAAACCACCGTCTCCTTTTGTCAATTTATTGCTACCAACAGGCTAAAAACAATAAACCACGGGATGAAAACAATCTTCGTTGGGATTTTTTTTAATGTTCTGTCAAATAACTCTCACTTTGAATGAAAAAAGAAAATGTTTGATTAATAAATAATTATTTTGACAGAACCTTGAAAAAATTCAAATGAAGATTGTTTGGATCCCGCGGTTTGTAGTTTTTAGCATGTTGGTATCAATTAATATGCAAAATGAGACGATGGTTTCATCCGAGAATAATTTTTGAGGTATATCTTTTTTTATTTTTCAGAACTTTTTTCAAATTAATTGACAAAATGCCACACTTCTCCACATCTCTTTAGATTTTCTTAGTGGTTGTACGCCACGAAATGAAAATTATGCTGTGAAATTGATTACGAACCGGTTCATATTCCGCTTTCACATTTGGGTACTCACTTCTCGTTGGGATTTTCATCGTCGTGAACTACCCGTCAGTTTTATATGGACATTTCATTTCCACTCGAACTGAGTACTAGGCTTCAAAGAAAAAAAAACGACAAGTTACGATTCGGGTTTTTTCACGTCCAGCTGACTCCAATAGATCTGAAGGCGAGTGTCTTTGCGAGTTCTACTAAACGGTGTTTTTTAAATTTTCGTGAGAATTTGATGCAGCTCGATGAATCCTTGTCTTTTTGCCCTTGTAGTATAGCTATACGTAAAGTGCCTTTTTTCATATTTTGTCTAAAGCCCGACTCATTTCACAGATAATTGGTAACAGTTTTTTGGCTTCTCCCTTTTTTTTGCGATATGCTCATGTTTAAACCCGATTCAATAGATGCTAAAGTTTTACCTTTTTCATTTCCCGTTAAAGACTTTTCGCCACCGTTTTTAAAAATCGATGGTTAAAAAACAATCACAACTATCGATTGCCAAACAATACTGGGTTACAATCGTATACAAAAAATTACCATGACCATCAGTTGTAGAAAATATAATTTCCAACAAATTTTGTTATGAGCATTTTCAGTCATAAAATGAAAAGTAGCGAGTTATTTAGTAAAAACCAATTTGTCTAAAATTCAAAATAGTGGCCCACGCAACGAAAACAGTTTTGTAGATTAATTGTGACGTGCCCTCCTCTTACGATTGACAAACGAAAAATTTCCACTTTAATAGTAGCTATTTCAAATATAGAATTCGACTGGGGTAATAAATCCAAAGATCCAACAAGAGAGCTGAGAATTAACTTTTTAAGAGTTTAATTTCCCGGATAAAAGCGCTCATAACTTTTTATTTTTTTAATTTTCATATAAACAAGCAATGCAACGAAAGAGCTTCACTAAAGTAAACAAAAAAAAATATTGAATGTTTTTTTTGGAAATGGATTTAAAGGGCTGGTCAAACAGAACGCTGTTGGGTGGTGCGGTCAACTATTCCAACAATTCACAAGCAAGAAAAGAACCCGACGGTCAATTTTTTGTCGTAATTTTTTTCACAAATAACGGTAGACCGCGCTCTGTTTCACCAGATCTTCAGAGTTTCAAAAAAAGACCTAAAACTTCAGCCATTTTTTCAATGAGAAGTCAAATGAAATATTATAAAACAGATTTATTTATTTTTAGTTTTTTACCCAACACCGTAACGATTTTTGTATAAACCTTCCTATTTGTAATGTTGGAAGTGATTATAATAAGGCTGTGTTTTGGATGCTGGCTAAGAAATCACTTAACTAAAATATAGTGTAGGAGTGCAAAAATGGACATACATGTACATATTCACTATTTTTGTTAGGAAATATACCGAATTCTACAACATAAAGGCTTAACTACATAAGTCCAAAAAGTGAAAAAGTACAAAAGTGAAAATTTTCAAACTCATTTTGGAATAGTTTTTCTAACCGGAAATTTATTAAAAAAGATGCAGAAAGATTAAATTTTGGGTCAAGAAAAAATTTGTATATTCTTTTTCACAAAACAACTGCCCTAGCGGGAAAAAAAATATTTTTACTTTTGTACAAAAGTACTTTTTGGCTTATGTAGTTAAGCCTTAAGTATGTGTATATCAAAAGTATGGTTCCGTCCGGCTTTTCGTGTTTTAAGGCTCTCCCAAACCAACGCGAAACATTCGGCGCGACAACGAAACTTCCGCCTGTCTTAATTTATTTACATGGAGATTAATGGGAGCACCCACACTGGCGCGATGCGAATCTTCGAACATTATTCAGTAGTCGCATATTCGCTCGAATGTTTCGCGTTGGTTTGGGACAGCCTTTACTCGTTTTAAAATTGAGTATTCCATTCTGAGTGTCAATTGTTTTTGAAGTATGAACATATGTATGTATGTACGTTAATATGCTACTAGAGCTGCCCTTCTTGCATTTAATAGTTCTAGTTGAAGTAAAAAATGCATACATTCATCCAGCAATTATTATGTCTTTTTAATTATTCAAATCAATTGTGGGTACTGTTATTACTAACAAGCTTCCATCATTGAACGAGCGATTTGAGCCCACATTATGTCAAAAAACTACATTTAGTCCAATTTAAATAGGCAATCATTTTGCACTCATTAAAATCAAATTACCATACCAAATCGCGCGCCGTTGCTGTACGCCGCCGTACGGTTGCAGCAGCGTATTTGTTTTTAAGTCATCAATTTAATGTGAATGTGAACGCTTCAGTCCTAATAAACCGTTATATTTTTCCCTACAATATGTGTCACCAGAATACGAAAAAAATCAATTAAGAATTAAAAGAGAGATACAACCCTTTCTTTGCCAATTAGAAGGTGTATGTAGGTAGAAATGTATATTTTGTTGAATCTTGTAAAAATTCTGAGCTGTATCTTAAGTGTTATCATTTATACATACATACGTCATGATGATGTTTTAATTACACCTTATACGTTACACGTGTTTTGTTCTAAGCATTAAAAGTAAAAGTCACCATGACCCGACAAATTGTAACATAAAATATTAATGCACAACAACTGAAACATGTCATTAAAAACCAAAACATTTTTAAGTAAGTTTTTTAGGATTTTGGAAGGTTGAAGCTTGCAGCAAACGTCTCGATCTCTCGATAGTGTTGTAGAAACGGAAATATCCAGACATAACGTCTATGTTTGTTTAAAATCATAACAACTGTTGATTGTCCATGTCCATGACATTGAAATGTCAACTTGTGCGCGCGAACTTCTACACCGTTAGGGCGTTTATGAAAATGCTAATTTAGTTTAAAGCTTACACAGCACGACACAACAATATCCTTTTCTACTACATTTATCGTTTGCAATTTACAAACAATTTTTTTTATTTTCTATTTTATTAATAGGATGTGCGCTTAGAGGGTGTGTCAACCTTAAATTTACTGTGGTTTTTCTTTTTTTTTTAGCCAAGCAGAATGCAATAGTGCTTGTCGCATATGACCAATGCCTGCAGCAGTCCTGTGTTGCAGTCGCTGAAGACTGCGTTAGTTTTTTTTCTTTTCTCCAAAATTGCAAGAGGAAGTGTAACTTCCTCTGTCTAGCAAGTCGGACTGTGTGTGTGGCGTGGTTGTTAAAATGACGGATGACGATTTACCAACAATCGACGACAACCACTGTGGCAATGAAGTTGCAGATACAACACAATGGAACAATACAGTTACGTCACCGACAAATGACACTAGAGAGGACGATGATTCGAATAATGAAGATGAAAACGATGAGGCACCATCGAAGGTCACAGATCCATTGGCACCCAAGTTCATTAACAATGAAGTAAGTAATTTAAATGTAATTTGAATATTAAAAAGTACTAAAAAATGTTTACTTATAACTGATTAATTTATCACAATTTACCTGAGTGAAAAATTTTAATAAATCTTTTGTGCTGGTGATTATGTGATTTGAAACTAAAATTGTTTATGCTTTTTGGGATATGTTTACAAACAGCTGCTTCGTCCGAAACAGGCTTGAAGGACTTGCTAACAATTTCTTTAAAAAGTCAGAATGTCCCTCTATAGTGATATTTGGAGACAAAATTGTGTGAGTGCCGAGACTCACGGTTAATATGTGTAAACATCAACGCTTGCCCAAGCACAGGTTTTTGGATCCATATGCGAAGTCATTCATACGTAGTTGACTACGTGCACGAATCCAAAACGGATTAGTTTGCTTGAAGGGGATCTTCAGATTTTTGTCACTGAACGTACCCAATATCCTATTATGCAGGTTTTCGTAACGTAACGTTCTGCATTGTTAAGTGTGACCTCGTAAAGTCGCACAGAGGAAAGCCCACGTTTTTATTTCACTCTACATCTGGCATATGTAGATGTTTACGCATCAAAAATAAAAATTAAATTTATCCAGCTTAAAGCATCATAAAGTGACGGATATCATTTTGACGATAGTGACAGATGGAAAAAAATAAAACGGGATTTTTATGTTTAAAGACTTTTTTTTATATTTAAAGTTAAATTTTAACTACTAATCTTGTGTGTTATATCAATATACATATACATAGAAACAAAAACAATATTTGCTTTCAAAATATATACAAAATAAATGTAGGTTTTCACAATGTGATGATTTTGAAGTTTGAGAATAAACGAAAGAGGTGGAGACATGTTTGTCTGTGTGAGAAAGAGAAAACAGTTCTCGTGGAAAAAAAAACTTTGTTCCATATTAAAGCCTAGTACGCTGCTGATGCGAAACGAAATTTTTCGGTGGTCTCGGCAATTAATTGAGTGCGAAAAAAGAGCGGAGACCTCTCCAAATAATCTACTATGATTATCAATTTCGCTCATCGAACAGCGTACTGAAAAACGAAAAAGAGGATGAATTTTTTCGTTTATGATTTCGTTGTGTCATTTTTGTATGGGATTTTTCGTTTCGCATTAGCAGCATACTAGGCTTAAGAGCGAACATGATAGTTTGAATCAACACATCATAGTGTGCACAGTCGACGAGATTACCCGCAACTCAACAGCACAACAGACGAGGTAAATGTGGTCCTGGCTTTAAACGGTTTATTTTACCAATTGGCAACATTTTTTCTCCAAGGACATCCAATTTGACAGCTGATGTATGCTAAGTTTAAACGAGTGACAAAACGCCATTATTCAAACCATTAGTTAGATCATTGTCAGACAAAATAGTTACAAAATGTCAGAAATAATGCCATTTTGTAACTCGTGTTAATCTCATTGGATCCGAGTAAGAGTTGAAAATTAATTTCGAAAATTTTTCTCGAAACTTATGCCAGATTCACACGCTTATGTAAAAATGCAATTATTTCTGTCATATTTTAGCTTTTTATTTCCAAAATCCTGTGATATGACAAAATTTGTTAATGGCTTTTTTATCCGTAGTGTAAACCCAGACGATGCTCGTTTATGGTGGTCATTAAAATCAGAATTGGCCCATTTTGAAATCTAAAACATCACCCTAATTTCTGGTGAATTATTATTTGTCAAACGTTTATAAATATTTTCGATTTTAACGTTGATACCTTTTTCGATTTTAACGTTGATACCTTTATTATTAGAACTGTTCAACTTTATGCAACTACAATTTTATTAAGGTATCGATTACGGCAACTCTCTATCTGCCTCTGTTTTAAAAATGCAATGTCGACCATACTGCATATTAATCCTATTAAAAATTGTAATTTAAAAAAAAAATCTTAGTATATTTGTATATCATGAACAAGTAAATGTGTTATAATCGATTTATCCATTTACATAAAACAATTAATAATATGCGCTTATTGTCAGTTCCTATATAACCGCTATCTATATCTACCTATACCCGTTATCGCAGATAACTAAGCAGACATGTAGAATGTGAAATTGTAAATTTCACTGCAATTTTCGTTTTTTTATTTGGTTTTCCATTGGTAAATTCAGATTTCAATTTAAAAATTGATTTTTTTTCGTGGCGAATGGAACACTTTTTCAAATTGATTTATTTTTGTCATTGTATTCATGTAGTTTAGTTTCTGTGTTACTATTTCAAAAAAAAACTTCTTCCTTTGACGCGCTTATAGAAGATAAAGATGAACTTGATGAAGTAACCGTATAATTTTAAACTGGTTCCACTGATTATGAGCGAATATTTCTCACATGTAATAAAATAAAATTTTCACACCTGAAATAAATTAATCAATTAAAAAAAACACATTTGCAAGTAGTAAGGAGGGGTAAATCTGTCAAAAAATTTAGATCTGCGAAATTGATTTAAAATAAAAACAAATCAATTTATTTTGCCGAATGGAACGCAAAGATGGTCGAAATTGGCTGTTTGACAGATCCAAATTAAAAATAAGTTAATTTATTTTACCAATGGAAAACCCCATTAAATAATAATTTATTTTCAATTTGAAAAGGGCTGTTAATTTGAAGAAAGAAATTAATTATGCATGAACAAATTACATATGTACATTAATATATTCAAAATATAAAAATCTTAATTTTTCTCTTTCCCCATCAGCGAGTTCTCGTTGTATCCGTCACCGAACGTCGACGTGAAACCTGGGGTCAAAAGGCGGAATTCCTGTTGGCCGTTGTTGGTTTTGCCGTTGATTTAGGCAATGTCTGGCGATTTCCTTACATCTGCTATCAAAATGGAGGCGGAGCTTTCCTCATTCCATATTGTGTGATGTTGGTTTTTGGTGGACTGCCATTGTTTTATATGGAATTAGCTTTGGGGCAGTTTCACAGATGTGGCTGCTTAAGTATATGGAAACGTATTTGTCCAGCCCTTAAAGGTGAGTTATGATATTCTCTGCTCCTACCTCTACCTCCCTCTCTATTTACCAATTTACTTTTTTAAAATTTAATTAAAATAATTGATCCCAAATGACTCTAATTAATATATAAACGTTTGATTTGCACATTATTATTTTTCCATCCATAGATATCGATTCGTTTATCTGTACCTGTTAGAGTTAGCGTATACCTACAATCCCCACAAATATCCCACAGGAGTTATTTGTAATTTTTCGATCCTTAATGCCAATTGCTATAAATCTACTCTTGTTCAAACGTTAAACGTGACTCTTTTGAAACAAGTTGTAAAGAATAAGAACACACAAATGCGTAAAATGATGAAGCTAATAAGGCACGTTATAGGGATACCTGCTTGCGCCTGGTGTGTGTATTTTTTTACTGTAGTTTTTAAAAGATTCACTTAGGAAGGATATCAAATACCCTTGATATTCAAAATTTAAAAGACCATGAGTTTCTTTTTTTTAAATATAAAACAAGAATACAAAAAAAAATAGAAGTGGGTTAGCTGAGCTCCTTAAATTATCATAACGATAGTTTGCCATTTAATTTCCCTTTTTAAAGATAACGTCATTTGCATTGGCAAAACTTAAATGCGGGTGGTGGAAGTATATTAAATTCAAGAATCGTGAACATTGTGTCATAATGGCAAATGACAAAAAAAAAAGCTTAACTAAATTTGCGTATAATGTAAGAGACAAGAATATAATATAGAGATAGTTTATCGGTTTGTGATGGTAACTCGTCCTGTTGCAGCCAATGACAAATATCAAAGGATTTTTATTCTCGAACTCAATCTGTATTCATTTGCGGACGAGTTTATACACATGAAATTTTGTTTGAATAAATAAAAATTATGATAAACCATCACGATGTTGATGAATACCAAAATGAGTGGGAAAAAGAGGTTGAACACTGAACAATATGTCAATATTGAAAGATATTCACATATTTATTTGTAAATTAAACGTCAGTAAAAACTGCAAACAAATATGCTTGCACTGAACCTTTTATTCCCATAAATTATTTATACCTTTTGACTTAAATTATTAAATTTGTTATTGAATATTTGCTTTTTTTAAATTTGGAATAAGACAAGAGAATACATCTTATAGGTTGAAATGGTTTTACATATTAATGTCCACTTTTTAATTGTAATAATATGTAGGTACATAATGTAGGTAAGAACTATATAGAACAAGTTTTGAATTCATAAAACAAAATCGATTAATCAAACATTAAGATGAACATCCTAAAAGTCACTGAAGCGACTTTCTTCAAACTCAAGATTGTCCACTAGGAAAAATCACATAGTAATGCTTTGTACAACTTAACGCACATACCATCAACAGTAAAAATCTAATTTTTAATAAAATGATTTTTGAAATTTTCTCTGTACAAATGCTCTCTCGAAAACGGCTCCAGCGATTTTTATAAAAATGCTGTGGGGTAATTTTGACAGAAACCCCTTCAACAAGTGCGAAAATTCCCTTTTTATCCCACAACATTATTCGTTTTTCCCTTTTTATTTCCCACGAAAAAATAAAAACATCGGAGCAGAGTTTTAGAAAATTAAGTACGGTAACACCGTACATTTTTAATATGATGCTAGTGTAAAAAGCGGATTTTCCAAATTTAAAACGAAATTTAAATGTTTTTAACATTTTATTAAATTTAAAATCATCAAATGCCAATTTTATCTTTTTAGTCGTATCATACCATATTATGTCACTTTGACAAAAATAATTGTTTGGCTAAATTTTCGCACGAACTGTCACTGTTTTAGGCGTGTTCAGCTGAAGTTTATTAGGCAAATAGGTTTAGTATAATACTAGCTTAAAATTGTTTATAACTAACAACATTTTAGTTAACAGCTATCTTGTAAAATTGTTAAGCACTATCATGGTAATACCTTAACATCACGCTGTTTAAATTTTTTCATTAAGAACGAAATTGATGTCATTTTTATCATTTCGTTAACAACTGTTTCATAAACATATGTGTCTATTAGCAATAGTTGTTTTTCGCATCATTAATAATTCAGTTATCCTTAAATATTTCTTAAAATATTGGCTAAAAATTATAAATATGTAGGTACCTTTCCAGATATACATTCAACTTTCAAAGAAATGATTCTGACAATTCTTTTACCTTATTTCGATTTTTCGACTTTTTCTAGAAAAATTGATTAACATAAAGGGTTTTCCAATAAGAGGTGTTATTTTGATATTCAAAGAAAAATGGCATTTTTTGAGATAAATGATCAGATGTTTATTTCATTATAAAGAGGAAGGTGTGCCGTTAATAATGGAACACAACATCAGCCAAATGGACGCCACGACCACGCTTACAGGACCATATCCTTTTCATGAAATTTTCCATAACCAAATCGCAAAGTGGCTACCCTATGTCCTCGATAGCCTCACGAATTCCATCTTTGAGGTCTTGAATCGAGGCTGGGCTGTTGGCGTAGACCTTATCTTTCACGTGGCCCCAAAGGAAGAAGTCGCAAGGTGTTAAATCACAAGATATCGGTGGCCAATTGTGATCACCTCTTCGAGAGATAACACGGTCCGGAAACTTTTCCCGTAAAAGATCGATGGTTTCATTGCTTGTGTGGCACGTAGCGTCGTCTTGTGAAAGTAAACGTTGTCCAGATCAATACCATCCAATTCCAGCCATAAAAAATCATTAATCATCTCTCGATAGCGCAATCCATTGGCCGTAACTGTTGCTCCAGCCTCATTTTCGAAAAAGTAAGGTCCAATGACCCCGCCGGACCAAAAACCGCACCAAACAGTCACGCGTTGAGGATGGAGAGGTTTTGCAACAATAACTCTTGGGTTTTCCGAGCCCCGATGCGACAGTTTTGCTTGTTGACGTAGCCTCCGAGGTGGAAATGGGCCTCATCAGTCAAGATGATTTTTCGATGAAATTCCGGATCATTTTCATGCATTTCAAGGACCCAATCAGCAAAGACACGACGTTGTTGATGATCAGCCGGCTTGAGTTCTTGTGTTAACTGAACTTTATAAGCCTTAAGACTCAAGTCTTTATGCAACATACGGTGTAATGACGTTTGTGGAATGCCTAATTCCAAAGAACGACGAGGAATGGACAAACCTGGGTTCTCTTCAACACTTTGGGCTACAACAGCAATATTCTCAGTTGTTCTTGAGCGACGTGCACGGGTTTTATTCTTCACATCACTAACTTGTCCCAACAGCTCGAATTTGTCCACCAATTTCTGTATTGCGGTCCGACAAGGTGCTTCACGACGACCCAAAAATGTTTTAGTTTTACGAACCGTCTCTGCCAAATTTTCACCATTTTTTATAGTGAATTTTAATAATTTAAATGCGTTGTTGAAGCCTGTATCGTTCCATTTTTATTAATGGCGTAGTTTCTACTTGTCAAATGTCAAAAAATGACAGCTTCAAAAGTGACAGCTACCGAAATAGCGGGCTATTCAAAATAACACCTCTTATTGGAAAACCCTTTATTTGTGATAGGTTAGTTAGTCCTTTTCCGTATTTAATTTTAAAAAGAAGAAATTCAGTTGTCCCTTTGTCAATTTTGAGGTCAAAATTCCCTGGTCTGACCTCAACCTACAGCCTAAACGACTGAACCGATTTTCTTGAAATTTTGAACTTAAGGTTATTAAAGTGATTCCTAATGGGAGAAATTGATTTGTTTTTTTTTTTTTTTTTACTATCGGCTTTCTCGTTAACAGCTTCAATGATGTCGATTAAAATAAAAAAGTTTTGAAAAATCAATATTTTGAAAACGCGTTGATGAATTTTATTATTATTATTAAATACTTAAAAATAGCATCCTAATTTTTTTTAAATGTTCAAGAAATTTTATAAACAAAATTAAATTTTTTTATTTTATGAAAATCGTTCCAACGATTTTAATATTTTTTTTTCATAAATGATTTTTTTTTTCATATTTCAGACGACTTGCTTTATTTTGAGATTAAAACATTTTTAGGGGTTGTTTTAGCAATTTAAAGAAAGAGTTTCATGCTTCTTTCCATTTTCCAATATAATTAAATATGTAATAAAAATTATTATTTATTACGTATATGTTTAGTACACATTCTTTGAAATTCCAAGCAATTTGAACGACAAGATCAAGTTCGTGCAATGCAGAGTCGTCAATGTTTTTTAAAAAATATTTTTCCAAAAATGAAGGTAACATTATATTGTCGTTCAAAATTATTTAGTCTTTAAGGGAAATCTAATTTTTATTTTTTTCGAAAACGGCTTCAAGAATTTCGATAAAAAATTGTCTGTGTATTAAAATTTGTAAGATCAGCCATTGAGAAGGAGATTATTTCAAATAAGGCCTTTGTCAACAGACCTTCCATAGAATAGTTTGTTTTTTACTTTCCACTTTCGCATTATCGACTTACCCGAATTTAGAGAGAATTTTTAAAGAGAGGATTCTAATAATTATACATGCATGCTTGCATTTAGAAATTTTCGAAATTTTTTTTTTAATTAAAAAAAAACGTTAAAATTAATTTTTTTTTTTAGAAAATCTTTTCAACGTAAATAATGAGTGCCAGCCTTGTCATTGTCAACATAAACTCATTGCATATCTGGTATCTTCATATTTAATTTTATATGCATAAAATAACAAGATTGCAAACGTTTAAATTTTCTCTAACAAAAAAATTGTATTTGTGTAATATCAGAAAATCTCGCAATTAACTTTTTGATTCATCAAAGTTATCCATCAAATAAAATGTATATCTCTCCCGAAAAAAGAAGCTCGCAGTTCGCAGTACGACTAATTTTATCATAATTGAATTCCAAAATTTCAAAAACCCGACTACATTGCATGCAAACAACCCTAACGAAGTAAGAAACTCACTTAAACGCACATTCAAGAAACAAAATGATTACTACAAAATCATGATGGCGTGCAAGAAGTTTATCATCATGTCCTCGAGTCAGTACTCAATATATAAAGAAAACAAGCTTCTTGGTGTCAAGTTTAAATATGCGGTGATTGCCTTCTGTGTATGGAGGCTGGAGGAGATACAAAACAAAATCATACACACATGAGTGTTTGTGTATGCATGTTTTTATATTTATCCTTCCTAGATGAAGAAATATTATTTAAAATTTGAATTTGTTTCTTCTGAGATGGTTTAACAAAGTTAATAAAATTCAATTCAAAGCAAAGTGTGAAGAGGGTTATACAACTTTGAATGTAGAGTTTGAACTTTTAATGCCACAGAAAATTTTTTTTTGTTTAGCTATAGTTCTTAATCGTCAAGTCGAAACCTATGTATGTATGTGATATTGAATAAGAAGACGAAGAAAAGCTGTGTTTACACATCAAGCTTCAATAGGAGAGCTATTTTTTTTGTCATCCATTACTTTCAAAGAAATTGCAGGGCAAAAGATAAATCCCTAAGAAAAGTCGCATCCTTTCTGCAAATACTTTTACCTTCTTAAGTTGTTTGAACAACTAAATAAACACCCTTTTAAGAAAGTGCAATATGTAGTAGTAGATACGTATCACATAAAGAAGTATCATTTTGTATACCTCAAGCTTTAAATGTCGAACCTACGTTATTTCTCATATTTTAAAGATGCAAATAATAACTAAGTAAGACTGCTGATAGTTTTAAATAAAAATGTGGTTTAATTGCAATTTTGAAATTATTAAAGAATAGAAGGTTAGGAAACGAACAGCTTTACTACTAAGCATATACAAATTTAACTACGCGCCTATAAGACCTACGGTACTTTAAATGCAACTTAAATATTATCCGTTTTTTGTATTACCAGAAGTCCATATATGTATGTAGATCATCAAGAACCATGCATTACAACAACAACATGGAGCTTTTGCTCTCTATCGGGATCACTTTCACCGCTATGAAACGCCAATTTTTGTAGACTACAGGTCGATTAAAGCTTTTTTTGAATCAATAATTCAACAACTGCAATTTAATAATGCTAAATATTTTATTTGGGTGATTTATTTCAGAAGTACATATAAATATATAGAATTTGTATATTATAAAAACCGGGTGTCCCGAAACTAAACGCCAAGCATGTACCGGGTGATAGGGTATAGGTTATTCCCTTACTGGGAAAAATAAGATGTTTGAATACAAAAAAAGCATTATTCACGTAAAAGTCATATTAAGTGAACTCAGGTAGCTAGTGCTGAACCATTTTTAAATATAGGTAATGGCAAGTTATGAATTCGTACAAAAAATCGAACTCCAGATTTTGATCAAACTTGACATTACGATGATAGCGAAGACGAAAAAAGTGGGTCTCGCAAAAACGTCCGTCTGTCTGTCTGTTCGACTACAGCCTAAACGGATGGGTCGATTTTCTTTAAACTTGGTACCTAGCGTTTTTTGGACATCCCCCCACCCGTTTTTTTCTATTTTTTTAGGACCATAACTAACAGTAGCTGTCATAAAAAATTTCTTGGCCAAAAAGGAAAAACTTATTTTTCTCAAAATCGGCGCTACAGATTTTTTTTTTAAGAACTCAATAAATTTAAATAGTTATAAGTTGCCGTTTAATAAGAAAAATGGTTATTAATGGTACCTCCCAAAAAAACCGTTCAACTGATTCTGATGACTTTTTAAATGAAGAATTATTGACATATTCTAAAGAATATTGTGTACCAAAATTTTCAAAAAGATATATTTTGGATTTTTAAAAAAAGTCAAAAATGACCCTGTCGATTTTTATTAAACTTGGTAAAAAGCAGTTTTTTAACTTTATCTAGAAGATTTTTGACAAAAATTGTTCTAATACCTAAAAATAACGATGCCTCCCATACAAATGTTTAAAAACCGTTAAGACCAATATTTTTTTTTTCTCAAAAACGACTGCTACGGTTTTGATAAAAATTTGTTAATTAGTACGATCTACCATTTTAAAATTTTATATTTTACGTTTGTTAACAGTAGTTCGAAAACGGGTAGCAGATTTTTTTGTGAAGTTCAATTTTTACTCAACATTAATAAATACTTAAAATTGGCGTACCACTTTTTTTTTCTCAAAAATGTTAACGAAATTTTATATATAAAAAATTAATTCTTTTAAAAACCGCTCCTACGATTTTCAAATGTTTGCTCTCATAAATTAAAATTTATATAACATATCAGATGGTGTACATCGCGTTGGGTTAAAACAGATTCAAAGTATTTTAATCAATTTATTTTTAATTTTGTTGATTTAAAACAATTTACCAGTTTAAATAATACATATAATTTCCTTTCATGCATATTGCATATGTGCAATACTGGGCTATATTGTACATTTTTGTTTACTAACATAATACCACCTGCAATTAAACTTAGTTTTGGCAAATAGATAAAATATAGACTCGCATAGCTAATTTATTTCAGACTAAGGAACCAAAATGCGTGATCGCACATAAGAGCAAGTTCGTGCTACCCAGTCATCCATATTTTTTAAATAATTCAAGTAATTTTTTTTTAATATGAAGTGCCAAAGTTAGCTTACAAAATTTAGCTGAACCATCTATATGTTTCTTGTGAAACGAACAATATTTATTTTGGGATTTGTGATGGCGATCAAAAACATGGTTATTTAGGATTACGTAAAAAAGAAACACCGTGAAATTTGGAAATTTGTGACCACAGTACGTAAAAATGTGAGATAGATTTTTTTCTAATTTTTTTCCAGTACGGATATAGCCTACCCTATCAGCTACTTGATCTGTTGTGTGTTTCAGCTTAATAACTACTCCCCATTATTTCTCTGGACGCGTTCAAGGCATATCTGAATTTTCATAATTCTAATTTTTGGACCTTTCGATTGGCCAACTGTCATAAAAAGGTAGATGTCATTTAACTTCCTATGACAGCTGGCCAATCAGAAGCTATAAAAATATAAATGCTGATGTAGTGACATAAATTGTTATTTTCAGAAGGATTCAGAAGGCTTCATAACGATCAATAGAACACGCAATTCTATTACAGCCATATTATTTACTTATTTCAAAACTAGTTTTTTAGCAAAACTAGTTTCATAGCAAAACTAGTTTTATAGAAGTTTGGAGTCCTAAGTTTTGAACGGCTTTATGAATTTAGAGTTTTATGCAAAGCTATTTTTAATTTTCCGAGTTTTAGGTGTCAACATATTTTTGAATAATACTGGTTTGATCACCACCAAACATCTATATAAAACTAGTTCAGAAATGAAACTTGTTTTGAAAAAAGTCAATAATATGGCTGTTAGTGTCTTACATACACGAAAATGGAATCGTTATTAGATATATATCTTGGTTATTGGCAATACATACATAATAAATATATTAATGCTCCCAACTTCATTATATCAGACGTGTTTTATATAACATTTTGAAACAAAAAATTTAGAATTGAACAATTGTGTGCTGACGTGCTGAAATCTTAAAAAATAAAGTTTAGTTAATGAAAAAAAATTGGTGCTTGAATCCTATTCAATAATATTCCCGACTTTTGTTTTTCTCCTAAAAATAGTTTCCAGTAAAAGATACACACCAGCACAATAAATAGTAATACCAAGACCAAGAATAACTGATCACATATTGCATTTACTACAGGTGTCGGATATGCTATTTGTTTAATTGACATCTACATGGGAATGTACTATAACACTATAATTGGTTGGGCAGTTTACTATCTATTCGCATCCTTCACCTCTAAACTGCCATGGACTTCATGTGAAAATCCATGGAACACGGCAAGTTGTATGCCCGTCACCTCCGAGAATTTCACAAACCTAGCCACCACACCAGCACGAGAATTCTTTGAGTGAGTTTTTTTTTTTTTTTTTTTTGTGTTCCAATTACTTTACATCCTGCAAATAGAATCCGGATATAGATAAATACAACTACAATAAATAAAACGAACGGAAAGAAAGAAGTAGGTACTTGTGGTATCGACTTTAGTTTGTTGTTGTTGTATTTTTAAATGACAGTTATCAACAATTGCCAATGATGTCTTCCAGTACCCAAAGGACATATTGTATTTAATTGTGTTGTGTTTTTTTCCCCCTTGATTCTTCTCTTCCTGACAACAACAAATAGGCGAAAGGTGCTTGAACAGTATAAATCTGATGGATTGGATTTTATGGGACCTGTTAAACCAACGCTGGCACTGTGTGTTTTTGGAGTATTTGTACTGGTGTACTTTTCTTTATGGAAGGGTGTACGAAGTGCTGGAAAAGTGGTTTGGGTTACTGCACTGGCACCCTATGTTGTCCTAATCATACTTTTAATACGTGGAGTATCACTGCCTGGCGCCGATGAGGGCATTAAATACTATCTGACTCCCGAATGGCATAAGCTAAAGAATTCAAAAGTAAGCTACATTGGCAAAGTTATTATTAATGTAAAACAATACAAAAACAGTTAAAAATCATATGAAATAAATGATAATCTTTATAGCACTTTACGACTTTTACTACATTTTTCTTTTAAAGAATTTATATTTATTTTAAGGATTGATTTGCTTATTTTTGTAGGTTTGGATTGATGCTGCATCTCAAATATTTTTCTCTTTGGGTCCTGGTTTCGGAACATTATTAGCTTTATCCAGTTACAATAAGTTTAACAACAATTGTTATCGTGATGCACTCATAACAAGTAGCATTAATTGCTTAACAAGTTTCTTAGCTGGTTTTGTAATATTCTCTGTGCTGGGGTAAGTTAAAAAGATTTATTTATAATAAGTCATACAAAAAAAAAAAATACATAATTATCTCCGGCAGCTATATGGCTCACGTGCAGAAAACCTCGATTGATCAAGTTGGTCTCGAAGGACCTGGCTTGGTATTTATCGTGTATCCAGAAGCAATAGCCACAATGAGTGGTTCTGTGTTTTGGTCAATAATTTTCTTCCTTATGCTGATCACTTTAGGTCTGGATAGTACGTTTGGTGGATTAGAAGCTATGATAACAGCGCTTTGTGATGAATATCCTCGAGCAGTTGGAACGCGTCGAGAATTATTTGTATTATTCCTATTGGCTTGTATTTATTTGTGCGCTTTGCCAACTATGACATATGTAAGTGGATAATATCTGTGTGTACCCTACCTATAGCTTTACCTACTAGTTAACTTTATCAAACTTTGCTGCTTAATTGTTATTATAATTTAATTTATAGTTTTTTTTTAATTAATTAGAGGCCTGTGTGAATGATAAATACATGGTTGATCAGTTAGGCTATTTTTTTTTTTTTTAACTAGATGCAAGCTAACGAATAATGAAATTTCCTTAAAAATTACATTCAATCGTTTGTGCATATTTTCAGCAAAAAAAAAACTTAAGAGAACATTGAAAAATATGCTTTTCGATCTTTTTATTTGGAATCAGTGAACATTAAAATAGATATTTCGGAATCTGTCAACGTCAAAAAGACAGCCATCACTTTGTAGAAACTGACAGATGCAAAATTTTAATGCGAATATAAAAGGAGCCTTGTATCTGTAAAGAAGTTCGTTATCAATTTTGATAAAAAAAATGTATAGTTTTAATAACAATAATTTTGCTATTCATAATAATATTTCGCACACAATACTGGCATTGGCTTTCAAAAATAGATGAACAAATGTCAATTTCAACATAGTGACGATTTTGACGTTTGTGAATAAACGATAGAGGGGTATATCTATATATTTCTATATGGTGTAAAGCTCTATTGGACATTTCCGGATGTAGATAATAAGAAATTACTTGTAAACTAATGTAATTTTCAGTTTGAGAAGGAACATGGAAATACAAATATATCTACTGGTGAAATGTTATGAAATATACAGTTTAAACGAAATCAAACAAACTGAAGAAAAAATAACATTTTAAAGGTTATTTTCACGACTTTCAATACAATGTTCAGGTAACTATCCAAAGATATCCGAATTGGTTTGTATTGTTGTACAAACTTGTTAAAAAAAAAAACAGCAAAATCGTTGGATAGGTAAATAGATCCTATCTGATTACCAACGGAACGATGGAAATAAATAAAATGTATGCCACGGGCGGAATCACCTAATGGTCTTCGAATGAAAAGTGTTCAATTTATTATGGGTTTCCATTTTAATTTTGGGACAAATGCCTACACATAACTCAACATTTTAGCAGTACCTGCAGTATATATCACTAAGGTCCGTAGTAATGGTAAATGCGTTGGACTAGCGTCGAAGGTAGGATGATAGAGAGATTGAGCCGAATCGAGTCCTCCGGGAGCGATAGTAGCACGTTCTCCGAATAAAGTAATTTGGGTTCGTGACTTAGGTATGTACGTGAAAGTTTGTTCGTATAAACTTAAGACAAACGTTAGTTGGCATTATGTCCTACGTAAACGATTGCACGTGCACAACCATGTATACGTTCACTTGATTTGTCATCGGTGAAGTCTGGAGTTAACGGAATTGTATTTTAATAGACTTTGTTTTGGAAGAAAGGAGAAAAAAGTTCTAAAATACACTAATACGTTTGCAAAATAATAATTATTTTAGACCAATTTCGGCAAAATAAATCTAAATCGAGGTCTGACTCGAACTTCAAACTTCTCGAAGGAAACTTGCAGGAAAGATAGGAATAGAATATTTATGTATCGGAACTTTTTTCACTAAATTCATTTTCACCCGAACTTAAAAAAAAAATAATTCTGCATCCATTTTAAATTATTTTTTTATTTTTCTGTATTCTACTTTAAACCAAAACAATCAAAACTACATACTATGGTTTCGTTTAGAACTTGATTTCTTTCATTTTATAGATTACGTTTCGCTTGCTAACGTAGACCTCCATCCCAATACGTTGACTCGATTGAAGGGTGACGTAATTTTCATTTGCACGATCCCTCATCCGTTCACAGAACTGGTTTTTCACGAGTTTCTGTGCTACCAATTTATCATGTGTTACTATATGACTAAGATCCGTTCGCTTAAACGAATTGTAAATATTTACGATGTTCAACTTTCAATATAAAACGAAGTTGTTCCAAAATATTTAAAAAAAAAAAACGAACCAGAAAATACATTATTGGGACCTCAATTTTCGCAGGATTTTTCTTTTGATGCGAGGGTGTGATTTCAAAGTTTTTTTTAACTTAAAATCTTTTTCAGTTTTTGATTACTTATGTATGTACCTACCTATAATCTACATTATGTAGTGGAAGTTCATTTTTAACTCCTTAAAATTCTCGAAGTAGGTAGGTAAGGTACCTACCTACTGAATCAATTTATTTCTAGAAAAGCATAAACAATCCATTATAGCTTGTCAACATACTTGCCTTTAGTTATCCACTTAAGTTGTGTGAAAAAATTGGGCTATCTCATTCGTTCAAATCAAATGGTTCATTAACTCTATCAGTGTGGTTCGGCATCGTCTTGTTATACACTATTCATGAGGAACAGAATGGGAGAGGGAGTTCTTCCGGAAGGAACTCTATGCATAAAATGTTGGTTTGTGTGTATCATGCTATACAACTTAGGTATATATTATGGTTGATTTAATCAGAGTGCAGGTGTCTGTGTTTATGGGTTATGGTGTAAGAAAAAAAAGTGCTTTTAACCTTTTGACAAAGGTAATAGGCACCTACTATGAGGATAAATATTGCCCAAGTCAACCATGTGTTGATGTTTTACCTTTCGACAATCTATATAAATTGTACTGGCCATTCTATAAACATCCCTACATATCACTATACTTGACCAGACCATCTTCCTCTATCTCATTTTTCAAGGGAAAGTGATTTGTGTGTAGCAAGAAGTGTAGCATAATGGATTTTCACTTTATTTGATTAAATTAGAAATTATAATTTTGGCTCTTTACGATAAAGAGTACCTATATTCAGAGTTTGACTAAGATAAGGTGTGGACCATAAACAGCAGGCATTAATAGCAAACTAAGGAATGTATATTGACCATGATGGTCAATTGTCAGTAGTTCATACATATATTGGCTGATGAATGTAAATGTTAAGGCCTTTCAATAGAAATGTGTCTCTTATTTTATTAACTTTCATTTTAATAAGTTACCTTAAGTTCGTGTTAATTCCCTTGAGCACTTTTATGCTTTGACCAAAGTCAAGATATTTCAATTTAATAGCAATTTAATTTATAGTTTAAGAAAGGGAACTCCAAGTGGAGGCAATCGGGAATACATTTTTGAGAAGAAAGTTCCTATAGCTAGTATTTTTATATTTCATTTCAGGGTGGCGTTTATCTAGTGAACTTCCTAAACGTTTACGGACCAGGTTTAGCGATTCTATTTGTTGTTTTTGTGGAAGCAGCTGGTGTATTTTGGTTCTACGGTGTCGATAATTTCTCATCAGATGTAGAACAGATGTTGGGCAAGAGGCCTGGTATTTTTTGGCGCATTTGTTGGGCTTACATAAGTCCAATTTTCTTATTGGTAAGTATAGATAACAGGGATCTTCAATGTCTTACCCAATTTATAAAACTATAACTTTCAATTTCAGTGCATTTTTATATTCTCATTCATTGGGTATAAGGATATGCTTGGTGATGAGTACAAATATCCAGAATGGAGTATTTCTGCTGGTTGGGCCCTCACAGCCTCTTCCATACTCTGCATTCCAATTTATATCGTCTACAAATTTAGTACGAGCAAAGGAAACTTCAAACAACGCTTGAGGACCACTTTCAAGCCGGAAGTTAATATTGCATCAGCTTTGCCAGGCCAACAAGGTACTGCAGTGTGACATAATAATGTCAAAAGAACTCAATATAGTTTAAGTAGCATTCACCAATTAAACGTTTCACCAACAACAAAAACAACAATAAATATAATAAATAATCAAATAAGTCATAGTTATTTAAGTTATCCTAATCTTAGTTCGAATCTCGAACAGCAATCAAAACAAACCAAGTTAAACATTGATCGTGGTAGTAGCGTTAGTCTTAATCAAATCAATAAAAGATCTACTGCTAGAGCTGAGGACAATAATTATTTAATACTCAGCAGTTATTGTAAGCCCTTCAAGTTTTCCTTTGCTAGTGAGTGGCTCGTATAAAGAACAATTTCTTTCTCCGTAGTTTTTGTTTTATAACATTTTTAGTACAAATTAAATAATATGCGCAACAGTTTAGAAAATGTTGTATATGTAAAAGAATTTTTTTTTATTTTAGAATCACAGCTGTATTTATGAAAGTCAAACTTATCTGCTCTAGGGAATGCTTAATCTGTAAATTAAAAAAAATTATATACACAAATAAATATTTAAGCTTAAATAATAAATAATTGCAAAATAATCTGAACAACAAAAATTTAAAATAATGCTTTCGATATTTAGGAGAGTAAAAATATTATTTCTAAAAATATAATAATAATAAAAAAATTGTAATGTTTATAGAAAAACTAAAATCAAACAACACAAAATAAATTGTAAACAGAATATTTATACATGTTAAGTATTAGATAAATTATTTTTGTTAATTTTATAAGTGAAGAAGGACAAACAAAAAAAAAACAAACAAACAATAATACTCTTGTACAATGTTGCTTTAGGTAGATTTTTTACTTTATTTAATTATAAAAATATGCATGTAGTTTAGATTGGTAGACTTACAGAAGTCTCTTTTTGAAAATATCTGCAAGCAGCCATTTGCAGATATTTTTTTAAAATTTGTAACTTCTTGATGATTTAGTTTAATCAAAAGCATAAAAATGCAATCAGCCATTTGCAGTTTTATGTAATTTTTAATATTTTTTTTTTCATTTTAATAAAGCAAATAGTTATTTTAGAAGTTTATATAAATTTATTATTATTGTAATTTCTTTGTTGTTAATACTTTGTTAAATATATTTTAAGCCGTTAACCACGTGTTTTTTATTCAACTATAGGCCCTGTTTTAGACGGTGGGAGTTTTGGGTACAAATCGGAAGATGAAACATGTTCTCATTCACTCCGAGTTAAACCGAAGGCTTTGTGACTGCATGAAAAGTATCATGCAAATTATATATCATTCGAGAAATATATCATCCGACAAAAGTATCATACGAGAAAAGTATCACGCGAGAAATATATCATGGGAGAAATATATCATGCAACAAAAGTATCATGCGAGAAAAGCATCATGGATTAAATATATCATGCGAGAAAAGTATCACAAGAAAAAAATTTATTGCGACAAAAGTATCTATCATGCGAGAAAACATGCATTATATACATATATTTCTCGCATGACACTTTTCTGGCATGATACTTTTCACGCATGATATATTTTTCGCATTTATTCACACCACCACACGGATCGGGTTAAAAAAAATTGAATACGTTTGTTTTGCCCTGTTTCCACAGAAGGCCTAAGCCACGCTGAAATAACAAAATAAATTTTAGTGTAGTTTTGTTCTGATATCATAAGCAGAACATTCAAAAATTCCTAGTTCAAATTTAGGGTACTTTTTTAGAAATGATATACCTACACTAAAATTTAAAACTCTATACCAAAATTCAGCTTTTTCGCGACTTGAGTTCCATGGTTCTATTTTCTATCTACGTTATACGGAGCCTTGGCAGTTGAAAATTACATATTTGTTAGTAATTTTTTCAATAAAAATATGTGCTTAGATCTTTTAACTCGATTTTCGATCTTGGCGGCCTCTGAGCTAGTGGATAATAGGTGGTCTGGAACTTACTTCAATTTTTTTTGTGCGTTTTCTGAGATAAAATTGGATTTTGGATTCAATGCCAACAAAACCTCATACCCAAGACTTGTGGTCCTGCACCCAAATAGCTTATGCCGCTTTAATATATCAAACCATGTTAATTGAAAATTTTGTGTTGATATGATAGTCAAATCATAGTTATGTACATCTCGGACAAATTTAAGAGGGCTTCACTTCAAATCCTTCAATTCTTCTTTGTCACTTTTTTAATATTTGTTTACATTCAAACACAATTTTAAGCGATTCAAAGATAAGTTGTAATTCTTGCAAATGTTGTGTTTTATAAAAAAAAAAGAAATAAAAATAGATTAAACTTTCTTTACAATCTGCACGACATCTTCATCGTTGAGAACATGCTCAATTCCGACCTTTTGAGGTTGGTGCTTCACCGATGATCCCCACACGAGAGCACTGTAAAATAATAATACAATTAGCGTGATCGATGATAAATTCTGACCATCATAATCTACGACATACTATTTAAATTCTTTAGCAATTGTGCGATGCAATTTATTACAAAAATCCTCAATTGAAGTTCTCTCATTGTGCAAAACAATTGGTGAAGTATAATCAGGCAGTTGTCCTTTTGGCTTTGTGTAGCTAGTAAAAAAAATAAAGATTAATCAAATTTAATTTATAACTTGACAATCGATAATCCTACTCACATTCGAACAAGTCTCAAATATTCCCACATGAGTTCCAACAAATCATCGAAATTCCATCGATGATGTGCCGAGATAGGCACACAATGCGGAATCTTATAGATGACATCGAGTTCTTCAATCGAAATCTGATCGATCTTGTTCAAAAGATAAATGCACGGGATATATATACGGTTTCCTTCAATGACATCGATTAGATCATCACTGGTGGCATCGTAACGTAGTGTTATATCGGCATTGTGAATTTTGTATTCAGAGAGAATTGTTTTTACTAGATCTGCATCCAGCTCGGATTGTGGGACCATACAGTTGAAATTAACACCACCTGGTAAAAAAGAGCATCATTAGTAATGTTTGCCTGAGTAATTCTCCAAGTTTAACCAAACCTTTATCCTTCTTCCTGTAATAGATATTTGGTGGTTTCTTATTTAGCCGTATGCCAAACCCTTCCAATTCATGCTCCAGCAGTTTTTTATGACCCAACGGTTTCAAAACATCCAAAACCATGAAGATAAGATTGCAAGTTCGTGCTACGGCAATGACCTGTCGACCACGACCCTTGCCATCCTTTGCGCCTTCAATGATTCCAGGCAAATCCAAAAGCTGAAATATTAACGAATTTGAAGACGAAATTTTAGGAAACAATACGAAAACTTACTTGAATCTTGGCACCCTTATACTTGATGCATCCGGGAACGGTTGTCAATGTTGTGAACTCATATGCTGCAACTTCAGAATATACTCCAGCCAAGTTAGACAAAAGAGTCGACTTCCCCACCGAAGGAAAGCCGACAAATCCCACTCGGGCATCTCCGGTTTTTGCAACTTCGAATCCTGTTAAGAAAAAAAAAAAAAATAAAACCTAGTGTTTGATCTGTATGTTGAAATCCAGGTTCTTCCTACCTTCGCCAGTTGAACCACCACCACCTTTTGGTGTGATGAGTTCTCGTCGCAATTTGGCCAATTTTGCTTTCAACAAACCCAAATGTGCAGATGTGTTCTTATTTTTTTGCGTCCGAGCCATCTATAGAATGAGCGAAAGAAAAATTTCGATTGGGGTTAGATTTCGGGTAATTGAATTTGTTCACTATTTAACTTACCTCCGCCTCAATGGCTGAGATTTTTTCCAAAATTGTACTCATTATTGATCGATTCTAGCAGCCGATTGTTTATAATTATTAATGAAATAGCAATTAATTGCTAAATTAATAAATTCCGATGGACAACAAATAGGAAATCGAATCGCGTGGACGTGCCAAGGGGCAAGTTGGTTTTGTCAAATTTGACAGTTAACATGACATTTCCTGCAAATGGTATAATTTATTTGGTATAAGGTTCGATTCTCGATTCAGAGCCAAGTAGTGACTCTCGCAATCACAGCAGAAGATTTTCCTAAAAGTTGTTAAAATTTGCCATGGTTACGATATAATGGTTCACTTGAATGATGGTATGACTGTGGCCAACTTATGATCGCGATCGCTCGATTAAGTGATTGTCGTTTTGAAGATTGCTTCATTTATCTTTTCCTATAGATAGGATAGAGACAGCTGCTATCGTCAGAGCGAGAATCAAAACATTCATGCCGATTATGGAATTCGCAATAATGGATTCGCGGTGATTCGCATTGCTGTGTTCTCTTTTCTTTTCATGGCTAATGAGTAGAGAGGCACGAGTGCACTGCACTGCGAATCCAGAATTGCGATTGATAATCAACTATCACCTAAGCCCTGTGTTAACGTGGTTCATCCTCGGAACAAGATTTTAACCCACCGATTTCAACGTATAAACTAGGATTCAAGCATGTAATACAACTTCAATGATAATATAGGTTACTTTCACAATCTTCCATTTTTAAGAATATGTTATATCACGAAAACTAAAAACTTCTTGGAAGCCTCGTTGATTGAGATTTTAAATATTTTTGGTCGAAATCCGGATTTTGCTAACGATTTAATTTTTTGCATGCATTTTACATTTTGATTTTATGCCAACTTGTTGAATCACTTGAACCACTGTCGAATCAAATTTAAATCTTTAAAAAAATACAGTTATTTTTGAAAATAAATTAACATAGCAAAACAGGTGGACAAGATTTGCTTTTTAATTGTGAACAATTTTAATTAAAATTATGGAAAACTATGGAAGACTACGGAAAACAAGTAAGAAATCCTCGATGAACTCTGTATATACCACCCTTTTATTGACCCATCACTTTAGTCCCTAAGGAGACAAATTCAATGACAAAATTCGTCAGGGAATACAATGAAAAAAAATCAGATGGAGAATTTTCAAGAGTTCAAGATATGATTCCACCTGCCAGGACCTCAACATCAGGTCTGTTGCCGTCTATATCAAAGTTATCACTTAAAAGACCACCACTAAAGCTAGCCCCAATCTTCAATAAAGACAATTTTCCACGGAATAAGAGAAAACAATCCACAGCTGGTGGATCGAGACAGTTCGGCGAGATTGAATATCTTCCAATACCAAAGAAAAAACCGCTTTTGCAAAGAAGTCAATCATTGGAATCTACGCAGTCATCGAAACAACAGCAGGCGACATTGAGAACAAGACCTGAGCGGGAACGTGTTGCCATTACCGGAAGTGTTCAGTTTGTATTGAAGAATTTCAAATTATATCCAGAATTAAAGGCGTTATATGAAGTGTATGGTTAGTATGTTAAATAATCAAAAAACAATGCCAAACGTTGTACAATTTCATATTGTTTGTTCTTTAGGAATTCTAATGAAAATTACCAAATGTAAAATAAGATTTGAGCATACTATTCTTATGCGAAATGAATCCGGACCAATTTTACAGGGATTCTTTTTTGATTTTGAGAACATTCTTGTGGACTTTCATGCGGGTAAGTTCCAAAAGGCAGCAAAATCTGAAAATAATATGATTCATTCGGGAGCCCAAGGGTTTAAATAATTTTTTCGATATATGTACATAATACTCGGCCTTATCGCAGGCCCCGTCGTAATAGATTCGTACTACGAATCCCCAAAAAAAAAAGTGTCATATAGCTACCGTCTTAACAGATATTTTACCAAACAAGTTCTGAGTACGTGAAAAGTCTTATCGGTGTTCAATTAATTGGCCCCACTTTCAAACTTTAAAAAAAATAACTGGACACAAACTTTCTTTTCAGCAAGTTTGGTGCGTTGCGTTGGACATTTCAACTCACAAAACCGCTTCCACATACATAAAATCGAGCAAATCCAAAATCCACCTCAAGAAACAGAACTCACCAGGGTACAAAATGTATCTGCTTTTGCTTTGCTGCAAATTCAAAACGATAGACTAAAGTAATTTAATACAGCTCAACCAACATTTTACATTTTAGCTTCAAGTTTATTTGCTAAACATTGTTTGTTTTTTTGTAAATGTTAATATAATGTTCAAAACAAAAATGAAAAAGTCTTTATAAATAAATGTTTACAACCAAACGTAACATAAATTATTTTTAACCAGTGATAACTATTTCTTTAAATGTAAAAAAGGAATAATATACATACATAACATTTGTCGTATATTGTTTATTTTATATCTAAAAAAAATAAATAGTTATTTGTACTATAATACTTATTTCTTGTTGCTTTGTGGAAATTCATTTAATTCTACATCATCTCTCTAGGCACATTTTCATTAAGTTACTCTACAATTTTTCCATTATTCCAGTTTTTTTTTCAAAAATCCAAGAGCATTAATCCGCTAACTACAAATCCACCAGCTATGGCTGTCAAATAGCCAAGATGAATGGAGCTAGTCTTCTGCCGGCGATATCTGCAAAGAGTGATAAACCTTACATTATTTAAAATTTCTGCTTAGAGAAATGCTTGATTATAGCTTACAGCATTTTTGAGCGTGGAGAGAATGGAGATGGTGGATTAATGCCAGGCACATTACTATCTAGATACACAAGGAAAAACGAAAACACCGAGAATGCTATTCCACAGAGAATTGGATTAATTTTGTTCTGGACATCTGGATGAGCAGCCCATTCTAGGGCATCGTTGAGTTTTTTTTGTGTAATTGTTCCAATGTTGTTGAGACTCTCTTGACTGGCGTAAGGCACTATAAATTATTAAAACAACAAAACGTTAGATAAATTTCTTTGTTTGACAACGGTATAGACGTGGGATGGTTGATTTTATAATGTCGACAAAATATATAAACATACATAATGTACCTACCTAATGCGCATATTTAAGTTTCATATTAACATACAGATCTGGCATTGAATTTTAAAACACACATACAAGCTTTTCAATTAATTCCTTTAAAAGTAAGGTAAGATACGATGTGTATACTGATGTTCAGATGCATGGAAATTGCATTTAAGCGTAGGCTTTAATGTGATTTGATTTATTCAATAAATGCGGGAAGCTATTGAAACATGCAAAGTTGAGATGGGTTTTGTTTTATCACTCGCTGCAATTCGTTAGTCAAACGACCAAGTAATATTTTTTGATTAAGCTTGTGAAGCTTGTTTATATGTAACACTTATATTTTATATATCTAAATAATTGTCAATTAGTATACTTGGGATTTGAAAAAAAGAATCTGTAATATGCAACTGTATCCTGTTAACGTATTTGGGTTACCCAAATTTTAAATCTGTCCTCTAAAATGTTAAAAACAACAAAAAATTAACAGAAACAAGCGGGTGTGTGTTTTAGAAAATTTCATTCCGTTTCCATCTGTACTGCAGCAAAAGGTAAGGCTGTAGGTTGGGTGATGGGTCCCAGCAAGAAAAAAAAAAAACGTATGAGAATATGGGGTATATTTCCCCCCGTTTTGTTAGGAGGTGCAATTTTCTACAAAAATGCCTTAAAATAGAACAAATATTAAACCACAACGGCAACACGTATAATGTAATGTCGTGTACGACTTTTTTCTTGTCTCTACCCAATCTACACGCTTTAGCATTTTGTCGCATCTTGTATGAATCACCCAATGTCAATGCTTGTATGTATTTGGAATAACGAATAACCTACATTTAAAAATAACAAGTCGGCATAATCAATACAAGCGAAACGCAACCAAAAAAATATCTTACATTGACTTGTATATCAATATTATTGTACCGAGTACCTAAAGAAATAGGTATAAACGGATATGGAGGGAACAAGTTTGCAAGTAAATTGTGGCAAAAAAATGAATAGGTATGTAGGTCAGTTTCACGGATTTGGTCCTTAGGTACAGAAAAACCCACAAACTAAAGAGCTACAGTTAAAATGACCTCAAGCTTATATTTACGAATAGCATTTTATTGGTTTGAATAATTAAATTTATTTAATAATGAAAGCCCTTTTTGTTTCTATTAACATATCTTTGATTTAAATATAAATAACACATACATAAAAGCAAAAAGGTAAACAAAATTCTAAATAGAATCTAATGAAAACATTGCACGGTTGAACCTCACCAATGGTACGATGAGTGATGTTTCTATTTCACATTCAAATGAACCAAGTTCAACGTCAACAAAAAAATGAACTTCACTTTGTTTGCCTGCCACTGCCACCCATTTTGCCTATTCGTACCTATACATCTACTTACTCTTCTTACTTTATAGAATGAGATCATCAATATGGTTTTCTATTTTTGGAATTTTATCATTTCCCGAATTGCATTCAAATATACTCTACGCATGAAATTGAAAATCCTTGACTTAAAAATAATCAATGTGTTGATGTAGAAATAATTGATTTTTTTTTTTTTAATTTAGGATTAGAGGTTAGAAGATACGTTCGTAATTCAAAAGTTAGGTAGGTACCTACACATCGTAGTTTATCACTGTCGTAATTGCCTTTCAAAAATGCATTCGAATAGTTATAATTTGTATTTGTATTGATAAAACTACTTACTTGAGAAATTGTAGATTTTATAACCGATTAGGCCAAGTGCTACTAGAATAAGCAGAGCTCGCAACTTGGGGTTGAATGTGTTCACTGAACCGCCGCCGTCGCTGCCGTAGCTGTAGTACTCCTTGTGGTTGTTGAATTGCGAATATTTCACCGGAGGCTCACCTGCTGTTGCGATAGCTGCACCTATTTCTTCTGACCGACCCAGTCCAGTGCTTAGAATGATCGGCGATAGTGAGTTGAGTAGAGATGCACGAATGCTTCTACTTCCTCCATTTCCTTCTGCACTGTTCATAGGGTAGTTGTTCAATTTGTTTTTATGCAAGTACGTAGTGGGAGAGACCATTTTCTAACAAATTTATAAGAATACACAAACAATAATTAAATGGGAGAGAAATATATTTCTCTAAAACCCACGACACAACTCGGCAAGCTTTTTTGTCTCTTTAGTTACTTCGCGTTCGCACAGATGACCTTATTTTAAAGTTGAAAAAAGATAAATAAACAAAAACCATATGTTTAACGATAGCTTCTTTTATGAATCATTTATGAGAAACGAATGAAAAGATTAAATTACGAATTGTAAACAAATCCCAAACTAATCTTTTTATATCTATGTATAGTAGGTATGAAGATATTTTATTGTGACGCAATTGATGAATGAGAATTGAGAATTGTGGTGTTGGAAGGGAACTGCGCGCCAGTCGCCACACGCTCAGCTACATACGTATTTTTTTCGGCATCGATTATCGAAGACTACGTCACCAAATGCTGCAATTTGACAGCTGACGATGGGGCATTGATATGTTGCAAACAAGTGGGTGCGTTGTTTGAAGGAGGACGTTCGTAAAGTAAATTTAATTTGACTGGTATAAAAATTTTGCACGCATTTGTGTTATTTATTACAGAAATTTGATATGAGCCTATTAGTGTTTTTTGCAAGCACAGAAAAATTGGTTGAAAAAAACGACATCGGGGCGGTTTAGCAACGCCATTACAGAAAAAAATGGAGTTTCCATACCTACGGTTTGTTACCACCGGTGACAGAGTTTTTCTCCTTGCTTGAGTTAAGCAAGAGAATTCTCTGTGCTTAGCTAAGTCACATGGGCATTAGTTGTTGAATGTGGAATTAGAATGCTCTAATCTGTCCCTTATGCTGGATTGACACGACTGACAAATTGGGAGTTTTCTGTCAGTATACTGCCAAAAGAATGAGTTTTTCCATTATTCTGGCAGTTTTTTGACAGTTAACTGGCAGAATACTGTCAATTTGTCAGTCGTGTAAATCCAGCATTAGTCCACTCTCCTATTCGTAGCCATCATGTCATCTACCGCAAAAACTATATTAAATTTAAATTTGAAGTACCTATAATTTATATCTACTATTTTTATTATTTCAATTAATTAAAACTGAATTAAAATAAACTTTGAAAGTGTTATCATATGCTTTTAACCGAAGCGATTTTTGATCTTTGGCGCTTTTAATCTTTGTGCATGTGAAATATGCAGTCATGTCTTCGGACATTTGTCTCTGCTTAATTTAATGAAGTTCGCAGAGTGCAAACATAGTTGATATAAATAAGCAAATTTTACCAACTGCAGCAATTTTTAACTTTTCTAATATTAGTAAATTAAATATCTAATATTAAATAATAACGGTATTCGTAGAGGAGATAAATTCAAGCATTTCTTTTACTATGGAAGGAGGTTCCTCTTTAGAAAAAAAGGTTTTTAAATGAAAAAAAAAATTTGAAATAAATGATGTAATTTGAGTACCTGCGTTTTGTAACTCTCGCATCGATAAAATTAGTCGAGAAACGATGAAAATTGAAACCAATCATATTATAAATAATGTTCAATGTTTCTCCACCAATATTATTGATATGCGAGAGTTACAGAATATGTAGGCACTGTTTTGAAAGCAAATTACATTAAACAAAAAATGTTTGTTTATTTATTAAAACTCGCAAAATAAGGTATTACCTTAATTGTCATTTATGATGATCCCATTGGAAACCAGAAGATTTTATATTTTCTGTTTTTTTTTGCGAAAATTATTAATTACAAAAACTATACTTTATTATTAGATTTTAATGTGTTAAACCCATTTTTACTGAACATCAAAAACTCAAATATACCTACTTCAGGTGATATCAAAGTCTGTTTGTTCAGTTTGTCAAAGTTTTAAAATCAACGGAATATACGTAGGTAGGTATACATATGTAGTTTCTTATTCTTTTGCATTCGATTTCCAGCAATACTAATAAATGCTAAAATTTGATTTACTGAACCAAATACAGATCGAAAAGCTTAAAATATGCTGAGACGCTGTTTTTTGAAAGGTTTATTTTCCAAATACCAGGGCTCAATTAAAAAAATATTAGATGTAGATTGATTATTACTACTATAACCGTAATGTGTAGTCCTTTCCATCTTCAACAAGTCTATAAGAATTTTTTTTATGCATCATAACAAAAGAGCATGTGTCAACAATTTGTTAGGCCACAAATAAACCCCCTGCATTGCCATAACTACACGTAGTTTCAGTTGAAAGACAGACGAGTTAAATTGTCTTTTAGACATATAGCTCTTAATATTAATTAGATTTATTTTGTTAAATAGTGTGTTATTTAAGTTTATAATTTAATGTTAACATTTTTATTCTCAAAAAATTATGTAAAACTTCTTTAAACGAAAAATAATAAATACGACGTCAGATAGTGTCGACGACTACACAAGTACCTTTAATACGTTAGTACATATAGAAGGATCTTATCTATTTAATTTTACATACAATTTTAATTCTTATTAAATATATACTTGTTCATAATATTGAGTAAAAGAAAATATACTTTCAAGAATCTATGATCCCCTATTAACTCTATTTGATAAAGACAATAGACAAAAGTGAAAATATTGATTTTACCAAAACTGGAACACATTTATGTATTCCAACACAAAGTGTTGAAAAGGTAGAACTTAAAAGGGACAACGATTTATATATAATATTTTTGTTTTCTATGTCGCAAGCATTCAGTGTTTGTATGGGTTTATGGGGCGTATGTATACCTATCTGTTTAAATTTAAAGTCATTAAAAAATTATCTAGAATTATAACCATACCAGTGATAAAAAAAACATAAACAGTGAAGTATAAATAAACAAGCCGCTTTAAATTGAATTTATTTACTATTCAGTATTCTCTAATATAAAGAGTACTTACTTATTTTTGAAAAATTGCAATAAAGGTGTACAAACAATGGCAGCTTAAGAAAAGAACAACAAGCAGTGTTTAATTCAAATATACATTTTGGTAAAGGTCAGGTTAAAAATAGCCATTCAGTATAAGTCGTATTAAGTCTAGCACAAACCGAAACGATGGCGATAGCATTGGTTGCGCGATAGTAAGGCCTAAGGCGCCGTTCACCTTTTTCCACACATCCAAGTGATAAATTTATTTCGTGGACAGCTTCTAAAAAATATTAAATGCTACCAGCGCGAATTACCCTCTTTGTTATAGATAGTTTGTATGGGAAGGGGAACGCACATTTTGTATAGATAATCCTCGATGTTGTTTTTTTTTCGTCCAATTGCATTTGAGCTCTCAACAAAACACGCCTATACGCTAGAAATGATATTGTACTTTAATCGTTCATAGTATCTGTCTAACTGACATTTTGTTGAATTTCGAATATCTGTTCACAAAAATTTCTTTCACAGAAAATCACAGATAAGGGAAAATTTTTCCTCTCTGTTCTCTGAATGAAAAACTACGAATTCTTTGGATGTGGAAATTGATTTGGACCGAAATTCATGAAAAGCACACAAATTCGGTTAAGATGGCTGCCAAGCAGAAAGCTTGACACACTTAGACCATAGTTGGTCCATTGTCATAGGACCTTATATTAAAAGTTAATATAAATTAAATATTTTATATCGACTAATAATCCTTTAATGGTTTTTTTTTTTTTTGTTATATATCATCATTGATACCCATTTTATTTTTTCTCATTTTAGCTTCACATTCTATATTTCTATATAGCTTCTAATGCATCATCTTGATCCACCGTAGCATTATACTCAAATCAATATGACGAATAATAATAATCTTCAAAGTACATTCGTCTTATCAGTTGCTATATTACTTGTGGTTGTAACATTATATTTTACTACAAATGCTCTTAAACGTAATTATGACAACAATAACAATCAATTGAAACTCAAAGAAGCAAATCGTTTACGTGACTATGAAAAAGAACAACACAAAGAAGATCTCCTTCGATTGGAATCAGATGAAAGGGAAATCAAACGGCAAGCGGACATATCAGCTAAATTAAAAGAACATCAAGACTGTTGCTATGATTTGCAGATATTTACAGCTGAAATTCTTGCTAAAGATCAGTCAATTCAACAAATAATCACAGAAAATATTGATAAATCAAATGAAATTTTACTCAAGCAACTTAAAAAGACTTATCGCAAAAAGGATTTGAATAAGACTCCGTCACCTAAAAAGGGCACATCAACTGAACCTATTATCTATTTATTTGTACTCGTTCTACTGTATCTTCTATTGAAGGCAGCTTCTGATATAACTCAACATTATAAAGAGGTAAGAATGATAACTAGATGCATTTCGTTTTTTTAGGGAGATTTTTAGAACGAATCAAAAATCAATAGATTTAAAGTTATTTAGTATAAAATGAAAGAATATCGAATACTATAGTGGTATAGATGTAGGTATAAAATATTTTCACTGATTTATTTGAATACTACAAGGAGTGACAAATACCCTTCCTTGTTTGAGCATAGAGTCAAAGCTGATAGTTATCAGCATTATTTGGCTCATTCCAATATTTTAACCTATAGGTACCTACTGTATAATTCGCTAAAACACCTCTAAACGGTTGAACAGTTATGCATAGCTTACATATATTTATGGAGTCTCTATATTATAAAAATTGCATAAATACTCATTATATATCGATTAAGCATACATTTTAAATTCTAATCAAATTGAGCTTCTGTTAAAAAAAGTAGCAAAAAGGAGGAATCTATAAGGTTTAAACGTGTTAAAAACACGTCAACTGTTTCTGGAATAAATCTTCTACATGGCGGTTGGATTCCTTTTAATTTCACAATATATTTTAATTGAGAAGAATATATATTTTGTTTGATTCTACATGGAGTGATTTAAATAAAAATGTTAAAAACACCTCTCAACAGGCTTACTACCTTATTATTCAACCTTGCTTAAGTTTTTTTTTGCGTTTAAGGTAATTTTGAGGAGTGATTAACTTAATTAACTCACTAAAATGCAATAAGAAATAAGGTTGATATAGAATAATACAGTTATGTATCGTGCTGATAAGTACTGGTTAAGATTTGCCTTAGAAAGGTAGTTAGAAACATTCACGTGAATTGGAAGTTTCGATCGAATTACATGATTTAGTTTGAATGTAACGGGTGAATTTTTGGCTGGTTTGGTTTTGGCAACACTGGTTTTGACAGCTGACGTGTGTTTAGTACCTTGTGTCACTGTCAAACAGCTTCAGTTTGGTTTGCAATTTAACCATGGATCGTCTTACAAATGAACAACGCTTGCAAATTATTGAATTTTACTATCAAAATTCGTGCTCGGTTCGAAATGTTCATCGCGCGCTGCTTGTGTTCAGCGATGAGGCTCATTTTTGGTTGAATGGGTACGTAAATAAGCAAAATTGCCGCATTTGGAGTGAAGATCAGCCAGAAGAATTGCAACAGCTACCAATGCATCCCGAAAAAGCCACTGTTTGGTGCGGTTTATGGGCCGGCGGCATTTTTGGGCCATATTTCTTCAAAGATGATGCGAATCGCAGCGTTACTGTCAATGGTGAACGCTACCGAGCGATGATAATAAACTTTTTTTTGCCCGAAATGGAAGTTCTTGACTTGCATGATATTTGGTTTCAACAAGACGGTGCCACATGCCACACAGCACGCGAAACAATGGCGCAATTGCGAGGCGAGTTTGGTGAACAGTTAATTTCACGTTTCGGGCCGGTCAATTGGCCGCCTAGATCGTGCGATTTGACACCATTAGATTATTTTTTGTGGGGGTATGTCAAGGCTAATGTCTATAGGGACAAGCCCGCTTCGATTGACGCACTGGAAGCCAACATCCATACATTCATTCGTGAGATACCGGCCGATATGTGTGAAAGAGTATGCCAAAATTGGACTCAGCGGATGGGCTACCTGAGACGCAGCCGCGGTCAACATTTGCATGAAATTATCTTTAAACATTAAATTGCAAGGTTCAAACTATCGATTCAAATAAATATTTCATTCATTTTTTCGAATTTTTTGTGTTTTTTTTTTTAAAAAAGTTCTAAACCTCTTAAAAAATCACCCATTAGTTTAATTCACACTAGCCTTAAAAACAAATTAACTTATGTAAGGTGAAGATAGGTTCTTGTATATTTTACTATCAGAAGAACCCTGTTGTTTAAAAATGAAAGAAATCCTGTTGAATTCGAGTTTAGTATACTAAATATAAATTTAGAAAGGGGATAGTACTAGACTAGAAAGTAGCTTAAGCTTACTAGCAACAAAATCTAAATCTAAATTTCATGGGAAATACAACTGCAAGAGGACTTAATAGCTTTAAAATTGTAGATGAAGATTCATTGGTCTAGCTTTAACATAAGGTTATTCACATCCCGATATAAACAAGTATAGCTTATAATTAGCTAGGATTGCTCGTTTCTAAACTGAAAAATAAGATTATGGGTGTCTCCAGTTTTCTTAAGAACTTTTTAATAAAAAAAAACTGCGTGTACCTATAGCTGATTAAATTTTGGAATAAAATTGTGCTTTCGATAATATCGTAATTATCTTCTAGCAATAAGATAGGATAATGTTATAAAAATTATACACAATTACATTTCTGAGAACTCACGGAGTTCTTAGGCCCAGTTTTTGAGTAGTTAGTTAAATCAGAGTTAGCTAACTCTGCAAATAAATGTATCTACAGTCTTTACAAGAAGCCATATTTTAGGGAAGCATGCATGCGGAAGGGCCTAACAAACTCAGATGATAAAATAACAAAACAATTTGTTCAATTAACTTTAATCTCGCATTGAAAAACAGGACTTTAGAAATATTAAGTTAACGAATGAATTCTTCAATATATTTTACATTTTTTATTATGGTTTTTATAGCAATCTAAAGGAGACAAACGAAACAACCGAAGATGCTCCTTACAAGTTTATGCCCAAATGAAAACCGATCGACGTCCATCCAAAGGTACTAATTTCATGAATATATTTAACTATTTTAAGTCTTAAAGTACCTATACCTATAATTCTTTTTAATAACTACAACTATTAAATGTGAACTTATTATACATAAATCTAATTGTTAAATGTATTTATTTGTAAGTGATATTTACAAAAACAAAAAATAAATTTAATTGCTATCTTTATTGTATCTTTTCTTTCTATTTCTTCCCTCTTTTCACATATGAAAATGCTTTCCCTGTTATATACTCGTTTATTTTGTTTTTTTTTTTTTTAAACGTTCATAAGTGTTTTCAACAGTAAAAGAAAATTGAATTGATCTTGCATTTTTGTTTTAAAATATGTATGTAATTTGTTATATCAACGCTTTTTAGCTTGAATTTTACTTCAAGTATTTATTGTTCCATTTAAAAAAAAAAAATGTTTTTATAAGCACAAGACTTTTGGTAATATTTGTATAGTTCCTAGTTCTAAGATAACTTTAACTTTTGATTGAATAATGTCGATTATTGTATTTTTATTTTGTAGATGCTATAATAGTATTATTATATTATAAACAAATCAAATATTTAATAAACTTACATAATATATGCACTGATAATATGCTTTCAAAATCATTTAACTGGAAACAAACTTACTTTCTGTACGTTTAATATTCATGTTCGTGAATTGGGATCGCATTCAATTTTAAGACTAAAGTTCCTCGATATATAATTTCATATTCAGCCTTATTGTGAGTTTCACCCGAACAACATTCAACCCGAAAAATTTGACATTTCACTTCTCGCCTTTCTTGAGTTTTTCCCCGAAATTTCATGATAAAAAGTAGGCGAACAAAATTTCGTTCGGGCGAAACTCACAATAGCTTTTAAAATTCGGGGCGAACAAAAAATTTTAAGGTGAACTATTTTTCATGTAAAACTCACAATAAGGCTGATTCTTCATTTTTATTATTTTGTATACATCTACTTTTGTTAGTGATAGTGCTAAAATAAGGTTTTGAAAGAACTAAAAACTGTTTATCATCGCGGTTTAAATTACAGCCAAAAAAACTTGAAAATGTTTGTAACTACCATACAAAGAACCATGTGGGATTATGAAATAAAATTCTTTGCTCAATTGAGTAGTTGGCATTTTGTAGTCTGGTAAATGGCTTCTTATCAAACTTTTACAATACATGTATCTTCATCAGGGTTTGGACTTCAGATTCAAAATTTTCGAAGCAAATGTTGAAAAATAGTGAAGTAAATCCAAAATTTGCGAAGTAAATTTAGCATTCAAACAATTTCTAATAATTTTTTATTAAATTGATTTTAACATTGGACTGTCTCCTCCAATTTATTTTGGCTTTTCTGTCTGATCAGTGGGAAAGAGATAAAAGTACGGAAAAGTTAAAAAAATGTCGGAGGAGTTAGGCGAATGTGAACACCGTCTAATGCGATATACAGTTTTAGGAGCACTCGAACAGCGATTTTGAATTTCTTTAATTTTGTGGACCTGCGCAGTAATTTACCTTAGATTTGTGTACTGTTGGTCTGAAAGAAAACCGACACAATTTAACAAAATTCATTTCTGAGCAAGGCAAAACAAAAATTGCTTTGTTATCTGTTACATCGTGAACGTGGACGTTTTTGTTAAAACTTTAGGTTATTGAATTTAAATTTAGTGTTTGTCTGATAAATTCGAACTAAATTGCTTTCGACATGGATTGCAGAGCATCGATGGTGAAATATACATTATTTCTCTTCAACACATTGTGCGCGATATGTGGAATTTTGCTGGTTGTGTTTGGAGCAATATTGCTAAACAAGATAAGCAGCTACCACAACATTGAGGATGCTGTGAAGGCCCAACAAATTCCAATTGGACTAATAGTTATTGGGTCAATTGTGTTGTTAATTTCAATCTTTGGATGCTGCGGAGCCATAAGGGAATCATTTTGCATGTCCATGACGTACTCCGTAACCCTGTTAATTTAGCTTATCTTACAACTTGTTGCCGTTGTCTATTTCTGGATAGACAAGCAAAATCTCATAAATTCAATGGGTAAGATTGTTGATAAGGTATGGGATGAGCGCACTCGTGAAGCTGACTTTATGGATGCCCTTCAAGTTGGGTTAAAATGTTGCGGTAAAAATGGTCCAAGTGATTATTTGATTTCGTTATCATTACCACCATCAACATGCTGTGCCAATAATGACTGCTCAAATCCAATGAATTTATTCGAGACAGGGTGCAGAGCCAGAATGATGGAGTTCTGGAATGGAAAGAGTGAAATTATTAAGATTTCTGAACATTTCGCAACCATAAACGCAGGGCGGCCTACTAAATCTATCCAAACACTTGTACAAAATGGTATAAGAATTCCAATTAAAAAAATTAAAAAGAAACAGTAATCGGAGACCGAAATAATTGTTTTACAATGCGATTGGAATTGTTTATTTCGAGCATACACCGAAATTGTCTCATTTTCTTGTAAGAATTTTGATACCTACATTTTTTCTCAAAAGAAAATCCGTACAGTAATTTTTACTACAATAAATTATAATATATATTATGTATGATAAGTTTTAACGTTAATACATATTTACAATGTTCAGCTGAATAACGGTGAATACTATCTGAACCCAAAACCTGAATAAAAAAAATATATTTATGGGAGGCAATAGCAGACTTATTATATTAGCCCAAAAATATTTTGACGTTTCCACACAAACAAAATACTTATTCGATCAGTAAGAGATTATAAGAGTTTAGGAAAATGATATATCCGAGATTTCGCTCCGTCAAAAAGTGAGCAAGCGAATGAAAGCAAAGCGAATTTTTTCCTCAGGATTTTGACAGCAAAGCTGATTTCTCAGAACATTTTTCTGAACATGCCTAATCTCTGGGCTTTAGAAGTTAAGTCTGTGTGACTTAAAGTGCAATTTCCAATCTTTCATTTGCAAAGCTAATGTACACATAATCTATTCATTAAGGTCCAGTTTTTCAGTGCGAGATTAAAGTTAACTAATCAAATTTGGGGAGTTAACACAGGTTTAACTGAACAGATGATTTTGATGTTTTATCCACAGAGTTTTTTTTAGTCGCTCCGTATTCATTTTCCATCGAAAAAATGCTTCCCCAGTTCACTAGTGGGTTAATTTACTTCTAGAGTTATGTAACTCTGGCTTAACTCACCACTGAAAAACTGGGCCTTACTGTTATTAAATAAGCTTTAAGCGTAGGTTTCGTTTGATTTTATTCAAAAGGAATATTTGTCACATGAATTAAGGTACGTAAGGTCTTTAGAATTTCGAGTTTATCAATTAATGACATTTGTCATTAAAAACAAAAAAGCTTAACACAAACAGAAAGATTGTATAATATTGTTAAATAAATAAATAGAAAAATGATTTTTAAGTTTTAAAAAATCGTTTTTTGATGCTTTTAATTTGCTTTGTTTTTATTAAAACTTTATTTTTAAAATTGGCTTGTTTTACAGTCTTCCCAAAGATTATTTGGCAAAGCAAAATCCATGATGTAAATTGGAAATTTCTTTTAATAGAACTGATTACTTAAAAAATTAAAGTTTCATATTATAAATTAAGAGCATGCTGCCTACAGAACATTATGGTCCAACACCTTCCCAGACACATCGATTTGAAAACATAAAACTTCGAAATTGTTTAACATTTTGTTTTACGTATTAAACGCTTAAGAAATCAAAGCTTTCAAAGTTAAATGCACTGTTTGTATAACGATGGTATGTACAAAAAAAACTCCCAATTTTGTTGCCCTCTTTCTTATTTGTTTTGTTTTATTTTTGATATATTTAAATGTTGTGTCTATTTTTCGCTATTCTGTATATCTTTGTGTTACCAATTTTTCTGCAACATAACACGTTCAAGGATACAAAAACTATCTCAAATTGAAGAAAATCGGCTGCTCTCCATGAACGTCCGATCGAAATCTGTTGATCGACCAATATTACAACGGTCCAAACGTATCTATCCCAAATTGAGATCATACACGTCTGTAGACGAACGGAATAGCTGTTCGAATAGCACCACAACATTACCAACATCACCAACAGACAGTCCATCTCTTGAAAATATCATCATCAGCCCTGCTACGAATTTGATTACCTCTAGTGTCAGTAGACCAAAAACCATTTTGATTTCTGGTAAGTTTATGCTTATTTTCGACCATTTTTTAAACTAAGAATAATTTTTAATTTTTAGAAATTCCCTCATCGAGAAGATGTTCTGTACCGGCAGTGAGCTTGCAACATTTGGGTCTTCTAAGTCGAAGGAGAGATTCGATTGGAACATTTGCTGAAGAGGATCCACTTGGTCTAGAGACAAAGAAAAGACACCGAATGATTCAGCGCCATTAAATGAAAATGTCGATAGATTTATATAGAGAAGAGAAAAAATTTAGACAATCTTCTTTGATGAAAGAATAATCATTATTTTGTTATTACCTTTTACCTATCCGTCCTTAACTGTCTGAACAAAAATCTTTCCCTTTTGACTAAATTTTGCTTAATGTAATGTCAAGTTTATAATTCGAAACACATTCCGAACAAGACTTCCAAATAAAAATTAAAAGTGTAAATTAATTTGTAATTAAAAAAAAACAATTTATTTAAAATATGTTGTATGAGATTCAAGTTCGTTATCTTAAATCAATATTTAAGTTAAAGGCGCAAAATTTTAAACAGCCTGAGGCCAAAATGCGTAAGAAGATAGCTGTCGTCTATCACATCTAAAAGAAAATATATGGACAGTGCAATCGATCGTCTTACGTGATCTAGCCCCTGCTGTTAAGGTATTAGCACGATACACCTTTTTTAACTTTAAAATTCTTTACTTAAATGTTATATAGAAAGTGACATTTCATGCAAAAAAATAAGCAAACATACCTTTTTGAAATTAACTGTCAAAGTGACATATGGAGTTAAGTATGACACTAAAATGAAAAAAATATGCATGTGGGTGATTTTACCCATAGTGAAATATTAAAAAGATAGTACGATGCTTACTCGTTCAAAATTTGGAAAATCTACGTATAATCATACGAAAAATGCTTAAACATCGCACTAAGTGGTCTGAAATGTTGCGCCAAATGTAGGTAGTAGAATAATGAAAGTTTTTATTTTGCAAAACAAGGTATTACTATTTTAAGAAATCTATAATTTATACTAAGTTAGGATTGATCCATTCGGTTCGAACAATCTAAAACACATACTAAAGTGAAAGCTTAAACTTACGAATTTTAAGTATCAAAGAAATTTAGTTCCAAAAAAAATTAAATCGGGCGCCATTTAAGCAACAAATCTATGTTTAAAATTGAAAAGTGCTCCAAACATTTTAAATTCTTTATTAGCTGCTGGGGTGTTTTATTTCAAAAAAATATTTTGAAATTAATTTTTATCAAACAGCTAACCCTGAGGCCACACGAGCAAGTACTGGCAAGCAAGTTGGGTTCATACATTGCCTGCCAAATTCGTATCTGTGTACTGGCTGTGACGTAGGTGGCACTCCACTTGCCAAGCAAGTTGCTTGCAAGTAGGTCGTTCTTTTTCTCTACTATAGTAAACAATTTTGGTTGATCTTTCAAACAAAATGGATTGAAAAAATCAAAATACATTTTTAAAGAATATTAAAGAAAAATGCAAAAATGGTTAACAAACTTTAATAATTGAAATTATGGACAACGAAACATAAGAGGGAAAATTCATGTACCAAAAAATAACTACAGACGTCAAAATACATTTTGTTAGCTATCCGTCTGTTAAGCACAAATCTTTCAAATTCCATTGAAGGTTGTATACGATATCAATGGATAAAAAAACCTCTAAAAATCCGAATTGTTTTCCATTTTATTTTCCGCTCCGGAAAAATGGATTTTTAGGGCAATCGGTTGACATTTGGAACGAAATATTCTCGATAGGATCAAATATAATTTGTCCCCTATCTGTCAAGCCACAAACTTTCAAATTCCATTGAAGGATGTCTACGATGTCAATGGATTAAAAAACCTCTGAAAATCCGATTTTTTTTCCATTTTTTTTCTGCTCCGGAAAAATGCATTTTGAGGGCAATCGGTTGACATTTGGAACGAAATATTCTCGATAGGATCAAATATAATTTGTCCCCTATCTGTCGAGCCATAGACTTTCAAATTCCATTAAAGGATGTCTACGATGTCAATGGATTAAAAAACCTCTATATATCCGAATAATTTGAAATTTTATTTTTTGAAAAGGGCAATTTTAGAGCTTTTTGGTTTTTTGTAACGAAATATTCGCAAATGTCAAATATTCTGTCAAGCAATGTCAAGTTTCGTATGAAAGTGAATTTTAACATTTTTAAAATGCAATCAAATTCCACACTAAATTTATTTTAACTTTTTTTTTGCACAAAATCTAATTAATTCAGAAATTTAAATAAAAGGAACGATGATTGTTGACTATAGTTAAAAAAATGAACGCCCTACTTGCTTCTCTACTGGCTGCTCAACTGGCTTCGAAAAAGGCAAGCCAGTTGACGAGCAAGTTGCTTGGGTTTATATGTGTTAGTGAAAAAATGTGTATGTATTGCAACTTGCTTGCCAGTACTGGCTCGTGTGGCCTCCGGGTAAGCTAAAAATATAAAACTTGGGAAAAGAAAATTCTAAACAAAATGCCAAAAAAGAAACTAAAATCCAAGGATTCCAAGAAAACAGCTTCAACAGAAACCACAGACTATCAATTGATCACGCTTGATGAAAATCATGTTTATCAAATAAAACATGAAAACTTAATACAGCGTGTTTGGAACACCACGTCTTTGTTTGCAGGTTTATACATACATAAATCAGTTTTTGAATTATTATTTTTTTTAAATAAAAATTTCAGATGTAGAACTGGCAGTCAAGGAAAATAAAAAGAATGAATATCTTATAAAAGAGGTATGTAGGGTAACAACTAATCGCAGACTACATTAGCTGTGTTCCTCTGGAGTTGGCGAACTACTCATGAGTAGATGCATAGTTAATCTAGTACAACCACATTTCTCTCGCAGAAATGTCGCAGTCGACTTGCGTGACTGACAAATTGCCACAATATCTGCCATTCTTGTTCCATTATCTGTCATAAAATACGATTATGGCAAGAAATGGCTAAATTATAGCTACAGTATTGATATTTTGTCAATCATGTTAGTTCAAAAAAGCTAGCTCTATACCGAATTTATACACGGCTGTAGAATTCTCTTCATTTGTGCGCCGGCGGAAGCATTATAACAGTTTTTTAGTTGTTTTTATTTTATTTTATTTTAAAATTTATTATTATTATTTCATTTTTAAAATTTAAAGTGGCAAACATATCTATCTTGTGACAAAATCCCAAAACCATTTGAACCTCAAAAGATCCGTAATTTCTTCGACAAATCGCTTCATTATGAAACAGAAGATGTTGAAAACACAATCAATTGGATGTTAGCTATTGATGAGCGCAGTATCTTAAGTCAAAATATCGATTCTATAAATATGACAAAGATGTTTTTAAAAAATTATAGAATAGATTTTGGTCAACAATATGACATTCGAATATGTGATACTATGGAGGTGTGAGGCATATATTAAAGTTTTTGTTTGTTTAAAAAAAAAAACTGCATGCTCTGATTTATTTTTCAGCTATCAAGAAGAATCGAAGAGTTTTTAGAATGTGCAAATAAAGAAGTTTCAAGAGAGGTATTGCATGACATAGAAGAGGTATGTATTGAACTTACATGTAAGCAACTTACATGTTAAATGAAACACGGAACTTAACCCCTTCGGGCTTAGCTAAGCCCAGAGAATTTTCGGGGCTTTACATATTTGTTATCGATAGTTTGTATGGAAACTCAATTTTTTTTCTGTAGAGACCTAGCGTCGATAATCCCCAATGTCGTTATTTCAAATAAATCCCTCCGGGCTTTCAAAAAACTATGCTAAATATTCCATTTATTTTGGCGACTTATATAAATACATATGTATGCAGTGAAGTTTACCAAAAAAAAAAATAATTTGGATTTCTGCTGTTATCGGCAGTGAGCGGCAGTGGGATGTTGTATTTGTAATATGCGTTAAACTCTTTCTTCTTTCCAAAAACACATATTTTAATAATGGCAAATATTTTCTTTATCGAATTTTGCTTTACAGTTAAAACAAATTGCCCAAAAGAAAATTTATCATTATATCGATAATTTAACATACCGTGTCTTGTCAGCCGAAGCCGCTTACATGGAGTAAGTTAGTAGTTTTCACTCATATAAGTAAATGGATTATAATCAATTAATTGAAATTTTATCAGATCAATTGATGTCACAACTGCAGAATATTCCTATCAGGGCAAACATTTTGATATTCATCTTTGGACTTTTCAAAACGTACCTATTTATCTGGATCCAGAAGAGTACCTAAACACTCGAGAATATATTTTTTCCAGCTAATTTAAGTTTTTGAAAATATTCTAGAACAAAATCAAAAATCATTGAAATGCGACAAATCAAGACCGATCTGGTAATTCCGTTTAGTGTATTATCAGAAAATATGGTAATAAGAGGCATACACTGTCACTTTGATCATTTAAGCCCTCTTGCTAGGTACAATAAAATGCCAATACACGATGAGACTGAGCGAAGTAAGTCCTTATAATAAAATAGAATCTATATAAATAAATTGCATATTTTTTAAATACTAAAAACTTGTTAAGGTTTGAAAATGTGTCTGCAAAAAGAATGGGCAAGTCAGTTGAAAATTCAAGCCGAAATTAAAGACAACATGATTAAGGAAAGAGCTGATTTTGAAGAGATAGTGCGGTAAGTTTGGTATTCCGGTATTTAATGGAAAAAGTGATAATTCAATTAATTCAACGGATTTAAAAAAAAATAAGCATTTTTTTTCTTCAAATTCATAAACTGTTTTCAAGACATTTTGACTAAGAAAGCCCACTCTATATATTATTCTTATTGAATTATGTATACTTCCCGCATTGATGGTGAAATTGCATCTAGTAACGAAAAGTAATGAGTATGAAATTAGCTTTGTCAATGTCATCCGATCCCAAAAGTAAAAGTTTGGTACGATTAACATAGGGCGTTTTTCTTTTTTAGTTCAGAGTAGAGCTCTGAACAGAGTCTGAACATACTCTGAGCGTGCTCTGAACTAAGCACTTCTTCTTTCATTTTCCACTTGTCAAATTTGTGTTCAGCTATTCAACTCCGTCTGCTCTATCAATTTATTCTGAGCTCATAGAGCGCGCTCTGAACCTGCTCTGAACATGCTCAGGGCGAAAAAAGAAACACAAAATTGGAGCTCTGAATTCTCTGAGCTAAAAAAGAAACACTATTTTTTTTTGACAGTTCAGGCTCTGCTCTGAACTAAAAAAGAAAAACGCCCATAGTCTGTTCGTACAATTTTTCCAATAATTTTCCAAAACTGCCAGTTTCTACCGTTTTTATATTCAATGTATAAACATTTATACCGGAGGTAAGGTGATACGTTTCGAGCAATAATTTCCATGTAATACGTGTCTCAACTGCACTTTAGGTTGTGGTTGCATTATGAACAGACTGATAGGAGCCCTGTTTTTTGATGTGTAAACATCTATGCTGGCGGTAGACTGAAAAAAAACGTGAACGTTCGTGTACAACGTTACGTCGTGCAACGTTACGGTGTGATACGTTACGATCTGCATACTAGGATGGACGCGTTCAGTGAAAGAAATCTTAAGATCCCCTTCAAGCAGAAACAAGTCCGTTTCGGATCCGCGCACATTAGGCGTGTTTTTTTGCAAGTCCATATGGATTTGTCGAAAAAAACGACATCGGGGCTTAGGATCTTCTTACTTGCAGTACGTAAGTCCCGATAATTATCTGGACTTAGCTAAGTCCATATGCATTTAAGTTGTTGTTGTATTTACGTGTAAAACTATTAGTCCCGATGTTGTTTTTTTCGACAAATCCATATGGACTTGCAAAAAAAACACGCCTATTGATGTTTACACATATTTACCGTGAGTCCCGGCACTCACACAATTTTATTTTTGCAATCCCGGATGGATTTGGTTGAAAAAAAAAACGACATAGAGGATAACCGATGCCATTACAGAAACAAAATGGAGTTTCCATACAAACTATCGATAACAAGTATGCACTTCACGCCGGTAACACAGTTTTTCTCCGTCCTTAAGTTAAGCCCCGAGAATTCTCCGCGCTTAGCTAAGCCCGAATGGGATTAGTTATTATTTCATTTAACATGTAAATTGCATGACAGGACGTCGTTTTTTTCGACTGATTTCCTAGGGGCTTGCAATGAAACACGGCTATTTTTGCATTGGTCTGAAAATATATTTACATGAAGCATCCGTCTATCACGTAAAAGTGTAATTTATAGTACGCCTAAAGGAGTACACACACGCTCACTGTTCTTTAATCTTAGATTGAAAGCTGAGGAAGAGGAACTCAAAGCAAAAGAAGCAAAAAAAGATGACAAAGCCAAAAAGGCTCTACCAAAAAAGAAAGAAAATCCAGTGAATCTAAAGAAAATTCCGAAGGAGCCCCAAATAGTAACACCTGACTTGGTACCCTTAATTAGGAAGGATTTTCTGGAGCACGACTCTCAAGATTATTCTAACGCCATAGTAAAATATCATCCTCATAAATTGAGACTATCAAAAGGCGAGGTACATAAGCACTACATGTATCCTTTATTGCCTCTGTTTCGTTTACTTACCAAAACTGCCAATTTCTACCAATTTTATTTCAAAGCTCTGTCAAATTTCATATGAAAAAAATTGGCGTTTTTTCGAAGAGTAGACCTAATCTGGGTTGCAGATTATTGAAAGTGTGTGTCTATCTGTTCTTTATACATTTTTACGCTAAAAAAAAACATTAATTTGATAAAACTTATTTATAGGAATAATGATTTGGTTTTATTTCTTAGGTAAATTTAAGGCAATTTCAAATTCTTGGTGGAGTCTATCAGATCAACTCACTTTCCAAGCCCAAAGCTGCAAATTTTCCCAAGCTAATAATGACTTGGTACAAAACAGACAAGCGCTCTGAACACAAAAACTCTCAAATCAATTCGGTCACTTCCCAAGTCGATGACATTTCGAGTTTTTTCGAAATAACTTTCGGATTGCCAGATTGTTTTTGTCATTGGAGTGAGCCGGTTGCATGTTTTTTCGAAGAGCATCCGTCTTCAGTAGACGTTGATTTATGTGAAACGACAAGAACTTTGAAAATCGGTTCACCTGTAATTGTAAATGATTTTAATCTTCAAGAGCTTTTCACAAAGCCTATGATGTATGATTTCCTTGAGAATAGCATACCAAGAGTAATTTCATCTTTTAAATTCCCCGAAGATCTTCATGACGAAGATGATGACAAAAAAAGTAAAGCAACTTTAGGGCGCAGTAAAGGTATTGATGAAAATGAGGAAGCAAATAAAGAACTTGAAATGCAAAGGCAGCTGTTGTCATTCGATATTCAAAACAATCCCGAAAGACTGTTTCCTCTCTTTAAAAATGTACTGCCGGTCGTGATTCTTCCTATGCAAGGGGATAATGAAAAGCTGGGAATACATCCATATGAGTATTTTTCAGAGTTCTTTTCGACTTTGGAATCGATTAAGGATTCTTACCGAAAGTCAACATTCAAGGATAGATGCGGCAACCCTGTCAAAATCTTAGCTGAAGAATATGAAAGAAATATCAGGAGACCAAGAGTAACAACTAAACTCGTTGCATATGAACAGGCTGATGCAAGGAAATCAATTGGAATGACAAGTTTAAATAAAAGTGCACGAGATTCTGTTGGAAGAAGGCAATCTTTAGAACATAAGGCTTCGTTAAAAACGGGACGTCTATCATTGCAAACTAATGAGGAAGTATTGAAAACTAAACCGCAGAAAACACCAAAAGTAAAACCTAGTGATGATATGCCTTACCTCAAGGATGACAACGATTTAAGTCAATCGAAGATAGGTAAAGTCATTAAATTCTTCACCATTGGTCATTCCATTCATTCTTTTAATGAATTTTGTTTAGAGAACACTGATTACAAGGAAGAGGAATTAGTTTCAAAATGGTCTACAACAAACATTCTTAAAAGTGTTTTCAATGCAAATGAGAAAAAGGTTACCATTTGGACAGATCGCTTAGGTAAGTTAATTTATCGTAAATATAAAAACTAAGGAAGTTTTTCATGTTAAGATTAAATATTTTGAATGATCCGTTCGAGATAGTGTTGGTTAAACATGGAAAAATTTTAGTATCGATGTTTTTCGCAGAAGATTAAATATTTTGTATGATCTCTTCGAGCTTCGAGATAACGTGCCTCAAAAATTTTTATTCAACTAAACTCTTTTTCAATTTAGGTACATTTGGCTTTGCATTTAACCGTTATCAGCATTTTCCTTTTAAAAGATGGTCACTTCAACCGTGCGAAGAAAAGTATAACCTTCAACACTTCAATACAATTAAAAATTAAAACTTTCTGTTTCATAGCTCCGACAACTTAGAGCTAAAAGTTGAAAGTGCATACGCATTGTTCAGAATATACATTACAAAGGATGGTTATAGTGCCCTTGTCACTGATTTTACGAAAACTTTAAAGAATCGTAAGGTCTTTTTGGAGATCAAAGAACCTGTAAGCGATCTAAGGATGTTTAAAAAAGTACGAAACTATTAAAATACTTTAAACATTAAAAACAATTCGAAGAAGTTGCCATGATCTGAATTTAATTTAATTTTCTCATATTTATTTAACAGAAACTACAAGAAAAGTTCTTAAACATTTTTCCTGAAACTGATGCTATTTGGTATGTAAACGGTGAGCTCAATTTGTATTTCCTAATTCCTAAAAAGAAAAACTAAAAATATAAAGAACTAATCACATTCTAGGTGATTTTTCTCAAAAACACTTAGCTGCTGAACTACACACCTATGACTGCATGAGCTTAAATGCATCGATTATGAAATTTAAAAGTTCAAATTGGAACAAACTATCAAATCGTCGAACAATAGTCTTTGCACTTGGAGAGCTTAAGGATTTAGAACAAGATTTCTGTTTGATTCGAGTTACTCCAGAAGATGTAATGTTTGTTGAAATCAAAGAAGCAAACAATGATATGGGGATAGTGGAATTGGAATATGAGACTACGTGGCGAAATCTTGAAGTGAGATGTAAAAATTAAAAATTCAAATGGATTAACTTAAATCAAATATTATAATTTCAGTGGTATGGGGATCTAAATCAATTGATTAAGTCAAACTTTATCGATACAAGTGATAGTGATTGTGGATTGAAGGACAACAATATTATAATTTTCTATTTGAGGAACTTACTACATTCTGTAAAGTTGTTAAGTTTCTCTTAAAAATAATAAACCTATACAGGATTTTAATAAGGATGCTTGACTTGAAATTGAAGCAGAATGAAGAAATATGCCATTTCTTAAACAAAAATTAATTAATCTCAAAGAAACAACGTTCAGCATTATTTTTTGAATGACCAAAACTTTTATTAGTTGATTAAATTTTGGGTTTCAATATTTATCAATTTGTTATTAATTGATAACGGAAAATAGTAGGAAGATGGGTGCCTGTCAAATTATAAATTTTGATTTTATTAAAAAAATGAGATTATTTGTATGTTATTAGCCGCGTTTTACTGGCCGAGTTCAACGCACATCTGAATATTCAGAATTCTGAATTTTTGAAGCTCTTGATTGGCCAGGTGTCAGAAAAAGTTCTGAAAATTCAGATGACTTCTGACAGCTGGCCAATCAAGAGCTTTAAAAATTCAGAATTCTGAATATTCAGATGTGCGTTGAACTCGGCCACTATCTTTATCTCATGAAAATAAAAAGATACGGATCTCAGTGACAACTGTGTTGTATACCTATTCCTAATGTCGTTTTCGAGTGGACGTTCGGAGCTACTCTTTTTTCACTCCTTTTACTCCAAATTTTCCATTTTCGATAGGAATAGAACAGTTCCGAAATCCAACCGAAAACGACATTACGTAACTTTATTTTTCATATGTTCGTTGTATTTATTCTTGCTAACGAGTTTCACTTCCTAACCATTTGCAAAGCTGAGAAGCAAGAATGAATACTAAACTTTTGGTTCATGAAACGTGATCCAGTAGAAAGCAGAATCTCATGTTGTTGTTGTGATGCATGTTTTTTAATGATATACATATCGCCGCCTGAGTGCTTAAGTGCCCCATATAGACCACTTTTTCGGGAAACTGAGTTTATAGCCGTTTTTTATTATCAGAGATGATCCATATAGATCATCAAAATACATGAATGACAGCAACAACACGAGATCCTGCTCTCTTTCGAGATCACGTTTCATAAACCAAAAGTTTGGTTTTTGCTATTGCTTCTCAGCTTTGCAAATGGTTAGGAATTGTGAACTGTATAGTGTAAAGAAAAAAGAAAACCAATAAATGAAAAATAAATAAACGTAAGGAAAAAAGAGATAGGTATACAACACAGTTGTCAATAAGATCCGTATTGTTTTATTTTCATGAGATGATCTATATGGATCATCGGCGATAATAAATACGGCTAATGTCTTATTTCCAATTTTTGATTGAATGTATCCGACCTTAATTAGACCATCCGGAAAACATAATGTCGTTTTCGAGTGGACGTTCGGAGCTACTCCTTTTTCACTCTTTTTACTCCAAATTTTCCATCTTCAATAGGAATGGAACAGTTCCGAAATCCAAACGAAAACGACATAAGTCTGTTCGCGTACTAGTCCGAAAACATCCAAAACTACTTGATTTTACAAGATTTGGTCAGTACAGTTCGCGTACTTCCATTTCGCGTCATTTTGGGCAGAAGAGAGTGCTGGCGAGAGAGAAAACTATTTCCCCTTCTTACCAGTTTTTACCCGAGAAATTTCTTCGAGCAGAAACTGGTAAGTTCTGTGTTCTGTCAAGCGCCAGTTAAAGAACAACAACAAAAAATACAAAATGGCTGTTTTTCACTTTTACTTTAGGTTTTATTTTTGTTTATAGAAGTGAATTTTGTTTTTAATTGAAAAATAGTTAAAAAAATTGTTTTAAAGAAAAAAAATGTATTCAAAACGAGTATTCATGTGTATTGTGCAGTGCTTTTTGGTAAAAAAAAACATGAAATTAAAATATTGAATTCAAGAAACTTTGTTCTAGTGTAATTTTAATGAGTGTTTTTTTTTTGATTTAATTTTACTTAAATTACGATTATTCATAAACGGAATGAATATCTTTTTCTTCTGTTATCTTGTGTATAATGTCGTTTTCGTTTGGATTTCAGAACTGTTCCATTCCTATAAAAAATGGGAAATTTGGAATAAAAGGAGTGAAAAAGGAGTAGCTCCGAACGTCCACTCGAAAACGACATTAAACAATTCAATAAAGAATGTAGAATTACAAGAGAAATTCCAATTTTTGTCGTATTGCTTACTTTTGTTTGTTGGTCTTTTGTTTACTTTTTGTTGACGTTTAAAAAGTGGTACACATTTTTGGTTCGAAGCGTTCGTGTACTTTTGGGCAGTTTCACTTCACCCTGACAGAATTTAAACCCCTCTCCAATGAATGTGACAGATTGCCATTTTTAGTCCGGAAAGTACTCGAACAAACCTAATGTAAGCACGGTGTAATGTCGTTTTCGTTTGGATTTTGGAACTGTTCCATTCCTACATAAATTGGAAAATTTGGAGTAAAAGGTGTGGAAAAGGAGTAACTCCGAACGGCCACTCGAAAACGGCATATGTCGTTTTCGTTTGGATTTCGGAACTGTTCCATTCCTATTGAAGATGGAAAATTTGGAGTAAAAAGAGTGAAAAAGGAGTAGCTCCGAACGTCCACATTATTGTCGTTTTCGAGTGGACGTTCGGAGCACAGATTAGCCATATGAAGATGAGAATGTTTCGTACGTTTCACCCTCCAAAACCCATTTGTTTACATTGTTGTATTTGTAATTTCTTCCCGCGCCGATGAATAGATGTGAATTGCAACAACAATTTAACCGGTGTCTGAAGATCCCTACTGTCTATGTGTGAGGTTTTTATACACACATTCTCATTTTTTATCTGATATCTGACAGCTCAAGCTTGTAGGCAAATTAAAATGGCTGCCAAGGATTCTCATCTTCATGTGGCTAATCTGTGGTTCGGAGCTACTCCTTTTTCACTTTTTTTACTCCAAATTTTCCATCTTCAATAGGAATGGAACAGTTCCGAGATCCAACCGAAAACGACATAATAGGTGTGTTCCTTTGGGCTCCAGTATCTACTGCCAAGTACTTCTGGCTGCAGTCAACTACTTCTACTCTGTGGTCGAAGTAGTTCAAAGTAGTTCATTAATCTAGTAACAGAATGCTTCCAAACGAGAAAAAGACATCACTAATCAACAGAAATTACGTAATAGATTATTGTGGTTGACATTTTTCACATTTTAAAGTAAAATTAGAAAACAAAACCGAAATTAAATTGATATTGAGGTTAGATTTTACTTTTCGCAAAATGAAAGCATTCCATTCATCATCTACTGGGAAGTACTAAAAAGTACTTTTCAAGGCCCAATGGAACACGACTAATGTCATTGTCGTTTGGATTTCGGAACTGTTCCATTCCTATTGAAAATGGAAAATTTGGAGTAAAAGGAGTGAAAAAGGAGTAGCTCCGAACGTCCATTCGAAAACGACATAAGAAAACCACTCAGATGGAAATGAAATGAAACGGAAAAGTATTTATTCAAATATTGCTAACTTCAGGTTGTATCTATTTTCAACAACGTTTGGTTTCCGTTTGCTATGCTTCCATCACCCATTTTCTTTTCAACTTTCATCGGAAAAAGTTGTCTTCGCTCTGCCTTAAATTATATCAAGTTTAATTTTAGTAAAAGAAATGATTCGTATTAAAAAAATTCCTAAATATTTGGATAGTAAAAATGTAAAAAAATCATTGAAAATATACAATTACTTGAAAGAATCGAAGATGCCTTGAAAAATTATGGATTATGATAATGGTAAGTGAAAATTTTTTTGTTAGAGCAAAAACCTAAAATTAGTTTAATCTGATGAGTGTTCACTGCCTAATTATTAATGAACTTGTTCATTAAAATTTATTGCGGATTGATAAGAACGGCCAACTGATATAAAATGCAATTTATTAATGTTGATTAAATTCCATAAGTTGAGTAGGTACTGATCAATAAATTTACTTTTCCTTTTCAGATGTTAGCCACTCGTGTCAATTCATCATCGGACTTTGTGTAGTTTAAAGGTAATTAAAAAAATAAAATTTGTTTTCAATTGAATTTTATAAAGATCACATTTTCACTTCGGGTTTCCAAAAATTCCTTAAGAAAGACTTAAAAATCGCTTTGTAGTGCAATTGCTTGAGGTTACATTTCTCGAGTTGCACTATGAAATTATTTATCATTTTGAATACTTAATTAGAAAATTAAGTTGCTTAATCACAGAAGTGAAAATTAAATGATGAAAACCTTAATCTGAAAGAAAGCTATGCTGATTTCAAACTAATTTAACCAAAAGGATACTGAAAATACCTCAATTATTAACTTGTCTTTTCTATAAATGATTCGTAAGACTAAAACATGTGTAATCTTTCGTTATAGGAATCCTTTTGAACTTAAATCGCCTCAAGAATGGCTACTTTCAGAGAGAAACATGAACAAAAATTCGACGCTATACCAAAAAGGTAAGGATTGTCTTCGAATTAATCATAAGCACATACATTTCAATTTTACGCTTGATAGTTTTTCAAGGCTTGGCTGAATTCCAAAATAAAAAAAAACTGCACATAGTAAATTTTGATACTTTTAATAAGGATTACAACATATCCCTTTTTACTGCAAATCAACATTTATTGTTGCAATGCATTCAAAAAAAAAATTGGCTTTTCACTTTTTTTAAGTAAATTTATTGTTGCAAATGCTTAAAAAGCGGTAGCAAAATTTTCTATACGAATTCAGCCCCTCCTAAAGACTCAATCAGTCTCTTTAACATGATGTTAAACTTAATCTGAAATGAAAGCTATGCTGATTTCACAATAATTAAACCAAAAGGATACTGAATATAGATTTATTTCCAGTCTTTCTCACGCGTAAAATTAAAAATTATTGAAATTAATCGTTTTTTCCATTACTTTGCAGTATTTCGCGCCAAAACGGCACGTGGTTGAAAAGGATGAACACAATATGAATCCATATAACCTTACAAGGTAAGAAACATTTATTTCTTTTTCTTACTTCGTGATTTTATTTATTTTGTGATGATTCATTTTAAAGTATAGTTCATTTGAATTTTAATGTAACAATTTTCTTAACTGATATTCATTTCATCACCGAGTGTTTTCCGTTATAACATAATAACTAATTCTTTACTCTTAAATTTTGCAGCTGTGGTGCTTTTGTGTCGGTGATACACCTAAAAAAGATGCGCTTATGTCTTTGTAAAGGGCACGTTAAAGGTTAGTTGTTGAATTAAATTATCTACGTATTTTCATTTTAATGATGATATCCATACCTATTCAGGTTCCCTCTACTGAGCGAACCCAAATAAAAACCATGCTGTTAATTTTTTCGTCTGAAATTTTGTCTATATCCTAAGATTTTTGAAAAAGCTTTGGAACCTCTTATAACGTTTATTTTGTTTTATTTTGCAGATTGTTCGATGTAGAAGGATGTGAGATAGATATCTTTTTCAACAATCCTCACGACTCAAGAACATGTTTAAACCTTAAACCTTAGTAAAATAATGATTTAATAAAAATTAATGAATATCGAGACTTTTTTGTATTTTATTTGTATGTATATGAGCACTTTTGTCGAGTGCAGTTTTCGCATTTTAATTTTGCTGATTGCAGAGAATTGCAAACAACAGCTAAAAACGAATTGGAAGAATAAAATGTACGCCTCAAACTTTTTCCTTGTCTTGGAAGTACGATTGAGGATCGCCAAAACTTAAATGTTGAGTTAAAAGGTTTCTAACGTCTTTCATAAATGTGAATGATCTTTGAAAATCGAGAAATCATCCTCTTAATTTGTTTTTCAAATTTTGGGTTTAGGAATTTGGCCGAGTCATGAGTCTTTTGAGCAAATCGGCACATATTGCAGTAGTGTCGGTGACGATACAGTACACAGAGTCTCGATACATTGAACGCTTACCGTTTACGGGCCCTATTATAACTCGCGAGTCGAACGTTCGACTCATGTCGAACGATTTGGCGAATTAACAGTTCCGTGGTATTACGAATAGCGAACTTCAACTTGGCGATTCGCAAACAGTAATGCCAAACAATCACATTCGCCGATTTTTTAATGTGACTCGCGAGTCATAATAGGGCCCTACATCTCATCTTGAGATGTCATTTAGAACACGTTTTTTTTTTTGTTGAATAAAAAATGCAAAAAAGGTAAATACAAATCTTTGCAAAAGGATCAAATCTTTTCTACAATGAAAAATGACATTAGTTTGAGGAGTGAAATTTGAAAAAAAAATCATTAAATTTACTACATAGGTACAAGGAATGCTTTTAATTTATTTGCCCAAATTGATGCCTCTGTATTTGTTGAAACAGTTGAATTAGTTTTGAGCTCGTATCATTTCATTTTAGTAGTCGAAAACATGAATATAATGCACATACTTGCTCTTATATTCAAGTGGTTCATAATTGTGTCGATTCGACACTCAATTTCTAGTCGGTGTTTTACCAACTTTATTTGGAAAACATGACATAAATGTAGGTATAAAAACAATTATTTTCATTAGAGAAATATGTTCAAAAGCATGAAATTCATTCTATAAATTGCTACGACAGGTTGTCCTACAATTATTTGAGCTCAATAAAAGAATGCCGTCTTATTTGTTGAACAATAATATGACTTTATGCAAACAAAAGTTCTGAACAAATCGGTAGCAGTGGAAGAATTTTGTTACATCGGGAATTTTATTTCCCTCGAAAATTTGTCAGCTATCACGTCTGTTCTAATTTCCTTTCGAATTCTATATCCTCACGTTTTCGAATTTTTGCTGCTCCGAATTCCGTATTCGAAAACGTTTTGCGGATTCGGCAAAACGAACGGATTTAAAATCCGGCAAATTGACGTTTTAAATTCGGGTATCCTTTTGTTGGCGGATTACAATTTCGTTTTTGACAGCTCTAGCATACATAACAGTTAATTTCAAAAATGTTTTGTTGATCAATTTGGTAAAACTTATGGCGAATTCCTTTCAACAAAATATTCGAATTTTTTCTAAACAGAATCGAATTTTTTCTAAACAAAATCGATTCTTTTCTGCCAAAACAAATCTTGCGTTTTTAACAAGATTTCACACTGATTTACACACACACTATGAAGATTTGACATTTCTAATAAGTCATAAATTGAAAGTCGCGGAATTTTTGGAAAACGAGTTGTTTATTTTTTGTTTGGAACGAATTCTACATAATTTCATAAAATATTCAACAATATATTCAGTCAATAAAGCTATAAAAATAATTTATTGTGCGTTGTTCATTATCAAACACAAATTTGACAACAAAAATAGCTTTCGTGAGTGAAAGACGTGTTAAAAACTTTCAGTGCAAGTGATGAAAACTTTTCAATAATAATTTTCTTTAAAAATATATGTGCAAATAGAAGTTCAAACAAATAAAATGCTCCGTATAAGCTGGCTAATATCTTTTATTTATTAATTTAATTCTATTGGTAAAACATTTTTCCCACAACAAAAACAAACAACCTTAATAGTTTTTTGAATAATTTCTTGACGTTTTGCGTCAATTGCAGCTATAAAGTCACAAACACAATCACACCAAAAAAAAATCGATTATTTTACGAAATACGAATTCCTTTCAATTGACAGAAAAAAATCGATTCTGTTTGGAAAAAATTCGATTTCTTTTTTGAAAGGAATTCGCCATTAAAAATTAATCCGACTGGGAATCAGAACAATCGTTTTCAATCCGCACGGATTCAATTTTCGTTTCCGTTTTCAAATTCGACCGAATATCAGAACAGCCGTAATATACGTGAATCTTCCCCGGAATAAATAACCGTGAAACAAAATTTCATTGAAATGACAGCCAAATTCCTCTGGAAATTTTATTCACATAACAATAAATTCCGAGGGAAACTGTCCAGCATCATTGACGCTCTCAATTTTCCAAGGAGGGAAACACGCAATTTCCATTCTCTCACACGATTACAGCAAACCAAATCGGCATTGGAAAAATCGGGTAATGTAAATAATGCAGAACAAGTCAAATTTTTGTTCGCAATAACTCCCATGATGTTTGTAACCGAAATGCTTGCCACACGCATTTTTTTTATCAAAACCGAAATAGTCGTCTTCGAGATAAATAAGCTTTTTCTCAACGGTTGTATGGGAGGTACCGTTATGTTTTAACGAAATTTTCATGTCCCCATCTAGGAAATCATCTAAAAACCCAAAGTAGGTACCAAGAAAATCGACAGTTTATGCAGACAGACGAGTTAAAGGCAGATAGACATACCTACATAATTGCAGGATCCAGTTCGTGGTTTCTATCGTAATGTCAGGTTGGATTAAAATCTCATGTTCTATTCTTTTACGAATCGAAAATTAATATCTTCTAACGAAAAATGGTTTTAATATCTGCTCAACTTGACAATTTGTATTTTGCTTGTGCCTCTGCCTAAAAAAAAAGTTACTTATGGCGAATTCCTTTCAACAAAAAATTCGAATTTTTTCTAAACAGAATCGAATTTTTTCTAAACAAAATCGATTCTTTTCTGTCAAAACAAATCTTGCGTTTTTAGCAAGATTTCACACTGATTTGCACACACACTATGAAGACTTGACATTTCTAGTACGTCATAAATTGAATGTCGCGGAATTTTTGGAAGACGAGTTGTTTATTTTTTGTTTGGAACGAATTCTACATAATTTAATAATAAATATTCAACAATATATTCAGTCAATACAGCTATAAAAATAATGTATTGTGTGTTGTTCATTATCAAACACAAATTTGACAAAAAAAATTGCTTTCGCGAGTGAAAGACGTGTTTTTAACTTTCAGTGCATGTGATGAAAACTTCTCAATAATAATATTCTTTAAAAATATATGTGCAAATAGAAGTTCAAACAAATAAAATGCACCAGTAAATTGGCACCGTATAAGCTGGCTAATATCTTTTATTTATTAATTTAATTCTATTGGTAAAACATTTTTCTCACAACAAAAACAAACAACCTTAATAGTTTTGTGAATAATTTCTTGACGTTTTGCGTCAATTGCAGCTATATAGTCACAAACACAATCACACCAAAAAAAAAATCGATTCTTTTACGAAATACGAATTCCTTTCAATTGACAGACAAAATTCGATTCTGTTTAGAAAAAATTCGATTTCTTTTTTGAAAGGAATTCGCCATTAGACTGCTTTTAAACCATGCAATTTCTTCTTGCGATTTTTAAGCACGTCGGCGAGGGACGTATGTGGTGGCCGGGGTAGACGAAATTGCTGAGGTTGAACAAATTGCAGAGTTATCGCTCATTCTTCTTTGTGCCTTTCCTAATTGTTCGAATGTGTTTTATTTTCATTCGTCGTCCACTCAGATAACTTCGCTTAATCAAGTGGAGTAAAGAGTGCAGTGAGAAGATACTTCTTCACTTGCACAAAGTAAACTTTTCATTAAAAATCGCTGTCGTGTAAAAGGTATTTGCAATTAGAAGGAAACCAAAGGAGAAACGAAGATTAAAAATCGCTGTAATGTAAAAGCAGTCTTAGCAAAATCATGATAGCTTTTCTTTAGTTATTTATTTTAATTCTCCACAAGAATAGATTATGACTTTTTGAGTTGGAGTTCCTGTTTTGGTTCCACATCTTTCAATTTTCCGCACAACATCAGCTCCACTAATAACATGCCCAAACACTACGTGCTTGTTGTCCAACCAATCGGTCCTACAAGAACGAAAAAAAAAAAACGTAAATCTTAATTCGAATCAACATTTTGTTTTTTTTTAGATTTACTTAGTGGTACAGATGAAGAATTGTGAACCATTAGTATTAGCTCCAGAGTTAGCCATCGACAGAGTTCCAAAGCCATTGTGTTTTAAATTGAAATTTTCGTCGGCAAATTTCTTGCCATAGATAGATTTACCGCCAGTGCCATTGTTATTGGTGAAGTCTCCTCCTTGGCACATCTTACAAAAATAATCATTATCACGAATTTTTTTATAAAATAAAAACTCTTCATACTTACAAATTCAGTAATAATTCTATGAAAAGTGCTTCCTTTGTATCCGAAACCTTGTTCATGAGTACAAAGTGCTCGGAAGTTTTCCGCTGTTTTAGGCACAACATCGGCTCGCAGCAGCATTACAATGCGCCCAACATCATTGCCACCAACACGAATATCAAAGAACACTTGGGGATTTCGTTTTTCTGCTTTCGAGATAACCACTGGCGTCACACTCTCAACCTGCTAAATGATATGTTGCAATATAGAAATAGCTTAAAACAAATTAACCTAGAATGTATACTTCTTCAGATGGTGGTTGCTCTGCCTCGGCTCCTTCTTCATTGGTGAGGGTGGCACCAGCATGTTTTTGCAACCAATCATCATCAGCCCAGACTGGTTTGAAGCTTCCCTCCTTTACTCGCACTGGTTTGGCCAGGTTAACACGAATTGTTCGTCCACATAACTCGGAATCGTTCTGAAATATGGTTCAATTAATGAGCATAGATAGTTTGGAGAGTGTTAAGGAGAAATATACCATGTTGTCAATAGCTGCAGCAGCATCTTCGGATGCTTCGTATTCGATAAATGCAAACCCTCTATGCTTCTGCGATTCATAGTCGACAGGCATTTGGATGTCGGCAATATCACCAAATGGAATGAAAGCATCATTTAGGAGTTTCTCGGTAACTTCATCGGAAAGGGCTCCAACGTAGATGGTTCTTTTGTCATTGGACATTTTTAAAAAAAATCTATAAAAGTCAAGTAAAATTCATGTGAAACTTTTACAAACGTAAACAAACCCGCGAAATGTACATTTGTCAAATTTTGAAAGATCAGAAATGCCAAATGTTTCATCTTTCCACTTCGTTCACTTTAATACCAAAATATCCATTATGGAAACTGAAACGGAATTAGCTTGTTGCCATACCAACGAGAAAACTTCAAAACTCAAATTTTTGAAGTATTTAATTTACTTTTAACAAAAAAACTAGACTAGCGAGACGAAAATTGTTCTCATTAAAAAAAATATTCTTTGATAAATTTGCCATTTATTAAAATTAAAAATTGATAAAAAACGTTTAATTTGTTTGTGGAAGGTAAGAATCAGTGTTGTTGTTTCTCGAAGTGAAGAAATTCGATTTTTTTTACAAAACGTAAACAAATTTTAAAAATGGAATTATGATTGAATGACGGTGTTCATATTGGACTCACTCCACGCGACTCATATTGACATTTCATTGTTTTATCTCACTCCAACTCATGATGAGAAAGAGACAGTCTAGTGAGGCAGGATTTTTTCAAAAAAAAATTAAAAATCCTGCCTCACTTTCTCATATAGTTGTGTAGAGTGAGATAAAAGAAAAAGATGTCAAAATGAGTCGCGCGGAGTGAGTCCAATGTGAACACCGTCAATAAATGAATTAAGGCTTTCCCAAACCAACGCGTATATTTCAGAACGACGACTAAACTTTCACCTGTCTTAATTTATTTACATGGAGATTATTGGGAGCACCCACACTGGCGCGATGCGAATCTTCGAACATTATTCAGTCGTCGCATATTCGCGCGAATGTTTCGCGTTGGTTTGGGACAGCCTTTAAAGTTGATGTGTGTTCAAAGGCTACACACTACACGATGTTCTCGCTCTGAGTCGTGCCTTAACCTTAAAGCCTGGACCACACTTCTCTCGTGTGGTGTGTTGGGGATAGTAGTGTGTCGCTATCGCTTTAATGTATTTCATATGCGTAGAGCCATATTTGTATCGTTTGATGTGTTGTGTCGAAATCTATGAAATACATTGGAATGACAGCGACACACTACTCCACAACACACCACACGAGAGTAGTGTGGTTCGGGCTTAAGGTCACACGAGTGTAGTGGGTACTCGCTAGCGAGTTGTAATACAATCAAACTTTTTTCTGTAACACAAAGCCGTGGTCGATAAGCATTAGACAGGGTATGTAGTACTCGTTCGTGTGGCCTCAGTGTAAAATAATATCGTTTTTTATTAGATTTTTTGGAGGTGTTACACCAAAACAAACAAAGTTCTGTGCTTAGTAGATAATTAAAACTTAAAATTTGTTTTAAATACATCTTAAATATGAATAAAAACAAATCTAACGTTTTCTATTTCTATTTATTATCATTAAATCAAATTTGCGTATTTTTTCAATTTCTTGTTAAAAATAAACAATTACCTGCAGCACGTGAATCCGCAACAAAATACATGCTTCACAACTTTGGCAGTTAATTCGTTACCTCAACTCACCACAGAAAAAAACCTAGGTCTATTTCAGGGCGACCCCAACCTTTGTATATAGAAACTATAGTACTATCATGGGGACGAATTTTGTAGTATTGCATAGAGCCTGTGGCGGCGCTACAGTCGCCAGCAATTCCATGTTAAGATGATGGTAAGGTGAAGGGTAGGGTAAGGAATGAAGAAGAACAGTAAGAGGGAGAGAATTGGAGATAAGCATGGGATAATAAGCAGAAGATGGGAAAGAAAACGAACAAATATTTTTCGTGTCTGCTTTGACCCGGCACAGAAATTGATGAATATTTTTTTGTCTCTTATGGTTTATGGGGGTAGCGATCATTTAAGTAGGAATTTGTCTTTTTTTGTTGATATTTTCTTGATGGTAGGTAAGGTAGGTAGGTACATATATTTATGAATTGAAATTTTCCAATTCATGAAAAAGGATTTGCCGTCGGCTTTGCTTCATTGAAACAAGTTGCAGAAAATTTGTTTCAATTTAGCTCAGTCAATCCAACTTCTTCGGCTAAATAGTTAATTAGGTAGGTAGGTAGGTAGGAATATAAGAAAAGAAATGAAAACAATATACCTAGGTACCATATATATTTTTTTGTCGACTATGTAGGTAGGCAGGTAGTATTGAATAACTATTATTAATTGAAGTTAAGTAAAAATGTATTGAAATTATATTGAAGCTGCCTTAGGTAAGTATGACGAGTTGATTATAGTCAAAAAAAATTGTTCCAGGTAAAGTGTAGGTAGTTTATATATAGTTAGCATACACAAAAAATCTAAATCTAAACAATATTAGACCTATTTTATAGGATGTATTGTACAATATTGAAAAAAACGTTTTTAGTATCGTAGGTAGGTACCTACCTAGTCAAAATATGAAAAAAAGCGGAAAATATTTTTTAATTGTATATACCTAGGTAGGTTCCTTTAAAATAAAAATCAAAAACCTAATCAACTTTGACAAAAAAAAACATTTGATAACAAATTTCTATAAGGTTTTAAAATAAAGTGCACATCGAGGTTGCAGAAACTTACTCTTAAGTGCGATCACGCTGGTTCTAAAGTCCGAAATAAATTATTTTATTTTACCTACCAAAAACATAGTTTATGTCGTTTTCGAGTGGGCGTTCGGAGCTACTCCTTTTTCACTCCTTTTACTCCAAATTTTTCATTTTCGATAGGAATGGAACAGTTCCGAAATCCAAACGAAAACGACTTTAGTCAAAGTTAATGTTATGTAAGTAGGTAGTTAGTAGTAGGTAGCGGTACCTATACAGAAATGGACCGGACAATATAGCAAAATGTTTTACACATGCATGGATGGAAATAATATTATTAAAGCTGGAAAATTGTTTTAAATCAACAAATTTAGGAATAAATTGATTAAAATCTCAGTGTTTTCAACTCAATAAATAATAATGATATTTAATAAATCTTAATTTGTGAGGACAAAATCATAAAAATAATAGATGTGGTTTTAAAAATAATGAATTTTGTAAACATTTTTGAAAAATAAATTGGTATGCCAATTATAAGTATTTATAAATGTGGAGTTAAGAATTGAGTTTAAAATAAATTATTTACCCGTTTGATATCGAATTTTCAAAAAATTATTTTGAAGTTTTTTTTTTAAATCCAAAAACAAGTTTTTGTATGCAATATTCTTTAAATTTATTGCAGACTTCTGCATAAAAATATTTGTTTTTTTTTTTATATTTGTATTGGAACTGGAAGTACGGTTATTTCTAGTTATGTGAATATTTTTTGTTTAAAAACTTTTAGTTAATGTTAAAAACCAAAACCGTTGTTTCCAAGTACCTACCTACCTAAAATAAAAATCGACCGAGTCGTTTTTAAAATATTGAGTTTTCAAGAAAATTACACGCCACAAAGCCCAAAAAGTCAAAAATGAACCCTATAAAACTATTTTTGTTTGAAATCTGTTAGATAATTTTAAAAAAGTGCTTTTAAAAGAGTTTAATACAAATCTACGCAGTCGTTTTTGAAACATTCCGTTTACAAAATAAAAAAAATGTTTTTCAAATTTCGGAACACAAAAATCATACAAAAATTGATCAAAATCGTTTGAACTGTTTTCGATAAAAGTGAAATTAAAAAAGTGGTACTTTGGGAGTTGACATTTTTCGGAACCATTTTTTAACCAAAAGGCAGTGCATACCTATGACCTAAATTTTACTGAATTTTTTTATTAATCTGTGGGCCAATTTTGAGAAAATAAGGATTTTTCTTTTTGGCCCAAAAATGCTCTTTTATATAGTCCTTTAAAAAAATTGTATCGAACCTTTCGTTTAGGCTGTAGCCGATCAAACGGTCAGACGGAGGTTTTGCGAGACCCATTTTTTTGGTCTTCCCTATATCATCATAATGTCATGTTTGATCAAAATCTCAAGTTCGATTTCTTTGTACGAATCCAAAACTTGCTTGAGGAGATAGGTAGGTGGGTAGGTAGATACATATGTACATATATGTAGCTATATCTCAAGTAAAACCTGCTGAGAAAAATAAGGTTTTCCAGCCACAAAATGCAATTTACTGTGGGAACGAGAACCATTTTTATGCGCCGGTTAAATATTTCATAGAAATTAAAAATGTTTCTTATTTTGCAGCAAAAATAAAGCTGATGACTTGAATTATTATTTTTTTGAAAAAAAAAATGCATTCCACGCCAAAACTTCCACATAATGTATGTACCTATGTATGTACATACATTACTTAATTTTCAATGGTGATAGACTAAGTAGCTCAAAGTAGGTTGTATGTTTTCTCGAATATTTTTTCAATAAAATAATAATTAAGCCATCAGCTTTATTTTTGCTTAATGAAATAACAAATATACCTAGGAGGTTATAGCGTAAGAGGTGACATAAAAACTAATATAGGTCAGAGAACACAAATATACCTATAACTAATGTATCGTTGAAACTTGGAATTCGTAAATACTAAAAATTAAAACAAAAAAATTACCTATAACAATACACCAAATCCAACCAACATACAACATCAACATCCAAAGAAGAGATAACGATCTGAAAATCAAAAATACCTACAAAAATGTAACAATAACTACACATATACCTAACTATACCTGTGCGCTATTCCTTCTCACAATTCCTTTTTAAAGAAAATCAAATTCGCGACAAAAAATACAATTTCTTTTCCCTAACCATGACAGAATGACAAAAATTGAAGAATATAAACAAAACATACAAAATTGTTTCTCTTCTTCATCCCTTATCTTAATTCTGCATTATCTTTATTTCATTTTGAAATATCCGTGACTATATCTATTGCTATATACCTATTCTGCAAAACCGAAGTATTGCGTGAGTGCTGCAGATGTCGCTACTGTCGCTCCCCGTCATGATAGTACTATAGTTTCTATATACAAAGCCCCAACCCAAAACTACAGAATTTTTTCCCCAGGGCTTCAGGTTTTTCCAACCCCAGGGTGACCTCAGGGCTCAACGATCAACAATAAACCTATAAATATTAAATTAAACGTCCTTACATTATTTATAAAACAAAAATTCACAGACGAAAGCATGTGATTAATATAACTACTTGATATCTTTTTCGTAGGCATACATATTTAGGATATATTTTTCACTTGATATTTAAGCAAGCGTTTTAAGGTAGGACCAAAATCAAAATGCCAGACTCGATTGCCAAAAAGTCTCACAAAAGGCGGAAAAATAAATCAAAACCAAAGAAACATAAACCAAAACTGACAAAAGAGTTCAAAGAAACAGAGAAAGAAATAGCGGCTATCCTAAACAGCACCGAGCTATCAATTGACAAATTTGAAGAGGATGCTGAAGAATTAGGTGTTGCATTTTTTTGTGGGAATATAGAATCATCAAGTTCACCAATTCTTAAAATACCATCTCCATCAGTAGAGGAAGAAAGTGAACAATCATCCGAGTCACCAAGAACACAAACAGCATCATCTTTTATCCAAGTTGAAGACGATGATCCAATAAAACGAGTTGAAGCTCAGAAACTAGTTTTCAGTGAAAATTTACTTTATTTTCCATCTTCGTCAGTCAATCCTTATATTCAGAATACTCTAAACGAAGAACCTAAATTAAAACCAAATGCAAATCTGATTCGTTTAGTGAATCGCTATCACGAAGAAGGAAACGATTGTCAAATTACATCGGGAAGCTCTTTGAAAAATCAAACCAATTTTTTTAAAGATGATCTACTCTATGCAACAGTGTGTGAACGGGAGTTCAATCCAATTTTTTATGTAGGAAAGCTGGGTGATAAAAACAGTCCCATTATTCCCAGCCGCAAATTCATAACTTTGAATATAAAAAACGTAAGGTTTACACAGCATCCCCTACAACAAGAGGAACACACTTTGGCCAACAAATTAGAAGATGATCTCGAGGTCCATTTTAGAAGAAAAGAAATTCAAATAGTACCAGAGTTAAAGAAAAAACTGGATCATCAACGAAAGACTGCAAATGAAATTCTGGAAGATGGCACGACTCAAAATCTTTTCGAACTTGAAGGAAATTTAAATAAACTGAAACAACTACGAAATGAAATATATGAACAAGAAAAAACCAGCAAAGACTTACTTCGAAGTATTTTAGATACTTGGCTTCTTCTAAAAAACCTTCGAAAACGTCAGGAATTCCATTGGACATCATTGAAGATAAAAATTAAACTAATCGAAAGCGATATCAATGCAGACAACGCTTCATACACTAAACGTTTTGAAACCGATCTTAACGAAATATATCGCGAGGAACTCCAAGCTTATTATAGAGAAAAACGACTGCGTAGATCAGATCCGGAAAAATATTTAGAGAAACCTCATAAACCAAGCATTGAAACGATCAAAAAAGATTTAAAGAAAACTTTACAAAAATGCCTTCGAACACCCGGCGAGCCAGAGATGGAAGTTATACGATCGAATTTATCTGATCCTTGTCGTCCTTTAGAGAAAATCAAGAGCTACTATATGAGAATTTTATTTGATGGGCAACTAGTAAGTTCAACTAGAGGCTTTCGTTTGGAACCAGATTTATCATTGGCTGTAAATCAGTCCTTGGGAATTTATCTGGATCGTAGGATTCCGAAGGAGATCAAGATTAAGGTAAAACTTTGATAGCTTCATTTATTTGAATTTTAACTTCTTAACAGAATCAATTTATTATTTTATCCAGCTCTATGAAAAGAAAAAGCTTCCATCAATGCCTGTTAAAATTGCAAACGTAATGATCCCACTGCCATCTCTTGACACAGACCAGCAACACTTAGAAACCATAGGTTTTTCGTCTCATAAACAAGAAAATATTTCTGGTAAACTAAAAATTGGTTTTAATTGCGCTGAAGGAGATAATTCTCAGCAAGTCCTTACAACTCCAAGGACTCAAATCCCAAAAACGATTTTTCAATATGGTTCCAAGAAAAAGCTTGTCGATTTTTCTAGTGAAGCATCGCAAACTGATGATCAAACATCTGAAGAGGAAGATGTTCAAAGTAAGGAAAGTCAAGTAGACACTTGTAACTTTCAAGAAACTCAATTGGAATTTTGCTCACGTGAAGAGATCGATAACAACGTGCGGCTTCGTATGCTTTCGTCAATTTACAAACGAGATATGAGGACCAAAGATGTCCAATTTTTATCGTTTTTAGAAGGTGAAATCGAAGAAGACTATGAAGAGAAAGTAATCGATATGGGCAATTGGATGGACTCGATTGATATTCACAAACACAATGGAAAGAAATATCTTAAAAATCTTTACGAAGTGGTGAAAAATCATTGTGACCAATTGTCATTGATAAGTGGAAACTCTGATGATATACTTGTCGGAGGTAGTATTATAACCCTGAAGGCATTTTTTACGTCTTTGATAACGATGTTTAGTACTCGTAGTCCCTTGAGTTCAGAGAGCCTAGCACAGTCAACATCATCACTTGCTTTCACAAATGTAAGAAAATTCAATATTGTGATTAATGTTGTAAGGGCAACAGGCATTCCAGTTCGAGCCTTTTCATCCCCAAATTTAGAACGAAGAGACAGTAGCAGTACGTCGATGTTTAGCTCGCAAAGTATGTCTCATATTTAAATACATTTTTTTTTTGTAATTCTATTATATTGTTACAGCATTTAAATATTCTAACGTAAGACCATATGTATCGGTAGCTTTTATGGATAAAAGCAGCAGAACAATGACAGCTGATGGATCGAGTCCAACATGGAATGAACATTTGATTCTGCAAGTAACGTAAGGATTCCAGTTTGAAAAATTAGTATATTTTTACTTCCTTTTTTTTTTTAAATATTTCAACTTCTTTCAGAGGCAATCCAATTGAACTTAAAGGTGACTTAAAAATTGCTATTTTCGATGAGTATGTTGAGAATCATATTAGTGAAGAAAGGTCAATGGAAATCTATCAGAGATTTCAGTCAAACTGGTTGGGTGAATATCGCTTGCCAATAAGTACAATTTTAACCAACCAAAGGGTAAATCATTTTTACTAAAATTAACAAATTTTATTTTAAATTGAAAATTCTTTTAGATTGAAGGAGTTTTTGAGCTTAATTCACCAAAAGTCTTTCTTGGCTATAATTCCCCTTCTCTAAGTGAAGCACTACCAATAGAAAATTTCCCTGAAATAAGGGAACGTGTTAATGTATGGCTTTACGTCAGTTTGGATCCAAGTTTTGAAATGCCCCAAGTATCGATGAAAAATCTTGAGTGTTCTGAACTCAAAGATGTGAGAAATCACATTCAGGAGTGGTGTACAGAGGCGAAGGAAATGCAACCAAATCGCTTCATTGATCCATTAGTTTGTACGATGGATGGAAAACGAGTTTGTTTGACAAGATTACTTGAACCAGTTCCGTTACCAATTGAGACAAATGAGAATTTAATTGACTATGCTTGTAGATACGTGTCTTTGTTGAATGTTCTCAAGCATTTTGATGCATGTATGCAGTTCAAGGGGATATGGTTGAACAATCAGGTATGAATGCGATTCTTTATGTATTATCTCCAAAATCAACATCGTGGGAAACTATTTATTACTGATTTCCCTAATTATAGGCTTTGCTGGATACAGGTTGGGGCTCAGCAAAGGATTTAGGAATTCTGTTGGCGAATTATTTCCTAACAATCGGTATACGTTGTTGGGTTGTCTTGGGAATAGCATATCCTTATGGTGAGAGTGCCTATGTCTTGTATAAAGATGGCCCTGATTTTGTAGTTGTGGACCCTAGTATGGGAAAGAAGTATTCAACGAAGGATTCCTATTGTCCTTTGAACAAGGTTTTGTTTATCATCTCCCAAAACAATGTACGAACAATTTACTCAGGGTCCGAAGCACCTAATACGAAAACGAACAAAAAATAATCGTTTTAACGTTATATAGCTGTCTCTATCTTTCTCTGGTTTTAGTTGTATACTTTTTTGTTCCAGATATATTGCAACATACAAAGTGAAAATCGAGTCTCAATGATGAATTTCGATGTTGAAGATTCTTCTTGTTGGTTTGCAATGTTTAATAAGAAAAATCCAGCTCCAATTGGAGGTATTCAAAAGCTCAACTATATTTATTTAAATTCCAACAACATTTCTGAACTTAAAAAGAACATTGAACGCAAGATAATGAAAAAAATTAGTGCATGGCGCTCAATGCAAAAAACTATTTGGAACAGGTATAAAATTATATACGCTTAATATGTCATATAGTAGATATTATTAATCAAGCAAATATAATATGAATTTTTCCAGAGCTTTTCAAAATTCAATGTTAAAGATATTAGTTGATTTAGAATACGAATCCACATTCACTTCAATTCCATCGATAATAAATCATACTGAACGATTAGAAGCAGAGTTAGGAAATTATAAGGTAAACCTTCTAAATCGCTTCCTAATATTTGTTTCTAACGATTTTTTTTAGGTCTTTGGATTTACTTTAAATTTTTCATACATTAACTTATCCTCGATATCAGAAAGGATCAAATCCACAGGAATCCATTTGAATAGTGATAAAAAAGTTGAATTTTCTGTTGCTGTGCATATACATGCGTATCCTTATAATATTTTATCGATTTGGATATTTATTACATCAATTATTCCGACATGAGATTTTTTGAAAAGTTTTTTATTTTAATCTTCATCATTAGATAGGTTATTTGCTGAAAAGGAAATTGTAAAAAAAAATTAATTTTAGATGTAATTTTAAATCGTAGATGAATTTTAAACCGTGGATGAAATATAAAAAGGCGAAGAATTACGAAAATAACCAATAAAAACATAAATTAAAAAAAAAAACGTGTGTTATTATTGTGACTTAAGTGCGCCTAATCAAATAAACCACAAAAATGCTACTGATTTAAAATTACTAAGGAAATACAAAATAACCGCTAATGCCGTTTTCACTTTGACGTTCGGAGTACTCCATTTTGACTTTAACTATCCCAAAAGCTTTTGATTGATTGGCTGTTCTGAGTAAAGTTTTCGGAGTGTTTTTCTGTTCCCAATTTCAATAAGGAGTAGACTTTTACAATGATAAATACCTGAAGAAACTATTTTGTGTTCATTTCGGAAGATGAATTTTCATATTAAAAAAGGAGTGAAATTGTCCGATAACCCAAAAGAAAACTTCAATTTGAGTTTTGTATTTTCGATGAAATCCATCCCTGGAACACACGCACCCAAAATGAAATTGAAAAAAAAGCAAAACGAACAGAAAACGAAATGTTTCAATTCCACCATATGTGCGATCCGGCTGTCAAAGTTTTTTGTTTAGGTTTTTTTTATGATGACTACAAATACAAAATCCTCCTCACATTCAAGTTTTTTTTTTTTTCTTTATGGCGAAGAAACTCGATTTCATGAATTTGCGCAGTATAATCAAAATAAATCTATAATTTTTCAAATACAAATATCCATCGTCCAGGAGAGAGCTCTACTCAGTATCAGTTTGCTAAGGGATGTTCATTCACCAACAATGTTCGTAATGTAGAAAAAAAATATAAATCATTCCATAAAAGTGAACAAAATTTTCTAGGTCTAGATACAAAAAAAATGTCTACAAAAAAGTACAAATAATTTTTTTACAATAACTCAGTGCTGAATAATAAATAACTCATCTGACGAAATTCAATTCTAAAAGAAAAAACTCATTTCCTGTGTGGAAACTTTAGAAGGTATTCCATAACTTTTCCATCAGAATTTTGGTTCAACAAATAAAAGGAAAACCAAAAAATGGCGTTGGCCAGTGGATCCTTACTGAAAGCTCAAACACCATTGCAGCAATTACTAGAGGATATCAATTTCCAAAGAACCAAAGAAATGCGACAATTGTTAAAAGATGGTAAGTTCTTTTATGTATTTTATATTGTTTTTGTTTTAATCAAAATTATGTATCTCAATTCTTATTGGAAGAAACTTGTTCTTCGTCCTCAAAGGACATACCCTAACTTCTTCCAAAAATTTTAGTCTGTTATCGATTTTATCGTTGAGTCTTGAAGCGACCCAGCATAGCTCTGTGTGTAGGTATATTATAATGTATATGAAATATCTGTGGAAAGGGTAATGGAACTCCCTTGCATCTCACCTTGTGCATTTTAATGACGCCCAAACAAAAGCAGAGAGAGTACAGGGTTGAGTTTATTGTTTTCACAGATAATAAATCGATTGATTGAATTATTGTTTGGTTAAAAAATCCCCCTCATGAGGTTGCCATTCATAATACACAAAACTGTGATTGTACTAGAGAAGTCGTTACGCAAATGTTTGTTGTTGAGTAAACTTGATTTTTCACTCGGTGCATTCTTTGTTACTTGAGAATTTTCGTAAATACGTCCACTTCAAACTCTGTTTGTTTTTCGTTCATACATCCTTTTCTAAACGGTTATCTTCAATAGATTGCATTGTTCTTTTTTGACCTGATGAAAGGATAATATAAAGGCATCATGCTACCAACTTAATAGGTATTCCCGTTAAAGACTATTTACCCCTTAAATCTACGTCGAACTCCGTAACCTCCTAAAAATTTCGAAAAATTGAGTATAAAGAAGACTCATATAAATGATAATTATGTAAAAATATATACCTACATGACATCCCAGTCATTTGCCATTCAACAATGAGAATCTTATCTAAAGAAAACTATTCATGTAAGTTAAGTTTCATTTTCTTATCAATTTTGCTAAACATCTGTGCGTTCTCTCATTCTCATTTCTGATTCACAGATCATACTAAATTACAAATAAATACCTACCATAAGTTCATTGTAAAAATTAAAATAAAATATAAGCAAAACCCTCTTTCTTATCCCTTATGGCTCTAAATATTAAACATTCTACACATCGAATGGAATTAAGGTATTGAAACCATAGACAGATTAAATAAAGGCATACCTTATTCTTTAGCCTTATAAAGTGTTGTTGTTCAGATCTGATTTATCAAAAGTAAGCGAATGGGATTTAATATAGGTGAAGAAGAAAAGGTAAGGTAAAAGCCGTAATACTTTCGTCGTGTACTATGTTGCCACTAGTTCTCAATACTTGATGCACAGGCATAGGACTTCTCAAAAGGTTGAAAGATTCGATTGGATAAAGGCACTTGCGATTTCTTGTAGTTGGAGCCATCCGACGTCATTTCATTTTTTTTTATAGTTCTACTGCCCGCATAACAATCAACTTATTTTAGTTTTTGTTAAAGCGATTTATAAAAAAACAGGGATAAAGATTCATAACGAAAAAAAATATTAGTTTTGAAAAAATCCTATCTGTGGTAAACGGGACATTAACAAAATTAAAAAAAAAAACTACCATTAAAATTAAAAAAATTAGACGCAAAAGCACAGTTTCCCTTGTATCTAGTATACTACAGGGTGTCTCCTATGGAATTCATCAAGAATAATTTTGAAAATGCTTCTCATTGTAAGAGCCTATCTCCAATGTCGACATCATTTATCGGAGATTTAAGAAAAAGCTTACTTTGATGTACGCTGAACCATGTTAACGGGAATTGCTTGTCAATACTAATCGTAGAAACTGCAAGATACAGGACAACCAGTATATTGATTATCAAAAAATCCAACTCCACTGCTTGCTTATCAATACTTTTTTTTAAATTTACAATACCACCCATCCACTTACGTTTGTACACATTAATTTTATCATCATTTCATTTTTTACTTGCACTTTATAGGTTCTACGTATGTATATGGCAAGTTATGGATTCGTGCAAAAAATCGAACTCGAAATTTTGATTAAAATTGACATTACTATGACAGGGAAAACCAACAAAATGGGTCTCGCAAAAACCTCCGTCTGTCTGTCTGTCGGGTCGACTTACTACAGTCATTTTTACAATTTTTGTATGGCCAAATACAAAATTAGTTGGCCACAAAGGAAAATCTTATTTTTCTCAAAATCGGCTCCACAGATTAAAAAAAAAAATTTCAATAGTTATCAGCTGCCGTTAAGTAAAAAATATGCACGACTTGATCGCACGAACTTATTCTTGTGGTTAAATATTGTGTGTAACTCCACATTGAAGATGCATGATGTACCTATATTTTTAACGAGAAAATATTGAAAGAGTCAAAAGCAATAAAAAATTGATTTTTTTTTTATTTTAAAAATTCTTAAATTTATTATTGTTTAAACTATTGAGAAGCATCAGATTGCAAAATTATAACAAAATCGGTCCAACAGTTGCAAATATATACGCGAATAACCCGAAAATAAGACCATTTTCTATAAAAACCTGGAATTCGTAATTCCCTAATGTGAATTTTTTGAGAAAAACCTGAAATGCAGTTTTCTTACAATTAACTTTAGAGTTAGAGTTAGAGCCGTTTTCGAGAAAATTTGAAGAAACCAAAATATTTGTATGGCAGCTACCCGTTCTAGACGAGCTAAAACAAAATTCAAATTTCCCCTCTAGGGAATCAGATAAAAATGCTCTGTACCAAATTTCATGCAAATCGGTCCACCCGTTTAGGCTCTAGCTCAAATTACAGTGGACGCACCGACGCACAGACCGACGGACGGCATGACGAACCCCACTTTTTCGTGGGACCTCGAAATTTTTTTTCTACACGAAACCAATACTCTTGCCCTATAGGCTATAGAGCAAGTCAAAAATAGTTATTAATAACACCTTCCAAAGAAACATTTATTTGATTTTCGCTTTTCTCGAAAATGGTTCAACTGATTTTGTTAAAAATTTTTATCAAGAATGATTAATACATTTTAATTAATATTGTTTACCAAAATTTTTAAAAAGATATTTTTTGGACTTTTAAAAAAAATATCAAATTTTTTTTTTTATAATTCGATATTTCGAAAACGGGTGGAAGATTTTTGTGTGAAATTTAATTTTTAACTCAACATTAATAAATACTTGAAATTGGCGTACAAAATCTTGTTTTCAAAAAATCAAGCACTTCAACGATTTTTAAAATTTTTTCTAATTTTGTTGATTTAAACTAATTTGCTAATTTAAATAATACAATTTCCATGCTTGCACACATACATAATGCGCAACACTGTGCTATATTGTTAATTTTTGTATACTCACATAAAACTACCTTCACCTAAACTATATTTTCTGACAAATGGATACAACTTAGGCTCCCATGACCAATTTAATTCAGATTTTAGAACCACATTGTGATCGCAAATGCAAGTTTGTGTGACCAATTTACTAACTGATGGCCTTGAACAATCTAAAAATAGAAAATCGGAATTTTTGAAGTTACCCGGAATCATAAGATGTCGAGTGTATAATTTCTTTAAATTCCATAAAGTCCCTTCTTTTGCATAATGGGGGCTATCGTGAATAAAATTTCCCTGGGAATGTTTCCCATCTTCGAAAATTTGAAACGGCAATACTCTTCAACTCCGCTCAAATTTGGCTTATTGAAATGATAGCCAAACTCACCAGGGAAAATTTATCTCCGATACCATTAGATTCCGATGGATACTGTCAACCATTATGTTCACGTTCCGAATTTTCGAAGGAGGGAAACATTCCCAGGGAGATTTTATTCACGATAGCCCCCAATTTGTGAATTCCCTGAGATTATTTTGTAGGTTATATGTACTGTACATACATACATATGTATGTGCATACATTTTTGATGGTTTTGATTAAAAATTGTTGCAGTCTAAATTAATACGTGATAAGAAGATTAAGAAAACAAATTGCAAGATTAAATACAATAATCATATCGATGGTGGCAAAAGCTTTGAATTCTTTGTGTTTATTGTGTGTATGCTACAAATATATACTCAATTACAGTCAAAGAATAAGCAAAGTCGACTTATGCTAGGCTTCTTTTTTCTTTTGCAACTGACGAAAGACCAACAACTTTGACAAGACAAGTTTTCCGATAGCGAAATGGAGATACTTTTTTTTTGTTCCCTTTTTTCTTGTACAAGGCGTTGGTCTTTTTTCAGCTCTGAAAAACAAGTCGAAACCTAGCTTAACACTTATGTGGTTTTCCAAACAACCAAAAAAATTGATTTTTATGGGGGTCAACTTGATCTTTTTCAGATTTTACGTTCCTAACAACCAAAAAAATTGATTTTTTTCGTGGTCTGTTTTTTTTCTCGATTGATCTTTCAAATCTCGATTTATTGGCAGATTTACACATACTTTCACACACACTTGCACACAAACCAAATTGACATTTCTAAACTACGTCCTCTCCTCGTCAGTTTAAATTCGTTTTGGCCTTTCGCTAGCATTGTTTACTTTTGATAAGGCATTTGTTTAATAAAATAAATACAAATAATGAAGTTTAATTAGTGAAATTTTTGTCTTTATTGTCCTCATTACCGTTAACCATTGGCTTCTTGAGTTCGGAGTCAATTAGTGATTAAATTGGATAAATGTTTCATACGAAATGAAAGGCAATGTGGAAACATGTGGGAAACATGTGGGTTAGTCCATTGTTTTTTGTGAAAATAAAATTATTTTTATTAAAATTCCGTAGTAATCCTTATGTAGTGACCATGTTTCATGTTCATTGTCTTCTTCCTCACCATCGACCGATAGCTTCTGCTTTGATTTGGATTTTGGATGGACGGGATTCCTGTGGATATATGGATCCGACCGATGGCCAAATCATGTTATAAAGCAGTGATAGTATACCAACAAAATAAAATTCCTGCTAGGGAACAAAAAATTCCCTAATTTGTATTCTATTTTTTGATTTCAATTTGATTGAACAAAATAATGTACAATATCACATTCATTTAAATGAAGTCAAGAAAAGAATGCGTAAATCTTTTCTTTCTTATATTTTGTAATTTCAAAATGGCCTCAGGATATTAATAATTTCAAGATTAAAAGTCAGTCCCACTTTTGAGTTTTTTCTTATGAAACAAATCAATAAAGGCTCGCAAACCGGCGCTAAACCTTCGCGCGAATATGCGACGACTGAAGAATGTTCAAAGATTTGCATAGCGCCAGTGTGGGTTCTCTCATTAATCTCCATTTCAATAAATTAAGGCAGGTGAAAGTATTCGCGTAGTTGAAATTAATTATAATTTAAACACAAAAATGTTCTTTTATAATTTGAAAAAAAAAAACGTTTTGTAAGAATTTTTTCTTACGCATTTTTTCACCAGTTTCATCAAGAAAATAAAGCCAAATATATATATTATTTTTGTATTAAAGAAAAAACTGTTCCCTAGGAAAAAAATACTTGTAGGAATTTTTCCCTACATATACTATCACTACTTACATCAGTAAACACAGACAAATCACCTACACCTTTACAAAAAAAGGGATCAATCGCGATTCGTTCTAGTTACCACGATTGATCTGGAATCTGACCCCCAAATCTGAAATGGTTGACTGGAAAACCACATTAAACAACAAATCTATATGGAAACTTGATTTTTCAAGTATATGTCAAAAAACTGTAGAAGAGGATTGTGGTTACATATTTGTAGTTGTCGGTTAAATAATATATCACATGATAACATTCGGGTGATGTGTAGGTTATTTTCTTCTCACCATCTTGGCTTTAGGTTACATTTCAATGCCGGAAAAAAATGTTTCAGATAAAAATAAACAAGCTAGATTATTGCCCCCCGCTACAAGTCCAGCTTTTATTTGGTGTGCAAATGTGCACATAAGCTGTTGGTATGTCATTCAAATCAAAACACTATACATATCGGTATGACGAACAAATATTTTTTTTTAATTTCTGCATCATCGTAATATTAAGTTTGTTTAAAAACGATTTTTTTCGTCACGAAACCAATACAAGTAAACAAAAAATTTATTTGAAAGATTTCTGACTGAGAATATAGATCAAGGGCGATGTTTGACGGGATCATGGTTTGAAAATGCTAAGAAACATATATTCAAGGGCTTTGAGTATAAAATTCCGCTTTTTGTGTGAGATAACACACAATGCGATGCTGTACAAAAAATGATGAATGAAATTCACTATACGCCAAATGACCGCTGTACGAATATAATTTTTACTTCAATCTCACCCATTCTGCATTTCCTTATTATTGATCGATTTATTTCCAATATCCCTCACAATCTTTTATTTTATTCTCAAATTATTTTATTTGTTTCCTTTCCAGAATGTGGCTTTGTGGTTCTTCAAGGAACAACCTATTGGACAGATCTTTTTGTGCGACATTTTCTGTTTCAATCTGAACCGGTTCATAGTATTGACTCTGACGACTTGTTATTCTTTGTTAGAAAAAAGCATGTAAAGAGCTCTTCCAGGCATATGCCCAAATATGAGGTAAGAAATATAAAAAAAAACAAAACAATTCTAAATTGTTGTATTTTTCATTTTGATTTTTTCCTGTCATTAGACTGAAGTCGATGTGTTTCGAAAGGATTCACGTAAACTTCCCATTGGTGACCCAGATGTGGATTGGGAGGAGACAGTCTACTTAAATATGGTCATACACCAATTTGACTACACACTTACGCTGGCAATTTGCACAAGAACATCCCCCAAGGAATTGCAAGTCCTACGAAGACATTCGCAGCGCGTTTACGCCTCGCCAAGTCGTAGAAAAATGGACACAAAAGGTGAAGGCGAAGAAATGACTTATCCGCACATTTGTTTCATGGTCGACAATTTCGATGAGGTTTGTTGTTGTTCTATATATATCTTCTACTGCTGTTTTAAGTAAAAATAAAATTTTCTGTAGGGAAATTTATGATGATTAAAAGAATAAAATTTAGGTACTTTTGTTTTTTATTTTTATTTTAGGTTTTTAGTGACATTCTAGTTCGTGATGGGGAAATGGTTTGCGTTGAGTTGGTAGCCAATGACAAAGATGGTTCTGTACAAGGTGTTATATTTTTGGGTTCTATTCGTTACGATGCCTTAAAAAAGGTCTACGATGCAAGGGTGAGCATAAATTTCATTCGAAATAAAATTTAAAAAGATAAATCTCAATTTCGTTGTTTTTTTTTTCCTTTTAAGCAATCGAGTTTAAGTTCGAAAGTAGCTCAAAGAATGTCATTCGGGCTGTTTAGTAGTGGTGCTGGCGTCCAGACACGTTGCGAATTCGTGCGCATGAAAGGTCCCCAAGGAAAAGGACACGCCGAAATGGCAGTTACGAAACCAAAAGGTTCTGGTGTTGAAACACCCACCAGTGAACCAGGGTACGTCATTTAGATAATCATTATTTTTTTTTTTTACATTTTAAAAGACCTTTTTTATTAGTCCCACATTAAATACTTTTTCGCTATTGGAAACAGCTTAAAGTCGTTAGAGCATCAACACTTCCATTACACTTTGATACACCCTAAAACACATTACATAAATTTAATTTTGTTTTTACAAGCTCAGACGAATGGTCATGAGGAATTATTTGAGGTATCATCTATTTGAAATGCGAATGACACAAGGGAAAAGTCTTGTTTCGATTGAATAAAAAAAAGTTATGCCATATTATCATCTTATCACAGCATTATTGATCTATTTAAAAAAAAAAATTAAGGCTCGATTGTAAATAAATTAATATGAATGAATCTCATAGAGCCCTTCATTATTAATATGTTTAAGCTCCTAATATGCCCAGATGGAGATGTCATATGCGCTTGTTCGACACAAAAAAGTTAAAATCGGGCTTTGACGGTCTTAATTGTAATGAAATCGTTTAAATGTAAAGTGGCTTTCAAATCGTCTTTATAATGTATATTTCTTGATACGAAAGATTTTCTTTATTCCCCCATTTGTCCTTAAACCTGATTGTTAAAACCTGTTAGAACTTAGAGCCTCATCTTTAAATGGGCGTCTTAGTTGTGTACCTACAAAAATACACGACAAAAATTGTCAAATTCGAGACAAATTAGCTTTCTTTAATGATCGTCAGGGAGGTACCATCATTCTAACAGCTAAAAGTTTACAATTTCCTCTTAAGGGAATCACTTACAAATTTTAAGTAACCCTCTGGCAGTTTGGGCTGCAGAACGAGGTACAGACAAACAGATATGCAAACAAGTAAATAGCCAACCATATAACAGACAGATTTTCAGCATCCAGTAAGGCTGAAATCGGGCCAGATCAGTCAACTCAAAAAGGTTTTTGACTGTTAAGGCAAGAAAACGTGTGAAAATTCGTGCTTTGTTGCATCAGTTTGGTGCGTGTTTTTGTTTTATAAGTGAAAATAAAAATTTATGAGTATATCGGTCTGATTTTCAGTGTAAGTTGTTTAGACTTCAACTTATGCGTACTGACCTAACAATGTGTGACCTAAATGTAATGATGTATTTTTGATAATTTTTTTTTATTAGAATCGGGTGTTTACAGTAAACGAGTTGAAGTTTCAATTCCTTTTTAAATACACGTCCAACTTGGTTCTGACGAACTTTTAAACAAAACAAATTTATTTAAGTCTTCGACTGATTTGATATGAGCGAGAAATCAGCCTCTAATCAATTCGATTTTCTTTAGAAACATTCGCCTTTGATACCCAAATTTAGTTCTTTCCTTGAGGATTCATACAGAATGCTTAATGAGTCTCTGCTTATATATACATATATTCCAAAAGCACATCATACTCGTAATCGAAGTAAGCAGAAAATATAACGACTGCGCTTCTAGCCTTTGTTGAAGTGTTTTGTATGCTAGTTCATTGTTTCGTTTAACTTATTTCAACTAATAATTTTATAATTAAATTCTCCCTGCTATAACAGATTCTGTGCCACTGATATGTGGGAAGATTGGGATGAAGACCCTGATGACTATTACAACTATCGGCATCAGCGGCGACTCAGTGATCCCAGTGCAAATCTAAATAATTTCTCACGATATGGATGGCGTGCAAAAAACACCACCGACACAACTGCTGGCTCAAAGGCACGTTCCGAAAACGAAGGTCTCGATTCATTGGCAAGTGAAGTGTCTGAAATCGAAGCTGGCGATTTAAGAGACGGTAATTATCAATTGAAAATATTTTGGTTTTGTTCTTTTAAACATTTGTTCTTCTTGCTACCTGTTTTTGATATTTTTTGTTTTTTTTTTCTCTCTCTCTCTCTCGATATCATAACACTACACAAGTTTTTTTCTTTCTTAAAATTGTTTTTTTTTTTTTAATTTTTATTTCGCATATTTAATTTCATTTGTCCTGCAACTTTAGTAGCGCATGAAATTTTTGGTTTAATTTGTTGAAATAAAAAATAATATTCCTCGTTATATAACATAATCTCTTTCTCTTGTTGTTTGCTATTTTGAACGAAATAATTTTTTTAAAGCTTCAGAAAATAAAAAAAAAAATATTAAAAATAAAAAACAATTTTGCCGGGAAAGCAGGACTCTCTCTCGGGCGCGAAATATATTTTCGCTCCTCTCTAAACCTTTTTTTTAGACTCAAGACAACATACACAGACACACACACTACTAACCACCCAAACTCATGGCTTAAGCGCGCTCTGTACTGCTGTACCGGATGCAAGATTTGCTTTCAAGTTTTGTTTCCTAGACACATACTCTCCTATCCTTTTATCCTTAACCGCATTCCTTTCCTCTCTGGTTTGATTTGAATTGTGATTTTTTTCATTGGTTTTTGTTTTTTTTTTTGTTTTAAAAAATCACATGTTTTTGATCTAATTGTAGATCTTCGTCCTGCTTTCTCGGCATCGGAGGCAAAATTGAACGCAATCGACAGCACCGCTAATGCTACCGCCGCTGCAACTACAGCTCAAAGTATCGCAGACAGTGTGACTTCCCCGACTACAGGTGGTTGTGTTAACTGCTTTGGCCGAGGCTCACCTTGCAAGCGATGGTCTGACACAGATTCAGCACAAATGTCCGATGTGTATTGCCGAGCTTGTGAGGACGAAGCAGCGACAAATTCTACCCCAGCTTGTCTAAATAATATGCCCAACAAAAAGTCCAAACCCAAACACAAGACCATCCTGAGTGTGGAGAGTGAATTGGTTGTTGCGTCCTCTTCTTCGTCGTCCGAAGACAAGTTGCGATCAAAGAAGGAAATCAAAAAGAGTGCCAGTCCTAAGAAGGACAAAACTGGAAAGTGTGCCAAGGAAAGTCGAGCAGAGAAAGCCAAATCGTGTGATGCATCACTGAACGGTTCCAATAACAATTTGAAGTCGCAGCAAGAGTATGAGATAGCCGATGACGCAACATCCCTAAATGGCGATATAGGAAGCGAAGCAGTGCCATCTTCGGGAAAAATAGCAATTCTAAGTGAAACGGAAAGTAAACTAATGATAAGCGTTCGAGGCAAAGAGGAACTCCCTGTGGAACAAGCGCAAAAATCCTATTCATTTAAAAAATGCGTACCTGGACACTCCGAAAGCCATCCACTACAGCAATCAAACGAAGATACAGACGATGTCTTCACATCCCCACCACCCGCAGTTCTGAAAAATTCTCCAGTAACTAAAGTTGATGGCGACGATATCGACGGAGAAAATGCCACAGAAAGTACTCCAATGTTAAACAATAATAGCCACAACGATTGCAATGGCAACAACGAGGGAATAGGGATCAAAACAATAGCGGAGTCCACAACAAAAACTCCATCACAACCAGCATCTAATGCAGCGGTGGCTGATGGAGAAACAAAAACCGCAACGTTACCCCGTGCAGGAGCCAAGAAATCCTCAGTGCATCAAAATTTCTATAATAAAGCTCTAAGGATGGTGCCAAAGCGAAGGACACCCGATGGAACTGATATTTATTACTGGTGTGATTTGCCAAAAAAGGCGCTGAAAGGTTGTTGTTTTTTCGATAAAGTATTAGTTCGGTAATGTTTGTTTTGGATTTTAGTTGTTATTTCAAATTCGTTGCATATTTTCTTTTATATTTATGTTTTTTTTTTTTTGTTTTGTTTGTATGTATATCGGTGTTGTTGTTTGTTTTTATCACTGTTGTTACACTTTAATTTATGTTTTTCCCCCCCAAATTCAATTGGGATATCGTAGTGGGAATTTTGTCATCGTTGTTGTTGTTGTTAGGAGAAAGTGGAAAAAACTAATTATTTTCGTTTTCATTTTTACAGAACTTGATGATGGTGCATATAATCCACTTTGGGCAACAAGAGGATTTACACAAACATTTCATTTTTGGAAGGAGAATCGAAGGCAACAGTCGACACCGTTAAATGCGTTTTTAACTTATGTAACACTGCCATGGTGGAGTATTGCAAAAGGTAATTATGGGACAATCTGTCGTCTTGATGTATATTATCCTCCGATACATTATGTAGGTATTGAATATGGAACGTTTTGCAATCATGAAAGAAAAAATCATTTTTTTTTTAACTAACGACATTTTTAACACTTTTTTTCAAATTTTATTAAATCGTTTTGAACGATTTTGATTTCAAGTTCGTTTAGATAATTTTCAATGTTTTTGTAAAAATGAAACTACGTTTCAGTTTTGATACAACTTTTTTGGCATGATTTGCAAATCAATCAGGCAAGTTTTGTTTGACAGTATTTGCATTCTAGAATATTGAATTTAATAAAATAAATAAAATTACAATTAATACTTAGGCAAGTATGGGTCGCGGAAAACACTGCACCCAAGAAGAGAAGTCTGCCCTTTTAGCTTTACGTAAAGAAGGGATATCGCAACGAGAAATAGTTAGGAACGTTTGTAGATCTCTCAGATTAAATGCAAACGCACCCAACTAATACAAATGGCCACGTTCAGGATTGTATCCAATGCGATCTGGATAGCTTTGTGTTGTTGTAATCCCTTGTGAACAAACAGCTGATGCAACAACAACTCAAGGCATCTGAATTTTTTTTGGATAGGTTGACACCGCCTCGGATAGATTCTTGAACGCAAGGAATGACTATAAGAGAAGATAGCAATATAATTCGTGCTTCAAAAAACTATCTTTCAAGTCTTCAAAAGATATTAGAGCTGAACTAAAGCTGGATATTTCTGATAGAACAGTTTGCAGAAAATTTGTTGAAGGAAATTTTTGCAAAATGAAGAGTATCACCGCCCCCATGCTTAACTGTTTTCAGGGTGTATTATGGACTGAGTTCTTTCAAGGGTGACCTTTAAACGGTTTGTCTGCCATCACTTTCGAACAATTTCATATTTCTTTCGTCAGGCCACAAAACATTTCTCCACTTTTTAACTCCTTCTTGGTCAGTCCAATTAAGATGGCCGTTAGCTCATTCTATACGGGATGCAATGTTTTTTTTCCTTAGCACTCTTCTTGCGATCCTTAAAAAATTGAAATTCACAAATAAAAAACGGTTCCATTACCCTGTTTAAATTGTGACTTTTCACTATGTAGTCAAAAGGATTATTGGTAACGTGATCGTCAATAATTTGCTTTATGTAACTCAACCATTATTGCCTCGTCTATCGTTTTTTTTTTAAATGAAATTTGAGAGCGCTTGGTTTCTGCCAGAGATTCTTAAACTTTGGTTAAAATGGCATACAGACTGTTATAAATGACAACTTGCGTGATTTTTGTGCCGAAAGGATTTATAGAATTTAAAAATGTAAGTTTATGTTTGATATTTGTAAATTAATGCAAACACAAATATGTTAATACAGTAGACGCTCGATATAGTGAATCTCGGTAGAGTAAACTACCCAATATAGTGAACACACAAAATTTTATACAGACTACTCTAAATAATGTGGTTGACATAGGTGAATGGAACGAAGATAGGGTCTTGTCAGAAATAGAAGAAGCCGAAAATGAAAATCGTGAAGAAGATGTTCAATTGGTTGCTGATTGGGACTTATCAGGCAGGACATAACAATGCAGATTTTTCGTCTGATATCTTAATTATTAAACGTTTGCAGGAAAAAGCAGTACAAATTAATTTAAATGTGAGAAAGACACAAACAAAATTGAAAAATTATTTTTCTAAAATTTTATATTAAAAAAAAAAAAAATACTACGTGCAGAATGGATGGATGTTTTTTATGTTTTTTGTTTGAATAATAAACATTATTTAGTTGATGTTAATGTTAGGAAATGTTTTTTCCCTAATTAAAACTTTACACCGGACAAAATATTCGTTTTGAATCAAATTCTACTTTGAAAAACCTTTTTGGCTTCTCTCTCGAAATAGTGAACAATCTTGGTAAAGTGAACATGCCTGGTTTTAATTACTTCACTATATCGAGCGTCTACTGTATAGGTATATACATATGTATATGTATAATGTAGGTCTCTTACATAAACGACTTGGCAAGTGCTACAAATCCAACACGAAATAAACAAATTGTGGCCTGATTTGAATGCAATATTGAATGGCCATGGACTGAAAAGGAAGAGTACTGAATTCGTTTACGGAATGATTGTATTAAAAATTTCCATATAGAAAAAAAAAAACATGGCTGCTTACTACAATTTTTAAATTTTCTTCAGGGCTGTCGCTCCCTAGGCTTAACTACATTAAAGATTTTTTTTTTTCAAAAAGTGGAAAAGTGACAGATGCTTGTTTACGAAAAAGCATACGAAAATTGTGTTCGATCGTCATTTCAGATTGATTCGACATATGAAACACATTTGTTTGCACACAGGCATCTGTAGAGCATGTTCGCTTTTGCACTGTTTGCCTGACGAAAATCCGCACCAAACAGAGACTTTCTCGGTATGTTTGTAGTGCTATGAATTAGTATCATCCAAATCCGACAATTCTGTTTGTTTGATGATTTCAAAGTTATAACCAAAAATACTCAATATAAAGATAAAAGTGTTTCGTACGTTTCACCATCTAAAACCCATTTGCGTACATTGGTTTTCATTATCTGAAGTATCTGCATTGAAAAACAGGGTTTTGCGCATTTTAAGATTCGAATACCTTGAACAAATTTTTTAACTCGTTTATATTAACAATCATTCTTATGTATATCTCTTGTTTTTTTTTCTTTCAGATCTTCTTGATCATCGAGAGACGCCAATACTGACATTCTAGTATTATAGAAAATCATCGATATTTCTTCATCCGCTATGTTCAACTTTGAGTTTTTCTTTTTATTTGACATTTTACGACACATATGTATGTATTTCTTTTTGTTTGTTTGTATAAATTTTATTTGGAACAGGTATTTTGTATTACTATATGATAGTATTTATGATTTTAATTGTGATCTAATTGGTATTTTATTTTTAGTTTTATTGAAACACATTTACTATTTTTTCTATTTAATATATCGGCTATACAAATTTTAATATATATGTATTATTTTTAGTTTTTTTTTTTTGTTTTGAAAAATTAGCTCGGAAAAAAATTTGATATAATTCAATTTTATATAAATTCAATGAAGTTTTGAGAGTTTATACCATGTCGTTTTAAAGGTTTAAACTCGACAAAAATTTGTTGCATTTCTAATCAGTAATTATGATGTTGGTACTACAAATCTATAATATGACATCTTTGTAAAAAAAAAAAACGAATTATTTATGCGTGGTATCCGACCCAAATTTGCATTGTCTATTTATTGTATACAATATACAACCAAAAATAAATGATTATAATTTAGAATACAAATAAATGAAAAAAATCTGAAATTTGCAACAACAATAAAAAAAAAGAAACAGTTGTTTTATGTAAATTAGTTTCAATCAAACAATTGTCAACATTTTGTCCTTCTTCAATTGAACGAAATCGAAAAGATGCCCAAACAAACTAGTCAATCCAGATATAGAAAAATTATCGCTTGTTACTTTTTTAATACGCACTGTCGAATGCGTGTGTACATTTTTCTTTATAAATACGACACACAATTTAAGTCCAATTAAGAATGCCACCAGTGGAGTGATAGAATGATGATAATATATGAGGAATGAGGATACGTTAGCTAGCTAGCTGCAAATACATAAATGTATGTATGTACATAAAGTTCTTTAAATTTCCAGAAACGAAAGGGAAGCCAACCAAGGAGAAATGAAAAGAAAATGCCTAATGATTCTCAAAAGATGAACATCGATAGTGGGGTATTTTAGCATGCTGCATGCGTTTGCATTATGATGACTACAAGCCAAAAGTTCAAAGAACAAAAGGAACAAATTATCGCAGTACGTTTGAAAAGAAAAAAAAGTTGCAAGTAAGTTGAGAATATGAAGTTCTCAACTTACTTGGTAGAAAAGATTATTAGATGTCTAAAAAAAGGGATGTTTAGAGGTGAACCGAACGCCTATTGCACTGGTTGACAAAAAAAAAAAATTCCTAAAGATACATAATCAGGGGGCTTATTACATAAAACGAATATCGTTTATAACGCCGCGTGTTCGTTAAATTGCGATTACGAGTAACGAGTATCGTCAAATAAAACGATACTCGTATTTTATAAACGAGTGCTTTCAGCTGTCGTATTTGCTGCCTTTCGTTTTGAGTTTGTTGTCAACATTGTATTTTGGTTTGGTTTTGTGTTGTTTTGAGTGAGGCAAGGAAAAATGTAAGAAAAATAATAAATGTAGTATGATTGCATTTTCGTTTTTTATAATCGCACTACGCGCTTTCGTTTCCCTGGGCTTCGTTTTTTCTGCCGTGCGTTTCGTAATACATAATAAGGGCCCAGAATTTTGTATTCAAAAACATGGCTTAAAGGCTGCTGAAAAGTACTGAAAGAAATATATAACTACCTATACTTTGTTGAAATGAATGAGTTTGACTGACATGCATAATGGACGTAGACAAAGTGGGTTTTTAATTTCTCGTAGAAGAATACAAATTGAAAAGATTCAAAATCAATTTACAGGGGGAAGATTAAATTAGCAGTTAATAATTTGGTTGAAACTATTCATATAATATAGATTTCATATTACATATGTATGTGATTTATTCGACTTGCAAACTCAGATGAGAAAATGTCTAGACGCACATATTCTGGGTACATGGGTATCATTGAAGCTCAAATCCAAAGCAAGACCCAGGCATCTCTAGTGAATGATAGATATCACGATCTAGTTGTCTTTTTATCTGACTACTATAAATTGAGATTCGATAATCGATGGCCGCCGGAATCTTTCTGAATGAGTTAGAATCCTAGTCGAATTCAAATGAAGTACAGGACGAGGAGGTATATGCTCAATAATGTTCTAAGGGTAAAGGACCTCAGTCAAATATGAAGTACTATAGCTCTTATAAAGTATAAAACAGATATTCTTATATTTTTGAAGGTCCTGTATTTCCGCATACATAAGTCAAAAAGCTGCAGCTTTAGTGAATATTCCATTGTTGTTTGTGTTGCATCTTTAAATTAAGTAGGTACATACATACATATTTAGTAATAATCTATCTATGAAGTATTATTTTTTGTAATGATTCAAATCGTAAACCTGAGATGATGCGTAGAAATTTTTGAGTACCTAAACATACATTTCCCTTTTATTTCTAAAAACTTCGGAAATCCGATATAATTAGCATTAAGGTTGCTCATGCCAATAAATGTGCTCCTAATTGCCCACCCTGCCTGTTATGTATGATGAATGCTTTTGAATTTTTTTTTTTTTGTTCTAAACAAAAATATTTAAAAAAAACAAACCGTGTGTGTTTCTGGAAGTTGTTTCTGATCATAACTGAGTGCGGGCGGCATTACGTTCTCTCATAAACGAACGGAAGGAAAAAAATATCAACATACAAAACAAGAAAACATAAGACCGTATGAGGCCGAAGCTGAAGGAAGCATCATTTCAATTGCACTTGATTATTATAATCTCATCACCAGCATCAACCTCACTTCCAAGCGGGAGAACACAACAAATAGAGAAGCAAGTAAACATTCCCATTTCACTGACAAAACAACCCCAGTAAAGTGATATACTTTATTGGATTCAGTCTACAAACGGTCGCCAATTAGACAAGAAGTAAGACTCTATCTTGAGCTTCGAGATACGTCCTCCTCTGTTTTTATTTTTTTTTTTTTCGAAAATAATAAAAATTAAATTTTTGTTTTATCTGTTAAAAGTTGAAAAGATCACAGGCACAGCACACGCTATTAAAGCAAATCCCAGGCTCGTTCATATCGCATTTCATGCGAGTTAATTAGTTTTGAGACATACTTTTCCGTTGTGCATCATCATATTTAACATTAGTGAGAGGATTTAAATATAGAAGTTAAGTTGATGAATACGATGATGAATAAGCGAAATTTCGCAACTGTCCTTCTCGTGATATTCAGTTTAATTATTTTAATCGGTGCGTGTCCTCGAGCTCCTAGTCATTTGCCACATGGAAGGCGTACGCGAGGTGATAATGGTTATAATTTAATTGTTGCCGACAGTCCCAGTGGATATGTACCTGGAAGGACATACAATAGTAAGTAATAAGGATTATCTATCCTAAGACAAAATATATTATATTAAATAATGTAAAACATACAAAAAAATTAGGTTGATTTTCCACGCGAAATAAATTGGCATACTGGGAGAGCTAAACCTTAATATGTGTTATCACCAGCAGCGATAACTTTCGCGACCTTTCGAAGTTTTTTTTTGTTTAAGAACATGAGCGTGAGCTCATTTTTTTATTTTCAAGAAATTTTGTTTGTTTTATTTTAGACTTTGGGTATTTAAAAAGAATTGATGATCTTCAATAGTTTCACTATGTTGAAATATGAAGTTCTGAAAAAGCTTTAAATAGTCAGTTAACTAAATATATCTATGTTGATACACTCTGACTCTGGGATTCATCATCATCATCGTCGGCTCGACAACCGGGGTCCGGTCCTGGCCTCCTTCAACAAGTCTCTCCACCCATCCCGGTCTCGAGCCGCCGCCATCCAGTTGCGCACCCCAAGGCTCCGGCCGTCCTGGTCTACGCCATCTCTCCAGCGCAAGCATGACTCTGGGATTAATGAGATAAAAATTGTTTTTGTATACACTCCCTTATACAACTTTAATTGGCAAAAATATAATTTTTTTTACAAAGAGTGTCACTGACCCTTCATAAGGGACTCTGTTTGTAGGCAGACTGATGTTATATCCCAAATACATGTAGGTACCTACGACCTACCTCTACATTTGAACGAATTAACGGAAGCGACTAAAGGCAAATAAACATAAAGCTTATTAGAGATTTCCGTGTATAAAAATTGCTCGATATCGATTGAGCCGTTTAGAGAAACCCAAAAATAAGAATAAACGGATTCTATATGGGAGTTAAAAGTTTATAACGGTTTTTGGAAAATAAAATGCTTTACAATTATTATTATCGCCATGTTTTGCATTTCGAACGAAATCAAATTGAAATCCATTTTCGATTTCACTCGAATTGAAATTCCGAAATTACATTACGGATGGAAATGCATAAATATTAATGACTTTTTTAAAGAAAAAAGGAAACGAGACTATAGAACAAATTAGACCAACAATTCTGCGAGGGAAAAGAAAATTTCTGACATCCTGCAAGAGTATCAGGCCTTTCATGGTATCCGTTCGGAACGGAATTTTCTCCGATTCATACAAAATTGATTTTGTAAAAGTGAAATGTTTCATTTCGTCATACGATTAAAACTTTTCTATACTATTACTTGTAACTTACTAGCACTCGGCTACCTACAAAGGTACAAGATTAGCCAATAAAAAAACTATTAGGCCTTTTTCGGAGAAAATTCCGTTTCGATCGGATATCATGATAGGGCTGTATACCTAAATATGACTTGTTCTGATGAATTTTTTATTCTTACATATATTTGTATGTTCATATTATGTTTTCCCCTAACATAATAATAAATAAATACACAAAGCATAAACATAGTCAGCCTTATTGTGAGTTTCACCCAAACAACATTCCACCAATTTGACATTTCACTTGTCGCCTATTTTGAGTTTCCCCCGAAATTTCATGATCGATAAATTCCCCCTGTTGTGACATTCCTTTTGGGCGAAATGTATTGTCATTTTCACTTCTTTTTTGTAGGCGATCAAAAAAATTTTAAGGTGAAATATTTTTCGGGTAAAATCCACAATAAGCCTGAGTATATTGAATACGTTCGGAAAATGGATTGAACCGAAATGCACAGCATTAACTTTCATTTTCGAAATTTCAATTCACAATTTCAACAAAGAAATCGAATTTTTTTCTAAAGAGAATTGATTTTTTTATAAACCGAATCGATTTGTTTCTGTAAATTGAAAGGAATTCGTAAAACAATCGATTTTTTTTCGTTTGATTGTGTGTGTTACTAGACAGCTTTAATTTATTAATTTTGTAGTTATATTGACTGAAAATACTGTAGAATATTTTGTTTATTTATGTAAAATCCGTTGAAACAAAAAAAAAATACAATTTACCTTCCCACAACTCCCCGACTTTCAATTTGACGTATGAGAAATGTGAAATCTTTATTGTGTGTGTGCAAATCAGTGTGAAATCTTGCTAAAAATGCAAGATTTGTTTTGACTGAAAAGAATCGATTTTGTTTATGTGGCTTTCGTTTCAACCAATTCAGATTTGGGTGTCAGATCTTAAATCTTACTGGCAAAACGAACACAAAACGTGATTTTAGTTTGTTTTATGATTGTATGAGTGCCTTTTTTAAAACAACACTTATAAAAGTCACTTTTCTTTGATGTGTGTGCAAGTGCGTGTGAAAATCTGTGTAAATCTTGCTAAAAATCGAGATCTGCAAAATCGACTTCAGATCGACAAAAATTCGATTTTTTTGGTCGAAAGGAAAGGAAAAACTTGTCACAAATCAAAAAAGTAAAAAAAAAAACGATTTTTTTGGTCGAAACGAAAAGCACATAAAAAGTCCATTGACAAATCGTGTGTGCGTTAAATTTCGAAAATTTCGTTTTCGACTCGGTAGATATAACATCAAAAGCATTCATTCATTGTTCAGTTAATCCTGAGTTACTTCACCAAATTTGATGAGTTAACCCAGGTTTAACTTTAATCTCGCACTGAAAAACTGGAACTTAAAAATTAGCATGTTGATAAATATGTAAATACAGATTTAGATACATTTATAGAATTAGATTTAACAAAGCTCAATAATAATTCTTTTGTAACTTCCTTATTCCGCATCAGTTGTTCTTCTTGGTTCCCGAACCCACACCAAGGTTCAACATTTTACTCACTTTACCATCACAGCTGAGGCAGCTGGTGGTTCAAGACGCCCAACAGCAGCAAGTCCTAGACGTGTTGGACGTTTCCAACTCTTTAGCGATTCGCTAACCAAATTCAACGAGAAATGTGTGAATACAATTTCGGAGGCCGATGATCTGCCAAAAACCGAAATCCAAGTAATGTGGGTAGCCCCTGAAGCTGGTTCGGGTTGTGTTTCTATTTCAGCTATGGTCTATGAGGGTTCTCACGCTTGGTTCTCCGATGATGGGGGTTTGACACAGAAGATGTGCGAAAGAAAATCCGATGTGAAAACTGTTAAGAAAGAGTGCTGTGCCTGCGATGAAGCCAAATATAGTGTAAGTTTGTTTTTATTGCTGAGACTGTAACCATGAATATTGAGCGTTTTTTTATAGTTGGTATTCGAGGGAATTTGGTCCAATGAGACCCATCCCAAAGACTATCCCTTTGCAGTTTGGCTAACCCATTTTTCTGACATCGTTGGAGCTTCTCACGATTCGAACTTCACCTTCTGGGGTGAAAATCACATTGCCACCGATGGTTTTCGTTCACTGGCTGAATTTGGCTCCCCATCGGCTCTTGAAACTGAACTGCGTGGAAAGGGTTCGAGATTGAGAACTCTCATCAAAGCTGCAGGCTTATGGTATCCAAATGTGAACCAAAACACTTCGTCAAACTTTAGGACCGATCGGAAACATCATAAGGTCTCATTGGTGTCCATGTTTGGTAAGTCTAAAGCTCATGTGAAAAAGCTCGATGGTTTTTTCATAATTCTACCTTTTTAGGTCCATCTCCTGATTGGGTTGTTGGCATAAGCGGATATGATCTTTGCACTGAAGACTGTTCGTGGAAGGAATCCATGGACTTTGACTTGTACCCATGGGATTCTGGTACCGACAGCGGGATCACTTATATGTCTCCAAATATTGAAACTATTCCCAGGGAAAGAATGCACAAGATAACAACTATGTATCCTGAAGATCCAAGAGCTCCCTTTTACAATCCCAACTCGAAGACCATGACTCCTCTGGCTAAATTGTACATTCGTAGGGAGAAGATTATCTCAAGAAATTGCGATGATGACTTTTTGCAAGCTCTGCAGTTGGACGTTTCTGATGATTCCGAAGATCAGGATACAAGAAGTGAGTATATAGATAAGACAGCTTTAAAGCTTCCAAGACTAACCTTTCTCTCTATATCCGCAGGTGAATGCAGAGTAAGTGATTACTCCAATTGGAGTCCATGTTCAGTGAGCTGTGGCAAGGGAATAAGGATGAGGACCAGGGAATACTTAAACCCTGATAAGGCTAAAATCGTGAAATGCAGTCGTCAGCTGGTCTCAAAGGAGATGTGTGCTGCTGCCATTCCCGAATGCAGGTAAGTGAAGAAGAATGGTTCGATTTTTGTTTGTGGTGTGAAGGTGTCGAGCATAAAGTTTTCTTTTTACTTCGTAGCGCTCCAGCCGAAGATGACGATGAAGGTGAGAATCTAGCAAAAAGCCAGATTTCAGCCAACGATGATGGCGAAGGTGCTGGTATTTGTAAAACAACTCCGTGGGCAGATTGGTCAGAATGTTCGGCAAGTTGCGGCATTGGTATCACAATGCGTACCAGGACCTTCATCAATCATTTGGGTCGAAAACGTTGCCCTCATGTTACCATCGTTGAGAAGCAAAAGTGCATGAAGCCCGATTGTACTTTTGAACAAGTCGAATTGCCAGATCCACTATGTCCGACAACTCAATGGAGTGATTGGAGTCCTTGCACGGCTACATGTGGGCGTGGAGTAACCATTCGTACCCGATTAGTGCTGGTCGAGGAAGATATGATGGCGAACTGTACCGCTCGCATGGAACTGAACCAACAGAAGGAGTGTACTGTCCGTGCAGACTGTACCTTGAGCTTTGATTTGGCAAAAGGTAAAAGGGGCTATCAGGCATCATAGACACTCGCCCATGTTTTGAGTTCAATATTTATTTTGTTTCATTTATTAAAATATAGAAATCTGCCGTGAGAAGTCAGACACTGGCCCATGCCGTGGAGCTTACACCCGTTATGCCTACAATCTAGACACAGGCCGTTGTGAATACTTCACCTACGGTGGATGCCGTGGCAATCGTAATAACTTCTTAAGCGAACAGGACTGCATGAACACCTGTAAAATGTTAGGTGAGCAATTATTATTCGATACTTTCATGAGTTTCGTGACAAAATTAATCTGAACAATAAATTTTCAATAGGATCATCACCACAACAAGAAACCTATCGCCCGTCCACCGAATCAGCACCAATATATCCCAAACAAGTTCTTCAAAAACCACCATCAAACGTTGAGTTACCTGAAGCATGTGTGATGTCAGAATGGTCTAATTGGTCTGAATGTAATGTCCGTTGTGGGCTTGGCTATTCTGAACGCTCTCGTTATGTGATAAGCGAAGCAAAGAATGGTGGACAGCCATGTCATAAGAGAGTTACTAAACGTCGTAGGTGTACCATGTCGGATTGTTAAGATGTCATTATATGATCATTATAAGGTTAAAGAGCTTCTATGCTTGAATTTTGGTTCTTAAAATTAATTTAATTTTTATGTTTTTAATGCAATGTTATATTTTTTATAATATAGAATGCAATAAATACAAGTAAAAATGTATACGGATACGATAAAATAGAATTTTATGGTTTTGCAGCCAAATGACAAAAAGTTATCTTTACTGGAAAGCTAAATTACTTAGGCCCACTTAATCAGTACTGATTTAACTACGAGTTTAACCAGGAAAATTAGATCATAAGTGGATTCTAAATAATGAGCCATACTAATGCTGATATCTTTTTTTTCTGAAAAAAAAGGACGCACCCGCCAAATTTGGAGTTTTCGCGGGATATCAAAATCAGAAAAAAAGGATAAAAAAGGATATAAATATAGTGAATTTTCACCACAAATCATATTCCATTCTTTTAGTTTTAAATTTCATTTTTAAAAAAATATTTGTTTTATTATGTACGCATGCTTATTATGCATTTGGCAGACCGAAAATAGAAAATAATCTTTAAAAAACATTTGGATGATCAGTCGATGATCGATCAAAATTGTTGTATCGATGTCATTGTCACTAGCATCGGAAGCACTTTGTTGCATCACATATTTCTCTTTTTTAAAAGATTTGGCGAAGCAAAAAATCTCCGATTTTGAAAAGTTATAGAATTCAATGCTATAAAAAAATGACTCAGGCGTCACGCACTTTTTACAAAAAATATCACTCTTTGAGAAATGGATACTTTTCTCGAAGTTTAGCGTTCCAAACACATTTCCCTTTATTTGGTTTCGGCATTTTTTCAATTCGAAATTATTCAAAATATTAAAACTAACCAAAAGTGTCGCGCAGATAAAAACAATAAAGACAATGACAGCTTAGCTATACGCTAACTGTGAATATATACGTTTAATCGTCGCACTATTTGATTGATCGTTTAAGCGTTTTAAACTAAATTTGAAACATTTTTCGTTTGAAATTTTCCAAGGCTGCAAAAAAGGATATTAAAAGGATAACGCGGGATTTTAGAAGCGTTCACGGGATAGTGTTTTCGAAATTGGAAAAAGGGATAATCACGCGAAAAAAAGGATAGATACCAGCATTAGCCATACCAATAATCAATTTAATAGTCAACTTAACACACAAATTAAATCATCTTAAGTTAAACATGGCGCGGCGTTTATATTAAAGCGTGTTTAGCGATTGGTAAAGGCCGATTGGTAAGGCCGATTGAGTACAAACGTGTTTCACGTGTTTTTCAACAGTTTAAGTAAGTTGGAAAAATTTACAGTAACCAACTTACAGAGCAGCTTGTATTTAAACTACTGTTCAAAAACTAAATGCTTAAGTAAGTAAATGCTTAACAGCCATATTATTCACTGCAAGTGTAAATAAGGTTTAAGGGAATTTTGAACCTGTCCTATTAATCCGCATATTTTAAACTTTTCAAATTTAACTTTTGTAAGCACTCGGGATTAAAAATACATAACAACCGCATGTAAAATTGCTTAAACTTGACTATAAACATACGGAATGTCAATAATTTGACATTTTCCAGCATATATTTCCTTTTTTTTGTTTCTTGTTGTTGTATTTCTTTTTTTCAAATAAACTTGTATGTCATCATAGATCGGAGAAGTTTAGAGATTATGGAAAAAATATGCCGTTACAAGTTAATTGGACACAAATTATCTCGTTTGGTAGCATGACCGCAAAGGTACGAAAATAACGGAATTTTTAGGTTAGATTATCTCGAAAACTTGAGCTGATGGAGTATTTATGGAGATTGTATTTGAATTTAACATATTAGGTCTGTTTCTTTACTCGCCCGCGGGATCCCGTGGTATCCCAAATCTACCCGAAACGTGTTTCTTTACTTTTTTCTGGCACGAAAATGCCAGAGCTTTTGAATTTTTTGTTATTTAATTCATTTCCCCTCCAGCAAGAATCTACCCGAACATTTTACCTACTGCACTTTCTTGCTTGTCAAACAAGAAATCAGCTGATCGGAAAATTTGAAAATTAACTTGTCAAGTAGTGTCTACATAAATAAAATTAAAACAAAAAAAAAAATAAATTTATTAAATGAAGCAATGGCAACAAATATAACAATAAATATTTCTCCTGGTTCCTTTGAAAGAGCCCAAAATGATAAGTGCCAATCAGAAACATCCCAAATGCGTTTCTTTACTTTTTATTTCTGGTCAAAAATTACAACAACAACATCAAAAAGCTCCAGCCCAAACTTTTTCCCGAACTTTTTCCCAAACTTTTCCCAAAAGTAAAGAAACAGACCTATTTAACATGCTACTTATAAACAGACTTGTTTTTGTTTTCAAACACATGTGGGACATACTTCACGTAAATTATTAAAGATAATTTTTGCTATGTCACTCCTTAACTCCTATGTCCTACTAATCAAAACTTAAGGGTTAGAAACTTGTTGAATACACACTTTATATCGGCCAGGTACCCTATTTGTTTTGAAAACTTATGTTGCTTTGAAATTTATTAAGATTTCACAATCGGGGGGGCGCCTCTCTGTCTACATAGTTGAATTTCATGTTAGGTACATATACCTATACATAATATATTGTTAGCAATCATATTTTGAACACAAGACACACCTGCATACATGCATACTAGATTACAAGGATGTTTCCGTTAGGCACTGATAATCTGGCCCTGAAATGACAAAAACTTTTTTTGTATTTATTGAAAATGATATTTAAGATGCCTTTGCTTCTTAAATTTTAAAAGAAAGTTTTGATATAAAGAAGAAAATTGACCTTAAAAAAAATTGTCCTAATGGAGTATGTAGGTATACGATAAACTTTAAGAAAAGTTTTAAAAGAAAATAAGTAAAATCTTAGTTAAGATAGATTGGAGTTGTTAGTTGTGTAGGATCAATATATAGGAACAAACAAGGCTTGAGATGAACTTGTAGGCAAATTTTTTTTGAATTGCCAATACAAACATAATGTACATAGCTAGGTACCTGCTTTGCTTCGCATTACATATTGAAAATTACCTAAAATGAAATAAAAGTGATAAATGCCATATTATAAGTTATTTGACATAATATAATTATGGTGTTTCAGGTCCGTGAAGGTGGGTTCACCACAGCAGAAATGCAAAATTCGAATTATGCAGGATTTAAGTTCCAATTAAGCGATAATTTATTAGTAGGTACTTTAATCCTGATTTGGAACTAAAATCTCTTCCCTTTCAAACTTGTGTTGGACCCAGCTTGGCGTCAAGATAGGAACACCAAACCTTCAAACACAAAACCCCTAGTTTCCATTTAGGGGTTTATTATTTGCCGGAACTACGAAATAATTACTCAACTCTGTTTAACCTTGAAATTGAGTGTTGAAGCAGGGTTGCTAGTTTGGGGGTTTTCCCTCCAGATTTAGGGTTTTTTTTTATCGTTGATGGGTAATCTGGGGGGACGAGATTTGGCGGGAAAGATCTGGGGGAGCTATAAGATTGAAGAATCGTATGGGAAATGAAACAACTCAAACAAATTTTTGTAATTCCTTTATATTTTGATTTTCATATTTATTTATTTGGTATAGATACTCACTCGTATGTTTAGGTATTATATTGAACAAATTTTATGTTTTTACTTAGTATCTTTTTTACAAATATTTTTACTGTGAACTTTTTAAATTTAAAATTAAAAAAATAAATTTATTAGTTGTGAGTAAATATGAAAATTTGAAAAAATTGATGTTTTTTTTTTGTTAAAATGTGGCTTTCGATACTTGACCTTTCAATTAATTACCGAAAAATGGTCGGGGTTTAGGGTTTTTTTTTTATTACTTCATGCGTGTTTTTTTTTGCAAACCGGAGCAAATTGGTTGAATAAAACGAAAAAAATTAAGTTCCCCTACAAACCATCGATAACCGATGTCGTTTTTTTGACCAATTTTCTTTAGGGTTGCAAAAAAACACGCGATGATTGGTGTTTTTGAATGATTTCATATATTTGGCGTGTTGGACAGCTTCAATATCGTGTTCAGCGACCCAAAAACATTAGGTTTGTTCGTTGAGCCCTGAAGTCACCCTGGGGTCGCCCCAAAGCGTTTTTTGAAAAACCTGAAGTCACCCTGGTGAAAAAATTCTGTGTTTTTTGAGACCTGGGGTCGCCCTGAACTCGCCCTGAAGTAGAACTAGGTATTTTGCTGTGGCGAGTTGAGGTAAAGCAAATGCTGCCAAAGTGACGTGAGCTGTTATGCGTATGTTTTGTTGTGGATTCACGTGCTACAGGTTATTTTTTTATTTTTGGAAAACAAATTGTGAGAATATACAAATTTAATTTAATGCTAATAAATAGCAATACAAAATGGAAACGGTTGAAGTAGTTTTTATTCATTTCTAGGACATATTTGAAACAAGTTTTAAGTTTTAATAATCTAAGCACAGAACTTTTGTTTCTTGCTTTAAATGCCAACAGCTCTTGAGCGTTTTTTGAGAACCGGAAAACCCAGGTTTTTATGACAATTCTTGGGGTTGTCAAGAAAACCTGGGTCAACCCTGGGTAAAGTTCAACGAACGAAGCTATTAAGAGAGCCACTAAAAATAATAATTACACCAGAACTTTTCACTTCAAACTACCATTTGACTAGGCTATATAGGGTAGAGAGTCGCCAGTGGCCGGCCCCTTAAGACATTTTGGGTAGAAAATATCACATAAAATCTGTAACTTTCAAGCTTTTTGATATATTTTTAAAACCAAATGTTCTTTGTAGTTTTCTTTATTGATCTGCATTCATTTAAATTTATGCTATTCATTCAAAATAAACGTTTTATTTAGTTTTAATGAAAAAGGCAATTTCTACAGGTGGCCGGCCCCTAGTATCCTAAGACCGACCACCGATGCTCCTGACCTCTACCACCCCAATCGAAACAAAAATTATTTTTTTTATACGTCGTGGCCGTATTTAGGACACACATCTCCAGTATTCGGCCCCCTAGTTTCTGCTTACAAAGAGGGGGCCGAATACTGGATTTTATTGATTTTTGACGTCAATTTTTGCTGCAATATTGTTTTAATATCTTAGTTAATCATATTTTGGATTTTTCTCAAAAAAAGTAGTTTTTCCTATCTTCGGTCGGGTGGCCGAATAATACATAATTTAAACCTATTTACATATAAGAAAATAATTTAAAAAAATAAAAGCATAATACAGAACTTGATTGCCCCAATTTTCTTTAAAATATGGTTATCTTATCTCGATTTATTTGATTAGTTCTTGTTTGATGTCTTATGTCTAATCTCGAAATGTTAAAATATTAAACAATTATTTCATATTTCAACATATTCGCGCATCTCAGTTATTCTTCTGACTCTATTTGTATGCTTTATGTATATTATTTCTAAAATTAAATTTGTATTCCCTAACAATTGGCGTTTACCGTTGAACTGAAATTGGAATGCTAGGCTATTACAAGAACTGTCAAAGTCAATAAAAAAGAAAACGAGATTAATTTATTTTCATAGCAAATGCATAACACCAAAATTATCAATACTATCGATATCGACAGAAAAAAAACTATCGATAGAGCCAGATCTTAAAATATCATTTCGAACAAAACAAAACCAACAAAATGTGGCAGCACTTTATTACTCCTATGCAGAGTTGCAGTTGCATTGCAATACATTTTTACTCTCTGTTTACAAAATAAAAAGTAACAAGTACTTTTCGGTACTAAATCTCCTTCCACACCGGGGAGCAGATATCTTATCTTCAAACACATTCCCATAGGTACTCTCTATATTTACAAATAAATATATTTAAAGCAATTTTTTCTTATATCTACATACATTCCTCAACCGCAATGACATTCACTTTTCCCTCTCTAGTAATCTAGTTACATCAAAACAAAGAGACAAAAAAAAGAAATAGATTCAACAAAAAGTATCATAAAATCTCTCAGAAACATTTTTCTTAAATAATAATGTTGCATGCAACAAAACCGAGAGTTTCGTATGCATTTTGTGTTTTACTCAAAAGAACATGTGTGTTTTTTCTCCCCCTCTCTCATTGTTTATTTTTGCCTATTTCAACTTCTTCTTCCTCGTTCAACGTTCATTTCAACGTCATTATTTCATTTTTGTTTAGTTATTTTCATTCTCGTCTTTATTTTTCATCTGTGGCAGTGTGGCGTGTGGTCTGGCCTGGCTGGCCTTATATCCAGTGTTTCTCATGTCTCGATATTCGAGAGGAAAAAAAGTATAACAACAACTTAAATGTGGTGCTCTAGCTAGGTGGTGGTAGGAGCAGTGCTGTGAGCTGATACGAAGATTTTTTCCCGTCCAGTGTTATTTTTGGAGTTCTCGTATCTGCATCTTGAATTATTTTAATTTGGTAGTTAGATGTGAATTATTATTATTATTATTGTGTTATTGTATGCTTTTGAAAAAATCGTTTTTTAAAGATTGAGATACAAAGAAATCGGTAATCCGTGGGTGTTTTAAGTGCAATTTATCCAAAAAACAAACATTTCATTTGGAAGAGAAAAGCTTAAAACAGTTTCAAGCACCAGATTATGAATCAGAATCACATTTAAATTCCTAAAATTCAAACAATAGATAAAGAATGTGGAAGAGTTTTTAAGAAAATACGTACATACCTATATGGAAAAAAAAATCTTGTGCCAACATGATGTCTCTTCAGAATCAGAATGTTCATCAGCTTCAGTGAATTAAATAAGAAAAAGTGATTAATAAATAAAAAAAAAAACAACTAGCAAAACAAGAATTTAATTTAAAACCAGTTTTCCAGTTTGTTCTTTCTACACACAGCATTTCCGAGTTTCAATACAAAAACAAACCAGAAATTACGAATAAACAACAGAAAATTATTTATAAAAAAAAAGTATCTTTAAGATACACCGTGTCAAGTTAAGATTTATGCACAAAAAAAAATACCGACTCGACTTATGAATCATCGCATTGTACCTAACCTATAGTTTTGCTTCAAACTGCAAACAAAAAAGAAAAGTACCTTAATACGCACCTTCACTTTTGCCAAAATTTAATCTTTTATTCCTCAAAACGTCAGCAACCCTTTCTTTTAATTTTTTTTTTGAAAAACAGTGTTCCAAATTAACGTGTTTTGCAGTCCATAAAGTAAAGGTACATACATACGTGTGCATTATAATTTCCGGTTCACAGTGCAGTGCTTCTCTGTTTTTGTTTTTGTTTTCTTTAATGTTCTATGGGTTTTTTCCCTTAATTTGAGCAGTACTCATTATTTATATTTTTTTTTCTGCTTCTCTAAAGTGTTGGGTTTCAAAGCGAAAATAAGAAAGAACCCTCCCGGAACGGATCGGTAAATGGAAAATCCACTATACGTATGCAGCAAATGCAGCAAGGCAATACAATAGGAGTGTTTTTTTCCCGAATAAGTACCTAATTATTGCGATTTTTTATCCTTAGTTTGTTGTTTTTTTGTTTTGTGATTTCCGGAAGACCCTTTGCAATTTTGTATTTGTGGAATTTTATGAGTCGTAGAGAAGTTGTTGGTTTTTGAGATAAAATTCAGTGAAATGCAACTACACAATAGGTACCTAAACGAATTTTATTTGTGAGTTATGAAACTCAGACCGTATTCTTCCTTGGAGTAAAACTAATTGGAGATTTTTGAGAAAATTTAAGGTAAGTGCGTTGATTCCATCAAAATAAATATTGTATTTCTGACCTTCCATTTTAATATATTTATTAATAATAATATGTAAATTCCGCAGTGTAGAAACTTTTTGAATATTAAGTTTTTTGTTGTGAATTATTTTTTGAATTGATCTTCGAAAGGTCGAACTTGAATAGAACATTTTGAGTATAGATCTTCTTAAGGTTGAAGTTCAGTGGAAATGTTAAATTATGCATTGAAAATATCAATTGAAATGGAAGACGCATCGATATGTTTTATAATAATCAAGGGTTATGAATTGTATAGCCTAAGTTAATCCAGGCATTTAGTCAGTATCAACTCAGTAGGCGTGTTTCGTTGACCTTTTTACTATGTACTGTCTGAAATGTTCTGTAGTAAGTCTTTATACCAGGTTACTGAAGAGTTAAACTGTTTTGCCAGCAGGTACTTGTTGGTTCAATTTATACCGTTTCTCAATGTGCAAATTAAGAAGATCAATAAAACACGCCAAATGATGATTTTAAAGGCTTTGTACAGCACCAGTAAATTTCAGTCGGAACTATTCGGAACAGAAAATTAAGCAGCAATTGACACGAAGGTACATATTTTAAAATTTCTATTCAATTTATCGATAACTATCAAACGAAACGAAACGAAACAAGGAAATTCTTAAAATATAAAAGTTTATATAATAAGGTGTCGCCTCTATTCACGTACATATTTTAATGTTCATTTTCTACCTTCTGTAACACTAACATTGAAATTCATATGAATTGTTTCAATTTTCATCGTTTCTCAACGAATTTTATCGATGCTAGAGTTACAGAATGTAGGCACAGGTTTATTTGAATTGAACGTTTAATAAGAACATTTTAGTTCGAAAGTGATCTGATTATGTCGTTTTCGAGTGGACGTTCGGAGCTACTCCTTTTTCACTCCTTTTACTCCAAATTTCCCATTTAAGATAGGAATGGAACAGTTCTGAAATCCAAACGAAAACGACATTAGATTCCTATACTTAGCCAGTTCACGTTTTTAAGATTTTGCTCCGTGTATTTGATTGAGTAGGAGCGAAACCTGAACACAATTTCTCCGCAAAAAGTCAAAAAAACTCTCCATCTCTTTTTACGAATTGATGAACTGCGACAAAATATAATCAATTTAGCAAATAAAGAATTAGTCTCAGATTTTTGACAGAAAAAGTGAGACATTTTGCTTATAAGTATTTCTGGTATTGCTGAGATCTCTTGGGTCTCAGAAAATTGAACTGTCTGAATGTTGTGTCGATCTGTAAATAGTCTGCATTCACGTTTGAGTCTGAACAATTAAAACAGATGATAACTGTCAAAATCTACGGCTGTCATTATTTATTGATTTAATTATTCTCGATTTTTTCAAACCACTATCGTACTCATCACTTAAATTATTTTTTGAATTCCTGGGCCATGTTCTTTAACTATCTCATCGATAAAATTCACTGAGAATTATTGAAAAATGGAACGAAACAATATTCCACAATATTCCACATATATGTATGTAGTTAATGAAAACCAAATGTGCTGTGTTAACTTGTTGTTTTTGAATGTGAGAATTTGGCTTAATGTGAAGAATTTCGTATGTCGTTTGCGGTTGGATTTCGAAACTGTTCCATTCCTAACAAAAATGCAAAATTTGGAGTTAAAGGAAAAACAGGAGTAACGCTGAACGACCACGGCATAAATAATCACATTAAGTTTTGAACTTCTCCTAAGTGGGGCTTTACGTCAAGTTCAAAATTTGTATAAAAAAGGTCACGAAAAGGAAATATTATAATCACATTAAGGATCTCAACAAAACACGCTTAAAATTTATCGTGAAACGGTGAAAATTGAAACAAAACAATTTCCCCCGGGCTTGCAAAAAAACACTGCTAATATTTTAATATTCCCAACTTATGAAAGACAGACACTATTTTGTATTTTCGTTTTATGGAAATTCCAAAATCTGCTAGATGATCACTTTAAAGAAAACAAGTGTTATGATTTGTTGTTTTTTTGTAGACTTTCGATAACATTCACCTGCAAAATTGATATTTTTTTAAATTAAAGCTAAATTTCATACGAAGCACTCTTAAAGCAAACGTCAGAGGATAATAATTTGTATGATGAGACTTTTCAGTTTGAAAACCTCTTTTTAGAAAAATAGGAAAACGATATGAGCGAACACTAAATAGACAAAGTTCTAAAAATGGATAATTTATATTGTCTAAAACACATTTTCTTGTAAGCCCGCCAAACGCAAACATCAATAAGGAAACCTTATATTTCCATATTACATTTTCAAAAGGTCGGTCGCTTGTATGTTATATCTAAACCCAATTCATTCGATTTAAATATCTTCGAGTTTCCTCTTCAAATATGGGAATATTAGAATCGATATTCCTGACTCTGAATATCTCATCAGTAATTTGATATGCATGTTGATTTTCCATATGACACCATCACACAGATGGAAACCTTTTTTCCTTTGTTTTTGTTGAACAAACAGGATCCATACAAGTGTACATCCGTATAAATATAACTTTTCCCCATACAGATATTCTCACGAAAATTCTACCTGAAACTAAATATTTGAGAACTCTAGTGCAAGTGCATTAAAAAAAATTGGAACTGAAAATAGAAAATGCATTCATTGTCGAAGAAGATAAATTGCTTTCCATATATTCCACTTTTGGGCAGACAAATAAATTCTATCTTTGTAAATTTACAAATAGTGACCAATAGTGATAGTAATTTAAGTTTTGCTATTAGATATGGAAAATTTGCTTACCAGGTAGGTACCTTTTTCCATATTTTGATTTTCTTTTTTTCATCTTCTTTTATTTTGGAGTGTTTTTATTTTCGTATAGCTGTGGAAATATTTATTTTTTAACTTTCTGTTGTTGTTGTCTTTTTCAAGTGCCTATATTTTGTGTTGTATATGAGTATCTTTTGTTGTGTCATTCACTGGACTGACTCATCCAATAAATAGCCTTGTTTGATGTTGGTCAGGCAAAAGAATGACTGTACAACAACTATTAATTTTTACACGTTCATATAGGGCGCAAGTATATTGGTCTCATGTGGGAAACAATTTGAGGTTTTAATCAAACTTAACACTACTGTGATGGAGAAGTCAAAAAAATTGTTTTTCGTCATACCGTCCAGCGGCAAAGACCGCTTATTTTTCCGTGGGTCCACTGTAAAAGCTATAGCCTTACGCCTAAACGAGCGGATTTGTTTGCTTCTGGCTTGGTACAGAGCATTTAATGATCGAGCTTCCCTATAGGAGGCATTCGAACTTTTGTTTTAGCTCATCAATAATTTTTTGGACCATTTTCCTCTGGGCTCGCCAAAAAAAAAAACGCTTAAAAGTGCCCTATTAATTCTCTTATATCTCCTTAATGGCTCAATCGAATTTATAATAAAGGGTTTTCCAATAAGAGGTGTTATTTTGAATAGCCCGCTATTTCAGTAGCTGTCACTTTTGAAGCTGTCATTTTTTGACATTTGACAAGTAGAAACTACGCCATTAATAAAAATGGAACGATACACGCTTCAACAACGCATTGAAATTATTAAAATTCACTATAAAAATGGTGAAAATTTGGCAGAGACGGTTCGTAAAACTAAAACATTTTTGGGTCGTCGTGAAGCACCTTGTCGGACCGCAATACAGAACTTGGTGGACAAATTCGAGCTGTTGGGACAAGTTAGTGATGTGAAGAATGAAACCCGTACACGTCGCTCAAGAACAACTGAGAATATTGCTGTTGTAGCCCAAAGTGTTGAAGAAAACCCAGGTTTGTCCATTCCTCGTCGTTCTTTGGAATTAGGCATTCCACAAACGTCATTACACCGTATTTTGCATAAAGACTTAGGCCTTAAGGCTTATAAAGTTCAGTTAACACAAGAACTCAAGCCGGCTGATCATCAACAACGTCGTGTCTTTGCTGATTGGGTCCTTGAAATGCATGAAAATGATCCGGAATTTCATCGAAAAATCATCTTGACTGATGAGGCCCATTTCCACCTCGGAGGCTACATCAACAAGCAAAACTGTCGCATCTGGGGCTCGGAAAACCCAAGAGTTATTGTTGAAAAGCCTCTCCATTCTCAACGCGTGACTGTTTGGTGCGGTTTATGGTCCGGCGGGGTCATTGGACCTTACTTTTTCGAAAATGAGGCTGGAGCAACAGTTACGGTCAATGGATTGCGCTATCGAGAGATGATTAATGATTTTTTATGGCCGGAATTGGATGGTATTGATCTGGACAGCGTTTACTTTCAACAAGACGGCGCTACGTGCCACACAAGCAATGAAACCATCGATCTTTTACGGGAAAAGTTTCCGGACCATGTTATCTCTCGAAGAGGTGATCACAATTGGCCACCGAGATCTTGTGATTTAACACCTTGCGACTTCTTCCTTTGGGGCCACGTGAAAGATAAGGTCTACGCCAACAGCCCAGCGTCGATTCAAGACCTCAAAGATGGAATTCGTGAGGCTATCGAGGACATAGGGCAGCCACTTTGCGATTTGGTTATGGAAAATTTCATGAAAAGGATATGGTCCTGTAAGCGTGGCGGCCATTTGGCTGATGTTGTGTTCCATTATTAACGGCATAGCTTCCGCTTTATAATGAAATAAACATCCGATCATTTATCTCAAAAAATGCCATTTTTCTTTGAATATCAAAATAACACCTCTTATTGGAAAACCCTTTATTAATAATAAATAATAGGCGTGTTTGTTGACCTCCTTAACGTGCACATTAAGATATTTTTCACATTAAGCCAAATGTTCACCAACGACAAGTTAACAGCACAATTGCTCTTCGGTAATTTTATGGGGCTTAATGTGGAGCATTGCGAAATTGGCACATTACTCGTAGCTACCTCAATAAAACACGCCTTAAGATGCGTTCGACAAATATTTTTTTTTATAAACATAACTCCAAATATTAATTTTTTTACCCAGTTTGAATTGAAATGGCAGTTATTATTTGGATTAAACTTGGAGCATGTATTGTTCAAAGCAAGTGCGAGGAGGTTTCCTTTTTGGTTCTTCAAAAAATGGGAAAATTTGTATTTATTCCCTATAATATCTCATTACTCTCATTATACAATGCCTATGTAGCCTTAAACCACAAGAGCAACTTCATGCGATCAAGTCGTTCATTTAATTATTTATGTTGCAGTTTGCCTTATGTGTTAACCAACAGGACAAAGCAGGGCCCGAGTAAGGCTTTCGAAGGCCTTTTTAAGCACATACATATTTTTGAACAATTTATCGTGTGTGGTTTTTGATAGATGGAAAAATATACAATACAATACATCTGATGGGCAAGCCTCTGGGCATGCAGATGTTAGTTATGTTCTTTGAATCTGGAAAACCCATTTTTTATCAAATGTTGCGCTGTAGCCTTTCCTGCTCATTTTAGGGTCGGGATACGCGAACTACTTGCAGACATTTGCACCACGTACGAGAATGTTTGTAAAATTTCGGGAAGAGTGAAAGCAATACTTAGTTTTCGTAGTAAAGAACATGTGATCTGAGGCTTATATGGACGAGTTTTTCTTAAATCAGTTTGTAAATTAAATACGGCCCTGGAACTAGCTTTTTCCAAGTCTTTATGTCATAGTTGCAAACAACAGATACAGAAAAGAACCACAAAATATAATGTCAAACGATTACAATATTTTTTGTTACTTCTCTTTCTGCATACATGCAAGTTGTTCTTTCTTTAAATTCTCCTTATTAGTCATGAGCTCAAGAGGGCACTAGCCCTTTGTGTACCTATACATATATTGCATTTAAGAGGCTTGAATGCCGATGCTGACTGCTTCGCTGGACAAAAAAAACTATGACAATGCAGTGTTTTCATTATCAAAGGTAGAGAATATTATAACGAGACATATTTGTAAGACAAATGGTAAATTTGTTCCGAAAAAAAATATGACACATTAAAATAATTTCCAAAAAAGTATATATTTAAGTTTTTTTTTAACTAATGAAACTCATGATGCTTTTCTTTGTATCCTTCAAAGGTATCCATATTCTTACATAAACTTATATCTCATTAAAAACATATCAAGCACATAAATATACATAAGTATCGGTACCCCACATCTTATTTCTACACCTGATGCTAATTAAAATATTTGTGACCTTTAAGATGGCCCATTAAGATACAGCTAAATATTATAATAAATCATAGTCTCATAATTCTTGTGTTTCACCGAAATTCAGCTTAACATTATTTTTACTGCCCTTTTGATGTTTATGAAGCTACATTAGTGTTTTTGTTCCTTGCTTTAGAAAATGAAGGTATCCTCAATATGAACAAAATATACCTATACACGTGGGTGAGAGTGGGCATGAGTTAAGAAGCATATCATAAAAGCTATAAGTATCTATACATATATTTAGGGAGAGATTTGACACAGAGACCCTCAAAAAGCTATGAATATGAAGTCGCAAAGTTTTAAAACACATAATAAATCTTAGAAAACCTAGAAAAAGTTGATATTTTTAATATGCAAATAAAGATAAATGTAGCTACAATCTTTTACAATCTATAGGGCCTTTAAAACGCCTATATACGCCTATAAACCTAGACAATATTTAGTGGCATGGTCAAAATAAATTCACACTAAAATTCAGCGTGAAGTACTTGAATTTGAAGAATTTTTGGTATGTTTTTTCATGAAATCAGGGTTGCCACGCGTACGTGTGCCTGATGGCGTAGAGTAGGCAAACCATATTTTTTTAGTTAGAAGGAATTCTAGGCAACAATGAGATGTAGGTTTTAGGATTGAATCTGATGATACACTTTAGCTTAAATAATAGTGTTTGTTTTGTATCCTTTTGAGTTAAATTAGAGTTGCCGCGTGTATGTGCCCTGTTGAGCGCAGGCGTAGTTAATTTTTTTTTTAAAGTGATAATCAGCTTTTCTCAAACTTGAAAAAAATACAAAATTATAGTGAAAAACAGTTTGTCCGATTTCTTTTGTTCAACCGGGGTTGCCAAGTGCATACGACCATTTTAGAAGTGGCAACGCTATATTTTTTGTTTTCAGTGCAATTTATCTTTAATTTAATACCAATTTTAACCTTGAAACCAATTAGCCAATTTATGGTCGAAAAAGGGCAATTTTTCAAATAGGGTTGCCATTGCCAAGAACAAGAGACCATCTTAAATAAGGCCTAGCTACATTTGAAATGGGAAAAATTCGATATGGTTTCTTAGTTTTAGATCGTTAGAGGGAGCCATCAGGAGTTAAATGTATTTTTTTTTACCACTTAGAAAAACAGCCTTGGGCGCCATCTTTAATTAAAGGTAAACAACTGTAGCTATGTAAATTTGACATGGAAAAAATTAGATTAGGTTTTTTATTTTTTAAGCTCTACAGAGGGGGTCATAAGGCGTCTAATGTAATTTGTACGGCCACCTAGCACTCTAGCGTTGGGCGCCATCTTGAATTTAAAGTAAATTTGTTTTTGTTAAAAAAAAACTCACTCGTTTAAATTGTTGAATAAAAATTTATATTTGTCGACTTAATTAAGACATTTATAGTTTAGGCATTGCCAAAAATCAATAAATCAGACCTCATTTAAAACTCAAGAGGTTCCATTAGAAATTTTTGACTTTGCCTAGAAAGGATAACAACCGCATTATCCGCTCGCTATCACATGTCACAGGCTATTCCTCCTTTTTATTAATATGAATTATATACAAGTTGACAGATGTGTAAGTTCTATAACGCCGTTGTTTGCCATTTATTAATAAACGATACTAGAGACATGCCAATTTATAACAGTTATAATAAAGGGTCCGCCAAATAACTTTTTTTTTTTTGAAAATGGCGCAAAACATCGAGTGTAGCTTCGGCTGTGTGGCACGTAGCGCCGTCCTGTTGAAACCAAATGTTGCCAATATCCTCCTCTTCAATTTTTGTGAACAAAATATTCGTTCAACATGGCCCGATAACGATCCCCATTGACTGTAACGGGCACTCCTGGCTCATTTTCGAAAAATGGCCCAATTATGCCTCTGGACCAAAATCCGCACCAAACAGTGACTCGTTTTGGGTGTATCGGCTTTTCAATGTATGCGTGCGGGTTTTCTGTGCCCCAAATGCGACAATTTTCCTTGTTTACTACCCGCCAAGATCAAAATGAGCTTCATCTGAAAAGATGATTTTTTTGGCAAAATCGGCATCTTCTCTAAGTCGATGGCAGGCCCACTTAGCGAAGCGTATACACAACCATATATTCGTTCAGCGGAAGGATAAAACTAATTATCTGTCAAATCAGACATGAGCTAAGTGTTACCATTCACGAAATAAGCACTAGTTGAAAAAAAACCTTAAATGGCGGACCCTTTAGTTTTTCGCCATTAAAAGTGGGCGTACGTTAAGGCGTTCCGCAGACTTGAACAAAAAACTCTGCATGCCTGAAGTATGCCCACCGACGGAGGGCCCTGGCCCAGCGAGGCCGCATAAACATAAACTGTTATAATTGGCATGTCTAGGGTCACTTTCTTAATTAATAGGGAGTAAGTAAGTCTAAGGAGCAGCCGTCGAAGCTCAACATTGTCATCGTGATGGACTTTTTGTCAAGAACTGCTTATGCATTTGTATACAGAACTGCCATTTTTGATCATACATTAAGGCTATATCTAGTATCTACTACTTGAACAATTTTGTCTCTTATATGTGGATGGATAAATAATTTTTTAAATAATTGCCAAATAGCTTCACACCGTTTCTATACTATACCTTCCTATTTAGGAAATTTAAGTATGTTTTCATATAAAAATTACTTTCACTCTTGATTTATATGCACCGTCACGTATTTGTACCAATTTTTAATTAGATAAAGTCAAATTTAAAAATTTGCAAATAAATTAACTGAAGTGAATTATTACCAAATAAAGACTTCTTAAAAAGATTCATGAGAAACAAACAAAATAAAATTAAAAAAAAAAAAACAATAACGCAAATATAAAGGCTAAATTGCAAAACGTTCATTACGTTGGCATTGTATACCTTACCTACAGACAAAAAATGAATTAAAAAATCCACTCACATTCATCTAAGCTTATTATTGTACTCGCACTTCTTGCTAACTTATGTATACATATGTATGTATCTAGTACAATTTTTCAAGAGATGCATTACAACAAGTCTGACTGCAAATTTAATTATTATTATTACATTATAGGTAGGTACCTACCTACTTTTGACTTAAATTTTCTTAAGCAACGAATTGTGTTGTGTCTATCTAAATATGGTGATACAATATTGTAAAGGTGTGTGCAATTATTGCATTTCTTGCCTCATGGCATCTCAAAGAACAACCTGTTGTGTGCCTTTAGCACCCACTATAGCTATAAAAGTTACAAATAAAAAAATAAAAAATACAAGTACAATTTATCATTGCAACTGCTCGGATCGAGTTAAATTATACTAACGTCACCTTGTTTGTATTTCCATTTCCATTTATTTTTGTTTTTTTTGTTTTTTCTAAAACATTTTGCAATCCAGATCCAGACTCAATGAGTCACTTATATTAATGTCGATGCGGCTCTGCCAGTGATGTTATACATTTTTTAATTTGTTTAATTTTATGAAATACGTAAATTTTTATTAAACAATACGAATTTTCTTAACCTTTCATTTTTCATAAAAAGTGATGAAGTCGGTGGCGTAGTAGTTAGTGCGTTGGACTTTCATTCCGGAGGTATGGATTCGTTTCGCAGCATCGTTCACCTTAATAATAAAAACCGGCTAATGCCTTTAGAAAAACACAAGTCCCAAGTTATTTTTAAATTCAAGTTCAGCAGAGGGTTGAGTGTGGAGAAATCTACAATTTTAATATTATTTCTTATGTTAAAATGTTAAAAATGATTTTGAGAACATTTCTGCCATCAATATTTTTAAAAAATTATCAAACTGTTGACAAGAAATCCTTTAAATGTCAAGCTGAATTGTTTTTGGTTACCTACTCACTTTTCCTCTCCTACTGATAGGGATAGGTTGGGTCGCTTTGAAAGGTAATTTTTGCCATTTTTGGGTACCTATCTGACGTGGAATATAACTTTGCTGCATTTTTTTAATATTTCATTCAACATGTCTATCTCAGTTACAATGTATAAAACCAAACTAATCCAAAAAAAAAAAATAAAATGTCAATATAACATCCCTGTTGCATCCAACTATTTTTCTATCTTCTTCTACCTCGCTGTATTTTTTTTTTTAATTTTTTTTTTATTTTTGTTGTTTTTTTCATTTCACCTGAATAACAAATTCAAAGAGTTTAATTGTTTCACCGTTACGCTTAGGTTCTTCCCTACTTACTTTTAAAACTTAAACAATCCACACCACAAAAGTGTATGTAGGTAGGTATACAACAACAACAACGTCTGGTGAGTGGTGGTGTGCAGAATATTTTTTTTTTTTTTTTTTTTATTATTGCGTTACAATTACGATTCAGTGCACGACTTTATGATTTTCAATGTTCGGTTGTATAGTTAGTTTAAAGCTGTTATAAACGTTATAAAAAAAATAATATATGTAAAGGTGCAGCTACAACAAGATGGATTCAAAAATTACAAAAAAAAAAACAGGGGCGCTGAGAATTAATGCAGCTTGATTGTAGTTTTTATTTTGTTCATTTTTACCTTCACTCTGGTTTTTGATTTATTTCATCTGATCATAGCAATTATATTTATTTGTTGCATCTATACACAAAAATAATAAAAATTTGCATGTGTAAACCACGATTGGCTTCATTTGCCAAATATCTCTACCTATGATGTTCTTATAAGAATTTAGATGTGAAAGTCAAGGCTGTGACAATTGAATTACGTAATCGATATCGGAACGTGTTCGATGTAGATAGTAGGTTATGAGGTGAATGAAAAAAAAAGAAGAATTAAAACTAGGACAGAAAATATGACTTCAAAAATGCATTAAAATTTATGGCAATTGTGCAGCAACTTTTAAGTGACTATAATTCTATAAAAAAATTTACTTTGGAATTTTTGTATTTGTTGAAATGGGCAAATATGAAAACGCACTACATAGGTATATCTACCTGCATTAATATTTTATTTTAAATGGTTCGAAAAGCAATGGGACAAGGCACCATTTTGTAGTGCCTGACAAACGTCAATTTTTTAAATGCAATTATACTTGTTCTGCATAAGAACACTTGAACAAAATCTTTTGAACATTAATGCGAAATATTAGAACGAATATTAGTACGACTGGCGATGTTTTAATCAAGAATGGTATTTTTTTCGAAAACATTTGAAGTTGTATGCTCCCAGTGTAGTGGTGGCGCAAAGGGTTCCTTTTCATACAACTTGAACCTTTGAGCTACACAACAGACGCCATAACGACGTAATAATTTTATAAAAAAGAGAGTATTTTGTGACTACTTTAGTACATGTTACAAGCTTGTGGACCTAGAACTAGAACAATGTGTCAAAATAAAAGCGTCTGCTCTTTTCGTACATTTATCGTAAGTACCTATGCATCAGCCGTTGAGTACTTTTGTACCTCGCGCATAATTGGCTTTCTTTAAATTATCAATAAATTCTCACAAATTTTCGCAATTTTTCACAAATTTTCACAATTTGCTGTCAAAACACATAGGAAAAAAAACCCAATTTTGGGAAACTTGGTGAAAGTTTCAGTTACTAAACAGGCATACTTATGTCGTTTTTGGCTAGATTTTGGAACTGTTCCATTCCTATTTAAAATGGAGAAAGAGTAGAAGTGAAAAAGGAGTACCTAACTCGGAACGACCAACCGAAAACGATATTAATCTGAATTTCAAGTTGAGGCCCTTTCTACCAATTCTTGTAGTTAATATAGAACAAAAATTCGGTGAGTGCCGGGACTCACGGTTAATATGTGTTAAACTCAAAGTTTTTCCAAGCGCAGTTTTGAGTATCCATATTTAAATCCGTATGCGAAGTCGTCCATACGTTGTTGACTGCGTGCACGGATCCAATACTGACTAATAGACTTGAAGGGGATCTTCAAATTTTTGTCATTGAACGTACCCAATATCGTTCGATGCAGATTTTCGTAACGTTACGTGCTACATCGTAAAGTGTGACCTCGTAGCGTCGCAAAGAGGAAATTCAACGTTTTTATTTCCCTCTCCAGCCGGCATAGATGTTTACACATCAAAAACCGTAAGGTTTGGCTTGTATGTCCCCTTTCACACGAAGAAACAAGTTGCTGGAGATTTTTTTGACGTTTTCTTTTAATTTCTTCTCAAATAACCTGTACCTGTACCTTCCACACGAAGAAACAAAATCTTAAGAGATTTTCTGATTTTTTCATAAAAAGTCCCTTGATTCATTGCACACTACCTGCGTTAAGTGTGAAAAGAAATGTCAAAAAAAAAAATCTCCTCAATCGTTTACCGGGGAGATTTTGTTCACCACACTTACTTCGGGCCCTTCTCTCCTACAAATTGAAAGTTGCTGGAAACTCAGTTTCCTCGTGTGAAAGGAGACTATTCAGTTTAAATTGACGTCATAACACTCGGTTCTTCTTGTTGATACTTTTTGGTTAAAGCACAAATTTAACTGTCCATGGCATTTGTTGTTTTGAGCGGGGTGGGGAGTTATGTGGACTGTGGAAGACGGATGACGGAACGATGAAATTCTGACTTAACTTGAATTTAAATTTTGACGACGACGTTGTTTACGACAATCTTTATGAGTGAGTGCTCTGTACAAAAAATCAACAGTTAAAAGAAATTCGCTACAGTTATTCATATCATAAGAATATAAAATAAAATTATAAATATCTTGTAACTAGTCAGTTACGTGAAAAGTTGTTTAAACCGCTTGTAGTTATATTTACAGTGATCTACAGAATAGACACGTATACCAAATTAAAAAAGTTTGGTTATTTTTCAAAAAAAACATCGTACCTAGTCATTTAAAATATTATTTCAAAGTTTCCATTTATAGTTACAAGATTGTTTTTTTAAACATTTTTAAACTTAAATAAATCGAATAACCTAAATAAACTTCAATTTTGTCTGTGTTGTTGCTCATTTTGTTTTCTTGTTTTCAATACACAACCATTCATGAGCTACATATTTTATAGGCTGTTAATACTTCTTTAAAAATTCTCCACACCCTATTATTGTACCGACATAACAACTGAACCAAGTACAAAATACATATATACAAGGCAAACTCCATCTACAGCCAGCGTAAATTGACGCACAAACAAACAAACAACAACTTTCAATAAATATTCATCCGGCTTTTGAGTTAAATAAAATATAGGTACCTTCAGACGCAGTTCCCATATTTATAAAGGTAGTGGGTGTTCCATTAATTACCCATTAACACACAATTTACGAAAAAATGAAAATATACCAGAACTTTAGGTAGACAAATTTCTCAAAAAAAACCCAAATAAAATAAACTGCAACATTTATGGTAGGTAGGTGAAGTGAAGCTCTATTATCAAGGTTCATAATAACAAGTCTAACTTGAAAGCATCTTTAAATGCATAATAAATTGATTTTGAATTTATTTATGGCCTGATGGTCGCTGTTGCTCATAATAGACATGAATTATGTTTTCCTTTATTCCGTGTATTGAAGGAAGTTTTAATTGGGATGTTTGCATACCTAATAATAAACCAAATCACATAATGGAACATGTTTTAAAACTATTGATTCTTTCTATTCAAATAGCAACAATATAGCATCACACTTTCCAAACATTTTAATAAGTTAATTTGCAATATTGCATTTTTTAAACAAGAAAACAAACGAGTTTTAAACATAACGGTATTAAGGTATTAATAATTAAAATAATACAAAATTAAATAAACATTATTTAAATCATTTAATTGCTAGTGTTGACAGATGTTGAAATAGAAAATTTACCCAGATCATTTTGAAATTTTGTATTTATAAGATCCAGATTCGGTATATTTTTATCCAAGCATATCAACACTATTTCGATTTCGTTGGGGAAATAAATTTAACTTTGGTAAATAATATATCAATTATTGTTTTAGGTTTCAGATTAATTTAGGTAGGTAGTACACTCATTTTTATGTTTGTGGTTCGTGATATTATTACGTGTTTTACGAAGCCTTCGTAAAAAGTACGTTTTGAATACTAAAATCGAGCGATATCTATTAGTTTATTATTATGTTTATTTATAAAAATGTTAATTATTTTATTTTTGCAAAAAGTATTGTACAAACAGATGAAAAATTAAAAAAAAAACTGAAAATAAAAATCCTATACACATATGGCAACGCTGTCTATTTTGTAAAAATTGATTTGGCTTTCCCAGATACCTACATATTCTTAACAAAATTCTGTCAGAAGAAATCTTTTTCAGTGCAATAGGGACATTTTCAAACCATTAAAGTCAAATAGCTCACTCTTAAATCTCTTAAGCTTGGTTTTAGATATACAACAGTGACAGCCATTTAGTTTTTGGAATCGACTACTGACAGATGGAAAATTGCAGGACGAAAAAAAATAAAAGGCGGCTTTTTTATCTTTAAAGAAGTTTTAAACTTCAAAGAAGTTTATGCTAAATTTTGATATTTAAAGTGTAATTTATTTTAATTACAATAAATACATAAATGTATCACACACATTGTCAGTCTCAGCCAGTTGTTCTCAAAAATATAAAAACAAATGTCAGTTTCCACAAAATGATAGAGGGGGATATAATGCTGTTTGGTGAAAAGAGCCCTATTGGCTTCTTTTCACAAATATTTTCAGAAGATAATACTGTTTTGTTTTTCTTTTTTGATGTCTGGGACAGAAAATATCTTTACATTTAGACTAAGTGACGTTTAATTTTACCATTAAATTGGCACCGTTTAAATATTAGCTCTGTTCGTTTACTTCCCAAAACTGCCAAGCTTAGATTAAAACAAAATAGACTAAAATTGGTATATTCTTCTCATTCTTGCCAGGCTGTCCCCAAACCGACTTGAAACATTCGGAACGACATTGGAACTTTTGCCTGTCAAATTTAATTTACATGTCGATTGATGAGAGTACCCACAATAGGTGTGTTCCATTGGTAAAATCTAACCCCAATATCAATGTAATTTCGGTTGTTAGTTTTTTTTATTTTATTTTGAACTAGCTGGCCCGCCCGGCTTCGCACGGGCAGACAAACCTAAGCTTCGCATTAAAATTACAAAGGAAAAAATAAATAAATATTTAAGCTAATTTTTGTAATCGAATAATGGGATTTTAAATATGTAAAAACGCGATCCTTTAAGTCCATTTCACCCTAGAAATAACAAAATTTGAAAAAGAATATCCCAAAAGCCATTTCCTAACCGCCTACAGCGCCACATGTTAAACGGTAGTTGAATTGAACTGAAAAACAAAATGTGGGCCTACATCGCCACCCTGTTGGGAATTTTCCTAAACCTTCGCTGGCCAATTACGAACAAACCCGCAGAAGCAAGTATCAAAATTGGTCCTGTCATTTTCAAGTTTTAAGCATCCGAGCCCATCACGATCCGTTTTTATATATATAGATTAAATAAATGTCAATAGTAATAATCGTTATATTATATAGATGTTTGAGAATTCCTTATGTAAAGTATATGTTCTCAATCGGCTTTTTTATATTCTTTACAAATGTTAACTAAAAGAAAACAAACTATAACTTAGTGTAATTCTTTTCTGCCTTTTATGTTCATATGTTCTAATTGTTCATTTTATTATGTAAATAAAAGATAACCTGAAGAAGATGGCAACAATCGTCGAAACGTCGGGAAATCAAATGGAATTGTTTCATTAATTATCATCACGACCAAAAAAGCCGATTGACAACATATACTTTATAACGGGTGATTTTTAAGCTGGTTTGGTTTTGGCAACACTGGTTTTGACAGCTGACGTGTGTTTAGTACCTTGTGTCACTGTCAAACAGCTTCAGTTTGGTTTGCAATTTAACCATGGATCGTCTTACAAATGAACAACGCTTGCAAATTATTGAATTTTACTATCAAAATTCGTGCTCGGTTCGAAATGTTCATCGCGCGCTGCTTGTGTTCAGCGATGAGGCTCATTTTTGGTTGAATGGGTACGTAAATAAGCAAAATTGCCGCATTTGGAGTGAAGATCAGCCAGAAGCATTGCAACAGCTACCAATGCATCCCGAAAAAGCCACTGTTTGGTGCGGTTTATGGGCCGGCGGCATTATTGGGTCTATTTCTTCAAAGATGATGCGAATCGCAGCGTTACTGTCAATGGTGAACGCTACCGAGCGATGATAACAAACTTTTTTTTGCCCGAAATGGAAGTTCTTGACTTGCATGATATGTGGTTTCAACAAGACGGTGCCACATGCCACACAGCACGCGAAACAATGGCGCAATTGCGAGGCGAGTTTGGTGAACAGTTAATTTCACGTTTCGGGCCGGTCAATTGGCCGCCTAGATCGTGCGATTTGACACCATTAGATTATTTTTTGTGGGGGTATGTCAAGGCTAATGTCTATAGGGACAAGCCCGCTTCGATTGACGCACTGGAAGCCAACATCCATGCATTCATTCGTGAGATACCGGCCGATATGTGTGAAAGAGTATGCCAAAATTGGACTCAGCGGATGGGCTACCTGAGACGCAACCGCGGTCAACATTTGCATGAAATTATCTTTAAACATTAAATTGCAAGGTTCAAACTATCGATTCAAATAAATATTTCATTCATTTTTTCGAATTTTTTGTGTTTTTTTTTTTTAAAAAAGTTCTAAACCTCTTAAAAAATCACCCATTATAAGGAATTCTCAAACATCTAAATGTTAATAATCTACTACGTAATTTTCTTTTACTGGTACTGTTTTTTTCTTGCGTGAAAAGATTTTGTAACTAGATTAAGAACTGCTTCGACCGCACAGAGAAGAAATAGTTGACTGCAACCAGAAGTTCTTGGCAGTAGATACTGGATGCAAATAAGGAACACACCTAATGACGCGACCTTCTGATTGGCCAGCTGTCATAAAAAGTTAGATGTCATCTGAATTTTCAGAACTTTTTTTAACATCTGGCCAAAGCTCCACAGAGTTCTGAAAATTCAGATACGCGTTGAACGCGCCCATTTACTTGTTCAATGCAGCAACAACTAATGCTCTTCGGCCTTAGCCAAAAGCAGATAATTCTCTGGGCTTAACTTAAGCAGACACGCCTATTGTTTATACTTACTTTATCAGCTGGTAAAGCACTTATCGAACAAAATTTTTTTGACATGTCTTCTTTAAGAATGACATAATATTCATATTTCCTGGACACAAGCAACAAATAAATAAACAATTAAACATGTCTTCCATGTTTGAAATTTAAAGTGAATTACTTCATATATCTTTTAACACATTCCATACCCCTTTGAAGACAAAAAATAAAACTACGTGATTTAAATTATACTAAATACAAGACGCCAACACGATAGACTCGATAAAGATAGACTTCCACATTTCGAAAACATCTTTTAAAAATTACTTTACCCCTTCAACTACACCAAACTACATATCGATTAGTCTATCAGCACGTACAAAGACACTTTATTGAAGCTCGTACTATTAGTCAACGGACTCGACTCCAAATATAAAATACATACAAGCATTAAATGACACTTAAGACATTTGAAAAAATAAACAAAATTAATGAAAACCAACAGCGCCGCCGATGGTAAGTTTGAAGTTTAAATTGAAAAATTGGATTATTTTTAGACATAAAAGTGAACACCAAAAAAATAATACTTTTGGTGTGACTCAAAATGTACTCCCACATAAATTATGTAAGTAGGTATAAGTGGATGAGGTTAATGAACCCAATCGTATTTGCAACATTAAATAAAAAAATAAATGCAAAAAAAAAAACAAAATTCGTGACTCGACGCAATTAATTCGTACAAAATTTTTGTATGGATTGCAATTTTGTTTAAACGCATTTTTACTCTTTCATTAGTGTGACCATCGACCACTGTCCATAATGTTGTTTTTTTTTTTGTTGAATTTTTACGAAGCTTTCTTCTTTTTTTTTTCATTTGTTTTTGTAAACAAAATGTTATGTGCTGTTGCCATGCATATCGATAAATTAATTTATTAATTTGTTTTAAATATGAGTTCGACACGCACTATATTGTTGCTTCGAAGTGTCAGCTTTTTTGTTTGGCCTTGTTTTGAAAGTTGTTATCGAATAAATTAATCGATAGCGCAAAACTATGTATGAAATTGTAAAGTTTCTTATTTATATTTTATTCGCAGAGGCCGGCACACAAATTAAAAACTTCGCATTGCTTTCTGCGAGTATTAAAATTTAAGTTCTCTTAGATCTTCCACATTTCATTGGAAAAAAAAAACACAAGAGATTTATATCTATTGTCCAATGCTGTATAACAGTATATCACTCCATGACAGCTAATCTCGTGATCATGACTATGTCCTCCTCTTGCGAATTTTGCGCTCTTAAGAGCTGCTAGGGAGTTGCGAATAGGCATATTAATGTGGTCAATGTTTGGTCCTGACTCTTTGCAATAAATAAAGGGTGATTTTTTAGCTGGTTTGGTTTTGGCAACACTGGTTTTGACAGCTGACGTGTGTTTAGTACCTTGTGTCACTGTCAAACAGCTTCAGTTTGGCTTGCAATTTAACCATGGATCGTCTTACAAATGAACATCGCTTGCAAATTATTGAATTTTACTATCAAAATTCGTGCTCGGTTCGAAATGTTCATCGCGCGCTGCTTCCATTTTATGATCGGCATTCTCGACCTTCTGAGCAGTCTATTCGGAAGATTGTGACCAAATTTCGCACCAAATTTACTTTGTTGGACATTAAACCACCAACACGTTTACGTACTGTGCGTAGTGAAGAAAATATTGCGGCCGTATCAGCTAGTGTGACAGAAGACCGCGAAATGTCGATTCGGCGCCGTTCCCAGCAGTTAGGCCTTTGTTACAGCACTACGAGGAAAATTTTGCGGAAGGATTTGGGCGTAAAGCCTTTTGAGATACAGCTGGTGCAAGAACTAAAGCCAGCCGACCTACCAGAACGCCGAATTTTTGGTGAATGGGCTCTTGGAAAGCTGGCCGAGGATCCGCTTTTTTATCGAAAAATTGTGTTCAGCGATGAGGCTCATTTTTGGTTGAATGGGTACGTAAATAAGCAAAATTTCCGCATTTGGAGTGAAGATCAGCCAGAAGCATTGCAACAGCTACCAATGCATCCCGAAAAAGCCACTGTTTGGTGCGGTTTATGGGCCGGCGGCATTACTGGGCCATATTTCTTCAAAGATGATGCGAATCGCAGCGTTACTGTCAATGGTGAACGCTACCGAGCGATGATAACAAACTTTTTTTCGCCCGAAATGGAAGTTCTTGACTTGCATGATATGTGGTTTCAACAAGACGGTGCCACATGCCACACAGCACGCGAAACAATGGCGCAATTGCGAGGCGAGTTTGGTGAACAGTTAATTTCACGTTTCGGGCCGGTCAATTGGCCGCCTAGATCGTGCGATTTGACACCATTAGATTATTTTTTGTGGGGGTATGTCAAGGCTAATGTCTATAGCGACAAGCCTGCTTCGATTGACGCACTGGAAGCCAACATCCATGCATTCATTCGTGAGATACCGGCCGATATGTGTGAAAGAGTATGCCAAAATTGGACTCAGCGGATGGGCTACCTGAGACGCAGCCGCGGTCAACATTTGCATGAAATTATCTTTAAACATTAAATTGCAAGATTCAAAATATCGATTCAAATAAATATTTCATTCATTTTTTCGAATTTTTTGTGTTTTTTTTTTTTTAAAGTTCTAAACCTCTTAGAAAATCACCCATTATATGTAAGTGTTCCTTCAATTCGCTTTAGATAATGACTGGTATAAACCTAATGCTTCCACTCCAGAAATGAGTTCCTTTTATGTCGTTTTCGGTTATATTTCGGAAGTGTTCCATTCTATCATTCCACTTTCTATCAAAAATAGAAAATTTATAGTAAAAGGAGTAACTACCCCAAACTGTCAATTTCCACAAATATTAGTCGAAAGTTCTGTCAAATTTTATTAACAAAAACTAAATTTGGCTAACATTGGTAGAAATTGGCAGTTTTGGGAAGTAAACAAACAGATCTAGAATGTATTTTCCATCTAAATAAAGTGACCAGTGCCTATACGTTCTGTAACTCTCGCATGGATAAAATTGGTCGAGAAACGATGAAAAATGGGACAAAACTCATACGATTTGTTTCAATTTGCATCGTTTCTGAACTGATTTCATCGATGTGAGAGTTACAGGAAGTTAGGCACAATAGAAGAACTTATTATTATATATACCTATTCCATTTGCTGTCTAATATTAACTGGTCTAATGCACATTAGGTCACTTAAGTGGCTACTGTTTAGCCATTTTCTTTTTATAAATTTTAATTAAAAATAAGTTCAATTTGCTTTTTCGATCAATACTTATCCCATATCGAATTAAAATAAATTAAATCTTCGTCCATTCAATAATTATTGTTGGTTTTCACCTTTCAATTTTGAAAACTTAATTCAATTAATTTCCCAACAATGCGGTTGTCCTTGGACCTGCTGCACAATACAGCGCAGCAATCCAATAACAATAAAAAGAAAAAAAATTAAACACCTGGGATGCATTAAAAGATTTTTTCTGTTGGAAAGTTTTCCTCTTCATTTCATGACGTATTTTATTTTCATTCAATACAAATATATGCGCTCTGTTCATGAAAACACCCCTCACATCATTGGATTGAAAAACATTTTCACTTAAATCTTTTCGTTCAAAAGTATCTTCACCACGATTCGAAGTTTTGCTAAACCACTTAACAAGACTTTGATGCTAATTAAATTATCACATATTAATGCCCTGCATACCCATATTGAGTGCTAGAGTGCATAAATGCAGCAGGTTTATGTATTTTTCCTTCAGTACACATCATCAGCATCAACACTTTATCCATATCCATTTCCACGAAAGCAAAGACCAGACAGACATCGCATTCGTGTTGGATGGATTTCCATTATGTGAATAGTTTTTCATTGTACCATTTCTGAAACCACAAAAACCCCTAACACAATGTTATACGAGTGGTAAATACTCAGGGCCGTTTAGTTATTTATGGCCCCCGACTAAGACATAAACTTGAGTGCCTTTAATGTCAAAGACAAATTTAATGTCGGCCTTACAGATTCTATTCGTGATTTGCACCTGAATGGTAAAATGCTACGTTTTTACAAATGACTCAATCTCAGTTTTATTTCCAAAGATTAAATAAATCGAAAAAAGTTTGACAGCTAGCGTGAAAGTGAAAATGGTAGTTAATACCTGTATTCGTTTAGTTTCCAAAACAGCCAATTTCTACTAATTTTAGTCCAAACTTCTCATTAATAGGCGTTTTTCTGTAACTCTCGCATCGAGAAAATCAGTCGAGAAACGATGAAAATTAAAACAAATCTCATGAGTTTTGTTCCATTTTCATCGTTTCTCGACCACTTTTAACCATGCAAGAGTTACAGAACGTAGTCACTGAACTGTCAAACAAAAAATTGTGTTTCTTTTTTAGCTCGGAGCATTCGGAGCTCCAATTTTGTGTTTCTTTTTTCGCTCTGACCATGTTCAGAGCATGTTCAGAGCGCGCTCTATGAGCTCAGAAAAAAATAACTGAGCAGAGAGAGTAAAATGCTGAACACAACATTTGACAGCTGTAAGTGTTTAGGTGTGTTTCAAGAATAGTTCAGAGTGCTCAGAACTCAGAACACGCTTCGTTCAGAGGACGTTCAGAATATGCTCTACATGCTCGGACTCTGTTCAGAGCTCTATTCTGAACTAAAAAAGAAAAACGCCTAATATTTCCTGACCCTTATGTCGATTTCGAGTAAGTTGGGAGCTACTCCTTTTTAACTACTTTTACTCCAAATTTTCCATTTTCGATAAAAATGGAACAGTTCCAAAATCCAACCGAAAACGACATTAACAAAATGCTGTCTTCTGTCAGATGATGAAAATGGTGTTTCGATTCTCAAATGAATGCGTTCAGCGCAATAAGAAAAGGTAAGTTCGATTTGTAAAACTGTTGAAGATGACTGTACCTGCTTCAGGGAACGCGTACAAGTTAACAGAAATTTTGTTCACGGTGATCGTTCAGGGAAAATTAATCAAAATTAAAAGTGAATGCACTCATTTACAGCCCTGAAATGAAAATTGAAAGGTGTTGCCGGTACATGTTCTTAAAACAAAATATTCAATTTATTCGCTTCGGGTACCTACCCAACCTCGGTTCTACAAAACTTTTTTCCAGAACTCATGTTAGTTTCATTCCACTGAGTTCCATCTAAAGTTTCATAAAAATTCATCCCAAGGATAGTAATTTTTTTGTAAGCAAAATAAAATTCTCCACCCAAACTTCCTCAAAACCCTGAGTGCTTAGAAACACAAAAAAATAACAAACTAACTTACCTATCACATGAATCAAAAGAAAAAATACAAAAATAAAAACTTTATCTGTGAGGTTCTTTGCTTTGTGGAACCAACAAACTGGAAACAGAAACCAAATATGAATACCTAAGCGGAACAAAAAGAAAAAAATCATAATAATAAAAATAATAACAGAGCCACTTGTTCTAAATTTTTCACCTTCACGCTCCACCATACATACATATATGGCTGGTATACCTATATCTGGGCTCTTGCTCCGCAGTCCGCTCTGCGCCTTCACTTTGTTTCTCATTTTTGTATTCCTTTTGACGTTTTTGTTTTACAATTATTATTCGATTTCGAATTCGCTTTTAATTGAAAACCTTCGCACAGGTGAATACAATATCAAGTTGAAGTTGAGGGGCAGGGGCCTTGCCTTATGCCGCTCTTTAAGCCTAAGCCAGCCTTACCTCCGTCCCATATATACATATCCATATAAAGCTTAAAATACGAATATTCATTCTCACTCTCTTACCTCTCCTTACCGATACCACCGCCACCTAAGCAAACAAATTGCTTTGAAAAAGTATCAAGAAACAAACAAATATAGGTCGAATATTAAGCATTGAAAACAGACTTACATGAAAAGACAGACTTAAAGCATTTAATGGTACGAGCCTCCGCTCCGCTCTTCGGCAGCAATTTCATTAAATAAATAAAAATTTTAAATCGTGCGAGAGTTCTGTTTGTTTGGATTTTCTTTTGCTGGTGAAAGTAATAATAATTCTGACGGTATTTTGTTCTAAATACAAATTAAAAAAAAAAAGAATAAAATAAAACGTTGATGGGGAATTTTTTGATTTTGTAAGAATTCATTGGTGGAATTTGAAATTTGCTGACATTTTTAAGCAAATTTAAATCTGTAAGCTTGTAAGCCAGAATAATTTATTTCGCATGTATTTCATCATTTAGTATTCGATTTAGTCTGCAAGGTGTTCATATAGTTGGCTTTATAATAGGCATAGACAACGATAGACGATCGCATAGCTCTAGGTTTCATCCTATTATAGTCACTGTCAGCCCTTCGAGCGTTGCGTCAGGCAAACTCATGTTCAACAGCTGTCATAAATGTCATCCAAACAAAGAGGCTGATTACACGTTTCCTTTTCTCAGTTGTTTCGTTTTTCGTCATTCTGACAGATTGAGAGAAGTAGAATTGTACGGGAATGGAGCTACTTTTCTACACCCCTCACCCTATGTGTCAAAAGACGTTCTCGGAGTTTAAGTTAAGCCCCGAAAAATCTCTGCCCCACACGAGGATTAATTGTTGCTGCATGTAACATGTAAATTGTTTAGCCCGACCTTTTTTTATGCACTTTTCAATTTTTGCTTCACATTTTTGAAACTGTCAGTTGCCACAAAATAATTGCTGTCACTTTTTACTTTGACAGATTCGTAGATTTCTTTATCCAGCAAGATCACTCTGAATAGAAACAAATCGATCTTGTTTAAAAAAATACTCCAGTCATTTAAAAAAAAGTAAAAAATTCAGGCTATTTTTAAAATAAAAAAAAATGTTTTAGACACAGTAAAGTGAAGAAATGCCTGATTTCTAAATATATTTTTAAAGCAAAGTTCCAAAGAAAAGCCGAGATTTATTAAATCTACGTGCCCTACATCGTTAGATATATAGACAGATCTTTCGGGAAAACAAGTGAAATTCTGTTTCTGAATAGGCCAACTTCAAGCTCAAATATCTCAAAAATATCACAAAAAAAGATTTTGGAAATATTTGGCTCATATAATGTCCTTAACATCACCTTTCATTTGATACCAAACTCATTAGTGGACGCACTGGGCCCAAAAATGGGCTATCTCCTTTAGAATTTTGTCAAGAAAATTAGCTTAAGTTCCACTAAATATCGATGTAAATTGGCTGAATTTTGCAGTGCCAGAGAATAAGAAGGAACAACAAAAATATTAGCATTTGAAAAAATCGGGCTATGGAAATCCGGATTTACAATACAACTAATTTCTAGATTATCGCAACAGATTTCTATAATTACCTTTTGATTTTCAATCTTCTCAGTTGATTCCAAATCAAGTGCCGTTGAATTGACACAGATATGAACTATACATACAATGACTATGGCGATTTTTTCTGAAATGATAGTAAAAATACAAAAAAAATCAATTTTTTATTGGGTAATTATTGTATTGCTCATTCAAATTCTTGTTCTCAATGAATGAACCATTAACAGGGTGATGTTTTTTTTTACCATAAATACATTTATTTTTAAACCATAAAATAATTTATTAGCTTATGAGCAATTTATCACTGCACAAAGTTTTTTCGTCACAAGGGTAAATATTCTTGTAATGTAGGTTTGTTTTTAAAACAATTATAACTTCAGACAGTTTGATGTATCTGCCAAACTAATTGTCAAATTGCAAACTGTCCGTGTCATTTTAATTCAGTAGAACATTTGTGCCAGAAGGATTTATGGCCAACAGATACAAAAACGCCAGTTTTATACTCGGGTTCGGTCAAAAAGCTAAAAAAAATTGCTTGACTGGATTTTAAGATAGGCGTTTTTTTTTTTATGGTCAAATCTTTGTGTGACCAAAACGTCATCTTAGTTGCAATGAGGTTACTAATTCCTTTGCTAACTTTAAGGTTTAAGGGAACGAATTGATTTTTGAGAAAATGGTACACCCAGGAATTACAACACCAAAAGTAAAAGCTACTGTCTAAATGCCGTAAGAGAATAGAAGTCTGCAACCTAAGCAACTTTTTCGTTTCCTAAATAGAGAATTTTTTTGACAATTTCGAACTTACTTAACGTTTATTGAATGCTCTTACTCAAAGCACAAATTTTTTTGTGATATGAAGGCTTTATAGCACAACTTCTACATTGTTCTATAATTCAAATCAACTAAATATAAAAATTAGCATTATTTAATTGGACTTTCCCACTCAAAAAAACTTTTAACAGCCATTAAGTCAAGATAAAGTTGTTTCCCTTAACGTATATGCACATTTCATTGGAAATGATGTATTTTGTCACAATGAACTTTTATAGCTCATCAAAATCTGAAACACCCTGTTTATCACTTTAAATTCGAACTCTATCTTACTTTAATTCATTTGAAATTATATACGGAAAGTTTAATTACAGCTACGTGTATCTGTTTGGAAATATCTTTAAGCATAGTATATTCTCCACATGGAGATTCAGATATACACCAACCACAACAAAGCCTGGTGTGTTTGTGTTATTTAATATCTTTTGAGTTGTAGCATACGAATTGAATAAGAAAACCACGAACTGGCTAACTCTCTAGTGCTAACAGTTCGCCTCGGTTTGAGGCTTCTTTGTTGTGTTGTTGCCCATAGTACCTACAGCTACAATATACCCGCATCTTGAGAGGAGAAATCCGAACCCTTGAGCAAAATTGAAGTGTCATTGACGAGGTCAAATTGCAGTGTAAAAGAAACATGAACAAGAACATCATGATAATTGGTTGTATTCGTTTTCGTATTGGGATGTGCCAAACACAGTCGAAAAGATAAAGACCATGTTGTGGTCAACAAAAATGTTGGTTTCGAGAACTATTTCTTCGTTTATCCAACTTAAACCTATAATTCTTGTTTTTTTTTATATTTCGTTCAGTATTTTCTTTTCGAAAGAACCGCGATATGTGATATCGAAAAAAAAACCTAAACAATTATTGTTATTTGAAAACAAAAATATAAAGCGGAATACTTATTTGAGGATATTGCGGTGGAGAATCTTAAGTTTTTGGAGATTTTTGTCTTATCACTATAAAACCGGAAAGAAATTATATATTTAAATGCGGTTGTGGTTAATGTTGTTTTATTTATTTTAATATCAAAGTGGTTTTCATATATAATAAATATAATAAATAATAAAGATATAATAAATTCCATAAATTATAAAAAATAGAATGTATTTATCCATTACGGCCATTAAATCTGTGCGAAAAAAGAGCGGAGACTTATCCAAAAAATCTGTTGCAATTATCAAATTCGCTCGTCGAAGAGCGTAGGTGCACCAGCGTTCGGACTTTACTGCGAAATCAGTAGATTTACTTCGCTTTTTCATACATTATCAAATCTACTGCATCACTGCGCTTTGCTAACAATCTACTTCTATTTTCGATTTCGATTCTTTTTGCTCGAAAGTGGAAATGTCAAGAACGAAACCAACCTTTAGAGATGCCTGTGTGTCTTTTGCAAAAAATGTTGAATGTAGTAGCCTTTAATATAAATTAAAATTCTGCTTCGAAAATTTTGGTTTCACTACGATTTTTATTTCGATTTACTTTGAAATGCGATTTCTGAAGTCCGAACTCTGAGGTACACTGCAAAACGAAAAGCAGAACGAATTATTTCGTTTATGATTTCGTGTGTCATTTTTGTGTGGGATTTTTCGTTTCGCATCAGCAGGGTACTATACCTTGGCTTTGTTCTGAAAATGAACACCAAATAACCAATAACATTAGCGAAATCCAACAGATCTTACAATTTAGACAGAAGGTCTAGTTTTTTAGTGCGATATTACGCTATAGGTTCGGGGTTAAATCCGAGTTAATTCCTCTTCTGCTTAAACATGCTTTTCCCTCAACTTAGATCGCTACTTTACTCAATAAATTTAGTGAGTTAAATATGGATTAATTGATCATTTATGTTTCTGTCAGATGCGAGTCAAAACATTATGACAACATAGTGCCGCCCTCTCTGTTTCTATAGTGAAACCCCATTTCAGTAGCGTTGCCATCTCCATTTTGATAGTGTTTTGATACGCATCTGTCAAAAATAGCTATCAGATTTAACTCCCAAAATTCGTTGAGTTAACTCGGGACTTAAATTGACAGAAAACGCGTTCCAGGAGTTAAGTCTCCGAAGCCGAACCTATGGGATGATGTAGCACTGACAAAAACACTGCTATAGATGGAGAGCCCATAATATTATAAATTTAAAGCAGTTTCCAATATTCGACTATACCTACTCAAAGCTTTTTGAAGCCTTCGTATGACGAAGAAATATATTTTGTAGAAAAGATAAAAAGCAAGATCATGTTCTATTGAAGGTTATTGCTCTCATTAATCGTATTTTTTCAATCAAAATTAAATTTTATTGAATAACCTACTGCACCCAAAAAACACCTGTTTAAGTGTTATTAAGCTAAAGATTCCATTTTCCCGATTAATTAACAAAAAAAAAAAACATGGAAATAATTGTCAAACTAAGCTTTTGACAGGTTTTATTTTGTCTGCTTTTTCTGCCCATAAATCGTGTGTGTGTATGTATTATCAGAAGTTCTACGTTCCTTACATCGCCGCACAATGACTCCAAACCATATATGGCTATGAGGCTACAAAGCTCATTACTGCCTCCAACTTCCCGTGGCAAGAACAATCCCCATACAATATACTACATTTACAACAAAACACTCCTAACATTTTCGTTTGTATCTTTTACTCTTGTTTTTCTGTTGTTACAAGTTAACGCTTCACTAACTCTTCACGAAACCAACTTTTACGATGCACAAAGTCTCGACTTGACTCTATAGGCCTTCACCACCGCGCGGCGGCTGCGCGTCGCAAGGGGAATCGCTTCACTTCGCTTTCCATTTCCGTGCAGATGCCTATATTTTGTGATGCCTCATATAGTCTTAAAAAAAAGCGGCGACACAATAATAACCAATTTATATGTTCTCTTCTCGATATAAACGAATTCCGCATCCGATCTGATCCGTATACACAATGAACATATCTCATAGATTAGACCTTCCTGTATAATTCTTAGGTTTTTTTTTGTTGTCACTGTTGGTTGCAGTTGTTGTCCAGGCTTTGTTGCTGTTTGTCGGATTCTTAAAGCCCATCCGGTAATGGTTGGTTTGCTTCTTCATTGACCACGAAACCATTTATTTCGTCGTCCTTCTATCATGCTATATATGGGTACTTTAAGGGTATGTTGTGGGTTCGTAAATAAAATTATTCAAAATATTGATCAAACATGGAATAGAGAACCCAACAAAATTGTCGAGGCAACATAATTGGTTAATGTACACCTAGCCTTAATTATTGGAGAGATTTTCATTTAAAATCGTGTTTTGGTGTCTTAACTTCAACATATGTACATATTTTTACTCTTCGTCAACAAAGTAAAAAGACGGATTGGAGTTAAAATAACCTACCAAGCTCAGTTTAAGATAAGATAAAGCAGTGGATAATGCAAAAAATTTTAGCTAAAGCAGTGGCGGGCTATCGAAATATTGGAGAAAAATGAAGTTTTTGTTATTACACATGTGTTTTGTACTGGAAAGTGTAAATTGTTTTTTTTTTTTTTTAAATAAAAGCCTGAAATGGAGAGGTTAAACAAATTTTAGTACAAATTTAATAAATAGACCAGGAAAATCAGAGAAAAAAAGGTAAAAATTCCTAAAAACTAGGCCGAAAATGAATTTTGGTGGAGAGTTTTGTTTTAATATCGCTAGTGATGCCAAATTATTTTTTTTTAGTGGTCTGAAACAGGACAAAAAAATGTCTTCGAAAACATAGTTGACAAATATTAAGACTTACACCAAAATCCTGGCAATTTATTCTGTGCACAAAAAAAAGTGGAGACTTCTGCAAATAATCTGCTAGAATTATCAATTTTGGTCATCGAACATCGTACTTACTGCAGAATAAAATGTGTGTTTATGATTTGGTATCAACACCGTTCAAATTGATCATTTTCCAGGGCCTTAGTCCTTAGGGGTGTATGGGGGATTGACATTTTTTTTTTTGTAAATATGTATCTCGAAAAAATCAGATTAAAAAAAAAACATTTCGCCCAAAAACTGAGAACTTTAAAAAAAAACTAATTTTCCCCCCAAAAAGCCCTGGACAAAATTAAGGGTAGAGATACTTCTTAGAAAATGGTTAACTCTCCACTGAAGTTCATTTTTGTCGGAATTTTTGAAGTTAAAGTAGGTATAACGATATATGTATTTAAAACTTAGCATGTGTTGTTGTTATATGCCCCCTCGCGATCTCTCCCACCTTTAGGACCATTCACCAGGCGGTGATCGTGAGAGGTTTCCAGTCGCGCTAGTAACTGAAGGTTTGCTAGATGCGTTCCTAATCCTGGCTTAATTCTCGAACACAAGGGTCACAGATTAGCAACATGAAGATGAGAATCCCCGACAGCCATTTTAATTTGCCTACAAGCTTGAACTGTCAGATATCAGATAAAAAATGAGAATGTGTGTACAAAAACCTCACACATAGACAGTAGGGATCTTCAGACACCGGTTAAATTGTTGTTGCAATTCACATCTATTCATCGACGCGGGAAGAAATTACAAATACAACAATGTAAACAAATGGGTTTTGGAGGGTGAAACGTAGGTACGCAAGATTCTCATCTTCATGTGGCTAATCTGTGACAAGGGTTGAAACAAATGTCTAAGTACGCCCCATCAACTTTGTTTTTTTTATTTTTTTTATTTTTAGCACTATCAGAGACGATGCCAATTTCGTACAACCCATTAGTCTACTTAATTTTAAGATAATGTATCTCGTCTCGGATTATGGCTCTCAGTTTACATTCTGCATTTTTTTTCTTGAAATTTTAATGCGATTAGCGTCATTGTTTTGTAATTATATAGATGGAGTACCTATATATTATGCAGCTACAGATAAATCCCAATCACACAAACAAAAAAAAAAAAAAATAGAGGAAGTACTCGTAGGCTTGTATAGCTGCACAATGTTGTAGTTTTCTTGTTGTTGTTGTTCCTGATTATATCCGAATAGAACAGAAGCATAGTATATCATGCCTTTTAAGTCGTTTGTGCTTTTTTTTGTTGATAATTTTTGTTTGTGAATGAAACAATGAAGACTTATCTTTCGTGCTTTGTCATAAATGCCAAGGCTATAAAAAATGGCTTCACAACGATAAAAAATAGATACATGTTAAAGAAAAAAAAACCTAATCACATTGTGTATATAATGACTGGATAAACACAGAATTCTAGACCGATTGACAACTGAAAAAAAAAAAACAATAGCGATAAGCGAATAGGAATACCTAATTGTTCTTAAGAAATTCATAATAGAAGTCAATGACACTTGAAGGTCATACGTTTTATCATAGCTTGAATTGCATGTAACCTGACACGTCTTTATGCCAAATTTCTCTCATAATATTTCTTAGTATTTTTTTTTTAATGAAATTTCAATTCTTTATGAATTTGGATTTCTGTAGGTACTTTAAGGCCCAATTTTTTAGTGCATGAGTTAACTCCGAGTTAAATCAGATATTATACTTTTATACCTAGTTGTCAAAAATCTATCGAAATCGAAGTGCGACAGTATAGAAATCAATGTTTCGCTATCGAATTTGAGATGACGCCACTATGAAAATCACCCTTTCCATAGTGTCCTAACTCGATTTGAATAGATTTTTGACACGAATCTTTCAGAAATACCTATTCAGCTAATCCAGAGTTAACTCACCAAATTTTTTGAGTTAACTAGGGATCTAAATTGACTGAAAAACATGTTTCAGGAGTTAACTCGAGCTTAACCGCGAGACTAGGATAATCTTGCAACGAAAAACTAAGGCCTAAGGGTGGTAATTATCGAGCGTTCTGAATTTCATTAGGGTCATAACATAATACGAAAGTATTAAAACAAATTTTTAAGAAGTGTTAAGAGTGGTTGCGACCAATCGGATAAATATTAATTTTTACAGCTTGGTAAATAGGGTTTGGAGCTTTTTAACTTTATAAGTGCTCGTTTGTTACCCTCCTAAGTGTTGAATTATTACTATGAATTAGATTTTATTCTAGAGAAAATTCATTTCCAGTATTAACAAGTTTAATTTTTAGTAAATGTAGGGGAGAGTAGGTCAACTTTGATTATTTTTTTTTGTTGTTAAGAGTTTTCTATAGAAACCGATGGTATTGAGTTATTGGTCTGTTAATTATTCAAACTTTTGGAACTGAAATTTAAGTTTAATTTAAACTCACTTCCATTTAAAATAGATTTATAATCTATTTTAACATATTAAAATAAAAACTAGGTCTATTTGTTCAAAGTCACTCCCATGTGAGGTAGTTTTGAACTAGTCTGGGACAGTTTTGACCGAAAGTATTTATTTTAAGTCCTTACGCATGTTTATTTTTGAAACAAAGAAAAGTGATTTAATTCTTACATGAATCAATGGTTCAAAGTTACCCCGCATTCAAAAAATGCCCCGCTCTCCCCTACAAAATAAAATTCAATGCTCAATATTCAGCAACAATTTATTCGAAAAGTTCTTTCTTAACGTTAAAAAATGTTTCGTGTTTAACACTGTATAATATGCCACAGTGTTTAAAAACGGAAAGAAAATATTAAATTAAAAATACCTCCCAAGTGAGGTTCTGATAATTAAATTGTGTAAGCCACCATTATCCTTGAGAATTTGTCAAAAAGTTTGACTAAAAGAGCGCGTAATAAATGCGAAATGAGAAACTTTAATCCTTTTGGGGACGTTTTTTAACGTCAAACAAATGACTATAATTTTAAAATGGCAAATGTGTATAGGTATACGTTAAGAACTACGCGCGAAGGAAAAACTTTATAAGCTGCATGAGTATACGATTTTTATATTTTTTTTTTGTTAATCTTTCACTCTGAGAGGAGTTTTTCTTATTATTACAGTCTGATGGGAAAGCAAACTTACTTTCTTCACTTCTTAAATTCTACCAAAAACTTCTTCTCGATATAATTTTCTCTTGTTGAATTCGCCAGTGTTCCCGGCGAATTATTTGGGATAGAGCTTCCATTTGTGACCGCAAACTAAAATATTTAATATTGAAATTTTGCATTTTTTAAATAACTTCCGTAGGAACCTATTATGAAACTTCGCATTTTCAAAGTCAAAATAATATTAAACTACTTAAAAAATTTAAATAATCTAAATATTGTGATTTTTTCTAATTGTTGTATTTGAATCTGAAAGTTCTGACAGCTGACAGTTGACAGTTGTAGAGCAACCTTTTATTCAAATTCTAAAAGTCCTACCACACTAGGTATCCCACGGCTGCCAAATTTGTGTGTTAATGATTTTTATATTTTGCCTCCACACACACACAATAAATATACAATACAAATCAGTTTCGCCATAATCTCAAACACTGAAACGGGGAGGGGGAGGATAATGGATTTACAATCCAAGCAATTGCAAAAGGTTCATGTACTAACACATGTCAAATCGTGTGCGATTGACTGTCAAGTTGTGCAGGATGGACTGTCACATCTTGTGTGATGAGCTGTCATATTTTGTTTCCACACTATTGTACTCAATGTGATAGTATGGAATGACTTTAAATGAGATTCACAATTTTGACACAAAATTGTTGAGTTATCATAACATTATTTCAACAACAATATCAACTGTCAGAATTCTCAATCTGAGGTCTAATTCATATACAGCAACCAGAAAAATTAACATTTTTATAAACTATTATATTAAATTAGGTATACATTGGTATATTTTAAGTTTTTGATACATGTTGACTTAAAAATTGGTTGGAAACTTACAACTAAAAAAGTTTTAAAATTTCTATCAGATTTGATCTAAAAATGTCTCCAATTTGGTATAGTGTATATCTGCTGTAAAATTTTGAAATTATGTAGTACAATAATCCGACCTTTTTAGATTCAGCGATCCCAAGTCATTTAGTGTAGGTACCTAATTTCATTGAAGAATTCTTCAAGAATTGGCGTATGAAATAAATGATGTTTGTCGCCGAAAATTGAACAAAAGAACCCCTGTGTGCGCCATCGCAAAAATAGCAAATTGGAAAAATGAAAAACTTGCACTACACACTGTGTATTCTCAAACATTTTTTTTGTCTCAGTTTATAATCCGGCACTAAACATTCGTCTTTCACTTTCAAAGCTTATGCTAGTGTAATCCTTTCGGGAAAATGAGTACAAAAAAAAACCTCAAGAGTTGTGTTATAATCTTTTTCTTAACTTTTCGCGCACTCTTGCCTTCATCTTTTCTTTTTTTTTTTATTAAAATAAATAAGAAAAATTAAAAGTTTTTCTTATGTCACCGACGACACAAGTGTGTAAGCAAAAACTTACTTCTATTTCCTCGAGTCGCTGGCGCTGGTCATAAGGTATTAAAAACGTGCATACAAAAAGTGAGCAGTTTTTACTTCCCTATCATATCTACCCTCACCTTGTTGGAGGGCAGTGCCTGTTTTTTTTTTTTAAGCCAACTTTAAGTGAAAAAGACATTTTAATCATTCAACCATCCAGTCTTAAGTTCATTAGCGTACTTTAGCTCTCTTTATATTTCTTGGTTCTTTAAGGGAAAAAATTATGTCGACTACGCCTTGAAGAAAATAATGTATAGACAAAGTTCTACATAAATACCATCACCCCTATATTCATTTAAGCTCGAGACACAGTGATTACGTAAGTTCATTTACCCTGTCTGATGATGACTGAAATAGAAGATTGATCAAGCGTATATTTCGTTTTGCACAGATGATGTGTTGTTAAGAAATTATAACCCTTTTGCCAACCGGCGACGACGACGCCGACGTCTAATATCTTGGTTTTAAGGAATGATAATCATTATTAAAACGCTCCCCCGTACATGAAAATGAAAACAAACATTTTAAAACAAACATCATTGTTAAACAGGCTTTTATTTTTGCGTGTGCTAAGTTCAGTTGGGAAATATAATTACTCGACCCTTATGAATATTTAAGGCAATTAGCGAAATTAATAAAAGAGTTTTTTTTTTGTTTTTTTTTTTTTTGCTGAAAATAAAGTGATGTGTAAGAGCGGTAACAAAGGCAAATTTTTGCTTAGCTATTTTACAAATTAATCTGACGTAAGGCTTATGACTGAATTTTGGGCTGGTACGGTGGTGAGAAAGTTTTACTTTTGTTTGAATTGTTTTATTTAAGTTTATAGCATTTTTTATCTGCTTCTACTGAAACATAATTAAAACAGGTTTTTTTTTAATGCTTCAATATCATTGAAATGTTTTTTTTTGTCATATAAAAATGACTATATCTTGAAATTATCTAAATGCATGTAGATATATAAATTTATTTTCTATGTTTTTGAAGAAATATTATTTTTTAGTACTTCTACAGCTAATATCTCGCTTTATTGAAAATATTTTTAAAGCTTGTTTTTAGAGATATAGAATATATTCGCGTGGTAACTATTTGTCTTTTTGAAAAAAAACTTTACGATTAATGCAGGAGTACAAAAATACTCTTGCATTACTCATTATCTCGGTATTTAATTCTTAAAGCTTTATGGGATCTAATCTTGGAGATATTGAATGCTGTATATTTGGTTTTTATTCGCCTTTTTGAAAAACAAACTACTCGATACATAAATGATAATACTCTTGGATCTCTTGATCTTTTTGGGGATCGATCTTGGAGATATTGATTCCTTGCGTTTGATTGGTCTTCTTGAAACAAATTTTCAGAACAATAGATTCGCAAAATTATACCCATGAATTTATCACTATAGCTTTAACCTGTTTTTTTTTTTAATTCTGAAAGCTTTTTTGGGCTAAGTCTTTATTGAGATATTGAATTTCTTCATATGGTTATTTTTGCCTTTTTTAAAAACAAACCTTTCGATAACTACACTAGCACAATAATAACCTTGGACTGCTCACTAAATCTAATATCTCGTTTATAAATTTAAAAAAAAATCTAACTTAGTTTTCGAGATATTAAGTTTTTTTCGGGTGATTACTACTGTTCGATGAATACATGACCAGAATAAAAGACTTGGATTGCTCACTTTTGCTTATATCTCGTTTTTAATTTTTAAAGATTTTTGTGCTGCTGTCTTGGAGATATTGAATTTTTTTATTGAGTTACTAGTGTCCTCTTTGTAGCAAATTTTTTAATACATATATATGTATGTACTAGTACAGCAAGGTCCTTGCTTTGCACACGATAGCTTATATACCTCTTTTTCTAATTACATATTCTAAATGGTTTGGTATTATGCAAATATTGAAACTTTTTTCTAGATAATCCAAATATAGGGTGGTCTTACTTTATGATGATTACTCATTGCATGCTTTAAAACATTTTGAATATGTTACTTGTTTAGCAAGATCATATCATTCTTCTTTGTTTTTTTTATAATTTGGCGCAGAAAAGAACCTATCTGCTGACAAAAACAATATTTGGAATGTAAAGAGCAATTGTGTCGTTTCGATATTTCAACAGATTAATAAAAATTCATTTTACTTTCTTTCGTTCTCTTTTAAAACTAAGTTTTTTTTTCGAATATCTCGGTCTTATTCTGCACCAACGACGACCGATAAGTGAAATTATAGTTCTTTTATTAGTCACTACAGCTAATACCTCGTTTTGAAAACTCATTTTAAGGCTTGGTGTTTGAAATACTAAACTGTTTTTTTGTATTTCTGATTACTTAAAAAAAAAAAACATTTCGTTAAACGCCTAAGCACTTCAAAATACCAACATTAGTTAATTCCTCGTTTTTTATTTAAAAAGCTTCTTATTGGAGATGGTCTTGAAAATAATGTTTTTTTTATGACTCATTTGGGTTTGAGAATCTTCTAATGGACCGTATAGGTACAATTGGTCAGCCTTCATCGTCGTGTGTCTTTAAAAGTTGTATTTCTTAAACCTATATGCATAGGCACAATTAATTAAATAAACTCCATAATTTAACTAATACCTAGTTTCTAATTATCTGCTGAAAGGCTTGAAATTATAATATTGACTTCCGTCTGCAAAGTTTTTTTTTGGCATACTCACTTACTTCTAACAGAAAGGGCTAAGTGTTTCGTGGAAAATCCATTGCCACAAATGCCGAAGTCCTTTTGAAGATTCCATTCAAAGGCGTTTGCTTAAATGTTTCTTTCTATTTGGAAACATTAATGTGTCAACATATAACTTTTGATATGTTGGCAATGTTTTGCATTTAAATAGCTTAACAAGCCTTACAAGTGTGTGTTTTCCTCTTCCTCTTCCTTTTTTTTTTGCTGTTTTAACTCAACCGACAAAGTAACAAAGTACTACCATGTTGTATATCACTTCTTGGCAATGAAAGAACATTATTTTGGCTCACACTTAAGTGTTAATAAACTTTCCTTCCAATTTTCTGACATTCCATAAGCTTGGGGTTTTATCTTCGCCATCATCATCATTTCCATCATGAAAAATGTGTGGAGCATTTAAAAATAAAAAAAAAAAAAAATAAAATTCAGAAAACATTTTTCGAATTATGTCTAAACATTAAGGGTGCTGCCGAATAAAATATTTAAGTGATGGTTTCTTTCTTCACATCAGCCAAGTTTTCCTAAGGCAGTGCTGCATATTTTAAGTGAGAGAAAAATTCAACAAACAACAACAAAAAAAAAAACATATTTAGGTGTTTTGAAATGTTATTTCACATAAACAAATTAAAATTATTCATGTGGTGAATTGGTTGGGAAACACCACATTTTGTGTGAACTGAAAACTGAAAATATTCAAAACTTCCTTGTGCAACTTTTTTGTTGTTGAATTTTTATTTTTTTTATAAAAACAGTTCATGCAGTCTTGAGAGCGATGTGGAATAGTGTTTGTTGGTTAGGATTTGATTTATGATGATGATTTTGATATTTAAATAAATTAATAACTTCACACGTATTGGTTTTTGTGTTTTGGAAAAAATGATAAAAATATTCTAAAAAAAAAAAAAAACAACACAGCTGCAGTTGGGAAAGGTTTTCGAAATAAATTGTTTTTTTTTTTTTTTTTAATCATGGGTGATGAGTTTCAGCGTTTGATTTAAATTAATGGTGTTTTGGACTGAAAACATTTGACTTTAGTTCTTTGCATGATTTTTGGTTGGTATTTGAGGGTAGTTTCTATCTTGAACTTGAGATTTTAATCAAACCTATCAGTAGAATTATATATAAGATGAAAATAAATTAACTGTCATATGTAGGTTAACCCTGAAGTTATCTCCTATTTTTTTATGGCTCGCACTGTGCTTAATCATTTTAAGGGTAGTTAAAACCCTTTAGTGTGCCCTTGTTCAAAAAAAAATCTCCAACGATTTTGATAAATAAGTTATTATTTGTTACTAATGTGGGCAAATGCGAGGGTGTTTGTTATTGTATACTTTTTGTTGAAAATTCATTGTAAAATTCACCTTCTATAATTAAATACACAGCTTTTTGGAAACATATCTATACTTTAATACATTGAGGTAAACAGATCTCAACGGTCTTGTGGCGCAATGGATAACGCGTCTGACTACGGATCAGAAGATTCCAGGTTCGACTCCTGGCAAGATCGACGGTAGTTTTTTTTTTTTTTTTAATTAAAATACAACGATTACATATTTAAATTTATTTTGTTTTATTTTTGTCGAAGATGTAAAACTTGTTTTTACGCTGGGTGTAGTTCATTTGATTCATGCAACTTAATATGTATATTGTATTTGTATTAGAAAGGGCACACTGAGCAGTGATCAGAATGTATGGGCAAGATATTTTTTGAAATCTAATATTCTCTTGCGAAATATGTAGACAATTTTCTGCCGTGTCAACGTAGCCTGCGTTGAACTTCATCTCAATCTCAAAGATTTCTGATATTTTAGTAGTTTTTTAATCCATAGACGGTGTTCACATTGGACTGACTCCTATGATTTTTTTGGACGCCTCTGAGCTTTTGTTCACTTCCACTTCATGGTGAGAAAGAGATGGCCAGGAAATGCAGCATTTTTTATTTTTTTTTTAAATAAGTGGATTTTTTTGACGTCTTCTTTTGTGACATCTGTATTCTCTGTCTGTGATTTATCTTTGGCACTTAAATCTTACAGAATCTAATTTTTTCAAGTGGAAACATATTTATTTAAGAATATTAACATTTTGTAAGTGAAAAATTTACAATTATTCATTCGAACTCCACAGATTTATGTTTTGTTTGTTTTAACGACTGCTAAACGTCAAAGTAAGTCCCATGTGTTCACATTAGTTTGTGTCTGAACAAAACAATCTGGGTTCACGTCAAAAAAAAATCGGATGAGTCAGTGCAATGTGAACACCGTCATTGACATCGTAGCCATCCTTCAATGGAAATTGACAGATAGGCGACAAGCAATATTTTGACGTAAATCGAATATTTCGATTCAAATTTCATCTAAAAACGCTTTTTCCGGAGCAAAAAATTAAATCTAATAAATTTCGAATTTCAATCATTAGTCCTTTAATGGAATTAAGAATTTACTGACCGACTGACGTCATTCGTGTGAAAGTGAATGGTAACGTCTCATGCGTTTACACAGTCCACCTTGACGTAATATATTGAACAGGAGTCAAAGCGTTGAGAATTTACGTTAACCCTCTAATCGGTTCTTAAGTTACAGTTTAAAAACTTTTTTGACCGATTTTACGGATGAATTACACGAGATCGCTTCGAATTTGGTACTGAGCATGATAAAAGCCGTGTGTTTTTTGCAAGTACAGAGGGATTGGGTTGAAAAAAACGGCATTGGAGATTAGCGACACTGTCACAAAAAAAATAGCTAAACCCGGAAGGGATAAGTTGATGTTGCATTTAACATGTAAATTGCTTAGTCATGACGACATTTATTTAACCAGAAAAACACGCCTAAAGTAAATGTAATATACTATATTTCCACCGAAGGTTTATCTCAATTTTGATTAAATAAATCAATGTAGTGTTTCCACCACACAAAAAGATTAAAAAATAGATTAACTTTGACAGTACCTCTCAAAATGCAAATGTTGTTTCATTTTTTCGTATGAAGTTAAAGTGAGACAGAAAGTTTCATGTTTGGCAAAAGAAACAAGAAGGTTTGGATTTTCCAATGAATGCGTTCAGCACAACATAAATTGGTTTGTTCGATATGTAAAACTATTTGCCCTATGAAGATTTAACAAGATTTATTTAAAATTTGTATGGTAAATCTTCGAGATTTGAAGAAGATTATGGCAAATCTTATCAAATCTCGGTTTAGTGGTCGGTGGAAATATAGTATAAGAGATTGCTTAAGGGATTAAATATTTAACAAAATTCTTTGTTCATAAAATATTTTTTAGACAAAACCATATCGTTTTATTTTTAATTTAATTTTTTGCAAGACGCTTTAAATGTTCTTAAATTTATATTTACTCACACTGAATTTGTAAGTTTGCCTCGTGACTTTTAAAAGCCGTTAATCAAGCTAACATATTTTTCTATACGTTTTAATATTTTGAGATTTATTAAATTCATTAATAAACAAAAAAAAAAAAAAATAAGGAAATCATAAATTTTAATAGTTTCGTTTTCTAAAATTATTAAATCTTTCCTGAAACTAATTCTTTTGTTTAGAAAAATTACAAACACAAATTTAATTAGAAACTATGAATATCCAAAGGCGGCTTTTGTGCGGTTGGCCATAATCGTTAGTATCTACCGCAATTTATGTTGGGCGCTTTTGCTGATGGTCTACCATGCAGAAAGACTAACTTACACCTCTTTGTATACCAATTAATTACACGCAACGTAGCATTTTAGATGAAAAAAGCAAAAAAAAAAAAAAAAAAACAAAAATAAAAATCCGCACGCTATTAATTTCCAAACAATAGATAGACTCAGGGCCGGAGTAAGGTACGTCGATGTCGAGGCCTTTTAAGAAACCTGTTCAAAGAAATTAAATATTTTTATTTAAGAAATTTCATTGTCGTATTTTCTCTATACATCAGTGTCTAGAAGGGCATTCCTCGGATTTGATGTTTATGGCTCCTACGGCGCAACGAGTGTCTAATTTTTGTCCGTAACATATGGGAATTGTGAGAATATTAGTTATACAAACTATATGGACGCTATATTTCTGCTTGACATTCATCTAAAACTTATGCCAAGTTCAACTGGTCTGGTTTTAAAGTGCATTTTGAACTTTAGTTCAATTGAGTGTTGTTTAAATAAATTGTATGAATACAAAGTTGGCAGCATTGTACGTAGTTGCTATATGTCATTTGACGCAATGTACACAGTACGCAGTTTTTATGCGGCTTTTTCAAAATCATTCTTTGACTTTTCTTTCTTTTTCTGAAGCAAATAGCAAAGAACACGCGAAAAAATACATATTTTGTGTTGTTGAGAATCAAAGAAAGTCTTTTTTTTGTTTCAAATTATCGTCGAAAACTGTGATTGCAAAACGAAAGAAATTAAAAAAAATAGAAACGAATTTCAATAAATCAGTAATTGTCGATTTTTTGATAGAATTGGTGATGAAAAATAACCACAATATAGGAAACAGAAAGACTGATTCAGTGCAATCGCAAAAAAAGCCACGGCATCGGAGCTATAATTGCAAACGATTGGCTATGCATAATTGGCAGCTGTCAAATTGAAATGTTACTGTGTTGTCAAGTGTTTCCAAACGTTGAACTCAGGTTGAAATGACAGAGAGAACTTCGTTTAGCTTAAACAACAGAATTAAGTCAGTTCAAGGTTTAAATTTCACTATGAAACTGGGGATAATTAGGCGTTTTTCTTTTTTAGTTCAGAATATAGCTCTGAACAGAGCATGTTCTGGAACGTCCTCTGAACGAATCGTGTTCTGAGCACTCTGACTATTTTTGAAACACACCTGAACACTTAGCTGTCAAATGTTGATATTCAGCATTTAACTCTGTCTGCTCAGTTATTTTATTCTGAGCTCATAGAGCGCACTCTGAACACACTCAGAACACGTTCAGAACGAAAAAAGAAATACAAAATTGAAGCTCTGAACACTCAGAGCGAAAAAAGAAAAACAATTTTTTGTTTGACAGTTCAAGCTCTGCTCTGAACTAAAAAAAAGAAGTCTATTGTGGAGATCAGAGTTTATATAACATCCCTGCAATTCTGGTCTGAGGGTTGTTGGTTGTATCTGTTTTCCGGTGACAGTTTTGTTTATTTTTATATTTTTTCTTTAATTTTTGATTTTATATACGGACATCTATTTAATTTTTTTTTTGTATTTCGACATGTTGTAGTCCGATCCGACAAACACCTATTTTGATTCTGTTAGAAAGAAAAGATGATATGATGAACTTTTCTCACATTTATGTATTAGATTTTTAAACAAGTTACCATAGAATAGCAAAAATAAGCTCCTCAGTCTATCGAGGCCCTCTTGGGCATCAAGGCCACAGACAACTGCCAAATTCTTCTTATCGATAATCCAGCCGTGGATAGATTTTGTTATTATAGTAAACCTATACGAGCTATACAGCATTGACCCCTTTGGGGATTTATTTTGATTTTTTTTTTCTAGATTTTGCTCCAGTGATTTAGGCGTTCTTTTCTTTTATCTATTCATCTTTGTTAATTTTGACTTTATTTTTTTGTTTCTATACAATCTCATCTTTTGGATGGACAATAGAAATGAAAAATAAATTTAGTTAATCTTAGAAAACACAAACACTGCAATACAAAACATCTAAACTTTCTATTTCTTTTCAGATTCACTCATATTTATAATTGGAAAGGCTGTGTTGTGTATAATACTCGCCGTAGCTGTAAAAAAAAAAGAAAATTGACAGAAAAAGATGCTTCCAGTTAGAAGTTGGTTTTGTGAAATATTAACATTAGCAGAACAATAGACGGAATTATATTGTTAATCCAAATGAAAAGAAGTTAGATTGAATTTTTAAGGTAAGTGCGCGTTAGAGTGTTAAGTATAGTCTCTGTTTGATCACATAACTCACTTATAAAATCTATACAGGGTGGGATATCTTATTTGACTGAAAATATTTGAGAACAAAATTGTCTATAGTATCAGGGTTTTAAATTAAAAGTAGTTTGCACCACGATACCTGGAAAAACTCGTATTATATTGGATGAGTTTTTGATTTAAAATTCATAAGTAAGGCATTTGACATTCGTGTTGTATACGAGCAAAGAAAGAATATCTATGTTTAACAGTATACGTCCAAAGTAAAAATTTAAAAAAAATTGATGCTGAGCATTAATATCTAGGAGAGTATTATGCCGTACAGTGGCTCGTATTGACGTTTTGGGATACTTAAATTATAAGTGATAATTTTTATTGGTGCTGAAATTAAATTTCCAAGGTTAACAGTCAGTGAATTTTAAGAAAAAACTGTTTACAGGGTGCATATGGAAATTCCCATGCAATACAATTGATAAAAATTAAGAAACATGTTTTACAGGGTGTCTTAAAATATTCTGGTGAAATAAGTTTTTTGTAGCTAAGGGGGTAGATCTTCTATTTTCATAAAAACAAACTAAAAATTAACTTAACAGCACGGTGTCTTGAAAAAAAATTCAGGGAAACAGTGGGACAAAAAGTAGACGTATCGTTTTTAAAATAATTTGTATTCGATGTATCAAAAGTTATTTTTTTTAAATTCAGAGTGCATACATCAGATTACATAACACACTATTTTAGCTCTAATTTATTCAATCTCCACCAAAGTCGCTATTAAAAATGGGAAATTTACGGAATCTCATAGAAATTTTAAAAACTTCCCTTTTTTGTGGCGATTTTAAGTTTAATGTAGTTTGAATAAATTGCTACTAAGTAATTGTTTTTAAGTTAAACAGTAGTGCAAAAATCATTGGCGGATTTAGGTTTTCTGCCGCCCTAGGCCGGGTTGAATATGCCGCCCCCCTTATTTTTTTTAACAACATTTTTTGAATTGCCTTTATTCTTAATCGTTCATGCAGAGCCTTTTTTCTGTGTTGCCAGAAAACGCCCGAACATTTTTAAAACGCTTTTATTAGGTTGACCTACAATATGATATTATGCACCGTCATCAGGGGAGGGAATGTGGGGTCAGATACCCCCATACATTATCTGGCAGCATCGTTATTTTAAGACTTAAAAATAAATTATAGTTTTAAAAAACTAAAGCTCTAATAGAGAACTGAACTAAAAAGCAGTGATGCCACATGAAAACAAAAGAAGTACCTACAGCATAGACAAAAAATCCCTACATTTTCCCTACACCCGCACAAAATGCATAAAATATATAAAAATAACAAAATGAAGATAATTTTTTTTTCATAAAATGATAAAAAAAAATTAAAAAATCACTGAATTTTTGTTTAGCTGTGGGCATGTTTTTCAAAAAAATGTGATTTTTATTTTTTGCTAAAAAATAATGTTACGGCAGATACAGTTATTTTGATTATCTCTTTCCAATTGTACAATTTTCTAAGATTTATACATACAAAATCGTTAAAGCATGGCATTGCCTTCTGCCCGATTGACATTAATTTATACAATAAAAAGGAAGTTTTTAATACCAAGAAATAAAATATTCAAAAAGTTAAAAAGCAGGTAAAATGAATAGTTTGTGATTTTTTTCTTTTGTTTCTGTGACTAGATTTGTTTGATTTTTATATGAGTTTTGTGTTTTTCTTTTATTAAAGCTTCATTTAAAATTTGAGTTCTGTAAGACAATGCTTTCCTTTATAATAGTTGTAAAGCTAATAAATATCTCCTTCGCAGTTAAGCATCGCTAGCACTTCTGGTACCGTTTTCAGGTCACTACCAAGAAAATTTCTTCTTACTTCCTTTAGGACCAGGACATTTTCCGAAATGTATGATGTCTTCTCTTACAGCCAGGTTACAAAGACTGCAAGTAATTGGCAAATCGTCCCGTTGGGGGATGAAGTTCAATTTTACCAGTTCTCCTCGCATTTTAAATATTGCTGTAAGTAAAAGTAAACAAACTTTGGCCTAAGTCAAAAACAATTCCGAACAAATTATGTTTTTTTTATTATTTATTTTAATAAACAGGCGCCTAACTTTTCGGTAAGCATGTTAAAAAATAAATATTAAATGTTATTTAAGCTACATATATGGCCTAGAGTAAAAACAAATTCAAGGTTTTAATCGAACTAACACCACGATGATCGCGAAGTCCGAAGAAGTGGGCTTCGTCGTGCCGTCCGTCCGGTGAATTGATAACGGTTGTTTATAGAGGAGTAAAAACTGCTATTTAATATAAGTTTTTTTTTATCGAATACTGAAAACCAGATGGTTCTATCTTCTCTAGTTTTCAAGAAAATTAAAAATTACGAAAACTTGTGGCCAGCTTCGTGAGTTCCAAGGATTTTAAAATGCTTTTTCTGGTGTTCATCGCGCTCACACAACTCCTTTTGCTCCGCTAGGGGTACATATAATGTTCAGTGGCCAGACAGGCGCAATTGTAAACAGTTTCTTTGGAAAACTGAACTTGGGTAGCTTCGTGGATTCAATGGATTCATAAATAATTCTATAACTTTACGTGTTCATATATGTATGTACCTAACCAAAAAAATCAATATCTAATAGTTTTCAATTTTCTCAAGAACCAATACATACAACCATCTGGTTTTCAACATTTTACTAAGAATTATTAGGAGCAGTGAATATTAAAAAAAATTCAGTACCTGATTTCAAAACTTCGTAAAAAATTAGTACCTATATCTACACATTTTTTTTAGAAGAATTTTTTTTTGAAAACTGTTGCAAGAAATAACTTGATTTAAAAAAGTAATTAAAAGAAAAAAACATATATCATTCAAAAAAGGTAAAAAATATTACTTAAACTGTTGCCGTTATTTTTTAATATAATTTTTGTAGTTTTGAGTATTTTTTTTTTTTTTGAAATAACATTAACATTTTTTACGTGAAAACAATGACTGTCCTTTCGAGCAAATAAAAACAAGAAGCATGTTAAATTATTAATTCACTTTATTCCTTGCTACTTTATTTCCCAAACTATTAAATTAAAGAATAATTCTAGTGCTCTCATACTTTTTGTGTTAAAGCGAAAGTGAAATATTGAATGGCATTCCCATTATTTGATTTCAATGAAACTTTCGAAAATGTCATATTGATCAAAAAATGAAAATACTATCGAATATGAAATGCTAACAACCAATCACTTGTAGATAAATTCATCACAAACCCTATTTCCATTGAACTTTGATAAAATATATGAAAATTGAAGTTAAGCATCCTTCAAATCATTCAATTTCCAAATAAATCCACACACATGTGCTTAAATACGTATGTTTGTACCTATACCCTACAGCCAACCGAAATTTGGGTGAACCTCAACCTCATCAAAAGTAATGACATCTTCTCCCAACATATAGCCTTTATAAATAATCTCATTTCATTATTTTGACAAGAAGAATATAAACATCAGGATTCAAGCAGACATCTTCTTCGGATAAATTGGAGTAATAAAATATGTTTACTACCGACACCGCCCATTTCAATCATTTTGTAAAATCAACCTCCTACAGCCGTATATACATATCTATATCGACTAATACAGCTCTTAGCTTAAATCTACATTTTATAATCTCCAAAAAACAACCTCTTTAAACTTCAAAGTTTATTTGCGAATTCTGTCACTTCACTTCCACCTGAATGAGTTGAGTTGAGTTGAGAGTTGAGATGAGGGTGGACGAGTAGAGTCAGCAAGAAGATCTCATTATGCCTTGTTTCTGTGAGTTGTAAGAGACAAGGAACATAAAATATTTACCTCCTGCCAAAGTCTATACTAGATGACATATACGGAATAATTACACACGCGAGTGTGAGCACACGAAATTCAACTAAAATAGCTAATAAAACCAAACGCACTTGTAAGTTTCTTCATGAATCTGATGGAGTCTGTACCATTAAAATGATTTATTACAAAATTAATTTATTTACAAATGAAATTGTAATTGAAACTGTCTGATTGTGTTTGTCTGTTTGTTTTATAGAGTTTGGTGCCTCGAACTTATATCTCTCTCCAAGATCTTATTAAATTCCACTAAAAGCTAATTTAAGACAAATCAATTTCATTCCATGGATCGGTATATTCCATCATCGTCATTATCTGTTGGATGTGGGAGCTGGTAGACAGGGTAGGATTGAGTAGACATGGCGGCGCCTTAGGCATTATGCACTTCTGGACACTGTTTGATTTGAACAATTTTTAAAATATTTCTCAGTGCCAGTGCAGAATTCTAGTGAAAATTAAATTTCCATAGGAACTAGAGTTGATGTGAAATTAAAAGCTTTACTTTCCACAGATTCTTTTAATTTACTTGTTCAATTGGCAAGAATGTCAAACTTTTCCAAGTTTATTTTGATTTTAACTTCGTTGCACATATGTAAAGGCTGTTTTTTTTTTTAAGACGTGTGGTTTTCAAGAAGAAATAAAACGCATATAATTTAATGTTATGGCCAAGAATTTAGCTTTATTAGAAAGACAAGGGTTTGCCATTATGTTTCAAAAATGATTACGGGTAAGTGGCCGCTGTGGCTAGCTGGAATAAACTCCAGCCGAGAGGCACAATTTTCGACCACTTTTTGCAGCAATCGGGGCCGTATGTCAGCAATAACGCACCGAATATTATCTTGCAAGGCGTTAATCGTCTTGAGTTTATCTACTTAGACAAGTGACTTCACATAACCCCACAAAGCTTTGTTAAATCGCACGATCTTGGAGGCCACGCCTTACGCCCACAACGCGAGATAATGCGCTCACCAAAAGTTTCCTTCAATAGATTGATATTTTCGTTAGCTGTATGGCATGTAGCGCCGTCTTGTTGGAACCAAAAGTCATCCACATCAACATCCTTCAATTCAGGCACGAAAAGTGATTATTCCCTCTGCCCATAGAGCACACCCAACAGTGACTTTTTGAGGATGTAACGGCGCGGCGGCGTCTCAACAATGGCTTGAGGATTATCTACACTCCAAATGCGGTAGTTTTGCTTATTCACGTAGCCCATTTTGCATAATTTCCATGCTTTTTTCAGGCGTCAGTCTATTCATTACGAAATGGCAAACCAAACTGAGCATAAATTAAGTGACAGCTGTCAAAAAGACCAACCCCGAAAAAAGTATTGCCAGATTGAAAACCACACCCTGTACTTGAAAATTGTTGGGGTTGTTGATTTCACATCACAGAATTATAGACACAAGATTCATAGCAAAAGGATGTGCGAAATTTGAACTTGGCGCCCCAAGGGAAGTTACGCCCCTACCTGCTAGTCAATTTGCCACTTTGTTGATCCAACAGTGGGACTATTGTGAGACACATTTTGGCAAATATCCCAAATCAGATTTATATATTCGCCTTATTGTCTATGTCTAGTGCGTAAATGGTAAGCCTCAAGGGCTTCTCTGAAAGCTTTTATATTTTACTTTTTAATGCTGATAACTGGAAAATTATATAATTTTTTGGCAGAATTATATTTTGAATTTTATTACTCGTGGGTGGCATTTTATAGCAAGTAAAATGCCACACTTGAGTCGAGTATTATATCCTTATCCTATATACTTGCAATAATTTTTATTAGCTTCTGGCAAAATGAATTTTGACATATACGGAATAATTACACACGCGAGTGTGAGCACACGAAATTCAACTAAAATAGCTAATAAAACCAAACGCACTTGTAAGTTTCTTCATGAATCTGATGGAGTCTGTACCATTAAAATGATTTATTACAAAATTAATTTATTTACAAATGAAATTGTAATTGAAACTGTCTGATTGTGTTTGTCTGTTTGTTTTATAGAGTTTGGTGCCTCGAACTTATATCTCTCTCCAAGATCTTATTAAATTCCACTAAAAGCTAATTTAAGACAAATCAATTTCATTCCATGGATCGGTATATTCCATCATCGTCATTATCTGTTGGATGTGGGAGCTGGTAGACAGGGTAGGATTGAGTAGACATGGCGGCGCCTTAGGCATTATGCACTTCTGGACACTGTTTGATTTGAACAATTTTTAAAATATTTCTCAGTGCCAGTGCAGAATTCTAGTGAAAATTAAATTTCCATAGGAACTAGAGTTGATGTGAAATTAAGAGCTTTACTTTCCACAGATTCTTTTAATTTACTTGTTTAATTGACAAGAATGTCAAACTTTTCCAAGTTTATTTTGATTTTAACTTCGTTGCACATATGTAAAGGCTGTTTTTTTTTTAGTTTTCAAGAAGAAATAAAACGCATATAATTTAATGTTATGGCCAAGAATTTAGCTTTATTAGAAAGACAAGGGTTTGCCATTATGTTTCAAAAATGATTACGGGTAAGTGGCCGCTGTGGCTAGCTCGAATAAACTCCAGCCGAGAGGCACAATTTTCGACCACTTTTTGCAGCAATCGGGGCCGTATGTCAGCAATAACGCACCGAATATTATCTTGCAAGGCGTCAATCGACTTGAGCTTATCTACTTAGACAAGTGACTTCACATAACCCCACAAAGCGTTGTTAAATCGCACGATCTTGGAGGCCACGCCTTACGCCCTCGACGCGAGATAATGCGCTCACCAAAAGTTTCCTTCAATAGATTGATTTTTTCATTGGCTGTATGGCATGTAGCGCCGTCTTGTTGGAACCAAAAGTCATCCACATCAACATCCTTCAATTCAGGCACGAAAAGTGATGAGTCCCTCTGCCCATAGAGCACACCCAACAGTGACTTTTTGAGGATGTAACGGCGCGGCGGCGCACAGTGGTTCGGTTTGTATGGGAGAGCGGAAAAAAGTCTGTTTTATCTGAACGGTTCAACGGATTTAAATGAAATTTGGCAAACGTGTTTAGACTAGTCTTGTACATATTTGGTCAAAATTTGGTTGAAAAAAAATAATTAGAAACAAAGTTATTGAGATTTTTCTAAAATTTGAGGGTTTTGATGTTTGTATGGGAGAGCGTTAAAAAAATCTGTAACATCTGAACTGTGTAATGGATTAAGATGAAATTTGATTCGCATTTTAAAATTAGTCTTATACACATTTTGTCAAAATTTGGCTAAGAAAAAATCATTAGTAAAAAAGTTATTGACTTTTTTTCTAAAATTTGAGTGTTTTGATGTTTGTATGGGAGAGCGGAAAAAAGTCTGTAAGATCTGAACTATTTTACGAATTTTAATGAAATTTGACACACAAGTCAAGATTAGTCTTATTACAAGCTTGGTTAAAATTTGGTCCAGAAAATATTATTAGAAAAAAAGTTATTGACATTTTTATAAAATTTGAGGGTTTTGATGTTATATTTAAATAAAAGTTTTTTTAGTAAAATCTTAATTTTTTATTTTGAATAAAATATTATTATTAACTATGTATGTTATAAAATTAAATAAATAAATAGATAAATACATACAAAAAATAAATAGAAAACAATTATGAAGTAGTGATTTTATAATGCTAAAATGAGGTTTTTAGCGTCTGCGCTGATTGGAAGTATTTTCTTTTTTGCCTGTGGCCTTAAACCTGTTATTATTTTATCTGAGGATATGAATATATGATGCATCACATCTTCATTCGTCGCAATTCGGCTGCATTTTCTTAAATGAAACCTGCGGTAGGCTTTATAATCCTTATTTCGGCATTCTTGGGCTTCCTCGGAGAGCTATCCAACAGGAAATGCACAGATTTTATTTATTTCTTCTCCATGGATCAAAACCTTATGTACGGTTGCTGGCATATTGTACCATTTATATTTCTCAACAAACAGTTCAGCAGTTTCCCACGTGTAAGCTGCATATTTTTTTAAGTCTAATTGTTCATTCGACGTTATTACTTCAAGGATAACAGCAAACCGCCGAATTAGGGATTCACTAACTCCAGTGATTTCTGAAGTCATGGTTGGATTTGCAAAAAATCTTCTGGAGGTGTTGCCGTCATTACTTGTCCCCGTACCTTGTTTTACAAGATCGACAATGATGCCCAGTTTTTCACGAAACGCCTGCTGAATTTTCTTCTTCTGAGCATCTCTAATATGGCGGGTCTCATTGTTGGTTCTCCATGCTTTAAATGGCAAATTGTAGGCAACATGGAAGATACACTCCTATTTATTTTTGACTGCCCTACTTTGAGCGAAAAATAATAAAAAAAAAAAGGATTATCCCTAATCCTTTTCTTTATTTTGTATTAAGCTCTATCATATAATTCAAAATATCATAAAACTATATTATTTTTCGTTTGTTGTTTTCAAGAAAATTGAGTTGAAAGTTGAAAAATTTTCCAGGCAGAAATAAATGGTTTCGCAAAAATCGAAATTCTCAGCCCTGGGTCAATGTATTAATTTTGTTTTATTTTTAAAATAAAGTTTGACATTTTTTCTTAAAATAATGGGCTTAACTAGTTCATTCTGACAATTAATACCGAAGTAATCAAACTTTTTGGTAAACACCACCGTCAAGACGGAGTTTTTTGAAATCCGATTAAGTGAAACATTTTTGAGCATAACTTCCACATCTGCACGTATCTGCAGCTGATTTTTTCTGTGCTTTAACATGAACGTATGGAGCATATGGTGGCATACTTACTTTCTTGGTATCTTTTGGAGCTGTTTTTTTAAATCAAAAAGTTAAAAAAAAAGCATTTTTTCTTAGTACTAAAGCTTCAGGCTACTTATAGAAGGTATCTTTTATAAATAATCAATATTTTTTTTATTTTTAGATAATCGAAAATAGACCAATTAAATTATTTAAGAAGCTAGAGAATTTATCTACAGGAACTTCGGAAAAAAATATCTCAAAATTTGTTGAAAATACGGTTCGCGATTTGAGTAAAATTATTTTTCAACTTTGAGGGCTTGTAAATCAGAACATACAATATATATGTTAAAAAATACTTTTAAATCATACGCTCGGGTCATCTAAGAGTACTTAAACATAAAGTTTTAAACGATAGACATGACTTTTTCAAAAGACTTTTTTCCGCTCTCGCACCACTGTGCGGCGTCTCAACAATGGCTTGAGGATTATCTACACTTCAAATGCGGTAGTTTTGCTTATTCACGTAGCCCATTTTGCACAATTTCCATGCTTTGTTCAGGCGTCAGTCTATTCATTATGAAATGGCAAACCAAACTGAGCATAAATTAAGTGACAGCTGTCAAAAAGACCAACTCCGAAAAAAGTATTGCCAGATTGAAAACCACACCCTGTACTTGAAAATTGTTGGGGTTGTTGATTTCACATCACAGAATTATAGATTCAAGATTCATAGCAAAAGGATGTGCGAAATTTGAACTTGGCGCCCCAAGGGAAGTTACGCCCCTACCTGCTAGTCAATTTGCCACTTTGTTGATCCAACAGTGGGACTATTGTGAGACAGATTTTGGCAAATATCCCAAATCAGATTTATATATTCGCCTTATTGTCTATGTCTAGTGCGTAAATGGTAAGCCTCAAGGGCTTCTCTGAAAGCTTTTATATTTTACTTTTTAATGCTGATAACTGGAAAATTATATAATTTTTTGGCAGAATTATATTTTGAATTTTATTACTCGTGGGTGGCATTTTATAGCAAGTAAAATGCCACACTTGAGTCGAGTATTATATCCTTATCCTATATACTTGCAATAATTTTTATTAGCTTCTGGCAAAATGAATTTTGCAAAATTGCTCTCGGCATCTAGTACATTCTAGATAATATAAGTAAGTATGTATGTATGTAGTTTTCTATTTTTATAAGAATTTGTATATTTTTTTTTTTTTGTAATTGACCAGTCTAGCGTACATTTCCGGGAATTTAATTTTTGTATTTGTTGATTTTTTAGTTCAATAACTATGGGGAAAAAGACTCCTCTAGAAAGAGAATACGAAGGGTAAAGTTGAATGGATTCTTTTTGTTTGGTTTATTTTTTTTTTTTTGCTGTTGTGACTGTAACTTTTATAACTATATTCTTTTATTCACTATAGTTGGTATTTTTTTCCGTTAAGGTTCAGTGATTTGACCCGATTTGGTGATATTTTTTTCTTTTGTTAAAATTGAATGGGTTTGAATATTTTCAGTTTACTAAGCATCAGGGTGTATAAGTTAAGGATGTAATGAGCCGAAAAAAAAACTAAATTTGAAAAAATATCGACACAAATATAAAGCTTGACCTTAGCATGTCATAATGTAATTTCTCCAATAAATCTTATCAAAGAAAAAATGATTTACCTGAAAAAGGTTATGTATAGCTATAACAAACAAATATGCACGACTGGATCGCATGAACTTGCTCTTGTGGTGAACAACTGTCATGCAGATACAGACAGGTGTCTTTAACTAAAAAAATGATTTCCATCTTAAATACAACAACAATTCCACTTAGTTAACGGCGATAAAGCTTTCCGCTGGTGAACTACAAGCGGATATGAACACAGAATTATAACTTCCAATAGAGACCTCTGAACTTTGACTGTTGATAGCGGCCATATTGTTGAACCTACATCTGTCAAATTGGCTGTCGTTTATTGAGTCTGTTTCGCCAAATCGCATAATGGATGGATATAGCGTTCAATAACACGTGCAAATAATAAAATTGTTTTATCAAAATGGGTGTTCAGTTCCGCGCGCTTCCCCCACTTACGGTCAACTTCAGCGATTAAGGTCCAATTATAGATGAATGGGTAAGTCAGCAACCAAAAATGTAGAATTTGGGACGATACCAATCCACATGAGATCCAAGAGCGTGCAATGCATCCCGAAAAAGTCACTGTTTGGTGTGGATTTTTAGATGCCGGCGGCGTCATCTGTCCATATTTCTTTGAGAACGACGTTGGCCAAGCCATAACCGTCAACGGCGAGCGCTATATGTCGATGACTAACAACTTCTTTTGGTCTGAATTGGAGGGATACCAACGACATTATATGGTTTTAAAAGGACAGCGGTACGTGCCACACATCAGCTCACGCCACATTGGAAATTCAGCACGAGCCATTCGAGGGCGGTCATTTTATGTGAACTGGCCAGCAAAATCGTTTGATTTGACTCCGTTAGACATTAACCTGTTAGGTTTTCTGAAGTCGCAGATCTATGCAAATAAGCCACAGAGGCCCTCAAAGCCAACATAACCCATGCCATCAGTCAAATTCAGCCTGATTTATGCTCCACAATCATGGAAAATTGGACATTTCGGATGCACGCCACCCAGAGAAGCCATGGCGGACATTTGAACGATGTTATATTCCATATATAATGGAATCGTTAAGAGCTGGCCAAACAGAGCGTGGTCTAGCGTTCTTTGTAATTCTTTGCCTTTCAAACGAATACAAAAATTCGATGATATCTCACACACACAGTTTGTTTGATTTAAATTTAAAGTTAGGAAGTGCTAAAGGAAAGACCCTGTAGATTGACAAACAAAAACGTTGAGACTGTCTCCGTTTGATTGCTGAAAAACGTCGCCATTGAAGCTTTATGCCTTATTATTTTAATATACAATGTCAGTGACAACGGCACAAGTAAAACAGCAATTTTTTGTGACTTCAAATTTAACAAAAGATTTTATTGTTTTACATTTTTGTTGAAGTGATTAATTAAAATACTTTCATATATCTACCTAGTCACTGTGATTTTGTTAAATTTATTGTTGCTGCATATCAACTTCATTTCTGTTGACTTTAATCCACCACACAGAAAAAAAACCTTGAACTTTAAATCGGAAGAGAATTAAAAGCATGTGCTAAAAAAGTTCTCATTACTATAACCTTGAATAAAGGTAGTAATGTTCACATTTTACAGCGTTGTTGAAAGTTACATAGCATTTTCATGTTCCCAACAACAAGTAGCTAAGTATACTTTAATACTTGAAGCCATTGTTCTCTTCTGCAAAAGTCCAGGGACTTTCGATGCAATAACCTTGAATGTGTGAATTTTCACAATATGTATGTACATATGTACATAATTCTCTAGGACATAACCAGGTGGAAATAGAGTACAAAAATCTATCACATTCTCTCCATATCCTTGCTACTTAATACCTAATGCAAATTGCTTTTCAACATGTTTCAGGCTTAAAAGCAACATGTTCTCTGGTTATTCTCTTGGCAACATTGTTACAACAATTCTTTGACAGCATCGCACTGACGTTTCATTAAATGAAAAAAAATAAAAAATAAACTTAATTGTTTGCTTCATTCATGTTGTATTTCAAAAGAACACAAACAAAAGTCACCGAAAAGAAGAGAGCAAGTAGTATTGAGAGATAGAGGAACGCTCATAAAAGTTGCCGCGCCGCCAGAGAGCATAGAATACCAATTTCAATTATTTGCGTGTTTCTACCTTATAAGGAAATGTAGTTGAGTAGGTCAGCAGAATGCCTGCCACCCGCACTGGCTCCATCGCACAATGGGTTGGGGTAGGTTAACCGAAGACCAAAATCATTCACAACACAACAGTCCCGCACTTTGGATTTCACCCATATTTGATTGTGCGTGCGCTCATTTCTAGATATACGTACATCTATGAGAGTAAGTTTTTCGTTGATGTTGGTGAATGTTGTTCTCACTCTCCTTGACCTTCAAAAACGACGTCAACTCGGAACAACAATAAAATCCTTGTGCAAAACATTCTCCCTATCGTGAGTGAGAACTCTCCAGTCTCCAACAGCATCATATACATCCAAAAAAGGAGCATCCAGAATCACTTGCACATTTCTCTCCCACAATTATACAGTAGTTTGTCTATGTGAGGGAGCAACAAAATTCTATTTTGCGTATAAACATTATCTTGTCTATAGTAGAATAATTCTAGATGCGATGAATCTCATATAGCTGTGAAACGATGGAAAAACAATTTAAAAACTTAATCAGGATTCAGGGTACTATTTCTGTTGCGCTCTCGTCCTTGTCAATCGTGGTGACACACTGACAGAGTTCGGGTCGATATCTCTGTATCTACTATATCATCACCGCATCTCTTCTTCGCAGGATGATTTTTGTGTTTGTTTTTTTTTTTCTTCCTGTCGGTCGTCCTTTCGAAATCGAGATTCGTCCTTTTTGAATAATTTATCATTTTTTTCCACCAAATATCCTTGGTTAATTGAAAAAATTGAGTGAATATTTATCTCTTAACTTTTAAATTTAACAGACGGAAAAAAAAGAAGTCTGATTGCCAAGGACGAAAATGGATTAAAAAGTGAATTATGCACGTTGGATCAGTATCTACTCTGGCCATTATTTGCAACCCCAGTGTCAGTGAGTTTGTTCAAAAATGATGTGTGCTGAGGGTGGGATATTGATTTCTTTTTTTTTTTTTTAACCGACCGACACAACAATAAGGATGTTCTTCTCTCGCTTGGGAAAAATGGTTTCATCCAATGGAATCAACCAACAGACATACAGGAATCATTTTGTACAAATTCAAAGATTAGCAAAGAAGAATAAAGGAAGGAAATTGAAAAAATAAAACAAAAAAAAAAAAAAAAAAAAATAAGAGAAGAGAAGAGAAGAGAAGAAATTCGGAAAGGAAATGGGATTTTTTTTCTCGGTCGTGAGTGTGTGAAATGTATTACGATTACGATTGATCTATTCAAGTGAAAGATTTTGATGTGAATAAAAAACACAAAATAATAGAAAATCAAATCAAAAGAGATTTAAAGGTGAGCTAAGAGTGGTGGTGCGGAGTTGGAGTTGGAGTTGGAGTTCGAGTTCGAGTTCAATGTTGGTATGTTCTTACGTTAATTCCCAGTGTAGAACTTCATATAGGTAGATGTAGTTTTATGACGTTTTCGATTGGAAATCCGCAAGAACCATCAAAATAATAATTCAATAATTAAATAACTTTCAAAATAATGTTTGGTTTTTCTTATCTTTTAAGGAAGGTAGGTATACAGATTCAAAGTAGCGGTGAAATTTTCATTCTTAAGCTTTTATTTTCAATGCAAAATAATTGAATGTGAGTAAAATGTTAAACTTTCGGTAGCACATTTTTATTATTTCAAAAGAACGATTGAGATGAAAAATATTGTAAGGTATTCAATTTTTTGTTATTAATTTAATTTACAAGCAAACTTACTTAACAGATTATACATTCTTAGCCCTAGTTTTTTTCAGTGGAGAGTCAAACCAGAGTTATAGTTGATTCTAGAAGTAAATTTTCCTACAGTTAAGAGAATTCATGCGGAACGATTAAAAAAACTTGGTGTATAAAACGTCAAAACCATCTGTTTAGTTAATCCTGAGTTTACGCACCAAATTTGATGAGTTAACTCCAGTTTAGCTTTAAAAACTAGACCTTTGGGTTGGTTTTACAATTTCTGAATAAAGCTCTGATAACTTACTCGACATTAAAATTTGGTAGCGTAGTTGAAGCGTTTATGTCAGCTCGAAGAATATTTCAATGGCTACTGAATATAAAAATGGCAATATGTTTGACGGATAAAATTGTATGAAGTAAGTATTGGGGGTAAAAACACAGCTATATAAATGTCCTCTCTATACAGGGTGATTCACATAAAGTGTGACAAAAAGCATGTAGGTTGATTCGAGACAAGAAACAAATCGTAAGTGAAGGAGCCCCGCTTAGCCAGTAGGGGCAATTTTCTAAAAAAAAATACTTAACAACGGTAACACTTAAAATGTCACGCTACATCTTCTTTCTTTCTTCTTTTATTTTATGGCTAAATAAAGTTGTTTTAATGAATAGTTTTTGAAAAATTAATTTTCAAACGCGAAATTTAAAAATAAAATAAAAAAAAATGTATGAAACTATTTTTTTTTTCAAAAATTTAACGTAATTAAGTATTATTTTTGTTTTCAAAATTCAATGCTCTTATAAGTTTTTAGTCAAAAGCTGAAAACCGAATGCTTAAAAGTTTTGTACTTTTTGAGAAAATTATAAATAACTAAATATATCTTACTACTAACGTAGTGGAAACAAGATCTTTAGGCAAATTAGGCAACGGATTGGAGAGAATTTTGTTCCTCTTATTTTCAATTTTTTAAAGAACGAGAAGATATTTTTGCATCCGGTTTTTTGGTGTTTGACTAATAAAATTAATAAGAGCACGGAATATTAAAAACAAAATTACTACTTATTAACGTAAAATTTTGAAAAAAAAAAATAGTAATATAGTATAGTAATATAAAATATTTCTGGCTTTACAAAAAGGTAGGTATACCATGGCATTTTTAGTATAACCTTTGTTTTTTTTAATAATTTTGTATCTGTTTTAAGTCTTTTTTTTTTTTTAGAAAATTACTCCTCTCGGCTAAACGGGAAAATAGACCCCTCCCATAAGATTTTTGTCTTGTCTCGAGACAACCCGCACGCTCTAGCTTTTTATCACACCTTTTGCGAATGACCCTGTATATCTGTGAAAATGTGAATCTGGGCCCGAATTACCGCATCAGTTATCGAGCAATACGTGACTGAATTATATGAGTTTGGCATTACCGCTCTCGTTATGGAGCCATCATCCCCATAGGTTCTACTCGTTCATTCGATCACTGATGGCACTCTCACTCGAACAGTCACTGATGCGGTAATTTGGTCCCTGCTTTTATCGATTCTTTCAGGAGGTACATATATCCTTAAGGACTGAACTTTAACATCATAATGTTCCCTTCCAATCTGAAAATGAATTAAAGAGAGGGAAAACTCCACAATATTTATTTTATGTCAGTGTTTTTTTATCTCCATGGGTGGCTACAAAAATCTGAATTAAAATGTTCGTTATGGGATGATTTATAATTTTCGCCTATTGAATGAACTAAGCTATGTAGAAATTATTTGTGAAATACACATAGATAGCTAGATCCATATAATGGGTGATTTTTTAAGAGGTTTAGAACTTTTTAAAAAAAAAAAACACAAAAAATTCGAAAAAATGAATGAAATATTTATTTGAATCGATAGTTTGAACCTTGCAATTTAATGTTTAAAGATAATTTCATGCAAATTTTGACCGCGGCTGCGTCTCAGGTAGCCCATCCGCTGAGTCCAATTTTGGCATACTCTTTCACACATATCGGCCGGTATCTCACGAATGAATGCATGGATGTTGGGTTCCAGTGCGTCAATCGAAGCGGGCTTGTCCCTATAGACATTAGCCTTGACATACCCCCACAAAAAATAATCTAATGGTGTTAAATCGCACGATCTAGGCGGCCAATTGACCGGCCCGAAACGTGAAATTAACTGTTCACCAAACTCGCCTCGCAATTGCGCCATTGTTTCGCGTGCTGTGTGGCATGTGGCACCGTCTTGTTGAAACCACATATCATGCAAGTCAAGAACTTCCATTTCGGGCAAAAAAAAGTTTGTTATCATCGCTCGGTAGCGATTCGCATCATCTTTGAAGAAATATGGCCCAATAATGCCGCCGGCCCATAAACCGCACGAAACAGTGGCTTTTTCGGGATGCATTGGTAGCTGTTGCAATGCTTCTGGCTGATCTTCACTCCAAATGCGGCAATTTTGCTTATTTACGTACCCATTCAACCAAAAATGAGCCTCATCGCTGAACACAATTTTTCGATAAAAAAGCGGATCCTCGGCCAGCTTTCCAAGAGCCCATTCACCAAAAATTCGGCGTTGTGGTAGGTCGGCTGGCTTTAGTTCTTGCACCAGCTGTATCTTAAAAGGCTTTACGCCCAAATCCTTCCGCAAAATTTTCCACGTAGTGCTGTAACAAAGGCCTAACTGCTGGGAACGGCGCCGAATCGACATTTCGCGGTCTTCTGTCACACTAGCTGATACGGCCGCAATATTTTCTTCACTACGCACAGTACGTAAACGTGTTGGTGGTTTAATGTCCAACAAAGTAAATTTGGTGCGAAATTTGGTCACAATCTTCCGAATAGACTGCTCAGAAGGTCGAGAATGCCGATCATAAAATGAGAGCAGCGCGCGATGAACATTTCGAACCGAGCACGAATTTTGATAGTAAAATTCAATAATTTGCAAGCGTTGTTCATTTGTAAGACAATCCATGGTTAAATTGCAAACCAAACTGAAGCTGTTTGACAGTGACACAAGGTACTAAACACACGTCAGCTGTCAAAACCTGTGTTGCCAAAACCAAACCAGCTAAAAAATCACCCAATATATTTATAGCTTTTAATATGTTTATTTTGCAAAAATAAATGACATACATAAACTGATTAAATGTGTACCCTCTAGGTGCTCACAATTTATCCAAAACAATACTTATTCAATTTATTTTTGATATTGATACAAAAATAAAATATTTTAATTAATTTCAAATAATTCAATCGGAATAATTTAATCCGTTTAACATAAATAGCTTTTATGTACCTATTATTTTTATTGGGAGTTATGAATCAACAAACAATCCATTAACAAAGTCAAATTCAATGGAATGAACTGATTTCCCTTCCGTAGCTTCCATATATGTGTAAAATGTATCCCACATCTGAATTTATCCGCAATAGCCCTCTATTCAACCGGAGTATATGTTGGTACATATTTTTATATCTTCCGTTTAACACTCCCAGATTACCAAATACAGGAGATGAGATTTATATAAAATTAAAAAAAAAAAAAATTTCAACTCGTGTCAGATAAATTTCGTCTCATGTCGTTCTCCTCCGCATCATCCAGATTGAATTCATTCATCTAAATCATCGGTCGCGCTGTTCGTTGGAGCTAATGTGAAAGCTTAATCTTGTTTTGATTTTTTTTGTATCTTTTTTTTTTGAAGACTTTTATCAACATTTATGCCTTGCTTGCGGCTAGGTGTCGATTCTAATTTTGTTTGTGTGAGTATATAGAACACGTCCACGTGCACATATCAAACAAGAACACCAAACGTCAAAAAAGTTTAATGGTATAAAGCAAGCAAGTATATAGATGATATCTGCTTAACTCTTTGAAAAGATTGTCATGAATGGTTTTAATAAACACAAGATGTTAGATTTTATAGGTACTTAAAATTAAGATTTTAAAATATTATATACAGGCATAACTTATGTATAAAAATCAAAAGATTGCGATTGTTGAGCCCAAAGTTATGCAACGTAGATTTGAATTAAATTTTCAACTCGGGATTTGATATAGCCTAAAAAAATTGATGCCTTTATAAAAAAATCGATTTTTAATAGCCACTGATATAAGCCTTCTAAAACGCTTCATAAGGTACTTAAAATGGTTTAACGAGTTGGTAAAAGATTTCCTATATCTATGTCGTATCACAATAGGCCAACATTTGGTCTAAATGTGCCGACAGCCACTTCTACCTTACCTAACCTCTCTTGGTGTTATTGGTTCTTACTCACCTGTTTGGTATAGAAACCATATCAAGATAAGGAGTGTACACACTAAATTACATCGAAATAAATAAAGTCGTTTACGAGAAAAGTGTGGGTTTTCTATCTTTGCCATGGGGTAAAGTGTGGGACCAACTATTGAATCGACTTAGATCACATTTTCTTGAAAACTCTAATATCTGACTAAAGCTCTGTCTGCATATACCTAACTCCAATGATATTTCATTAAAATCTCAAGTTTGAGTTTTTCTTTTTTGTAAAGTTTGAACAACTTCACGCGACCTAACTGACTGTTTTACATACATCTGATGGCAACAAAGTAATTGCATCTACTATATTTTCACCACTTTTATCCGTAACTTCATCCATTATGGCTTTAAACTTGGTTTATGTTCCATGCTGACATAATACAAGTTACAGAATAAATTACATCTAATACCAAGTAACGAACGCAAACGTAACCAGTATGTGTATACGCTTGGTGTAGCGATTCTATACACTTTCCGAGGAGTAGACAAAAAATTAAAAAAAAAACTCGTTGTCAGTGGCCTGTGTGGTTCGGTATGGCTTAGAGTGCAAAAAACACTGCATTTAATGGGGTAAGGGTAAGCTGTATTCCTGGGTTATCCACATGTGGTCGTGCGGTAACTTGAATTTTCAAATATTGGAACTCAAAAAATAAAAACACAAAAAAAAAATAAAAATCCGATAAACATACATACATACGTTGGTTTGGCTTCTCTCATCAGATATACATACATAGTTTGTTTTGGTTTTTAGTTTCAAACTAATATAAATGTTGTTCGAACCTCAACCAATGTATTGTTGCCAGGGCCAAGCCATACCTCGGAAGCGCCTGAGTTTGAAAAAAAATAGGGCCATGAGAAAATGTGTATATTATTCACGATAAATTGACACGAAAACGTATTCATTAAGGCACTCAAGTCATTAAGCTACGATTAGACGGTCAATGCAAATGGTCAACGCGTTGACACTCTGACGTCAGAATGACGTAATATTCACACGACTTACAAACGTTGGGACAGTATTTTACGTCAACACGTTGACCATTTTCGTTGTCCGTCTAATCGTAGCTTCTTTATAAACGTTTTTCAAATCCACGTTTCGTCCTTCCTTAACTCCTGTGCTTCCACCCTTAAACTATCAATTTCTTTTCTGGATCAAAGGCATTTTTTATGCTTAACCTTTAAGTAGCGCAGCAATGTTAGTCGGAATAAAACGCTATACTCAATCACATATCCACTTTCTGTTTAAATCGCTAAGTTGGCATCCGTGACATTTATATGTTTAAATTAGCTGTCACTTTAGAGAATAGGCATGTTCAGGAAAATGAGATCTCAGAGGGCTCACATGAACGGGATTTCTCATATATTTTCTGTCAAAATACTAAGGAATCAAATTTTGGAATCGCATGCTCACTTTTTGACGGAGCGAAATTTTTGAGATCATATTTTCGTGAACGCGTATTTTTCGGACTTGGATTGCTGTGTCTATCATTATACTTTTTTCCATATAACCACTGTCCGAATTTCTGTCACAAAACTGGCAAAATATTGAACAAAATCTAAAACATTCACACGAAGACAAGAAATTCCAATGAACCAGAAAGGAATGAGCACGATGATTCTTTCATAAACTTTAAAATATATTCAAGCCATAAACTGTGAAGTTTCAGAAATGTTGGTTATTATGTGTTCTGTTTTTTCTCTTTCTTATTTTGACATTTAATAACAGAATTGTAAGCATCATTTGATGAAATTTGACAGTTTATGGTTCGAATATATTTTGACGTTAGAAATCAAACTGCCGGAGGCGAAGAAAAAATGTATTTTTGTTTTTATTTTAATTCATTTAAATTGTAGCCATCCTTCTATGGAATTTTTTTACTTGACAGACATGAAACGAACTATGCACATAACTGGTACCTATACTTTAATACAGTATTAAGCGCGAAATGTCACCATATAAAGCACTAATGTTGGTTTCGATTGGTAATTATCGATTGACAGTTTTGTTTCTGAAAAGAAAATAGGTCTGTTCGTTTACTTCTTTATTTCTGCCCATTTTAGTCCAATTTAATTTTTGTATATGATTTTTAACAGACCTTTGGAGTGAAATTGGTAGAAATTTGTAGTTTTCGGAAGTTAAAGAACAGACGTAATGCATCTGGATTTGATTTCGGAATCGAAACTAAAAGACGTTTACACGTTAAAACAGATCACATATCAACGCATTTAGGGAGAAAATTGTGTGTATTGATGATTTTTTCATCTGTGTTGAACCATATTTGTCGCTTCTGATGTGTTATGGAGTGGTGTGTTGTGTCGGAATCCATCTTGTTCCTATTGTGCCATACCAAGCTGTGTCGCAGTTACAGACATTTAGTTCGTATGCGGGAAAGAGAAAATAGTGCTCGGGGAATTAGTAGGTATAGGTATAATTAAAAAGCGAAAAATGTAAGTATTATGGTTTGCACTGTCGTTGACACAAAAAGCCATTTGAATATGTCTGGTTACGGCTTAACCAACAAAAAACACTTTAGAGTCCAGTTTTTCAGTGCAAGATTAGAGTTAAATCTGAGTTAATTCATCAAATTTGGTGAGTTAACTCAGTATTAACTGAAGTGATGATGTATTTTGATGTTTTATCCACCGAGTCGTTCCGTGTGTGCCCACTGAACGATTAAATATATGTAAATAAAATTGCTAATTGGTTCTTGTTTAGATTCCAAAAAAATTAGTCGTGCACATACTTATATAGACGGGTGATAAATTATTTTAGGAAAAGGTTTAAGGTAATTCAAAATATTGAACTTCAAAGACCAAGTAGACATTTTTTTTTCGATTTTTATTGATTTTTTCAACTCTTATGCTTTACACTATGGTATCGTCACGTTTTTCATTGTGAACTCCCAATCCCAGAGCGTGCGTTAAGAATCATGTATTCAAAACCAAAGTATTAGTACTTTACAAGCAATCATAAGCATTCGACATAGCTTTGCCTAAGCACGCCATTTGTTTCCATGAAGTAAAGCTGTTCGTATACCTAAACCTTATAACGCCCTTTTCGCTCACTGGCGCCTCTATGATTCTTGTATTGTAATCCGACCCTGTATGCATCAAATATCTATCAATGTAGCCATGTTTGTTTGGTAACGAGTCGTATCTAGTTGAAAATATAAATGGTGGAAGCTTATTTTGAGCATAGAGCTGCATTATGAGAAAATATAAATTATGCTAAAATCCATTTAATCCTTCAATAAAATGAGAAAGTAATCTTTTGAAATCAATGAAGGAGCAGAAAATTTAATTCAAACCACATTCACTATAATACCTAACCTATAGAGAAGCTATAAGTAGAAAATTTTCTATGAATGTGAGCTTTTATTCTGTGTGAAAAGAAATAAGTTTTATTCAAATGAATTATAGGTAAATCCTTTCTATATAAGTCTCTTGAAACTTGAATTCAACTAAATTTCCATTTGAATTGCAAGAAGATATCTTCGACTCTTTGATTGAATATTTCTGTGAAAATTCTATCATCTCCCTCTTCACATATTTGAAAGATGAAAAGTAATGAATTTGATACCAGAACATCTATACCGTACTCTGATTGAATTCTATTGAGACTTTTAAATTATAAAACTCAGTGTGTGTTATATTTCAAGTTTTTGGAGATACATACCTAAGGAAGACACCCGAAGGGGTCCACCAATATCAGTTGTCATCTCTCACTAACGAGATGTCAAAACCCCAGTCACAGTATCAACATCTAAAAGAACATAACTATAGCTATGTAGGTATGTAGGTATATCTTCACCTGTGAGTAACCTTTTTCTTCGAGTTTGTGTTTCTGGAAACTGGTAAAACAGGTCGACTGACCATCCCGCATGTTAGACGAGATAATACACACCACGTCCAGTGCCCTGTCAGACGTATTTAGAAGCTACAAACAACCCGAGACTGAGAAAATGCGTGCTCCCGCAGTCTTCCTCACCCATTTAACTGTCCGTTATGTGCATGCATGCAACACCAACTGCAATGACAGCATAGAGCCTTGTATATCCAGTATACACACAGAGTGCAAGTGTCAAAACGGAATGCGGAATGCCATCTATTAGAGACTTGTCCGCATTCAATGCACTATAGACCAGACCAGACACAGGCACACGTGTGTGCTTAGTGCTCACTGCTCACTCCTGGAATCTAATTAAAATGTCAAAGGCCTTGTCCTGGATGGTCTATTCTATCCGTCCTCTCTGTCGTCCTGCGATGCAGGATGTGATGTGTATATAAAGTCTACCGGGCCATGAATAATACAAATCATTAAAATGATGGGTGTGATGGAGAAAATCTCAAAGAAAATTTAATCGATATTCTTGGTTCTTGGTTGTGACTAGTGACATGTTGTGATAAAAGATGGATTTGCAAAAGCTTTGAAATTAGATAATGATTTATTAAAACATACTGATTTCAAGGATTTGCAAATGAAATTAATGGAATGATTCACGCTATCATTCTTTTGCTACAGCATACACACGAAGAGATTTCTTACTTGATGCAGTTGTTTGAAGTGGCGCTTCTAAACGTAGAGCTAAACAGGCGGAAGTTACGTTACACCATATAGCATTAAAGTAAAGTAGCAGTAAAGAGTTAAAAAAATTACACATGTCATGTCTTATGCTGGATTTACACGACTAACAAATTATCAGAATCTTTGTCACAAAACTGGCAAAGTAACATAAATTTACTCGAAGTCATACAATGGCGCCCTGGAGATACTGGAAATATGCCAGAAAGTAATACTTCTCTCTTTTATTTTGGCATAATTTGCTAAATGGTTTTAGTGCAATATTTAAATGATGCCAATTTAATGATAATATTAAACGTCAGTTGCACTTGTCAGTTTGTTTATGACGAAAATACTCCCAGATTTTAGACAATTTACGCGATGAAAAGAAAAAAAATGGTTAGAACTTGGCAGAAATAATGACATTTAGTCATTCGTGTAAATCTATCCTGTATGCTTTAGTACAAAAGTTTCTAGAATATGCGAAGCAACGCAATAGCGGGTCTGCTAGTAATTCAATAAATGAATATACATAAATGTATCTTCTATCTTCTTCGTAAGTTTGTGCTTAATGTACTCCACTCAAAAGCTTAACTTTACAGATTTAGCTGAATTTTTTTCTACCGTTTCTTCTTAGCAGCGGTGTACAGTGGACCTTTTATGCAAAAATGTTCGCAAAATTAATTTTTCGGGTAGGTATTTAATGAAAAACTTTTAGGTTTAATGCATTACCATACATTTTTGGAGTATTGGAATTCAGTTAGATGAATCGTTTTGCTTCAAATTCAGTTAAAATTGATAAAATGCTTATCAGAGTTGTAAAGACTGCAGTCTTTTCAGTACTGCAGTTAATACAGTCCCAGTTAATTAACTTAACTTTTGAATGCAAGTTAATACTGTGAGTAAGTACTTTAACTGCAAAGCAAACAGTCAGCAGTCAGTACTAACATTCGGACTGTGCAGTTAAAAAAAAAGTTAATTAACTTTAAGTTAATTAACTGCAGTACTTTTGACTTGATTTTAGTCTTTTAGTCAGTTGAAAGTCATTCCTACTGCGATGGTTTATCTTTTAGTCAGTAAGTCTTTTAACTGCAGTTAATTAACTGTATAACTTTCAACTAAAATACTATAGATTTATACTTATAACACAACAGGATACAATGAAAATTAATTAAAATGTTTGCATTATTTATTTGGCATTATATGCGTACGGCGTGATGTACAAGTGTGAAATATTTTTGATAAAAAACAAAAAACAAAGTTTAAAGACTTACATACTGACTGCTGACTATTGTTTTACAGTTAAATTCTTTTGGCAAGTTAAAAGACTTAAGGAAAAAAGTTTTTTTATTCAATTAACTGCAGTACTGAAAAGACTGCAGTCTTTACAACTCTGATGCTTATAAACATAAATTATTTAATTTTTTTTAGTTTGGAGTTCGAGTTCGTAAAAATCATTTTTGTTTTTTTTTTTTGAAAAAAAAAGATCCTAAAACATCCTGTAAGTAACTTTTCTTAAAATCGTCTGCCTTTTCAGCCTTGGAAAATGTCCTTCAATCAGAAAAAAAATTGTTACGATGTTAAGAATTATGATTTTTGCAATTTAAAAAGTCAATATGGGTCACTGTGCGGTGGGAAGGTTCAGAAAGTGGTTTTAGTAAAAACCACCTATTCCTTCCGCCTACTTTTTTATATATTGAAGTTTTCTCCTCATACATAATTACTACAGAATGCTGAATTTTCGCAGTTTAGCTTTATATTGAAGAAAAATCAGAATTGTATTTTTTTTTGCAAATCCGCCCACTGCCACGCCCAATTTTCTTATAAAACATTTAATTGTGAAGCCTCCTTTTACTATATTTTAGTTTTTCACCTCAATATCACCGTCCTTAGAAAACAAATATTTACTAACAAAGGCTGAAAACACAACGGATCAATCGAAACGTGATTTTCTGTCTTATGGAACAAGGATTCATTGATTCTTATGAACCACAAACACACCAACCAGACGAAACAAAAAAATGTTTTTTTTGTTATTATAATTTTTTTTTTTGTGACTGGCTGTCAAAAATACACGGTTTTGTATACAGCAAACGCACACGGCGGCGTAGTTGTCGATTATTACCATGCATACGTCCTTATCGAGCAACCTTCAGCTACACCGCCCACGACAAAACAAAGGCAAAACAGAAAAACACGTTTCGTTGTCGATTGCTGGAACTTTGTTTTTCAGAATGTTAATGATGTTTGCTTGTGACTGTCCACCAGCGGAGGTCCCTGGCCCTGCGGGGCCGCATAAACAGTACATATATAAACCAAAACTGTTATAATTAGCATGTATAGAGTCACTTCCATTATAAAAATCAGTAGTTGTTGAAACAAGAATGTTTTGTTTCATCTGGTTAACTAATTATAAGATTCAATTCAATAATCTTTCTATTCACACACGCAGATCAACGCCTTTCCTTGACTTTCCCCAAATACCTTAAAAAAGCTCTTAAATCAAAGCCTTATTCCATTTATTTTTTTTTTAAGATCGTTTAAAGGATAATAAGAATAACCACTGCATCTATTTTCAATACAATTTAATAAATCACTCACTAAGCACTAAATTCAATCCTCATTTTATTCGATTTTCCTGTTTTTAGTGATGATTGAGAATTTATTTGCAAATCATTTGTTTCAATTTATTTTCAATTTAAAATCAATCTGACAATCCACAAACGCAAACACAAAAAAAAAAACACAACTCCTATTGTACGTATGATAAAAAGTTCTGTTATCAAAGTTTATATGTATACATGTTTCTGTGGATAGCAGATATTCATTTTTTCAATCACTTAGTATTTCCACATAATGCACAAGTATATATGTACATATGTATTTGCGTGAATACATATATGTATCGCATCAGCAATTGAAGAACAATTGTTCAAACATTTTATTTTGTTCGAGGATATGAAAACATTTCTTTAACAGAAACAGAAACAGAAACAGAAACAGAAACAGAAACAGAAACAGAAACATATCCACAATACTTTTTGTTTTAAGAAAAAAAAAAAAAAAAAAAAACAACGAAACAATTTCACGTGCACACGTACCTACATATCGTACGTACAAAATGAGAACATTGACATGTCACGTATAAATGACGATTGCAAAAGTAAACCTATCGTTTTTTTTATCTTTTATTTAATTTTTTTTTTTTTAAAGAATGCTTCCAGGATTTTGTCCTCAATCTGTTCTCAAATAAATAGAATAGAAGGAAAAAAAAGAAGAAATATTTTAACCCATTTTCGAAGAACTTTGAGGGATTTAATGATAATTCTGTGACCTGATTTGGATTGTTTCTATATGAATGCGAAGAAGATTTGTGTCCTTGTTTTACTATGTGTTTTCTGTATATTATCCTTGAAACCGAAAGAGAACAAAAGTTTCATAATTTAACTTTATAAACCTACACATAGAAATAGAAAGCCAAACCCTTAAGGAGGAAACTTAATGGCTGCCAATTAGAATTATGTTGCAGAGTTTAATTATAAGATGCTTGATGACACATTTAAAGTTCCTTTCATCATCGCATCGTATAATTCCCTATAAGTTGACTTGTAAAATGTAAAATCTCTTGTCGTCTTATTTGGCAGAGGCAAGGAACTATAAATCTTTAAGGATATGGTGCGGGGAATGAGAATTGTATTGTGTAGGATGTATAGGATGGCGTGTGTAGGTTTGTCGATGACTATTCATATTATGGCAAGGCAAAGTCCGTATTTTTTCTAGGATTACGCTTGAAAAGGATATATTTACACATCATTAGAATCAATTGTTAGGTTGTTGTATATAATATCCATGCATTTGTCATGAGAGTCTTCTTTGCAAAAATGTCTATTGTTGACGGGAATTGCGGGTAACTCATGCATTAAATTTGTGCACAATTTTTCAAAAAAAAACGTTCTTTTGGTTTTTATTTGCAAATAAAAATGATGACTCGCATAAGGAAAAAATAGAAAATAGAGAAACAATGTTTTGGTGGTTAAACCTGATTTCACTGAAGTATCTAATGTATGTTTTTTTGTCGTTTTGTACGAGATCTCTGATTCCAAAATTCTGCGCTTGATTTTTAATCCCAATAAAAACGCATAAATCGGGATTAAGGATTAAGAAAGATGTTCATTTTTGTTTGTTCCAACAATTTAAAAGGACATTTTCATATTTTGCATCACTGTTGCTGCATATTGCGGCAGTCCGCAACTAAAGAATCGAGCCAGCGCAACGCGGACTCGACCCAGTGTGCAGACAGTCGTCGCAATGTGCACGAACAGCTCCCAGTAAGTTATTGAGAATCCTTCACAGGTATTGCCTGTGGTTGTGGTTTCTCTGCGGCTGCTTTACGCATCTTTTCCCTGTGCATGGTAGTTGCTTTGCCATACTTATTGGCCATGGGTAGGTAGGTAGGTAGAAATGGCGCCCAACGAGCAGACTAGCTCGCTGACCCATGACTAGCTAGTTTTGATACCATAACTCGTTTGAACCTACTGATGAAGAATGGGTTTGTGGAAATAGCCTCTGATGGGATAAAGACCAGAGTCAGACAGCAAAATTCCGAAATTCATCTCTGAGCCATTTTGTCGTGTTTAGAGAAGACATCAAGTCTTTGATCTTCAGTTCGGAAAGTTGGTCAAGGTCGTCAAAGAAGGCCTTTCCAAGGCATTGTATCCTAAAACGGGCCATATAGTGGCGACACAATCACTTTAACTTACGATAAAGCGTAACAAAGAGCAAGTCAATGATTATTAAAATAAATAAACCTCGGGATCTTAATCAAACCTGACATTACACTGATAGAAGGCACCAAAAAGTGTACCTCGACCTTCAGTCTAAATCACTGAAGTTATTTTCTTGAAATTTTGAAGTTAAGTTTTTTTTTAGTGATATCCTAGAGGGGAAATTGATTTTTTTTTTAGCTTCAAAAATAACGGTAACTGCCATTATGAAACAAATATTATTTCGGTAACTTCTGTAACGATTTTGACACCGTTTGATCCTTTTTTTTTTTTTTTATTTTCGACTTTCTTGTTATTGGCTTCATAGAATTCAATCAACATTTTTATACAGAAGATTTAGAGTTTGATAAAATCACTTATTGTAGCTTAATGATATGAATTGATACCAGGCCCAGATGGTCTTCCCACCATATTTCTAAAAAAATGCTCTTTAACTTTTTCTCTTCCACACTCAAAAATCTTCAGTTTATCCCTTTTTGAAGGAGAATTTCCCCAGATATGGAAATCGCTTCTTTCAAAACCCCAATACACAAAAAGGATCCTAAGTGCAATGTAAAAAACTATCGCCCCATAGCCAAACTTTCACTTATTCCTAAAATCTTCAATAGTATTTTCTATGAAATCTTTAGTTTTCGCTGTAAATCTGTCATATCTTCTACAGATAGCACGGCTTTCTCAAAGGTAGGTTCACAACAACTTACCTAGTTGAATTTGTATCTTTTACCCTCTCAGGTGTCAGCCCTATAGTATTCCTTTCTTAGATACCTCCGGGGTCCCCCAACGCAGCTACTTAGGCCCACTTCTTTTCGTTTTCATTTTTTTTTTATACCGTTGTATCTAACGGTTACTTTTTCTCAATAAAATCATTAATCTTATTTACAAGTGGTGCTTAATATCGATTCAATTACATATTATGTAGGTAATATTGATAGTTGTATCTATTAACAGTTTTAAAAGGCGTACGCCTCGCCTGACCTACATTCATTTCATAAAAAAAATATTTATTTAATTTTTCAACTCTTTTATATCTCGCCACAATTATTCCTACTTAATTTTAATTGGAAAATGATTCTCCAATTAAATCTATATATTCCCCTCAAGGTAGTGCTCAAGCCAAACAATTAATCCATGTTAACTCCCATACCTTAGTTTTATTTTCAGTTAGATTGTTTGTTCTTCAAATTAGGTATATATCTACTCCCGACTCCCTAAGATGTAATTTCAAAGAAAACCCATAAAATGTGGTTTTCATGAAAAGAATGTGAGGTTCACTCGTAAAATTGACTTAACTGCTCCCATTTCTGAATGGTCTATGAGCTACGACTACAAGTACTTGGATAATCCAAATTGCCTCTTGAGCTACTTTTACTCTCGCGTAAGTTTATTCCCCATCGAGATAATTGCGTCTTTCGAGGATAATAATAATTGCGAACGCTGAATAAATTCTTTTGTCATCAATTAAAATGATTCTTCGTTCTCCTTCTCCTCCTCCATGACCATCGTTATTATTTGATTAATACTCTCGTATTCGTATCTTCTACTGTCGGTCGTTTGACTCTGGAATTCAATGAAGAATGAAGTCAAGTAAAATGCCACACAGGACACCCCATTCATCGTTCTAACAAACGGCCGGCGGCGACGGAAGTATTTAATTTATTAAGCGGTGCGCATTCGTTCAAAATGGCCACATTCATCATCTTCATCATACTCGATTAATTCTTACTGTCGATGCCGAGATATTTGTTGCACCAACAACAAACAACAATGGCGACGCACGGCTTATCGTAGTAACACAATACAGCGATCCTTTCCTGTCATAAGGGCCAAGTTCGTTTGACAATTCTTGACAACCATCAATTGTTGTGCTGTCTGTTTTTTAATTGTTCGGGTGCACCAACGTGAGATGGCGTGGCATAAACTTTGCTTTCTATTTACCTCCCGCACCCCTCAGGGTGACTATGGCATTCTTTTGGGATAGAGAGTCTAATTAAAAAGTTCAAGATGGCAGTATAGGCAGTTATCCAGCCACCAACAACAGTAAACTAGTTCAACGGGGTTTAAGTTTTTTTTTTGCGGAAAAGAGATTTCAGCTCTTTGTTTTTTTATTTTTTGTGAAAAATGTCTTTTTAGTTTGTTGTTTGGTCGTAAATCCAGCTATAGTTTGTAATTTTCTAAGGTTACCCTACAAACGAAATAGGAGGGCGGTGTTTTTGAATTGGGAACTCGGCTCTATGAAAAGTTGGATGGAAAAATGACGGGGCATTGTTTACTTCTTGATTTTGTGCGTGGGAGAGCTTGCTGGTGATGGCTTTTGTTCGAAATGACTCAAATGCACTGGAAACTACGTCTGCTTAGGTGATTAACCTACATAGTTTTTTTTTTTTTTCGAAGCAAAATCTTTGTTTTGTGTTCTGAACAACAATTTTCTTCTAGTCTGTTGGGTATATACAGTACAAAGAGAGGGCTCTCTTTATATATATGACAAAAGAAAAATCTTGTACTTTGCAACGGGTTTAAAAAAATGAAATTGTGCACACATAAGAATTTATTTACGAGTATCTACTTTTTACTAACGGAAGTATATACTACATAAAAGTTGGAAACAATAATAAATTGAAATTTGCAAGTTAAAGGGAGTGTAGGTGTCACACTTAAAATTGTTCGTTGTATCAAAGTTCTCGATTGGAAAACTAAAATAGTGTTCCCAACTTAAAGTTCTATACCTCTAAAAACAACACTCTTTAGTTAAAGGCTTTAAAATAGCTCATCATTGATAATTAGAAAGTCTACAAATTCGAAATAGGTTTATCTACTCAAAAATTGATTTCTTCTTTACAACTGGTAGGCCATCTAGCGGATTTTTTTTAAACATTTTGACTGAAAGTTCTTATGCGCTGAAATAACAGAAACTGAGTATATTATATTCGTGAGGCGAAATTGATCGATTTACGCTTGAACAACCAACGTTGGAATAATAGAAAATTATACTTCCGAATTGCATGCCATGTTGCCAAAACAGTGGGAATTTTTAATAGAAATTTCATTCAAAATCATACATAAACTTAAGTTGCTGTACCTAAGCAAATACTCCAGTGTTCATCCTGTGCGTTCAATGGAAAATATTTCGTCGGGTGAGGTTTCTAGTGTGGTGGCATTATTGGCTAATTTTTCTTACATTCTGACGATTAAATAAACATTACATTCAATGGAGAACACAACCGAGGCATGAAAACTAATTTTTTAATGCCAGAAATTAAGGATTTGAACTTGAGCAAGTAATAGTTTAGGCAAAATATGGGGCTACGTGACACACAAATTGACGAAAAATCGATTTATTATAGACAGTGATTTTAATAATCATGTAATCTAGTCGTTTTTCTCATGTGTCTTAGGTTTCTTATAGGAGCTGCGATTTGACGCCTTTGGAATTTTTATTTGCGAAGATCGATGTTATGCAAACAATCCACAGACAATTAAGACATTTAAGAACTATATTTTTTAATCTATTCGTGAAATAGGTGCCGAAACCATCGAAATATTGAACCATTACCCCGACAGGAGGGTATACTGCCAAGCCACCCGTGGCATTCCATGGAATTAAATAATAAGAAAGTTTATTCTTTTCAATGAAGGAAAATTAAACCAACAGATTTCCCAGCCTTTAGTTGCGGTTTGTTCAATTCTCGCAGATAAAACGAAGGAGTGTGTACAGATATGTCGGTTGGAGTATTCATAAAAAAGAGTTTATTATTTAGGTTATATCGAATTTCTATTTCTTCTTGAAACCATGAAAAGTTTGTTGTTTGGGGCTGTAAAAAAAGCATTCCAGGCATCACAAAAAACCTTTCTGAACTAGGCTACGAAATGGCCCGAAATGGCTAAAAATACAGAAGAAACCTAAAACTCGAATTTTCCCTCTAGGAAATCACATTAAAATGCTCTGTACCAAATTTCAACCTTGCAAAGATTTTGGAAAAGGTAATCAAAAGAAAATTAATAAATTTTGTTGACAAAAACGCGTTATTGCCGGACCAACAGTTTGGTTTCAGATTTGGTCATAATACCTGTCATTCGGTCTTAAGAATTACTAGATATATCAAGACGAACTTCATTGAAAAAAAATCAACTGGACTCGTGTTACTGGACATTGAATCTGCTTTTGATTCTGTCTGGCATGATGCTCTAATTCACAAAATGATGAACTATAACTTTCCTTCGGCTTTAACGGCTTTAATAGGAAGCTTCCTGCGTAATCGTAGTTTTAAAGCTCATGTAAACTCTGCAATATCAAATGTCCAACTAATGACGGCAGGAGTCCCCCAAGGATCGGTGCTTGCACCGATACTATATAATATGTACTTGACAGACTTTCCAAATTTAGATAACTGCCTTTTATCAATTTTCGCTGACGATACCGCTATATATAGTACTGATGTGCAACCTTTTGATATTTGTTCAAATCTTCAACAAAGTCTCTATGCTCTTAGTTCCTATTTTCATAGATGGAAAATAAAAATAAACGAATCAAAAACTCAAGCTATATTTTTTACCCGCAGAAGGCATCCCAGATTTCTTCCCAACAATACCCTTAATTTGAACGGTTGCAATATTCCATTGTATGGGCAGTAAATGTTAAATACCTTGGCAACATCCTTGATAAAACCCTTACATTTAGCAGTCACATAGCTAATATCCTTAGCAAAACTGGTATTTTAATTAAAATTTTATACCCGTTTATTAACAGAAGGTCCACTCTTAGCTTGGAAAATAAGCACATAATGTATAAGGTAATATTTCAGGCTCTTATAGTCTACGGTGCCCCCGTCTGGTATAAATGCGCGCGTACTCATATTAACAAACTGCAAATTATGCAAAATAAAATTCTTAAGATGATTCTTGACTTGCCGTTGATTTCGTCTTAGATAGATTAAACGCCCTAGCAAACAAGTTTTTTGATAAATGTACATTTTCCGAAAATCCTCTTATAGGTCAACTTTTGCCTAGTTAGTTTGTAAGTTTTTATCTAGTTTTAAGTAAAATTAAAAAAAAAAAAAAAAAAAAAAATTGTTACTGGGTTTTCACATAAACTTAAGTTTTCCCAAAATCAAATGTTAAAAATTGTATTATTCTGTAAAACTAATTAATTAATATTAAAGCTGAATAAGCGTTATTTGCTTTTGCACTTATCTATAAGTAAATCATATTGTATATAATGTATAAATTCTACTTAAACCCCAAATAAATGTATGTAAAATGTACCAAATTTCATGCACCCACCCGTTTAGGCCACAGACGCACCAATCGACGCTCAGTACGACGAACTGTATGACGAAACCCACTTTTTCGGACTTCTCGATCATCGTAGTATCAGTTAGTTTATGTTAGTGAAATTGTTTTTACACGAAACCAATACTTGCGCTGCGAGAGTAGTAGTCGACCCATCCTATATCTTTACCTTTATGACAAAACCTCGTGGGTCGAGAATTGAAAAAAATGGTTCAGTTTGAGATACAAAATCCAAATTTAAAAATAATAAAATAAAATTCTTAGAGCCTGCAAGGTTTACAAATTGGCTAATAAGGACAAAAGAAACCATAATATAGCATTGATATTTGAAATGAGTGATTTTTTGAAACCCGAAATACATTTAAATGTTATTTTTGACAGAAAGCCAACGATATCTGAATTACATTTCCAAAGGAACAAAAGCAATTTGAGTTCAATTTAAAACTAAAAATTAAATAGTTATATAATATAGTTTAAATTTAAAAATTTAAAACTATAAATAAATGCTTTTGATCGCACAAATTGGAAGTTGTTTTTCCAGATTGAACTCACATAAATGCCTGAATATTCAATCAGAGCCCCTCCCTCCCTCCCCCTGAGTTTTTTTTATGTTTTGTGAATATGATGAATCCTTGAACCATCAACCACATCACATGCACCATAATTTGATATCAAAAAAAATAAAAACTATTCACACTTCAATCATGATCATGTCTTTCTCTATACATAAACATACATATTTGGAAGCGACAGTGACGCCTCTTACATGACGCTCCTTGTCATTATACCATGTTTAAATATGATGCCTTTAGAAAATCCACCATTGCTCGCTTCAGCCTCAGAGCTAAACAACCCTGCTGATGCACCAAGCCACCAAGCACCATGTCACCGCCTCGCCTGTAGCCAGACTGGCAGCAACTAGTGTCAGACGATATAGGTAGTGTAACGACTGCTATTTGACACTAACACGATGGTGGGTTGGTGATGATGATAATGGTCATGGATGGAATTTTCATGTGTACTGTAGACACCCTCAACAAAACCATCGCCTTCAGGCCCCCTTCCCCTACACATTTATGCCATTGCAAATTTATTGTTTTGTTCCCTTATTCAATATGGTGATGGCGCCTGTAGTATAATCATACACATTTCTCGCCTTTATGATACAAAATGTCAGTAGTTGCCAGATATGATTTTATGGTTTTGTGGATATCTTTTGTTTGTCCATTTTAGCCTTGACCTCAGCTTAAGTTGACATGAAGTGAATTATAAATTGATAGCTAAGCCGCAATCGTCTCGGCCATATCAAAACTGCCATAGGGGATGACTATTTCTGTGTATTTTTATTTTGGCAAATTAAGCATAAACTGCATGAGTGGGTTGCAGGCACTTGCTCTCATGTGGCTCTAAAGCTCCAGGTACAGTTTCTTAGTTTATATAAAATATATACTATAAACTAAAAGTCCCAACTCCCAAATAGAGTTTAAAAATGTTCTATCTCGAGATATTATATTATTTGAGATAAGTCGTAGAAGATAAAGCCGTTCTAAGCTCCATTTTCACCCCGCTAGTGTCTTAAATCAGCTTATTTGTCCATTTTGTCAAATATACCTAATTTAAGCATTGTAGATAATGTTTCCTATTCCAATGTCATTGTCATTGTCCTTGTTTTTTTTTCTACAAAACCAATAACTTGCCCTAAGGAGCAAGTGAAATACCAATCTAGCATGTTTGTAAATTAAACTGTGGATGTGGATGGTATTTTATTAATTATTATTATTTGTTTGATGTTATGACGGACTCTGATGGCATTTCTAAGCCGCAGGCCAATTGCGGGAACTTGTTCGCCTGCAGAGTTATTAGTGGTGGTAGTGGTTATCTTTATTGTAGGATTAAATTGTTTGGATTTTAGGAGCAGATATACAAGTTTGTTAATTTTGTGTTATTTGTTTGTTTTTTTTTCATATCTTTTTTGAACTACAGACTGGATTATTAGATAGAAAAAGGTTTTTTTTTTTTTTTAGATAAAAAACACGCATTGAACATGACATTGAACTAAATGTTGTCGCTAAGCAATGCTCTTGAAAAACTTACATATAGCTTTTTTTTTTGTTTGTTGACTATTCCGTTTTGATTTGTTTGTTTTCTTAAACATAAATAAATATGGTAGCCCTGAGTTTAATACAGGTAGATAGAAGAACGAGTTTAAGAATTCATAGCGATATAATGAAAACACAAATTTGGTTTTGGTACAGGGTAGCGCAAAAATTGTCACCCTTTGTTATTTTGAAAATGGCGGTAAATGTCAGAAGTTCTATTTTGACATTTGTGAAGTAAACAGATACAAACAAAAACTAAGCCAAAAGCAGAACCACCGTTTTTCATTCAAACAAAAATTACAGACACAGAACATCGGGTGACAACTTTGGCGCTGGGTGACAAATATTTTTTTTTAATATGACGTTTTCAAGTGGTATTTTCAATTTTAATCTTCAATGCTTTTATCAACTCTCAGTCAAACGCCAAAAACCAGACGCTTAAACCTCTTCTAGTTTTTTGAAAAAAATTGAAAATACCTAAATCTACTGTCTTACGCAGTGGAAATAGGAACTTTAGGTCCAGCATTTCAATGCCAGATTAAAGTTAAACCCTAGTTAACTCATTAAAATTTGATGAGCTAACTCAGCATTAGTTCAACGGATGCTTTTGATATTTTTCTACCGAGTTTGTTTAGTTGTTCCACATGCATTCTCTACCAAAAAACTGCTACCTCAGTTAATTGTGGGTGAATTTATTTCTTCAGTTTTATCTTAAAGCTTTATTCAGTCATTAATTCATTAGTTATAAAGTAACATTAATAGAGAAAAATTAATATGTATATTTTTTAACTATGTACCTATGTATATAAATCTTTCAATATAAAATTTTAAGATATTTGAGCATAAGCCTTCCCCAGGCTTCTCCATCTTCTTCTATCAAGTGCTTCTCGCCAATAGAATGGACATGTAGCTCCGATATCATTCTTCCAGCGTTTTAATTGTCCACCTACGCTTCTCTTTCCATCCAGAGGTACCCATTCTGTTGATAATTTCGTCCAACGGTTGTCAAATGTGCGCATGATATGTCCAGCCCATTATTCCCATTTAAGTTTTCTAATTCTATATGTCAGACATCTTCGAAATTAGTTTGACTTCTAAAATATCTATATGGTTGATTTGTTGAGCGATTCGGACGTTTAAAGTAGCTCTTTCCATTGCTCTTTGACACGATCGGAGTTTGGTTTCAGCATTTTTAGTAATTTGCCATGTTTGGCACCCGTAGCCGTAGGTCAAAACTGGTAGCACTGTTGCATCGAACACGTATTTTCATGTTTTATTTGAAATATTTAAATCAAGTAGATGCTTGACATTCCAGTATTGTCTCCAGGCGCTTGTCATTCGATGTTCTAAATCCTTCATTTCTCTGTCTTTGAATGAAATAACTTGACCAAGGTATGTATAGTCCTCAACGTACTCAAGTGATTTATTATCAACACTTATTGCATTTTCATCACCATTTGTTATGATTTTAGTTTTTTGCTGATTTGTTTGTTACTTCTACATTTAGAGCATAACTCGTTGAGCATAGTTTGAAGCTCTTCACTGGTATTTGAGATTACTATGATGTCATCTCCAAACCGGAGATTTGAAAGATATCTGCCATTTATCCTTAATCCCTTGTGCTCCCAGTCTAGCTTCCTAAAGACCTCTTCGAGAGCTGCGGAGAAAAACGCTGGTGAGAGAGGATCTCCTTGTCTTACACCTCGGGATATTTTAAACTCTGGCCCGATAAATTCCGTTTATATGCGCGCGGTGCTATTTTCGTACATATCCTTTAAGATTCGAACTATTTTTTTGTCTATGCCTTGGTTTAGAAGTGCCTTCCAAATAAAATTCTTTTCAACCGTATTGAAAGCTTTTGCAAAATCGATTGTAGATAGAAAATCCTGATCTAAGTCCAGCTTGTTCATAAGGCTGATTAAAATCAAGGATGGCCTTCACTCTCTCGAAAATACATTTCGCAAAAACCTTATAAATCGAAGAAATTATGCTAATAAAGGGTCCGCCAAATAATCGAGTGTAGCTTCTGTGGCACTTAGCGCCGTCCTGTTGAAACCAAATGTTGCCAATATCCTCCTCTTCAATGTGAACAAAAATTCGTTCAACATGGCCCGATAACGATCGCCATTGACTGTAACGGCCACTCCTTGCTCATTTTCGAAAAATGGCCCAATTATGCCTCTGGACCAAAATCCGCACCAAACAGTGACTCGTTTTGGGTGTATCGGCTTTTCAATGTATGCGTGCGGGTTTTCTGTTCCCCAAATGCGACAATTTTGCTTGTTTACTACCCGCCAAGATCAAAATGAGCTTCATCTGAAAAGATGATTTTTTTTGGCAAAATCGGCATCTTCTCTAAGTCGATCGCAGGCCCACTTAGCGAAGCGTATACACAACCATTTTCGTTCAGCGAAAGGATAAAACTAATTATCTGTCAAATCAGACATGAGCTAAGTGTTACCATTCACGAAATAAGCACTAGTTGAAAAAAAAAACGTTAGATGGCGGACCCTTTAGGTCGATAATTGTTGATATCGTCTTTGTTTCCTTTTTTCGTGTATGAGGATTATTTCAGATTTTGTCCACTGGGTTGGGACTTCCTCTGTGACCAAAACCTGGTTGAAAATAGCTGTCAACCAGTTGGCCAATGAAAATTTTCCGAACTTGAGATATTCGGCTACGATTCCATCGTTTCCTTTGCATTTATCGTTCTTCAAGCTATGTATTGCTTTTTCTATTTCGCTTTTAATAAATGGTTGAAATTCTACTAAACTGTTTTCTTGTTGTATAATTAATTGATCTTCGTTATTGGTTGTATGTTTGGAATATAATTGGCTAATGTGTAGCTATTTGGTTGATGTTTTTTCTCTGGTGATTTTTTTACCATTATCTGATATTGCAGTTTTCCACTCTTTGTACTCTTGGACAGCATTTTCAGCTTTTTTAATAGATTTAGTTTCTTCAATTACTGACTTTTAAAGGCTCTCATTGAAATTTTTGATGTCCTCTTGCGATTTTTTCTTGATATTCTTCCGTATGCGTTTTAGGTCATTTAGGTCATTATCTTCCTTCTAAGACGTTACCAGAGTGTTATCAAATTCATAGTTTCGCTCGATAGTTTTTGTGGTTTTTGAGATACAGCTGTGAGAGTTCTTTGAGAGTTCTTTCCATTTTATTGTAGGCTATTTGAGTCGGTTCATTTATTTTTGATAAAACACGATATCGTTGTTGTTTCTACAGTTAGCTAACTCTAGTTTAACTCGCCACTGACAAACTGGGCCTTAGAGCAACTTAAGCAATATATTGAAGTCAAATTAAGGGAATTTTTTGTCTGTTATTTTCAATTTTTTTTTAAATCTCAAAGATATCCATATTATCAGAAATCAAAGATCTCCAGATTACCAGAATTTCTTTTAAATTTTAAAGTGTTACCGAGAATTTCCTTAAATTTATTTTGCAAAATTATTTTCTGCTTCTGAAGAGATTGGTATACTAGGTTTCACATTTCCAGAGCCCCAGAAAATGAACTGGCTAGAAGCACACTTAAACTGTGATTGATCGAATTAAAACTTCCTTAAACTCTTTATTTTCGATTTCATCATGCATTTCTGTTCTGAATTTCGAAATAACGCAATTGAAAAAATAATAATAAAATTGAATTATTAATAAAATAAATGTATTTCTGATCTGATCAACATCATTTTATGTTAAGATTTTGAATTTATGATTTAAAAATAAATTAAATTTCCCTTAAAAAATTCAGAGAAATAATATGAAGGATCTTCAAAAAATCTATGAGACGTTAAGCGCAATGGGACATACAAATTTGTTCAAAATTTCAAATAAAATTTTTTGTATCTTTCTATCTTCTTGAAGCAGATAATAAAAATATGTATTCCTCAAGATTCGACCAGAAAGATATCATATGAATTGCTGTGAATAGAATTTCCCTCAATTTTATTTTATAGCTGGAAATCTACCATGGAACTGATACCTCAGGAGGTAATGTTGCATATTCATGTCAATCAGGGTAATTTTTTTTTGTACAGATAAAATATTTTCTCGCATAACGCGTTTTAAATTCTAAATGTTGACTAAAACTGAATACCAATGATATATTACTATAGAGAATGTATTTATGTAGTTTTGGAATATTTAAATTTATAGAAATTGAACTCAAGATTTGAATTAATCCTGAAACAACGCAACATTTTATCATTTTAATTTAATCTCACGAAAAGTAAGTGAAAATTTCTAAGTATTTATAGTATATATATTCTACTCGATTAAATTCATCGCTAAGTGGACGAGAGCTATGGAAAAATCTTCGTCAAATCGGTATTGCAAAAGGCAAAAAAAGCTGCGTTGATGAAATTGATCCCAATGATTTAAACAGATAATTTGTTTCCCTTCCTGTCGCCCCATTATACAATGCTAACCCAGAGACTTTAAGGTATGTAAACCACAATAACAACTCAAATTTTGCTTTTAGATCAGTAGATTGTGCTGAAGTGTTGAGTTGTTTGCTTTCGATTAAATCAAATGCTATGGGGATGGATGAAGTGCACCCACTATTCTTAAAAATAATTTTACCAGTAGTTCTACCTTTTATAACTCACATTTTTAATTCAATTTTTACAACAGGTATATATCCGACTCAATGGAAATTGGCCAAAATAATACCTATCCCGAAGAGTTCTAAAGGTGACGAATTCAGACCAATTGCAATATTACATTTCCTTTCTAAGGTTTTTGAAAGAATAATACAAAGTCAAATCATGATACATCTTAATTCTTCAAACTTGCTGGCATTCAATCAATCTGGTTTTCGAAAAGCGCATAGTTGCATTACAGCTCTACTAAAAGTTACTGAAGACATTCGACAATCAATGGATAGAGAAAATATAACTATTCTAGTATTATTGGACTATTCTAAGGCATTCAATTTGGTCGACCACTTTGTTTTATGTCAAAAACTGTCATTTCAATTTCAATTTTCATCATGTGCTGTGAAGCTTTTGTCATCCTACCTCAGCAATCGTATGCAGGCCGTCCAGTTAAATTATGTGCTATCTAATCTTCTCCCCATCTCTCGTGGTGTCCCGCAAGGATCAATTCTAGGTCCTCTATTATTCTCTCTGTATGTAAATGAATTGCCAAACATTGTTAGATACTGCTCAGTACATATGTATGCGGATGATGTACAACTATATTTTAGCTGTCCACTAGGCTCTATTAATGATGCTGTTAGTCGTGTTAATGAAGATATGGAAGCTATTGCAAACTGGTCTCATATAAATGGTCTTTTGTTAAATCCCAAAAAATCAAAATCACTTGTAATTTCGAGAAAAACTCTTGACATCTCCTGTTTGCCACCTATTATGCTGCATGATTACCCAGTCCCATATGTTGAAACTGCCCAGAATCTTGGAGTAGTCTTTAACCGAACTTTAACTTGGTCCAATCATATCAATTCAGTTGTTGGAAAAACATATGGAGCGCTTCGTACCTTGTGGTTAACTCAACATTTCACACCAATAAAAGTGCGTGTGCTACTAGCGAAAACGTTGGTTATACCAATTTTAATATATGGTTGTGAAATTTATTCAAACTGTAGCTCAGTGAGCAAAAGAAGACTAAATGTAGCATTTAATAGTATAACTCGCTACGTTTTCGGCCTTAAGAGATATGACCACATAAGTTATTACTGCAAACTTCTCCTTAACTCAACCTTTGACAACTATTTAAAGTTCCGAACCCTCACTTTGCTCTCAAGCATTCTTCTAAGCCAACAACCTCAATATCTTTATGAAATGATTACCCCTACATCATCGCAAAGGACCCGAATGCTTGTTCATTCACGCTATTCCTCAGTTACATCCGAAAGTCAATTTTTTGTTCATTCAATTAGATTATGGAATTCTCTACCACGATGTATTAGAGAAATTAATGATTCTTCAAGACTTAAAGATGAAATGCGATTGCATTTCTCGGAATAAAAGAATATTAGAATATAATTGCCTTAAACATTTTTTTTTTAAATGTTGTTCTCTTTTTCTTGTTTGTATTAAAATCTATTATTAATTATAAACTTTAATTTAATGTAATAACTACAATTATGTCAAACACTAGCTTACATATTGTTATTTTAGCTTATATCTAAATTATAAGACAATCTGTCTTCTTGTGCATAAGTATTGCAGAAATAAATAAATAAATAAAATAATAAAAATAAAATAAAATATTTTATAAGATTTGAAGTGATCAGGTCTTTTTTTTTTAAATAATTTGAATATAAATTTTCTTTAAACAAAATTACATCTATTTACAAAATGACGTTAATTTTTACAACTCAAAGGGAATACCTCTAATGTTACTACAGAGCCTTGGCCAAGAGTGTACACAATCAAATTAAGCATCAAATGAAAGGTAGCACTAAGCTTATGTTATATGATTGAAATATTTTCAAAATCGTTTATGGGAAAGTCGAGATATTTGAGCTTGCAGTTGCCGATCGCAAAATAAATATTTCAGTGTTTTTTTTTGCAAACTATTGTTCATAACGTGCGCGAATAATTGATTTAGAAAAATGATATTGATATCAAATGAAATCTATTTTTTTTTTTGTCTTTAAAATAGTAGAATCAATATTTCCTTGTCCATATAGGCATACTATGGTGACTTTTGAAGAATGTTTTGAATTTAATTAAGTATTTATTTTTAATAAGAAAACTTAATTTTATATGTAATTAAAAGTAATGAAATAAGCTTTTAGCTGATGCTAAAAAAAAATATATCTCACTACTGAATTTTTTTGGTATATCAGTGTACCAAATACTGTATTAATGGTTTTAAGTCTGATATTCATAAAATAAACGCTGGTCTGCCCCAGGGCTCCGTTTTGTCTCCGACTCTCTTTCTGATATTCAGCAATGATCTTTTGTCTCAAGCTTCTAATCCATTAAATTGTTTTGCTGACGACAGTTCCCTCAGCTTTTCATATTCGTTTCTAGAGTCACATCCTTGTCTTTCGGATATGGATTTAGAGCGGCAGCGTATGATAAGCTCATTGAATTCTGATCTCGACAGCATTGTCCAATGGGGAATCAAAAACCGCTAAGAATTTAATGCTTCAAAAACCCAATGATGACTCTTGTCGTTGAAGCGGAACCCGCCCCCCATGCCACTATCTTTGAGCAGTACTTGCAGTGAAGAAACCGAACAGTTTTCAGTCCTCGCTATGTGCAAGACAGACCACCTCTTGTGGAATGACCACATATTCAACGTCGCCAAAAATGCTGCTAAATGTTTAGGTTTTCTTCGGCGGTGCAAGAAATTTTTCTCCCCTTCTGATCTGGCTGTAATCTACAAAGCCTTTATCCGGCCAAAGCTTGAGTACACCTCTCACATCTGGGGGCAGATTCTGGTTCACTCTTTCACGCATAAATGCGATTCTCGTTCTGTGAAAAAGTGAAACCAAACGTCAAAAACATTCATATATGAATAATTTGCTTTCACGCTCTTATTCGATGGTGAATATTCAAAGTGAATAGATGAAAACGGAAGATATAGAGATTTTATTGAAAAAAAAAGTAAAGGAAAGAGTGTGAGACAAGCACAAAAAGAATTTTTGATTAGTTTTTTTTGGAAGTAAATTTAGAGATTGCGCATGATAGGTACCATGGAAGAGCATGAATTTTTGTTGATGTCTCAAGAAATGAGATTAGTTCATCGATCAGTGTTCTGCATAAATGTTTCGGAAAGTGATACAATTGTATGAAATGCTCCTCCGTGATCATTTTCGAAAGGATTTTCGTTGTCTCTCAAATTTCGCCTGATAATTCTCATATTTCTCCTACAAAACGAAAATGTATATTAATACAATACTAAAATACATTTATAAATATAAGACACAAATAATTATCAAACCTCTGAGCATTTCTGCGATTTATTTAAATAAAAATTCTTATATTCTTTTTATATATAAAAATTCTTAATTGAAGGCATTATAAAAACCTATAAAAACAATTGAATATAACGGGTGATTTTTTGGCTGGTTTGGTTTTGGCAACACTGGTTTTGACAGCTGACGTGTGTTTAGTACCTTGTGTCACTGTCAAACAGCTTCAGTTTGGTTTGCAATTTAACCATGGATCGTCTTACAAATGAACAACGCTTGCAAATTATTGAATTTTACTTTCAAAATTCGTGCTCGGTTCGAAATGTTCATCGCGCGCTGCTTGTGTTCAGCGATGAGGCTCATTTTTGGTTGAATGGGTACGTAAATAAGCAAAATTGCCGCATTTGGAGTGAAGATCAGCCAGAAGCATTGCAACAGCTACCAATGCATCCCAAAAAAGCCACTGTTTGGTGCGGTTTATGGGCCGGCGGCATTATTGGGCCTATTTCTTCAAAGATGATGCGAATCGCAGCGTTACTGTCAATGGTGAACGCTACCGAGCGATGATAACAAACTTTTTTTTGCCCGAAATGGAAGTTCTTGACTTGCATGATATGTGGTTTCAACAAGACGGTGCCACATGCCACACAGCACGCGAAACAATGGCGCAATTGCGAGGCGAGTTTGGTGAACAGTTAATTTCACGTTTCGGGCCGGTCAATTGGCCGCCTAGATCGTGCGATTTGACACCATTAGATTATTTTTTGTGGGGGTATGTCAAGGCTAATGTCTATAGGGACAAGCCCGCTTCGATTGACGCACTGGAAGCCAACATCCATGCAGTCATTTGTGAGATACCGGCCGATATGTGTGAAAGAGTATGCCAAAATTGGACTCAGCGGATGGGCTACCTGAGACGCAGCCGCGGTCAACATTTGCATGAAATTATCTTTAAACATTAAATTGCAAGGTTCAAACTATCGATTCAAATAAATATTTCATTCATTTTTTCGAATTTTTTGTGTTTTTTTTTTAAAAAAAGTTCTAAACCTCTTAAAAAATCACCCATTATTATTGGATTATAAATAAAATCACAAATCTACAAACGTTTGGCAAAATTGAAACAACAATGAAAAATAATAATTTCGTTTCGTTTTGATATTAAGCATTCACAATTGTAGATAAATTCATACGAGACAACAACAAACTATCCACCACGGCAAATGATTTTGAATTCACCACACCATTTTCATTCACTGAACTAGAATCGCTTATTTGTACCAAGTGAATCGAAAAAGTGAAAGCAATGCATGACAACGAATGTGAAAACAATTTATTCGATTCACTTTTTGACGTGCTCCTTTAACTCATCTAAATCTCTTGGATGGAATTCAAAAAAGAGTTTTAAAAATGATAGTATGAAAGTATTACAACTCTGGTACACCGCCGTAATGTTTCATGTCTCTCTATATTTTATCGCTACTTCCACCAACAGTGTTCTAGTGAAATAGCCAGCTGCATTCATCCCCTTAAACAATTCAACCGTAATACTCGCGCTTTTACGAATGCTCATCAGTTTACCCTTGAGCTCAATTTCGGACGTACCGTCAAGTATAGAGATTCATTCTTTAGCCGCACTACAAGAATGTGGAATGCTTTGCCTGGCTCTATTTTTACCTCCCATTTTGATATTCAGAAATTCAAAACCAATGTGCATCGGTATCTCTTACTAAATCCTTCCCTATTTTCCTAACGCTCGCACTGTGTTAAAACATTTTAAGGGTAATCAAAATACCTTTAGTACGCGCTGATTTAAAAAAAAAAAAAAAAAAACAAAATATTTGTGTTACTAAAAACTACCTTTCATTTGATACCAAACTCGTTTGTGTACTACACTCTTGGCCAGAAATAGTTAGAATGCTTCTTATGCAGTTAAAATTTTGTAACTATCAAAATCTCAAGGCTTAAGACTCCCATCTATCTGAAATGCAACGTTACCTTCGCAAACTATAAATACACACATACAAATACGTCTAGTGCATTCCGTTCGCTATATATTTTTCTTCTTTTCCAAATTTAAGATATTCTTGTTGAATAGGAAGATAGCAGTTGCTTTTCCATCTTAATGTCAGACTTATCCTTAGGAATGACATTTCAAACAATTTAAAGAATTTGATAAAAAAATACGAGTACATGCTCATCTCTGTGCATTTCACAAAGAAAAATCCTTTTACCTTGTAAAAAGATTTATTTGATTTTTTCTTACCATTGAATCGAATGAAGATATAATATGACCACACCGTGATGATGAAAAATCCATTCACACGAGAAATTAAAAAAAATAAAAATCTCATTTGTCTGTCAATGGTATGATTATACTTAAAAAGGATCCTGTAGAGATATAAATATATATAGTTTTATTATCCACCCGCGCGCTGTTTTGAAGAGAATAATCACCTCAAAGCAGATATATACAGTCGACTCTCCCTAAGTCGAATTTTCACGGGACAATAAGATTTGTTCGAGTTCGAGGGAGTTTTGGAAAAATTCGAGTTATAGAGAGACAGATTTTTTTTTATTTAATTAAAAAACGTTAATATACATACTTACAAAAAGTTAACAAAAAAAATATATCTTCTAGCTTATTTAAAAAAAATAATAATAAAATAAGGACTCATGAATTCATCGAAACAAAACAAAAATATAAAATAAAAAATTAAAACATCTTCTTGCGTGTTTAAAATTAAATATTATCACAAAAAAAAAATATACATATAAAAAAAATATACATACATTTATATCCAAATACGAATTCCGAAGGGGTATTTTTTTTAAATTTTGTTTTGTGCTAAGCAAAATTCGACTCAAGGGGTGAAAAACATGCCAGTCCAGTAATCATGTGAATGTGTTCGAGTTAGAGAGAGGTTCGACTTAGGGGGAGTTCGACTCAGGGAGAGTCGACTGTATACATATTTTTTTTTTCTTATCTTGACAGCAGATTTAGATTATTTTTTTAAATTTTATTTCAGCTTCAAATATGAAATAATAATGACTTTTAGTTGAGCAAAAAAAATAAAATGCACTTGAACAGCTCATAAAGTGAACATCAGAAAATCGATGTCTGTATATATCTGACGATTTGTCTGAGTTCTACTTCTCATCAAGCATAAGAACGATTATAATTATTATTTTTCAATTATTATTAATGAAAATGGAAAAGGAAAATTAATTACTCAGTGATGTGTAAAACTAGGATCGATGTTGATTAATGACTAAACAGAATGGTTTTAGGGTCAAATCGAATATAAAATCAGGGAATTGGTATCAAATGTAAATACATTTTATTTATAATTGGATTTTATTGATTGAAAAGGGTACAAGGGAAAAATGATATGAATAGAATGTCTAAATAGTAATTTTCAAATAAAACTGTGTATATTTTTGGATTAGAGTGAAAAACAGTTAACTTCGTATTTGCACTTTTTACAAAAAAAAAAAGAAAAAAAAAAAAATAGTTTGAATAAATCCAAAAATATAGAAAGTTAGTCTTTAGAAAATATAGACAACTATTCATTACACTCATTTTTACTTACAGTTAAAGAATTGATACGATTTGATAGCCTTTTGAATTTTAAAGCAATTTTCAAAATATGGACACTATGGCGTATGAGTGTTTTTTTTTTGTTCTCGATATTTTTTCCGCTTTGTAAATTCGATGCTGATCTTTTTAATTTTCTCTTTTAAATACAGTTTCTTTCTTTTTTTTTGTGTGTATTTTGCAGAATGTCATCTGGCCTGATGTCGTGTGTACGAGAGAATTCTCCACCCTTAGACATGGATGGAAACGATTCAGGAGCTCTTTCTCTGCCAGCGGTGGACGGAACAGCATCTTCAAATAATGCTCCTTCAGCTGGTGAGTGACAGACAATTCGAATATAAAAAAAATTCTATTCACTTCCTTTTCATATACAATGTACATACATGTATCTACTGTTATCTTATTTTTTATTCTTATTTTTTCCTATACAAATTGCATTGTTATAAGAGCATAGCATCAATATAGTTATTTCAAAATGCCAAGGATGCCACTCTCTCTACTTGTGTCCCTTGGTATGCAAAAAAAAAAGGTGAAGTTAGGTCAAGAACCAACAGAAGTGCGGATCTTTATCATTGTTTTTATTCTCAATAAAGTGCTTTTATTGAGAAAGTTGGAGTATTGGAAGGTGACAATTTGAAGTGACATTGATTGACAAAGACAGTGTTTTTCAATTTGATATGATAGTATTTATGATAGAGTGTATCGAGTTTAAAAGGGTTGATATAAAATTGACACTTTAGAAGATGAAAACATGAAAATTTAATATTTCTAAAAGTAATAAAGTTATTATTTCTGATGATGGACTTGTCTGTCCCATCCATCTTTTTTCATGCCACCAAAATTATTTTTGACAGTCGGCCGTGTTTGAGTTAGATAATTGAAAAGAATTATGATGGGATAGAATTTGTTATAAAAAAGCAAAAACCTTCTTATGATATGTTGTGATTAAATACAAAATTTAGAAAATGTTTATAATTTTAAGACAATTGTAAACATCGTTATTAAAATTATTGAACTCCTAAAACAAAAAACGTTTTCGATTTGTTTTGGAAAACTATTTTTTAGGCAAAAATCTGAAACGCAGTTTCGTTACAAACATGTTGGACTTAATGGATATATAATTGCGGATTTTTAAGATCATTAGAATAACAACTTTTCGTAAAAAATCAACTTTCAGTCCGAAAAGTTTGTCCGAGAGAAAAAAATCAAAGAATTACCATTGAAATTAAGGAATTCTAACAAGAAAATTTACGGTGAAACACTATTTTTTTTTCAGGGCGAGTTTCAGAGCTCGACTATTGAAATAGAGAGGGCGACACTGTGCTCATAGTCATGTTTTATTATCTACGGATCTGGATCTGGATCAGGATCATTTTTTAACACTTTATACAACAACAACTTAGGAACCTGCTCTCATTCTAGATCTGTTTTAAGGATCCAAAAATTAGTTCCCACTCTTGCGGGTAGATGGCTGCTCATGGTAATGTAGTGTGAAATGCAGTGTAAAGAAAAAAGACAACAATACATGAAAAATGAACCAGCGTAAGGAAAATAAAGATAGGTATACAACACAGTTGTCACTAAGATCCGTATCGTTTTATTTTCATGGGATGATCCTGATCCAGGTCCATAGATAATAAACCATTGCTAGTGTCACCCTAGGTGTTTGGATAGTGGCAAGGCATTTCCATAGTGTTGCGCTTTAATTTCAATTGATTTTTGAAATTTGTAAGTTAACTGGTCCTTTTAAATATTCAGGCAAAATTTTAAGTGCCAAATGCTTAAACGTGATTCAAATATTTGATTCGTGGCTCAGAAATTTAAACTGAATGGTTCATGGTTCAAGTATATGATAAAATCCAAGTATATGCTTGAACCAACGTGTTGAACCTCAGATAATCTGCCGACATCAGTGAGTTAAAATTGCTGAACCAAGAACCTTGAATATTCAATTTTATGTAAGACGTCTGAAGAAGAGTGTAAACATGCCTAAAATGTCACTTGTAAAATTTCTTATTAAAGTAATCAAAATATTGACCTAGAGCCCACAAGAGGTATTAATATTTCTATATAGAAATTATAGTATGTATATAAATGAAACCCCGTGGAGCAACAGTTAGTGCATCAGACCTTCACGCCAGTGATCTGGAGTTCGAATCCCAGCCTATTACACCTGACTTGCCGACTAACAACAGGCAAGCAGGAATGGTTGAGAGTTATGAGTCACTATAAATCCCTGGTTCTCCATGAGCTGTAGCGCTACTAAAGGGTGTTTTTTTTTAGAGGTATAGAACTTTAAGTTGACAACACTTTTTTAACTGGCGGCCATTTTGTCAGCTGTCAAGAGATTTATTTTTTGTTTGGTTTGGTATTTCCAGATGAATAGACTGACGCCTGAACAACGCTTCCAAATTGTGCCCAAATTGGCCCAAAACAAGATTGGCGTTGGTCCCAATTTTTATAAGCGAATTTTGTTTGGCGATGAAGCTCACTTTTGGTTGAATGGATACGTCAATAAACACAAGTGCCGTGTTTGAAGTGATGATAATCCTCAAGTGTATGTTGAGACACCGCTACATCCACAAAAACTGACTGTTTGGTGTGCTTTATGGTTTGGTGGAATAATTGGTCCGTATTGCTGGTCAGAACGTTACAGTCAATGGTGACCGCTATAGCCATGATTACTGACTTTTTCGTTCATCAATTGAACAACAGCAATTGGTTCCAACAAGACGGCGCAACATGTCGCACAGCTCATGACACAACTGATTTATTGAAGGAAACGTTTGGTAACCGCATATAATTTCACGTTACGGACCCGTGAATTGGCCTCCAAGATCGTACGATTTAACGCCGCTTGACTATTTTCTGTGGGGATATGTGAAATCACTAGTCTACGCCGATAAGCCCGAAACGATTGACCACTTGGAGGACAACATTCGCCGCATTATTGCCGATATACGGCCACAAATGTTGGAAAAAGTCATCGAAAATTGGACCTCCAGATTAGACTACGCCCGAGCCAGCCGTGGCGGTCATATGCCAGAAATCATATTTAAATTATAATGCCAGAAGATTAACTTTCGAATAAAGTAAATTTCAAAGTTCTATACCTCTAAAAAAACACCCTTTATTTAATTTGCTTTTGTATATCAGAAGCAAACATTGAACTAAGATAAATAAACATGAAAGAACCATTGATCAAGAAAGGAAATCCGCCTTTTTAAAAAAAAAGCTATTTAATAGGGTTCTGGGTAGATTTAAACCTTACAAAAGTTCAGGAAAGATTTGTGTGACACAGCTCTGACCGTCATTGATTTTTGAATTGGACTTCCATGAATAGAATATTTTCAACTTAGTTAACATTGTTGTTAAGGGGATTTTATTTTTCAAAACCCCAAAGGGGGAAGACTCTTCCTAGATTGTACGGTCGTTGCTCTAATCCAGGTCATCCTATACCCATGTATATCCCAACCAGATTCTGTTGAAAGTCACCACAAAATCCCAACTCTTCATCATCATCAACCTATAACTCTGGCTTTTAGTATGAAGCAAAACACACCACAAGTTCAGTTCAATATCCGTTCAATATTCGTTCAATTTCATGTTTATAGTTTTCCCTTTCGACAGGCCAAAGACCCTTTGGTATATATGGTCTTCACCAAGACCTCTTCATCCGTTTTGTATCAAGTTTTCTATTATAAATTTTGTTTTTGTTATTTTTTTTTCTTTCTTAGTTCATAACCACTAGTATACTGTATACTCTGTGTTTGTTTTTAATTTTTTTTAATTTTTTGCACTCTCGGATGCTGTGTGTATCTTTGTATCTTTATCCCTTTTTCAGCAGCACACAGTGCATCATGTAATGGTGTGTGCATCGATCCAATAAATTTTTCCGTTTAACGAACTCGAAATCGGATTCTCAATCATCGGCCGGTCTGCTTCTTACATCATGATTCATGAAGAAGTAAAGAAGATGAAGAGCGCCTTCTGCAATAATGGTGCGTGCAGTTGGAATTGGAATTGGAGAACTGTATCTTGTATCTTATGCAAAACAAGAAGACGAAAACGATTTTTTTTACTTCTTAGTAATTGTTATTCTCTATTTCAATGCTCAGATAGTTGGAAGTAATTTCTTGGTCTTTGCTTGTGGTTTCTGTGTGTACCGATACCGAAGGCATTATTCCAAACTTACGGATGTAGAGTATCTAGTACGTTTTTCCTTATATAGATACAAAACATTTTTTTTGTTGTTCCTTCACCATCACCTGAATGCGTCGTAGACGACGACGACGACGACGACGACGTTGTCGTATTCGTCGCTGTGGTATAACACATTGCTAATGTTTTTTTGCGCGTTGAACTAAGTAGTGTCGTACGCAGTACCAGAACCAGACCCATACCAGCAAAGGCATCTCTTTCAGAGATATACTTTCAACTTGCCAGCCCAGCACCACAAGAGTGAACTTTAACAAGTATTAAGTAAAAGAATGCATTGGAAAACCTCTCAGAAGATATAGTAGATGGCAGGCTTGAATTTGTGTATAAGTGTGTGTGTGTGCATGGTTGATGTTGATAACGAACTAAATAAGGTATTGACATGCCTATAGGTATAATGCATGCCACTTGATGGATACAGTCTGGCTTATAGAGTTTCGTACCAAGAAATTTTAGACATTTTCGTAGTGCAGACTGTGGGTTGCATGTAATTGATATAAAGGGTGTTTTTTTAAACGTGTGGTTTTCAAGAAGAAATAAAACTCATTTAATTTAATGTTATGGCCAAGAATTTAGCTTTATTATAAATATAAGGGTTTGCCATTATGTTTTAAAAATGATTTCGGGCAAGTAGCCGCCGCGGCTGGCTCGAAAAAATTCCAGCCGAGAGGTCCAATTTTCGACAGCTCCAATTGTTGCGCACGATGGCGGATAGACTCATTTGGGTCTTCTTCGATACTCTGCTCCACAGCAGCAATAGCGTCGTCGGTGCGCACTGTACAGCGTCACTGAGGATGGGCATTATCCACTAGAGTAAACCGATCCATGGTTGCTCAAATTTATGCGATTATGTCGACCGAATATTGGACGCAGCGTGCGATGCGTTGTGCGAAGAACCATTATTTTGGTAAGAAATTTGTACGATTTGCAAACGTTGTTCAGAAGTAAGTCTATTAACTATGAAATGGCAAACCAAACTGAGTATAAATCAAGTGACAGCTGTCAAAAAGACCTACTCCGAAAAAGTATTGCCAGATTGAAAACCACACTTTAAAAAAAAACACCTTCTATTTATTCTTGTGATTTCTTGTAAAACAGAGCATAAAAAGCACTAATTTCTTGGAAGAGCGCTTAAGGTATTCAATTAAAACACAATTAAATTTTAGTCAAGGTTAAGTGAAACTATTCCGGTGTCTTGGTTAAACAACTCTCAGACAATATACTGACCTACCTCATATTCATACAGCCTTCAAGGTTTTTTTGTTTAGCAGTGTTTCATAATCTCATCATTGTTAACTTGAACTGTTTAAAATCTATTCTGACGTAAAGGCTATTTCCATTGTTTCTTAGTTCTATAAAAATAAATTATTTAAAGACTTTCGAGCTCCACTGTAATCACTTCCTTCTTTAAAGGGCTCTATAGAAGTTCTGCCATCGATTCAGTTTTTGCTCTCCATAAACAATTTGCCTATACCTATATACCTCTACTAAGCCTATATAGGAAACCTATTTTGAGTGCGTCGTGTCATGTCTTAATGCCTTTTCTCCATCACCATCATCATCATCATCGATACATTACCCAAAGCGATGGTGCATACAGGAACAACAGCTCAACTCTGATACCAATGGCACCACAACAACAACAACAAAAATCGAAGAATGAAAAAAAATCATAAATAAATAATAACAAATCAACAATACACAACAACGCAGCCGACTCCCAGTACCCAATATACCCTACCCTATACCCAGTTCCAGACCCAGTGCCAAGTCCTAAGCCTAACGACGAATGCGCCACACGTTGTCGTTGGTCGTATCTATATCTTGTTTTTGTTGTTTTTGTAGTTGTATGGGTAGTACAAGATATACCAACAATCCGACGAATGCGAGTTCCAAAGCATTTCGCTTTTGATTTTCATTCAGTTGAATTACTTCACCTGGTGAATAGGTGAGAGAAAGGTTCTGTCATTACGGGCGTCGTCGTCGTCGTCGTCGGTATTGTGATGAATAAAAATACAAAAAAAAAAAAAATATAATTAATAAACCACTCATTTGTTCCAAAACTAAATTCAATTGTTACCAACATAAATTCAACGGAGAAATATATCGCTGGTGATCAGTTTCTATAGTTTAGTGTGGTTCGCCGCCCTTTGAGCTTATGTAACTTTCAAATCAGGCCTTGGGCTCCAAATAAATCGCGTCATCCATTGTCATCAGCCAACACCACTTCGGTGTCATCTAAAAGGCTTTGCTCACTCAGCGGGGAAAAAAACTCAATCCGCATAATCGCATGACACAAAAGATACATCATCTATCTAACGAAGCGAGAGAGGCTTTAGTCAATGATGTGTATCGTTGGATCTGTCACCATCAACATTTGAAGATGCAACACTCTAAGACGCGGATGTTGTGGACTTTTATTCGTGTGTAATAATAAAATTATAATTAATTGAAATTGAACCACACCACACTCTTGTTCATTGTTTCGATAGTTTATGTCGTTTTTTTTTAAAACCGGGCTCACTTGTATCTTTCGGGTATCGATCTGGTTGTGTTGAAAGCAGAGATACAAATTCTTGTATATCTATTCGTAGTTTTATTTCTTGTGCATCACTCGTACTATTATGAAATTTTATTTTCAGTGTTGTGATACAAAATAAGCAAAACAAAGTCTTGCATATTGTTTGATCGATGAAAGTGAAATATTTTTATTTTGTTGATCAGAAGTGCGCGATGTGATGAATTTAATTGTTTTGTTTTTCTTCTAAATTGAGTATTTAATAGCATTACGAGTTGTTTTAAGTGATTTTCTATGGTTTCTAAGTCTAATTATCGAAGAAATTGCACTAATGAGGATACTTGCAATTTGTTTTGCTACCTATATGCCAATGGATAGAGGAATAAATCGATGTCAATGGTAAGGTTTTTCAAATTTGCCTTCATTGTAATTTTTTATTAGACTGTCATAGTACTTAACTCAATTAATTGATATTTTTACAAAGAAAGTGTACCTATTTGAGCTTTTTTTTAAAGTAGTAAACATAAATACAATTATGGATACAGGTTATTCTAATTAAGATTATATAAACTATTAGCACAATTATGTAAGTTATGTACCTGCTATACTCACGTACGTATAGGAAGACATAAGGAAGTCCAAAGAAATGATTAAAAAATTCAATGTAACACTGACGACTGACGTAATTCACTTTGAACCGAAAATATATTAAAATCCTACTACTCGGGTATACCGGAGGAAAAAAAGCTTGTATTTTTCATTTAAAAGATGCAATTTGCGATAGCATTTATCTATACTGGTGGCAGCCGACATTGGTTATTGCATCGACACATTTCTTGATAAAGTCTCTATGAAAACTATCTAAAACAAACGTAATTTAACAATATTTAAGGTCGATATTTTCATGTACTATATCGTTGATTAACCCTTTAACGATTATTTCCCCATTTAAAGATTATAGAGTGTGTTTTTCTTAGAGGTATAGAACTTTGAAATGGAGTAAAACAAAGATGATTTTTTTAAATTGACATGAAATTTACATTATTCGAAAGATAATCTCCTGGCATTATAATTTAAATATGATTTTCGGCTTATAACCGCCGTGACTGGCTCGGATGTAGTCTAATCTGGAGGTTCAATTTTCGATGACTTTTTCCAACATTTGTGGCCGTATATCGGCAATAATGCGGCGAATGTTGTCCTCCAAGTGGTCAATAGTTTCGGGCTTATGGGCGTAGACTAACGACTTCACATATCCCCATACAAAATAGTCAAGCCGCGTTAAATCATACGATCTTGGAGGCCGATGCACGGGCACGGGTCCGTAACGTGAAACTATGCGGTTGCCAAACGTTTCCTTCAATAAATCAATTGTGGCACGAGCTGTGTGACATGTTGCGCCGTCTTGTTGAAACCACAGCTAATGCACATCATGGTTGTTCAAGTGATGAACAAAAAAGTCAGTAATCATGGCTTTATAGCGGTCACCATTGACTGTAACGTTCTGACCAGCAATACGGACCACTTATTCCACCAAACCATAAAGTACACCAAACAGTCAGTTTTTGTGGATATAACTATGTTTCACCATACACTTGAGGATTATCATCACTCCAAAGATGGCAGGTTTGTTTATTGACGTATCCATTCGACCAAAAGTGAGCTTCATCGCCAAACAAAATTCGCTTATGAAAATTGGGATCAACGGCAATCTTGTTTTGGGCCCATTTGGGCACAATTTGGAAGCGTTGTTCAAGCGTCAGTCTATTCATATTAAAATGCCAAACCAAACTAAAAATAAATCACTTGACAGCTGACAAAATGGCCGCCAGTTCAAATAGTGTTGCCAACTTAAAGTTCTATACCTCTTAAAAAAACATCCTTTGATAGCTGACAAAATGGCCGCCAGTTAAAAAAATGTTGTGAACTTAAAGTTCTATACTTCTAACAAAAAACACAGCTTATAACGGCAGGGCTAGCAAACAAATCTAAATGCAAATAAATGTCTAGGTACACAGTTTTATAACTGGAATTCGTAGGTGTTTCTGAGTTGTTCCTGAGAATTATAAAAAAAACAAATAACTTAGTTCTAAGTGTAATGCATGAGCCACTTTGAAAAAAAAAAAAAAAATATTTCGTCAATAGTTCAAGAATAGCTTGTTGTTCAAAATATTGGGTTGCTATTTTTCTTACCTAAATGAAATTTATTTATCGTTATATTTTTCGAATCAAGCTTTTTCGTTTAAGTTGCAGTTTAAGAGTTAAAAATTGTAAAAATCTTCAACTTTTGTTCGTCGAGATTTTTGGAATGTCGTACTTCGATGGAAACGTCTTTTGATTCTCAATTCAGCACTGAAAAAAAAAATTTCAAACCTTTATTTGTTCTCACTATAAGCTTCTAGCTCAGCTTCAGCCCAAAAATGCCTAACCAGAGTCAGTGTTTGTGCTTCTCAACTAATTTCGAGATCTTAAATGAAATTCGTAACAAATAAGAAATAAATATATTGAAATTGAAGTACTTGGTTTAGTTTAAGATAATAATTTATGTCCTATGATGAAGGTTAAACTTCCCACGTCTGGCATTGACCATATCTAAGAACACTTTGCAATCTGTCGTTTTTTAATATTTGTGTACTCGTGTACAACAAATTCCTACCATCTATCAATTCTTAAGGCCCCATCAAGCACCTATCCATAACTTCGTCGTGATTGAAGTTTAAAATTTTGAGTTTTTAGTTCGCCTACAAAGCTTTAAACACCAACCACAGTCGATTCAGACACTACGTATTTACCAACTGGGTTCTTTGGGTATCTCAGGGTTAATAATAAATGTGGCTTAATTGCACAAACAATGTAACCGTACGTTTAAGCCTCCTACTCGTGTGCCATTTCGTATTTTTATTTTTTTTCTTACTACACCGCGCCATACTGAGAACTGATAGACTTCAACTTGTTTTTTGTCTATAATGACACCATAACGTTCAATGATCATTGAGAATTTTTTTTCTTTAATAAATTGATTGTAAATGCTGAGTCTTCGAATGATGTAAACAATCCATTTATAGATAAAATTTCGAAATAATATTAAATGTACATACACCCAGACGTACAGACCCACACATTTAGTTTGTGTTAAAAAAAATAAATAACTGACAATGTACATAAAGTTCTAGCAATATAGGTGGTTATGGAAAAGCTTTGAGATTTTGAATCTTGTGATGTGTTTCTTTTTTTTTTGTTTGTTTTTGTTGTTTATTTACTAATTAATTAAATTCATTAGACGAAGAAAAAGATAAACAAATTCCGGTTTGTCTGGATGAATCACAAGAAACAAGTATTATGTTTAACTTTAATATTTAGGATGACATAATCAATATGGTAGTTTGGTCTTGAGCTCATCGCCTATCGCCTTTATATATTATGATTCACAATTTGTATGGTCTTGAGGCTTCAGCAGCAAATTTTCAGCAATACTATACTTTTGATTTGCTAAAAAGCAACAATTTAAATACAAAACTAACAAAAACATTCAAGGCGTACATAAATATGAATTTAGTTTTTCTATAATATAGGGTTACCAGATAGGAACCATAAGAAAAGAAAATTAAAAAAAAAACTGCAACTGTGTGAGTTATAAAATTGATTCTGGCTTAATTTTGAAGCTATATTCATGCCAAAGAAAATAACAATTCTATGTGACTTAATTAAATGTGATTTCATTTTTATTTGGTTGTCAAATTTATTTAAATTTATATTATTTATGACCAAAATACGAAGTGTTATTTTATTATTATTTTTTGGGTTTGTTTTGTTATTTTGTCAGAAGTATACATACGGAGATTATAAAGTACATATAAAATCAAGTCATTGAGCAAATGTTTATTTTAAATTCAAATTTCTATGACAAATAAATTTAAGATGCATTAATTTTATTGTTCTTTAATTTAAATTGACAAAAGATCCTGCTTTTAAGTTAAATATTTATAGAAACTAGTATCGCCTGCGTGGTCGGAATTCGACCATCTGTGATTTATTTTGCTTTTATTAAAAATACAATTTTTGAAGAAGGTTTTTTCTTTCGTTTTCAAATCTACTCCAGAAATTTCCTATTTACTCCACTTTTTTTTACAAATCTGCTCCGAAATTTTACTACTGAGGTTCTAATCCTGATCCCTACTCATTGTAAGTAGATGTAGAGTACATCATTCGGAACGAAACAACAAATATTGCGTCTAAGCTACATGAAACACGTTGGAAGTGAACTTTTGGTACACTATACTTTTACCTATTCTCCTTATACCCTAACACTAGAACAGAACATTTAGAAAAAACCCGATTTGTTTGCTGGTTTAAAAACGTACAATTTTGTTCGAATAGGTTATTCTAATCCGATGTGTCTTTTTTTAGAACTAATGTAGCTTTAATCTTTCGTAAAAAAGAACGAAAGGTAACTCATCATTTTTTGGCAGTATTGAAAATGGAACCTTGGTTTAAGAAAAATTAAAGGTGTATGCATTTCTGTATATGTAAAGGGTTTTTCAACAGGGACGCTACAAAAGTAGAGCAACAGGGACAGCAAACGACGCCATATTTCTTGCCGTTCTTTTGACATTTCTCTTCAGTAAAGTTTGCCATTTTATGATGGAACGATATACGAGCCAACAATGAGTCGAAATTATTAAAATTTAATACCGAAATTCGGAGTCAGTGGCCTCAACGTTAAGAGCGCTACGTCCAATTTATGGTCGTCATAATCGTCCTAGCAGATCAACAATTGAGCGTCTAGTGGACAAATTTGAATCCACAGGCACAGTACAAAATGTTCCCGTGCCAGTGAGACAAAGAAGTGCCTGTAGTGTCGAGAAAATTGCTGCCGCTGAGGTTTCAGTTGCAGAAAGCCCAAATGTGTCTCTCACACGTCGTTCTCAAGCTATGGTCATCTCATAGCGTTGTATCGAATTTTGCAAAAAGATCTTGGCCTACATCCTTACAAGATTAAATTGACGCAAGAACTGAAGCCGCTTGACCACCAGAAGCGTCGTATGTTCGTGAATTGGGCTGAGCAACAACTTGAAAATGATTCGGATTTTCATCGAAAAATCATTTCTAGCGATGAGGCTCATTTCTGGCTGAATGGCTTCGTCAATAAACAAAATATGCGGTATTGGTCAGGCAGCAATCCACATGTACTCCATGAGTCATCATTGCATCCCGAAAAAATTACGGTTTGGTGTGGTTTATGGGCCGGCGGCGGCGTCATTGGGCCGTACTTCTTCCGTGATGATCAAGCCCCGCACGTTCAATGATAACCGAATATTTTTGGCCCCAATTGGATGATATGGACTTGGAGGACATGTGGTTCCAACAGGACGGCGCCACAAGCCACACAGCGAATGTCACAATCAATTTATTGGAAACCAAGTTTGGAAAACGTGTTATCTCACGAAATGGTCCAGTCGCTTGGCCGCCTCGGTCGTGTGATTTGACGCCGTTAGACTATTTCCTGTGGGGCTATTTATCCAGAAGTTTTTTGACAAACATTATTTTATAACCAAAAATATTGGTAGCTCCAACTTCATCTGGAACGGGTAGCTGTCATACAAATATTTTGGTTTCTTCAAATTTTCTCGAAAACGGCTCTAACGATTTTGATTAAACTTCGTACCTGAAATAAGCAAGTTAATTGTAAGAAAACTGTATTTCAGGTTTTTCTCAAAAAATTCACATTACGGAATTAGATATTCAACGTTTTTTGAGAAAATGGTCTTATTTTTAGGTTAGGTTAGGTTAGGTTAGGTAGAAGGGCTGACAGTTTATCTTGTTACCGTCACACTTAGATCTATGTAGATCCGTTGTGATACCCTAGGAAGTTGTATCCCATTTAATGTAAAAACCTATGTGTTCTGTTAGCAATCAAGCCATTTAGAGGCATTGACGAAGTTCAGAAGACTGTTCGCCGAAAGTCTAGAAAAATCCTCTAAGTCATCAAAGAAATGTTTACCTAAGTGTTTCTTTCTTAAGTGAGAGAGTGCTGGGCAGTGACAAAGGAAGTGTAAGGTGTCCTCATGTGCTTCTTCATCGCTGCAGCCTCTGCAAAGGTCGTCAGTACTGAGCCTCATTTTCTTTCTGTGGTATCCCATTAGGTTGTGTCCGGTGATTATGCTGACAAGGGAACGAAGATGTTTTTTGTTCATTTGCATAATTTTGTCTGTCCTCTGCTTATTGAAATTGGGCCACAATTTTCTAGTTGTGGCGCATGTTTCAAGCAGGTTCCATCTTTAATTGTTTTTTTTCTGATATTTTGTTACCAATATCCTGTTTGATGTTACAGTTTGGCACTTTAATATGTCGTTCGGCTTGACTTGAATCAAGTGACGATTCCGTTCTCGCCAGCTCATCAGCTCTTTCGTTTCCCTGTACATTGCTGTGACCAGGAACCCAGCAGAGTCTAATGTTATGCTGCATGCCAAGAACCCTAAGCTCTTCGCGACAGCAACTTACAAGCTTCGAATGTATTTCGGTAGCGGAAATTGCTTTAATTGCTGCTTGGCTATCAATAAAGAGGGTGATGTCAGCTCATGGTATCGCCATCATTGATATTTGCGTAGCTGCTTTAGTCACTGCCAAGACCTCAGCTTGGAAGACGCTGCAAAAGTCTGGAAGTCTGAAGGAGCTAGCTAGTCCTAGAGTTTCTGAGAAAATTCCCGCACCAACTCCAGTGTCCATCTTAGAACCATCAGTGAAGACAGTTATCGTAGATTCGTTACTGAGAGGTTGGTTGTTTTTCCACTCCTCTCTATTAGGAAAAGAGGTTGTGACTGGTCTGTCGAAGTTTAAATGAGGTGTTGTGTAGTCTGTGCAAACATTAATTCCCACATATCTCTGAAGAATCTGAGTATGGCCCGTTGTACTTTGCTTCCAGCAGTTAGTCTGGCTTAGTCGCAAGGCACTGTATGCTGCTGATTCTTGCACGAATAGATCTAAGGGTTTCAGGTTGAGTATCGCTTCCAGCCCCGCTGTGGTGGTGGTTTTCAACGCCCCCTGTAATACCTACGCATGCTAATCTTTGAAGTTTTATTAAGATTTTCAGGTTTGTTGTTTTCTCTGTCGCGTTGCACCAAATTTTTGGGTTATTCGCGTATATCTTTGCCATGATTAAATCGATTTTGTTATAATTTTGCAATCTAATGCTTCTCAATAATTTAAACAATAATGCATTTAAAATTTTTTGAAAACATTATTTTATAAACAAAAAAAAAAAATCAAACGAAAAATCAATTTTTTAGTGCTTTTGACTCTTTCAATATTTTCTAGTTAAATATATAGGTACATCATACATCTTCAACTCTGGGGTTACACACAATATTTAACCATAAGAGCAAGTTCGTGCGATCAAGTCGTGCATATTTTCCATTTCATCCAGTCTTTTTTACTTGCGATATAGGTACTATATGGGAAGTTATGGATTCGTACAAAAAATCGAACTCGAGATTTTGATCAAACTTTACATTACGATGATAGAGAAGTCAAAAAAAGTGGGTCTCGCAAAAACGTCCGTCTGTCTGTCTGTCTGTCTGTCTGTCTGTCGGTTCGACTACAGCCTAAACGGATGGGTCGATTTTCTTTAAACTTGGTACCTAGCGTTTTTTGGACATTCCCCCCACCCGTTTTTTTCTCTTTTTTTTTAGGACCAAATTTAACAGTAGCTGTCATACAAAATTTCTTGGCCAAAAAGGAAAAACTTATTTTTCTCAAATCCAGCGCTACCGAATTTGTTTTTAAGAACTCAATAAATTTAAATAGTTACAAGTTGCCGTTTAATAAAAAAAATGGTTCCGAAAAATGGTTATTAATGGTACCTCCCAAAGAACCATTTTTTTGATTTTCGCTTTTCTTGAAAACGGTTAAACTGATTCTGATCAATTTTTTTGTGAAGAAGTATTGACACACTCTAAATAAAATTGTGTACCGAAATTTTCAAAAAAATATTTTTTAGATTTTTAAAAAAAGTTTTAATATTTTTTTTTGAAAACTCAATATTTCAAAAACGATTTGGTCGATTTTTATTAAACTTGGTAAATAGCAGTTTTTTAACTTTATCTAGATGATTTTTGACAAAAATTATTCTAATAGCCAAAAATAACGGTGCCTCCCATACAAACGTTAAAAAACCGTTAAGAAAAATATTTTGTTTCTCAAAAACGACTCCTACGATTTTCATAAAAGTTTTTTTGTGTGTTAAAATTAGTACTGTCTACCATTTAAAATTCTTAAAGTTTATATTTTACGTTTAATAACAGTACCTCTCATAGAACGGTTTCTTTGATTTTCGACTATCTCAACATCTGATCAACCGAATAAAATTAGATTTTTTATACAGAAGCTTGAAACAAATATAAATAAAAGTGAGTATCAAAATTTTCTAAAAAATGATTTTTGGATTTAAAAAAAAAAAATCAAAATAATTTTTTGAAAATTCGATATTTCGAAAACTGGTAGCAGATTTTTTTGTGAAGTTCAATTTTTAACGCAACATTAATAAATGCTTTAAATTGGCGTACCAATTATTTTTCTCAAAAATGTTAACGAAATTTTATATATAAAAAATTAATTATTTTTAAAACCGCTCCTACGATTTTCAAAATTTTTTTCTCATAAATAAAGATTTATATAAGAAATCAGATGGTGTACATCGCGTTGGGTTAAAACGGATTCAAAGTATTTTAATGAATTTCTTTCAAATTTTGTTGATTTAAAACAATTTACCAGTCTAAATAGTATAATTTCCTTTTATGCATATTGCATATGTGCAACACTAGGCTATATTGTTAATTTTTGTATACTCACATAATACCACCTGAAACTAAACTAAGATTTGGCAAATTTAATTTAGTTCAGACTATAGAACCACAATGTGATCGCGCATAAGAGCAAGTTCGTGCGACCCAGTCGTGCATATTTTTTTTTAAATATTAATTTCAAAATATCTAGAAGTCTAGAAATGTGGAAAATATCTTAAACCATTCTTCGCTGAAAATTACTTATCTTTAAAAAAAAATGTATAGGGTAGTTACATGCTCAAGTAGTTTCCTCTCAAGTTCCCAAAAATGTAATAAATAATTATTAGTATTTTAAGTATCTATACTAATAGCCTGCATTTCAAATATTCTTTCTTGATCAATTTCATAAGTATTTACATACCAACCCTCCTATAGACAAAGACATATGGGTTTTTTCATTTATCAATTTTTCCACTCTTTCTTAATTACAAACCCATATATATAGGTATTAAAAGTTTCATAACACCAATTATTATTAATATCATGACATCATTTAATTAAATACAAAATGTTTTAATCCTCTTACCAACCCTTTTCAGACGAACTCAAGACTCAAAAAACACACCCTTATACTTTATTGCCATAAATACAAACTCAAAAGGAATTCCTTTCTTCCTTCCTTTTGGTTTTCTCTTTTTTTTTGCGTGCAAATGAATATTTTTGAATAAGTTTCTTTCATTTAATCAAATCAATAACGGAATGTCACTATATCATTCACATATTTGTAATAATCAACAGCCCTCAATCTGACATTGTTATATCGATGTTTTTCGTCATTTCATATAAGTTCTTAGTACTTAAGTTGTCTGTCAATATATAGAGGTTTATTTTTCATTTCACCATTGCAATAAACCCACCCGCAACTTCCCCGTTTTGTTTGTTTGTTCCTTCAAGAGCGGAACAGGGTTCTTCAGAAACAAATTTCAATTTTTATGACATACAAAATACACGTTTTACGAATTCCCGACTTTAAACCCACAAATTGTCTACCTTGCCTAATTGTGTGTGTGTGTGTGCATGTGTGTTCAATGACAAATACGATCAATACGATAAACATTATTTCTTATAGTGGCCCGCTTGCAATCAAAATATTGACGTTTTCACGAAAGATACGCTGCCGACATGATTGGCTGTTGTTGAACTGATAAGGCATTAAATATGCCTATTTAAGGAATTGTTATAGGTTTTGAGAAAGCTATTATCGGCTATCAGTTAAAATATATATGAGTATATGAGAGTCTATAAACCTTACGTAGGTAGTACTACCAAACTCACTCTAACGCTCACTCTCAGCTCCCACCTTAATAACCTGAAGGTCGATGTGATAAGAAAACAACGTGTTTTAAAGAAATTTGATGGCGTAAAAGCCTCGTTATTTGGGTGTCGGCGTGCGTTGTCGTCTTCGTATTGAAATATTAGTGGATTATCGCGAAAATAAATCTCTCACCTTGATAGAGGTGAGAGGTGGGGGAGGGGGAGGGGATGGATGTTTGCAATCTATTCAGAATCATAAGAGGTATTAAGTGCTAATATACTGCGCTATAAAATATTAGTGTGTGTATCTCAAGGTGAATTAAAATTTGACACGCAATATTTTATATGGAAATGTGTATGAGATGAGTTAAAAGGTTTTAAAAAAAAATAAGGTTTAAGGCTTTTTGAAAAGAGACGTATAGTGGAGCGAGAGTATTAGCATATTTTAATTTGAAAGAAATTTGATATGACTGCGGAGAAAAATATGTTTGTTTTTCGCTAAAGAGCTTCACATGTTTTCGAATGGATAATAATAAATTCAGTTAATTAATTAGAGTAGGTACCTAAATGTGGGCTTGCGAAGTCTGAACTCTGAAGTAGTAGACGCACTTAAGAATTTATTACCTCCTTCAGTAAATTTTATATTACGTAGCAACTTGATAAAGGATAATCGTTATGTAGTAGAGTAAGGACATTTTCATTTTGAAAGAGAAAGTTTCCAAAATATGAAAATATTTACGAACGTTATTGTTTTATACCTCAGCATAAGGAACTACTTCAAATAAGAGATTTAAATTATGAACAAAATTGTAAGGTTTAAAATTTAGGTACTCCATGGGGCAAAATCCATTTCTACCAAGTACCAAGAATGATGACGATGAAACCACTGACGTTCCTGGGCAAAGTATATTTAAACTGAAGTACCTACAGTGGTGCATTTTGCATGGGAGAGCTGACGAAAATTCCATAACACAATAAACTACTTTGTTGATTTTGTAAAAAAAAACCTGCGTGATAAGATGAAAAATCAACTAAATTAATATCCGCCCACTGTCATGTCCACTTTTAATAAAAATATTTTATCATGGTTGAAATTGATAAAAATCCGTCTGCTTAGGTAAAGATTGATCAAGGGCCAGGCCATGGGTGGAATCGGCTAAGGTGATTTGTGATAATTGACAGTCACAATAAACAAATTCGGTCTGCGTAATGTGATTGTCACATGTGACAATCATATTTTTGTGACTTTTTCTTGTGATAGCTATTTTGGTGTCATTTTCATGTAAAATTGACAAGGTTTCAAGAAAAATTAATTTATTTGAAACTATGCAATAATTTTTAAGACCTGAGAATGTGGAAAATGAAAATCGCATACATAATAGCTATATGTCCGGCCTAAGAAACAAATTTGATATTTTCGACCTACCAGATCCAAAGTACCTAAGTACACACACACTAATTCCACCTTTTTATAATTGGAAATTACAAAATCAATAGGTTCTTAAAAAAAAAAACTTTAGGATGACGAAAGATACATCATCCATTTATGTATATTCTTCGGCTTTTGGATTTGCCAGCTCGGGTGGGGTCAACCCACATTCCTCCTATCCTCCAGCTGGTACTAATTTTGAATTTACTGGGGGTTGTGGCTACCAAAGGCAAGTTGGTGCGGACTGATGGTCAGCTCCAATAGGTCAAAGCACGGTGTGTGAGGTGACTTCCTTAACTCTTAAGCAATTTGAAACAAAATTGTGCCTCTTTACCCCATAAATAAATCAAACAATCGTATTTATGACAACTGTCAGTACTTGTTTCTCAAAGTAATGCCAAGTTTTGAAAAATTTTTGGTGATCACTTTGCCCAGGCGGAAAAATTAATTTGATCATATTTGATTATCATCGATCACATTAGCCGATTCCACCCCATGATAGATACATTAGGCTCAGTTTTTCAGTGTTGAGTTAAACCAGAGTAAGCTAACTCTACAAAAGTAAATATACCGACAGTGAGCTGAGGAAGTAGTTTTTCGGTGGAGAATGCATGCGGAACGACTAAACAAACTCGTTGGATAAAACATCGAAAATTTGCTTCTGTTCAGTTAATCCTGAGTTAACTCACAAAATTTGATGAGTTAACTCGGGTTTAATTTTAATCTCGCACTGAAAAACTGGACCTAAGTCAACCCCATAATCAATTTTGTTTTTTTTTTTTTTAATTTTTTCCCACGCCCACAGTGTGAGCTTTTTTTGAGTCTTTGTTTTTTTGAAGGCAGACTTAGTCGATAGAATCTGAACCACCTAACCGATTTCAATATAATTTCCAGACATTGTCAAAAATAGTAGGTAAGGAATGACCAAATAAAATATTCACCCACTGACACACCCACACTGAAGTTCATCGAACCCGCCTCGTTCTATGCATCCTATAGTTTATATAGTTGCGTTCATACTGGAGGGGCAACTATGGGCGGATGATTATTGTCTTAATGGGAATTTCAAAATGAGTGTCTACATCTACATTGAGAAGCCTTCCTGATTCCCTTCCCTTCCTGAGAGTGGAATTTTAGACATGGTCTTTCTCGTACGGTTTTTATGGGTTTTTTTGTGAAACACTGACCGTCATAAAAACATACACCGCCCTTGACCCATCGGCCACCGTTCGCGAGTCCCATATCACACATACATATACAAATCGACAGAGCGAGGTTGCGCAAAGATTAAGATCACATTGTTTTATAACTTGAGCCTTATTGTTGCTGGTAGTGAGTCATTGCGTTTAAGGCAACTTTAAGCTCAGTTTGCAGCACTTAAATCCTTTCGCATGGAATTGCTCCGAATATACAAGTGCCACGAACTTGATTGATATCTCATTCAAAAGGACTCTCTCTTTAACATATTTATAAGAAAAAAAGTCTAAAAATTTTCAATATTTTCTAATCTTTTTAATTAAGGCCTCTATCGAATTTTTTGCTGCCCTTGCACCACTAAGTGACACAGGTGCAATGTATTTTGTATTAAATTTATATTTAAAAAAATCAAAAATCATAACAAAACGTACGTGGAGACAGCCAGCATAAGCTGAAATCAAAATTATATTGGAATGTGTAGATATCCATAAAGTAAGCACCATTTATGGTGATCAGCACGTGCTTTGCCGGGCCTCTGTATCACCAAACGCATTGTTTGAAATCAAAGTGAATTATGATATTGCACTTACTCATTTTGGAATTGCATTAGCCAAATGTGTTGTGATGTAAGAACCATTGTTTGCAATAAAGTTAAATGTTGTATTTCGTCATTCTTGTGTATACTGATGCCAAAATGCACTTTACCTTACTCGTACTCGTACATCCGGGAACATGGGGTGACATTTGGTAATATTTTTAATTTTATTTTTCAATATAAATGATGATGGTTCTTATTTCAGACTTTTCACACTGCATTGCTAAATTCAGTTTTTCAAAAAATTGGGCTGTAAACGCCATATTTGACTTTCATAACTTTCCAAATAAAATTGATACCAAAGGGAAACAAATCGCTGCCAAATTGATGCTTACCCACAAATCTGAGGTCCGATAGCATTTGAATATGCCATTCGCCTTGCCAAATGGTTTGAACAATCATCTAAAAAAGTTCAAAAATGGTTCTTTATAAAAAATTTTGTAAGGTGCAGAGAGAAGACAGGGTTCCAGGATTGGTAAAGTGCCCTTTAGCATAATGTTTAGTGAGTTGAACTTCCATGTATTAAAAGCCACACTGATAGTAAACCTTACATGCGTTTGTAAATTTTACAAACGTCATTTATCCGGGTCGTGGCTTGTGATTTCTCATTTTCAAGCAACAGATAACTATAGTGAGGCTCTTGTCAATACGCAATTTTTGCTAAGTTCTAAACTAATACCCAACAAGATTAGTCATTGAAGCTAGAAATATTTGCAGGGGGCCAAAAGATGAACTGAACCTATCAAAAATTGCGAAAATTTAATATTAAAAATGCGCTTACCAGTTAACTTAAGAGCTGAGTTAGATTGTCGGGAAGAAATGCAAAATTTTTGTGGATTAAAGGCTTTTCAAAGCTATTTTGAATCATACTATCCTCAGTCAATCAAGTAGGTATTTCTACAGTCACAGCAGCTGCTTCTAGCACTCTAAACAATAAACGAAGCAAAAAAAAATCCACTTCAACAATCCGGTTCTGAAAAATGCCTACCAGCAGGTAACACAACGATTTTTCTTCCTTATCACTTTCCAGCCGTTTAAATTCCAAAAATACTCATTCGCATTTACTAAATTTACAAACGCATGTAGATTTTACTAACAGTGTAGTATTTAGACACAAACATAAACTTATTCATATTTATCTTTTCTTCTTCTCCTCTGTCGCCAAACAGGCATCCTTCACTGACAGATGATGGAACTAAGCTGAACATAGACGACTGTCAACTAAAGACTTCTAAAAGAAAAATAAATAAAATGTTCAAGAAATAATGATATTTTGTGAGGCGTACAATTCAGCATTTAGCAAATAGATCAAATTTTAACGCTGTATAATATTTAATTAGTCTATTGTTTAAAAATTCGTACTTTATGTTATTTGCAATTAAATCAATCATAACTCTTTGACTGTCCATTACTCTTTGTAATTTTTAATAAAAAACAAAAACAAACCTATCCAACCAATTAATCATTGTAATTTAGAATTGAATTTTTTAATGACAAATTACATACTGAAATTTTAATGAATGTCAAATGTAATTAACTTTTAAAACCCTGTTATACACTGGTCAGTTTAATGCTGGTTTCATTTGACATGTATTTTAGTCTCGAAATGTGAATTTCTCCAAATCAAACTTCCGGAACAATTTTCCGTCTATGTTAACTTCCCATTTACTGTACGGCCATTCAACTCATATTTTGCTTGGTCACTCACACTAACACTCGCACCATATAATTAACCCAAATCCATATCGTTAGTACCTTACCCAAGTGTGAGTTCAGACAGTTTGCACCAAATTTAGCAGCACGCTGCATCCGTTCCACAAACGTGATATTATCATCAATCAATAGAATACAAATATCGAAGTTTGAAGGCAAAGCGTGCCAATCTATCATGAAATACAAATCCGTAACTTTAGAGCAATACACACAATAATTTATTTATTATTTATATCACAACAACAATAGTCTTAAATAATTATGAACTCATTCAATTTGTATCTATGTATATATGTAATTCTGCAAAATAGTCACACACCTCATTTCTTTATTTTGCGCAATCAAACATTGCACACACACTTACTATATATCTACAAGCTGCTGCCAACAAACTGAAGTTGTTAAGTTAAGAAGCATTATTGTTGCTGTTTGTTGTTGTTTTTTGTGTGATTTTCTTGTTCATTTTTATGTACATACTTACATCAAGGCCATTTGTATGAAAAGTATCTGAACCCATCAGAGACAAAGAAACAATCTATCTACTTCAAACAAAAAACCCACTCTTCGTTCTCGTAGAAATTAAAAACAACAACAAGAACACGAAAGTTGAAGTATCTAATTGCATTTAAGTGCAAAACAACTCTCTACACCACTTGCAACCATATTGATACAACAACAACAAAGAACCCATTTCCCACGCGCGAAAATACAATTTACGACACCTCAGCTTTACTCTCCACAACATTTACGATATTGGGTGACATTTGTATACAGTCGAACCTGATTAAGTTTAATTGATTCAATTTTTGTTTTGTTTTTGTCTAAAAATGTTCAAATATTTCACCATTACTTTGGAGATTGGAAGATATTTTTTTCAATTATTAAAACCACCTTTCAAACAGTTTTAAGGTACATTGAAAGTAAAGTTTCAAAAAATATAAGTTTCATCGGATTTTGAATGATAAAAAGTTAAATTGATGATCATTGATCATTTGCGTTGGTTTGAATAATTCTTTTATTTTATTGAAACTGAAATTTAGGAAGGAAGGGCAGTTTTAAAAAAACTGAACTTGAAATAGAAAAAAGAATTTTTAAAAACATCGCTTACTTTACTTTTTTTTTTTAAATCCAAAAATCCATTCTTTAATTCTGTTTTTTTAATTTAATTGTCTTAGTGAATAGTTTTTGAAAAAAAAAAAAAATAGTTTCCAAATTAAAATTTAGTTCCAACTTATTTTGAGTACCACATATTTTTGTTTTTAATATTCAATTCTCTTGTTATTATTTTTTATTCAAATACCAAAAAACTCGATTCTAAAATCTTTTCTAGTTCTTTCGAAAATTGAAAATAATTCCCTTAACTCGACTCCAATCCGTTGCTTAAGTTGCTCTAAAAATACGTACGTAGTAAAATACATATACGCAGTAAATTAGATGTAGTTATTTTCAATTTTTTCGAAAACTACAAGATATTTAAGCATCCGGATTTCTGTTTTTGATTGAAAATTGGAGCATGCATTAAATTTTTGAAAAAAAAAAACAGTTAATAGGTAATTACGTTAAATTTAAAAAAAAAGAAACTAGTTTGAAATTTTTGTTTTCAATTTTTTTGTTTTCAAAATTTTGAGTTTGAAAATTAATTTTTCAAAAACTGTTCACTTAAACAACTTTATTTAAAAAGAAAAAAAAATTCTAGCATTGTAAGTACATAATGTATTTTCATTTTTTTCATAATTTGTATTCTTTTTTAAGTATTTTTTTTTTAGAAAATTGCCTCATCTAGCTGAACGGGGGGAATAGACCCGCCCCATCGTATACGATTTTTTTTTTGTCTCTACCCAACTTACACGCTCTAGCTTTTTGGCACACCTTATGCGAATCACATTAATATTAATTGCAAGTGTATAAGAATAACATTCTGTCGGTACTTTTATACACTTTTGATGTGAATTTTTGCGAAAATATAGTTAACTATTTTTCATTTTAAGCCCAACTTAACCTCATAGTGAGTTAAACCATAGTTAGCTAACTCTAGAAGTAAATTTATCCACTGTGAACTGAGGAAACATTTTTTTGGTGGAGAATGCATGCGGAACGGCTAAACTTATTAGTTGGATAAAACATCAAAATCATCTAATCAGTTAACCGTGCTTTAACTCACCAAATTTGATGATTTAACTCGGGTTTAACATTAATCTCGCACTGAAAAACTGGAGCTTAACCGATATGTTAGTGTTCCTGTTCATAACTTTTAAAAAAATATGTTTTTCAATTTAATGGGAGCTTTGTCAGTCTTTAAACAGTTAAACAACCTAGCTTACTTGAAATACCTACCTGCTAAAAGAATAGTAAAGTACTTAAAAATTAACATGTTTTTATTTTGTCTGCTAGACGAAACGGTTTCATTTTGTTCATTGTTTAGCTCTTCGGCCAACATAAAACGTCTGTTAGTTTACATACCTCCATAAAAACTGCCTATTTTTATAAATTTTGGTACAATTTTATTTTCTATATGAACTTTGACAGAATTTTGGTATAGAAATTGTCCGTTTTGGGTAGTAAACGAGCAGAAGATAATATTATTAATAGCTTCAAAGTTAACATTATGCACTTCAAAAAAATAAAATATATACTTCAAAAATTCATACGTTCATTCAGAAGCATTAATGTAAATAGCATTTACATGAGGTGATTATATAGTTCGTATTTTTTTCGTACTCTTGTTCAAAAATTTAACAAAAATTAAAATGCAGACAAATACCAATGTGGCAACCGTGACTTGGGTATGTTAGTAATTATTTATTGAACATTTTAAGCAGAAAAGCGTATCTTTGATAGAAATTATTAAATATATCTTACATACTGACTACCTACATATATACTCTTATACTTACTGAATAAAAGGACTTTCACCTAAATATCTTGACATTGAATACGTCTGACTTTTAGTTTAATTTAAACAAAATTATATTAAAGGTTATATTTTACATAATGTTCGTCAAGTTCAGTGAGAAATGTTCATAGAGCTTCCAGCTTTCAGATTTATTAAGTTTGACCTTATTTCAAGGCACCCCCTTAAAAAATGTTTTTTGTTATACATACTAACCACGTTACCTATCATATTTAACCGGGTTTTACTGTATGTTAGCGTTAAGTCTAAATAAGCCATATTGCAATAAATTGACACATTTTAGCTAATTCTAGGAAAAGATTGCAATTTCCAACAAAGTATAGAAAATCCAATTAACACAAAAACAAATTTGTAAAAAAAAAAACAAAGTTTCAAGTGCGCCCTTTCCTTTATAACTGTAATTTTATTGTTTACGTATTATTTTTAACAAGTACTTTCTCTTGCATATTAAGGTTTATGCAGAATTGAAGGTTGCTATGTGAAAGGTCGACTTTGTTTCGTACAGCACGAACGCACAATTAATTTTTCAACTTAACTAATTTACATGGGTATTCACACATACCTATGTATATACTTAGTACACTAAGAACTTTAAGGCATCAAAGAAATGTTTTAAGGTTGTTTGATTATGCAGAACGCTTTTAAAGTGGTTTTTCTTTAAAGGTGTGCAAATATTATAAGCTAGCTTGAAGGATCAATTTTACGGATTTTTGTAGATTTTCTTTTAAATTTAAGGCTGAAAATGTTTAAACTTTTTTTGTTGAGAAGGGGTTCTTGATGTTGTAGTCTAAATATCTGTCCTGTTTATTTCATACCGCCATCTAGTTGGGGGTAAATGAACGTTTTAAAAATCTCGAAAACTTTCGATTACCATCAGTAAGGGTGCTTAAATCTTGTGAGTGACGAGAGCACATTTGCCAAATCATTTTGACCTATCCACTAAGGCTTCAGCATTTCTTAAATTAAATTAAAAAGATTGAATTAAAACAGTTTTTTTTATTTTGTCCGTATTGCAAATAATTGTGAATTTAGGCTTATATCAGTTGTTGTTTCATTCCAATACAAAAACAATGCGTCTTCCACGTTCCACCCTGTATAAATGTACCCTTATACCTCATGAATAGAGTATTGTATATACTTCCTGTCAAATTGTTTTAGAAAAAAATCTCAAGTGTTCCGAATCTCAAGAGTTCCAAAATCTCTTTGAAATACTATAGTAATCCCTTGAAACAGCTGTATCTCTAGCCAAATAAACGAATTATAAATTAATTCGTAAACAAATTGGTGGTAGCACCTTTAAGTTGTTGTTGTTGTTCAAAAATTCAATCCATATTTCTCAATAATTAATTATTTTTCTCATATGCAATGTCAACAGCTGTGACTTGTATCCCAACAAGGTGTTTGCTGTGACTTGTATCCCAACAAAGTGTTTGAATTTGTTCTCTTTATATTTTAGTTTGTAACCTTGAATTATAGAAAAAAAACCTTCAATTATGTTACGTAAAATTTCCAATTGACTTGTGTTATACCTTCCGTTTTTTTTTTGTTTTTTTTTCTTTTTAGAGCAACAAAAACGTCGACGATTTCATCCCTTAAGAAATCTGCGTCGAATGTTTCGACGTCGCACCTTAACCAGTGTCGACTTGTCATCATCCCCCTCTGTCGTGGATACAAATCAATTGTCCGCATCATCCCCATCATCGCCGTTGCAACATCAACAACAACAACAACAACAACAACAGCAGCAGCAACAGCAACAGCATTTGACCAAAAATCCACCCACCGTTGTTGGAAATACCTTATCCGTACCTGCGCACGGCTATGCCGGGACATCTGCCTCGTCAACATCATTGCCCACATCACCCCTATCGCTGTCGCCGTCACCATCGGTAATAGCTGTTGGCAGTCAGAGTTGTGCCACCAACAAAGCTGCATCGTCGTCGCCAAATAATAATAGTTACAATTACATGCAACATCACACGTCGTCGTCAGACGTCAACGTCAGCAGTGCAATGTCACTCTCTAAGTCATTACATCATCAGCATCACCATCAGCAACAATATTCTACAAGTACTTCAACCACAACAACAACATCGGGTCGTATCCTGGGGACATGCGGTGGCATTGGTGTACTGCCAGGAGCTTTCAATGGCCGCACATCGCTGTCGGGTGGATTTTTCGCCAGTAAGGATAAAATGGCAAATAGCACAGTGGGTCTGATGGTTCGCGATACGAAGCTTAAAAGCACCGGAACCGACTCAAGCAATGATCTCGAGAGCAATCGTGAGATGACTGATAGCCAAAGGAGTCTAAGCGAAGGACGATTAGTCGATAGGTGAGTTTTGTTTACTTTATGTTGTCTCTTTGTATGTAAATCTGTGGAACAGTATGTTGGGAAAGAAAGTTAATTGTGATTGGATGATACTGACAAAAACTGAAAAAAAAGTAGATTCATGTAATTGTGATTGAAGTTAAGATTAAGCTGCTAGGAAAGAATATTTTCCAAGTAAACAAGTGGAAATATTAAATTTTTAAATGGCGCCCGGGTGCAACTTCCTTTCTACTCATTGATATCTACAAATCTAGTGTCGCACTTTGAGCATTTATATAGGCCAAAATAAAATTATGTATCTTGTAACACATCAAAAACAAAAGTTTTTCAGTGTATTTTTCTACCGGTGCGTGGTGCGGGTGGAGAGTTGAAAATAGCGATTTGTTAAAATTGTTTGTCAGTAGTATTATCATTTTAATTAACTTTTTTAAGAAAAGGTAATGATGCTCTGTCATTTTCCTTAAGTATAAGGACTTTAATCTTGACAGTCCGATTAATAGAACCTTGTCGACTTTTATTTGGAGATTTTATGCACAACAAAAAATCAACCAAAAAGTCTCCAAAAAAACCGATAAGGTTATCGCTTGGAGAGCTTATGTCTTGAGTTCTATTAATTGGATTGTCAAGATGAAAGTCTTTGTACTTATAGAAAATTACAGAGCATCATTCTCTTTTCTTTAAAATTTAATTAAAGGTATAATGCCCCTGAAAAAATTTTAACAATTCGCTATTTCCAACCCTCCACTACTACAAAATTGGGCTAGCCTCTAAAGACGCTATACTAACGCCCAAATTCTTCACACAACTATTAAGCCAGTCTAGTTCTTGGTACTAACTATGCTAGACTGTTGACAGGACAGGACAAGGCTTTTGAACTTGTGTAAAGAAATGAGTTGCTACGGATTTGAGTCCTAACTTTAGGACTAGTACCAGTACTAGAGCTAGGACTCTGTGAAGAAATTAGCTGTAGATTTTTTTTTTTAAAAACGGCACATGAAAGCACAAGTCGGATGAATTGCAGCAAAACAAATTCGGTAATAATGCAAAAATCCAATGAATTCCCCCATGTTAACTCCGAGGTTTAATGCGAATCAAAAGTTTATTTCACGGTCATAAGCAAAACATCTGGTTTCTCGAATTAAAGCTTTATACTTGATTTTTAAACTCATTTCTGTATTTCTGAAATTAAACCTATCTACATATGTCTGCGTGCACTGAGCTAGATGTGAAGGCAGATTTTATAATCTTTTTGAAAAAAATTAATTATTTCAATTGTCTATAAGAAATGCCTAGTTGATTCGATCGCTAAAATTAATTGACTCAAAGCTAACTACTTGTGAGTAATGACAACATTCTTGACAGATACTGTCATAGATAAAGGGTGTTTGTTTTTAGAGATATAGAACTTTGAAATGGAATAAAACAAAAATAATTTTTTAAATTGACATGAAATTTACTTTATTCGAAATATAATCTTCTGGCATTATAATTTGAATATGATTTCTGGGACGGCTTTTGCAACATTTGTGGCCGTACATCGGCAATAACGCTGCGAATGTTGTCCTCCAAGTGGTCAATTGTTTCGGGCTTATCGACGTAGACTAGCGAATTCACATATCCCCACAGGAAATAGTCAAGCGGCGTTAAACCGCTCCATCATGGAAGCCGATTCACGGGTTCGTTACGTGAAACTATTCGGTTACCAAACGTTTCCTTCAATAAATCAATTGTGGCACGAGCTGTGTGACATGTTGCGCCCTCTTGTTAAGACCAAAGCTCCTGCAAATCAAGTTTGTTCAATTGATGAACGAAAAAGTCAGTAATCATGGCTCTATAGCGGTCACCATTGACTGTAACGTTCTGACCAGCAATACGGACCAATTATTCCACCAAACCATAAAGCACACCAAACAGTCAGTTTTTGTGGATGTAACGGTGTCTCAACATACACTTGAGGATTATCATCACTCCAAATAAGGCAGTTTTGTTTATTGACGTATCCATTCAACCAAAAGTGGGCTTCATCCCCAAACAAAATTCGCTTATGAAAATTGGGATCAACGGCAATCTTGTTTTGGGCCCATTTGGGCACAATTTGGAAGCGTTGTTCAAGCGTCAGTCTATTCATATTGAAAAGCCAAACCAAACTAAAAATAAATCACTTGACAGCTGAAAAAATGGCCGCCAGTTAAAATAGTGTTGCCAACTTATTAAGTTCTATACCTCTAAAAACACACCCTTTACTTTTCATTATATCTACACTACACAGCATGTACAGGTACATATAAGCTCATAAGACGGAAAGTTTACTATCAAATGGTTATTTCATGACCAAACGTATTTCGTATAAGAACAAAAAGTTTTTATTCTACCTTCATTAGAAGCTTAAAGACAAACAAAAACCCCACAATTCCAAACGTAAATTGAAAAGGGTTTAATATAGGTAAACCACCTTTAAAACAGAAAGTCTTCAATTACACTGCGATATATTGAATGGGAAAATTTATTTTAAATACAAACCTTAATTGTGCTTACTGTTTGGCTCTTATAGCGAGAACTCAAATCACTGTTTAAATAAATAAGCGGTTTTGGTTTTGAACAAAAAGAAAACAGAATTCAAATTAAAGCCAGAAATTATCAAATCGATAAAGTTCTTTGTAAACCAAAAATGTATTCTTTGAATTCAACTCTGCCCTCTATAGACAGCTTAATTTTAATTTGATTGCCATTGTCATCTTCTATGGTTGAATTTTACATTTGAGCTCCCAATTTCATACGATTTAACAACACTACACTACATACATATACATACATACGTACCTACTTGTACTTCCTGAGTGTGACCCAATTTCGAACACGTGTCCCTAGCAACTGGTGAACCCCTACACACACATTAACGTGGGTCGTGGAGGTTTGTTGGAAGTCCTGTCCTGATTTCCATAGAAACTCCTTTGTGTTGGCCTGTGTTGACTCCTTTGTTTCCAGGAAACAAAACAAAAAAAATCTTAACATTTTATCCTGGCCCCAATGCCTTTCAATTTGTCTGTATTTTGTTCCTACCCCTTCACCCCGCCCCCCCCCCCCCCCCCCCCCCTCCCCACTCAACAAAACCTGCACTTGAGAAATGAGCAATAACGTTCTCCGTTTGGCCCTTTGAAGAAGTGGGAAGCGCTACAAGTTCCTACACCGAGCGACACCCAACAAAACAACTTGATGATGCATGGGGAAAACACTTTTGGCACAGGTTGGATGTAAAAGACTGTGCAACTCGGTGCAACATTCAAAAATGCTATTTCGTGCAATTTTCTCAAAGCCCTCCTCCTATATACTTCTGCAACCTCGTCATCACTTAACATTAATCACAGTCTAGTTGAATAAAAAGACGGTCGTTTGCAACGCAAGCATAGCTATATGTGCATATATGTATGCTTATAACGGGTGATTTTTAAGCTGGTTTGGTTTTGGCAACACTGGTTTTGACAGCTGACGTGTGTTTAGTGCCTTGTGTCACTGTCAAACAGCCTCAGTTTGGTTTGCAATTTAACCATGGATCGTCTTACAAATGAACAACGCTTGCAAATTATTGAATTTTACTATCAAAATTCGTGCTCGGTTCGAAATGTTCATCGCGCGCTGCTTGTGTTCAGCGATGAGGCTCATTTTCGGTTGAATGGGTACGTAAATAAGCAAAATTGCCGCATTTGGAGTGAAGATCAGCCAGAAGCATTGCAACAGCTACCAATGCATCCCGAAAAAGCCACTGTTTGGTGCGGTTTATGGGCCGGCGGCATTATTGGGCCTATTTCTTCAAAGATGATGCGAATCGCAGCGTTACTGTCAATGGTGAACGCTACCGAGCGATGATAACAAACTTTTTTTTGCCCGAAATGGAAGTTCTTTACTTGCATGATATGTGGTTTCAACAAGACGGTGCCACATGCCACACAGCACGCGAAACAATGGCGCAATTGCGAGGCGAGTTTGGTGAACAGTTAATTTCACGTTTCGGGCCGGTCAATTGGCCGCCTAGATCGTGCGATTTGACACCATTAGATTATTTTTTGTGGGGGTATATCAAGGCTAATGTCTAAAGGGACAAGCCCGCTTCGATTGACGCACTGGAAGCCAACATCCATGCATTCATTCGTGAGATACCGGCCGATATGTGTGAAAGAGTATGCCAAAATTGGACTCAGCGGATGGGCTACCTGAGACGCAGCCGCGGTCAACATTTGCATGAAATTATCTTTAAACATTAAATTGCAAGGTTCAAACTATCGATTCAAATAAATATTTCATTCATTTTTTCGAATTTTTTGTGTTTTTTTTTTTAAAAAAGTTCTAAGCCTCTTAAAAAATCACCCGTTAGTAAGATAGTGCAGTAACAGTTTCCATGCCATGAATTCCGGAATGATAATGCCGGGGGAAATCTGTTTACCACCATTTCCCTGGCTTAGCGATCTTTTGTTTGTGTTACGTTACTTGTGAGAGTTGTGATTACAAAAGTAATAATCATCTTCATCATCTTCGTTATCACCGTCTTCGTCGTCGTTGGCTTGTCGTTGACTCTCGTGTCTTGGGATGGATGTTGCTGTTGCACTCTATCCAAATCAAACGCACTAACAACCCATGGACGTATCGGTAATTTGAGTTTGTTTGGGAAGGGGGTTTAAGTGTGAAATTTTGTTCATTATTGAAATGGTTAAACCTTGCATTAACTAATCCTGGATCTTTTCAATATGCCAGCGTAGTTTTGAAGACGTCAGTTTCCGACGACAGAAATAACACTGGTAACAAGGTTATTCTTCCTTTTTTGAGGACTTTTTGGGTCTTTTTTTATTTTCAAATAGTCTTAGTTTTCGTCAAGGTTTGTAATAAAAATTTCATGGACAATTGAATTGGCCTTGCTGAACTTTTTATTCAAAAAAAGCTCTTTACAGCTTTTAGTCTAGTTCCAGTGTGTTAGTGTCTCACTCCAGTATCTCTTGGAATCTTTATCACTGCTTGTTTATGTACAAAATTTGTTTAACTGCAATTAAATATTATATTGATGACTAAGGCCCAGTTTTGCAGTGGTGAGTTAAACCAGAGTAAGCCAACTCTAAAAGTAAATTAACCCACAGTTAAATGAAGAAGCATTTTTTCGGTAGATAATACCTGCGGAAATACTGAATACACTCAGTGGATAAAACATTAAACGCGTTTGTTCAGTTAATCCTGAGTTAACTCACCAAATTTGATGAGCTAACTCGTGTTTAACTTTAAGCTATCGCTATGAAAAACTGGACCAAAAAGTATCCTTTTATTTTCCTTATCCGTTATACCCACTTTTTCACCTTCCAAATATTTCCTATAATTTTAATCAAAGAGAGACTTCTATATCTTGATAGGGGGTCTTGTACGGTAGCTACCATAAACTCCCACAAAAGCTCCCTCCTCTATAGCTCCGCACGTGAAAATTAGGTTTATATCTTTTAGTATGGTTGAGCGATTCATTAGATTTTATTTGTACTACTTAATTGGCCAAAGTTGACAAAAGAATTGATTATTATTTTTTTTAGTTGAAATGTATAAATAATTAAGCAAGATTGTTAACATTAAGAAAGAGTAGACGATGAAATTGTATTTGGCTGATGGGAAAGTTGTTAATTATTCGGGATTACCGGAAGTGTAGACAAATACTTATATGCACACACATTATGACATTAGTTTATTAATTGGAGAAAAATAATCAATAACATAGAGAAATAATGTGTAATGTGTTTGTGAAAATCCATTGATTGTTAAATTATAGTGACATTATAGCTACATATGTATGTAGTTGTTAACAGCTGACAAATTGACACTTACTTTGAGGAAGTTCGTATGAACATATGTATATAACAATTAGAAAGTTATCTATTTTCTGCTTATGATACAAGTGTATTTCTATCAATCATGCAAATTTATTAATTGTTTAGAAAAAAAATCGAACTTGAGAGTTTAATTGTTTGGAGATTGTTTCGGCTGAATTAGTGAAATGATTTTGATAAAATTTGTCACATAGTTCAGTGGATGTTGGGAACAGAAAATGGAATTTGTAAATTTCTAAAATTATGGTGGAACATAAAATGGATATTAAAAAAAATTATAAATAGTGGATGGTCTCAGAACTTTTAATATCTTTACCTCATAGCCAAAAGTGATGCACAAATTTTGTTATACTTGTTATACCAAATTTTGCGACACTGCGACTTTAAGACAATTTTTTTATTTTGTAATTAAAAACAAAATACGATGGGAAACGTTTATTTTAGTTGATAGCCGTGGGATTCCATTAGATAATCAATACATACCTTATTTTTCAGTCCACTGTGCCAGAGCAAAAATTCTTCCCTATCCTTCGTTTCCTTCTAACCAGTGCCATGCAATTCAGGTTGCATTTAAAAGACCCTAGGTCTTACAGGCTTATAGTTATATTTATTATTATTAATATTACTAATGTACGAAATTGGCTAATCAATGAAAATAATACACTGAACAAATACTTCCTACATTGATCTTAATGCCCACCAAGCCTTGTCATAAAGCCCCTTATTGGTATAAAAACAGCCAATACAAAAATAATTTGATGATTCAAAAGATGCTAAACTTCGACAAAGAACGTAAGATACCTAGTGGCGTATTATGTCCCGCTCAATATGGCTGTCATCTGTCTGAGCGGTATAAGTTTAATTTTTTACTTATGACCATGATGCGCCGCCATTTTTGATTTTCTTAAATATAATTTGTGCTCTAATTTGCTCAACTTGTGTTCCCAAGTCCCAAAATTAAAAACAAAAAAAACGCATAATTGGAAATTTTACAAGTGAAATCTTGTAAAAAAAAAACGACTTTCTTAAAATCCAAGTTGTGCTGTTTTTTTTTAGTTCTTACAAATTTTTAATAATTTTCATAATTTGCTATCAAAAGCATAATTATGTAATGATATAGTCGAAAATCAAAATTACTGTTCTATGAGAGGTAAAGTTAACAAAATTATAAAATCAAATTTGTGGTAGATCGTACTAATATATTTAGCTCAATTTTTTTTTTTATCAAAATCGAAAGACTCATCTAAGTCTTCTCAACGGTTTTAAAACGGGTTGTATGATGAAGTACCGTTATTTTTGGTTTAAGATCTGCCAAATTTGATAAAAATTTAATGAAAGTGGATTCAACAAAAAAAAAATCTAACTTTTTTTAATAAAAAATACCATAAATATTTTTTGAAAAATGTTGCTATTACAACTTTTTTTTTCAATTCTCCACATTTACCTATTAAAATTAATTGTTTTTTTTTCTATATTGGTAGCACGTTTCTCTCATTTTTGTTCATTGCTAAACAAATTTGTATGGCAGTTAACGTTTTTTTTTTGGGTCCTAGAAAAAATGGAAAAAACGGGTCCGGAGAATGCGCATGAAATGCAAAATGCAAATTTAAAAAAATGTCGGCCTATCCTATTAGGCTGTAGGTTAACGGACATTTGTACGTCTTGTAATTCTTAAATAAAACCTCGGTAGTTAGGAAAACTCCCGGACGAATGGTCACCGGCGTAACGAAGTATCTATTTTTGTCCTATAATGCAAAATTATAGATATGTTCGGTCGTTAATGTTTATAATTTGCGCATGTTTTCTTAAAATGCTATATTTGGGCTTACAAAAAAATTGGGTACAATTTTGTTTTGTGTAGATTTCCATAAATTACAATTTTTAATTAAATTAATTTTTTAAAAAAGTGTTATAGAAAAAACTGATAGTTTAAGAATTATTAGAAGCTCACCCTCTTTGAGCCCCTTTAAAACTTTAGTCCTGATGGTCCAAACTAAGGGCAATTTTTAAAAAAAAAATCTTAAAACTTTAAAACAAAACAAGTCCAGTGTTTTACCTGGATATCTTGGTTTTTGTTAAAAACTGGAGAATATATTGATTCCCGAGACGAATATAGACCCTCCTTACATTTTGCTCTTAAATTGGCTTTATAACTTCTTCACTTCTTACTACGTCTGTATTCTTGTTCTATGACACTTTCCTTGCATTTATCGCTGTATTGGTTTCATCACCGATTCCCTTTATACCCATTTATTCTCCACTAGCTGGCCCACCCGGCTTCGCACGGGTAGACAAACCTAAGCATCGCATAAAAATTACAAAAGAAAATATGTATATGTATAAATAAATATTTAAACTCCTTTTTGTAATCGAATACTACTTTCTGGCTTGTAACTCACTTCACGTTATGAATGTGAGTTGTAAAAATATGATCCTCTGAGTCTAACACAAAAATAATTTTTGAAATCGGATACCACTTTTGGTTTTTACCGCCCTTCACCCTATAAAAATACCTAATTTTTGAAAAAAAAAAAAAACAAATATTCCTTAAGCTATCCACTCAAAATAACCTTTCAAACAAGAAAAGAATTTCTTAAATCTGTTATTTTTTTAGTTTTACCCCATTTCACCCTACAAATATTAAAATTGTGAAATAGAATATCCCGTAAGCCATTTCAAACTAAATAAGAATAAATTTATTAAATCGGACAATTATTTTATTTTTAACCCATTTTATCCTACAAATTGCAATTTAAAAAAAAATTTCATTGAGCCATTTCCTTAGAAAAACTGTTCGAACACAGGTAGAATTTTTTTATTAATGGGATACGTCTTCTTCATTTTTCCCCATTTCACCCTACAAAGTGAATTTTTCCAATATTTTTATAGTTATTCTGCTATTTGGGGCGGAGACAAATCAAATATCAATAAAATCGGTCCAGCTGTTCTTGAGATTTAAGTGTTGTAACTAAATCGACTTTGTATTATATTTATATAAGCAAGGAGAAAAAAGAGAAGAAGATATAAAATTAAAAATTTAAAGTAAAAATCTCTTCAGTGTTTTACAAACAGGTGGAATTTTGTATATCCACTTTGTTGTCTCTTTTAACATCTTAATCTAAGTTTGAATGTTTTTTCAAACGTTGATGACTTCGAAAACAAAGATAAGCCGGAGTTAAGAGTACCTTTTGTGAAAAAAAATAACAGTTTAAGTGTAAACTTACATTCTTAATTAATTTTGTGTGAGTACAAATAAAATAGAGCTTAGATTTTAAAAATAAATTAATGTAACTTCTCAGCAAAAAAAAAAAACGATTAAGATTAATTTTTCAGTTTAAACTTTCATTGAGGTGATTAAAATAGCTTAACCTAAAACAAATGCAGTAAATGCTTAAAAAAAATCAAGCTTTTTACAAATTATCTCAACATTTTATTAGTTAATTTTTTTAGTTAAATTCTTACTATAGGTAGTAAATTCTTAAAATTGCTGAGCTTATACTTGTAAGCCGTCATGGAGATCCCTGAATTGTTTCTATAAAGTTCAATTTTTATAAGTTATACTAGTTTTTATTCACAAGATACAATAACCACAAAAATATCTTCTCTCATTTTCAGATCTAAAAATTATCCTTTCAAAATTAGCCTAAATCGAATGTGAATTAATTAATTAAACATAAATCTTTGTATAGTGTTAGCTACCTCTATCAAAAATTTTTTACCTTGAGCTATATTAAGTATTTGCTCAGATGACGTAAAGATTTTGCTTACAAATTATACTGTTTTACATTCATTTAGGGAATGTTTCACAATGTCTGAGTAAAGTTCAGATTTTAGCTATTCAGCACATAAATATTGGCACAGGGTCATAAGTCCACAATCCAAACAAATTTTGTTTTGAACTTATGACTTATTCGGAGGTTTCTCTAAAGACAATTGCGATTTTTTTCGCATGTGGACTTAATACCCTTTGCCAATAATTATTTTGTGTCGAATAGCTAATCAGAACTTTAATCACAATCAGACATTGTGAAACAGGCCCTTACACTCAAGATATGTATATTAATATTTTTTTTTTACAAAACCCTAAGTCTGACAAGCATATATGTGAAATCCGAGCTAAGATATTCTTGATATGATTTGTATTTATTGTTCATGTTCAACAAATATTTAACACAAATAAGATAAATAATTGCAAAATAAGATGAAAATCAGAAAAAAATTTGGCTTCTTGTCCGCGAACAAAAGTTAAATTTGTACTTTTCAGAACCCTTTTACTTCATACGTAAACCATATGCTTATGTATCTACTTTCATATCGTTACTACAATAATTTTGTATTTATTTTCAGTGATTTCAGTCGAGATGGCCTCTCACAATCACACGATAGTGTATTTTCCGAATCAGCCACAGCCAGCAGTTTATCTATTGTACTTAAGGTAAGTAAATTCCAGAACCAATTTATCATTGACAATCCAAATCTAAAACACTGACAGTATACTCATCATTTCTCCAGAAGTTTAAGATCATAAAATACAAACTCAAACTACTTCTCACTTTCGAACAACGTAATTTCATCGGCACCTCCACCTCCACCCCCAATGGTGTCTTTAATATCTTGCTGTAAAGTGCAACGTTTTCAAAGTAACGATTATTCTATCTCAAAAAAAAAAATGTTTAATTTTATCGTGCACAATGGCAAATTGATTTTAATCAAAATCAATTTTGATTACATGACTGACAATCACTAAAGCTACAATATAGCTTGCCATATACATAGTGTAGTGCTGTGTTAATAGTTGCAAGACGGGCGAGATAAGTCATAGTATCTGCGCAATACCGAGCCGAGCGCATTTCAAATTCATGAATCACCTTTTTTTATTTGATGTTTGTAACGTAACTATAGTAATTGGCAATCAGAAAATGTGTGATGTTCGTTCGTTTTTCATATACCTAACTACAGTCTGATATGAAAGTTTGAATACGTTCCTCCATAATTGTTGAAAGTTTTTTAATTAATTGAATTTTTACCAAATTTATTCGGAAAAAAATTAACTAACTGAGCATTTTCTTAAACTGATTTTTATTTGGTAATTTGTATGTTCGGGTAGAGACTATGCTCAATGTACAAGGAGATATACAGAGTATTTAAAAAAAAAAAAATCAAAAATTTGATGTTTTTTATAGAATAATAGGTCTTCAAAAAAAGATACCATTTGAACCATATTCTGTCATATTTGACAATTCTTTGAAATTCATTATTCAGTATTTTTTGACAAGATTATTCATAACAATTAGAGTATAACTTGACTTACATTGGGTGTTCGCAGCTAAGGATTAAGCTCTTGAGCAATACATGAAAAGAATATAAAGGGTTTTGCAATAAGAGGTGTTATTTTGATATTCAAAGAAAAATGGCATTTTTTGAGATAAATGATCCGATGTGTATTTCATTATAAAGAGGAAGGTATGCCGTTAATAATGGAACACAACATCAGCCAAATGGCCGCCACGACCACGCTTACAGGACCATATCCTTTTCATGAAATTTTCCATAACCAAATCGCAAAGTGGCTGCCCTATGTGCTCGATAGCCTCACGAATTCCATCTCTGAGGTCTTGAATCGACGCTGGGCTGTTGGCGTAGACCTTATCTTTCACGTGGCCCCGAAGGAAGAAGTCGCAAGGTGTTAAATCACAAGATCTCGGTGGCCAATTGTGATCACCTCTTCGATGGTTTCATTGCTTGTGTGGCACGTAGCGCCGTCTTGTTGAAAGTAAACGTTGTCCAGATCAATACCATCCAATTCCGGCCATAAAAAATCATTAATCATCTCTCGATAGCGCAATCCATTGACCGTAACTGTTGCTCCAGCCTCATTTTCGAAAAAGTAAGGTCCAATGACTCCGCCGGACCATAAACCGCACCAAACAGTCACGCGTTGAGGATGGAGAGGCTTTTCAACAATAACTCTTGGGTTTTCCGAGCCCCAGATGCGACAGTTTTGCTTGTTGACGTAGCCTCCGAGGTGGAAATGGGCCTCAGCAGTCAAGATGATTTTTCGATGAAATTCCGGATCATTTTCATGCATTTTAAGGACCCAATCAGCAAAGACACGACGTTGTTGATGATCAGCCGGCTTGAGTTCTTGTGTTAACTGAACTTTATAAGCCTTAAGACCCAAGTCTTTATGCAAAATACGGTGTAATGACGTTTGTGGAATGCCTTATTCCAAAGAACGACGAGGAATGGACAAACCTGGGTTTTCTTCAACACTTTGGGCTACAACAGCAATATTCTCAGTTGTTCTTGAGCGACGTGCACGGGTTTTATTCTTCACATCACTAACTTGTCCCAACAGCTCGAATTTGTCCACCAATTTCTGTATTGCGGGCCGACAAGGTGCTTCACGCCGACCCAAAAATGTTTTAGTTTTACGAACCGTCTCTGCCAAATTTTCACCATTTTTTATAGTGAATTTTAATAATTTCAATGCGTTGTTGAAGCGTGTATTGTTCCATTTTTATTAATGGCGTAGTTTCTACTTGTCAAATGTTAAAAAATGACAGCTTCAAAAGTGACAGCTACCGAAATAGCGGGCTATTCAAAATAACACCTCTTATTGGAAAACCCTTTATTATGGCGTTTTTCATTTTAACTCTGAGCAGATAACGGAACTGTCAACAAAAATTCTATGTTTTTTTTAGCTCAGACATATCAGAGCATAAACAGTGTAGAATAAAATGACCGCGCAAATCAAGTGAAACGCTGAGCGAAGCCAACTTCACACATAATTGAAAATTAAATATGGATTCCCTATGATATTACCGTTCAGTGCTCAAGTGATCATAATCTGCTCAGAGTTTTGCTCTAATCGCTCAGCCTCTTCTCAGAGTTTTGCTTAGAGCCAAAAAAGAAAAAAAGAAAAACGCCAATAGTCTCTTGTTAAGCCGACAAAACCCACTTTTTCGGCAGAGTTCTTTATCGTCGTAGTATTAATATAAATTTAAATCTCGAAATTTATTTTCACACCAAACCTATTATACTTGCCAATAAAAAGTTAAAATAGCTGATTCAACAAAAATAATTTCTTTCACAACAGACTGTTTATCTAATCAGCCATGATTGGCATTGTAATAAACGATCATGCCATCGTTCTGGACAACCCCATCAGTGTCAACAATAGAATTTATCCCTGATGGGGGGTGCATTGTAAAGCTTGATTAAAGGTCTACAACCCAAACTCAAATATCATCATTCATCACACAATCTGGCTATATCAGGCTGATGGCTGCGGTGGAATGCGCATCAGGCGAGGCTTCATCGTCAATTCAATTAGATTAATCTATTCTCGTTGTATTTTAATTTGAAAACAAAATCAACTCAACCAAAGGATGGGGTTGTGGTTGTGTGATGTGCACTTGCGAGGTCTTTTACATCTGAGATTTAAATTGTTTCCATCGATTGGGGTTTGAGAGCAAGAACAATGTCAGAAATTCAATTAAAATTTAACTCTTCCAACAGATTAGGGTGGGAGGGGGGTTGAGGGTGGTGTTGGTCACACAATATGGGACGTTAGATTAAGAAGCAATTTTAACAATTCAATGGGATTTGCAATATCACACTTCACTTGAATTAATTGCACAAGTTTAAAGAAGAACAAGAAAAAAAAACAAACAAACTAGAACCCAGAACCAGGTGAAATTCCAGCGACGAAACAGACCAAACCAATCGGTGGCGCACGACTTTGCATTTCTGCACATCCACACAATTATACCAACACCACTGCTGCCGACGGCCTCCAAGTATAGATATTGATGTTTTAAGTGATGTGAGCTCAGTGGGTTTAAGCGCTGAAGCCTCATTTCTATCGTGTACCTGAACATACAGCAAACACAGTATGAAGCTTGACAAGCTCAAGCCTCCATACGAGTACGTACACCATGCGACTTGATCGTGTGTATAGTATTAGTTCGAGTATCTACCTGTTTTTTGTTGCTTTATACCAATCATAATGATGTTATACTTTTAAGCCAGGTTTTTCCTCCTTTCAAACTATACCAGACTTTCCAGTTCTTCAGATTGGCATAGCGCCCCATTGGATTAAATCGAACAAAAGAAGAAGTAAAAAAAAAAACGAACTGCAAGTCCAAAGGCAGGCAAGAAGAAGATGTGGCAAAATCGGGGAAAATTAATAAACAAAAAGAAATAAACTAATAAATAGATACAACAGCCTTAAAAAATTTTAAAGATACATTGCACATCTTATACGAATATAGACGAATATTTATATGAGGATTAGTTAGACATATTGAAAAATAGCTACAGACTTGAGCAACCGGGAAACGGGTCTGTATTGGCACCACAAAGTCGTCATCATCATCATCACCACCAACATCATCATGATCATCACCATCGTCATGATCAAGATGTCGGCAAAAAAAGAAACATTGATGGTAAACGAAGAAGTCTTCAACTGCCATAGTTAGTGGAGTAGTCTAATCCGGTAGGCCGTAGTTTTCTGCAAAGTTAGTTTGCCTTCAGACGTTTGATCGGATGTATCTTTATTGTTTTTCTACGATTTTCTTATAGTTTGATTCAAAACAAAATGAAAATATTGAATGATAAATAAATTTCGGTTTTTTGTGTTAATTAATAATATTGTTTTCTATTAATTGGCATCGCATCAGAGCTATAAATAAATTATAATATTTTTTGTGAGAGAAAAGTAAAGTGTTATAAAACTGGATTCTTGGGATCTGTTGTAACTGCGAATTTTTGGTGTGATTCTGAATGGAATGGTTCTTTCTATTATCAAAACATTGAGGCCCTTCTAAGATAAAACAAACAAAAGTTATAAGTTCTTAATAATATTTGAATACAAGTTTATTATTGATTTGTCATTATTTTCTCACTCTATTCTGAAACTTTCTAAATAATATGATTTGCAATGGACATTTTCCTATTTGACCTAATTTTTTTGTTCAACACGGGTGTGTTTCATTTTTTTTTTTTTTTTTTTAACTGAACAAGTAAATGTGGGTTTTTTTTTTAATGAAATCAATTTTAAATCCCTTGGAACAGTAACCTACTAATTATTTTTAAGAATGATACACAGTTTTAGTGGAAATTAAGTCAACACAAAATTGACAGAGCGACATTTCCAACTTTACGCAAGAAAAAAATGACAAAATAATAAAAAAGTTTCTTAATTTCTCGCACTCATTTAGACCTTTGGAACCCCCCCCCCCCCCTTTGGGGAATGTAAAAAATATTGTGGAACCTATTAATTTTTTATATACAGCATGTAGGGCGGGTACTGGGTGATAGGGTAGGTTAAACACGCAATGGGAAAAATAAGAGAAAAAAAAATCCATCTTGCTTCGTAAAACCAAGGTAAAACCGATGTTTGAATACAAAAAAAAAAAATTATTTACGTAAAAGTGATATGAAATGAACTGAGGTACTTTTGCAAATAAAAATCAATAATATTTTTTACGAATAAATAAGTAGCAAATGTTGTACCATTTTTCAAATTTGATAAAATGACCATTTTTTTAAAATAACCTGCCAAGGGTAGTTTAGTATATTTTCTTTAAAATATGAAGTGTCAACGTTTCAGCTTACAAAGTTTTTTTGAACCATAACTCCGTCAGTTAGTTAGTTTTCTTACGAAACTAACAATATCAGTTTTTTGGATTTGTGAATGCGATCAAAAGCATAGTTATTTAGGATTACGTAAAAAGACAGCGCAAAATTTGGAAATTTGTGACCACAGTACCTAAAAATGTGCCTAGGGTATCGATTTTCATTATTTTTCTACATATTATTGCTATTATAACTTAACCAAGGGAGATGGGTTTTTTTTTTCTTTTTTTTTCCAATACGGGTATATCCTACCCTAGCACTCGGTACCCGCTTGGAGGTGATTTTCAGGACACCCTGTATATTATGTATGTATTTGTATAGGGTAGAACATGAATACTTAAGACATTAAACTGTGCAACACAGTTGGAGTTGGATAAAATGTTGATATTTTTTTAGGAAAACTACTCTTCTGGAACAACAATCTTTTTTTAACAAGGCCCTAGAAAGTTTTGCATTGATAGTAACAAAGGTACTAGTATCTGGCGAGTGATTTAGCATTTTGCCTAGAGAACCGCCTGGAAAAATTGCAAGTTTTTGAGATGTTTAGTCAAGGTCCTGAAAAATTTTTAGTATAAAGGAAAGATCTAGAGGAAGCACGCCCTTTGCTATCTTTTCAAAAAATACCCCGTATACAACAAAGACCTTATAACCACCAAAAAATGGCAGTTAAATTAAAGTTTTTAATTTTCAATTATACAGTGTTGGGAATAAGCTCATTTGTAAGCGTATCGGATATGTAAGCGGAAGGTTCCAGGATCCAAAAAAAAAAACGAGTGATGATGTTGTCTTCGTCTAGATTTCCTGAAAACTTTGAAACTTCAAAAGAACTTGACTGAATTTCGGAAAAAACTTGCCATTTTTCCATGCGGTTCACAACTTGAAATTTTACAGCTTCTATAAATTATATATAGTGAAAAATTTCATTCATATTTAAAATTTCTTCAGGATAAAAGTCGCCTGTAGCTGTAGTGTGAGGTTTATGTTATCTGATGACTCCAACTAATAAATTGTAGGTAATACATACCTTCTCAAGTTATTTAAGCTCCCAGAAATAATCACTATTTACTCAGGTATAGGATCATCAGCTATCATTTCAAAACGATAGAAAACGCAATATTTTTTGTTTGTGAAAAGAGCAAATTATGAGGTTATTAATAGGTATAATACAATTTCTGAAACAAAAATGTCCACAAAATTTTCATCAAAATAAAAACTGTGCTATTAGACATCGAGATCTTAAGACTTCTTTTGTGGGATATTGAAAAAAAAGTATATGCCATCTGAAGGGTATAACCAACTCTTCATAAAAAAGTCAATTAGTTTCTGTAATTACATAGTAATCATTAATCAACATCTTTCAATAACGCAGTCTTCTCACTGAAACAGTCTCACCGGCAGAATGTCGTTTTTGAGTTGTCGTTCGGAGTTACTCCTTTTTCACTCCTTTTATTCCAAATTTTCCATTTTCGATAAGAATGGAACAGTTCCAAAATCCCACCGAAAACAGCAGAAGTTTTGAAAAGAATAAGTCCCAATGACAAAGTCCCAAAACTTGTAACACCAAACTGTCATTTGCTGTGGATGGAGACATAAAAGTTGATCGACTATTTCTCTTGAGTATTTGAAGCTCTAGTTTTTCATGAAAATTAGACTTTCGTGGAGGCATTAATTGAAGGTTTTTGTTTTTTTGGTATCAAAGGGAAAGAGTAAGCTTTTTTATATTGCTCAAAATTTACAAAAAAAAAACTTTATTCAAAAATCGTGAACAATTTAAAATCTTCCCAGTTTTTACGAGACGAGATCGAGTAGGTATTACCAGACGAGACCGTAACTTTTTCACTGAATTGGTGGTAATAATAATTTTAGGTTTAAAATGTCTGAAGGAATGAATGTCAATTTAGCGAAGCAACATTCACCGATCGAAAAGTGGTTAGGTTAGGTGGATCATTTTTGTTAATTTATCGTTAATTTTATAGTTCTGACAGTTTCAAATTTTGTCACGCAAGAGACATGTTCAGGAAAATGAGATATCTTGTAATTCTCAGCAATTTCATTAACATGAACAGAATTTCGCAGCAAAATTTATCAGTCTTGGTATCAAACCCCGCCCCAGGAAAACAATTTTGGATTCAGTTACTCACTTTTTGACGGAGTAAAATCTCTGAGATCTCACTTTCCTGAACGCGCCTTATATTTTCCATGTTTTTTGTGATTTTTTTTTGCTAAATTCCTATGAAACAAAGACGTGTCTCGTGAGGTGTCCATATCAGATACCTCCTCCTCTTTTTTTAAACATCAAAGAGAATGCCCCCTTTTTATAACTATACGTGACAAAATAAAACCTCCCCTCTCAACATTTTCAGTAACGTTTAAATTTCTAAAAAGCTATCAATCTTATTTGTTTTTAAATTGGAGAAAAATGACTAAGTTTTAATTGGAAGTGTCATTACAGTTTGTGGAAAACTAAATGCTAGTGTGTAACACTGCCAACCATTCTTTTGCAGGTTTTTAGTCGCCAGGAATATGGAGGGGAGCTACAATTTTCTAACGAATCCAAACGACTTTTGTAGATAAGAGGCAGTTCGGTTTTCAAAAAATAGGTGTAATATGCTGGACTCGAACCCAGATGTGTGATAGTGATTGTAAAGGGTCCACCATCTAACGTTTTTTTTTCAACTAGTGCCTATTTCGTGAATGGTAACACTTAGCTCATGTCTGATTTGACAGATAATTAGTTTTATCCTTCCGCTGAACAAATATGGTTGTGTATACGCTTCGCTAAGTGGGCCTGCGATCGACTCAGAGAAGATGCCGATTTTGCCAAAAAAAATCATCTTTTCAGATGAAGCTCATTTTGATCTTGGCGGGTAGTAAACAAGCAACATTGTCGCATTTGGGGCACAGAAAACCCGCACGCATACATTGAAAAGCCGATACACCCAAAACGAGTCACTGTTTGGTGCGGATTTTGGTCCAGAGGCATAATTGGGCCATTTTTCGAAAATGAGCAAGGAGTGGCCGTTACAGTCAATGGCGATCGTTATCGGGCCATGTTGAACGAATTTTTCTTCACAAAAATTGAAGAGGAGTATATTGGCAACATTTGGTTTCAACAGGACGGCGCTACGTGCCACACAGCCGAAGCTACACTTAATGTTTTGCGCCATTTTCAAAAAAAAAAAGGCGGACCCTTTATAAAAGATAAGACTTTTCAATTTGTTATTTTTAATTGAAAAACTATCTAATACCACGTTACTTGCTTTATCACAAACCAAAACTCGTTATACTTCGACCTACATCGGAGTCCTGTCGCATTAATCACTTAAAGAAATACATCTTTCATAGCTGATCCGGTTTTCGTTTACATAAATAGGAATAATTTTCAATCAAAAACTTATCCCATCAAAATTTCTTTTCTAACAGAATTCTTGCATTAAAAACTTCGACCAATCTATTTCTCTGATGCATTCACAAAGTGGAACACCAACCATGATTGTTCCATGTTAAAATTTTACCCCCAAAGGAATTGTAGCACATAATTCTATCGTCTAAAGGTGGTTGTGATTCTAGGTTGAATGTAGAGTGCTGATGTGCATATAGCTGAGCCTTCACATCATCCAGTTCCTGCATATCTTTCTTTATGTTTAGTTTTTCCAGAATAATGCATCTACATCTTTCATCGTGTAGAAGAAGCAGCAACAACAACACCATCACTTTTATGTGTCACAAAGTAGCTATATCAAGTTTCCTTTCTCTCTGCGTGTAAACCTAAAACAGCAACAACAACATGGAGCTAAAGCACTTTTTCCCAACCTATATTTTTCCTACTCTTTGGCAATGCTGTTTGACATTAGTTACCTAGTTTTTTTTTCAGTTTCAAAGATAACTGGATAGTACTGCAATAACAATAACAACAACAACAAAACTGGTCCTAGAAAAAGCTGATTCAATTAATCAGCCGTAAGGAAAAGATAAAATATCAAGGAAAAGAGATCACTCACCGCAAAAGTCCCAAAAGGCTCTTTGTGTGCAGCTTTGATGAAGCTTAAATTACTTCCTTTTATCATGGACATTCAGGAAGTAACTTCGCTCTGTCCAGGAGTAAAAGTATAGCCTCTAGATGATAGTTGCCAGAGATAATAGATAATTTTACAAAAGACTTCATTTTTTTTTTATTATACAATGACCTACCGCACACCGGTGGCGTATCTAAAAGCTTGTATCTCTATATCTTATGTAAACTTTCCTTCTGTTATTGTCAGTGGTGGATTTTGAATTTCAGGGTGAAAAAGGCGCAGACGTTTTTTAGGGCCCCCGATCACGGTTAAGACTTGAGTCGAACTTTTGTGCCCAAGGTTAACTCATTCACCCACGAGCGATTAACCATCACAAGATATCACGATCTCAAAATCAAAAAAATTACATTTAAAGCGCCCCTTGGCATAATGATTATTGCTAAGGACTGTCAGGCTTCAGCTGGAGGCCTGAAATCGAATTCCAGCCTATGTCACCTAAGAAAAATGTCTTGTTCTTTTTCAGGGGCACTGCATCTTGCAGAGGAAGAGACAAGTTCCCTCCAGGACTATCTTTTGCCATGATAAAGTACCTATCATCTTACCTATTCACATTCTGCAGAAAATTGTAGGTCCACTCCATTCCTAGGAATAGTTGAGAGTTGTAAGCCACTAGGAAAGGAAGCGCCCAAACCAACCGCATATTGTGCTCTTTTGCTTAGCCCAACCTGGTTGCTGTTCTATTATCTAGGTTGTGTGCAATTTTCAAAGCAAATAACAAATGAGTAACCGCAGTAAGTTGCGGAGTGTGTCTCTGTTGCAGTGCTTGTTGCACTATGCAACAAGTTGTCTCTGATATCCATCTATGCCGCGCTGGATAACTATGGCGGAATGGTGTTGCCTGTATACCTAATAAGAGTTAAGAGACTATACGACCGGCATTATAATGTAATTGTATTTGTGATGTACCTACTTTAGTGACTTCGTGATGAAGTGAAAACCAAAAAGTATCGCAGCCACCATGGAACACACACATTGCGAATTGTAATTGAAAATCAATGGTGATGAAGTTTGTCACTTTAGGCATATGGAAAGTACACGTATGCATATTTATATGCGGTGAATGCTTGTACTTGTACACTAAAATTTTCACCAGAAATGGACAACTTCACGTCAAATTCGAATGCAAGTTAGTAGGGTGCACTTGGGACGTGAGATGAATTTTGTTAAACACAAGAAACAGAAAGAAAAACAAGACGAACAAAAATTAATTGAATTTTGTTATGGAACAATGGCTATTAGTGTGGATATTTTGTTTGATTGAATAACACAAGATTGTATTATACTTGCACGTTTTTGGCTATCTCGCGATGCATGGTGGGGTTTTTGGTTGGTTGGTTTCCTAAGTATAGGCTATGCACCTATACAAAAACTGCTGTAGATAGATTTTTGGTTGAATTTTGATGTACAACGTACGTGATCGTATAGCTCAAGGAACTTAGAATTATTGAGATTAAAAGTGCATTATTACCAATTCATAAAGGAATCCAATCTATTGTGAATGTAATCTTTAAGGACTTCAATAAAAAGTATGCATTCATTTATTTCACCTTCGACTAAGTTAATATACATAGGTACAATCATCATTCATTTGACATACAAAAGATTGCAATCATTCTGTCCCCCATTCATTATTAATCACAATCAATTGAATGCAATCTATAAGGAATGAATGCATTCTTTTCAATTCTCTGCATTCATCGATTGACCGACTTTTGAAAATTTTGTTTTGATAGGTAAATACATTTTTTCAGGAATTCAGAAAGCACCGGAGTTCTTTATTTTGAAATTAAAATTTTTTTAAGAATAGTTTTAGCAATTTAAAAGACAAGTTGCATGCTTCTTTATACCATTTTCTCTTATTTATTATATACATGTTCCATGCTTCCATTATATAAATTCTTTTGAATTCTATGCAATTTGATACGCAAGAGCAAATCAATGCTATCGTTCGTTTATTACTATTGTCGTTCATTTTATTATTATTTAAAATCATTATGGCAAAATTGTAGACGATTTAGTACGATGTTTAAGCATTTTTAGTATGATGCTAGGGTAAAAAGAGGATTTTCCAAATTTTAAACGAGTTACATCGTACTATCTTTTTAACATTTTACTAAATTTAAAATCATCAAATAGCTATTTTATATTTTTAGTATCATACTAACACTAAATGTCACTTTGACAATGACAAATGTGAAAAAAGAGATGTTTGCCTACTTTTTTGCACGAAATGTCACTATCTTAGGCGCGTTCAGCTTGAGTTTCGTAAGAAAATAGGTTTAGTATGATACTAGTTAAAAAGTATTTAAAACTAAGGACATTTTAGTAATGATCTTTAAAGTTAGTAATTTGTTAACTAGTATCATGCTTACACCTTAACATCAGGCTGTTTAAGATTTTGCGCAATTGTCATCACCTCTACTCGCTTTCTTGATGAACTTACTGGGGCGCGTCGTATATTGGCATATTTGCTCAAACTAGATATGAATAGGATTGAGACCAGCATTTTGTGTAGGTTTTTTTTTCAAAATTCTAAATTTTGTCATCGATTTTTGGAATCAAAATATCGAAAATCAAATTGATTTTATCATCACACTACCCTTAAGTGTATACAAGTTATGTGACACCGTGCGTTGGTGCACCGGCGACATTATCAATTTCGTATACCAAAATGAGGCCTATTATTTTTCTCCTCAATTTGAACACCCTTAACCTTACATCTATGTACATAAATGTAACAAAATCGATGATTTTTCATGACTTGAATTTTTGTTTTGTGAAAATTCCATAAAAGTGCCTTATTCCTGGTGTTTGCTTTTATCGATGTTTTGTTACCAAAATTATTCCGCTCATCTACTATTCACCCTTTAAGATAAATAAATGAAACACATCTTTTTCGGAAATAATCAAAACCACGTTGCTGCGAGCTGTCAAATAAAGAAGAGATGTCAATTGAATTTCTAAGAGAGAGATACATATTGTGAGGAGCTCTACTAGTGGTGAGTAGCTTTACGAGTGGTTTCAAGGCAAATTTTGTGGAGACTTCGAAAAGCCATAAAAAGCACGCGCAAAGTGAATGACACTCTCTTTTTTTTTGACCTATGCTTAAGCAGTAAGAACAATCCTTCTGATCAATTTGTCTAGCTGATGCAAATCTACGAAAGACGATAAAATTTACGTCTCGTACAAACACACAAGAAAAAAAACTTCAATCCTCTCGGCAACCAGTAGCTGTCTGTTAATAAATTTTTCTTGAAGTTAACGAGTGTGTCGTTTTTTCTATTATCTTGTATGTCTCTATAAACAGTTCTTCTTCCTCTGAAATATATTGCCGCTTTTTGGAACATTATTTTGAGCAGAGTTAGGGCAACACCGACTAAGTACATTAGTTTTTCAAAATTGTAAAATTTTCCATCATTCTTAATTTTTAAATTGAGTTTATTTTATCTCCTCAATTTTCACACGTTAGACCTGAAGATCTGGGACCAAACTACCGCATCAGTGACTGATCAAATGAGTGCCGTTAGTGATCGAATGAACGAGTAAAACCTATGGAGATGATGACTTCATAACGTGAGCGATAATGCCAAACTCACATAATTCAGTCACGAATTACTCGATAACTGATGCGGTATTTCGGCCCGTGACTATAAGATCTGAAGTTATATGCTTTAAAAGGAAACCATATCGAATTTTTTTGAAGAGTTTTTATAAAATAACTCTCTCCATTGAAGCTCATCATTCGCAAATGATCAAGGAGACAATTTTGTGTCCATATGTCATATGGTGTGACGTCACTTCCGTCACATTACTTTCGTCTAGGTCAGTTTTAATTGTGAGTTCCACATCCGAGAGCCTCCTATAAGAAGCTTAACTTCAAAAAAAAAAAACGACTCAATATAACAAATAACATCGTTTCAGAGTGTCAGCATTAGGTATACAAACTTATGCATGATTTAGTAATAGGACTGACACATTTCCATATTTTCTGCACTTTTTGTTCCCATTTGACATTATGTCAGAAATAATGACGTTGTCAATGTCAATCGTGTAAATCCATCCTAACTTTGCCACTTAACAGTATAGTTAACTTTTATTTCTTAACTTAAGTCTTTAATTGGAATCGTACATTTGAATACGAATATTTTCAGACCTCTTTTATTCAGACTTTAGTGACATAACATCATGACAGAATGTTGGCATCCGCACATATTTATTTATTTTTTTGTTTGTTTCTAATCCAACTACGACAGTCGCTCATATTGCATATTACAACGACTAATATTTTGTATCCAAAGCGGGCAACAACCCACCAGAATTAATATATACTTAAGTCACGCTTAAGTTGGTTAACTTATAAAGGTATAGAGTTTGAATCTGTTTTGTGGGGAAAACATTGAAGGTGTTTCTTTTACCTGGTCTACGCGATCACCAAACTTACAAGATATACATATACGTGTTGAAATTCAATACAATTTTTTTGATATCTTTTACATAAACAACAACAACCAAAAGATACACGCTCCAAAGGTAGAAGATAATCTTCTGTCAACTTGACAGGATTATGCAGTCTCACTGGAAGATATGGAAATTTGCATAAGCCACATGCAGACAGACCTCCATAAGAAGTTACATAACAGTTCCACTGCTGCACACCTACCTATTGCACTTTCTGGTGTCGGTGTCGCGTTTTCAAATTACGACAACAACAACAACATACAACAGAACCCCGTCAGATAAATATGTAGCTTGTAGTTTTTCTTAACTTGTTTTGGTATAGAAGATATTGTATCTAAGGCTTTAAATGGGACGCATAACCGTTTATCTGTCGTCTGGCCACTATCAGCCGAAGAAACCACCAATACCGTCACAAGTCACAACCGCCCGCCGGCCGCCTTCCTGCCTGCTGCTTCTGAAAACTGAAGGTGTATTATTTGTCTTCCTTTTTTCAAACTCGAAATGAACAAGAAGTACAAAACTATCCGAATATGTTGCTTCAACTGTATGCGTGTATATCTATCTGATGGCTGCTGTGAAGCCGAGCCGGTTTGGCAAAATTTAGCACAATGCACTCTCGATCTATACCCCGAGATCTTTAACCAACTTGTGGTGTCGTTTCGGAGTTCATGGATCGATCGAAAAGGTGCATTTTGTGTCAGAACGAGTTTTCCACTGCGATCCCATTTTTAATTGTGCGACGCGGGAGTTTAGAATTTAATTGATTGTGCTACGCTGCCTTACATAATTCCAAACCGGGCGGTTTGTCCATTTATGTCCATCATATTGACGTTAACTTCCGGTTGGAGTTAATTCGAAATTCGTTAATTTGTTCAACCTCTCACTTTCATTGCCATCAGCCATTTTCGGGGAGGCTAAAACTTTTGAAATAGAACTTTGGGGGTATGAAACCTTTGATTAATGACAAAGCCTAAAGCTCAATGCACATTTGAAGTTTCAAAACAAGATCTCGTAAGACAAACCTTTTTCGTTGAAGTTTATTATTTTTTTGTTTTCTGTTTCATTGAATTTTTTTTTTTTTGACAGGAGGCGTGTATTGGAGTTTTGGATTTATTTATTTAATTGAAAATCGATTTTTGGATCGAAAAAGGAGTGTTTGACGGTTGAATGAAATACTAGCTTGAGGCTTGGAAATATAAATATTATTTTCTCTTGGTCTAGTTGATCTCTAACTCAATAGAATCATAAAAGAATTAAAAACCAAACGTTTTTTTTTTACGTGTGTTTCTCATAAATCCAGTTCAATGATTACAATTTCACGTCATGCAACTTGATTGCGTTCTTATATAAAAAATATCAATAGCTGATCATTATGGCTGATAGATATTATAAAAGTATTTGTATTTATTTTGATTTATTGGACATTTAAGTTTTGAATTTAATCTAAAGACTTTTATCGACTTGAGTATCTATAGTTCAATTGGAATTGAAGTTAGATAAGATAGTTACGTAGAGTTTGCTATCGGTCAACATTTAATCTTTAAACTTACAAGAGAAACAGAGTTACACATACAAATAGGTGTATCAGCTTAAACCTTGATGAGGCTAAATTAAGTGTAAATAAATGATTTAAGAACAGATAAGATTTATTATGAATTTTTAATAATAATTTATACATACAAATGTATAATGTAGATAACTTACTTTTGCCCGCAGACTTCGTAATGCGCCTACCTTTTTTAAATAGAAAAAAAGAAGAAATCGTGTGCGCTTTGTGAAACTTGCTAGCTGAGCTTCCTGAATTTTAAGAACTGCAACAATTACAACTGCAATTGAAACTTCCACCCATTTTGTGTTAAGTTTAATCATTATTGGTATGAACTTCAATTTTAATAGAAAAAGTTAGCGCAAGGGAAGATTTTTGTAGCGTTGCGTAGTTGCACAGTGGGGCAGCTCATAGGACATAGTCGGAATAAAATAAAAATTAAATGAGGAAGATGAATATACGAGTTTAATTTTCAGTTATTTTACTCAAGAATTCATTATTTGGGAAAATAATTATTTGCTCTTCATGCCGACTAGCTTCTAGCTATAAAAGTAACATTTTAGGGCTTCTTTAAATGTGAAATTGAGAACAGATTTAATTGGCAAGAAATCGAGAAAGTTTAAATGGAGCCTTCCTTTAAAATTTTATAGTGGACTCGACAACTTCAGATGTTTAGTTTTTTTTTTTTCATTGAATTTTTGAACAACAACAACAACTTAAAGGTGCTACCGCCAATTGTTTACGAATTAATTTATAATTCGTTTATTTTGGCTAGAGATACAGCTGTTTCAAGGGTATGCCAAGCCACCTATCATCAGTCTCCTCTTATTAGTGGTGCTGAGCTTTAATCCAATTTTATTATGAAAAACTTTCTACATGCCCACCATAGGGATCGAACCCACGATATCAGATTTGCTCAGTCTTAGAAGCCGTTTGCACTACACATTCCGCCGCCTGAGACCACTGACGTCACAGATATTTTGTAAAACTTAAACAAACAATTTATTAACGATTTTCTGAAAGCATTCTTATGACCCAGTTTTTCAGTGGTGAGTTAAACCAGAGTTACATAACTCGAAAAGTAAATTAACACACGTTGAACTGAGGATGCAGTTTTGCGGTGGAGAACGCATGCGGAACGCCTTAACAAACTCGTTCAATTAGTGTTAACTCACCAAATTTGATGAGTTAACTCGGGTTTAACTTTAATCTCGCACTGACAAAATGTACCTTAAATAATTTAAGAATATTGAAAGCACTCTTTTTTATAAAACTAAAGTAAAAGTTATTTTCCACACGCTGAAACACTGACATCTTGTGTACCTAATTTTGCGAAAAACCGGTGAGCGTACGTGGGCTTTTTATTTTAATTCCGATTTAAGTCGCTTTTTATTTAAATTCTGATTTAAGTCCAGTCCAGCAGATACATTTTATTTATTTAGTCATGATTCCTATGGGAATTATATTTTTCATTTGAGAACAAATTTTGTTTAAATATAAATTTGAGTTTTCGTCTACTAACCCCTTGCAGGGTTTCCGCCAGCTTGATTTAAAAAATGAACACTGTTTTCGCAGTTTATTCAAAGTTAATTCGAACATAATTTTTTTGAAAATAATAAAGCTATAGAAAGTAGTAGTAGTAGCAGTAGTAGGGAAAGTAGACGCTTAAGAAATAATTTCAATAAATCTGGATAATGTTTGATGATGATAAATTTTATATTTTTACAAAGTTAATAGAGAAATATTTTACCCATATTTCGACTACAAGAGTTTTCAATATGTTTAAAAACTGGAAAAAAATTGTCCATCTGGATTTTAATTTTTGACTATAAATTAACATTAAATGTTAAAAAACAAAAAATACTGCAAAATTTTTTTAATATTTTTTTCTTCAAAATTTTGAGTTTAAAAATTAATTATTCAAAAACTGTTTTTTTAAAAACAGAATTAAATCATTGATTTCTGGTTTTTAAAATAATATAGCGAAATTTTGTTAGTGTTTCCGTTATTTTTAATTTTTTTTTCTATTTCAAGTCGATGTTTTAGAAAATTGCCTTTCCCGCCTAAACAGATGGAAATACACCACTTCTCTTATATTTACAATTTTAACTTGTATCACCTTTTTGTCGTATCTAATGGAAAACACCCTGTTTATAATTTTCTATAACTCTTTCTTCTTGTCAAAAAACACGGATTTTTTTTTCGAAAAACGAAAATTCATGACAACGGCAACCTTGCAAGAGTTTGACCATCAAAAATTCGTATTTAAACATCCTATATTGTGTTTTAACAAGCAAAAAAATAATTTCTTCTCCAATGAAATATTAAAAAAAAAAATATATACATATACTGAACTTCTGTTCTGTTTTCGAAATTTAATGTTTGAGAAAATGTGTATTATTTACATGTTCATGTTCCTAACTTGTCTTATCTAGTTCGCATAGAGAACAAATATTTAAAATCTAGACTGTGCATCGACTGAATTCATTCCAACCGTTGAAGTATTTTGCCCCACTGTGCGTCACTGTTCATTATGTTCCACGAGTCTCAGGGGTCTCATCCGCTGCATTTTTGAGTAGGTCACGATTGTCGCTTCATCCATGTTTGACAAGGTTAATTCTTCTATACCCATATACAACAGGATCGGAATGACAAAGGTCTTATTTTTACAGAGTGGACCAAAACCACTTACCCGATGTTGGTTTTTTTACTATGTACGTCTTTCAAATGCAACGATATAATTTAAAATTTTTGTTTTTATTGATTATTTGGACTTTTAAGTTCTTTCTTATCAATTTTTTGAGATGATAGGTGTCAAATAGGCGCGTCCATTTTTAAAGAGAATTTGGGAAAAAAAAAATTTCGGGCATTAAGTTCTCGTGCTCTTTTCGGATATTCTCTTTGAGAGCTTGCGAAAGAGTGTGCTTTTGTTCTTGAAGACTTGTGACTTCAAAACCAAATAAAGAAGTCTGGAGCGGTTAACTCGGTTGACCTGCGCTGACCAGTATAAGTCACTCCAAAACGATACATTAGGCAACCCGGCAACCGAGTATTCTGCAATTTTGAATAGTATAGCGTTCGATGGCTTGTCGATGTGTATTCTGCAACTGTCTATCAAATTTCGGAAATATCAAATCAAAATTGACAATTGCCACCATTTGGCAAAGTTATAGCATCTTCCGATAGGTTAATATATTTTGGCCTAGCCTGGATTATGATGTTCCTATATATATTATTGTAGTCAAAAATGAGCTATGATCAGTCAGTTTTCCAAAAAAATCCGTATCGACGCAATTGATTTAACGGTCAGTTTGTATAGGTATAGATCAATTCGCGTTTTCCAAAAAGATGGATTTCCCCAGTGGTATGAGACTCAAAAACCTGGACATAATCTTTTCTAATATAGGCCTCTTAGAAATGACAAAACTAGACGTTCCAAAAATTGGTTGTTTTTTTACTAACTTTCCTGTAATAAATTAAGTCATTTAATGAACCCCTAAAAGCCAAACATGCGTTTATCTTGTCAAAGAAAATTCATTAATTAATTAATTTTAGAATCTATTATGAATTTGCCTTGTTTCATGTCGAACACTATTTTTCTTATAAATAAAAAATAAATTTGGTTAACATAAATCGTGTCTATACAAAGCAATAACGATTTTAAACCAAAATTAGGACGAAGTTTTTTCCAATTCACTTTTTCACAACACTCACATAATTTACATTAATCTACAGTCTACACACAAAAATGTTTAAAAAACCCTCCTCGACTTTACACATATTTTAACTTGATGTGTTTTTAAAATGCCAAAAAATTTAAAATACATACTTAGTCCCAAAACGTTTTTCCCTTTAAGCCACACCGAAAGGTAATTTCCTCCCTCATTCCATATCTAAAGCAATTATACCTCAACAAACATGTATACCTTTACTACATAGATACATCACGGTATACGGTAATCCATTAATATTTAACTCAAGAGAATTATCCTTGTTTTCGTATGTCCATTAACATCTTCCAGCACACATCATGTCAACGTCCTAATTTAAAGTATATGTATGTCTATAGAATTTGGAAGTTGCTTTCGAAAAATTCTGTTCATCATGGAATTAGGGTAGGTATCTAGATGTACCTTTGCCTTTGCCTATCACTATCTCTAGGTATACCTCTCTAAACACACCCGGAAATCTGCATCCATATTTTATGATTCTTCTTATTGTTTTATTTTTGGGATTTTTTTTATTCCGGCTTTTCTCTTAAGGAATTGACAATGATTGTGTTGTTTTTACTTGCGATGTAAGAACTATACGAGTGTAAGGGAAAGTTATGTGTTTGTTAAAAAAAATTTGGAGATTTTATTGAAAATGTGGAATTATTTTGATATAATGGCGGGTGGGGTAATGGTTAGTGCGTAGTGTAGTGTCATGCCGGAGTTCTGAGTTCGATTCCCAGCCTCGTCGACCTAAATAAAAAAATCGAGGTAATGACAAAACCTCCAAGAGCATCCCTTATTATGAATATGTTCCTCTTATCCCGTTCGGATTGTGAAAAAAATAGTAGGTCCGCTCCACTCCATTCCTGCCAAAAGTTGAGAGTTTTAAGTCACTAGGCTCTGGGTCTCCACGATATGTCGCAGTAAAAATTTAATTTTTTTTAATGGCCACCAACAATGTTTCTGGCTTCCACAGCATAATTTGTCAGTAAAAACTCTCTCTGTAAAAGTCAACAGTTTAGATATATGCCACATTAATACTCAAAGGCTTGCCTTATATTTGATGAACTGTCGGCTTACTTCAACATCTGTGGTAATTATTTAAAATCCAATATTTGAGGTGTTTTTATACACTTCCCTGTTAATGTTGACGTCCCTCAAGAGTCAATTCGTGGCCCTTTTCTTTTTCGTTGTTCAAAAATGATTTTACATCTGTTTTGTCTCAGTGTCAGCTTCACGTTTAACCAGTTTATATTCATTAAGGGATTTATACGAATTTTCCTATGGGACGTAATAGTAGGGCTTGAACTTAATACGGATAAAAAGAAAAATATTTCAATTTCTAAAAATTAACTATGCCCCTAACCTTTCAGCTCTCTTTAAAGGGTCAATCATTTTTCGGTGTCGAAAGTAAAGCTAAATAAAACACACACAGCGATACATTTTTGATGAAAATTTTATTTCATTATAAAGTGTGGAGTTTGCCATTAAGTGTTGAAAACAATACCATTCAAATGGCCACCTCGGGAAGATTCGCAGCATGCGATTCTTTTAAGGTAATATTTAACCATTTTTTCGCACATTTCAGGCGGTATCTCCGCCATAACTTGAGTAATGTTAGATTTTAAAGCGTCTGGAGTTCGGGGATTGTTCGCGTAAACACAGTCTTTTGCGTAGCCCCACAGAAAAAAATCTACCGGTGTCAAATCGCATGATATTGGTGGCCAATTGACGTCGCTAAAATGTAAAATTACGCGACCAGGAAACCTCACGCGCAATAAAGCCATTGGGTGTGTTGTGTGGCATTGTTGCCCCGTCTTGTTAGAACCACATAACGTCCAGGTCATGATCATCAATCACCGGCTAAAAAAATTCGGTTACGAAACGTTCAATTGCTGCGAACGCCGGGAAATCGATAAGCTCGGAAAATCAGCAACACTTTTTGTAAAACATTGTTTTCCTGTTTATTTTTCCATTTTGATTTCAAAACTATTAATTTATTTTTTCTACTTTTGGCCATGGGACCAAGTCCATGCGACCCAGTCATACACTTTACATTTTTTGGTGAGTTTGTAAAAATAGATTCCTAGGTAGACACAAACAAAAAGTATATCCTTTCTCACCTTTTACTTGACGTTGCAATATTCATGGATGAATAGCGTGTGCCGGCAGTGTTGACTTGCTTTCTGTATCTAAATATTGGATTTTTGAAAAATAACAAAAAAAAAAAAACAATATCTACCTATGTAGGTATAGATGTAGATGTACATAGGTATCCGTATTCCGTAGTTAGTTCCTTGGAAAAATTGTTTTCCTTCACATTTGGGATTCTATTACTTTGTATGAGAATATTTCTTTTTTGAGTGCCCTTCAACATTTGCCTGCCGTGTGTCAGTAAGATTTCTACACTCAAACTGTTCAGTTGGATTTTATTTATTTTTTTTTCGTGAATTGATGCTGTGTTTGTGTTTTGAATATGACAAGGATATTGACATTTTCGGTAAGAAAAATTAGTCAAATAGAAATTCCATTCGATTTATGATTTTTATCTATTTTATAACACAACAAGATTTAAGGAGTTAGCCCACTTAATTTGGTTAACCAAAAACTTAATGTTAGAAAGTAGAGTTTTTAAGTGATTGCTTATAAACTGTGCTACTGTGAATCAACAAATGTGATGAGACTTTATTTTCTTATGTTATTGCTGGATTTACAGAAACACATACTTTAATAGTTAAGTTCAACATAAGCACTTATGAGATAGTTTATGCGGAGGAAACAGTAGACCATAAGGCTTTTAGTTGAAGTTAAATATTTAAGTTTCGTATCAGCAAACACATCCATCTAAGATGAGACCTTTAAAATAGAACTTCAAAATTGTACGACTGTTGAAAAACTTCAAACCATTAATATTCGACATTTTAAAACCTTTACAGTGGTGTATCGAAAAACAAAAAAAAAAAACAATAGATTTCACCGCGAATTTGCAGTTTTTGTGTAGTGTTGACTCACTAAAAATAAATATCTCGATAACGGTAGTGGAAATTATGTTCAAATTCAACGACGAAAAATTATTTTGGTTTTTTGATTGATCCCAATGTTAGTGATATACAGCAGGAGAACTTTTTATAAGTTTTGTAACAATCCCAAACAATTTGGATTGAACGATGGATTCCTATTTATCAAACGCTTTTAAAATTTCAAGTTCAACAATAAAAAAGTAGTAGCAGTCAAACTAGTATTTAAATTCACAAACATTTTGTGACAGCCCGAATTTTAAATAGTACCTATACAGGGTGATTCGCGTGAAAAGCGACATAAAGCTACAGCTTGACAAGTTGTGCCATATAACGCTAATTAAGAAACGGGACGACCTAGGCTTTAGCTCTATGTTCTTAAAATGGATTTCATCGTATTTAAATGACAGACATTATAGTGTTGTTTTCTGTAACGAGTATTCTAATCAATTCGTGGTAAATTCTGGCGTCTCTCAGGGTAGTCATTTAGGACCAATGTTATTTATATTGTATATTAATGACTTGGTTCGACCATAAAAAAACTCTTCAATTTCAATTAATGCATATGATGTTAAAATTTTCAAAAGTATTAAATCTACATCTGACTGCTTGCTGTTACAGGAAGATCTTTTTCTTTTTCGGGAGTGGTGCAATCTAAACCGTCTTGTCTTAAATGTTGACAAGTGTAAAACTATGAGTTTTACACGCAGAAAACTATGAGTTTTACACGCAAAAAAAAATCCGATTGTGTTTAGTTATATCGTGTAATTTTGGACCCAAAACCAACTTTCAACGTTCATTTGGACTATATAATTAAAAAAGCCAACAGAATGCTAGGATTCATAAAGACATTCGGTCGTGACTTTCAGGACCCTTATCTTCTAAAACTTTTGTTTGTATCGTTTGTGAGGCATATATTAGAATATGGTTGTATAGTGTGGTACGGTCACCTCATTATTCTATTCACATAAATAGACTTGAAGCGGTTTTGAGAAAGTTTATGCGCTTCTGCCTTCGATTCTTTTCATGGTCATCGGATAATACCTATACTTCCTCTTTATTCGCAAAGACTAGCTTTTATAAAAATTCCTTTCAATTACGACTCATAGGCAATACCTTCAATTTTGTTTTATAACCTCTTTAGTGAATGGTTATATATTATCTCCATCAGTTCTAGATAGATTACATTTTAGCTTTAGTCGGACAAGCATAAGACTACAACAGCCCTATTATCAACCATTCGTTAGTTCTTAACGAGTAGGGTACCCGCCCTTTAGCCGGGAGGGGAAATTTTCTAAAAAAAATACTTAAAACAGAAAAAAAAATTTAATAAGACACAACGATAACATTTGCAGATATCTTTCCTTCTATTTTCTTGCTTGTTTTACAGCCATATTATTGACTTTTTTTAAAAACTAGTTTCATTGCTGAACTTGTTTTATATATGTATGTTTGGAGACGCTCAAACCATTTATTAGTCAAAAATATTTTGACACCTAAAACTCGAAAAATTAAAAATAGCCTTGCACAAAACTCTAAATTCATAAAGCCATGCAAAGCTTGGGGCTCGAAACTTCTTTAAAACTAGTTTTGCTATAAAGCTAGTTTTGAAACAAGTCAATAATATGACTGTTAGCAAATAGTTTTTAAAAAATAATTTTAAAACTCAAAAATTAAAAAAAAAAAAATTGTTCAAACTATTTTATTTTTTCAAAGCTTTAACTTACCCTGAGGCCACACGAGCAAGTACTGGCAAGCAAGTTGGGTTCATACATTGCCTGCCAAATTCGTATCTGTGTACTGGCTGTGACGTAGTTGGCACTCCACTTGCCAAGCAAGTTGCTTGCAAGTAGGTCGTTCTTTTTCTCTACTATAGTAAACAATTTTGGTTGATCTTTCAAACAAAATGGATCTAAAACAAAATACATTTGGAAAGAATATTAAAGAAAAATGCAAAAATGGTTAACAAACTTTAATAATTGAAATTATGGACAACGAAACATAAGAGGGAATAACATATACTTTAACTAAAATTCATGTAACAAATAATAAAACTACAGATGTCAAAATACATTTTGTTAGCTATCTGTCTGTTAAGCACAAAACTTTCAAATTCCATTGAAGGTTGTATACGATGTCAATGGATAAAAAAACCTCTTAAAAATCCGAATTTTTTTCCATTTTATTTTCCGCTCTGGAAAAATGGATTTTTAGGGCAATCGGTTGACATTTGGAAAGAAATATTCTCGATAGAATCAAATATAATTTTTCCCCTATCTGTCAAGCCACAAACTTTCAAATTCCATCTACGATGTCAATGGATTAAAAAACCTCTAAGTATCCGAATAATTTGAAATTTTATTTTTGAAAAGGGCAATTTTAGAGCTTTTTGGTAATTTGTAACGAAATATTCGCAAATGTCAAATATTCTGTCAAGCAATGTCAAGCTTCGTACGAAAGTGAATTTTAACATTTTTAAAATGCAATCAAATTCCACACTAAATTTATTTTAACTTATTTTTTGCACAAAATCTAATTAATTCAGAACTTTAAATAAAAGGAACGATGATTGTTGACTATAGTGTAAAAAATGAACGCCCTACTTGCTTCTCTACTGGCTGCTCAACTGGCTTCGAAAAAGGCAAGCCAGTTGACGAGCAAGTTGCTTGGGTTTATATGTGTTAGTGAAAAAGTGTGAATGTATTGCAACTTGCTTGCCAGTACTGGCTCGTGTGGCCTCCGGGTTACACGAAATTTAATCAAAATCATTTCAGCAAATTTTGAGACAATTAAAAAAATAAAATCTTTGTATGGCAACTAACCGTTCTATAGATGATTCAAAATCAAAAATTCGAATGTAACCTCTGGGAAATTACATAAAAATGCTCTCTCCCAAATTTGAAGCCAATCGTTACACCAGTTAAGGCTATCGCTCGATTTACACCTGAATAGACATCCGCGCAAACAAACAGACTTACACACAGTAGTCCGTTTGTTTAATTCTGGGGAGAAAAATTATTTCCTTTGTTTATAGCTACCCCCAAAAAAATTATTTGCCAAAATAGTAACTTGTAATTATTTCTCAATTTTATTATCTTAACCATTAAGTTCTAGCTATCATCTTTCGTCGATAAAACGTTTAATTAGGAAGCAACTAATCAGAAAATATTTTTGGGATTTTGATAGATTTTTCTAACTCTTCTTATGTTACAATCTGTGGCGTCATTTCCTTCAGGGGTTTATCGGTTCATCTGCCCTTAGAAGCTTGAAGCTTTACACTTAAAAATATTAAAACATAAACTGCGTAAGTTCTTGGAATTCTTAAGCACATTTGCTGAAACGATACTTAAGAGTTTTTGTTCTACATAAGATCTTATGTGACAGTTTACGCTGAGGAAAAAGTAGAACATAAGCGCCTAAGTAGAACATAAATATTTAGTTATGTTTTGTATCAGCAAACGGCTCTTGGAATTCGATGCAAGACCTATAGTTTTAGCTTTTAAACGAGTGCATCAAAAAATCAACTTAGCTTTTATCTCAATATTTGAAAAAAAAAAAGTCAAAACATGTTTCGAATGTATTTTGAAGTTAAATTCAGAAATTTGTTATAATTTTTAAATCAAAAATTCGATTTTCAAAATATTGTATTTTTAATCATTTTTTTGACATTTTGTGTGGCCAACTTTCCCAAAATTACACCAAAAATTCGCAGTTGAAACAGTATCATACCTTTTTTTTTAATTAAACAATGTTTTCAATAAAAGGTATCGCAAGCTCAACAAGCAAGCAATGATCGAATTCAAGAGACATCCATTTAAAATGAAAATAAATTCGGCAACAACTGAAAAAATCGGCCGAAGTTGCCTGAGAGCAAGATTAGTTTTCTCCTGGAAAACATGGGTAGGGGTTTTAAACAAAAATAACAATCAAAAACACCCCAATTACTACCATGAGTATCTAAATTTAAATTTGAATTTTTTTTTTTATATTTTCAGGCTGAGCTTGCTGATGTCCTCCGTAAACGTCGCAATCGACCCGATACTTCGGATGAAGATTTGGGACTGCCACGCAGTCCCACGACACCACAACGTCGTGAAACCAATAACACAACCAATCAAAGTGAAATTTCATCGTCGAGCATGCTCAGCATGAACTCCACCATTGACTTCGATGATGAATTGCCCTCATCGACGGTCAATCATTCGGGAGATTTTTCTTCGGCGAGTATTTCGAGTAAATTTTCAGCCGACAATAATTCTCGATCGGATGACGTGGAACTATTCTCATCTGACTGGACGCGTCTCTCTCACTCGGCTGCCAAGCACAAGATGGCTGTTAGGCCTGTTAAAAAGAAGGGGCCAACTAGACATCGCCGGACTTTGGAGGTGAGCTCTATTTGAAAACAATCAAAAAAAACATAATGCATAAGCAAATGTTGTCCTTCTCTATAGAGTTCCGTGCTACCATCAACCCCGGAAGTCAATGAAGATCAGACTAAGGCATCAGCTTCTGCAACCCTAGAAGTAAAAGGTTAGTAGTTCTTGGAATCTACATCTTTCCAACACTTTTATTGATTTCACTTTTTTTCCCAAAAAGATATCTCATTGGACAAAGTTAAATCGCGATCCCTGCCACCAGGTGTCAATGCAAAGATCCTCGAACAACACAGCAACGAGATGAAACAGGCAGTCAGCATTAAACGCTCGAAAACCGAAAAAGGCCCGTCACCAAACTCGACCTACGCCATGCGTAGCAATGCAACCAAAAGCTCCATCTTTGAATCAGTATCGTCTAGCGGAGCACAGAGTTCCACAACCGAGGGCAGCAAGGACGATGAAAGTGGCTTCTTCCGTCGATTTGTCTACCGAAATTCAAAGCGCGGGGCTTCCAAATCCACCAGTTCCAATAGCAACAGTAAGAGTGCCGACGAACTTGACAGTCAGCCGGAGAGCAAGAAGCCAAATCCACCGCCCGCTGAAATAATTTCCAAAACAATTGAAACAAAATCCGCTGAATACTCGCAGAAGGTTGAAGAAACTCGCAAGGACGTCCGCAGGGATATCCTAGCCACGGGCAATTCCGCCCTCAGTGCAATGTTGAACACGTTCATACTCTCTCCCGAATCGGAGAAGATGGTAGCTCATGCTACCAATGAAAACATCACCTTTAGTCAGTCAGCAGCCAAACCGAAATCTGGTCCTGCTGCCAGACAGCGTTACATTCCAAAAGATCTCTCCCAACAACAACAGATGATGATGGATGTTGACGTGAATCTTAAGCACTCCCGAACAAGTTTGGAGGGTTTTGAGAAGTCCGACTCCCACATGAGAGAAGAATTCATTTCGAAAACTGTAGCCCTGTCGAAAATCTCCAAGTCACACACTGAAGAGAGCTTCCAGTCGACAACTCTGGTTCGAGAAATAAACGCTATGAAGGATCAGCAGAAGGAACACTTTGAGAAGAAACCAAAAATTCTCGGAATGAGTGCGTTCCAACAGAAGATCTCCCGTTCCAGTGATTCCTTCAACACCAGCTCGAGTACAGATTCTGTAGAGTTGTTCTTGGGAAGTGATTTGAGAAAACGTGGAAAATCCGTGGAGAAGTCAAAGAGCTTTCGCACCTACATTGAATCGAAAGAGGACAAAGAAATCCCATCATTGAGAAATCAAGTGCCAAGTCTTCCCGATTTGTCTCAGAAGAGTGACAATGACTTGGAAGATGAAAAACACCTGTCACTAGGATTTGAGATCAACGACAATAACCTAGTTAAACAGAGATCAAGTGATCTACCATTGACACACGGAATCTACACTAAGAACATCATATTGACCACGTCCAAGAATATGCCGTCAAGAATTCAAACAAAGTCTCCACTTTTGGGTACTTCGGCTTGCAGTACGAATATCTCAGAGATCGAACAGAATATAGATATGCTGGTGAAGTCACCATTCGTGAGTGTTTTGAGGAAGTCGGCAACTATAAGCGATTCGGTGGCATCAAAACTGGCGCCCAACGTTACAATTAGTCCGATGCCAAACAAGAGGATAGACATGAATGCCAAAGTGGAGACTAAAATTGACAGAATACTCAGAACAGAAGATAAAGATCTGTTCATTCCACCAGCAACTCCTGCTGCTCCTCCACCAACACCAGCTACTCCACCACCGCCATTAGTTGCGCCCATAATCGTACATTCACCCACTAAGGTCCAAATGCGCGAGAAGCCGAAAATTGTTGCTGACAGTGAGAGTCGAAAGTCCCTGCGGGAGAGGAATTCTTCGCCGCAGACAACTGCTTCTTCCAAATCAAATAGCTTCCATCGAAGCCGCCGAAGTTCTTCGGTAATCGAGTCATCTCCAACCACCAAGGGTGTGCCAGAGTTCATGAAGATTCAACTAAATCGGGTCGATCCCATTCGACCCAAAAGTAATGTGGTTTTGTCGAAGAACGTACGTGAAAGTACCGAAGACTTAACTCGTCGTTTCAGCAATGAAAGCGTTGAAATCTCTGAGGTAAAGCCTCCAACCCCGACCGAATATGATAGACCCACCATCACCATGGTTCGTTCGAATAGTTCGACTTCATCTCGATCCGATGAATCGCTACCAAAAAGTCCCATAAAGAAGACCCCCGCCGACGAGGAGAACAATATCTTACGTATCGACACAAATACTCCGCTTAATAATAATATTCCACTGCATGAGCGACGCAGGCTCTTCCTCAGTGAAGACAAGCTGAAAAACGATCGCAAAATCGAAGAATTGAAGCTTGAGCGTAAAAAATCCATGTCCGAAGAAGTGCGGAAGATGCCCATGGAGGAGGAACCTATTGTTGTTGTTCTTCGAAAGAAATCCTTTGGTGTTATTCAGCCATCGGCCAATAACAACAAAGACGATCCCACACCGGAGTTGATGAAAGTCTTCGCCAGACGATCCCTCAAGATCAAAGACGAAGATCTTCCCGATCAACAAATTAAGAAATTCGTTCCCAGCGTCGACAGTGACAAGGAGAATCAATCCTCAAGTGAGGAAAAACTCGACAAACTCTCCGCAATTCAGCAGCAACAAAATGGTCTGCCAAAAGTCGACAGTGACATTTCCAAAAATCGTAATTCCCTAGCGGATTTCCGAAACAACAAATCGCAGTCATTGAATAATAATGGAATCGGAACACCCACAAAGACATTTCTACCACCAATCCGCCTAAGCGGTCCATTTCGACAGACATCACAAGGATCTCCGATAATGGGGAAGAGCATTGATTCAACGACAAATAACAACAACAACAACAGTTTGACAAATAACAATAACAATGTAGCAACAAAGCCAATGGAACGCCAGTCACTTGGAACAGTTTTACTTTCGTCATCAGTGCCACCTAGCGTTACTTCTGCAGTTGAAGAAAACAATTTTTCAACCACAACTACATTCACTAGGGCGACTATAGAGCGATCAGCAACAATGGCAACCATGAATAGGGTTGAGAGCGAGTTTAAGGGCATTCATCAACGTCGGGCCGAATGGGAGAAACGGGCCAAAGAAGCTTTGAAATAAATTTAAAAAAAAAAATGGAAAGGCAAATGAATATTGAATGTGTGAATGAAATAAATTTGTATATGGCTATGGTGAAAGTGTGGCTAATGCTTATTGAGGTGAAACGGAGATGTAAATTATTTTGACATTGTTGAGGTAAAATGGAGATGGAAGTAGTTTGACATTTATCTTTGCTTCCAAATCTATACAAAGAATTAAAACAGGAATGAGAATTCCGAAAGAAATATTACTTTTAGAAGTTATTGTTGTATTGAATCCAATTGACACTGTTGAGGTGAATTTCTATTAGTTTTCCATCAAATTTTTAAACAACTTTTATTAAGTCTAATAGAAGGCAGTTCCAAACAAATTTTCTTTCGACTTCAATAGTGCGAATAGATTTGTTAAGAATTTTGTTTGAAAATATGACATTCGTGTGAATTTTGACACTTTCGAGTTGAAAAAGCCAGCCGATTTTGGTGACTGAGGTGAATTTCTTTCATTTTGCATGAAAACACTTGCAGTTCAATAACTGAATTTGAGAAATATTTGGTCTGGTTCGACTTGGGTGTATCATATTTGTATGTAAATAATTACCTGCTAAATACTTTATAGTTATTTTAAACCAAATAAATAAACCAACTTGCTCTGGGAAGCAACGCAAAAATTTTAATAAAAAATCCTTGTGAATGCATGGTAATAATTTTCTTAATATTCAAAATATAGTGCAATTTGAAATCTTCATCTTGAGACTTTACAACATTTTGCTTTCCAACTTCATAAATCTTTGTCTTAAGACTAAAAGAAGATAAATAAAATTGATATTTACTTCACTTCAACATAATTTAATATTTTTAAATCCAATCTTAACTTCACCAGAGTCATAATAAATTAATTGTATTTGTTGTGTGTAATTGTTTAATATTTACGAATGATTTGACGAAAAGCTAACTGTGAGAAGATGAAATAAATTTGAATAATAACATTTAACAAAAAAAAAAAAAAAAACAACTTAAAAGTAAAGAAAAAAATAAATTATATAAATGTTTTCTTATTATTATTATTAACACAAAAATAAAAAAAAAACTATAAATTGACAATTATATTTAAATTTACATAGCAAATATACAAATATATTTACATTTTTAAGAAAAACACAAAAATCAAAAGTAAAAAAATATAAATATTTTGTTTATAAAGATGGTTTTGTTTATATTTGATTTATTTTATATATATTAAAAAAAAAATAATATAATTTCAAAGAAAAAAACACTAAATTTATTTATCAATAATAAAACAAATACACTTTAAAATAATGTGAAAAAGAAATACCTATAAATAAATGTTAAGATTGAATAAATATAAAATTATAACATTGTTAACTACTGATGGAAATATAAAGAAAATTAAAAAAACATCATTTATAATTTTTTTTAGTTGTATTATAGAAATAAATTTTTATTAAAATCTTACTAAGTTTATTTTAAAGTATAGAAAAAAAAAATTGATGTAAAATATAGAATTATTAAAACAATTAAAAAAAAAACTACTACTATACTATAATATTATGATATTAGAAAACAAAATCAAGAACTAAAAATTAAAACCATAATGAAATAAAATGTACGTGAGCTTTTTTTTCTTACAATTAAACAACAAAAGGCTTGTTCACAATGGGGCTGGCAATAATGTTTAAAGTGCCGCCGTTATTTCTTCATATTTTTATTTTATTTAAAGTCAACTACGTCTCCACTTAAACGGGTGGAACTATAGACCCCGTCTTATATGTTTTTTCTTGTCTTGACCTAACCTTTTTGTCGCATCTTATGCGAGTTACACTACATTAAACTGAAGCATCAGCGGAGCAAGAACCGATAACTCCATAAAGCCCGAACCACACTACTCTCGTGTGGTGTGTTGTGGAGAAGTGTGTGGCTGTCATTCCAATGTATTTCATAGATTTCGACACAGCACATCACATGATACAAATATGGTTCTACGCATATGAAATACATTAGAGCGATAGCGACACACTACTCTCCAACACACCACACGAGAGTAGTGTGGTTCGGGCTTAAGTGTTTGAATGTTCTGAAAATGACATAAAACAGTGTCTCAAAATTTGGAAAATAAAATACAATATTCTTCTTGGAAAAAGAACCCAAAAACACATTTAATAAGTTCAAGAAAGTTTTATAAAATTAACTTTTCATTCAAAAAAAAATATATATTAGTTTTGGAGTTGTCTGGTTTCCGCGCCATTTTTTTTTGTGAAAATCAATTGACAGCTTAATATTGTGAGTTTCACCCGAAACAATTTATGTTCGCCTGAAAATTTAAAAGCTATTGTGAGTTTCACCCGAACGATGATGCTGAACGATGATGATAATTTCTAAATGATGTCGCTTGCGTTGGCTTCCAAAAAATAAGTGAACATTTTATGTACCTCTTAATTTAATTTTACATTTTCAGGTGAAACTTACAAGAGGTGAAAAGTGCAATGTACCTACGTCACTCCGGGTGGTATATTGTTCGGATGAAATTCGCAACAAACTATACCTGCAACAAAACGTACACTGTAAACCGAGTTAACTCATCAAATTTGGTGAGTTAAATCAGGATTAACTGAACATGTTTATCCAACGATTTGGTTTGGTCGTTCTGTATGCATTCTTCAACAAAAAACTGCTCCCTCAGTTAACTGTAGATTAATTTACTGCTAGAGTTAAATAACTCTGGTTTAACTCACCACTGAGCACTGAAAAACTGGGCCTAAGAAAAACTGATATTCAAAACAAATACATAATAATTATGGGGCATATTCATAGTCACTTTTAAACTCCAGTTTATATTAGACCTGGGTTTATCCTATCTAAATAATATTGAATAAACCCCAGTCTAAGATAAACTGGAGTTTAAAAGTGACTATGAATATGCCCCTATTAGTCTAAGAGCAAATTTTGGGAGTGGAGTGATAACCAAAATTCATATAGATGTATGTGTACGTATACGCAACATTATTCCAAAATCAACCGTCTGGCAGGTTTTTATTTCAGCCGGGAGCGGGGGTGGGCGTTCGAAAATGGTCATTTTTCCGTTTTTGGGGTCGAAGTGATAACCACTTAAATTAATATATGAACAATAGAGGAGGGTGCACTGATGTCAAAAAAGTGTGTCCAAGACGTTTTACTTTCAGCCTTCCCCTTGCCAGACGGCCAACAAAATGCGCGAAAATCAACTTTTTGGGTCGAAGTGATAACCACATGAGTGATACATCAAAAAATCAGAAAAATTCTCCTGATTATGAAAATGTGTGTCCAAGACGTTTTGGTTTCAGCCTTGTGCTTGCCAGACGCATTTTAACATTTTTGTAATGCATTTTTCAACTTAAAACCTTTATAACTTTTTTCCTATGAAGTATAACCAAAAGATTGAGACACCAAAAACTCAGAAAAATTCTCCTGATAACGAAAATGTGTGTCCAAGACGTTTTGGTTTCAGCCTTAAGTTTGCCAGAAGACCCATAAGAAAGAATGCACAAAAATAACTTTTTTCCTTTAAGGCATGACAAAGGAATTTTATTTAAAAAAAAACTATTTATATCTACACATAACGCAAAATTTAATGAAATTTTAAAATTTTGTTTTCAAACTAGATATTGTTAAAAAAATTATTCTTCATCAGATTCATCCGATGAAGAATTCTGTGTAATATTATCTTCTTCATTATCATTTTCATCGTTATTGATCAAAAGTTCAATGGTTTCTGGGGCCACAACTCCGTTGAACCATTTCAGTTTGACCATGTTATCCTCCATGGCGGTAATAAGCTTCCTTCAAAACCTTCCGATAAAATTTTTAAGCATATAATTACTTATTTTAATGATAGGCGTCTGGCAAGCACAAGGCGAAACCAAAATGTCTTGGACACACATTTTCATAATCAGGAGAATTTTTCTGATTTTTTGATGTATCACTCATGTGGTTATCACTTCGACCCAAAAAGTTGATTTTCGCGCATTTTGTTGGCCGTCTGGCAAGGGGAAGGCTGAAAGTAAAACGTCTGGGATACACTTTTTTGGCATCAGTGCACCCTAATCTGTTGTTTATATATTAATTTAAGTGGTTATCACTTCGACCCCAAAGTCGGAAAAATTACCATTTTCGAACGCCCACCCCCACCCCCGGCTGAAAAAAAAAATCTGCCAGACGGTTGAATTTGATATAATGTTGCGTATATCTACATATACATGTGTATAAATATTGGTTATCACTCCACTCCCAAAATTTGCTGCCGGCTCTTGGTCTATATGTATGTATAGTTCAAATGAAAATTTAAATTAATTTTAAATATTTTATGCACAAGAATCAAAGACATATACCAATTAAATTTCGTCTTACAGTAAAAGTCGATGAAGCCACTTAAGATTTACTTAAATGTGGAAACAAATTTCAATGGCTTAAGAAGCTTGAGATAATAACGGTAATTTTTTTTTAGAAATCAGTGGAGAAAATTAGTTTCACGTAATAGGTTTTGACCGATTGACAGTTAGTTTGATTTTTTTATGCCTATTTAGCTCACATGCGAATATTTTTAGATGAATCCGAAAATCCGTGATTTATTTTTTGAGAGTGGCAATGGTGCAGTGGATGTAGTGCTTGATTGCTAACTTAGAGATGTGGATTTGAGCCCCACCCTAAGCCAGCATTCTTTTCCATATTCCCCTAGTTACAACTGGACGCCACCCGTGGGATTCCAAGAGATAATCAATGCATTCCACTGTACCAGCAACAAGTCTTTTCTATCCTTCTATTCATTCTAACTAGTGCCGTGCAATTCAGGTTGCATTTAAGAAGACCTTAGGTCTTACAGTCATATATTTAGTAAAAATTATGAAAAAAAAAAAATAAAACTAGTGTTTTTGTCTTTATCTCTTGTTGGCCCTAATTGTTATATTTTTTTTACTACCGCATTTTTCGTATATGATTCGACGAATTTTGTATTAATTTTTCAAATAAATAGGTATTTCTAAGGGCTGAGCCATGCAGTTATAAAGTAAGTAAGCGACTGAGCGGCAGTTTATCACTGCTAAAAAAAAAACTTCTTTAAAGGTTCGGTACTGGGTATTGTATACATTTACAATAGAAGTTAGTTTTTCACCGCCGATCACAGAATTTACTAAACTAGCCATCGGCTGCTAGTTGTCTTTCCTCTGAGCCCGCATTGATTTTTATCAAAGAAGGTACCTATTTACCTACACGTTGGATTTCGAATCTTAAACGTCCATCTCTCATTGTCAGTTTAATTTCATAATTTTTGAAAATTAAAACAAAATCAAAGTTTTGCTTCCTAATGTACTTTACTATTCTATCCCTGAACCTCTTGTTTGTTAACGCAGCGCCCTCTGCCTTCTCAAGATTTATCCATAACTTTAGTTATTCGAATTTCGAACATCTCGCTGGACTTGAATTTTTGGCAGATTCAAACATTTGAGATTATTTTTTTTTCACGCTCCAATTTGTATAAAAAATATATGCTCGACTGGATGGCACTAACTTGCTCTTGTGGTTAACAACTGTAATGCAATAAAAGTTGCGTGCAATAAGGTATTTTTATCTTTAAGTAAACAAATCTTAGACTCGAAATATAACACCTAACTCCAAAACCCCTTCACATTTAAATAGAAAAATGTTACGTATACGCCATACGCACTGCTGCCACTAAAGAAATGTAACTATGTAACTTTATCCTTGCATATATGTAGGTTATCCAAGTGGATTGTGGAAGTGTATTATGGAAAAAGAAGAGTGATTTTAGGAAATAGAAATTACTAGACACGTCTTCAAACGTGTTACGTTTAATCAAAGTCATTTTCATTTCAAATTCAATCTAACTACGAACGACGCGACGTACGGACAGCGGTACGATTAATGTAGGTATGCGTATGTATGTTGATGGTGTAGGAGGGTTAAAAGGAAAATCACACAACAATCTTCATCACTGTTAGGAGTTTTTATTTATGTACCTACATATTATAACCACAACAGTAAAATTAGGATTAACTGAATAAAAGTTGTATCTGTTCAGTTTTAGTTATGGATTAGCTTTGAGTTCGTGATGTCTATACCAAAAACATTCCTACAAAAAAAAAGAGTTGGGCTAAAGGGATATATAACTCAGAATAGAAAAACAATACGGACAAGGAAATTAGTGTTGAGTATGCAATCGATGTATCATATTACTTGAAACTTGGGTCATGTTGGAATAAATAATTTGTGCTGGCTGTTATGGTTATGGTTAATTCCAAAACAATCAAAGGAATAATTCCTATTTTAGAATTATGACCTTTTATTAGAATTTTGGGGTAGGAGTAGGAGCGAATGTTGGTAAACATATCTCTTTCTAAATTCCAGGAAAATAATATTTAAATAATAAGAAAACAATGGCCGCGGTTGGGCAACTATCCAAAGCTATCCGGATAGGTTTGTGTTGTTGTAATCGCATAGAAAAACTCAGCTGATGATCCAATCAGCTATTGTCAGAAACAAATCCCAAGCTATCCTAAAATTTTAGCGATACTAAACTATCCGATGGAAATTTGGATAACAGCTGATCACAGCTGATTATACCTACAGCCGACTACTTATTTTGATTTTTGGTGTCGCGTCTGATTTGGTTCGTTTAAAGAATAAAATAACAAATAAGGGTTACAATGTATACCAGTGTAACATGAAATGGTACTGAATACCTAATTGATGATTCAGAAGGGATTTGCAATAAAATGGGAATCAAATCGTCGCGTTAAAAACTCAATAGTTTTCCCTTTTCTCAGCTGCCTTGTCTTTTGGCAGCAAATGTAACCTATCTGGTTTTGGTCATTCGAAAACATATAGGATACTAAAGTATCTTGGATAGCCTATCGGATTGGCATCCGAACGTAGCCAATATCATTCCATATATGCACACAATTTGGGTTTAATATGGGATATCCCACAATTCATTCCCCGTCTAAATAAGTTTCTAATATCTTTTGAAACTGGTGTTATCGAACATAATAGCTTCGTTCGATGAACTTTACCCAGGGTTGATCCAGGTTTTCTTGACAACCCCAAGAATTTCCAAAAAAAAAACTGGGTTTTTGGTTCTCAAAATAAACTCTCAAGGGCTGCTGACACAGCACAAACAAAAATATTCTGTGCTTTGATAATTAAAACTTAAAATTTGTTACGAATATACATATGTCTTAAAAATTAATAAAACACATCTTCTAACGTTTCCATTTTCTATTTCTATTTATTAAATATATAAATTAAATTTATATATTTTTTCAATTTATTTTTCAAAAATAAACAATCACCTGCAGCACGTGAATCCACAACTAAACATATGCTTAGTAACTCATGTCACTTTGGCACCACAGCAAAATACCTATAGTTCTTCTTCAGGGCGAGTTCAGGGTGACCTCAGGTATCAAAAAACACAGAATTTTTTTCACCAGGGTGACTTCAGATTTTTAAAAAAAAAAAACGCTTTGGGGCGACCCCAGGGTGACTGCAGGGCGGAATGAACAAACCTAATGACTTCAGTAAACTGCGTTATCGAAAATATTGTTTTTGCATAAAAACTTATTTTTTTCGGTTTTCTTACAGCTGACTTTTGCAGTTTACGTTTAAGAGCATCTTGTAATTGCATATTTGACTCAAATGACGTTTTCGGAACTGGACATTTATACAAATGACTACTCGTTTCCTGGAAAAAACAACTGTTAATGATTTTCTCATCTTTTGCTACACAAACAACTTACACTGTTGCATGACACTTACTTGCAACAACGTTTGCAATACGTAAATGTTCCTACATAATGCCATTCAATAGGTTACAATGTGTGCAAAAACCACAACAAACCAATAAAACTCTAAACAAATTATGTGTCCTTTTATGGAACATTTATACCATTCTATATGGTTTGATGTGTTTTCCTAAAGTTTTATTGTAACTCATTTGACTGCATGAAACGAGACTCACCATATAGAGTGCAACAACACATACCTTAACCTTTGAAGAGCAGGAAGTGTGCGGACTTCAATCAGACAAGAAGCAAAAGCGAGTTAAAATGTAAAAAGACGAACAAAGCAATACCATGTACTTATTCTATGCGAAGCCCGAAGAGGAGATTCCTTTGGTCGGGCTTTTCATGTTTGCCGCACCGTAAATAAAACTCTATCGTTTGAACTCGTGTTGTGTGTCGTTCCAATCGGCATCATCCTCACTGACTTTTTACTTCAACTCATCCAATATCTCTAGCCCTATAGGCTATAGCCACAAATATGCATTCTCTCTCACTCTCTTCCCCTTCACATAATAAAATGTATATTTTCTCAAATTGAGGAGTAAACCTAGGATAAGAAGGGAACACAAATCCCCCATCACCACAAGAAAATCCATAAATGCAACCCGAATAACAAAAATAACTCCTTTGGATACACAAACCGAGTATAATATGGCTTTTAACTTTGCGCCCATCAGTCGGTGATTTTGAAAAAAAAAAAAGTTAAAAGTGAAGAGTTCGAGGGGACATTAAAAGGCCAGCAACCAACACAAAACTCAAGAAAATTCTCTGTCCTGCACCCATGCCCACGGCCAGAAGGGCACAATTCGATAAAGATGGGGAACTCCCCCGGTGTTCTTTCTATTTTTAACCCATTTCTAGAACCATAGAACCGCACACACCAGATACCAGAAGCAGGAGCAAGAGCAAGAGTTGTGGAACATGTGTTTGTTGCTGCTGCTGCTGCCGCTACCGGTCGGTCGGTTTGGCATAGAGGCATATGTATTTAGAGCTAGAAAGGAGTTTTTACTGCTGCAACACATGCGAAGAATATTTAATGGTCGCTTTGAAGTCTTCACTGCAGCAGCTTTATCAATATGAATTTCACAAGATTCCCAGGTGTTTACTTTGAAAAACTAAAAAAAAATAGAAATTTGTTCGTTTTTGAAAAAAATTGTGTGAGTGCCGGGACTCATGGTTAATATGTGTAAACATCAACGTGCGCGGATCCAAAACGGACTTGTTTTTGCTTGAAGGGGATCTTAAGATTTTTTCACTGAACGCACCCATCCTAGTATGCAGATCGTAACATTGCACACCGTAACGTTGCACGACGTAACGTTGCACACGAATATTTACGTTTTTTTCACTCTACCGCCAGCAAAGATGTTTACACATCAAAAAAAAATCACGCGAAAAGGTCAGTTATTTATTTTAATGTTTTGACTGGGCGCTTTTGAGAACGATTTTCTCAAAATTTATTGGTATTATGAAAATAAATGTTATATTTTTCGTGTAGAATTTTAGGAAATGACTCTAGTCATGCCAATTATAACAGTTTTAATTTATAAAAGTACTGTTTTTGCGGCCCCGCAGGTCCAGGGCACTCCGCCGGTGGGCATACTTCAGGCACCCAGAGTTTTTTTTCAAGTCGCGCGAAGCGCGTCAACGCACGCCCACTTTTAATGGTGAAAAACTGTTATAACTGTTATAAATTTGCATGTCTCTATACTCTGTCCAACGAAAATTGCCAGTGTAGGCAAGATAGGACGTTTGCCTCTCATTCTGGCTACAGTGGATTGCATAAATCTGATCATCATTGAAGCTTTCACAGAGTTTTCGTAGTGTACATGATAAGACTCATCATTAAAAGCTTTTTCTTAAAGCTCGAAAATCAAAAGCACCTTAACAGAAACTCAAAGAAAAAAAGCTGAACGGATTATCAAATGGACAAGAATAACTCTGAATGCACATCAAGCAGCAGCCAATCGCCATTGGCCACAACAATTCAGTGCACACTCAGATGTGCCTTGAATAGGACGTTGGGTTTGTGTCAGATGCTATTTGAAATTCACGGGCGGGCAAACACTTTTTGTATAGGAGTTATTTCAATTTAATATGGTGCAAAAATATGGCACGCTACTGATTTTGAAAAAGCTTTCCCATAAGATGTGTACTGCCTATTTTTGCTACACAGAGTATAGCCGCGTCCAGAATTTTATAAGCTACAATTTTTGTTTTGACGTTTCTTTCAAAAAAAACTGATGGTTGTTCAGCATTTGACAGTTTTGTATGGTTTTTTATTTTGTATTCTCTATTCAACACCGCTAACCCAAACGTCGTACGATCCTTGCTTGCGGAAATATCGCCATCCAAAGACTCTTTTAGATAGTTGGGTCGGTATTGTGAAGGGTGTTTTTTTTAGAGGTATAGAACTTTGAAATGGAATAAAACAAAGATAATTTTTTTTAAATTCACATGCAATTTACTTGATTCGAAAGATAGTCTTCTGAACCAGAACTGGCAGATGCTTTCGGAGTTGAATAGACTAATGTTGATGTACTTATCTGTTGCATGTATGTCTCGGTGGGTTTCTGGCATTTTTTTTTTTTCGGCAAGTGGTTAGTCTATGATTTTCTTACTCGAAAATATTTAATGTTTTTTTCATCGATTGTAAAGTTTGTATATTCGCTATACCTCTTCGCATTTTTATTTGTGAAATTCAACTTTTTATTTTTTATCAAAAGTTAAGTTGAATCGACACGAGCTCGAGTTGATTTAATTTGATGTACATATATTATTTGTAGGTTCAGTATGAAAATCGCATTGGAACCTATCTATGTACATATATGTTATCCTATCTAATACCCACGTTTGTATACTCATTGAGGCTTAGTTTATTTATGCTATTACATCGTACGGTTTTCGAAACAAAAAAAAAAACCAACAACACATTCAAAGTCAAGGAGACATGAATTGCGGACGCAAGAAACCATTTGCCTTGGATGTTAACCAGAGACAAAAACTATAGCTTTCATTTGCAATCTTGCATCCTCACTCCTCATCAGAGCTCACAGATATAGATATGATAAAGAAGAGCGATATAGACAGATATGTTCATATTCGGTTGAGTGGAGAGTTTTCGAGGTATAGAATAGCCACATTAGGGTGACCCTTAAACAATGGCCTTTATAAAGGATCACCTTGAGGCACACATATATAACATACATTCTAAATAAGTATGGGTGTTGTTACTTAAGTCAAGCTGAGGGAGCCTTGTAATGTAACTATAGCGAATCATGGTTGCGAAAGAGAGTTAGCGCCTTTTATATGTCATTAAAAAGAAAAAGGAAAAAATAGTCTTAGTGCTGTTGCATTTATTAAACATTTATTCATAAGGTTTTTAAATAAATGTAAAATAATCTTGGATCAAAAACTGTGACACGAATAACGAACAAAATTAAGACGCTTTATTTATTAGAAACTAAACAGCAGCTGCCGTTGTTGTTGTTGTGGTTCCACTTGTTGTTGTCCGCATTGTTGTTATTCCACTTGTTGTTGTTCGCATTGGTGTTGTTCTAACCGTTGTTGGTTCACTTGTTGTTGTTCCCTTTGTTTCTGCCCAAATAGTTGTTTCATAACCATGTGTAGTCCCTATTTGTGGCTCATCAATGATATTGTATATCCATGATTGATACTTTTCAATATTTGTGAAGACAAACGGATTATATGGGTTACAACCGTTGGACATGGATGAATAGGTTCCGATCAGTTCTGGCTTAGCTGGCCAGCCAACAATTAATCCACTTCCAGACTCCGTAGGGCATGGGGTATTTCGATTTTGGTTGTTTGGTTTGGCACATATATTAAGAAACTCGTCATAAGCGTTTTGGTAGGAATTCTGGCAGACTTCATTCCTAGCTATATTCAACATAGCATAAGTGAGCTGACCCTTTTGAGATGAAGTATTGTCTTCATTAGTATCAAATCCAGGTAAAACAACCAGTTTCTTCACCATCTGGGCAGGAGACCCCGAATACAGACTGATTGGCCTGACTGTGTTGGAGAATTTAATGACGAATGGTATTTTGATCAGCGCCATGTCATCGACTCCTGTGGGATACTTGAAAACTGAATTATCATCGTTATTTACCACAGCACTGTATGATCCAACAGTGTTATTTCTCCAAAGCTTCTCGAAGCTAATTTTAAGTGTGTCACCTTGCTCCACACATAAAAGTGACGTCAGGATCCATTGCTGGTTTAAAATTGATCCTGCACAAATTTGAATATCAAGTCCATTTAAAGAGGATTGAATGTATACATTGTGTGGGAATCGCCTCATTGTATCAGCTGGAATCCCATTGAGCATTCTTGGAGATATTCCTTGCCCATACGAAACTGCGGTGAAAGAAGCCGAAACGACCAGCAAGGCTGCGAAGATTTTTAATGCCACCATTTTGATTAGCTATTCTATATACTTTCAGAAATTGACTGCCGCACTCATGGCTGTGGGACCCCAATTTATATCCAGATCTTCGCAGCAGAAGTTTATCTTAGATTTTGGCATGTGTATCACATATTATGTTTGCTTCATTTTGTTCTAATCTAAGAAACTGAGTTGGTAAAAGTTTCGCCTTCTTATTTAACTAAGTAAAGCTAAGTAAACAAAAATTTAATGAAACAGAGGTTTTTATAATGAGCCAATTGTTTTAATCTTTGTTTGAGATATTTTATTTGAATTTTCCTGTCGGGGTAAGTCCCCGCAATTGTTTTTGTCAAAAAAGTATGTTTACTTAAAAAAAAAAACACGACACACGATCAAACAAATGTACGGAGAAAAAAACATTGAACAATATATTGCTTAGGCTACAGTACCTACGCTGCAAAAATTACACAACGACATCATAGACGAAAAACTGCAGTCCGCTGCTATTGGCAAGGCAGATAAGCTGCGTGAAGAATCGTAATTTGGCAATTACCAAACCGTCCGACTAGGATTCATCGAGTCGATATACAAAAATCTTCCCCATTTCAATATTAAATTCCTATACTAGTCATATATGACTAAATATACTGGACAAGATAAGAAAAATAAGTTGAAGTTATAACAAAGTAAAAGAAGTAGTGAAGAATAATATTGAAACAAAACAAAATAAAAAAAAAATAAATGTTAAATAAATATCAAAATAGTATTTGAAATGCGAAAATAGTGTCAAAGTCAGTACTAGGAACTTAATACTCATCTAAAACTAGTTAGTTACTGATTTTGGCACATTTTTGACATTTCAAATATAATTTTAATAGTAATTTAACACGACATAATATTCTCATTAATGTCTCCTGATGAATTAGTAGATTTTCCACAGTTTATTTTCACGTATTTATCTCCGTGTTCCTCTGAAAAAATGATTCTCGGCCCACATCTGTTTTGAATTTTCTCTCCAAAACGGTTAAATGACACACACACCACAGAAGTACCTCTCGGCTTAAGCCACTTAACGTCAAGAATACCTACCTTACCTAAGTTATTACTTCCAAACACAGAAAGACCACTTTTTTGTGTTATCTCATTTCACACTATAAATATCCAATTTTTAAAAATAAACTTTCAAAAACACATAGAATTCTTAAAATCGGATATCTCATCTTGTTTGTATCCCACTTCACCCTATAAATATCAATTTTTTTGATAAAAAATTCCTTAATTCTTAGAAACAACTTTGATATACAAAATGAATTTTTGAAATCGAATACAACTTTTCATTTTTGCCCCATTTCATCCTATAAGTAAGAAATTTTTGAAAAAATTAAGCCACTTTTTAAGAAAGACCTCTTTCAAACAAAGAAAGAATTTATTAAATCGGAGAATTTTTTTCATTTTTACTACATTTCAGCCTACAAATAACAAAATTTGTAAAAATATCTCTAAAGCCATTTGCTAAGAAAAACCTTTTTATTTTTACCCCATTTCACACTACAAATAGCAAACTGTTGAAAAAAAGTATCTTTAAAGCCATTTCCTAAGAATAACCTTTTAAACGCACGTAGAGTTTTTTTCAATCGGATAGGTCTTTTTTATTTTACCCTTTTTCACCCTAGAAATAGCAACATTTTTATAAAAAAAAATATCCCTAAAGACATCCCTTTAAAACAACCTTTCAAACACAAAAGAGAATTTTTTAAATGGGATATGTGGTTTCTGAGACTAGCCCGAACTGTTTGATTAATTATGAATCAATTGTACACTATGGCGTATACGTGCCTTTTCTAAGGCATTAAAGTTGTTTCCAAATAAATAATTTTAAAGAAAAATCAAATTATTTTGACTATTTTAAAATTATTAATTAACTATTATTTGTATACCAAATTGAATGTACTGTAGTGTCCCCTTAGTACTATGGTCCTGGATTCCACTGCATGGGCATTGCATTGCATTGAGGGTAACAAATAAAAACAAAACTTTTTTTGATGCTGTTGTATTTATTTGAAATTTATTAGTAAGGTAATTATATAAAATTGAAAATGCTCTTGTATTTTGAGCTATGACAGCACTACACTTCACTCACAAAGCTATCTAAACCGCATAGGTTGTATAATATGTAGTCGTCTCTAGTTGTTGCTCACCAATGATGCTGTTTATCCACGATAGATACTTTTCAATATTTGTGAAGACAAACGGATTATATGGGTCACAACCGTTGGACATGGATGAAAAGGTTCCGATCAGTTGTGGCTTAGCTGGCCAGCCAACAATTAATCCACTTCCAGACTCCGTAGGGCATGGGGTATTTCGATTTTGGTTGTTTGGTTTAGCACATATATTAAGAAACTCGTCATAAGCGTTTTGGTAGGAATTCTGGCAGTCTTCATTTCTAGCTATATTCAACATAGCATAAGTGAGCTGACCCTTTTGAGATGAAGGATTGTCTTCATTAGTATCAAATCCAGGTAAAACAACCAGTTTCTTCACCATCTGGGCAGGAGACCCCGAATACAGACTGATTGGCCTGACTGTGTTGGAGAATTGAATGAACAATGGTATTTTGATCAGCGCAATGTTGTCGACTCCTGTGGGATACTTGAAAACTGAATTATCATCGTTATTTACCACGGCACTGTAGGATCCAACAGTGTTATTTCTCCAGAGCTTCTCGAAGCTAATTTTAAGTGTGTCACCTTGCTCCACACATAAAAGTGACGTGAGGATCCATTGCTGGTTTAAAATTGATCCTGCACAAATTTGAATATCAAGTCCATTTAAAGAGGATTGAATGTATACATTGTGTGGGAATCGCCTCATTGTATCAGCTGGAATCCCATTGAGCATTCTTGGAGATATTCCTTGCCCATACGAAACTGCGGTGAAAGAAGCCAAAACGACCAGCAAGGCTGCGTAGATTTTTAATGCCACCATTTTGATTAGCTATTCTCTATACTTTCAGAAATTGACTGCCGCACTCATGGCTGTGGGACCCCAATTTATATCCAGATCTTCGCAGAAGTTTATCTTAGATTTTGGCACGTGCTTAGCAAATATAATAATGTTTATTAATTTTTGTATATTTTTAGAAACTGAGTTAACAAATTGTGGTTTTTTATTTATCTAAGTAAAGCAAAGCAAACAGAAGTTTGATAAAGTGACGGTTTATGGTATGATGAGCCAATTGTTTTAATCTTTGTTTGAGATATTTTATTTGACTTTTCCTGTCGGGGTAAGTCCCCGCAATTGTTTTTTGTCAAAAACGTATTTTTACTTAGAAAAACAGAACATGGCCTTGGACAGTATTTGTTTTTTTTTTTTTTTTCTATTTAATAAAGCACAAACAAATGAGTGGAGGAAAAAGCATTCTGAACATTTTGTTGCTTACTTCGAAAGTACTTTTCTTGGTATATCTATGGGTATTGGCAATAGAAAGTTTTTGGTGAGCAAACGTGGCTAAAATTTGAATGTGCTAACTTCACAAAGCCAAGATTCAAAGCAAGCTATTAATCCACACTCCTGGTATGAAGCCATATTGCAACAAAACTAAAAATAAAGTAAAAGATGGGTTGAAAGAAATGTTGACAGAATATAATAATGGAAACCAGGCCCTTGTCCGTTGATTTATCCTTCAAACATGGTTGTATGTCCATCTAGATAGACTATCTTTAATTTGAGGTTGAGAAGGCGTTTTAATGTGAAAGAGATCAGGCTTTTGGACGAAAATTCAACGAGGATTTATATATGGACAGAAGGTTTTAATAGAAACAATTTAATTTGGTGGCTAGTGAGAGCCATCAGGACCTAGTGACGTATAAATCTCAAAAATTCTTGTGTGCGTGTCTGCAGATATGGAGGGCGGGAGTGGACCTACAATTTATTGCCGAATCCGACCGACTAAACTCAGATGCACTTTTTCATAACAAGAGATACTCTTGGATGATTTGTATATTCCTCGAATGAGGCGGTTCCGTGAAAAAATATCCCACAATCAGCGTGATAGTCTTCTTCAAACTGATGTTATTTATGCATGTAATTTCCATGAAATTCATTTCCTTAATTTCTATTTCCTCCTCGAAGCCAGTAAAATGTTTAGACATCCATAGTAATTCCAAGGAATAAAGAATCCCACTATAAGCCTACTAAGAAAGTATTCTCTTTGATTGATTGGTAAAATAGGCCTCGCTCTGGCTGCTCACATGCCTCATCCGTTCTTCATCCAACCAACCAGATGTTTTGCTTTGGTCGCCTAGTAAATATAATCCAGGATATCAGTGGCGGCACTTCTAATGGCATGTTGCCAGTGTTTTATTAATCTTTCCTTATATAACTTGATGCTGGGCTTGATCGAAGATTAAGAGAGATATGGTAAACAAAATCGTGGTGATTTCGTGCGACTGTAAATTTGTGAAGCCAAATATTTTTGTAGCATCCGCTTGAAGTTGTGGCGGCACGTAAAGTCGTATCCGTACTTGAGCTTCTCCCGAGTTTTAGTCTGAGTCTATCTTGGACCATAATATTGTCGTGTTTTGAGACTACATCGAACCAAAGATGCCATCCTCTTCGATTTTTGGGTTGAAGCTGGCCAAGCGTTTTTTTTCTGTGATGGGGCGTAGATACAGATCAAAGTTAGTTTTTTTAATTTGGTCTTAATGCTGATTGCGACTAAGCACTAGCCCAATACTTCTTGCCTAAGCCGAAATAGATATTGATGATTTGATTGAATTAGGCTCTTTTGGTCTATTTGATTTTGAATGCGAATAAATAAAAAGACTATTCCATTCTTTACCCAACGTTTCGTAAGAATTCCTTACTTCTTCAGGGGATTTTATATTTTATAAGTAAGGAATTCTTACGAAACGTTGGGTGAAGAATGGAATAGTCTTTTTATTTATTCGCATTAAAAATCAAATAGACCAAAAGAGCCTAATTCAATCAAATCATCAAAATTATAAAAATAATTGGTCAAACACATACAAGAATATGAAATAGATATTATTCTCCATCCTATCTGCCTATGTGCATCATGGTTCTCCATTAATATTTCAGCTGCACGGGCGTCTGTTTAAGGTCCGGACATTTCACTTGCAGATCGGCAAACTTTTCTTGTTTCTTTTACTGGGTCAACATTTGAATTGAATCATCCGTATCTGAGGCTAGTTGTTGTTACGGCACCGAAATTCTGTTTCGTGGTAGAGACCTTTCCCTGATGGAGAACCAGAATCTTACCTAGTGTAACTCCAAAACTGGGGAGCCAGAAAAACCCCCATCCTTATGAGTCTGAGCTCCGAGTATAGGTGGTTGTACTCTCCATAAGGTGTCCACAGTTCACTGCGTTCAAGCTTTTACCCTATGGAAGTGTGGGGAAGCAATTTTCTTTAAAATTTTTTAAAACAAACATTATCTAAAGTTTTTGTCTAAAAATCAACCTCCTTCCAAAAATTGTATGATGTTTACGAAATAATCAAGGCTCACCACGATGCAATTTCCAACAAAACAAATAAGAAACAAGACGAAGGACTCAATTATTTCTGGGTGATGGTTTCCTTATATAACGCCATTCATGAAAACTCCAAACTGTAATCTTCAACCAAACCCTATACGCAGTTAACGGAGCATAATTCTTGAACATGACGGTTGCATTTATTCCGCATCACGTCCGTGTAATTTATGAAAATTAAAATCCACGATAACTGTCATGCATCTACGCCTCCAAGGTGCAGAAAACTCATTTCGAAAACATAATAGGTATAGGTACACATCTACTTCATAATGTATATTTTAGAACGCACGTCGTCGTCGTCATCATCGTCATCCTCGTCGTTGTAGCATCGTCCTGCGAAGCAAATAGCAATTTCTAATGCTGCAAGTAGGTATAGGATAGTATTACCATGTCCTTGCTAATTAACGTGAAATACTCTTACACATAGCAATCTCGCGAGCACCATTATCCCTTTTCTGTCCCGCAGGACATTGTGAACAGTGATACATCCTTATACCTTCAACCTATACCTACCTCCAGAAGGAAGGGAGTACATCATCATCATCATCGTCATCGTCATCATCATCATCGTCATCGTCATCATCGTCATTCTAGGATGGTACGAAGGATCTATCTCGATTTGTTATATTACTTCAGTGCAATTGGCAATTGCTTGAGTGGATATACACAAAACAGGTACCAAGTGCGCTTCTGTAAAATTATTATTCCCGACGAATGGGAGACCATGTGCCTCATCTGGTACAGGTATAGTGTGCTAGATGTTGTTGTTCATCTATCAACAACACCAGCACTCAAGGAAGCATAAAGAATACAAAAAGTAAATTTGCTCTCGAGTCCTGGCACGAAGAATGATGAACTTATTTAGGATGCATGGCTGTCATGCAATTTAAATTTGTTTAAAAAAAAGTCTTACTCAACGAGAGAGTAGATACCACACCAAGCGCATCAGAGTTCAGAGCATCGTGATGGTACAATACAATTGTCCTGATGGTAGATCTTCTCTCTCTACAATCAGTTGAATGCATCCTGGGTACAACAAAAATTCGAAGAAAAAAACTCGTCGACATCATCGCCAGGTTGAATGCATCGTGATGCTTCCCGCACTCCCATAATCATTCCTAAATAAAACTCATGAAATGGACCCGTGCCAAACAAGTCCTTTTCAGGATACACGTCAACCACACCAAACCACCACAGCTTCTGCAGTGCAGTTAGCAGCAATCAGCCAGCAGCTTTTAAATTAATTAAAAAGAAAAACGAACGTAAATGAGTAACTTGTGTAAATTTATTCTACAGGACACACCATAACACATCGCATTGGGTGGATACTCCTTTCAGGATATGAATAACAGTACATCCACCACATCCTCTTCGTGTGCGGAGACAATATATGCGTTAAGTGCCAATTGATGACAAGAAATACATAGCTATGCCATTTGGAGTGGGTGTGTGAATTAACTAGCGGCCATCAAGAGGTGCTGTATCCCTGAATCCTCTATATCCATTCATGTCCCTGGTGCAGAGTCTTCCTAACTGCAGGAAAGGGTTTCGCGAGCAGGACCGATTACTGAGTACACGAATAGGTATATGTCCTTGTTCCAACGTACCTACTCGTAGTATCAATGTTGAAAAAGTAATTTTGTGAATGAATAGGGGAACATAAGTCACTATACTTCACTCAGTGTGTTAGGTAGGTGGATGGGACTCCTACAGCCGTGCGTTTTCATAGTCGTTGTCGTCGTGAAGCGCTTAGTTGAATTGAGCAGTGTTGATGGTATACGAGGAGGAGGCCTATGACGTCGATGCGATGTCAACGTGTGGTGAGAATCATCGCCCGAAGGATATTTTTGTTGAACACTCTAGAGTCACCAGTTTTTGTGTTGGCTTGTCGAGATTGAACAATGCCTCGACTTTAGTCGAGCGATGTTTTTTCAGCTCGTTTTTTTTTTTATTTTTTAATTTTTTTTTCGTCGTTTTGTTCGTTTTTATGTAATGAAGGAGCAAACTGTTAAGTGGGAAGGATTATATATAATAGATGCAGGAAGTTTCTCGTTGATGGGCCATGATTTATTTACACTTCTTAGTTACTGCTTTGTTTATAAGGTAAACTTAATGTAAATAAAAGTTTTCGCATAGGTTTGAAAATGTCTTTTTTGTAAGTTATTCCCGAAATACATATTGCTGCAATATTGTTAATTGGCAGTACTTTTATTTCTTATGGTCTTATGATCCTACTTTAAAATGTATGTGTCGGATAGCTTACCCGAAGAGTATTTCAGTCCAATTCAAGAAGACTGCGCAGTAGAGGAAGACGGTGGAGACTAAAGTGGGGCATACGAAAGTTAAAGTGGGCTTGCAAAACTGGAGATATAGCTAGCTAGGCTGACCGAGCTGACTATGGAGGGAACTTTTTGGTTCAGAGCCTGGTCCACTCCAGATTGTATAGTGGCACCTTATAAGGATTTTACTGAGAAATTATGAAATATCAGACTCTTAAATGACAAATTGATTTATCTTTATTTTAAATCGTTATTGATGGCTTTTAAACGTTTTCCAAATTTGTCATAAAAATAACTTTTCGTCGGGAAATTTATTATCATGTATGTAGTTATCTGAACCATCGAAGGGTATACAAGACTCTTTAAAAGCTAATTATTACTTTGCAAAATTAAATAGCAAATTTCGAAATAATAATAAGTAATATATTGCGAAATAATTAATTGCGAGACATAGATACATTTTGCGAAATGATTATTTTTCGAAATGATTATTTTGCGGAACGATAACATACAGTCAAATTAAAAATTAACAAATTAATTAAATGTGAAATTTTTAAACTTCAAAACAAAAACTTGGGAAATGATAATTGCGAAATGAAAAACAAGCCCACAAAAATTCCTTTAGGATGATTTTTGCGCAAGTAAAACAATTAAAACTTAACAACAAAATAAAACTTCTAGAAAATCAATCGAGAAGACTAAATATCATGTCTCTTATCTTTGTTACTGAGAAATCTGAATATTAACATCAATGGCATGACATATCAACTTTACACCAAGGCCTATTTCAATTAGCAACCGGCTATGAGAGCTTTTACACGAACCGACCGAAATCGCGCCCGGTTAGATGGTAGCCGGCTGCCAAAATGTTGTCAGCTACTCTCACTGCAATAGCCAGCTGCTGAGACGAGGCCCTACTTCACCAACTATTTTTCACTTTGCAATTTACAACTTTTTAATTTTGTTTGCAAATTTCATTTCACCAAAGTTGAAAATTTTTCCGCTTTGCCAAAATCTTTTCACCAAATACTTATCTGTGGCTGTGATTGCAAAATTGGTATGACTCCTATTTTTTGTGATTGTTTTTTTACTTGCTCCATATTGCAAGTATTGGTAATCAAAACTAACACTATAATAATCGATAATTCCTGTGCTTTAAGAGTAAAATTGAGAACGAATTTAGAATTTGAAAATAATTCTGCGGCTTCATGAAAATTAGGCCCCAGTGAAAAATGGTCAAAATTCACAAACAAAAATGAAGAATGGTGGCAAAAATTTATATGAAAAGCAACAACAACAACAAAATGAAAGAAAATTTGTAAACTGGGGTGTTTTTCATTGTTTTTGGGGGCTTTTTTTTTCATTTTGGGGTTAAATTTTAGTATTCAAAATGACACCATACTTTTTAAACAAACAATTAAATTTTTTCATAAATAAAAATTGTCCCAATTTTGAAATGGAAATAACGCCCCAAATGAAATGAAATAAGGCCAATCCAAAAATATACGATTATTTATTCAGATTTTTGAAAATTTTTTTACGATAATTTACAGAATGATTCTTTTAAATTGTAGAAGATATGATTGAATGGTGTCATCCCAGCCCATCTCAAGACAACTGGTCCCAAGGCAACTCATCACCGACCATTCGTACCAAGTGTGCCCAAGCAGGTGGGTTGCAGGGGACAACATGCCCCCCCCCCCCCCCCCCTACATACCTCAAACGCTTTCCTGTGGATGACTTCCTTATTTCTGGGATGAGTTACCCTCGGATGGACTACACCCAATCCGATTAAATAATCGCAGGTACCTGTACACAAAAATCCTACTAGCTCGACAGGCTGTCAACCTTTTACCAAAATTTTGAATACCTTTTTCTGTGAACGACGACAAATTGATGTCGTTTGCTCTTCAGCAACACTTCTGTTAACAGCTGCAATATATTCACCTGAACGACAAGTACGATGATAAATTCTGCTTCTCTGTTTCTTCAAAATTTATCAATGATAAGGTTTTGTTGGAGCATTTTTTATACCGTATACTTTTAACAAAAGTTTAAATATCCGCATAACAGCGCTCTATAACAATTTTAAAGCGATTTTGACAGTCTGTTTAGGATCTAGATCAATGTACGTATAAATTTCTATTGATACTAAAAAAATACTGGGCCTATAGAGCAAGTAAAAATCTCATCATCATGCATCCACATAACTGTGCAGGACTTATTTCATTCTGCTTAAAATCTTGCTCGTCCATACGTTTCTGACTTTCAACCTTTGTTGATCATAACGGATGAAAAGCGATTAATTAGCATTTCGAATTTGCATCCCGCGCCACAAACCTTAAAAGCCAATTATGTTCAATTTAATTTTTAGAGGTGCAATTTTTTGGCAAACAAGTTGTGTGTAATGTGTTAAAAGTCACGAATTTAGCAGCAATTTTAAGTAGCCCAATCTTCCCCACTCTTTTTCTTTGAGTTCAATATCTGTCCGAATGCAAAACTTGTCTCTGGCTAGTGTAACAGATTTATGCGACAGTGTTAACTTTCAATCATCATGAACTTAAGCTTTCAAGTGAAATTTCCCAGTGCATTTTGTGTGTTTGCTTATGCATACATTTATACAGGTACACTCAGTAACAAGCACTCCTCTGCCCGGTGTTGTAAAAACTGATCTGATGCATCGCACCCGAATAGCCCTTCATCCGTTCTCCTGATACCTGATGGCGATGAGAGCTTTTCAGGGTGAAAAGTCAACATAAATTTGCAGTAGAACAAAAACAAAACGAAAAAAAAAAATCATGAACTGAATTGTACATCACATCCTCGTTAAGTAATCACTGCGCCCAGGATTCGCAGGCTCAACAAATTATTTACCAGCACACTTTTTTCCCACCCACCTCTATACTGCACCTGCATAAACACAGACACATACCCCCACAAACACTCCTACAAAATAACAAAATAAAACATATACCAATTGGGAAGCAAACAAATAACGCTCGCGGTTAGGGCGAATATGTGTATTTTTCTGCACTTCAGCATGAAGAGACCGTGCATTCAGCCCAGCACCATCAGACGGGCAATAGTATAGGTATAGCATAGCAATAGCAATGGCATTCAGCAGGCAGGGTAGACCCTCATTACGATTTCTACCCAACCGATTCCTTTTCACATTAAGGATGCAAATAACAAACAAATGAGGATGGTGTGTGTGGGGGGGGGAGAGGAGGTTTTTGATGACAACAACACTGAGCTATGATGGAACTGGGAAGGTTGCCTTGCAGTTGCAGATGATGTTGATGGAGTTATGGTGGCTGAATGAAAATTTCAAGAAAATTATTCACCATGCAGCACTTGCTGCAGTGCCTCTGCCCCTGCCTGTGCTCGTACCTGTGCCTAGAAGCAGCTTCTGGCGCTCTTACTAATGCATCTTATCCTTACCCAGGATCTATATAGTGGATCTAGATCCGACACAAAAAAAAACCTACCTAGCCAGCAACAGTCATCATTTGTTTTGAGCCAGGTATCAGGGCCGGATGTGAGGAGTTTGTTAGAAAAATTGTTTTTTTTTCTCTCTCAAATGATAGGAAGTTTTGTCCTTAAGGGCATAGGTATCCTTTTTTTTTGTATAAGTTGCTATTTTCAAGCTTTCATAGCGGCTTAGGCTTAAGTCTAACTTGGAATTCCTTGTCCTTATGTTTTCCAATCATCTGGCACTCTTTGTGAAGCATAATTTTTGAGAGACTAAGGCTGCGTGCGCAGTTCTGTAGTGATTCAAGACGCAGCGCAAGTTGTGAAGCGAGATGTGACATATATGGTACCCATCATACAGTAAAAGGGTTTCTATATGCAATTGTTGGCTATACGGAATAATTTATCACAAAGAACCAAAAATAAGACAGTTTTCTCCAAAAAAAAAATCAACACTCTATTTCCGTTATGTGTTTTTCTCTGGCCGAAAACTTGAAACGCAATTTTATTACATTTGCTTTGATCATAAAAGGTACGAAGTTTAATCAAAATCGTTACATTCATTTTTAAGAAAATTTTAAAATCTTTAATTGGTCGAGCTTTACGTCGAGCTTACGTCTTTGGACTTTACGTAGGTATAGTAAAATGAAAGAATCTAGAGCTGTGATATCCACATGATCGAAGCGGCCACCTCGCTGGTAAAAATAATGAAGCAAAAAAAGTTTGACGGGCTGTTAAGTAGCTCCAACGCCATCTTGTTGGTACTAAGTTTCTTCAAAATCATGATGGGCTATAATTTCAGGCAAGAAACCGTTCTAATTTTTGAAGAAATATGTGAATCGATGAAACCAAACCGATTGTCGGTCGTGTAAATCCAGCATAATTCTAAGGGCTTTCACTTTTAAAATTACATGTATATAGAACCTACTCAAGATTTAAGCTTTCTAAGCAAAAAATATTGGCTCCGGGATCTTAGTACCCCATTTGTGGGATATTCGCAAAAAAAAAAAGTAAATTATCTTAAAGGTGTTAGTGATCTCATAAAAGGTCAATTTGTTTAATTTATAATTGATCAATCATAGGTTTTTTATGATGAATTTTGAAAGATTTTTTCTGACCAATAATTGCTGAAACAATTTAAATCTTAAATGAGGATTTAGTGAATTTTCTCAGATTGTTTATATTTTTTTTCGAATATCCCACAAATGAGGTGCTGAAAATCACTGATAATCTTGAAAAACTTTAACCCTTGATTACAATTTTTCTATGGCTTATCAACTTCTAAAACCTTTCTTTGACCTTTTTTGACCAATTACTGACATTTTAGATGGCATAATTTTTTTGCGAATATCCCACATAACATGGGGTGCAGAGATCCCGGAGCCAACAATATGGGATTTTCTAACATTTTTCATATATTTTGTTGGTTAATGTAAAATATACGAAAAAATATCGGAAATTTTCTGGTTAAAAGTTTAGGTAGTTAAACATATGTATGTAGGGCTTTTTATTTCTACCTCCATTACTATAAGTAAATTAAACCCGATTAAGCGGTTTTATCTTGGGGCCATATTTCATATTTTTAGGAACAGTTATACAATGTGCCTTTTATTAGCGGGCCTGGTAGAAAAACATGACACTTATATAACAGGTAACAGGGGTGAGTTTTTGTTGTACGACTCCAAATGTAAATTGTGAATAAGAAAAAAAATGAAACTCATACATATATAGGTACAAAATTTACATAAAAATAAAAACAGACAAACAAAAATAACCCATTCAGAGAGGAAAACAGGAAAACTCGTAGAAGGAAAAGTAATTTTAAGCACCAACAATGGCAAATAGCTAAAGGGGCACACAGAATTCAGGAATCCATCGCATCGGTTGTATAAGCCTGATGTGCACTCTCATCCGCACAGCCCAAGCATGGTATAGAGATTCTGATACTCCATCTGTAGGAATGAAGTAATTTTCACCTTAGAATGGATGTCACTCTGTTGCTGATAGTGGAATGGTTTCGGGAGACCTCCTCGAGTGTTTCCTTCTTTTCGTCCATGCCGTCGCATCTTCTGCTGCACCATAATGCTGTTGGTTCTATAAATGCTGCTGATGTATGCAAACGTACCACACTAATTTACAATACTCTTAAGAATGTTTAAGAATGATGCCCCGTTGCAAGGATAAAGTGCAAGTCCTTCCTTCATTCTCTGCTAGAATGCTATGGAATTTGTGATTTTTATTTTGTTTTTTTTTGGAAGGTTATACAAGTATAGAACGCAGCTGATGATGTTGGTTGATGATTGTGAAGAAATAAGTTCTTGATCCGTGCGAAAGCAGCAAGCAGCGTATAAGGTTTTAAGGTCTTGGATACTCTTGGATACCCTATTCATATACCAAACACGCAATATATCTATATAAGTGAGAGATTGTGGTATTTTGTTAGGCAACAAATTAAAGGTGTAGACATTTGTTAAGGTGGTTTTTAAGTGTTTTGCCTCAGCCATTCAGCATCAGCAGCAGCAGGAAGGAAAGTCATTATTTTGAGAAATCCTGGTAAATTTGGCGTGTATTATAATTTAAGTGTTTGTCATTTAGTGTAGTTAATTAAGTACAACGTTCTATTTCGAAAATTTAAGTATTTTATATGTGTTCATTTGAGAAATTGACAAACCTAAGTTGTGGGTATACTATTAAATAAGTAAGCAGGTTCATAGAAATAAAATTGTATGTGGGAAATTCGCAAGGGAAATATATAGACATCATGCTCCGTATACAGAAACAAAAACCTCGCGACCCAGCAGAAAACTATTACAAGATAATATGGACATTGAATTTGACAGCTCACTTTGATTCTCAACAACACTTTTATTGATGGGGGCGTTTAAAAAACAAAATAGAAAAAAGGGCTATCCAAACACTTTCGTACGGTTTTGGACAGAAATTCAGTAAAATCGGACAATACTTTGGATGAAAATATTTCGAGAACCAGACCTTCCACACGCTTTTGGCTTAGACGTGCGGATAGAGTTTGAAAATACCTTTCTTTTGATGTATAGCTCGATGGGTTTTGGAAACATTTTTTAAAAGCTGAAAAAAACATGCAAGGGGTTAGCCCATAATTTTTTTCAAAAATCAATAAAAAAATTTTGGAAAAAGTTTGGCGAAATTTTTACGTCGCTGGAAAGGTCTGTTAATTTCCTAATCACCACTGCAAACCGCAACCAATTTCGAGGCTTTGTTGCGGAAATATCGCCATCAACACAATTTTGAAGGTTGGATCGAAGTACACAAAGTAATATCATTTTGGATGTGAATATTTCGAGAACCAAAATCGGTAAAATTTTTTGGTTTATAACAGCGAAAAGGCCTGTTAATTTTCTATACGAAACTGAAAACTACAACCCCTTACAAGGCTTGTTTGCGGAAATATCGTTATCCAAAGCCCTTTTTAGGGTGCATCGAAATACAGTAATTTGACTTTGGATGCGAATATTTCGAGAACCAAACCTCTAAGAGTATTTTGGTTTCGAGTTTTAGAAAGCTCTTGAAAATTTAACTAATAGTTTTGGAAGCCGTAACCCATTTCGAGGCTCGATTACGGAAATATCGCTATCCAAACACAAATGCTTTTGAACGTTTTCGACAGAAATTCAGTAAAATCGAACAATATTTTGGATGAAAATATTTCGAGAACCAGACCTTCCACACGCTTTTGGCTTAGACGTGCGGATAGAGTTTGAAAATACCTTTCTTTTGATGTATAGCTCGATGGGTTTTGGAAACATTTTTTAAAAGCTGAAAAAAACATGCAAGGGGTTAGTCCATAATTTTTTTCAAAAATCAATAAAAAAATTTTGGAAAAAGTTTGGCGAAATTTTTACGTCGCTGGAAAGGTCTGTTAATTTCCTAATCACCACTGCAAACCGCAACCAATTTCGAGGCTTTGTTGCGGAAATATCGCCATCAACACAATTTTGAAGGTTGGATCGAAGTACACAAAGTAATATCATTTTGGATGTGAATATTTCGAGAACCAAAGGCGGCAAAATTTTTTGATTTATATCAGCGGAAAGGCCTGTTAATTTTCTATACGAAACTGAAAACTACAACCCCTTACAAGGCTTGTTTGCGGAAATATCGTTATCCAAAGCCCTTTTTAGGGTGCATCGAAATACAGTAATTTGACTTTGGATGCGAATATTTCGAGAACCAAACCTCTAAGAGTATTTTGGTTTCGAGTTTTAGAAAGCTCTTGAAAATTTAACTAATAGTTTTGGAAGCCGTAACCCAATTCGAGGCTCGATTACGGAAATATCGCTATCCAAACACAAATGCTTTTGAACGCTTTCGACAGAAATTCAGTAAAATCGAACAATACTTTGGATGAAAATATTTCGAGAACCAGACCTTCCACACGCTTTTGGCTTAGACGTGCGGATAGAGTTTGAAAATACCTTTCTTTTGATGTATAGCTCGATGGGTTTTGGAAACATTTTTTAAAAGCTGAAAAAAACATGCAAGGGGTTAGTCCATAATTTTTTTCAAAAATCAATAAAAAAATTTTGGAAAAAGTTTGGCGAAATTTTTATGTCGCTGGAAAGGTCTGTTAATTTCCTAATCACCACTGCAAACCGCAACCAATTTCGAGGCTTTGTTGCGGAAATATCGCCATCAACACAATTTTGAAGGTTGGATCGAAGTACACAAAGTAAAATCATTTTGGATGTGAATATTTCGAGGACCAAAGGCGGCAAAATTTTTTGGTTTATAACAACGGAAAGGCCTGTTAATTTTCTATACGAAACTGAAAACTACAACCCCTTACAAGGCTTGTTTGCGGAAATATCGTTATCCAAAGCCCTTTTTAGGGTGCATCGAAATACAGTAATTTGACTTTGGATGCGAATATTTCGAGAACCAAACCTCTAAGAGTATTTTGGTTTCGAGTTTTAGAAAGCTCTTGAAAATTTAACTAATAGTTTTGGAAGCCGTAACCCATTTCGAGGCTCGATTACGGAAATATCGCTATCCAAACACAAATGCTTTTGCACGTTTTCGACAGAAATTCAGTAAAATCGAACAATACTTTGGATGAAAATATTTCGAGAACCAGACCTTCCACACGCTTTTGGCTTAGACGTGCGGATAGAGTTTGAAAATACCTTTCTTTTGATGTATAGCTCGATGGGTTTTGGAAACATTTTTTAAAAGCTGAAAAAAACATGCAAGGGGTTAGTCCATAATTTTTTTCAAAAATCAATAAAAAAATTTTGGAAAAAGTTTGGCGAAATTTTTACGTCGCTGGAAAGGTCTGTTAATTTCCTAATCACCACTGCAAACCGCAACCAATTTCGAGGCTTTGTTGCGGAAATATCGCCATCAACACAATTTTGAAGGTTGGATCGAAGTACACAAAGTAATATCATTTTGGATGTGAATATTTCGAGAACCAAAGGCGGCAAAATTTTTTGATTTATATCAGCGGAAAGGCCTGTTAATTTTCTATACGAAACTGAAAACTACAACCCCTTACAAGGCTTGTTTGCGGAAATATCGTTATCCAAAGCCCTTTTTAGGGTGCATCGAAATACAGTAATTTGACTTTGGATGCGAATATTTCGAGAACCAAACCTCTAAGAGTATTTTGGTTTCGAGTTTTAGAAAGCTCTTGAAAATTTAACTAATAGTTTTGGAAGCCGTAACCCATTTCGAGGCTCGATTACGGAAATATCGCTATCCAAACACAAATGCTTTTGAACGTTTTCGACAGAAATTCAGTAAAATCGAACAATACTTTGGATGAAAATATTTCGAGAACCAGACCTTCCACACGCTTTTGGCTTAGACGTGCGGATAGAGTTTGAAAATACCTTTCTTTTGATGTATAGCTCGATGGGTTTTGGAAACATTTTTTAAAAGCTGAAAAAAACATGCAAGGGGTTAGTCCATAATTTTTTTCAAAAATCAATAAAAAAATTTTGGAAAAAGTTTGGCGAAATTTTTATGTCGCTGGAAAGGTCTGTTAATTTCCTAATCACCACTGCAAACCGCAACCAATTTCGAGGCTTTGTTGCGGAAATATCGCCATCAACACAATTTTGAAGGTTGGATCGAAGTACACAAAGTAAAATCATTTTGGATGTGAATATTTCGAGGACCAAAGGCGGCAAAATTTTTTGGTTTATAACAACGGAAAGGCCTGTTAATTTTCTATACGAAACTGAAAACTACAACCCCTTACAAGGCTTGTTTGCGGAAATATCGTTATCCAAAGCCCTTTTTAGGGTGCATCGAAATACAGTAATTTGACTTTGGATGCGAATATTTCGAGAACCAAACCTCTAAGAGTATTTTGGTTTCGAGTTTTAGAAAGCTCTTGAAAATTTAACTAATAGTTTTGGAAGCCGTAACCCATTTCGAGGCTCGATTACGGAAATATCGCTATCCAAACACAAATGCTTTTGCACGTTTTCGACAGAAATTCAGTAAAATCGAACAATACTTTGGATGAAAATATTTCGAGAACCAGACCTTCCACACGCTTTTGGCTTAGACGTGCGGATAGAGTTTGAAAATACCTTTCTTTTGATGTATAGCTCGATGGGTTTTGGAAACATTTTTTAAAAGCTGAAAAAAACATGCAAGGGGTTAGTCCATAATTTTTTTCAAAAATCAATAAAAAAATTTTGGAAAAAGTTTGGCGAAATTTTTACGTCGCTGGAAAGGTCTGTTAATTTCCTAATCACCACTGCAAACCGCAACCAATTTCGAGGCTTTGTTGCGGAAATATCGCCATCAACACAATTTTGAAGGTTGGATCGAAGTACACAAAGTAATATCATTTTGGATGTGAATATTTCGAGAACCAAAGGCGGCAAAATTTTTTGATTTATATCAGCGGAAAGGCCTGTTTATTTTCTATACGAAACTGAAAACTACAACCCCTTACAAGGCTTGTTTGCGGAAATATCGTTATCCAAAGCCCATTTTAGGGTGCATCGAAATACAGTAATTTGACTTTGGATGCGAATATTTCGAGAACCAAACCTCTAAGAGTATTTTGGTTTCGAGTTTTAGAAAGCTCTTGAAAATTTAACTAATAGTTTTGGAAGCCGTAACCCATTTCGAGGCTCGATTACGGAAATATCGCTATCCAAACACAAATGCTTTTGAAAGTTTTCGACAGAAATTCAGTAAAATCGAACAATACTTTGGATGAAAATATTTCGAGAACCAGACCTTCCACACGCTTTTGGCTTAGACGTGCGGATAGAGTTTGAAAATACCTTTCTTTTGATGTATAGCTCGATGGGTTTTGGAAACATTTTTTAAAAGCTGAAAAAAACATGCAAGGGGTTAGTCCATAATTTTTTTCAAAAATCAATAAAAAAATTTTGGAAAAAGTTTGGCGAAATTTTTACGTCGCTGGAAAGGTCTGTTAATTTCCTAATCACCACTGCAAACCGCAACCAATTTCGAGGCTTTGTTGCGGAAATATCGCCATCAACACAATTTTGAAGGTTGGATCGAAGTACACAAAGTAATATCATTTTGGATGTGAATATTTCGAGAACCAAAGGCGGCAAAATTTTTTGATTTATATCAGCGGAAAGGCCTGTTTATTTTCTATACGAAACTGAAAACTACAACCCCTTACAAGGCTTGTTTGCGGAAATATCGTTATCCAAAGCCCATTTTAGGGTGCATCGAAATACAGTAATTTGACTTTGGATGCGAATATTTCGAGAACCAAACCTCTAAGAGTATTTTGGTTTCGAGTTTTAGAAAGCTCTTGAAAATTTAACTAATAGTTTTGGAAGCCGTAACCCATTTCGAGGCTCGATTACGGAAATATCGCTATCCAAACACAAATGCTTTTGAACGTTTTCGACAGAAATTCAGTAAAATCGAACAATACTTTGGATGAAAATATTTCGAGAACCAGACCTTCCACACGCTTTTGGCTTAGACGTGCGGATAGAGTTTGAAAATACCTTTCTTTTGATGTATAGCTCGATGGGTTTTGGAAACATTTTTTAAAAGCTGAAAAAAACATGCAAGGGGTTAGTCCATAATTTTTTTCAAAAATCAATAAAAAAATTTTGGAAAAAGTTTGGCGAAATTTTTACGTCGCTGGAAAGGTCTGTTAATTTCCTAATCACCACTGCAAACCGCAACCAATTTCGAGGCTTTGTTGCGGAAATATCGCCATCAACACAATTTTGAAGGTTGGATCGAAGTACACAAAGTAATATCATTTTGGATGTGAATATTTCGAGAACCAAAGGCGGCAAAATTTTTTGGTTTATAACAGCGGAAAGGCCTGTTAATTTTCTATACGAAACTGAAAACTACAACCTTTTACAAGGCTTGTTTGCGGAAATATCGTTATCCAAAGCCCTTTTTAGGGTGCATCGAAATACAGTAATTTGACTTTGGATGCGAATATTTCGAGAACCAAACCTCTAAGAGTATTTTGGTTTAGAGTTTTAGAAAGCTCTTGAAAATTTAACTAGTAGTTTTGGAAGCCGTAACCCATTTCGAGGCTCGATTACGGAAATATCGCTATCCAAACACAAATGCTTTTGAACGTTTTCGACAGAAATTCAGTAAAATCGAACAATAATTTGGATGAAAATATTTCGAGAACCAGACCTTCCACACGCTTTTGGCTTAGACGTGCGGATAGAGTTTGAAAATACCTTTCTTTTGATGTATAGCTCGATGGGTTTTGGAAACATTTTTTAAAAGCTGAAAAAAACATGCAAGGGAGTCCATAATTTTTTTCAAAAATCAATAAAAAAATTTTGGAAAAAGTTTGGCGAAATTTTTACGTCGCTGGAAAGGTCTGTTAATTTCCTAATCACCACTGCAAACCGCAACCAATTTCGAGGCTTTGTTGCGGAAATATCGCCATCAACACAATTTTGAAGGTTGGATCGAAGTACACAAAGTAATATCATTTTGGATGTGAATATTTCGAGAACCAAAGGCGGCAAAATTTTTTGGTTTATAACAGCGGAAAGGCCTGTTAATTTTCTATACGAAACTGAAAACTACAACCTTTTACAAGGCTTGTTTGCGGAAATATCGTTATCCAAAGCCCTTTTTAGGGTGCATCGAAATACAGTAATTTGACTTTGGATGCGAATATTTCGAGAACCAAACCTCTAAGAGTATTTTGGTTTCGAGTTTTAGAAAGCTCTTGAAAATTTAACTAGTAGTTTTGGAAGTTGTAACCCATTTCGAGGCTCGATTACGGAAATATCGCTATCCAAACACAAATGCTTTTGAACGTTTTCGACAGAAATTCAGCAAAATCGAACAATACTTTGGATGAAAATATTTCGAGAACCAGACCTTCCACACGCTTTTGGCTAAGACGTGCGGATAGAGTTTGAAAATACCTTTCTTTTGATGTATAGCTCGATGGGTTTTGGAAACATTTTTTAAAAGCTGAAAAAAACATGCAAGGGGTTAGTCCATAATTTTTTTCAAAAATCAATAAAAAAAATTTGGAAAAAGTTTGGCGAAATTTTTACGTTGCTGGAAAGGTCTGTTAATTTCCTAATCACCACTGCAAACCGCAACCAATTTCGAGGCTTTGTTGCGGAAATATCGCCATCAACACAATTTTGAAGGTTGGATCGAAGTACACAAAGTAATATCATTTTGGATGTGAATATTTCGAGAACCAAAGGCGGCAAAATTTTTTGATTTATATCAGCGGAAAGGCCTGTTAATTTTCTATACGAAACTTAAAACTACAACCCCTTACAAGGCTTGTTTGCGGAAATATCGTTATCCAAAGCCCTTTTTAGGGTGCATCGAAATACAGTAATTTGACTTTGGATGCGAATATTTCGAGAACCAAACCTCTAAGAGTATTTTGGTTTCGAGTTTTAGAAAGCTCTTGAAAATTTAACTAATAGTTTTGGAAGCCGTAACCCATTTCGAGGCTCGATTACGGAAATATCGCTATCCAAACACAAATGCTTTTGAACGTTTTCGACAGAAATTCAGTAAAATCGAACAATACTTTGGATGAAAATATTTCGAGAACCAGACCTTCCACACGCTTTTGGCTTAGACGTGCGGATAGAGTTTGAAAATACCTTTCTTTTGATGTATAGCTCGATGGGTTTTGGAAATATTTTTTAAAAGCTGAAAAAAACATGCAAGGGGTTAGTCCATAATTTTTTTCAAAAATCAATAAAAAAAATTTGGAAAAAGTTTGGCGAAATTTTTACGTCGCTGGAAAGGTCTGTTAATTTCCTAATCACCACTGCAAACCGCAACCAATTTCGAGGCTTTGTTGCGGAAATATCGCCATCAACACAATTTTGAAGGTTGGATCGAAGTACACAAAGTAATATCATTTTGGATGTGAATATTTCGAGAACCAAAGGCGGCAAAATTTTTTGATTTATATCAGCGGAAAGGCCTGTTTATTTTCTATACGAAACTGAAAACTACAACCCCTTACAAGGCTTGTTTGCGGAAATATCGTTATCCAAAGCCCATTTTAGGGTGCATCGAAATACAGTAATTTGACTTTGGATGCGAATATTTCGAGAACCAAACCTCTAAGAGTATTTTGGTTTCGAGTTTTAGAAAGCTCTTGAAAATTTAACTAATAGTTTTGGAAGCCGTAACCCATTTCGAGGCTCGATTACGGAAATATCGCTATCCAAACACAAATGCTTTTGAACGTTTTCGACAGAAATTCAGTAAAATCGAACAATACTTTGGATGAAAATATTTCGAGAACCAGACCTTCCACACGCTTTTGGCTTAGACGTGCGGATAGAGTTTGAAAATACCTTTCTTTTGATGTATAGCTCGATGGGTTTTGGAAACATTTTTTAAAAGCTGAAAAAAACATGCAAGGGGTTAGTCCATAATTTTTTTCAAAAATCAATAAAAAAAATTTGGAAAAAGTTTGGCGAAATTTTTACGTTGCTGGAAAGGTCTGTTAATTTCCTAATCACCACTGCAAACCGCAACCAATTTCGAGGCTTTGTTGCGGAAATATCGCCATCAACACAATTTTGAAGGTTGGATCGAAGTACACAAAGTAATATCATTTTGGATGTGAATATTTCGAGAACCAAAGGTGGCAAAATTTTTTGATTTATATCAGCGGAAAGGCCTGTTAATTTTCTATACGAAACTGAAAACTACAACCCCTTACAAGGCTTGTTTGCGGAAATATCGTTATCCAAAGCCCTTTTTAGGGTGCATCGAAATACAGTAATTTGACTTTGGATGCGAATATTTCGAGAACCAAACCTCTAAGAGTATTTTGGTTTCGAGTTTTAGAAAGCTCTTGAAAATTTAACTAATAGTTTTGGAAGCCGTAACCCATTTCGAGGCTCGATTACGGAAATATCGCTATCCAAACACAAATGCTTTTGAACGTTTTCGACAGAAATTCAGTAAAATCGAACAATACTTTGGATGAAAATATTTCGAGAACCAGACCTTCCACACGCTTTTGGCTTAGACGTGCGGATAGAGTTTGAAAATACCTTTCTTTTGATGTATAGCTCGATGGGTTTTGGAAACATTTTTTAAAAGCTGAAAAAAACATGCAAGGGGTTAGTCCATAATTTTTTTCAAAAATCAATAAAAAAAATTTGGAAAAAGTTTGGCGAAATTTTTATGTCGCTGGAAAGGTCTGTTAATTTCCTAATCACCACTGCAAACCGCAACCAATTTCGAGGCTTTGTTGCGGAAATATCGCCATCAACACAATTTTGAAGGTTGGATCGAAGTACACAAAGTAAAATCATTTTGGATGTGAATATTTCGAGGACCAAAGGCGGCAAAATTTTTTGGTTTATAACAACGGAAAGGCCTGTTAATTTTCTATACGAAACTGAAAACTACAACCCCTTACAAGGCTTGTTTGCGGAAATATCGTTATCCAAAGCCCTTTTTAGGGTGCATCGAAATACAGTAATTTGACTTTGGATGCGAATATTTCGAGAACCAAACCTCTAAGAGTATTTTGGTTTCGAGTTTTAGAAAGCTCTTGAAAATTTAACTAATAGTTTTGGAAGCCGTAACCCATTTCGAGGCTCGATTACGGAAATATCGCTATCCAAACACAAATGCTTTTGCACGTTTTCGACAGAAATTCAGTAAAATCGAACAATACTTTGGATGAAAATATTTCGAGAACCAGACCTTCCACACGCTTTTGGCTTAGACGTGCGGATAGAGTTTGAAAATACCTTTCTTTTGATGTATAGCTCGATGGGTTTTGGAAACATTTTTTAAAAGCTGAAAAAAACATGCAAGGGGTTAGTCCATACTTTTTTTCAAAAATCAATAAAAAAATTTTGGAAAAAGTTTGGCGAAATTTTTACGTCGCTGGAAAGGTCTGTTAATTTCCTAATCACCACTGCAAACCGCAACCAATTTCGAGGCTTTGTTGCGGAAATATCGCCATCAACACAATTTTGAAGGTTGGATCGAAGTACACAAAGTAATATCATTTTGGATGTGAATATTTCGAGAACCAAAGGCGGCAAAATTTTTTGGTTTATAACAGCGGAAAGGCCTGTTAATTTTCTATACGAAACTGAAAACTACAACCTTTTACAAGGCTTGTTTGCGGAAATATCGTTATCCAAAGCCCTTTTTAGGGTGCATCGAAATACAGTAATTTGACTTTGGATGCGAATATTTCGAGAACCAAACCTCTAAGAGTATTTTGGTTTCGAGTTTTAGAAAGCTCTTGAAAATTTAACTAGTAGTTTTGGAAGTTGTAACCCATTTCGAGGCTCGATTACGGAAATATCGCTATCCAAACACAAATGCTTTTGAACGTTTTCGACAGAAATTCAGCAAAATCGAACAATACTTTGGATGAAAATATTTCGAGAACCAGACCTTCCACACGCTTTTGGCTAAGACGTGCGGATAGAGTTTGAAAATACCTTTCTTTTGATGTATAGCTCGATGGGTTTTGGAAACATTTTTTAAAAGCTGAAAAAAACATGCAAGGGGTTAGTCCATAATTTTTTTCAAAAATCAATAAAAAAAATTTGGAAAAAGTTTGGCGAAATTTTTACGTTGCTGGAAAGGTCTGTTAATTTCCTAATCACCACTGCAAACCGCAACCAATTTCGAGGCTTTGTTGCGGAAATATCGCCATCAACACAATTTTGAAGGTTGGATCGAAGTACACAAAGTAATATCATTTTGGATGTGAATATTTCGAGAACCAAAGGCGGCAAAATTTTTTGATTTATATCAGCGGAAAGGCCTGTTAATTTTCTATACGAAACTGAAAACTACAACCCCTTACAAGGCTTGTTTGCGGAAATATCGTTATCCAAAGCCCTTTTTAGGGTGCATCGAAATACAGTAATTTGACTTTGGATGCGAATATTTCGAGAACCAAACCTCTAAGAGTATTTTGGTTTCGAGTTTTAGAAAGCTCTTGAAAATTTAACTAATAGTTTTGGAAGCCGTAACCCATTTCGAGGCTCGATTACGGAAATATCGCTATCCAAACACAAATGCTTTTGAACGTTTTCGACAGAAATTCAGTAAAATCGAACAATACTTTGGATGAAAATATTTCGAGAACCAGACCTTCCACACGCTTTTGGCTTAGACGTGCGGATAGAGTTTGAAAATACCTTTCTTTTGATGTATAGCTCGATGGGTTTTGCAAACATTTTTTAAAAGCTGAAAAAAACATGCAAGGGGTTAGTCCATAATTTTTTTCAAAAATCAATAAAAAAATTTTGGAAAAAGTTTGGCGAAATTTTTACGTAACTCGAAAGGTCTGTTAATTTCCTAATCACCACTGCAAACCGCAACCAATTTCGAGGCTTTGTTGCGGAAATATCGCCATCAACACAATTTTGAAGGTTGGATCGAAGTACACAAAGCAATATCATTTTGGATGTGAATATTTCGAGAACCAAAGGCGGCAAAATTTTTTGATTTATATCAGCGGAAAGGCCTGTTAATTTTCTATACGAAACTGAAAACTACAACCCCTTAGAAGGCTTGTTTGCGGAAATATCGTTATCCAAAGCCCTTTTTAGGGTGCATCGAAATACAGTAATTTGACTTTGGATGCGAATATTTCGAGAACCAAACCTCTAAGAGTTTTTTGGTTTCGAGTTTTAGAAAGCTCTTGAAAATTTAACTAATAGTTTTGGAAGCCGTAACCCATTTCGAGGCTCGATTACGGAAATATCGCTATCCAAACACAAATGCTTTTGAACGTTTTCGACAGAAATTCAGTAAAATCGAACAATACTTTGGATGAAAATATTTCGAGAACCAGACCTTCCACACGCTTTTGGCTTAGACGTGCGGATAGAGTTTGAAAATACCTTTCTTTTGATGTATAGCTCGATGGGTTTTGCAAACATTTTTTAAAAGCTGAAAAAAACATGCAAGGGGTTAGTCCATAATTTTTTTCAAAAATCAATAAAAAAATTTTGGAAAAAGTTTGGCGAAATTTTTACGTAACTCGAAAGGTCTGTTAATTTCCTAATCACCACTGCAAACCGCAACCAATTTCGAGGCTTTGTTGCGGAAATATCGCCATCAACACAATTTTGAAGGTTGGATCGAAGTACACAAAGTAATATCATTTTGGATGTGAATATTTCGAGAACCAAAGGCGGCAAAATTTTTTGATTTATATCAGCGGAAAGGCCTGTTAATTTTCTATACGAAACTGAAAACTACAACCCCTTAGAAGGCTTGTTTGCGGAAATATCGTTATCCAAAGCCCTTTTTAGGGTGCATCGAAATACAGTAATTTGACTTTGGATGCGAATATTTCGAGAACCAAACCTCTAAGAGTTTTTTGGTTTCGAGTTTTAGAAAGCTCTTGAAAATTTAACTAATAGTTTTGGAAGCCGTAACCCATTTCGAGGCTCGATTACGGAAATATCGCTATCCAAACACAAATGCTTTTGAACGTTTTCGACAGAAATTCAGTAAAATCGAACAATACTTTGGATGAAAATATTTCGAGAACCAGACCTTCCACACGCTTTTGGCTTAGACGTGCGGATAGAGTTTGAAAATACCTTTCTTTTGATGTATAGCTCGATGGGTTTTGGAAACATTTTTTAAAAGCTGAAAAAAACATGCAAGGGGTTAGTCCATAATTTTTTTCAAAAATCAATAAAAAAATTTTGGAAAAAGTTTGGCGAAATTTTTATGTCGCTGGAAAGGTCTGTTAATTTCCTAATCACCACTGCAAACCGCAACCAATTTCGAGGCTTTGTTGCGGAAATATCGCCATCAACACAATTTTGAAGGTTGGATCGAAGTACACAAAGTAAAATCATTTTGGATGTGAATATTTCGAGGACCAAAGGCGGCAAAATTTTTTGGTTTATAACAACGGAAAGGCCTGTTAATTTTCTATACGAAACTGAAAACTACAACCCCTTACAAGGCTTGTTTGCGGAAATATCGTTATCCAAAGCCCTTTTTAGGGTGCATCGAAATACAGTAATTTGACTTTGGATGCGAATATTTCGAGAACCAAACCTCTAAGAGTATTTTGGTTTCGAGTTTTAGAAAGCTCTTGAAAATTTAACTAATAGTTTTGGAAGCCGTAACCCATTTCGAGGCTCGATTACGGAAATATCGCTATCCAAACACAAATGCTTTTGAACGTTTTCGACAGAAATTCAGTAAAATCGAACAATACTTTGGATGAAAATATTTCGAGAACCAGACCTTCCACACGCTTTTGGCTTAGACGTGCGGATAGAGTTTGAAAATACCTTTCTTTTGATGTATAGCTCGATGGGTTTTGCAAACATTTTTTAAAAGCTGAAAAAAACATGCAAGGGGTTAGTCCATAATTTTTTTCAAAAATCAATAAAAAAATTTTGGAAAAAGTTTGGCGAAATTTTTACGTCGCTGGAAAGGTCTGTTAATTTCCTAATCACCACTGCAAACCGCAACCAATTTCGAGGCTTTGTTGCGGAAATATCGCCATCAACACAATTTTGAAGGTTGGATCGAAGTACACAAAGTAATATCATTTTGGATGTGAATATTTCGAGAACCAAAGGCGGCAAAATTTTTTGGTTTATAACAGCGGAAAGGCCTGTTAATTTTCTATACGAAACTGAAAACTACAACCCCTTACAAGGCTTGTTTGCGGAAATATCGTTATCCAAAGCCCTTTTTAGGGTGCATCGAAATACAGTAATTTGACTTTGGATGCGAATATTTCGAGAACCAAACCTCTAAGAGTATTTTGGTTTCGAGTTTTAGAAAGCTCTTGAAAATTTAACTAATAGTTTTGGAAGCCGTAACCCATTTCGAGGCTCGATTACGGAAATATCGCTATCCAAACACAAATGCTTTTGAACGTTTTCGACAGAAATTCAGTAAAATCGAACAATACTTTGGATGAAAATATTTCGAGAACCAGACCTTCCACACGCTTTTGGCTTAGACGTGCGGATAGAGTTTGAAAATACCTTTCTTTTGATGTATAGCTCGATGGGTTTTGCAAACATTTTTTAAAAGCTGAAAAAAACATGCAAGGGGTTAGTCCATAATTTTTTTCAAAAATCAATAAAAAAATTTTGGAAAAAGTTTGGCGAAATTTTTACGTAACTCGAAAGGTCTGTTAATTTCCTAATCACCACTGCAAACCGCAACCAATTTCGAGGCTTTGTTGCGGAAATATCGCCATCAACACAATTTTGAAGGTTGGATCGAAGTACACAAAGTAATATCATTTTGGATGTGAATATTTCGAGAACCAAAGGCGGCAAAATTTTTTGATTTATATCAGCGGAAAGGCCTGTTAATTTTCTATACGAAACTGAAAACTACAACCCCTTAGAAGGCTTGTTTGCGGAAATATCGTTATCCAAAGCCCTTTTTAGGGTGCATCGAAATACAGTAATTTGACTTTGGATGCGAATATTTCGAGAACCAAACCTCTAAGAGTATTTTGGTTTGAGTTTTAGAAAGCTCTTGAAAATTTAACTAATAGTTTTGGAAGCCGTAACCCATTTCGAGGCTCGATTACGGAAATATCGCTATCCAAACACAAATGCTTTTGAACGTTTTCGACAGAAATTCAGTAAAATCGAACAATACTTTGGATGAAAATATTTCGAGAACCAGACCTTCCACACGCTTTTGGCTTAGACGTGCGGATAGAGTTTGAAAATACCTTTCTTTTGATGTATAGCTCGATGGGTTTTGGAAACATTTTTTAAAAGCTGAAAAAAAACATGCAAGGGGTTCGTCCATAATTTTTTTCAAAAATCAATAAAAAAATTTTGGAAAAAGTTTGGCGAAATTTTTACGTCGCTAGAAAGGTCTGTTAATTTCCTAATCACCACTGCAAACCGCAACCAATTTCGAGGCTTTGTTGCGGAAATATCGCCATCAACACAATTTTGAAGGTTGGATCGAAGTACACAAAGTAATATCATTTTGGATGTGAATATTTCGAGAACCAAAGGCGGCAAAATTTTTTGGTTTATAACAGCGGAAAGGCCTGTTAATTTTCTATACGAAACTGAAAACTACAACCTTTTACAAGGCTTGTTTGCGGAAATATCGTTATCCAAAGCCCTTTTTAGGGTGCATCGAAATACAGTAATTTGACTTTGGATGCGAATATTTCGAGAACCAAACCTCTAAGAGTATTTTGGTTTCGAGTTTTAGAAAGCTCTTGAAAATTTAACTAATAGTTTTGGAAGCCGTAACCCATTTCGAGGCTCGATTACGGAAATATCGCTATCCAAACACAAATGCTTTTGAACGTTTTCGACAGAAATTCAGTAAAATCGAACAATACTTTGGATGAAAATATTTCGAGAACCAGACCTTCCACACGCTTTTGGCTTAGACGTGCGGATAGAGTTTGAAAATACCTTTCTTTTGATGTATAGCTCGATGGGTTTTGGAAACATTTTTTAAAAGCTGAAAAAAACATGCAGGGGTTAGTCCATAATTTTTTTCAAAAATCAATAAAAAAATTTTGGAAAAAGTTTGGCGAAATTTTTACGTCGCTTTAAAGGTCTGTTAATTTCCTAATCACCACTGCAAACCGCAACCAATTTCGAGGCTTTGTTGCGGAAATATCGCCATCAACACAATTTTGAAGGTTGGATCGAAGTACACAAAGTAATATCATTTTGGATGTGAATATTTCGAGAACCAAAGGCGGCAAAATTTTTTGGTTTATAACAGCGGAAAGGCCTGTTAATTTTCTATACGAAACTGAAAACTACAACCCCTTACAAGGCTTGTTTGCGGAAATATCGTTATCCAAAGCCCTTTTTAGGGTGCATCGAAATACAGTAATTTGACTTTGGATGCGAATATTTCGAGAACCAAACCTCTAAGAGTATTTTGGTTTCGAGTTTTAGAAAGCTCTTGAAAATTTAACTAATAGTTTTGAAAGCCGTAACCCATTTCGAGGCTCGATTACGGAAATATCGCTATCCAAACACAAATGCTTTTGAACGTTTTCGACAGAAATTCAGTAAAATCGAACAATACTTTGGATGAAAATATTTCGAGAACCAGACCTTCCACACGCTTTTGGCGTGCGGATAGAGTTTGAAAATACCTTTCTTTTGATGTATAGCTCGATGGGTTTTGGAAACATTTTTTAAAAGCTGAAAAAAACATGCAAGGGGTTAGTCCATAATTTTTTTCAAAAATCAAAAAAAAAAATTGGAAAAAGTTTGGCGAAATTTTTACGTCGCTGGAAAGGTCTGTTAACTTCCTAATCACCACTGCAAACCGCAACCAATTTCGAGGCTTTGTTGCGGAAATATCGCCATCAACACAATTTTGAAGGTTGGATCGAAGTACACAAAGTAAAATCATTTTGGATGTGAATATTTCGAGGACCAAAGGCGGCAAAATTTTTTGGTTTATAACAACGGAAAGGCCTGTTAATTTTCTATACGAAACTGAAAACTACAACCCCTTACAAGGCTTGTTTGCAGAAATATCGTTATCCAAAGCCCTTTTTAGGGTGCATCGAAATACAGTAATTTGACTTTGGATGCGAATATTTCGAGAACCAAACCTCTAAGAGTATTTTGGTTTCGAGTTTTAGAAAGCTCTTGAAAATTTAACTAATAGTTTTGGAAGCCGTAACCCATTTCGAGGCTCGATTACGGAAATATCGCTATCCAAACACAAATGCTTTTGAACGTTTTCGACAGAAATTCAGTAAAATCGAACAATACTTTGGATGAAAATATTTCGAGAACCAGACCTTCCACACGCTTTTGGCTTAGACGTGCGGATAGAGTTTGAAAATACCTTTCTTTTGATGTATAGCTCGATGGGTTTTGGAAACATTTTTTAAAAGCTGAAAAAAACATGCAAGGGGTGTCCATAATTTTTTTCAAAAATCAATAAAAAAATTTTGGAAAAAGTTTGGCGAAATTTTTACGTCGCTTTAAAGGTCTGTTAATTTCCTAATCACCACTGCAAACCGCAACCAATTTCGAGGCTTTGTTGCGGAAATATCGCCATCAACACAATTTTGAAGGTTGGATCGAAGTACACAAAGTAATATCATTTTGGATGTGAATATTTCGAGAACCAAAGGCGGCAAAATTTTTTGGTTTATAACAACGGAAAGGCCTGTTAATTTTCTATACGAAACTGAAAACTACAACCCCTTACAAGGCTTGTTTGCGGAAATATCGTTATCCAAAGCCCTTTTTAGGGTGCATCGAAATACAGTAATTTGACTTTGGATGCGAATATTTCGAGAACCAAACCTCTAAGAGTATTTTGGTTTCGAGTTTTAGAAAGCTCTTGAAAATTTAACTAATAGTTTTGGAAGCCGTAACCCATTTCGAGGCTTGATTACGGAAATATCGCTATCCAAACACAAATGCTTTTGCACGTTTTCGACAGAAATTCAGTAAAATCGAACAATACTTTGGATGAAAATATTTCGAGAACCAGACCTTCCACACGCTTTTGGCTTAGACGTGCGGATAGAGTTTGAAAATACCTTTCTTTTGATGTATAGCTCGATGGGTTTTGGAAACATTTTTTAAAAGCTGAAAAAAACATGCAAGGGGTTAGTCCATAATTTTTTTCAAAAATCAATAAAAAAATTTTGGAAAAAGTTTGGCGAAATTTTTATGTCGCTGGAAAGGTCTGTTAATTTCCTAATCACCACTGCAAACCGCAACCAATTTCGAGGCTTTGTTGCGGAAATATCGCCATCAACACAATTTTGAAGGTTGGATCGAAGTACACAAAGTAATATCATTTTGGATGTGAATATTTCGAGAACCAAAGGCGGCAAAATTTGTTGGTTTATATCAGCGGAAAGGCCTGTTAATTTTCTATACGAAACTGAAAACTACAACCCCTTACAAGGCTTGTTTGCAGAAATATCGTTATCCAAAGCCCTTTTTAGGGTGCATCGAAATACAGTAATTTGACTTTGGATGCGAATATTTCGAGAACCAAACCTCTAAGAGTATTTTGGTTTCGAGTTTTAGAAAGCTCTTGAAAATTTAACTAATAGTTTTGAAAGCCGTAACCCATTTCGAGGCTCGATTACGGAAATATCGCTATCCAAACACAAATGCTTTTGAACGTTTTCGACAGATATTCAGTAAAATCGAACAATACTTTGGATGAAAATATTACGAGAACCAGACCTTCCACACGCTTTTGGCTTAGACGTGCGGATAGAGTTTGAAAATACCTTTCTTTTGATGTATAGCTCGATGGGTTTTGGAAACATTTTTTAAAAGCTGAAAAAAACATGCAAGGGGTTAGTCCATAATTTTTTTCAAAAATCAAAAAAAAAAATTGGAAAAAGTTTGGCGAAATTTTTACGTCGCTGGAAAGGTCTGTTAACTTCCTAATCACCACTGCAAACCGCAACCAATTTCGAGGCTTTGTTGCGGAAATATCGCCATCAACACAATTTTGAAGGTTGGATCGAAGTACACAAAGTAAAATCATTTTGGATGTGAATATTTCGAGGACCAAAGGCGGCAAAATTTTTTGGTTTATAACAACGGAAAGGCCTGTTAATTTTCTATACGAAACTGAAAACTACAACCCCTTACAAGGCTTGTTTGCGGAAATATCGTTATCCAAAGCCCTTTTTAGGGTGCATCGAAATACAGTAATTTGACTTTGGATGCGAATATTTCGAGAACCAAACCTCTAAGAGTTTTTTGGTTTCGAGTTTTAGAAAGCTCTTGAAAATTTAACTAATAGTTTTGGAAGCCGTAACCCATTTCGAGGCTCGATTACGGAAATATCGCTATCCAAACACAAATGCTTTTGAACGTTTTCGACAGAAATTCAGTAAAATCGAACAATACTTTGGATGAAAATATTTCGAGAACCAGACCTTCCACATGCTTTTGGCTTAGACGTGCGGATAGAGTTTGAAAATACCTTTCTTTTGATGTATAGCTCGATGGGTTTTGGAAACATTTTTTAAAAGCTGAAAAAAACATGCAAGGGGTTCGTCCATAATTTTTTTCAAAAATCAATAAAAAAATTTTGGAAAAAGTTTGGCGAAATTTTTACGTCGCTAGAAAGGTCTGTTAATTTCCTAATCACCACTGCAAACCGCAACCAATTTCGAGGCTTTGTTGCGGAAATATCGCCATCAACACAATTTTGAAGGTTGGATCGAAGTACACAAAGTAATATCATTTTGGATGTGAATATTTCGAGAACCAAAGGCGGCAAAATTTGTTGGTTTATATCAGCGGAAAGGCCTGTTAATTTTCTATACGAAACTGAAAACTACAACCCCTTACAAGGCTTGTTTGCAGAAATATCGTTATCCAAAGCCCTTTTTAGGGTGCATCGAAATACAGTAATTTGACTTTGGATGCGAATATTTCGAGAACCAAACCTCTAAGAGTATTTTGGTTTCGAGTTTTAGAAAGCTCTTGAAAATTTAACCAATAGTTTTGGAAGCCGTAACCCATTTCGAGGCTCGATTACGGAAATATCGCTATCCAAACACAAATGCTTTTGCACGTTTTCGACAGAAATTCAGTAAAATCGAACAATACTTTGGATGAAAATATTTCGAGAACCAGACCTTCCACACGCTTTTGGCTTAGACGTGCGGATAGAGTTTGAAAATACCTTTCTTTTGATGTATAGCTCGATGGGTTTTGGAAACATTTTTTAAAAGCTGAAAAAAACATGCAAGGGGTTAGTCCATAATTTTTTTCAAAAATCAATAAAAAAATTTTGGAAAAAGTTTGGCGAAATTTTTACGTCGCTTTAAAGGTCTGTTAATTTCCTAATCACCACTGCAAACCGCAACCAATTTCGAGGCTTTGTTGCGGAAATATCGCCATCAACACAATTTTGAAGGTTGGATCGAAGTACACAAAGTAATATCATTTTGGATGTGAATATTTCGAGAACCAAAGGCGGCAAAATTTTTTGGTTTATAACAACGGAAAGGCCTGTTAATTTTCTATACGAAACTGAAAACTACAACCCCTTACAAGGCTTGTTTGCGGAAATATCGTTATCCAAAGCCCTTTTTAGGGTGCATCGAAATACAGTAATTTGACTTTGGATGCGAATATTTCGAGAACCAAACCTCTAAGAGTATTTTGGTTTCGAGTTTTAGAAAGCTCTTGAAAATTTAACTAATAGTTTTGAAAGCCGTAACCCATTTCGAGGCTCGATTACGGAAATATCGCTATCCAAACACAAATGCTTTTGCACGTTTTCGACAGAAATTCAGTAAAATCGAACAATACTTTGGATGAAAATATTTCGAGAACCAGACCTTCCACACGCTTTTGGCTTAGACGTGCGGATAGAGTTTGAAAATACCTTTCTTTTGATGTATAGCTCGATGGGTTTTGGAAACATTTTTTAAAAGCTGAAAAAAACATGCAAGGGGTTAGTCCATAATTTTTTTCAAAAATCAATAAAAAAATTTTGGAAAAAGTTTGGCGAAATTTTTACGTCGCTGGAAAGGTCTGTTAATTTCCTAATCACCACTGCAAACCGCAACCAATTTCGAGGCTTTGTTGCGGAAATATCGCCATCAACACAATTTTGAAGGTTGGATCGAAGTACACAAAGTAAAATCATTTTGGATGTGAATATTTCGAGAACCAAAGGCGGCAAAATTTTTTGATTTATATCAGCGGAAAGGCCTGTTAATTTTCTATACGAAACTGAAAATTACAACCCCTTACAAGGCTTGTTTGCGGAAATATCGTTATCCAAAGCCCTTTTTAGGGTGCATCGACATACAGTAATTTGACTTTGGATGCGAATATTTCGAGAACCAAACCTTAAAGAATAATTTGGTCTTGAGTTTTAGAAAACTCTTGAAAAGAATTTGAAAACCGCTACCTTTTATAATTCAACAATAGGTTTTAGAATACTGTCTTAGAAATTATTTAGTTTTTGCTTCCTTTATCGAATTTTTGTCCCAATACTTTAACACTAACTTTAAATCTTAAGTTTGAATTTTAAGCATTTTTTTTGAATAATTTAGATATTTTTTTCCTGAGCCCCAAATTAAAAAAGGGTATTTTAATAAGCTGTTCTCCCAAAAATCACATGGAACATGAATTCCAATCAACTAACTAACAACTAAACAATGTTGTTTTTTATTTTGGTATTCTAATCTTTGTTAAGTACTTCCAAAGGGAGACAAAGAAAACCTGTTCCTATACCTATAGCTGGGCTACTTTTAAAACTTTTAATAACATTCATACAGAGTGCGCTATTTATTTCCATCCCAGTAGGGCTCGCTCGTACAGACTACAATTTTATTGTACTTTTCCACGAGAATTCTGCTGATGTTCTGCTAAGGGATGATAAAATCGGAAGCTCGACAAACGACAACAACTCCCCCTTTCGTTTTGACTTTTAGCAGTAAAGCTAATCTAAACTAAAAACCCTCTCCAAACTCCAACTATTATACCTTCAGGAGCTATGGATTTTTCGTTGACGTTCAGTCGAGTAATTTTTCTATTATATAGGTGAAAATGAGTGTCCTATAAAAAAGAGCACAAACACATAAACACAAACACACACAAAAAAGGGTATCATAGATTTAATCCTGCACTGGAAAAATAAACGCAGTTTGTGTTCTTCCAACTCGAATGAACGACCCAACAAACAATGATGACGGTCTGGCTTGGCTGTCGACAAGCGAAGCTACAACGACAACGGCAACCAACGACAACAACGCTTTTCGTCCTTAAAACATATAGCTTCTACCTTCCACCGACACCGAGGATGAGGAACGAAAAACCGTGCACCAACATCCAACACAGGGTAAGGCTAGCTTCTAGCAGATCTCCAGAGAGAAAATTCATATCAAAAAAATAGAAGTACCTACAGGAGCGCAAGGATATCCATTCCAAATCATGATGGTGGTGATGGCTGGCAGCGGGGTTTTGTTCGGTTATATCTTAACATTGTCATTGGCTCGGTCTGGCCTGGCCTGGCCTGGCCTAGCCATTTGGGGTGGTTTTTGTATCCTTTCTTCAATCTTCTGGCGTGCAGCATTTTTAAATATTTACGAAACGAAACAACGAGGGGTGGAATCAGAATCAGTTTTGCCTCGACATTTATTGATGCCATAAAGTTGAAGATTTATGTCTAGCGTCTGTCTATAAGTTTGACTTGGCTTTGGCTTTGGCTTCTATGCTGTTTTCTAGAACTGTCCTGCTTTCACCCTAAATATGCTATGCACACTCAATACAGTGTGAGGCATAGAATCAGGAATATCATAAAAATCCAAACATAAACGCAGATGCATGCAGCCACACAATAGAAAACGGGAATTTTCATATAGAAACGATCGCTTAGCTATACCTATAAGCAGTTGGTTGCAAGGATATGGCTTTCAATATTATTACTTTTTTACTTTTATTTCATCAGGAGCAGTATTCAGTAGTGAGTCCTGTCCTGGAGGTTATTAGGGGTGCAAGTTGCAACAGCTATCAAATTTACACTCGAAAAAACCCTGATGTGTTGCCATACTATGATAGCGTGAAGGTTGGGGTGGTATCATGGTGGTTATTATTTTTATGTCCTTCAATGTTTTGCGTGTTATTTTGCTCCCTTTGCTTGCGTTTGAAAAGTTCGGATATAAAAAGGAAAGGACCTCTGAATTTTATGTTATTTGATTTTATGTGTCCTCAGCGTTTTCCAGGGATTTTGATTAACATTCTTTGCCATTCGGACGGATTGGTGTTGTTATGCATGGGGATTGTTTGGTTGGGTTGGGTGAATTTGAAAGTGTGATAGAGAGGGTAATGAGACAAAATCTATTTAAAATTGTGTAATCTGGATGAAAAGTTTAAGGGTTTTTTTTTTTAAACCAGAGTGAAGTGAGGAAAGGAAGAAGAGTATAAAGTGTTGAATATGGTAAAAGACTATCATCGTTATCAAATTCGAAGATTTAGATACTTTTATTAAAACCCTTTCGAAGAAGGGAATTTACGGAAGTATTTAGATTCGGTTTCGGTTTGCATCAAGAAAAAATTGTAGAACAGATAAATGAAAGGAAAAGTGGCAAGGAAGAGGTTATAGCACACAAAATTAATCTATGTTAAATCTTAAGTACTATATGTACCTATACAATATCGTGAAGTTTATTCACGGCTGGCTCGGACGTAGTCCGCCGCAAATGTTGTCCCCAATAAGTGGTCAATCGTTTCGGGCTTATCAGCATATAGACTAGTAGGGCTGTGTCAATCAGGAACGATTCGATTTTTTTGATCCGATCATCGAAAAGTATTGAAGATTGAAATCACAAATTTTTGTTTCAATCGATCCCAATCTCAATCATTTCGATGATTCTCGATTTTCCATCCCAATCTCAATCATTTCGATGATTCTCGATTTTCGATATCAATATCTTTTGAATTATTAATATATTTTATCGGAGAAAAGAAATATGGGTCCGAATGGGGTCGATCAAATCGGTACAGTATTCGTTAACTTCGGAGATTGAATTTCATCGAAACCGAAATAAAAAAATGTTCTTAGTTTGACAGGTGTCAAAACATGCCAACATTTTTGGTACAACTGATCGAAAAACGGAATACGCCAATCGATTTAGGAATTGGGTATAACCCTACTCTTACGGCCGACGTTCTGGGACCACTAGAACACTTAGTTTGACAAGTGTCAAAATATACTAAATGTTTTATTGCGGCGGATCGAAAAACGGAGTACGTCAATTTAGGAGGTGGAAATTACCTGAAGTCACGCCAGTTCTCTAGGTCCTTCAGAACACTTTTAATTTGACAGGTGTCCAAATGTCAATTCATTTCTGAGAATACGCGCTACGTAACTTTGTACATCGTAACGTCGCACAGAGGAAAGTCCACGTTTTTATTTCACTCTACCGCCGACGCCGACATATAGATGTTTACACATCAAAAATCGAATCGGAACAGTATGAAATAATGAATTGAGTGGAATGAAAATGATCGAATGATCGATTGATTAAAATGATCGAATCATTTTGGTAATCGATTCTTGAACGATTCGATCATTTAAAATGAACGATTTACACAGCTCTATAGACTAGCGACTTCACATATATCCTCACAGAAAATAGTTAAACGACGCTAAATCGCACGATCTTGGAGGCCAATTCACGGGTCCGTAACGTGAAACTATGCGGTTACCAAACGTTTCCTTCAATAAATCAATTGTGTTACGAGCTGTTTGACATGTTACGCCGGCAGTCTTGCAAGGCACTTTTTCATGACATGAAATATTCTTGGAAAAGTAATTGTCACTTCCTCACAAGAACGATTAAACCTGGAAAAAAAACTTTTTTTTAGGTAGAATAGGCTGAGAATCGATCCCTACACTTCTGAAGTGTCAGTTCAGAGTAGGTACCTACTAGCCATAACGCCTTGGCCCACGGGGTAATATATACAATGTTAGACAATTGGCCACATCCGTATTCTTTTATAAAAAAAATTGTAATACTAAGTTTGAAATAAAAAGAGAATCTATAGCTATCTATCTACAATGTGGAGAGCTGGAATGTGTTGCCTTAAATCGTTTTTTTTTTTTATTTTTTCCATATTGCAAAATATTGGCAATTTTTAGTTTGCAGCTATTTCAGTCTTGAAAGTTTACTCGTCCACTGAACAGCATGCTTTTTGTGTCGGAAACTACTTTGCAAAATCTGATTTTATCATAGCTATTTTTCCTCTTAAAGCTCGAAGACGTGTGTTTCCAACAAAATGTGGCCACAGCCCGCACAGCGGAGAGTGAGGGTATGCTGGTAATTTTCCAGTCCAGTCAATAAAGACATGTTATTTCGTCAATTGGATATTACAATTACAACTCTCTCTTATGTAGGAGACATTATGTACCTATCAAAGGTTTCAATAGCTCTGCCAATGAACTTGGATCAGCTTGGAATAATTTGTCCTTTTTTTTTTAGAGCGGTTAAAAACTTTGTATTGCGAGAGGGAAATTTTATTATATCTCCTGTTAATTCCTGACAATAAAAGAGACAGATAAACTCAAATAAGGACGTATTTGATGAATTTTTTTTTACAAATTATCTTACCACCATTATATCTTATGCCTATAAACAATTCTTCCAACAGTCTCCTTAACGACTTGGTAGTTTTCATTAAAAATTTACGACATTTTCCGAGTGCCACCGCAGAACTTTTTTTGTTAGACTAAACAATCCATAAAGCACAACAAAGTAACGAACTCCAACATCAAAATTATCTGAAAAATAATAATAAAAAAAAAAATACATAAGAACTCTTTTCTTTTAGTTTGTGCAATAAAAATGAAATTAATTTCCTTAAAAGATCATAAAAACTCAATGTAGACTATAAAAAAAGAGACTCTAACTTCTCTAGCTTCTGTAATCAGAACTATACCTTTCTACCTATACAAAATAAAAATAAACTTCAAAGTTGTCCATGGAGCTCCATAAAAACACACGATCCGTGCCGTTGAAATAAAGAAAACAACAACCTTCACACGAGAATGCATATTAGAGAGTGTGTCTGGAGAGGGAGAGAGAGGGAGAGGGATAGGGAGAGAAAGAAACGCTTTGCGTATACACCAAATCCAAGACACAAGACACCTATACAATACATACCATGACCAGAAGCCCTTTGATGTTTACGGATTAAAACATTTTCTTAAAGAAAAAAGGAAAAGTGTCCGACTAGGTCGCAAGGTGCTGGGTGTCTTCTTTTTTTAAAACATTTCAAAAGTTGAAAAATGGAACTTTACCAATTAACAATATAAGAAAATATAAAATATTTGTTCAATGATGTACATAATATAGAAATAAAATCTTTAATGAACCTCATTTTTAAAAAGCACTTAAAGGTATATAAAGGGTCCGCCAAATAACTTTTTTCTTTTTTTTTTGAAAATGGAGCAAAACATCGAGTGTAGCTTCGGCTGTGTGGCACGTAGCGCCGTCCTGTTGAAACCAAATGTTGCCAATATCCTCCTCTTCAATTTTTGTGAACAAAAATTCGCCATTGACTGTAACGGCCACTCCTTTCTCATTTTCGAGAAATGGCCCAATTATGCCTCTGGACCAAAATCCGCACCAAATTGTGACTCGTTTTGGGTGTATCGGCTTTTCCATGTATGCGTGTAGGTTTTCTGTGCCCCAAATGCGACAATTTTGCTTGTTTACTACCCGCCAAGATCAAAATGAGCTTCAGTTGAAAAGATGATTTTTTTGGCAAAATCGGCATCTTCTCTAAGTCGATCGCAGGCCCACTTAGCGAAGCGTATACACAACCATATTCGTTCAGCGGAAGGATAAAACTAATTATCTGTCAAATCAGACATGAGCTAAGTGTTACCATTCACGAAATAAGCGATAGTTGAAAAAAAACGTTAGATGACGGACCCTTTACAATATTTACTTTCTCCTAGCCCCATACATTTGAAACGAAAATCGAGGGGCGCATGCAACACACAACGTTTTCCATTTTAAATGTATGGAGCTAGCAGTGGCGGATCTAGATGGGGGGTCATAGGGGTCGTGACCCCCCCCAGAAGCCCAGAGCAAAAGATAAACAGTCGTATTTATTAGATTTCCTTAGAAAACTTTTGAGCAACTAGTCAGTAGTTGGACATCTCAGTTCATCAGTTGTCTAAATATATCCTGTTATTGATATACTAATATCCCTTTAATCTTTCAATTTCGTGGATTTTCGTGGATACGTTCAATGAATATTTCATGAATTTCAAGAATAATTTTTCAATTCGTTCCTAGACTTACATTTGGCGTTGCACGTGTACTCACTTCAGAACTGGTTTGGACATCCAACTTCAGTGTCTTAGTTAGACAATCCATGGAAAATATGTATGAATAAGGTTTTGGAGTTTGACAGCTGCCTAAAGTTAGACATACTTAAAAATAGGTTTATTAGCTGTAATGTCCGATATATTCAGAAAAAAGTGCAGATGCATGCAAACGCAAAGTATCTTAATTTGTACATCTATGGGAACTTGATGTAATTTTTATCAAAGTCTCAAACTTTTCTCGCTGGTCTAACTGGGTTTGATCTATAACGAAGTTTATTTTAATCAAAATCTTGTTTAATTTACATTTTTATTAAGTTAAGTTAATTTTGATATTATCTGGTATCTCTGGTTTAGGAACGGGTCGTGCGTTCTCCCAATTCTCGTTATTACATTATGAATCCTTACATCGGATATACTCTCTGTAAGTAAACGGCGGCGGCGGTTTGAGTAAGCTCTCATAAACTGCTGAAACTGATAGAATCACGGACGAATGTAGTAAATAAAATTCAGGCGACTTTAAGATTTCATAGTCGTCTCGGTCTCGTTAACTTATTCTCGTCTTGGTATCGTCTTGGGCTTGGGGCATTTTTTGTATTTTTGTAGATGAAATATTGAACCAGAGTTTGAATCTAGAAACAGCTTAGTATGTATATTCATTGAAAAAATCAATTTTATAATTAATAATTGCAATGTTTTAATTTTGTATCTTTTATGCCAACATCACCTAGGTCAACGATACTATCGATAACTAAATGTAAGTCCGATACTTTTCTGATCACCAGGAATTGCATGCATTTTATATCATTTCGCGGTGATTTGTCTTCGGGCAACGTGACCCCCTCCCAACTGAAATCCTAGATCCGTGCCTGGGAGCTAGGAGGCTCATCATAGTCAAAATAAATTGCAAAATTTGAACAGACAAAAATCCAAGCCCATTTTTGTATATTTGAATTTTCTGTTTGTTTATAAGGAAATAAGAAAGCAAACGTTTAGTAATCTTCAAGCACTTGGAAATCTAAGGCAAGAAATTTTTCTTTCTGCCTTTGATATACACAAATTTACAATGTTTTCTAAAGGTACCTTATTTTCGCAGAAACCTTTTTTTGTATCTTCAACTTTTCGCGAAAACAGTTTCACAGATATTTTGTATTTTTTTTTTAACTTAATATTTTGAAAATGACTTATCCGATCTCTTTTAAATTTGGTACCTATCCGTTTTATACACTATTTGGATGTTTGTTAGAAAAACAATTACTAAAGTTAAGGTAGGACGATTTGTGTAAATCAAGTAAAGTTCTCGAAAACGGTAGCAACTATATATTTGTATTTTGTAAAATACAATTAAAAGATTTTAATAAAAAAAATCTTTTTGTTCACACAGATTGGAGTTTTAAAAAATTAATGGCTCCTAAAGCGAAAGTCTTTTCTTAAGTTAAAGAATTTTAAAAAATAGTTACTGTTAAGTTGTTGGCTAACATGGCATCAAAAATAAATATAGGGTGATTCGCGTTACATTCAACAAAAATATATAACATATATGTAGGTTGAGCCAAAGGATGACAAAAATCGTATCGGTGATGGAGTGGTCTTCGAATTGTCTGTGTCCAAATTGATTGGCTTCTTGAAGACCCGAAAAAGCACTTCCACAATGCCGAAGGAGTTCGCATTTGGTGCCGCCACCATCATGATGATATTGCGATTGAAGCGAGCAAACATTATCGCTAGAGATCAGAAATCGCAGAGGCAAGACCAGCCGCACACCAGATGCCACATTACTGTATCGGCTTTCTGAATGTACGCCGCCGTTACCAAATACTAAAGCAAGCAAATAATCGAACTGTGATGAGCGGCCGACATTATTCGAACGAAATTGCTAACTTTAGTATCAGAAATAACGTTACCTACCATACAACTGTAAAAAAAAAATTGTGTGAGTGCCGGGACTCACGGTTAATGTGTGTAAATATCAACGTGCGCTGATCCAAAACGGACTTGTTTTTGCTTGAAGGGGATCTTAAGATTTTTTTCACTGAACGCACCCATCCTAGTATGCAGGTCGTAACGTTGCACACCGTAACGTTGCACGACGTAACGTTGCACACGAACTTTCAGGTTTTGTTTTCACTCGCCCGCCAGCATAGATGTTTACACATCAAAAACTTTATGGCAAATCATTTTGTTCTCAAAAAAATATCAAACGATTTTGATAAAATAAAATTTTAAGTTGTATTAATGTTATTTTCTATTACATGGGAATTTAATACGGAAATGGAGAATCATTTTTTTACCTATCGATAGAGAGTATCTTATATGAAGCTTGAATTCAACTTTTCGACAATAATTAACGCCTTGCAGGGTTTCCATCATCTTTATTCAAAGAGTGAAGTCGGCTTTCGCTATTTTATAAACGAGGGGAGGTGCGCGAAAAAAATATGTTAATTTGTAATTGATAGACTTTGGAAATATGCATAAGAAAGTCGTAAATAAATATATAGGAATCGAAATAATTTGCAAAAAAGCGGAATGATTTTATATTGATGTATTGATATATTTCACAATTTTACGAGTTATAGGATTGCCATTTGTATCTGGTCAAATATGTTTTCCTTTTACGCATTAATTGAAATTCGTTATAACTCATTAAATAGACAAAATATGAAAAAATATTATATTTTGAAAAGCATTCATCTTGTCAAAAAATGGTTTGAGCTGTTTTTCGATTTCATCAAAAATACGGATGTTATTCGACAAAAAAAATTAACTTAACTTTAATTTAACATAGCGGCAACCCTGGTATCCTAACTTAATCGAAAAAAATGTCTTCCCCAAATGAAATATTAAAATTAAAACCATAACTATATTGAACTATTTTGGGATTAAGAAAAAACTATTGAAAAAGTGTTTATTTTTTTCGATTTTTTAGGCTAAAAAACATATATTTCATACTAATTATTTAAAGCACCTATTTTCAAAATTGACCCAAATTGGTAGATCTACTGAGAAGATATGCGGAAAAAACATACAAATTGGACCCCAAAGAGCAAATAAAGATATTCTCATTGAAACAAATCTTGGAAAAATGTAGAAGATTTTATTTCTTCATTAGTTCGAGGCAATTTAGGGGCATCCCCAGCTTAGTTTAGTGTGTTGTACAAACATACGCACAGACAAGCAGGAAAAACAGTTGCAGATCCACCTTCTAGTTTCTAAATCCCAATTTCGATTTTCTTTTATTAAAGCCTATAGCTTACCTTTATGAGAGGAGATATCTACTAAAATTCCAAGTAAAAAAAAAGGAATCGACCGAAACAAGAAGCATTCCATTTACAAAAGGATTACATGCGTGGCTTGATGGAGACATTACTTGGGGGTGATGGGAGGATATATAGGGACCATAGAAAATCGGGTGCAGGTTCCAGGACACCAAACAATGAGTTTGTGTTTAGTATAGCTACATGTTGGTGCGGTAAATGGTGGATTTTAGTTTAGTACCTAAGTTTTTTACGACTTAATTCTATAAATTTGGAAGTTAATCTTCCTCTATAATGTCGGACATATTATGAGTTCTTCTTTTTTTTTTTGTTGAGCATATAGTAGGGGAGGGTGGTTATTGTAGTTGCCCTTTCGATGGCTGTGAGCACTATAATATTTACCCTGTGTTATACCAAGTGGATCTGTGATGCCAACCATGAAAACCATTGGGTGTAAGCAATTTGTTAAACAAAAAAATAAAACACTAAAGAAAAACAATATACAAACTCGAAATATCTATAATGCAAACCTTTACGACCCAGACAGAAGGTTGTGTGTGTATTAAATACAGGAGCTGATTATTATAAAAAAAAGCTTTATGATCACGTGATGCACCCGGCTTTGCGTGATGGTGCGGTTTTAATGGTGATTTTTTTGCGGTTGGTAAATTAAAAGCCGATTGAGTTGCAAAATCATTTTGGAATTTACATAACAGAGGCACACGATATTGTGTTCATCATAGTTCTTCAAAAGCTGGTTGGTAGAAAGCATAATTAAGTCTCAACTTACATTATGTATAGGTGTGATGGCACCTACCGCTTACCCAACGGCTTTTAATTTTCTCCCAAAATAGTTTGATTAAATATTATTGGAACCTATCTAGTTACATATAATTTAAGTTTTAACAATAATATGTAGATTTTTTAGTGGGAACCCTTCGGCTAGTTCTAGTAGGTTAGTGCATTTGAACTAGCAAACTGGTAGCCTGGGATTCAAATCCAAAATTTTCCTTCTAAAAGAGTTTCTTTCATGAGTATTCTTTTTCCAAGAGTATTTCTTTCCAATTTAAAGGGCCGCCAACCTTAGCCTTTCGAAATTGGGTTTAAACCCCGGACTTATGCACCGCACAAAGCTCAAATAGCCTATAGATACCTATATCTTGAGTTTTGTTAATCAGATCGTCATGGGAAACATCCTTAACTTTAATAAGAAAGCATTATCTCTTTTATTTAAGAAATGAATTAAATTATTTACATACCTACCTAATTCTCACACAGAAATTGGAAAAATAGCGTTTTTAACCCCCGCACAATCACTCTTCTTCTTGCCAGCACACTCCTTTTGTTATAAGGATATCATTTTTTCAAGATTCAATATTTATGTAAAAATAAAAACATTCAATTCAATCAATCACAAAATTTATACCGCCAGACATCACATAATTAAAAGTCAAGGTCCTGTGTATCTCAAAACTACCTCTGTGTACCTGCCTATGCACATCCTCTTTAAACAATATACATATATGTACACATCTGAAACAACATGATTACACATGAGAGTGTGATTGTTGGATAAAAGATACTCGTGTCGGTTGTATTTCTTTTTTCATTTAATGTTTTAAATAAAACCAACATTTTATCTCGTACAATGTACATACCTACCATACCAACAGACAAAAAGTATCCGAACGAACCAGGACATCCAGGATAAATGTAATCCCACTGTAGGAACATGGTGTATAAGGATTCGCTTGTTTTTGGGGTTTCCCATTTTTGTTCAGAAGGAGGGGGGGGGGGGGGGGGGGGTGTTAGTTAAGCCCGACAAAACTCAGAAGCATGATGGTTTTGTGGGACATGCGCAATTATTTATTGATAAAATGACATTTAAAACGAAGTGAAAATATTAATTTGAGTGAGTTATAGTATGAGATGAGAAAATGCGCTTATTTACATATAAATTTGATGAGTAATCAACTTTTTAAAGAGAAACTATACTTGCTTGTAGGTAAAGCTGTACATATGTATATGTATTTATGCAAATTATCGAAAACAACAGACGTTTTTTATAAGAAAATTTGAAATTAAGTTCCTTTATTTTTGACGTACATAAACTCTTGCAGACGTGATTAGAATTTTAAGTATTGAATAGAGCATTAAAAGACGTTTCCATCGAAGTAACAACTTTCCAAAAATTCACAAACAAATTTGTATGACTTTTAGAAAAAAAAAATCAAAGGCTAAAAATGATTTTTTAACTATTTTTCAAAAATGTTTCCGAAACCCATATAGAGATGTGTGTACAGCAAAAGAAAGAACTTTTGAAACTCTATCCGCACCTGTAAGCCCCAACAGCTTTTGTGAGGCCAGGACCCATGTTCTGTAACTCTCGCATCGATAAAAGCAGTCGAGAAACGATGAAAATTGAAACAAATCATATGAGTTTTGTTCTATTTTTCAACTTTTCTTCACCGATTCAATGGATGCAAAACTTACAGAACATGAGTCCAGGTTGGCGAATAATTTCCATCTAAAGTGATACTACTGAATTTTGAACCCTAAAAATGTGTTTGGATGTCAATTTTTTCGCAACCAGGCCTTATAAGAGGTTGCACTTTTGAGAGCGCTCTAGAGAATTAACAAACTTTTCTATATCGATGTTAGAACTTTTTAACAAATTTGACAAACAAAATTGAATGAGTTTTTGAAAAAAATCATGGACCCCCGCAAAAAAAAAAATATTTTTCAAAATTTTTTTTTGAAACCCATCTCTTAAAAGCTTCTGTAATGTCTGGTTCTTAAAATATTGCCTCCCAAAGTGTATTTACTGAATTGCGATCCAACCCTAAAATTTTTGGATGGTCATATTTCCCCAATGGAGCCTCGCAAATACCTTACAACTCAAGGATGTGGAAAAAGTAGGTAGGTACATCTAAAACAAACATATTTTTCAACGTTTGCGAATGTTTTACTCAAAATCTATTGCTCTTTACGAAACCAAATTTATAATATTTTTTGTGTAAAATTTTATAAAGCTACACTTTCTGTGACTTTTCTTCCAAAAGAACTAACAGTTTTCAAGCTATTTACAAAAATCTTAATTAAAGCCCTTTCTCTCCACAAAATCAAAAGCCCTTGTCCATATAAAAGTTCCTTTTTAGAAAATGCTCTACCTAGACATAAAAATAATGTTCTCTAAAAATAAATGTCTAATTTTTCCTGAACTACCTATGTATTTCGTTTTTATTTACTACTAGACTTTGCGAGTAAATTCAAGCTTTAAATAAGCAACACAAATTTTTACATGATGATTTTTGCGCAAACTGTTAAACGGCAACGCTTACAAAATTCACTCGCTCCCGACAAGTGCAATGTTTAAAAATGCAACAAAAGATATATTTAAATGCATTTACCGTGTAAGTTCAATTCAAAAACAACTCATTCCTGTTTTTATCCATTTTTACTCGGATAAAGAATATGTACATAGATATACCTAAACATAAACATCAAAAATCCACTCAATATTCATGGCAAAAAATGTAAGAACAAAAATACTCCAACTCGTCTGAGTTCCTCTCTCTTCTTCCTGTGTTTTGGACTTGGTCAAACTTTCAAACAAGGAATCTGAATTGAGCCTGAAATCCGAGTTATTTATTTATTTGACTCACTCACAACTCACTACCACTAATTAAAAACCAGAAAATCAACACCAATACCAAGCCAATCATCAACTGTTCGAAATGGAATATTGGGAACATGCATTTTCATCCAGCCGCTCTCACACGAAACTCCCTATAGAAATACAAGCAAAACAGGGAATTTTGTTGATGGATGTATCTGTGTCTATATTTTAACTCGAAAAATTCTTCCCGTTTTACAAGAATCTCAAATGGGAATCTTTTGGATTTCAGACTTTCAGTTGTTTTGAGTCGGTTCACGGATACGGTTGGTCAATGGTTATATAAGCGCACAGTCGTGATTTGAATTGGATTTTTTTTTTAATTTATCACAAAATAAATCAAATTTATTTGTTTTTACCCGGCTTTGTCGTAAGATCTGGATCTCTACCTGGTCAACAAACATACTTACCTAGACTTTGTGTTTGTTTGGGTTTGTTCGAGTGAGTTTTGCTCTATAAGCAAAAAAGATAAACAATCTCCATCGACTTTATGGCCGGTCGTGGCGGCATGCATTTGTGTATCCAAAAGCCGGCAAGTTGAATCACTATAAATGATTAACTAATCCCCAATCCCTGCCGCATCCGTCTGCATTACATTTTTTTTAACGCGTTCTCTCGTCTGTAATATTTTCGTTTCGCGCGGTTTTACTCAGTGAGTTATCTTTGTTTGATCTGCATTATTTATAGTTCACAGTTTTATATTGGCGCAAGAGCTAATTCCCAATCCGAACCTTTGTCAAGTGGATTGTTGGGGTACTTTTCAATTTCCCTCCTCTCCACACACACATTTTGATTCTTGTGTTGTGTCTATATTTTTCTGTGTGTCTGTGTCCCTTTCATCTATAACCGGGGGTAAAAATATAAATAAATAAATAAATAAAAAAAAAAAATTAAGATAAATATCTTTTGTGAGGTAATTGAACCGTACTAATAGATACGCGTGATGAGTGAGGCAATTCATTTTCGGTTATCGTCAAACTAAGAAAAAACAGGAATACCTACACTACCAACGTAAATAAACAAAACACACTCACTATTCCTGCTATAGTGCGAAGGATAGATACGAATTCGAATAAGCGAGTATCTATATCTGTCTATAGATACCTAGGTATAGGTATACAAAAAAATATAGTTGAAAGGAAAAGTGAATTAATGTGTTCCTCCTTTATCTAGACAGTTGGGATGTTTATCACGGTTTGTTAAATTAAAAAAAAAAACAAGAATTGAAAAAGGTGCGTTTTTAATATCACACCACAGCTAAGTGCAGTGCACTTTGTATCTTGTATCTATCAATCTTTATTTCTGGCTCGGCCCGTGTTGCGTTTCTCGTTCTTCTTTTTTAAAATTCAAAACACATCTAATATACCTAACCTAACCTATCTAACAACACCTAACAAATAATGAAAAATGATTGAGTGTTAATAAAGTGAAGTTTAGTTGTTGTTGTTTTTTTTTTGTTGGTGTGTTGAATAAAAATACAATTCAATTTGTCGAGAATAATAATAATTTTACTAGGTAGGTATATAGAAGACAACGAACCTAGATCTTCGAAAAGGATAATTTAAATTAATTTCTCAACAATGGATTTATTATTGAATGCAATTAAAATGTTTTCCGGATTCAAGGCACTCGTAGGAGTACATTTTTTACTTGGATTTTTAAGCTTAAGCGGTAAGTTGAGTTTATTGAATTTGACTTATTTTATTGTAGATTTAAATTCTAAAGTGTTTTTTAATTCAAGGGTCTACCGAATAAATAGGTAATATAAATTATTTGAAGTAGGTATGTACCAAACCAAGGTTCCCAACAATTCAAAAGAATTGTCACAATTCTATAGGTACGAATTTGTTGGACATTTCGGCAAGTTTTTTATTTTTTTTTTTGAAATATAGGTGGTGTCTAACCTGAATAGGTACATTAACTAAGCCATAATAGTAACCTATTTTACTTCGGAAAAATTCAGACAAAGCTGAATTTTGTTGGAGAGCTTTATTTCATATGATGTTTACCTATAGCATTTCCTGATCGTAGGTATGTAAATTAGACAACTTTTGATTGGTTGAGGGCCTTTAATTTTTGGAAAATTTCTCCAAAAGTAAGTAGGTATCAGTTTTAGAAGAAATATCAAGAAAAAAATGTTTGCTTACAAAATATTACACAAAAAAATATGGTCACACTGAATTTCAACCCCTTTCACACTCCCCCCTTCTTGTTCTAAATTTAGGGTAGGTACTTTTAAGACAATGCTAAGGAAAGAAATAAAGCGCCTTCCGTATAGGTACCCACCCACTGTATTTTATTTTGTATTTTTTTTTTAGTGTGTTAAGACAATGGGCCCTACCAAAAACCAAATTTAGAGATAACTTAAATTTTTAAGCGGACTCTAAAAAATTAACCATACCAATAATCAATTTAATACTCAGCTTAACGCTAAACGTGTCTTTAAATTTAAAGTTAAGAAACTCTTGTTTAATTGTGTAAACAATTTGTTTGTGCTGTCAATCTGACAGAGAATAAAAAACAATTTTTCTTATCTGTGGCGTCTATTATTCTCACTAGAGTTTGAGCGCTTTTAATTGAAAAATGTAAGCAATATCCAATCAAATCAATTCCGTTCGTTTAATTGGTTGGAAATTTCAGATTGAATCATTTAAAATGACTGCAAAATCGTCAAAAATAAGTCGTTCCTCGAATTGGACTCCAGCGAAGGAGTTCTTAATCGCATCAGTAAAGCCCGCTGAAATTGTCCCACCTCTGTTGGTTAGTTCTCTCGAACAAGACTTATGATGAACCTCAAAGTGGACTTATCAATCCTTAAATTATTATTATTTGGTAACATGTTTATTGCTGCAATAAAAAAAAGACTAACCTGTAGTGCCGAAATAAATTAAAATCATCATATCCTTCGAAAGGATCTACATATTCTGGCTAGATTGTGCCACGTGCTCCAAAATACTAATGCCATCAGTTATATCCTGGTCGTCGGAACTCGTTTTTCAATTTGTTAAGTGAAAAAAGTTTAAATCTCTGTTTGGAACCAGAAAATTGTTTATTTATTTTGCAAAATAACACAAATTTCATTTCAACAGCTGTCTGTGTCTATTTGACAAATACTGTACTAGATTTTGTAATAGAGCACTAATTAGTAAAAGGTGTGTTTAATTTGGTTATTGGTAAACCCACAAATTAACTCGTCTTTAAAATTTAAACTGGCATTTATCAAAACGCGTGTTTAGCGTTTGGTTATTGGTAAGGCCCAATAACTTATCTTTGGAAAACTTTAAACTATTAAATAGGTAAACTTTTAATATGGTATAGGTATAGGTACCTATATTGGGATGTTTTTGAAAACTTCACCTCAAGTAACGGGACTCTCATCATAAAAGCACCTTCAGTCAGCAGACATCCGAACAGATATTTTTTTTCTCAATTTAACTGAAGTTTTTGAACTGCAATTAAGTTTTAAAATCCTGAATAACTCGTTAAATAAATTACACGTGATTTATCGAAATTCTACCTCGCTAAAGAGTTCTTATAGGTCCTGAGAACAACAAAAAAAAAATCTAATATTCTAATATTAAAATAGCAAATTCAATTGTTTGTTCAAAAATCGTATGAGAAGGTACCTATTATTTCCCATGACTAATAGGTATAAATACATGTTTACAAAAATCAGATTTTCTTACTAGTTCCAATAGTAAGATAAAAAGGCCTTGCAAAAAAAATTTTCTTACAAAATTGGTATTTTTTTAAAAATTCACCGCATCCAAATTAACACCCACAGAAACAAAATTCCTCAAGATAAGAGTAGTTTTTTTTTCCATTCTTTTTCCAGCGGTTAAAATGTACATATGTACTCCAATAAATCCTCACATTTATGTATGGTGAATTATTATTTGTCAAATTCCACCTTTCGTTTTTTTTCGAATTTTGTAACATTTATATATCAAAAACTATATTGACTGTGAAAACAAAACTCATTGAACTACACATTTACCCTTATTTTGGCTTTCAGCCTTGAAGTTCAAAGAGTTTTGTTTTTACAGTTAATGCAGTTTTGCAATACAATTTTGAGTTATAATTCTATTATGCAAAAGCAAATGATAAATAAAAGAATGATAAATAATCTAGAAATAAAACTAACTGTTATAGAGGAATAATAGTTTGCTTCTAACTAAGTTCTAACTTATGTAAAATTGTGCCCGGGGATTTGAAAAGCCGACTTTTAAGGAACAGCAGAAAAAAGGGAGTTAAAAGTGCCCTTATGGCCAATTTTCTTCACAGAGTCCTAATGCTTGTACCGGTACTAGTCCTAAAATTAGTATTCAATTCGGTATCAACTCATTTCTTCAGAAAAGTATTAAGCCCTAGTTCTGTCAAATTGGTACTGAGTAGGTACTATCTAAGACTCGGTATTAGCTAGGACTCTCAAATCGGTAGTCTAATGGCGTTAATACCTAAGTCAGAGAAATTTCATCAATTTTCTTGAAAGAATTCATTGCTCAATATCAATAGTTTCTTGGTTGGTGTTAGCGAATTATAGTTAAATAGATATTGTGTTCTTTCTTTTGTTAATATAGAAATAATCCATTCGAAAATAAAAAAAAAAATAAAAAAAAAAATAAAAAAAAAAATTTAAAAAAAAAATATCTATCAATATTTGAAATGCCAAAATAGTGTCAAAATCTGAATTAGACCAGTTTTAGACGTACTAAGTCCTAGTTGCGCTTGGTGTATTTTAATCCGGTACTAGTTATGTGAAGAAATGCTCAAGTACTTACGTTTCGTTAGGACCGAGTACCACAGCTAGTACCTGGCCCAGTTAGAAATTGGGCGTTAGTGAGATAAGATAGAAATGATTTGTTATAACTTGACATACAATTTCACAAATCAATGGTCTAAGGGGTCAAAAATATTGTTTAGTATCATCAGTATGACCATTTCCAAAGAGATGATATACCTTCGATACCTGTGCCTAATTTATTATCTTTGTCAAATAACTTATTGAACCTTCAATTGATAAGTTTAAATTAAAATAAGAAAAAAAACCTTATTATTTTTATACCAGATTCTTATCTAAAGCTTCTTGGAAAAAAATAAATTGAGAACAAACATATATAGGTACATATACATAGCTACCCAAAATATACATATAAAAGCAAAATAATTTAAAAGATAATAACAATGGCGCAAAATTTTAAACAGCTTGCTTGATGTTAAGGTGTTGGTACTAGTTGACAATTTACTAACTTTAAAGCTCTTTACTAAAATATTCTTATTTTTAAACGATTTTAAACTAGTATCGCATACTTAACCTATTTTCTTACGAAACTCAAGCTGAACGCGCCTAAAACAGTTACATTTCGTTAAAAAAAAGTAAGCAAACATAACTTTTTTCACATTTTTGTTATATGTCAAAGTGACATATGGGGTCAGTATGATATTAAAAAGATAAAATAGCCATTTGGTGATTTTAACTTTAGTTAAATGTTAAAAAGATAGTACGATGCTAACTCGTTTAATATTTGGAAAATCCTCTTTTTACCCTAGCATCATACTAAAAATGCTTTAACATCGTTCTAAATCGTCTTACCTTAAATTAAATATTAACTTACTTTAATAATTATTTTAAATCTAATTTTATAATAAACGACTTTCAAAACAACGTCATTATTACCTACCATTCTCTTATAAATATGAATAGGTACACAGTTTGCTCCACTTCCAGTTCCACTTCCTGAATTAAATAAAAAAAAAAAAACACACAACATTGTGGTGTCCTTTTTGATAAAGAGTAAAATCACAGTAAAAGGTACCTTACCCTTTATGTAAACACAACCAGCTTTCCAGCTGCTTCCTATATTTAATATTTATTTATTATCGGATGAGTAAAATCACCTCAACAGCCGCCAGCTACTTACATACCTACGTTTACCTTCAAAGGCCGGCCGGTTGACGGCCGGCGCGCGGCAGCGGCATCCATTCGAGTTGATTCTGACAAACAATACCTATAATACAAAGTGAGTAATGAAAAAGGTGAACAAACTTCCGAATACAATACCATTTAAGTATAGCGCCCCTATATTGAGTTCTATTAATTAATTTGCAATCCCTTATGCTCTGTTATCCTTTCGAAAACTTCAAACTATAACACTGTATCTATACACATACATTTTATACATAATGCACTCTGAGCTGATTTTATTGTACTTTTTGCTAGAATTTTTGAACACAAAAGAGTGCATTTAATTATTTTATTGCAGTGGGTCTATTGAAAGTTGAAATTTAACTAATTTAGACCTTATAGATCTGGAAATATTGTATTTAAGTAAATTATATTTAACGTATCTGCCTGTGGATCTGCTCTTTTATTTGTTTTGTTATTATGCCTGTTAAACAAATGAATTCTGGACGCATGCCGCCATTACTTTATGTAGATATATATACCTTACCTATATGTATATAAATAAATAAAGAAGGTGGTGCTACAGTCTTGGGTTACAACTTACAACTGTCAACTATTCCTTTGTGTGTGTTATTTGTTTGCAAGACTGAAGGGGACCTACAATTTTCTGCCGTAGGTTAAACGTTACACCTAATCTAGGTAAACAAGCGCCGCGTATTATAGTAAAATGGAATTACATTTAGTATTTTGGAAAGTGCTCCAAAACTATCAGGTTGAGAGTTGAAAAGTGAAAAATTGTTGCTAATAAAATCTTTGTTTAGTGAAGAAAATAAAGATTAGAACAGTGCAGAAAAGCACAAGTGTGTGAAAACTGTCAGAACAGAAAAGTACAGCTTTGTGTTTTATGGGGTTGACATTTTTTTATCAAGCAGCTGTTTCAATTTCAAATCCAAACACTTTTAAATCACAATACCTCGGTTCGTTTAGTTCCAATAACCACCATTTTCTACCAATTTTAGTCAAAAGTTCATAAAAAGACGTTAGTTAACGTAGTTAACGAATAGACCTTACTTATTTGCAATGATTTCCTAACTGAATTTTGTATCAATTCACATTTTTTTCATGCTCTTGTATGTTTTATTCTTTAATTAAAAAAAAGTACTTCTTTGGTAAATATCAGCTTTTTATTTTGTGAAACACACAAATCAGCTGACGCTTTGATATTTCTAATTCACTTGCGCCACCTCAAATGTATGTAGGTACAGAAAATATTATTGTTCAAAACTATTCTGGACAACATTATGGAATACAAAGTGACAGAATGTAGAACAGTTTAGGGCATGGTGTTTACTCAAGAAACACACAATCCTGTACTTTTCTAATCTTTTTTCATTGATCGAACAAAAATCTATTTTCGAATAAACTCCTAGCTAACGCCTCTCAAATGGATCATTGTGCGCCACTATTATTAAACTATTACACTCTCTACATCCCTGTTCTTACTACAGCGCAGTCAGTCATCAATGGCAAAGTGCAGGGTGGAATATTAAAATAAGTTTTTTCTGGTATATTATAATGGGTGATTTTTTAAGAGGTTTAGAACTTTTTTTAAAAAAAAAACACAAAAAATTCGAAAAAATGAATGAAATATTTATTTGAATCGATAGTTTGAACCTTGCAATTTAATGTTTAAAGATAATTTCATGCAAATGTTGACCGCGGCTGCGTCTCAGGTAGCCCATCCGCTGAGTCCAATTTTGGCATACTCTTTCACACATATCGGCCGGTATCTCACGAATGAATGCATGGATGTTGGCTTCCAGTGCGTCAATCGAAGCGGGCTTGTCCCTATAGACATTAGCCTTGACATACCCCCACAAAAAATAATCTAATGGTGTCAAATCGCACGATCTAGGCGGCCAATTGACCGGCCCGAAACGTGAAATTAACTGTTCACCAAACTCGCCTCGCAATTGCGCCATTGTTTCGCGTGCTGTGTGGCATGTGGCACCGTCTTGTTGAAACCACATATCATGCAAGTCAAGAACTTCCATTTCGGGCAAAAAAAGTTTGTTATCATCGCTCGGTAGCGTTCACCATTGACAGTAACGCTGCGATTCGCATCATCTTTGAAGAAATATGGCCCAATAATGCCGCCGGCCCATAAACCGCACCAAACAGTGGCTTTTTCGGGATGCATTGGTAGCTATTGCAATGCTTCTGGCTGATCTTCACTCCAAATGCGGCAATTTTGCTTATTTACGTACCCATTCAACCAAAAATGAGCCTCATCGCTGAACACAATTTTTCGATAAAAAAGCGGATCCTCGGCCAGCTTTCCAAGAGCCCATTCACCAAAAATTCGGCGTTGTGGTAGGTCGGCTGGCTTTATTTCTTGCACCAGCTGTATCTTAAAAGGCTTTACGCCCAAATCCTTCCGCAAAATTTTCCACGTAGTGCTGTAACAAAGGCCTAACTGCTGGGAACGGCGCCGAATCGACATTTCGCGGTCTTCTGTCACACTAGCTGATACGGCCGCAATATTTTCTTCACTACGCACAGTACGTAAACGTGTTGGTGGTTTAATGTCCAACAAAGTAAATTTGGTGCAAAATTTGGTCACAATCTTCCGAATAGACTGCTCAGAAGGTCGAGAATGCCGATCATAAAATGGAAGCAGCGCGCGATGAACATTTCGAACCGAGCACGAATTTTGATAGTAAAATTCAATAATTTGCAAGCGTTGTTCATTTGTAAGACGATCCATGGTTAAATTGCAAACCAAACTGAAGCTGTTTGACAGTGACACAAGGTACTAAACACACGTCAGCTGTCAAAACCAGTGTTGCCAAAACCAAACCAGCTAAAAAATCACCCTTTAGTTTGCGCTACGTTTCAACGGAAATATTTATAAAGTAACGTGGATGAACACAGGAAATTAGATTTTGCCATAGTGGCAGTAGACTGCACTTTTGAAAGTCTTAGAGTCTAGAAAATACAGTGGCTTCCACTGTAAGGAAGTTAGTTAGTGATTATTGCTATCTTAGACTTTAATTTGAGAAAATCTGCTATCTCAAACTGTAATTTAGTGGTCTTCTATCTCAGACTAAAAGTTAGTGATGTCTTCTATCTCAGACTGTAATTTGGGGACGTTTGCTATATAATACTGTACTTTGGAGACGTCTGCTTCTATTAGTTCAGACTGTAATTTAGTGACGTTTGTTATCTCAGACTGTAGTTTGTGGACGTCTGCTATGTCAGGCTGTTATTTAGTGACGTTTGCTCTCTCAGACTATATTTAAGTGACATCTACTATTTCATATTGTAATTCAGTGTCCTCTGCTATCATATACTGCAATCTACTACACCATACATTTCTTTGCGCTGTGCTACGAGCTTCAGCTACGTCATTGTATTCAGCTAGTTAAGATGCTTAAATAGGTTTTTTTGTCCATATTCAAGGCTATCAGATAGGGTAGCATACAAATAATTTCCATTGTGTACCGAAAGCGATGAATAGCTCTATCTCGAGTTCGATTTTTTTAGGAATGCAAAACTTGTTCCTATAATATAATACGGTAAGGCGTTCCTATATACCGAAAATTCGCAAGTAAAAATACCCCAAGACTCATTCCTTCCCTACTAATAATCGTGTCGTTAGTTCTTCTGATTCATTATGATGAATATGATGGCTAAACAAAAACTCGACAACCAAGAGACAATGCGGTTTTTGCCCTCATTCAAAAGAAACCAACAATTTATATAAAACTAATAATAATAATTCCATTCAGTCTGGGTCAGATAAAAGGAACCTTATTCTTTTTCTTATTCTTCTGATTTATGACAACAAAAGATATTTCTATATTTTTTTTTCTCTCTTTTATCCTTCCTCTGACTCGCTATTCTACATTTCGTTTTGATCCTAAAATTATGAATCATTTTGCATTTTTCACATCATCATTCTTTAAATGGATAATCTATCCCATATTAAAGTAGGTATGTAATGTACAGTGTGCCTGGCGTTGTTTCGTGTGTGTGTGTGCGAGTGTGTATGTGTTCGATTAAGAAAAAGGACAATAGAATCCTTTTTTACACTTCTTTATCTAATAATTTTGCTATGAATAAAAAAAGGAAAAATCATAAAAACATACCAAACTTTTCCTTTTCAATTTCAATTAATTCCCTAGTGTCATCTGTGATCAACTTATGGAAGACGGTTTGTTTAAGGGACGAAAAAGGACATACATTCCAGAGACGATTGAATGAATGTTCGGGAAGATTGTGTGGATTCCACTTTACCATTCTCGGTTGGTAGAAAGTTTTTGACGTCTTTTTTGTGAGGACTTTTTTTTTTTGTTGGGAAATGTCGTCTACGATGTGGTTGGTTTCTTACTTCTCCTCCTTTGTCATTTCACGTATATTCTCCCATTCGATTGCAGCTTTTGTGTCGCAAAGTTGGTATGTGCCCGTGATACCAATTGTACTTGCTTGTCACCTACCAACCATCGCCGCCGGCCGTTGCTGCTGCCGTGCCGCCTGCCGCACGCCGTATGCTTCCAGCAAGTGAGCAAGAACCTGGAAATGGACTTGCTGTTGATGCAGACTATGTCATTCCTTAATCCTGTGTGTTTTTTTTTTCATTTATTTTCTTCTGTTTGTGTTCAGGTTTTTTTCTTTATTTTGTTGCCTCTTTCTGTTGGCATTGCCATAAATTTTCAGTCCTTGTCTTGACTTTAATGCATGGCGTATAATGCACTTAGGAAGAGTGTGGTGTTCTGGAGAGAACACATTCACATTGCCATGCCAGAAATTCCTTTTTTTGTTTTTGCAATTTTATTTCGGAAATCCACTTGGAAAATTATCAATAAAAACAAAAAAAAAAAACGTAAATAAAGAGTTCCTTGTTTTTTTTCTTTTTACTTTGCACACTCCTTCTCCTGGCATTTTACTTTTTCTTTGCCTTTGCCGTTCAGGCTGCAGGGTTCCTCATGGTGAATTCTGTGTTTGCAGAACCAGGATGGCGGGCGTCCAAAAATTGTAGCTAAAAATCCCTGCTCGGAGCTTTTTCAATTATTCCCGGTTTGGAAGTGAATGTGTATTTGTTTTTTTTTTTTTTTGGGAGGTTGTGTCTTTTTATGAAACAAAAAAAAAAAAACTTGGAGGAAAGTAAAAATGTTCTTTTGCGGCAAATGATGTTATAGGTAGATGGGAGTTAGGGTGGAAGTTCGTTTTATGCCTTTTGCTTACAAGTTAGAGGACACCACGTGTGTGAGGTAGCTGAATACTTCATCATGGCTCCTTTATTCTAAGTAAGAAGTAATGTGAAGTATGTTGGTACCTACAAAAATAAACACCGACTTCGATACATATTTAGGTAGGTATATCTACGTAAATAATGCCTTTTAAGTCAACTTCAATGAATCGCTTTCACTGTAGTGTAGGTAGGTACTAGGTACCTACATATATTTAGATACTTGTAAATTGTTTGTTTGGCTTAGAGGGTATCGTGGTACCTATTTGATGAATGTTATTCAAGTATCAAGTTTTTTGTGTGTGGCTTTAACAAGACAGAAAACAAAACAATCAAAACACTTGATTTCTTTTCAAAACATGAGTGTCTGGCGCAAGCCTGCTATTTCTAACAATGGTTCTTGGTTCTTTGAATGAGTCGGAAGTAATGCGGTCAACTTTCTTTCCATAGGTTCATACGTCCAGTTATTTGGTTGAAAAAATAGAGGTTACTTGGAAAGTTTTCCGGGAGTTTTGAAAATTAGCAATTTTATAGATTTCGACGTGCTCTTTCAGAATTTCAACTTTTCTACCTCGTATCTTTGCCGCTAGCGCCGCCATATTGGAAAAATGGCGCCTAAAAGCAGTTTTTTGATAATAACTCCTTTCCGACACTTTTTACAGTAAAAACATATTATATATACAAAATAAAACTATGTGGGTTGATGTAGACGTAGGTATATCTAATGGTTTGCGACGCTCGTACGCCGAAACTATTGATTTTAGAAAAAAAAGGTTGTTTTTACTGTAAAATGTGTCGGAAAGGAGTTACTATTAAGACAATCAATCGAACCACGGGTTATGTACCACTTGGTCTACATTTTTTAAAACTTAAGTGGGTAACAGGTAGTGCGTATGACTGTCACACGTGCTGTAAGTCTGGGTTCGACTCCCAGCCTCGTCCATCTAAGTTATGAATAAGTTCCTCTCAACCTAGCCGTTCTAATTTGAGACTTTTTACAAAGTCTTGTTTTTGGATGAATTACTATGAAATAATGTCATAATTCTTTCAAAAATTGACATAAACATATATGTAAAACGGATGTTTAAACAAGATTAAAAGTACCTACACACAAAAGGACATTGTAGATTTAAGGCAGCACCGCCGATATATCCATATGTACGTCAAGTTAGCATTACCTCTTCAAAATTTTTAGGATTGGATTAATTGTCGTGAATTTGTCATAAATTCGTTTCTATAACTTACCTCGATTTCAACAAACCCTGATGATCTTATTGAAAAGTCAATAAATAAATCGGTTCTTAAAATACAAAAGAATTTTTTTTTTTGTCAACCAAGCAACAAATAAATAAGTAACCCTCATAATGGTGCATCCTTTTTTTTGTCCACCTTATGGTATATTGATCCCTAGTAACAGTTCTCCTGTCATCATCTCTAACAAAAACATTATTAACAAGATGAGCTACTGCTTGTCAACAGCTTGGCTGCTTTTTTTCTTATTTCTTTTCAATTCACTCAAAACACCCCACAACAACAGTTACTGGTGAATACAAAAAAATACAAGTCGTATACAATTTTTGTGAATGACATCATCTAAGGATACCTACGCGCTACGCATTTATTTTTGTAAATCTTGATTAACATCCAGTGAGGAAGATTCTTTTTGTTTTGTTTCTTTAGCTATTCTCTTTACTAATTGAAGTGTTTGACACGATGTTTACACGATGCATTATTAAGGGTATCAAATTACAAAGTGTGAACGGGGAGTAAATGACAAATGATGTTTTTTTTGTTGAGATTCATGTTAGTATGCTGCTGTACGTATGTAGGTATATCTAATGTAAGTTCATATTCTGTAAACCATTATTGTCTGTTGTCTCAGATTTCCTTCTAATGGAGATAGGTGTGGTCGTGGTCTTCTTGTTTGAACACCAATTTCACAAGGACAAGGATAGTAGTTGGTCAATTAAACAGTTTTGCTATTAATTCGAGCAGAAAGCTTACAATGTTTTTTTGTATTGTTCCTTTGCAGCTTTACTGGTTATATTCAATTCTAATGTTTCTGAGTACTCCTTTTGCATTCTTTTTCCACTCCTACTTCATCCCAGGTGCCATATTGAGCTAAATCCTAAAACGGATGAGTGGACTCGCTTCAAGGCTGGTTCAGCGGATTTTTATTTGTATGATTCCCTAGAGAAGTAATTCGAATGAACTCATCTAAGGAATATGTACCTCTCATACAACGAATTTATTTTTTTTTTTTTTTCAAATGTTCTTCAAAACAGCTCTACCATTGAAATTGTAATATCGAAAGCTATAAGGATTTTTTTTTTAAATTTTCTAGTGATGGCTTCAAAATGTATCGTAAATTTGATTGATATTTGTCTAATGAGTGTTTAGTGTAAAGTTATAGTTCCTGATTACATTACCATTCAGTTTAATCTATCCTTCTCTCTCTCTTTAAATCCTTATATAGGTATCTCACTCACACAGTAAAAAGTTTTTTTTTGCTGAATTCAAACTGGCGAATCTAGCGTATCGGTGTATTTTGAATTGAATCTAATCTCCTCTGATTCATACACGTAAAATCTACCTGTCTCACTGGACTCCTTATATTTATTATGCTTAGGCCCAGTTTTTCAGTGGTGAGTTAAACAAGAGTTAACTAACTCTAGAATTAAATTAACCCTCAGAAAGCAGGTGGAGAATGCCATTAGGAACGAATAAACAAGATCGGTAGATAAAACGTCAAAATCATCTGTTCAGTTGATCCTGAGTTAACTGACCAAATTTGATAAATTAACTCGGATTTAACTTTAATATCGCACTTAAAAACTGGACCTTATTCAACTATATATAGTTTTCGATATGGTATCTAGCACTACGATATGACTATTTTGGTGAAATACGTAGATATCTATAAATAACTAATTACGTAAATGGTTTTCCTTTTGACAATTTATAAAACTCTATTTTCTATTTGTTTTGCCAAAAAGCTTATAGTACCTATCATTTATTCTGAAAGCCCATTAGTGCTGAGTGTTAATCAAACCACACATTTAAACGTCATCATTCTCTATACAGATAATATAAAACAGAAATAATAATGACAAAGGCGAAAAGCTATTTTTGTGTCGCTCCCATTTCCATTATTAAACTCGCAATCAATCTGCCACAGCACAAAATCTACCTCAAAAAGCATCTGTACTCGCATTAATAAAACGAATAATTTGCATTCTTAATGGAGGAACATAATTGCACATCTGTGCGTGTGTTTATGCCTACATATATCAACGAATTAATGCAACTATATCGCCAAAAAAGGCCACACAAATATATTCGGATTTGCGTTCAATAATATTTTACTTTGAGCGATGCACACGCCCTCTGTGTTCATTGTTAAACAACAAAATTCACATCAGCCAGCATCATCATCATCAACATCATACTATAACGACTAACCGATTATATACATACATACAAACAGAACTATCTCAGTGTTTTTGCTTTCAAAAATCCATCTCATACATCACGCATCATCAGGAAAGTGCTTTTTGTTCCCGCAACCCGTACATGGCATAGCACATCCAGATCCAGTGTTCAGCCAGTATCCAGCATTCAGGCATGTGAAAGACCCAGTCAATTGTAAAATTCGATTTTTCAATACGACACGAGTCTGAAAAGGCACAAAATCCACGCCATCAAATTTGCTCGGTCAACGACGACAAACACGAAACACAACATCGAAAACAAATAATCATACAACAACAAAAAAAAATACGTGCACTGGTCCAATATTGTTATTTTCCTGTTCTGTGAGGCACCTTAATTAATCTGACAGCTCAATTTTTGGTTGCCTTCGAAAGATTAATGATCGTTCAAAAAAAAAAGAACATAAATAAAATGAACTCACAAATTGGAGGTATTCTCGTATTATATACGATTATACGAATAAATGCCAAAATATGGCCAGTTTGTTCAGGAAATTGCTTCGGATTCGGATTGCATAAATTTAACTTGCCTACCAGTCGGAAAATATAAACTCGCCTATGTACTTAAAGTGGTCTCTTTGTAGATAACAACCATGCAATTGGTCGAGAGAGAGAGATAATTGTTATTAAACTGCTCCCATCATGTCTGTACGATGTGTATAATGAAGGTACGGTTGTAGATGTCAAAATAACTTTTATTAATATTTTTATTTTTCGTTTACTTCAACAAGCGAAAAGGCTGTCAACTGTGGGCTGAAGCGAGGATTATAATTAAAATTCTTAATACGTATAAAGTACTCGAATAGATTAACAAAATAACCACTCTTCAATAAGGTTTTAATCGTGGTACTTATAGAATGGCCATCAAAGCACACTTTCACCAACTGAAATTAGTCCTGTTGAAGGTTGATGGAAATAAAAATGGCAGCCCGGATTACTGCATTCAAATTGACAGATTGATTTTCAAAGTTCGCGCTGACCACGTACATAAAGTTGGTTGGCATTAGTTGTCATCTGTCATACAGGTAAAGATTTTCAAAAATCCCGCCTTATTTAAGAGTTGTATTGGAAATAATATGCCTGTTTGGTAACGTGTATTTTTCGCCAAGTTTCCCAAACTTGGGTTTTTTCTCATATCGGTTCTGACAGCAAATTGTGAAAATTTGCAAGAAATTCCACGTTGAACAAACACACCTAATACCTGCTGCACCATCCATCAGCTATTTTTCTTAGGAAAAATGCAGCACTCCAAATTCCACAAAGATCACGATAGCCACTTTGTTGCATTTATCAAATACCTATACCTAGATCAATTCTTTTGATCTCCATTTCTTAAAATTAGTTGCTAAGTGATTCTAAAATAATTTTCGGATGAAATTTCGAACTATTCTACTCCTTTTTGATTGAATATGAAAACATGGACTTCCTAAATTTACACACAATTGCTACTAAACGTCGCCATTTTACAAAATGGCTTCTTCAAGCATTTACCACTTTTGACCACAGATAAGCCACATGAAGATGAGAATCCCCGGCAGCCATTTTAATTTGCCTACAAGCTTGAACTGGCAGTTATCAGATAAAAAATGAGCATGTGTGTAAAAAAACCTCACACATAGACAGTAGGGATCTTCACACACCTGGTTAAATTGTTGTTGCAATTCACATCTATTCATCGACGCGGGATGAAATTATAAACACAACAATGTAAACAAATGGGTTTTGGAGGGTGAAACGTACGAAACATTCTCTCAGAAAAACGCTCCTAAAACGTTACTTAGAGTCGGAACAGCCAATAGAAGGCTTTTCAAGGATAGTTGGATTGAAAAAGGAGAACAAAAAGGGTACTCCGAAGTCCGAACGTTCAAGCGAAAACGATATAATCTAAACCTCGACTTGACTAGAACAGGATAGTGATGTATAGAACAAATACAACTACTGTTTGCGCTGGTCATGATCAAAGTTGCTTATACTGCTTTTACAAGACAGCGATTTTTAATCTTAGTTTCTCCTTTACATGCCGCCTCCACTGGGCATGAACGATGCTCGGATTATGAACATGTCTTTAAAAAATCCAATGGAGGCAGAAAAATCCATGTCATGTAGTGACATAATCCATACAAGTCAGATTGTGGATTGTATTGTGGCTGTGATGTTGGACATCGTTGATGCTCAGTGGAGGCGGCATGTTAGTTTCCTTCTAATTGCAAATACACGACAACGATTTTTAATGAAAAGTTCAAGTGAAAAAGTACCATCTCTTTGCACTCCTTACTCCACTTTATAAGCGAAGTAATCTAAGTGGACGAAGAATGAAAATAAAACACAGTAGAACAATATGGAAAAACACAAAGAAGAATGAGCGATAACTCTGCAATTTGTTCAACCTCAGCAATTTCGTCTACCGCAGCCACCACATACGTCCCTCGCCTACGTGCTTAAAAATCGCTAGAAGAAATTGCATCGTTTAAAACGAGTCTTAGCGGCCATTTTGATTAGTATCAGAATGACAATAGGTAGTTATTAGATCTGTTCGTTTACTGAGTATATTAAGGAGAACGCTGTGAGTTTACACGAGTCTTTTTCTTCGGGGGTTGCATGTAAACTATGTTTCCACTGAATGCTTATCTCAATTTAGATTAAATATTTATATCTACATTGTGTTTCCATCACACAAAGGGCCTTACCAATTATCAAATTTAGAAATCACTTAAATATTTAAATGGAGTCTAAAAAATTAACCATACCAATTATGAATTTAATAGTCAGCTTAACGCTAAACGTACCTTTAAATTTAAAGTGAAGAAACTCATGTTTTATTGTGTAAACAGCTCGTTTGTGCTGTCAATCGGACAGTTAAAGGCAATATGTAAAAAAAACAATTTTCCTATCTTTCGCGTCTAAGTTATTCTCACTCGAGTTTGTGCGCTTTTAATTGCAAAATGTAAGTAAAATATCCAATTTAATCGATTCCTTTTGTTTAATTGATTGTAAATTCCAATTTCAGATTGAATTATTTTAAATGACTGAAAATCGTCAAAAACAACTAATTGGACTCCATCAGCTATGAAGGAGTTGCTAATGGAATCAGTAAAGCCCATCATCATATTCTTCGAAAGGATCTATTCTTTTCTTATATATTTTTGTTCGGCGAGATTGTGCCACATCCTCCAAAATACTAATGTCATCAATTATATCCTAGTCCTCGGAACTCATTTTTTAATTTCATAAGTGAAAAAAGCTTAAATCTATTTGGAACCAGAAAAATTGTTTGTTTATTTTGCAAAATAACACAAATGTCATTCAACAGCTGTCTATTTGATAAGTACTAGATTTTGTAATAGAGCGATAATTAGTAAAAGGTGTGTTTAACACAAATTAACTTATCTTTAAAGTTTAACCTGGCATTTATCAAAACGCGTGTTTAGCGTTTGGTTATTGGTAAGGCCCAAAAAGATTAAAAATAGATTAACTTTGACAGTAGCTTTAAAAATGAAAATATTGTTTCATTTTTTCGTATGAAGTTGAAGTGAGACAGAAAGTTTCATGTCTTTGTCAAAAAAAGGAAAAAAGCTTGGATTTTCCAATGAATATGCGTTCAGCGCGACATAATAAGGTTTGTTCGATTTATAAAACTATCGGCCCTATGAAAATTTAACAAGATTTATTTAGATTTATTTGAAATCTACTAGATTTACGAAATAAATTTGTATGGTACATCTTCGAGATTTGATGAAGATTATGAATCTTATCAAATAGGTATCGGTTTAGTGGTCGTTGGAAACGGAGTGTAAAAATAAAAATGCACACACAACGGGAACAGCAAGATCATTGTGGATTCAAGGCAGCACCGCCGTCATGTAAGCATTACCACTTACAAATTTTAAGGATCATATAATTATATAAGCAGTCGTGAATTTATCGTAAATTTGACAGTCAAGTTAGCATTACCGGCCCAAAACGGTGAAATGAACTCAAAAATAAAAAGGAGTAGGTATATTCTTCTTTATTTGTTTGCCTTTTATATTAATATTTAAAAACGTGGTTTCAATATACCTAATCACATTAAATTTGTCATGCGATAAGCTTGAAAAATGAAACTGAAAGGATGCACCAACCAACCATCATCATCAATACTCGCTTAAGTTCTTCTAAAAGTATCTCCACAGTCTTCAGTGTTTTGCGTTACAATCAAATTTGATATACCCAAACTTGATGATGATGATGCTATTTTTTTGTTTAGTATAAATTCATCCGACATTCCTTTTGAAGTGGATTTTGCATCATGGACACACGACTGCATTAACAATCAACTCTTCAATCTGATCGCGAACAGCAAAATTCAATTAAAGACCACTGGACTCAATGGGTTGCTTATGGTTGGCTCATATTATATGCTAGTTATAGATGGATCTCTGCGTAGGTATAGAGTTGGCTGAAAAGATAAATGCTTTTAAAGGGATCACACATTTGAAGTCAATATAAGCTGTGCGGACTGCCTGGCCTGCACATGTTTTTTTTTAGAATTTTTTCTCCATTTAGAGAATGCAACAAGCGCATCAGAACAAAAAAATACAAAACAAAAAATAAAAAACTCTTTATGGAGCGCAGTAATTAATTCCGCACAAGCAATGTGTACGCCGAAGTCAATTAACTTTGAACGAAGAAAAAAAAACGCTTTCGTTTCGACTTACTGCGCGGTAAAGAAGGGAGTTTTGTTTTTTACTTGGAACTTGGAAATTGAAATGGCGAAGAATTGAAGGGAGGCGATGAAAGATCGTAAAATCCATTAGCGGGTCAGTGTAAGAAGAGAGGGTTTTTCTTTGGCGTTTATTTTTATTTTTAAGTGTTGTTGTTATTTTTTTTTTCTCCACAGAAAATCATGCCGCATTATTTGTCACAAAAGAGATATTTATGCTCGCACATTCTAAATTTGAAACAAAATAAGAAATAGGTAGGCACGAATGGATCGAACGAAATTGCTCTTGGTGTTAACAGCTGGTGTAATGCGGGCCTTACACCATGCAATATTATTGCACAGTTCTCGGTATTGCGGGCTTTAGTGCACAATAATTTCAGTTTCCCCAATATATTGTGGAATATTAAAAAAGACCCACTGTGTACACAAAGAACTGTCACTTCGAGTTAAGATAGCTAAACCGTGGTGTAATTAGACCTCTACTTATTTCAGATACTGGACACACAAGCTTTTCAAAGAGATATTCGGGAACTTCATTATGAATCAACTTAAACAAGAACACTAGAGCTTAGAAATCAAGAAATTTGCTTAAAAGCATATTAGTCGATATTGGCAGACAGTGGCCAGCTAAAATTATAACCCGGAGTGCGGCGTAAGTTTTTCCCAATGCGCATGTTATATGGTTAGGTTAGGTTAGGTGGGGTGATGATACGGCAAGCCGCATCATCTCACTCGGATCTACGTGGATCCATTGCGTTCCCCGGGGTAAAGGTATGTTGTGGAGGTGTATAGGGAGGGGAGTGAGTGGGACTTTTAGGTATGGGTATGGGGAGCCTCCCTGAACCATCCTGAATTCTGTATGAATTTCAGGATGCTATCCAGCGGCAAGGTTGAGATGTCGCACAGTTCATCGAAGAAGTATTCTCCGAGGTTAATTTTTCTGTTTCTGGCCAGGCTGGGGCATTCACAGAGAAAGTGATATGATCCCTCTTCCGACTCTTCATCATTACACCCTCTGCATAAGTCAGATGTGCTAATGCCCATTCTGCTCATATGGGTTCCCATTGCGTTGTGACCCGTTAGGATTCCAACAAGAAGGGATAGTTGAGGTCTGCTTAACTTGAGTAGATAATCTGTTTTTTTCTTAGAGATATTCGGCCAAACATTCCTTGAAACCCGGCAAGTGTCCAGTGATGACCACCTGTCGTTTGTGGCTTTGAGGAAGTTTTGGTGAATTCTATTCTTTTCTTGTTCCAGTGGCATGAGTACCGATGATACGATTTGGCTTGGATCAAGAGATGACCCGTTTTTGGCCAATTCATCTGCCATTTCGTTCCCATGTATATCACGGTGTCCTGGGACCCATTTTAGGGTAACTGTGTTTGTGGCGCTGAGTAATCTTAAGTTAATGCGACAACAATCCACCAGTTTTGACTTTGTGATGAATGAGGAAATAGCTTTAATCGCCGCCTGGCTGTCTATGAAGATATCAATATTTCTGTTAACTACTTCACAAGTGGCAAGATGTTTTGCGGCTTCGCTAACTGCCAGAACTTCTGCTTGGAAGACACTGCAGAAATCTGGAAGCTTTATTGCCCTATTTATGGGTGGGTTATCTGAGTAGATGCCTGACCCTACCCCCTCATTTGTCTTAGAACCGTCTGTGAAGACCGAAACATGGCTTTCATTTATCACCCGGTTTTCCTTCCAGAGTTCCCTTGTTGGGATATCTGTCAGAGTCACTAGGCTGAAATCCATGTGCGGTGTGGTGTAGTCCGTCTGAATGTTAATGTCAGTGAATTTCATTATGTTCTTGTGACCGTAGTGGCCTCTTTTCCAATTGTTACACTGTATAAGTCTTAAAGAACTTTTGGCCGCCAGCTCTTTCGTAAATAAGTCGAGCGGGGCTAGTGAAAGGAAGGTTTCTAAGGCTGCGGTCGGTGTAGTTCTTATGGCACTAGTAGCACCAATACACGCAAGTCTTTGGATTTTAGTCATGATTTTCAGATTGGTTACTTTGTCTAGGGCTGACCACCAGACCACGCATGCATATGTCAGAATTGGCCTAATTATGGCTGTATACATCCAATGAATGGTTTTGGGGCTGGGACCCCAGCGTTTACCAAAAATCCTACTGCAAGTGTAGAATGCTATTGAGGCTTTTTTCTCTCTTTCTTTAATATTTTCTTTCCAGTTCAGTTTACGATCTAGAACCACACCCAGATATTTGGCCGTCCCCGAAACACGTAGTGGTATTCCGTTTATGGTGGGCGGATCCATGTTTGGAATGTTATGTTTCCTTGTAAACAGAACCAGTTCTGTCTTATGTGGATTGACGTTTAGTCCGCAATTGTTGGCCCAACTAATGAGCTTGTCAAGCGCCGTTTGTAGGAGGTCGCAAAGTGTAGGAACAAATTTTCCAGAGGCCATTAACACTATGTCATCGGCATAAGCGACAACCTTTACACCAAAGAGGATAGGCTTATTGGCCTAAAGTCTTTCGGTTCAGTATGTGTGGGCTTTCCAGCTTTTGGAATGAATATAACATTGACCTCTCTCCATCTGAAGGGAATGTAGGCGATGTTTAAACATCCCCTAAAAATTTCCACCAGAATTGGAACTATAGTGTCTTTCGAGCTTTGGAGCATAATTGGAATTATACCATCAGGCCCTGCAGACTTGTATGCTGAAAAGGAGTCAATGGCCCAGGATACCTTAATACTGTCTACTAATTGGTTACCAATATTTGAAAATGTACTTATGTTTGGGCCCTCGTCCACAGGAGATGTATATGTCACGCAACCTGGGAAGTAAGTGCTCATAAGTGATTCCAGGGTCTCAGAGCAGGAATCTGTCCAGGTATTATCCGGTCTTTTCAGGAAACCGGGAGGAGTATAGACCTTTGACATGACTTTTCTAAGCCTTGCAGCATCTTTTGTGGACTCAATGTCCGTACAGAATTTCCGCCAGGCTGCTCTTTTTGCGTATGTCGTTTTATTTTTGTATTTATTTTTACTTATCTTGAATAGATCCCAATCAGCAGATTCATTACTGTGCTTAGCCCTATTGAAAAGATTTCTTGAGGTTTTCCTGAGAATTGACAGCTCTTTGGACCACCATACGGGGTTGAGTCTGCCTTTTCCTTTCGTTATAGGGCAGCAACTTTCGTAAGCAGTTTGAATAGCTGACGTAAGTTCTTCGACATGTTTTTCAATGTCTAAGCTGTTTGCATGTTATATGACTATCCCATGACAGTTTTTGATTAAATACAACTCCTAAGTTACTAGAGTAGAGCCACCTAGTTTGACATTTGGAAAGTATGATGTTTCGACCGGTGTATTCCTCACAATAATAGCCTGACATTTGTTTGAATTCAGTTTCAAAAGGTTCTGATGAGACCATTCTACAACACAACACAACACGCGTTGCATCCTCAACCATGCCGATCATGTAGCTTAGATAGATCTGAAGGTCATCAGTAAACATGTGGATTTTGCAATATTTTAGAACCAAAGGTAAGTCGTTATTAAAAAGGGTAACAAGAATAGGGCCCAAAATAGAGCCCTGGGGTACACCAGCATGCGTTGGGAGGGAATTGGATAGCTTGTTATTTGCCAGAACTGATTGAGTTCTTCCAGATAAATATTCTTTAATGAGAAAAATAGCCGAATTTTCAAAGACGAAATTGTTTTTTAACCTTTTCAAGAACAGAATCAAACGCTTTTGTAAAATCAAACAGAACCATCGTCGTAACTAGATTGTTATCAATTTCTTGTCGCATGTCATCAACTATTTTTAAAAGTGCAGTGGAACAACTATGTTTTGGCCTAAAGCCTGATTGGATAGGTGATAGCAGCCGGTAAGTATTTAAAAAAGATACAATCTGCTGACTTATTATATTCTCAAATGCTTTGAAGATAAAGGCTAGAATGGATATTGGGCGCGGTATTCTTTTTGATTATAACCCTGAAGCCACACGAGACACCAGCCAGACAGTCGCAATTCACTGAAATCTTCTTACTCGATCTTCAGCTTGATATGCTTCAAAGAATCTATTCAAAGAATTGCATTCTTTAGTTCGACATCTTGACTGTCAACAAAAATTATAATCTGGTTGTCGTTTTGACAGATGGTGGAGACATATTATATCACAAATTTCTTTCTGACTGATCATGTCTAATTTTATGTGTTTAAACTTGTCATAGTTATCAAAAATAGTCTTTAACTTTTAAATAATATTACAAATACAAAAACTAATAAAGTTTTTCTTCCAATATAGTATTCTCTCCTTTAAACAAAATTGAAGTTTTTGTTATTAAAAAAAATTAAATTTTCAGAAATTTGTTTGTCGCATGTGGAATACCATAAAAATGCTCCCTACCAAATTCAAATCAAATAGGCCTACCCGCTTAAATTTTAGATCAAATTACAGTGCACGAATGGACGCACAATCCCACGGACGATATGACGAAACCCACTTTTTCCAACTTCTCGATCTTCGTAGTATTAGTTTTGACTACAACCGCGAAATGTTTGTTCACACGAAACCCATATTTTGGTATATATGGTATTATTTTGAATAGCCCGCTATTTCGGTAGCTGTCACTTTTGAAGCTGTCATTTTTTGACATTTGACAAGAAGAAACTACGCCATAAATAAAAATGGAACGATACACGCTTCAACAACGCATTGAAATTATTAAAATTCACTATAAAAATGGTGAAAATTTGGCAGAGGCGGTTCGTAAAACTAAAACATTTTTGGGTCGTCGTGAAGCACCTTGTCGGACCGCAATACAGAAATTGGTGGACAAATTCGAGCTGTTGGGACAAGTTAGTGATGTGAAGAATAAAACCCGTGCACGTCGCTCAAGAACAACTGAGAATATTGCTGTTGTAGCCCAAAGTGTTGAAGAAAACCCAGGTTTGTCCATTCCTCGTCGTTCTTTGGAATCAGGCATTCCACAAACGTCATTACACCGTATTTTGCATAAAGACTTGGGTCTTAAGGCTTATAAAGTTCAGTTAACACAAGAACTCAAGCCGGCTGATCATCAACAACGTCGTGTCTTTGCTGATTGGGTCCTTGAAATGCATGAAAATGATCCGGAATTTCATCGAAAAATCATCTTGACTGATGAGGCCCATTTCCACCTCGGAGGCTACGTCAACAAGCAAAACTGTCGCATCTGGGGCTCGGAAAACCCAAGAGTTATTGTTGAAAAGCCTCTCCATCCTCAACGCGTGACTGTTTGGTGCGGTTTATGGTCCGGCGGGGTCATTGGACCTTACTTTTTCGAAAATGAGGCTGGAGCAACAGTTACGGTCATCGAGAGATGATTAACGATTTTTTATGGCCGGAATTGGATGGTATTGATCTGGACAACGTTTACTTTCAACGAGACGGCGCTACGTGCCACACAAGCAATGAAACCATCGATCTTTTACGCGAAAAGTTTCCGGACCGTGTTATCTCTCGAAGAGGTTATCACAATTGGCCACCGAGATCTTGTGATTTAACACCTTGCGACTTCTTCCTTTGGGGCCACGTGAAAGATAAGGTCTACGCCAACAGCCCAGCGTCGATTCAAGACCTCAAAGATGGAATTCGTGAGGCTATCGAGGACATAGGGCAGCCACTTTGTGATTTGGTTATGGAAAATTTCATGAAAAGGATATGTTCCTGTAAGCGTGGTCGTGGCGGCCATTTGGCTGATGTTGTGTTCCATTATTAACGGCATACCTTCCTCTTTATAATGAAATAAACATCCGATAATTTTTTCTCAAAAAATGCCATTTTTCTTTGAATATCAAAATAACACCTCTTATTGGAAAACCCTTTAGTTATCTATAAATCTGGCTTGTTCAAATTCATTAAAAATTCATTCAAATAAAATAGCAATTCATTCATGATTTTTAGGAAAACTTTATTGCCTTTATTTGTATAGATAATTTTAAAAAGTATATTTCCTAAGAAAACCCCTTACCTTCCTTTTAATCATACAATAACAATTAAAATCCCCGTAAAACAAAAGCACTTATAGGTACAAAAGATAGAAGTTAAATATCTTGTGATAAGAGATTAGATAAGTTTGAATTGAGCTTATATGTTTGTTTGGATTCTGATTTGACGGAAATAGGTATAAACAAATAAATTCATTTCTGAAAATTATTTTATTCAAAAAAGCACAATTTATTTATTTACCTCCTTTTGGTTATCTTTGAAAAGTGATTTTGATTTAAAAGTAGATTATGAGATAAATATTATCTTTTGTCATAAATATAATAAACCTACCTGAGCTATATTATATAAAATGTGAGATGCCTATACTTTTGAATGGAATTCCATTAAATTAGCAATAAACTATCTCAACACCGCTTATTAAATCCCATTCTTTTGGAATTTATTTTCGTTTTCTTTTTGAAGACATTTATTATGGAAGTAGAGGTATCTGCATGTGTAAAAAGATACATAAATCTCCATTTGAGTTAGGAAGGCATTGGTATATAATTAAACGATCTCCGTTCGTGCATGTTGGCTGCCTGGCTGAAGCTGGACGAAGCACGCATCAGATTCAGGTATACCAGAAATATGAAGAGTGCTCGCACAGAATGCCACTCAAGGCTTAATTTCGTAATTATTTTTCACTCTTTTGTGTGCGATGCGATGAGTTTCCACAAAACACCAAGCATCACGGACAGACAAGTTCCTGAATTCTGAGTTCGAAGCGAGAAAAAAAATCCTGATTATGACTTTGGTGGTAGACGAATCATATTATAATCTTCACCAGCAGTCAGCCTAATTACCTACCTGGGTGCTCTCAGCTCTGATGCTGTTCCTCCGTCAGAGCCAGCTCCTCTCCGATCATCCATCGTCGTGAATATAAACATGTGTGGATGTATAGGTATGTTTATTTGTTTGGTCTCGCCTGAGATCCATCCGAGCCAAGACCATCTATCCCATCAATGTAATTTTCGTTATATTCTCGTGTGTCCTTAGGGAAACGTGTCTGCTGAACCCTGCATCAGGAGCATCACCATCGCCATCCTCATCATCATCACGATGAAGCCAGACATTCTTTCTTCGGATGAAATCGATTTGCCATGCTTCTCAAGATCCGAAGCAAGAAGGCAGAAGACTCAACTCTCAACTCAGGACGACTCAGGGAGTTAGTAATAATCGTTAACAAAAAAACAGAAAAGAGGAAAAACATTTTTTTATCTCTCATATGTGTCGGCAAAAATGTGTGTGCGCCTTGAATACGAAATTCGCATCGAAAAACGAGGCAACAGGAACAAAAAAAAAACATGAATCTTTTTTCTTGGGGGGCATTTACGAGTGTGCTGGCCTTTTGTTTATACCTATTGATGGATGATGTGTTTTTTGTCTTCTTTATTATTTCATACATATAAAAATTTTCTTTGCTGAATCGGTGGAAAAATTAATTAGCAAAAGGGACGTGTGGAGAGATTTTTTTTCCCCAGGCTCTGAGCATCAGCATCGGTGTAAGGTAATTTGTGGTTGATGGCTTGAATTTCAATAGAAATATGCTTTCTGTCCGACCCAAAATTTACCTACATAAATATGCCTAACAAAAAATTAAAGAACAATTTGGAGTCACAATGAAACTTATTTGATTTTTTTTTGGTTCGGATTTGACGGAATCTACAAGAAGTATAATGTGACTTGTTGGTGAAATTTTATCAAAAATGTTTCATCTCTCTTAATTTTGACAGATTTTAAATTGAAAACTGAGGCTGCTTCTCAACCATTATATAACATTTTATTTAAAGTAAATTCACAAAACTTGAATTGGTGGAAATAAATAGCTTTTCAACAATTTTTCGAAAATCTTTCCGAAACTAGTGGAGATGAACACTTTAAAAAAAGGTCTCTTCAAACTCTTCCCGCACCTTCAAACCAAAAGGTTCTGCGAGGTCTGGTTCTCGAAATGTTTACATCTAAATTAATTGTATTGTAATACGAACCCTAAAATGCGGTATCTTCGCAACCAAACCTCTTAAGAACTTTTCAGTGCTCGCTAGAGAATAGACAGACCTTTTTACCAATAAGTACTGTCACAAAATTTGACAAAAAAAATGTTTAAGTTTTTGAAAAAAATCATGGACCCATGTTCTGTAACTCTCGCATCGATAAAATCAGTCGAGAAACGATGAAAATTGAAACAAATCGCATGAGTTTTGTTCCGTTTTTCATCGTTTCTCGACTGATTTTAACGATGCGAGAGTCACAGAACATGGGTCATGGACTAAAAATATTGTTTTCCAATTATTTTTTTTCTTGATTTTAAGTCAGTTTTTTTTTTAAGAAAATTGCACTTCCCGACTAAACGGGGGAAATAAACCGCCCTCTTATACAATTTTTCAGTTGTCTCGATCTCGACCTAAACGCTGTAGCTTTTTGTTGCAACGTATGCGAATCACCCTGTATATTTCCATAGAGCAGAAAATTTATAGTTTTAACAATAATTATCTTGGAAATTATTTTGGAAAAACATCAGAAATTTTTCTTAAGCAATTTTGATAAAAATGCGGGTGGCATCATGTAAAAAAATTGCCCAGATCGCCTTGGAGAAATGTCAGAAAACAAAATAGAAACTACACCAAGAGTAAGGATTTACGCGGCTTGATTTCCAACAATCACTGAGTTGACGCCCCCTCTCGTGAGGGCAAGAAAGTACTTACAATTGGAACAGATACACTGACAGATTCTCCAAAATGCTGCACAACAATAGAAGTAAAAAAATTGTAATTTCTGTATATAAGGTGATCGGTATAAGGTGCGCCAAAAAGCTAGAGCGATTAGGTTGGTTTAAGACAAGAAAAAAAAATCGTATATAGGCGGGAAGGGAAATTTTTTAAAAAATTACTTAAAACTTGTAAATTGTAAAACTTACAATGCCATGTTATACCTTTTTGGAAAGTAATAAATCTCGTCTTTTATTGTGTTTTTAAATAAAATTGTTTAAGAAAATTATTTTTGAAAAATTAATTTTCAAACTTAAAATTAAAAAAAAAAAAAATTGAAACAAGTTCCAACTAATTTTGTTAAAAAATTTACGTTATTAAGTAGTAATTTTGTTTTTAATATTCAATTCTCTTATTAATTTTTAGTCAAACACTAAAAACCGGATGCTAAAATCTCTTCTAGTTCTTTAGAAAATTGAAAATAACAGAAATAAAATTCCCTTAATTTGACTCCTATCCGTTGCTTAAGTTGCTCTTAAGATCATATCTATACACTACGAAGCTATATACACGACTAAGCTATTTTTGTAGAGTATTTTACGTCATTCCGACGTCACCGACGTTCACCGTCTAATCCCAGCTTTAATAAAGTAAAATTTTGAAAAAAAAGTAGTTTGATTTTTTTTTTCACTTTTTATTTAAAAAAATTGAGTTTTAATTTTAATTAATTTTTCAAAAGCTATAACCTAAAACAACTTAATTTAAAAACACAATAAAAGAAGAGACTTCTGGCTTTACAAAAGGGATATCATAGCATTTTAAGTGTAACCGTTATTTTTAAATAATTTTTTTTCTGTTTTAAGTCAATTTTTTTAGAAAATTGCCTCTCCCGCCTAAACGGGGGAAATAGACCCCCCTCCTGTACGGTTTTTTTCTTGTCTTAACCCAACCTAATCGCTCTAGTTTTTTGGAGCACCTTATACCGATCACCCTGTATACTGGCTCAAAATTATTTGCGGAATGTTCCTTCTTTTCGGAGATTTTTCGCTTTTTCATTTTAGAAATAATAAATTCAGACATTTCTGGTTTTTTTTTCAAAAAAATTGAATGACAAAAATAAGAATTTGACGTTTTTGTTAGAAAATTGAGATAGGTATTTTTTCTTGTGAGTAGCTTGACCAATTTTGTTATTATTTTGCAGCCTGGTTGTTCAAAATATTTTTAACAATATTGCATTTAAAAATTGTTTAAAAGTGTGCAATAGATTTTGAGAAAAACGTCGCTAGTTATAGGGTGAAATGGGGTAATACAAAAAAGTAGATAATATTAGATTTCAAGAAAATCTGTTTGGGTTTGATTAGTAATATTAAGAGAATTTACGTCTAGGAATTACTTAAGGGTAGGTAATTTGTTTTTGGGTGAAATGAGTAAATACAGAAAATTATAGGGGCACTAGGATAAACAGAACACACAAAAAAGTGATATAATTCTCTTTTTTTTTGGGTGAAATGGGGTAAAAACCAAAAAATTGTATTTAAAACATAATGTTTGTGTTTAAAAAGTTGTATTTAGTGAAAGGATTAAAGATTCACTTAAGAGCAAGATACATATTCTTCAAAATCTTGCTATTTTTAAGGTTAAAATGTTATCCGATTTTAAAAATTCTTTAAAGGTTTTCAGTTGGTGTTAACCTACCATCAAATACATAGAAAAATAAAAACTTTGAAAATATTTAATATTTTCCTTGAACTATATACTTAGAAACTAAGCATTTAAGTAATAACAATCCAACAAATAGGTACTCCAAAGTACTAACACCATTTCATCATACCTCCATATGTCCTTTCACCCTCTCAGCCTCAATAAGACCTTCGAAAACATACCACATATTTCCATCAGTAAAGAGTTTGCGAGCCTTTGCAGAACAATCCACATAGGTACCTTCCAAAAAAACTAAAACACCGGAAATAAATTCACAGCCCACAAAAAAAAAATACCGCCATTAATGTATATCTGGAATTTGCCATTTCGTGGTGTTTGTTCCAGAGTATACCAATACTTCTGTATTCGCTTCCAGGTACAAATCTGCCTCTGATCTGAAAATGAAAGAGTAACAATAGGCAGGAAAAAAATGCCCACGAATAAAAACAAAAAAATCATCCCATTGTGTTGTGCGAATGATGAAACAAAAAAATATATAGCCTCAGAGATAAAGTAGGGATTTATTAAAACTGGTCTAAAGCCCAAAATATAAAAAAAAAAAAAGTTTTGCCACAAAGCCAGTCCTCGACTCGTTCTTTCACAAGCTTTTGGCAATATTTTTTTTTTTTTAATTTTTTTGTTTTTGAATTCTGATATAAAATAAATCCAGTGGATATTTTTGTCGCTTTTAATTCCAACACGATATGGTGGGTTCGAACAAAAAAACAAAGTCGAATTAAAATGCAAAAGAATTCGAAAAGAAAAATTGGTTATGGATTGCGGTTGGAAATAAATCCGAAAGGTTTCCGTAAAGGTTTGATGGAAATAAATAAAATTGAAAGGCATTTAATTAAAGAGTCAGCTAAATCAAAAATTATTCTCTAATTGTAAGTAAGGAGAGAGAGAGGGAGACCCTATCAACTGAGTGGAATTGAAAATTCTCATTTCAAATGCTTCCTCCTTCCAATTTTTTGAAACTTAAAACAAACACCATGTAAGCACTCATTTGTCTGAAAGTATGTAGGTATGTTCTTTTAAAAAAAAATTATTTATTTGTAAAATATTTTAAATTTACATTTTCTACGGTGTGGTGTTGATGACACTATTTATCCATGGCAAATACTCAGCAATGCTTGTGTAAACAGCAGGACTGGAACTACTGCAATTGTTTAACATAACAGAGTAGATGCCAACTAATTCGGATTTCGCCGGCCAGCCAACAAGCAGCCCATTGCCATAATCCCAACATGAAATGCTGTCACTGGAGCTGGTAACCCAATTCTCGGTGCAGATTTGTAAGAACTCATCGAACTCGCTATCAATGTGCTTGCATCTTCTGTTTGATAGAATTCGGAACATTCCGTAGATAAGCTGCTGTTGGCGTTTGGGCTGATCGTAGGAACGAAAGCTTTGCGGTTCATCCAAGTCACTTTCAGAAGAGATTGAAGTTGTACCATAATCACTTGTAGTGGGCGAGTAACCACTTCCCTCAGGTCCTGATGTTGTGGTAGTCAATGTCCTCTGGACATTAAATCCTGGCATCACGGCCATTCGACCTTCCAATCCATTCACCGATAGACTAAGACTCGATGACAAACTGACTGGCTTGAGAGTGTCCGAGAAGACCAATCGCACCGGAATATTAATCAAAGCAATGTCATAGTAGAAAGTCGGATGCATATGAATTGCGTCTTTGTTCACGGCAATCGTAAAGGATCCATTATAAGAATGGTAGTAGAGCTTCGTAAAATGCAACTGCAAACGATTACTGCCGTCGATACACAAGCCAGACGTCAGTATCCAGTTTTCGTTCAATATTGATCCACCACATAGGCCATTTCCCACGTTCCAAATGGCATCTGTTTCGATGGTAACATGATGGGGGAATCGTTTTAGTGAGTCAACTGTTTGACCGTTTCTTAACCTTGGCGAATAAATAGACTGCGGCCATACTTCACCGATCACAATCAAAAGAAATATGGATAGGAATATTAAGTTTGAATTCGAAGACATTTTAGTTAGTTCTCGTGTGTGGAAGTTCGTTCATTAACTAAAGTCTTGCGTTTGAAAAATTACCTTTATATTGCAGTTTGAATTTTTATTTTATTAATTTTTTATCTATTTCAGTTTGTATTGCGCGGTTATCAGTAACTAGTCCAATAGGAATTGGAATTATTTGTGAAATGCACAATATTTTATTATTAACTTTGCCGGAATTTAGATAAGATTTGATTTATTGTGCTTTTTTATTGTGAGGATTTTGTTTTTAAGAAAATCACCGTCTTTGGTGATTCTATTCTCATAAATGATCTGATTCATACTGTTTCATTGTTTCCCCACAAATGGCATACCTTTGACAATCTTTCAAACTTTTGACCACTTTTTTGTAATTGAATACCTATGACATTGATCTCACTAGCCAAAACTGGGCTTCTTTAGTTGTTGTTTATCTGTAAAAACTATCCCTTTTCCTTCAAAGATACCATTTTATACCATTCGTTTTAAGTACCAATTATCTGACAATCGCACTTAAAAACAAAAATCGAAAACAAATGTAACAAAGTAACGTTATACCATATTATACCAAGCTGGTTGAAAATTAAAATCAACTGTAATAGTTCGATTATCAATTTAAAAAAGAGTTTTATACCATTCGAGCTAGCGTAGTGATGAGTCTATTTCCAGTTTAAATTTCTTAAATTGAAACACCCAACTATATTTATTTTACATAAATAGCAGCTGGTATTCGCTACATATCTACTTTTGATCAAATTATACCATTAAGCAGATAAATAAACAAAAATAAAGTAAATACGAAAAATATAGATTATACCAATCATTACATAAATAAACTTCGCTTTTATTGAATAGATTCACTTGTATACATAAAATAAAATTAAAATGCCGAATTTTAACCATTAATTTTTTCACTAGATTTAACTTGGAGGTTGTGTCGTTTAAACATTTTTGTTAAACTAGTTAAATAATACTCGCAAAAACAGTTTATTTTTTGCACTTGTGGCATAATTAGTCGATTACAAATCTCATATGTGCCCAGCCCTATTCCAACAAAGCTATTATTTATGCCATCTTCAAGAAAAATCTTCAAATTTAATCTCTACTTCACACTTGTTAGTTGAATTGAGACAACCAACCTCATAAGTCTCTTTCAAGCTTAAGAATGTCGGTCTCAACAACTGAGAATCACATTTTCACGCTATCAAGCATTGCGAGAAAATATTAAGACAAACATTTAGATTTATTCTAAAGATAAGGCTTTGCCTTTGTTTCGGGCAAGTGGCCGCCACGGCTGGCTCCAATAAATTCCAGCCGAGAGTCCCAATTTTCGACAGCTCCAATTGTTGCGCGCGTTGGCGGATGGACTTATTCGGGTTTTCTTCGATACTCTGATTTACAGCAGCACTGTACGGCGCACAGTGGTGCGAGAGCGGAAAAAAGTCTTTTGAAAAAGTCATGTCTATCGTTTTAAACTTTAACCTGAGCGTGTGATTTAAAAGTATTTTTTAACATATATATTGTATGTTCTGATTTACAAGCCCTCAAAGTTGAAAAATAATTTTACTCAAATCGCGAACCGTATTTTCAACAAATTTTGAGATGTTTTTTTCCGAAGTTCCTGTAGATAAATTCTCTAGCTTCTTAAATAATTTAATTGGTATTTTTTCGATTATCTAAAAATAAAAAAAATATTGATTATTTATAAAAAAAACCTTCTATAAGTAGCCTGAAGCTTTAGTACTAAGAAAAAATGCTTTTTTTTAAAACTTTTTGATTTAAAAAAAAACAGCTCCAAAAGATACCAAGAAAGTAAGTAAGCCACCATATGCTCCATACATTCATGTTAAAGCACAGAAAAAATCAGCTGCAGATACGTGCAGATGTGGTAGTTATGCTCAAAAATGTTTCACTTAATCGGATTTCAAAAAACTCCGTCTTGACGGTGGTGTTTACCAAAAAGTTTGATTACTTCGATATTAATTTCCGGAATGAACTGGTTAAGCCCATTATTTTAAGAAAAAATGTCAAACTTTATTTTAAAAATAAAACAAAATTAATACATTGACCCAGGGCTGAGAATTTCGATTTTTGCGAAACCATTTATTTCTGCCTGGAAAATTTTTCAACTTTCAACTCAATTTCCTTGAAAGCAACACACGAAAAATAATATAGTTTTATATAATAATCTTTTATTTTTTTTTTTATTTTTCGCTAAAAGTAGGGCAGGTAAAAATAAAAAAGGTGTTCTTTTTAAAGTTTTATTGCTTTGTTTTTGTTCTGTATTGCGTAATTTTTTATTACCTGTAAGGATTAGTAATGGCTTATTAGAATACAATTTCTTACTTAAATCTATATATATAAAGGATTAATGAAAAAAAGTCAGTATTGAGTTATTGAGCATTTGTGCAAGGTGCAATAAGTGAAAGTGAAGTTAAATATAATAACAAACATATATAGTGAATTCAATACATTAAAATGGATTCAATCGAAATTCCTTATTCGGTGTTGTGTAGTGAACTTATTACTAATGGTTATGATGTTCAAAATCTTCGACCATATTTTGTAAGGAAATACCCCAACTTAATTTCTGAGCAAATAGAAACTGTGCTGTCAGAATTAAAGAAACGTTTTATTTCTCATTTTGTAAGTCGATGGAACGCAGTTCATAGAAAAAAAAAGTCATTTTGAAAAAAATACACTCATTGGCTCGAAGGAGTTTTCGAAGTAGAACTAACCCAAAGTGTATTGCCCGAAACGTCAACTAATATGGGAAGACCACGAAAGAGTTTTGACGAATGCTGTGATCGAGCTGAAAGGTATAAGAGGGACGAAATTAGAAATATATTTCCTCAAGGAGAGATAAACTATGCAGCAACATCAGAGAGCTTTTCCTGTTCACAATTTGATCCGGATAAGGCTCTCGCATTATTTATACAAGCAGAATTGTCGAAACGCCAATATGAAGTATTGAGACATGCACAAAATAAAAAGTTAAGATTTTACTAAAAAAAACTTTTATTTAAATATAACATCAAAACCATCAAATTTTATAAAAATGTCAATAACTTTTTTTTTAACAAAATTTTCTTGACCAAATTTTGACCAAGCATGTATAAGACTAATCTTAACATGTTTGTCAAATTTCATTAAAATTCGTTTAATAGTTCAGATTTTACAGACTTTTTTCCGCTCTCCCATACAAACATCAAAACACTCAAATTTTAGAAAAAAGTCAATAACTTTTTTACTAATGATTTTTTCTTAGCCAAATTTTGACAAAATGTGTATAAGACTAATTTAAAAATGCGAATCAAATTTCATCTTAATCCGTTAAACAGTTCAGATGTTACAGATTTTTTTTCCGCTCTCCCATACAAACATCAAATCCCTCAAATTTTAAAAAAAATGTCAATAACTTTGTTTCTAATTATTTTTTTTCAACCAAAACATGTTTGCCAAATTTCATTTAAATCCGTTGAACCGTTCAGATAAAACAGACTTTTTTCCGCTCTCCCATACAAACCGAACCACTGTACGGCGCGGCGTCTCTGAGGATGCGCAATATCTACAAGTGTAAACGTGATACGAAACCGATCCATGGTTGCTCGAATTTATACGATCTCGCGATTATGTCCACTGAATATTGGACAAAGTGCGCGATGCGTCGAGCGAAGCGAACCATTATTTTAGTAATAAATTTTCAGAATTTGCAAACGTTGTTCAGGAGTTAGTCTATTAATTATGAAATGGCAAACCAAACTGAGCATAAATCAAGTGACAACTGTCAAAAAAAAACAACTCCAAAAAAAGTATTGCCAGATTGAAAACCACACGTTTAAAAAAAACACTTTTATCAAACTTTCTTCTCTGAGTGTCTCGCGAAAATTTATAATTTACAATCTTTCTGCCTTCAACTAGAATTGCAGCAGTATGGGACGAAAATAACCAACATATCAGTGACGTTTGAGACGTCGGTTCGCATCACCATTAACAAATACTAGTTATGCTCATTAGATACACCCAAGTCGCCATCTTGGCATTTTTATGACGTCACAATCATCTTTGGGTGTTATTTTCTTTTTAAAATAAAGACTATAATTTAGAATTCAGTATTTAAACATATTATTTTAAAGTGATAAGAACTGTGAACATAAAACAACAGCAACAAAGTTCAAAATCTATAAATAAGGTCACGAAAAAGGAAATATTAATATTAATAAAACAACAACTCAAAACAAGCTATAAAATGGAATTAACTTTTTGCTCTCCTAACAAACCCAGATGATTGTGACGTCATACAGCATGCATACAGCTAATGAGCATACCTTGTTTCTGTTTATCGTGGTTTCGCGTCAGCTGGAGTTCCGCAAGGATGCATTTTCAGTCCAATTTTATTTACCCTTAATAAAAAAAATGTCTGATATAAAATAGTTGGGACTGTTCGTAGACATTACTATTGTCGGCTCCTTAGATCTAGTCCGCGTTGCGCTGAGCTCAAGCATCAACTGCCTGAATACTGCAACTGGAATAATTGGCAATTGGTAATATTTTGTCCGTGCCCACAATACAGCTGTATAGATTTGTGTGTACTTTAAAGAAAAAAATAAATAGGCTTTGTATCCACATTTTTGTATTTCCAATTTTATTTACTTTAATTTTGTAATTTTTTAGCATTTGGTTTTTTTCTTTAAACAATTTTTGAAACGCCAAAGTGTGATGTACGTGAAAAGTTGGCAAACCCACCTTGTGTTCGTAGCATTGAATTCAATATTCTGAGCTCTACTGCGTATCCAGTTTCAGCTACTTCTATTAGTAAGTTGCAGACAATCGCAATGTGCATGAACACACAATGAACATTGGTGGCACAGTGCTGCCAATTTAAAACAATATTTAACTTTTTATTTTTTTATTTTATATAATTTAGGTAGGTATGGTAGGTAGTTTTATATTAAAGCAATTTCCAAATAATTGTTTGGCTTTATAAAAAAAAACCGTAAGGCTCAGCCTATTTATTGAGCTCGCTCGTGTACGGCCAGTTTAGAAGTTGTTTTTAGTTTTTGCCATTTTACAATAGTATCTTCAACATAAGTAGATAGGTACTCAAACTCGAATTAATTGATAATTTATTATTTAAATAATTAAAAAGTCAAGATAACAGTCAAAAATAAACAATTGATAAAACAGGTAGGATGGTACCCACTCGAACTGGGAGAAAGCAATTAAAGCTTAATTACAACTCAAGACAAGCGCCCTGAAAACAACAGTGCATTACACAATAATGTTTATTTAGCCAAAAAGGTACCAAGATGGTGCACTTAAAAGCTTAAATAATAAGAGTAAACATCCTTATTTCCATTATAAAAACACTAGAAAGTATTTTTGTTTTTCTTTGTCCGTGTATAATGATGGTGCATCTCAATTATTTATTTTAATAAATAAATAACAATTAATAAGTCACTCGAGTTCTCCAAAATTTGTATGGCCTGCGACGTGATAAGGCATTTTATCTCTGCAACTTTCATTAGACGATAAACCTTTATAGGAGTATAAATATCACGCCTCACATTCAACCAAGACATATTGTATTCGAAAGTTTGCAAAGTAAAATGACCTTCATTTTAAGGTATTCGCTCGTTGTTGTTTTGGCGGTTTTAGGAATCGCTACGGTTACTTCTGCAATAGCCATTCAGGCTAGAATGAGCCATGGTATTGCGGTAGATACTTTGAGGCGATTCCCTCATCACGTTACTATTGAACCGATTTTCGACTGGCACAAGGAACAAAGACTTTGTGGAGGATCGATTTTAAGTGAAAACTGGATCCTGACATCTGCGCGTTGTGTACAGAACAGCGTGAGATTGAATTTACACATAGAAAGACTCCACAAGAATGACACCTCAGGATCGTTTACTATTGTAGTTAACAACAACCCTAGCAACGTGATTGTTTATCCAACAGAATTCGATGACATTGCCCTGGTTAAGCTTCCAGTTCGACTCGTCTTCTCGAGCACCATCAAGCCGATAGCTATATTGGAAACATCTTTGGATCAGCTGAAAAACAAATTGGCTGTTTTGCCAGGATTTGATTTGTCCACAGTTTCGAATGTTACACCCCGTTCAAGTTCTTCACAAATAATCGATGTCCTGACATATGCCATGTTGAGTATTGTTCCAAACAGCGTATGCCAGAGTGCGTATAAGTCTGATGTTTTTGATGAATATCTTAACGTGTGTGCCAAGGGCTTTGGCAACAATCCCAATGCACCTTGTATGACAGACTTTGGAAATGGCTTGGTTGTTGATTGGCCAGCAGCACCTAGATTGGTTGGTATTTATTCCACTGCATCTAACGACTGTAATCCCGGAACTCCTTCGATTTACTTAAAAGTCCAGAATTACAAGTCTTGGATCGAAAGCGTTATGATGCATAACTAAGCCTATATTTTTTGTTTATCAAAAATCTAAAAACATTAATTTGATTGATTTATGTAAATAAATAAAGTGCATTCTCAAAAATTGTTTGGAGTTTTCAATCGAGATTTTTACTTATTATTTAGCATGGTGAAATTAGACTTTCATGTCAAGAAAATTGCCAAAATCTGACATTTAATGGAGGAGTTTATTTAAAATAAATTTTCATTAATGCTTTTGAATTGATGCGTTTTTCCCAAATTCTATTGCTGCTGCAGAAAAAAAAATGTTGCACTTTGTTTGCGTAGAATTCATGAAGCAACTACATTTTTGTCCTTACATTCAACACTAATAGTTTTCGAGGTATTTACAAAAGAAATGAATTTCACCTCCCTTCACCCTCCTTAAAACTTTAACTGTGGTCCAATTTTAGGGTTTAATTTTAGGAAATCCTTAAAACATAAAAATAAGTCTATTAAGTTAAAAATTCGCTCCTATAGGGTTAGATGATCTTTTTTGTGGGTGTGTATCAGTGGGTGGAAATTTTAGGCGTGGAAGTAGGCGAAATTGAATTGTATTGATTCCTCATCTCATTCGTTTTTCACGTCTGAAAATTTCATCAAAATTTGTTAAGGTGTTCCATATTTTTGAAATTTGTTTCGCTTTCCTATGCAAAGTGCACCACTGTGAGGTATGGAGCATATTCATCTTATGCACAACCTCGACATTTTTTTCACACAAAACCAAAGGTATTTATGACTAGAATTGAAAAATCTTACAAACATTATTTTCATTTATATCAAAAAATTACCTTTGGCATGGTTTCTACTAGGTGTGGCTGTTTGGTATAAAAACAGATGCAAAAATGTCTACCTAGATTAAAAGTTGTTTTTTTTACTTTATGCTCTCATCTGTATTATAGCGATCAAAAATATAATAAATACTGTACGAAAATGTTGCTAATTAATCCACTGATTGGTATAATATGATTTAACGCAAATAATCAGGCTCATCATATTATCATTAAAGTTTTCCAAACAATATAGGTATCTTTTGATTGAGACAGAATTTTAATTTGTTTCTTGAACATTTTTTGACAGTATTTGCTTTAGACCAGTTGGGAAAACTAAAAGCAAAAATACAAATTTGTATTCTGTTTTATTCTACTTAAAAGTTAATAAGCACGATGAATAACGCAGCTTGACAAAATAGCTTATAGTTAAATTTTTCATACAAAATTATTATGATTTTTGATACATGTAGCGTGAGTAGAAAAATTGTATACCAGTCGCGAAAATAAAAATTGATAGTTTTATACCAATAAGTGTATAAATAAATTTAAATCTCTCCTATGTGTGTCTCTACTGAAAAGTGTGAGCTAGATAAATTACACACCTTGACAAAATGCAACTTAATTAAATTATTCATACAAAAAAATTTATTATTTTTTACACATGTGCCAGGAACAGCAAAATGTTATACCAGTCACAAAAAATAGTTTTCCAGATAATCTATGTTTTGAATTTAAGCTTATTTAATTAATTATTCTTCAACAAATTTCTTCGTTTTGTGCGTTAAACAAGTTTATACCAGTAAATGGTTAATTAAATACAAAATTTGTTAAATAGGATAACGCAGATTAAAAACTAACTTAATTCAATTATTTTTATGTAGAAATTATTGTTGGCATAGCCAGACAATTTTTATACCAGTCAGATCAGAGCCATAAACCTGAATCTAATGTTTAAAATAAGGTTATTTCTCTTTAACATCTTCATTTAATAAGTGATTTAGACCAGTTTATATCAATTAGTGGATAAATACATAATATACAAATCTATTAGCCTGAAAAAAATAACTCAATTGAATGATTTTTACAAAAGTTATTATTTTTGACACCATGTGACGTGAACAGCAAAATTTTATACCAAATGTCAATTGATAGTTTTTCAAATAATCCATCTTAAGAATTAAAGATCATTTAACTAATTTTCTTCCCCACCTCCAAATGATTTGTGTTTTAGACCAGTTTATACCAATAAGATAAATACGAATCTAAGATAAGAGACCACACAAGACAAGATAAAACTCTTGGAGTATTTGTCACTTCGTCGCAACAGACAGCTCTCCTTCTTAGGTAAAATAAGCTTCGAATTAATCCCCAACCCTTGGGCTTGACTTCTCAAATACCTAACCTATTCAATAATTAAAATGCCTATTAAAATGTATTTTATAAATTGTTTTCCTATTCAAAAGATCATAAAGTTTATAAAAAAAAATTACATATTTTCATTTCAACCATCGAATCATAAAATATTTGATACGTGACATTCTGACCAATCCAAATTGAGGCTGTCTCCTCAGACCCCAATCTATAAAAGGATACCTATAAGCAATGTCCTGGGCCTGGGCCTGGGCGTCACATGCATATCATTGCATAAATACAAAAATGTGTCTCGAGAAGTTAAATGTGTTTGCAGAACAGCTCTAAATGTTCATAATGTCCTGCTGTCCAGACTGTCCTCTATACTATCCATTTGAAGCTCAGTTGTACACAAAGGACCATAAAGCACATATTCCAACATATATGTATATATTTTCATATAAATAAGTGCACACTTGAAAGTCATAAAAGCAAATATTTGCATTGTGCAAATAAATGGAGAAGGATCGACAGAAAAATGCAAAACAAAAAAAAAATAAAAAAATCTAAAATGTCCTTTCATATTTTGTTGTGCGAATGCAATATGCATGTGTAAAAGTGTGTAAAAAAAAAACTTTATTGGCAGTGGGGACACATACATACATTCATATAATAAAATATTTGTATGCAAAAAAAAAAACACATTTATTATTTGCATATTTGACAAAAAGCTTTTAAGCATGAAAACGCCAAGCATATTTTATTGCAGGCGGGAATTCAAGGTTTTTTTTAATAATTTATTCTTGACCATAATTATGTAGTGTGGATTGTGGAATACAAAAATGACTTTGCTGTTTACCTTATTCAAAGTCCGCGTTGGAAAAAGTGTTCGGCATTCAGCTGTCAAAACATTTCCAAAAAGAATCAAATTCGCTTCAAATTTGGTACAGACCATTTATGTACTTCTAATTCCCTAAAGAAGTTGTTTCGACGGATAGCTACCATGCTTAGCGTTCCCAGGCGAGTATACTGAAAGGTGAGGACTGAGGAAGTTTCCAGCCCAATTCAGTCACAGTGCAGCCATTCGAAGAAAATGTGGACAAATATTGGGTTTGTTTTGTTAGTACATTTTGTTATTTCCCGTTGTGCCAACAAAAATTTACTAAAAACTCTTTGTTAAATAATTCTTCTAAAAACATTCGAAAAAGTAAAACAAGGTAAAAGAAATGTCAGAATAATTTCTTATAAAAGTGCATAAGAATAACTGTCAACTTACACAATATAATGTAACAAAGTTACAAAGTTTAAGATGAATGTACCCACAGGGACTCTCATTAAGCGCTTCCTATCTTTAAATTCAAATAAAATAAAGTGTGTGTGGGATATTCTCCAAGTTTTTTATTCGTTTGAGATATTACACCCATACTATAAGTAGGGAATATAAAATCGTTCAAATGTCCGCCGTGGATTTAGGGGCCGCTGTGATTTGTGGCTTATTAGCATAACCCTGCGACTTCAGAAAACCCAAGAAAAAGTCTAACGAGGTCAAATCAGACGATCTCGGTGGCCAGTTCACATCACCTCCATGGGAGATGACCATGCCCTCGAATCGCTCGGGCTGTGTGGAACGTAGCGCCGTCCTGTTGAAACCACATGTCTTTGGTGTCCATATCATCTGATTCAGGCCGAAAGAAGTTGGTGATCATCGACCTGATAGCCTGTCCAATGTCGTCGTTCTCAAAGAAGTATTGACCGATGACGCCGGCAGCCCAAAATCCACACCAAACAGTGACTTTTTCAAGATGCATTGGACGCTTTTGGATCTCATGTGAATTGGTATCGTCCCAAATTCGACAATTTTGTTTGTTGACGTACACATTCATCCAAAAATGGGCCTCATCGCTGAAGCGATTTTTCGATGAAAATTAGGATCAGCTTCCAATAGCTCCAGAGCCCATTCAGCGAACACACGTCGTTATCTATGGTCCTATACCTTCAGCTTCTGGTTCAGTTGAATTTTGTACGGGTCCAGACCGAAATCACGACGCAAAATTTGCCAAGTTGTGGTCTGCGAAAATGCACACTCTGCTCTCACTCTCACAGCAAGCAGCGTTGTTTTCGGCGTTGTTTTCGGCTGTTGATCGTTTACTGAACCATTAGACTCAAATTTATCCACCTCACTGCGAATATTCCTCTCAGCAGGACAATTATGGCGGGTGACCGTAAAATGGGTGAAGCGTGCCGAACGTTGGCCGAGCAGAACACCCATTTTTATAAAACGATTTTATCATTTACACGTGTTGTTGTACGCTATGTCCATCCATGGTGATTTGGCAAAAGAGATTAAATAAATGCCATCCAATTTGACAGATGGCTGCTATCAACTGTCAAACTTCAGAAGACACTATTGAAAGACCCTTCACATTGAGGGACCTATTTTTAATATTATCCTTGAGGTGGAAGAACTTTCCGAGAGTATGACTTTTAGGGTTCAGCTGAAAATGGAAATACATTTTTAACCCCAAAACCATTATCACAGCCGGTTTCCCCGTGAAAAGTACTGTAGGAAAACTATACTCGTATCACAAGACCGAATTAAACACTTTAAAAAAAAAGAGTTCTATTATGGAATATGTCTACTATATGACTTTACATATCTCTTTCCATTACCACGCACCGTTATAAGGTAGTAGGTACCTACACATGTAGATATATTGTCTAGCTACATATGTATATTGTTAGATTTTTTTTTTGTGCTGCTTTCAAATTGAAACCTTAATTTTATAATTACTCCATGAAAAGACTCAGTCCCAAAATCAAATTAACAAGACGACTAAAGCGTGAAATCATCATTAAATCTTGTATGTGGTGATGGATGTGTTGATTGAAAAGAAAAGAAAGTAACCATAATTATTTCCTTAACATCTGCGTCTATAGCTAAGCCCATATATATGATACGTCTGTGTTGTAGAGCTCGTTACTCCTTGTATAGCTTCTCGTGATTATAATCGTTGGCGTTGTGTCGTTGGCATTGGCGTCATCATCATCATCATAATCATCGTCCTTCATCCTGGTGGCCAAGAGTATAATATTTCTGCAAATTGAGACGATAAATGAAAAGCAAACTCATTTCTGAAGTGCAATGTTGAATGTGTACTTTATAAAAAAAATATATATGTATATGTAAATACAATTCTATATACATACATATATGTAGGTTCATTTATATTTATACAAATTTTATATGAAAGACGTACATACATATGTACATCTCCAAACGTACAATATTTTTTTTAATTTCTGTTGTAGGTATATTCTGCACGTTGAAGTTTGCTTGGAAAATGCAACTTCAATATTGCACCCTTATTATATTTTGCAGTTTAAATTGAATGCAACATTGCCATCAGCCAGCACGCGTACGTAGTGCAAAGTGCAAGGTACCCTTTATTCTTATAGCATTTTTTGTTTGCCATATATTGTTTAAAGTCTTCTCATTACGGATTTTTTTTTTTTGTAACATGCAAGGTGTTCTTTTTCTTAATTACACTCTGAATGTCCCCTGAAGGCTGTTGGTTACATAACAATTATAATTAAATTAACTTCCATGTAACAGCATTTTTAATTTGTGACTTCTCTTTTATTGGTTTTTGTTTTTTTTTTCTTTGTATTTTGCAGTAATTGGAAGCATTAATGCAGAAACATCCAGATTTGTGACGCTCCCACAGAGTCAGACAGTCATTGAAGGCGATTCGGTTGTGTTCACGTGTCATGCGACTCCTGTTGGAGGAATGGATTATTCATGGACACATAACGGTAAGTGATTTATATGAATTTAATTTAAAAAATCTGTTGTATGTCAGAAGAAAAAATCCCGCATAACATGCCGTTTTATAGAAACATAAAGGAAAGGAATAAGAAAGCATTAGGTGTCGCCTTTTGATACACTATATAGATGGAGCCTTTCAAGGAACAACTATAATTCGAATGAAAAATATTCGACTATACGTTTTCTTATAAGTTCCTTTTCATCAAAATTAACAATAGCCGTATTTTTGTGCAAGCTCGGTGGGATTTGGTTGAAAAAAATGTCACCGGGGTCAGTAGCGGATCCAGCCCCATTAACAAGACAAGTTTGTCTCAAACTCTTGAAACTTGAAATTTTATTTTTTGAAAAAGGCAATTTTAGAGCTTTTTGGTGATTTGTACCGAAAAATTCGCAAACGTCAAATATTCTGTCAAGCAATATCAAGTTTCGTATGAAAGTGAATTTTAACATTTTTAAAATGCAATCAAATTCCAAACTAAATTTATTTAACCTTATTTTTTGCACAAAATCATTCAGAAATTTTAATGAAAGGAACGATGATTGTTGACTATATAGTTAAAAAAATGAACGCCCTACTTGCTTCTCTACTGGCTGCTCAACGGGCTTCGAAAAAGGCAAGCCAGTTGACGAGCAAGTTGCTTGGGTGTATATGTGTTAGTGAAAAAATGTGTATGTATTGCAACTTGCTTGCCAGTACTGGCTCGTGTGGCCTCCGGGTTACAAACTATCGATAACAAGTACCTATGCAATTCACGCCGGTAACACAGTTTTTTTTTTCTCAGTGCTTAAGTTAAGCCCCGCGAATTCGCCGCGCTTAGCTTAGCCCGAAAGGGGATTAATTTTTGTTGCATTAAACATGTAAATTGCCTAGCCCCGGCATTGTTTTTGTCGACCAATTTCCTCGGGGCTTGCAAAAAAACACGGCAAATATATATTTCCTTTACCTACTGCACTTATTGTCTGCAATTTTCTGGCCATAAATGCTGATAATGCTGTATTTCTTACACGATAGACAAAATGGCATTTCTGCCATATTTTACCCTTTTAGGCATCTTTATAAAAATAAGATCTCGGAGACCGGATTCCTCAGTTTTGCTGTCAAAATTATGAGGAACAAAAGAGAGCAATCTCCTATTTATAACTACAATCATGTTTGACGGATTCCTTGGATTTTAATTTGACGTCTCTATTCTTTGGCTCACTTCTACTTCACTGTGAGAAAGAGATGGCTAGGAAAGGCAGGATTTTTTAATTTATTTAAAAATCAGTGGATTTTTTTACGTCTTCTTTTCTGACTATGATTTACCTTTGGCACCAAAATCTTACAGAATCCAATTTTTGTCAATTGGAAAAATATTTTTTTAAGAAGAGTTACATTTTGTAAGTGAAAAAATTGTAATTAATCTTTCTAACTGGACAGATTTTTGTTTTGTTTTAACGACTGCTAAACGTCAAAGTAAGTCCGATGTGTTCACATTAGTTTGTGTCAGTCCAATGGGAACACCGTCTTTTGTGTCAAACAATGTGTTACCTTTCCTTGTTTCTATTTTATACATATTTTATTTCACTGACTTGGAAAATACTTGGTATGTTGTTATGAGGCTAAGCTCGTCGGAATGGGATGGGTTCTTTTTCCAAAGCCAGGAAGTATTCGGCCAAACAAATAAAAAAAATTTTTATACCAAGATTTGCTTAAAATCTTACATCGGACGGACAGAAGGTTTATGAAGTAAACATTTATTTTTTGGTTTTTTGGTGACAGATGTTACGTCACATGAGATACACTTTGCCCTCCCTTATTGCTTGAGTTGCAGATCTCCTTTGATAACTTTAGTATCCATAATTTTAAGTTATCCCTTAATATACATACGCGAGTAGGTGTTTAGTGCATTGAAGAACTAGAGAAGCTGGAATGAATCATAACCAAAACAAATTAAACCACTTACGATTTCATATTCAAACCAAAACTAATTTTTTATATAACTAATTATAATATATAACACTTATATAGGCTAAAAATCATTATTTCAAATCATTTAAGTTAAAAGAAAAAATTAAATTATAAGAGTATTTTGTGTATTGTTTATAGGGTATGTCAACAGAAAGTTTTAAATTAGAACAAATAATATAGGCAGATATTTAAATATACGATAAAATTAATGTAATTTAAGTTAAGAAAAAAAATGCAAGGTTTTATTTTAAGTAGCAAAAAGTATTAAGTATTAAGTTTAATTAAAGAAAAAACAGAATATTTACTAGATAGATAGGTACATTATTATGCAATGTATGTCCTTATTTAAAAATAATTTAAAATTTTAGAATAAAAAACAAATCACAAATGGAATTAAAGTGTTAAATGATTATATCAGTGTAGTGCAAAAAAAATGTATTCAATCACGTATTAATAAACTTACAGGCTTTAACTTTCTGGTTGCGATGATTGTGCGCACAAACTCGATGATCCAGTTGCTGTACCTTTATATTTATTTACACAAAAAAAATCACTGATATTTTCTTCACTTATAAAAAAAAAACAGAATTTATGATGAATGAAACTAACACGACACACACTGCATTACCCTATTAATACTAGAAAAAACTTTAAATTAACACTATTTATTAAACTATCAACGAAAATATTCGGTAGGTACTCGTACTGTTTATATTTGAGAAGGTTTTCTTTGTTTTCAATATAATTTTCTTTTAGCGATACCGTTTTAAGATGTTTGGTTTGATTATTCTTGTTTCTAATCGGTGATCAATTATTCATTTAAATTTAAGAAAGAACCTTGCTGGTCTTGCGGATTTTGTATCCAAAAATGGGTATAGAAACCTTGGAGCTCTAAGGCTCAATACAAATTCCTTGTTCTTATTTATTAATAAATCGGGTATATATATGTTTGATCAAGAAATCAATCCAAGATATTTGCTTGGAACAGCTTTTGTCCAAAAGGAAACCAAAATAAAACCAAAATTGAAATTCTATTCCTCCTAGAAAATAAAATTAACGTACCTGATTTGTGAAAATTTTAATATTTATGTATCTATAGATGTATATCTTTATTTTGATACTTGGTTTTTTTTTTCTTGTTGTCTATCTTTTGACTTTCAAATGAATAATGAAAATTTTTGAAATTTTCTTTTTATTTCGACTGGCTGATATATTTTTTTTCGTTTATAGGTAACTTAATCAAAAATAAAAAAATTAAAAAGCAATTCCTACAGTATCTACTAATTTGTACAGTAGATTTATAGTTTCAAAGTACATACAAAAATCTTCTGTTATGAGTTGGACATCCGTAACAAATGCGTTCAAAATTGACAGATATGTCAGTCGTGTAAATCCAGCATAATTGAAGACAGCAGTTTGACGTTTGACATTACTCTCAAAAATATAATTTGTTATAAAATCGAACGTACTTTTGACGCATTTGACAAACGACTATTTGTGTAGTAAAAGATGTACCCATCAGAAGATAATAATAACAATTCTTGCCTGCACTCTAATTTTCATATTTTTATTCTTCTGCTCTGATGGATGACATTATATTCTGTCCTCAATCTTTTTTCCATTCATGATTTTTGTATTCCTGAAATGTGCTTGCTATTTGCTACCTCTACTTATTCTGCTGCTGTTTTGAATGTACCTATACCTATTGTTCAACTTCATCTTCGTTTTGCGCGTGATAATGATAACACTTGAAGTGAAGTATCCACATAGGTAGGACCTTATGCCTCACTTTAGGGGTGCGAACAAGACGACACTCAACAACAAGCCTCGTACGTATCGTATACGTAACATCTATATATCTAACTCTTGATTTGTGTACATTTCATTTCTCTTTCTCTTTTGTATTGCAATTTCGCAACTTGAGAACAGAACAACAACAACAACAAAAAATCCAGATAATGTACCTATATGAATATTAATAAACTTGCAACAAAAGACATTGCCGGATTTGGACAACTTTGATGCCTGAATCAATGTATACTCGTTTTAATCTAGCGACTCCAGAACCGTATAAAGAAAATTGGCTCGGTGCCGAGACTCACGCTTAAGATATGTGTGAACATCAACGTTCGGCCGAGTCGAGTGCCGGATTTATTTAACTAAGCGTACCCAATATACGTAATACAACAGTATAGTAACGTATTATACGCGTAACTTGCTAAACGTAACATGCTACACGGAACGTTTTACCAGTGGATACATTACGTCCGTTCCCATAATGTGAATTTCAGTACAAAGTCGCTCTTGTAAGTATACTCAAAAAATGCGTAGAAGTCCATTGAAATAATACAAAATTTAGTCCGAGCTTTTAATTTTTGGCAGATTTTGTTTGGTGGGTTTGTTTAGGGGGGTTATACTGTCCCGTCCTTTTTCGCAGTTCAGTATTTCTTGTGAGAATTTCATCGTACTTTTCAAAACTTGACAGTTTGTAAGTTTCTATGGGCAAAATATAAAAGATCTCATGATATTTCTATTTTATGGAGAGATTAGTTAACTGATAGCGAACAAAATAGAAACCAAATATATTTTTACGACAAAAAAAAAAAAAATTATCAATAGAAAAGTCAAGCTCTGCTTTAAGGTAAAGACACATTTAAATTAAAAAAAAAAAAAACGTAATAAAATGTCAAATACCCTAATCAAGTGATTAAGCTTTATACAGACATACAACAAAGTTCGGGTTAGCTGCAAATAATAGGTCGATTTTAAGCCTGAATTACTTTATATCTTTTAAAGCAAGTTTCACAAAATCAGAAAGTTCTACATTCAATATTTCTGTGTACAATTCTTCTATATTGACTGAAAAAGACGTATCTAACATTTGTGACTGTGCTTATGTGTAAAAATCTATACCGGCGGCGGTAGAGCGAAATAAAAACGTGTACTTTCCTATGTGCGACGATACGATGTCACACTTTACGATGTAGCAAGTTACGTTACGAATATCTGCATAATTGGATATTGGGTATGTTCAGTGACAAAAATCTGAAGATCCGCTTCAAGCATACTAGTTCGTTTTGGATCCGTGCACGTAGTCAACAACGTATGGACGAGTTCGCATACGGATCCAATTATTGTACCACAAAACTGCGCTTAAACAAAGGTTGATGTTTACACATATTTACCGTGACTCCCAGCACTCACACAAATGTCAAAACTTATTTTTATTTAAAAAAAAAACAAAAAATGTTCTTAGTTAACACGGCAGAATTTTCCTCAATATTTTGTTTTAACTTTGTGAATTCAAGACCAACATAATGGGACCTAATGTTTCTGTTAGGGTTTGAAAATGACTGAGAATTATTTTTGTAGTCCTCTCATTTCAGATAACACCCTAGGAACAGGAAGAAGTCTGGAGCTTTAAGGAATGGACGATAAGTCACCCAATCAATATAATGTATCTATTTTAAATTATTCGCCCTGAAAACATTTCTTGTCGAATATTCATTAAGTCTCAGGCTGTATATGATCTGCTGGGCAGTGTAGGGCCATGTGATCACGACTTCACGGGATAGTTGTTTATTCGGTTAAAAAATAAAATACATTATTGACGGTGCGACATACAGCTCATGGCAGAAATGGAGAGGAACTTCAGTTTACTATCGAATCCGAACGGCTAGGCGCGTCAAAATGGCGCCGTCACAAACGAAATTCAAAAATCTAATAATGCAGGAATTAGGACCTAATTAGGTGCGAATTTAGTGCCGCAATATTAGTTCAAGTGCTTTACGATTTGACCTCCAAATGCATCTCAGCAGTTTACACAAAAATTCTAAATCGCACAAAAATGAATGGTCCTATTATGAGAAGAGATACCTATACTTTTGGAGGATTTGTCACTTACTCGTGGGCGCTACCCCTAAAATTTTAAGTTAAAAAAGGTTGGATTCGAAAGAAACCAGAAAAGCATATCTTGTTTACTGTCGAAGTCATTGAGGCGTTGTCCCCTTTCACACGAGGAAACAAGTTGCTGGAGATTTTTTTGACGTTTTCTTTTAATTTCCTTAAAAATCTCCTGTACCTTTCACACGAAGAAACAAAATCGTGGAAACTATCTGTAGTTTCCTTTTAAAATAGCTTGTTTGAACACACTCTTCTGTGTGTGTGAAGAGGAATGTCAAAAAAATCTCCACGAATCGTTGACCGGAGAGATTTCATTTTCCCCTCTTACTTCTTGTCGTTCTCACTCACAAACTGAAAGTTGCTGGCAACTCAGTTTCCTCGTGTGAAAGGGGGCATTTTGGCTTTGACATTAGAAGTTGCAGTAAGGCCTTTTTAAGACTTGTTGAATTAGTCATTATTATAATTTATTTTTCTTTAAATCCGCTACTGAACTTAAAGTAAAGATGCAGATATATTCGAATAGAAGAATCTTTCATGCGCTTTCTCGCTAGCGCTATAAAATAATATAAGTACTCCTTTTGGATGCTCGCTCTGACTACTCTCTAACAATAGAACTTTTATTTTCCATTTCAGGTCATGCCATTCAGAACTCTACTCGTGTACATCAAGTTGGCTCCAATCTGCATCTGAATAATGTTGTTAAGGATGTTGATGGCGGAGACTATGCATGCATAGCTACAACTGACTCAAGTGGAGCACGTCAGGCCTCACCGCCAGCTCGTCTTAACATCATATGTAAGTTTTAAAATTTATACATAAACACACACACACACACAGATACTTTATATTTTTTTTTTTTTAATTTTTCTTTTTTATACAAAAATGTGTTGGAATTTTACACATATCTCTTAGGAAAATGGTTGAGATGAAAAAGAGGTGGTTTTTGTATGCGCATTATGCAAATAAGTCAACATTTTTCACAACAACTGCTGTTAATTTATTTCACGCGAGAGAGCAATATCACACAAATGAGTTTCTCAAATCTTCGCAAGTTATACGAATAGCATATAATAAGTAATGGTATATGACTTGACTCTGGCTGGCTACAGCTACATCAGCTGCTGCGGCTTTTAATTTGAAGATTTGAACGCACAAACATATTTTTTGGGTGAAGGCATTATTCTTTGCTTTTGTCTATATCTCCAAGTGAAAGAAGGAAGGGTGTTTAAAAGTGTGTGGGGGGGGGGAGAGGAGGAAGTATTTTAATTGGTATACATTCATGAAGGCGAATTCAAATTGTAAAGTTAAGCTCAGATAAGAAAGTTGCCATCAGTCAGTGGTGGCTTAAAATTTAATCAATTTGGAAAAAAGAAGTTTTATTATTTTCAAAATTAGTTTTTCTCTTCGTTTTATTTTTAATTTGGTGGCAAGTGACAGCCCGTGGAGAACCATTTATAGTTTAGTGACTTACAACTCTCAACCACTTCTCTGTGGATGATGTTGTTAGTCGGGAGTGATGTGAGGAATGCGTTCATTTTACGAGGAGTGAGTACTAGGCTTAAGTCAAGGTTTTTATGAAGTGAAAAATATACGTTCCACAAGGTGAAGCATCGTTTTTGCCAGTTAACTTGATGATTTTGTTTAAGGTAGTCTACGTAATTTATATTTTTTGGATGGAATTAGTGGAGATACTGTATCACATATTGACTTACTAAATTGAAGAGGAAACATACCCTTCCTCCTTGTATAGGTCTCCATTCAATATTTACATATTTATTTGAATTTTCCTAGATAACATAATTCAGCAATTTTGTGTGGGTTTTTAAATTGGTTATTCTCAACCTACATAGGCCTAATAAATTCTTTGGAATACCGAATTTCTTATTGAATTTGAATTCCAAACATTTCACTATTTATTGCAAAACAGAAAATAAATCGTTGTGTTCGTTAATCTTTTTTTTTTTAAATGTAATCACGAACCTATCTATATTCCTCCCTTTGAAATGAAACTCATTAAATAAAGCTTATTCCTTTGGGTGCACTAAAAAGGTGTTAAAATGTCATCTCTATCTTAATATTGTCATTAATTCTTTATTTGTATCTATACATTTTTTATTTAAAGCCAAAAGACAAAATTTTTATCTGCAAAAAATCCAATTAAAAATATGTATATGTATATGTAGGTACCCCATTAACCTAATAGATTTATCTTCTAGCACAAGAATTCAGCAATCTTTCGCTATAATTCTTCTTGGTGGGGATAGTATACCGCTTGTGACACTTGATGTTTGAAAAAGGGTTCGTTGTCATGCCGAGAACTTAGTTTTGCAAGGAATTAATTTAATGATGATTAAACAAAATAAATTCGAAGTGACAATCTGTATATATAGTTTGGAAACAAAAGGTGCTGCATCTATTAAGAGCTATGGTGTATCTTTGTACTGACAAATAACCAATGAAAGTGCATCACGAATGAGTTTCACATCCTTTGACCTGTCGGCTCAAGACATTGTACTAACTTCGATTAGGGGGTTATAATAAATAGTTTTTAAAAATACAAACATTGTTTAAAAAGTAAAGTAAATAAAAAATTTTAGTTCTGAATTAAAGCATCACAGGTTTGGTCTTTTCTTCAACTTTACTCAAACCATTAAAAGTCATTATGTGGAAAATTTGTAAGATAAACATTTTTAAGGTGTATTTCGCTAAACCCGCTTAAACTAAACGTTAAGGCCCAACTACAATAGGCATAAGCAATAGGCGTATATATGTAAAGAGCGGCTACATGAAATTTGGCCCCAATGAAAAATGTTCCCAAACACAAAATGAAAAATAGCCCCAAATATTTATATGGAAGCAACAACAACATGTTCATGTTTCTTTTGTCATTTTTTATTTTGAATTTTTGGGTAAAATTTCATTATGAAAAATGGCCCAAAAACTTCTTTCAAATTAAAAAAGTGTCTCAAACCGAATATTTTAATTAGACTTTTCAAAATTTAATAGGATCATTCTAATTTTTGTACGATTATTAACACAATTCTGCGATAGTGAATAACAATCGTACAAAAAGTTTTTAATTTTGAAAAAAATTTTGATTAAATAATCGTAAAAAAAAATCGCGTGATTTAAGTGTATTTTTTTATAAAAAAAACTAGAATGCTCTTTTTATATTTTGAAAAAAAAAACTGATTAAATAAATCACCCCAAACTGAAAAATGAAAAAAAGGCCCTAAAATATGAAAAATTACAAAATTGATCAATTTGTGTTGTTACTTGTCATTTACATTTTTTTGGGGCCATTTTTCATTTTTGATTTGATTTAATAATTTATTTTGGGGCTTTTTTTCATTATTTTGGGGTGATTTTTCCAATTTGAAAATGGGGCGATTTTTCATTATTGAAAAAAGCCCCAATTTTGGGGTTAATTTTCATTTTTTGTTTGCGGTAATTTTTCATTGAGGCCAAATTTCATGTAGCCGATCGTAGCCATAATTGACTTAAGCGCGCATACATAAGAATAACACATTTTTACTTTCGCAAAAACTCGGTTTTCGTCGTTATGTCTTGTTCTAGTATTCAATTTTTTACAATTTTGAATTTTTAAGTAATTTTTTTGAAAACTATTAATAGAAATAAGTTGATTTAAAAATAAAATAAAATAAAATAAAATAAAATAAAATAAAATAAAATAAAATAAAATGAAATAGAATAAAATAAAATAAAATAAAATAAAATAAAATAAAATAAAATAAAATAAAATAAAATAAAATAAAATAAAATAAAATAAAATAAAATAAAAGAACAGACATCTGGCTTTCAAAAAAGCTAAAACACGTTATAGTAAGTGTTGCCATTTTTTTTTCATTTTAAATACTTTTTATAAAATGCGCCAAAATACAATTTAGCTGCGATATAATGAAATAAAGTATAGGTACTCTCCATAAGCTTTCATATGACATAAGTTTCATGGCTGTTCAGTAATAGGTATTGAAATTGGGCCCAAAATGGCCATGGTTATTGCAGATTTTGTTTGTCATAATTGCAGATTTCTCTCTGTTTTTTTTTTCTGAATTTGTCAAATTTTTTCGATCGCTCTAACTTGTGTTTTCTTAAGTGACCTTAATTATGGTTACTCAATAGGAATTCCATGTATTCATTTGTTTACTTATGCGCTCATAAACTAGCTTATGCGTATTATATAGTTTAGCCCTTAATTTTTGAGTTTCATCCTAAAGGAACTTAACAGTTTTAAAAAAAATTATTGCAGTTGATATGTATAGTATTGCTGACTTTGTGTCAGTTCTAATTTTCGTAGGAATTTAAATTTGTGCCTAATTTATTATTTAACAGAGCCTCCCAAAAAAAAAACTGTATACATCCGAAATATCAGAACTTTTTCAAGACACGAAGGCAAATTACATATGTTGATCTGACAATATTCACACAACAGGCCAATCGAAACAAACTTCGTTCCAGGGTTAAATTTAGAAAAATAATTGATTAAAAAATATTTAAATTGTATAGACATGTTTTTTCTTTGATAAATGTTGACAAAACAAATTTGCGAATATCAATTTCCAGAATCCAACTTTCCGCTCCTTTAAATTTCATAAAATCATTCCACTTTTTAAAGACCTCAAAGATCCACCAAGTTTCATTAATGCAACTTCAGTAGTTAAGGCGCACTAGATAGGGTGTTTTTAAGATGCAACAAAAGGCTAGAGCGAATAGGTTTGGTCCAAAAAAGAAAAATTAAATACGAGAGTGGATGGTCTGTTACCTTCCTTAAGGCAGGAGGTGTAATTTTATCTAAGAAATTATTTGTTTTTTTTTTTTTAAGTGCCGCACCCGACCAAGGACCAAGTTTTTCAAATTAAAATTGAACGTAATAGACTAACGGCCAATTTCTTCACACAGTCCTAATGCTAGTATACTGCTACTAGTCCTAAAATTATTACTCAAATCGGTATCAACTCATTTCTTCACACAAGTTCTAGATCCTAGTCCTGTCAATTTGATGCCGAGTATTAGTTAGGACTCGGTATAAGGTGACTCCTCAAAATCAGCTTGGTTATTATACCAGTTATTATACGTGTTTTTTTGCATTGCTCAGTAGGACCTCATTTTACGGAGTAAGCACATGCCTGATTTGTTTTGTGTTTTCGCTAAGAATTGAAAAAAAATGGCTGTGATAAAAGACGGCTTGCCAATGAAATAAGATTGTTTTACTTACATAGCAACTTTTTTTTACTGCTGTGATTGGGGAAGGATATATATATATGGTTTAACAAAATAAAAAAAAAATAGTTAATACGGTTAAGTTATTTTTGCCATCATTACAAAAATCAGGTCATAAAAGTTTTTGATTAAAGAATGTTGGTCATAGAGTTTTTTACTGCTTTTTTATACCTTCCTATACCTACACCCACTACCCTCATCATACTCTGTGCATAGCCTGCCTTTTCAATGATAAGACATTTTATTCGCACTAAAACACATAAACCACCTAGATCCGTTTTTGACTTAAGATAAAATGTTCCCCAAAACTTTATGATTTGTTTTAACATAAAACTATAAAAAATAGAAATAAGGGAAAACCTTACCCCCGCAGATAAGAAACAGGATATAGACAAACACTTTTTGCCCACACTGTATAGTTAGGAAGGTATATTGCAACGCACACACAGATTGCCATGTTGCAGTCGTTAAAACTGAAAACATATAAAATACTTTCTGTCTTTTACTGTTTTCCATTTGAATTTTTACGATTTTTTGCTGTCGGTGTTGTTGTTGTTGTTGTTTTTGGTTGTATTTTTTATTACTCTTCTGGTAACCTAAAAATCCTTCCGTCAAAATGAATTTGTTTGGATTTTTTTTTTATTGTTGATGTTGGTTTGGTTTGTTTGTTTGTAGTCGTCTATTGTGTATTACTTTTTATCCGAAGCGCAGGACAAAACTCATCATCATCATCATCGTCATCGTCACATCACAATCACTATCACCCTCACTTCAAAATCAGAACCCTCCTGATGGTACTGTATACTCATCGTTATTTTAACAGAACAAAGATATATGAGGAACAACGGAACATCAGCGGTATTATTTTTCGTATTGGATCTCCCTGAGTAAACTTTCACAGAAATATCCAATTCCACGGGTAAATCTCATTTTTATGGTTCTTGCTATCAAAAGCCTTTAGGGGGTTGACTCTCGTTTGAAGGGTTGTTTTTTTTTTTTGCTTTAAATTTTGTTGTCTATATAGTTTATTATATAGTAGGTAGAGTGAGTGTGTTTGTGATTTTATGGTTTTACGAAAAGTAGTAGAAGTAGCAGAAACAGAATTATACAATAAAATAGAAAAACACAATTTTCAGAGAAAACAAAGCGAAATCTGATTAAATTGTATTAACTATCTCTCGTAAGGGAAACACCCAACATGCGCATGCATCCGTTAGTTAATTTCACAAAGTATATTTTCAACCCCTCCGCAGATACAAACCATATGGCGGTGATAAGGGCTGCAAAGGGTGCAGAGAAAAACCACCCCGTTGGAACAAACACATTAGATGTGTCGATATAGTGGAAATAATTATTCGAAATTAAATTGCAGAAAACGCACAAGTGATTGAAATGCATCTGAATTTTTCCAAGTTAAGTTGAAATTTTGGCTTGTTTTCTTAAGGGGGTGTACGCGGGGCAGTGGAAAATTAATTCAAGATGTAAATCAAACATATGTAGGTACGTACATAAATATTAATTGTAGCCGTTCCTAAACACAGTAGAGTACTGCAACGTGATCTGGGGCTAGAACAGCTGAAAAAAAGTGTCGTATATTCCTACGTGCCTAAAATGCAATTGCACAGCTTTTGTGTATTAAAAAAGCCAAGATGGGAGTGCTGTCTTGTTATCCACATTATTCATTTCCAATATTTTGTTTCGCTACACAAATCAACACGGACGATTGTTGTTTTTTCTTCTTCTTCTAACAATAAAGTTTAACAGTCGTATTTATCGGGTTTTCCAATAAGAGGTGTTATTTTGATATAAAGAAGAAGGTATGCCGTTAACAATGGAACACAACATGAGCCAAATGGCCGCCACGACCACGCTTACAGGACCATATCCTTTTCATGAAATTTTCCATAACCAAATCGCAAAGTGGCTGCCCTATGTCCTCGATAGCCTCACGAATTCCATCTTTGAGGTCTTGAATCGACGCTGGGCTCTTGGCGTAGACCTTATCTTTCACGTGGCCCCAAAGGAAGAAGTCGCAAGGTGTTAAATCACAAGATCTCGGTGGCCAATTGTGATCACCTCTTCGAGAGATAACACGGTCCGGAAACTTTTCCCGTAAAAGATCGATGGTTTCATTGCTTGTGTGGCACGTAGCGCCGTCTTGTTGAAAGTAAACGTTGTCCAGATCAATACCATCCAATTCCGGCCATAAAAAATCATTAATCATCTCTCGATAGCGCAATCCATTGACCGTAACTGTTGCTCCAGCCTCATTTTCGAAAAAGTAAGGTCCAATGACCCCGCCGGACCATAAACCGCACCAAACAGTCACGCGTTGAGGATGGAGAGGCTTTTCAACAGTAACTCTTGGGTTTTCCGAGCCCCAGATGCGACAGTTTTGCTTGTTGACGTAGCCTCCGAGGTGGAAATGGGCCTCATCAGTCAAGATGATTTTTCGATGAAATTCCGGATCATTTTCATGCATTTCAAGGACCCAATCAGCAAAGACACGACGTTGTTGATGATCAGCCGGCTTGAGTTCTTGTGTTAACTGAACTTTATAAGCCTTAAGACCCAAGTCTTTATGCAAAATACGGTGTAATGACGTTTGTGGAATGCCTTATTCCAAAGAACGACGAGGAATGGACAAACCTGGGTTTTCTTCAACACTTTGGGCTACAACAGCAATATTCTCAGTTGTTCTTGAGTGACGTGCACGGGTTTTATTCTTCACATCACTAACTTGTCCCAACAGCTCGAATTTGTCCACCAATTTCTGTATTGCGGTCCGGCAAGGTGCTTCACGACGACCCAAAAATGTTTTAGTTTTACGAACCGTCTCTGCCAAATTTTCACCATTTTTATAGTGAATTTTAGTAATTTCAATGCGTTGTTGAAGCGTGTATCGTTCCATTTTAATTAATGGCGTAGTTTCTACTTGTCAAATGTCAAAAAATGACAGCTTCAAAAGTGACAGCTACCGAAATAGCGGGCTATTCAAAATAACACCTCTTATTGGAAAATCCTTTATAATCCCATTCCAAAGTATGTCTAACTTAAGGCAGTCGTTCAACTCCAAAATCTTATTTATAAACACTTTCTATCGATTGTCTAACTTGGACACTGCAATTGGTTGTCCAAACCTGTTCTTAAGTGGATAAGTTCAATGGACAAACCAAGGCATGTTTCTAGTTAAGAATTGAAAAGTTATCTTGAAATTAATGAAATGTTCGTCGAACGTATCGCAGAGTTCACAAAATTGGCAGATTACAGGGATGTCTTTGAATATATGAGGACATATTTCAACAACTTTTGGAATGCGATTATAAATGAGGAGATGTCCAAATATTTAGACACTGTCCAGCTGGACAACTGTCCAAGAGTGTTCTAAGGAAATCTTATAAATACGACTGCAAGTGTCTTAGGTTCTGTATACCTACGTGAAATGATAAAAGTTGTCGATCTCATCCAGCTCCGGCTACAGCTACGTTGCGTTGCGTACGTAACATTGAATTTGTTTGTATTCAATATTTTGACAGCTGTTTCGGCTACAGCTCCAGTTTCAGCTCTGTCTCCATTGTATTCAGGCATATAATAACACAGAAACTTTTCTCAATAATATCTAAATAGAACATTGATTACATCAGTCATATTTATACGATTTCCTTAGAACACTCTTGGACAGTTGTCCAGCTAGCCATTATGTTAATAGTTAGTCCGCTTTCACACGAGAAAACTTAGTTGCCAGCAACATTCAGTTTGTTGGTGAGAAGGGCAAGAAGTAAGAAGGGAAAATGAAATCTCCCCGGTCAACGATTCGAGGAGATTTTTTATTTATTAAAGCATTTCAAAAGATGTTTAAATTATATCCTCATATTTTCATTGACATCCCTGTAATCCGTCAATAGGTGTGTTCCATTGCAAAACACTTTTTAGTACTTTCCAGTAAATGATGAATGGAACGCTTTCATTTTACCAAAAGTAAAATCTTACCTCAATATACATATAGATGTGATTTTTGGTTTGTTTGTATTTCTCATTTATCTACTTCTACTTTGGCCGAAGAGTAGAAGTAGTAACTGCAGCCCGAAGTACTTGGCAGTAGATACGGGGAGCCCAAATGAACACACCTAATGTGGGTAGTTTTTGGTTTTTGGATACGTTCAATGATCATTTCATTCGTTTCAATAAAATGAATTTACAGAATAGGTTTGGACAATCAATTGAAGTATCTTATAGTTAGACAATCGATGGAAAATGTTTATAAATAAGATTTTGGAGTTGGATAGCATTGTTTTTTTAACTTTCACCTTATTGTGTCAGGTGGTGTGTCAACGCGTTTTGGAGTCAGTTCAGTTTGCACCACCTAAATTCTTTCGTACACTATTGCTTAGAATTTACAGGTGCCGCAGATGTAATTGATATCTCATTTAAAAAGTCATAAAAATGCCCCCATCTTTAACATATTAATCATAGACATTCTCTGAAAAGTTTCAAGGCAGCACCCCTTTGAAATCGTGAAATATCATTATTTCGGCAAAGAAAAGCCGGAATATATGTCAAAATCTGCCGGGCGCTCTACCAAGAGTATGTTTTTGAATGAAGTACATTTGGGTTACGAATTGAACATCATCATTGTTAGGAATTTCAAGACTTCTCAAAAATGACTCAATGTTTATTAAATCTCTTTAAGGACCGGTTTTTCAGTGGTGAGTTAAACCAGAGTTAGTTAACTCTAGAACTAAATTAACCCACAGTGATCTGATGGAGCAGTTTTTCGGTGAAGAATTCATGCGGAACGACTAAACAAACTCGGTGGATAAAACATCAAAAGCACCTGTTTATAGTTAATCTTGGGTTAAGTCACATGATTGGATGAGTTAACTCGGGTTTAACTTTAATCTCGCACTGAAAAACTGGACCTAAGAAGGGCGGCATACCATAATTAAACTTGAGTGGCTCAATTAGCAATATTTAAGGCAGTTAATTGCTTTGCTCATTGCCCCTGCCTTCAATATTGCCAATGGAGACACTTTTCCAATGACAATGGAAATATTGCCTGAAAGATGCAAGGCGATAAATTTTGACGTTTCGCTTTTTTCAAAGTGCTTTCTCCGTGGTTTTAAGTTTAATCGCCTTTGTTTTGAATTTAAAGGTGAAAATTTGAGAATGCGCTATAAAATGAACATCTCCTTTTCGTCGCCTTTTTATATTGACATTTGACAGTTGAAATTGCAGTAAATTGTCATTGTCATTGAAATTAAAACTGACTCAAATATTGCCAATGAATCCACAACGTAAAGACATTTTACTTATTACCTACACCGTAATGGCTCAAAATTGAACTTGAGCTTGGGTTCTTAAAGGATGGAGCCTTTTTGTTCGGAAAAATGTCAATTGTCTCAGAGATTCCTAAGGTTTTTCTGAACAAATTATGACCCCTTATATTTTTGCAACTTTAACATTAAGCTATGAATTCCGCAAGCGGTTGCTGAAAAAAATTGCTAAACAGTTTCTTTTGATCTGTCAAATTTTTTAAAGGGTAGGTATCGATCGTTTGGACGAAAATCGGTTCACAAATATAATTTTACAATTATGAAAATAAATTTTAATCGACTCGCAATTGTTATTTTGAGAATTTTCATTTGGTCTTTGAAATAACCAGAAAACCAACCGTTACGCAAAAAGGTTTCTGGCAGTTTTTGTATCTCCTTTGTGTTAGGTTTCAATTTATTGCCTCGCAAGATTTTGTTTAGCTTACTGTTTATTCTCGCCGTTTTGTTACCTCGCCTAATTGGGAAAGTGAGTCAAAATGGCATTAACTTTATGTATAATTTTGTTTTTTATTTATAGCTTTGCTTTCGCAAAATAAATAGTTTGGAAAAAGAAACAAAACTGAATTTAATTTTGACGTACGAATATTAGTGTTTCGCGTGAAATTTCATGACGGTTTATAAAAAATATCGAAAAGCAATACAATTAAAAAGATAATTAAGCGAAATCAAATTTTGCAAAATAATGAAGTGCGAAATAATAATTAGCGAATTAGCTTTTATCTTATATTTCAAACATTAAAATATTATATGTTAAAAGCTGTGATATGAAATATGTTAAATGATGATTTTGCGAAACGATAACAAAGTTAAATAGAAACTTGCTAAACAGTTTAATGCGAAATGATTAAATTGCAAGACAAGAAAATGCGAAATGAAAAACAAACTTTTGACAACAAAATTCTGACCTGCAATCACCATAGGAAGGCACCAGTTAAAAGGAGTAGAACAATTCCTTGGTTGGCATCATCTAGTTGAAACTGGACATACATATGTATAAAGAAAAGAATGCTGCTTTAAGTGGTGGCTTGAACTCATTCATTGCAGAAAATACATTTTCCAACTGCAAATTGTTTAAATTGTAATGCAATTAAATCAACCATTGCTATTTTCTGTTCTTTTTGTTTAATTATGTATGTTCTTCTAAACGAGTACAGAAGCAGATACAAATTCTTGTATCCACTCCATCTTACTTCACTTTCAATATATTTGTAAATATTCCATATCAGCTGTCAATATATCCATCATCAAAAGTTCTGCCAACACTGTGTCGAATGGCCATTTATTTCTCCTATATAGCAGCCCTGGATCCGCCTATATTATGTATCGTCTGATGGAATGGAATTCCACTTCTGATCCAAAGGCATATCGCATCACTTGAACACAACACCATACATACAGATACACCACTATACCTACCATTGCCATTTGCATGCATTCACATTCCCTGTTTTCAAATATCCCAGGGGACTCTCTCCGACTCCGGATTCCTCCGTCTCGGCTTCGACTAATGTACTGTGAAGTAGGATGGAGATCGTATCTCTCCATTCATTGGATGTATACATTTCATCAGTCAAGAGAGCTTCAGTGGGTATTTTTATTTTTTTTTTTTTCTGTGAAAAATCAAAAAGATTTGTGCTGGAACAGCGAAATGCGAAAGTAAATTTGAGCGAGAGCGCGGGGGATGGTCATTCACTTGCCATAAAAATATTACTATCATCACCAGCACCACACCAACTGCCTGCGTCCGTCTGCGCCTCTTGAAGTTTGTCTGGGAGCATCTGGAGAATACTTTTTGGCAACACACATTGAAACTTTGCCGTAGATGGCGTATGATATGAAAATTCGGGGCAGAGCGGCGCGGAGCTCGGCGGCACGAGGAAGATGATGATCTATACCAATCTTTTGTAATTTGTCAAAGGAAACGCAAAAAAGAAAATTAATTATGTCTGAAGCGCGGAACGCAAAACTCCGAGCGGAGTGAAGAGCGAAGAGAAGACTGCACCGACTGACTACAATAAAAACGACAACGACGCCGACACGCTATTTCGCTTCATTGAGCCGCGCGAATGGCGCAAAAAGAGCCAGGAAGTCGCAAACGTTAAAACCAAACGAAAATGCGATGCGATAAGATGAAAGGAGTTCTTTAGTGAAGTTGGCAGTTGGAGAACCATCAATGATGACAGAGTAGTGCGGTGCGGTACGGCGCGCGGGCGGTGGTGCTGCATCGAAGAAGTGGTGCACAGTAATAGCAATGACGGATGCATTGCTGTGTGAACCAATGTGCTGATGGATGTCTTATAGAGGTATAGCGCAAAGGAACGCGCAATATGTATGGCAGCCTGGCCCAGGCAGAGTGTGTGTGCATGGATGCGTTAAATAAATCGTGGTCATGCATCTTGCTAAAAGCGACTTATCTTCTTTTGTCGAAATGTTGTTAAGGTGATGAGAGTCAGTCTGACTTGCAAAATGAACTAATCCGTAACATATGCCTGAACGAGTGCGGTATGTTAGGAGTATAGATAAGTTTCCACCGAGTAAACATCAAACAGTTCGGTTTTTCTATACCTACATTCTTTTGATTATATGGGAAGTTGTATGTATTTCGCCATTGAAATTCTCAAATAAATAAATCCAACATCAATTAAAAGAATGTTTAAGATTTTGGTGAAATGTTTACAAATTGTTTCAGAAACATTATGAACCACAAAACAAAAGGCCACAATATAATCTTTGGGCAACAATAAAGGGGCTTTTGTTTAATAAATATAAAGGGTGATTTTTTAGCTGGTTTGGTTTTGGCAACACTGGTTTTGACAGCTGACGTGTGTTTAGTACCTTGTGTCACTGTCAAACAGCTTCAGTTTGGTTTGCAATTTAACCATGGATCGTCTTACAAATGAACAACGCTTGCAAATTATTGAATTTTACTATCAAAATTCGTGCTCGGTTCGAAATGTTCATCGCGCGCTGCTTGTGTTCAGCGATGAGGCTCATTTTTGGTTGAATGGGTACGTAAATAAGCAAAATTGCCGCATTTGGAGTGAAGATCAGCCAGAAGCATTGCAACAGCTACCAATGCATCCCGAAAAAGCCACTGTTTGGTGCGGTTTATGGGCCGGCGGCATTATTGGGCCATATTTCTTCAAAGATGATGCGAATCGCAGCGTTACTGTCAATGGTGAACGCTACCGAGCGATGATAACAAACTTTTTTTTTCCCGAAATGGAAGTTCTTGACTTGCATGATATGTGGTTTCAACAAGACGGTGCCACATGCCACACAGCACGCGAAACAATGGCGCAATTGCGAGGCGAGTTTGGTGAACAGTTAATTTCACGTTTCGGGCCGGTCAATTGGCCGCCTAGATCGTGCGATTTGACACCATTAGATTATTTTTTGTGGGGGTATGTCAAGGCTAATGTCTATAGGGACAAGCCCGCTTCGATTGACGCACTGGAAGCCAACATCCATGCATTCATTCGTGAGATACCGGCCGATATGTGTGAAAGAGTATGCCAAAATTGGACTCAGCGGATGGGCTACCTGAGACGCAGCCGCGGTCAACATTTGCATGAAATTATCTTTAAACATTAAATTGCAAGGTTCAAACTATCGATTCAAATAAATATTTCATTCATTTTTTCGAATTTTTTGTGTTTTTTTTTTTTTTAAAGTTCTAAGCCTCTTAAAAAATCACCCATTACATGCAGTATAGTCTGCGAAGCAAGGAAACAACAACAGCTGCCTCCTAGTTTAGGCAGGAGTTAAAGCCGATTGTATCTGACTCCATTTGGGTTCATTTAATAAAAAAGTCCGTCAGAACTGAGATTTAAACGACATGGCTCCCAGCTGACTATTATATACTACTACTACTACTACTATAACTACTACTCCTTCTTCTTCTACAACTATAACTACTACTCCTTCTACTACTATACTTCTGCTACTATAACTACTACTCCTTCTACTCATACTTCTGCTACTATAACTACTACTCCTTCTACTACCACGTCTGCTACTACTTATACTACTACTACTACTTTTACCATGACTATACTACTAATCTTATACTTATACTACTACTGCTAATACTACTGCTACTTTATGTTACTTGTATATTTTTTTGAATAATTGACTGGAAATACCCGAATAAGACACAACGTTTTTATTTCATAACGCAAGAAAACGTGCTTTGTTTCAACACCAACCCCAACCAAAACACAATGAAACACACAAAACCTTTCCACTTTTCTGTTTCGTTTGTTATGTGTTGAGATAAAACGAAACAAAATTTTCAATGAGAACTTCCAAGTAATTAAAACGCGCCAGTGACAAACAAACATTAAAAACAAAATTTTGTTTCCGAAAAACAAAGTTCCTGCCTTCGACAACGACACATGTTTTTTTTTCTGCTTCGCCTTTGTTATGTTTGTTTTTGTTTCTGTCGTGTGCTGGGTGGATTGCGCCATAAGGACGTGTTTAATAATAGGACGAGACTAGAGTCATGCCAATTTATAACAGTTATAACAGTTTTTTGCCATTAAAAGTAGGAGTAACGTTAACTTGAAAAAAACACTGGGTGCCCGAAGTATGCCCACCGGCGGAGGGACCTGGCCCTGCGGGGCCGCATAAACAGTAATTTTATAAACCAAAACTGTTATAATTGGCATGTCTAGAGTCACTTCCTTAATAATAATCGATAAAGACGCTGCTTTAAAACAAAATGTTTTCAGTGCCATGAATTTTTGACAGCCAGTCATGAAAACAAAAACATGTTTTTTTTGTTCCGCCTGGTTGGTATGTGTTTGCGATCCGTAAGAATCTGTTACGTGTACGTTGTAATCGACAAAAATCGACTGAATGGGTTCAACTCAGGTTATGCACAGTGAACTAAATGTAGGGCACAACAAATCTATGGGTTCTTGTTTCGTAAGACAGAAAAACACTTTCTGACTGATCAGGTATGTTTTCAGCCTAAGGGTATGTAGCTACTGAAATTCACCTAACTCTTTTCTGTGAGATTTTTGTTTCATAAAATTAAAGTAAACTTGTAAATGTGTTGGTACCTATACTTGGTCTGAGGAAAAGGGAAATGTTGGAAAGCTGCCTCCACTATCATCGCGCTTATCAAATCTATCTTATTGACGACGAGGACGCAATGCCTCAACCGATGCCGCCGGCCGGCAGGCCGTCTCGGCTGCCTCCGTTCCGTGATGGACGTATGTGTTGTGTTGTGTTGTGTTGTGTATGTTTTGCAAAATGGCGACGGACGGTGATGGCGCGATGGCAATGCCTTGTTCTCGCTTCTTTTTCGCATGTAATTCGATCAGACTTTGCATGCATGTCTAAAGCTGCAAAACGACCACAAAAACTCAAACTTTCGTTCCGTCTACAAACTATACACATATTGCCGCGGTGATGGTAATGCGAGTTTTTTTTTGTTGTATCTGATTTTCTGTTGCGGTAAACAATGCTCACTATGGTGTGGTGTGGTTGTGCGGTGCAGCAAAAATATAGTATAGGCACGTTGTAAAAGTAGGTGCAGATAGTGCGCATACTTTGTGCGATAGTTTCATGTCAGATAGTGTGTCAGTTGTGGGCCCCAAAGGGATTTGCATTATTGTTGTTGTTGTTCCGCTTCTATAGTATAAGCCGTGGGTATACGAGTAGTTAGTATAGAAATTGTATAGATTAAACGATTGTGACCGGCAAACGTAAATAAATACACGTCTCTACTATGTACATTCATATACATACATATAGGGAAAGAAAAAAATCTAAATAACACAAAGAGAGCGACAACAACCGAAGCCCGCGTGAACATGATGTAGAATAGAACAGATGCAGGACAGTATAGAATAAGCCTTGCAATTGCAATTGCAATTAAAGTACTAAATAGACACCAAAGTGTAACTTGCTGGGGAGTTCTTTGAATATTTTATGCGTAAGTTATAGGCTACTATACTAACGTAAGGTCTTAACTGCAGTTTTTTGATGTTATGAAGGCACATTTATTTAAATAGCTCCCATGAGGTTGAGCACAAAAGGTATGGAATAAAAAGTGTAAATTTGATAGGACTTGGTTTGAAAAGTTGAGTTAAACTGAGAATAGATAGAATATAGTTTTAAATTTTTTTCAACTTAACATATGTACATAAGAAAATTTGCAAAACTGAGATTTATAAAAATATTAGTTCTTTTTTATTTATTTCAAGCGTGGCCGACTTCCCAAATTGCAAACTTTGTTGATGTTTTCTCTTGGAGAGCCCTTGGTAGCTTCGGGTATAAGATCTTGAGGGTCACTTAAGTCAATAAATCATCTTACCTCATTTGATATTTGTATATACACACCTACTTTAGAAAATAAGTGATTATGATTTATTGATATACGTTAAATGTAAAAAGTTTTCCAATTGGGACTTGACAACTTTGAACTTTCACTGTGAACGCACCCTTAGGTCAATGACCAAACTGTCAATGTCAAAATATTCAGTAAGAAAGAACAACATTTTTATCATTATGAAGTTCACGAACGAAAATCGTTTACAAATAATTTCCGAAACTTATTTCCGAAATTCCGTAACGGTGACAGCATAACTTGAAGAGCGTTGACGCCAATTTTGTTTGGTAAAATGGCTTCGTCAACAAACAGAATATGTGTTATTGGTCGGGTGGAAATCTGCATGAGCTTCAAAAAACACCACTTCCATCCACAAAAAATAACTTTATGGTGTGGGTTTAGGTCGCGATGGTGGTCCCATTGGGCCGTTTATTTTTGCATTGATGAAAATGACTGACAAGTTACAGGTCAATGAAGATCGCTTCAGAAACATGTTCCAAAGTAATTTCTTTGGTTAATTGCATGAACTAGACATTAATGATATGTCATAAGTGGTTTCAACAAGAAGGAGCCAAAACTTATTTCGACTTAATGAAAACTCAATTCGTTGAATGTGTTATATCGAGAGATGTTCCTGTCGATTGGCCGCCTCGATCTTTTGGTTTAACACCTCTAGACTTTTTTTTATGGGACTACGTTAAATCATTGGTCTATGCCCACATGCCGGCCTCATCGACGAATCGACCGCTGCAAACGTTCCCGTGGTGGACGTATTTATGAACGACCTCGAATTAAATAGAGGTAATGAAGAGAACTTGACCCGATAAATTCAAAAATTAGTACAGGGTTTTTTTTAGAGGTATAGAACTTTAGTTGGGAACACTGTTTTAACTGGCGGCCATTTTGTAAGCTTTCAAGTGATTTATTTTTAGTTTGGTTTGGCATTTCAATATGAATAGACTGACGCCTGAACAACGCTTCCAAATTGTGCCCAAATGGGCCCAAAACAAGATTGCTGTTGATCCCAATTTTCATAAGCGAATTTTATTTAGCGATGAAGCTCACTTTTGGTTGAATAGATCCGTCAATAAACAAAACTGCCGTATTCGGAATGATGACAATCCTCAAGTGTATGTTGAGACATCGTTACATCCTCAAAAACTTACTGTTTGGTGTGCTTTATGGTTTGGTGATGGAATAATTGGTCCGTACTTCTTTAAAAACGATGCTGGCTAGAACGTTACAGTCAATGGTGACCGAGCCATGATTACTGGCTTTTTCGTTCATCAATTGCAGAACCATGATGTGCAGGAGCTGTGGTTTCAACAAGACGGCGCAACATGTCACACAGGTCGTGCCACAATTGATTTATTGAAGGAAACGTTTGGTAACCGCATATAGTTTCACGTTACGGACCCGTGAATTGGCCTTCAAGATTGTTCGATTTTACGCCGCTTGACTATTTTCTGCGGGGATATGTGAAGTCGCTAGTCTACGCCGATAAGCCCGAAATGATTGACCACTTTTATAGGACAACATTCGCCGCGTTACTGCCGATATACGGCCATACAAATGTTGGAAAAAGTCATCGAAAATATGACCTCCAGATTAGACTACGTTAGACCCAGCCATGGCGGTCATATGCCAAAACTCATATTTAAATTATAATGCCAGAAGATTATCTTTCGAGTAAATTAAATTTCATGTCAATTTAAAATAATCATCTTTGTTTTATTCCATTTCAATTTTCTATACCTCTAAAAAAAACACCCTTTATAAATACCATACATAATGTTGAAAATCAGGATCTGAGATAATAAAGATTAGCAACTTGTAACGCCTTCAATATGTAATTAAGTTTTCTCTCTGAGTCGAAAAATAAGGATACGTATAAATATAACAAATTTGGCGTGCAGTCCTGGAAGCAATATTTTGGTGGCAAAGGCATGCGGAACGACTAAACAAACTTGTTGGATAAAACATCAAAAGCATCTGTTCAGTTAATCCTGAGTTCACTCACCAAATTTGATGAGTTAACTTGGTTTTAACTTGTATTCCGCACTGAAAAAGTGGGCCTTAAGGACCTATGTATATGTATCCTCTTGTATCCAAGAGATAACAATTACACTTTCAAGTATTCAAATCTATTTATTTTAAATGAAACTATGTACACCCTCTAAAGAGCATCTATTTTTAACGCACAGAAGGTTTTTTAAAACAACTAAAAAGTTAAGTTTGGAAACACTCAAACAGGCACAACATAACGTAAGCAATTTTCACGAAAACAATTTCAAAGATTGAAGTGATTTAAGCAATGAAAAGCGCACAAGAAGATATATTCTAAATTCTGACCAAAAGCCCCGCGCAGAGTTTCAAATATAGCGCAACAATCAAAATGCAATTTTAAATGCCGACACGTTTGCAATACATACCATGCCTCATAAACTTATATGCATCAAGGATTTTCGAAACGAAATACTTTTTAGATATTCAGCTAACTTTTTGCTGCCTCGACTTCGGCCTCGCCTCACATTTTCCTGCTCAATTACTAATTCTTGAAGTATGTAATAAAATGATTCTCTGAAAGAATAAAAATATAAGAACAGGAATAAGAATATAAGAATAACAGACAACAAAAAAGAAAGAAATAAAATAAATAAAATGCCAAAATGAAAACATAAAAACACAAAACGTGAAATAACAATAAAATGCGAGGAGAAGTAGGTATAAGAAAATGCTAATGCCATTGTACGGATACGGAACTGAAACGAATTCCAGAAAAATTGAAAGACCAAAAAAATATATAAAAACCAAAATTGAGGACGACGACGACGATGGCTATGGCTATGGCTATGGTTATGGCCTGGATGCCTGGTCCCAATATGTACAACACCCAACCCCTACTCTAAATTTTTATTATCCATATATAAAAAAAAAAAAATAGGTATAGAAGATGGACAGCAATAGCAGCAGCAGGAAACATGGAATCGTTCCGCCGCATTAGACAGGAAGGTATAGCTTTTGTGGCCATGCACAACATGATGGCATTATAGAGGACAAGCAAAGGAGGCAAAATTATTTTGGCTTTGAATTTTTGGTGCTCCATTAGGTTTCCAAAGTTGTTTTCGGATCTTTGGGAAATGAAGTTTTTTTTTTTTTGTTGTTGTTGTATGGTTTGAAGAGATTTGCATTAATTTATCTTTTTTTTCATTTTTGTATATGACTCGGTGCTTGAATTTTCTGCGAAGTAATGATAATGAGTCTTCCTTAATTAAAAGATATATCTTATTACTTATAGCAGATTCCGTGTTGAAGATTTCGTGTAGGTATTTAAGGATATGACTTTGGTTTTAACGTTGGATAAAGTGTTACATCAAATAAATAAAATGGAGATGACATTTTTAAATTAAGAAATAATTTTCTAATCTTGTTTAAATCGGTTAAGCCGATATTGAAAATGTCGTATATAATCAAAAAAAAACTGTTATACGAGAGATACTGTAAGATTTCCATATTAACTGACTGATTTAAAAAAAAACAAAAAATGTTCCACATACGCCACCCCACACCACCAGTAAGCTTCAGTAAAACTGTTATTATTATTTTTTTTTTAAATTAAAGCTAATTGGGCTTGGTTTAATTTCTTGATTCAAAATGGTGTTTAACAGCCTTAAGTCCACAATACTTAGCGGTTGAAATGGGGATCTCCTTTGGAATTGTCAGTTGACTATTATAGTGAGGACCTTGTCAATATGCTTTTTGATGTGTAAACATCTATGCCGGCCGTAGGGTCAATTTAAAACGTGGGCTTTACCCTGTAATACGTTACGAGGTCACACTTAACGATGTAGCACAATACGTTACGAAAATCTACGTTCAATGACAAAAATCTGAAGATCCCCTTCAAGAAAAACCAGTCCGTTTTGGATCCTTGCATGCAGTCAACAACGTATGTAAGACTTCGCATACGGATCCAAATACGGATCCTCAAAACTGTGTTTGGCGGCTCAAATTAGTAGGTATATGGAAATAAGAATCACCACAGACCCACTTCTGTATGTATTGTGAGAAAGAGAGCTGACCATACTCAGTGAAAGCTGAAACAGTTTCAAATCGAATCAATAATATTTACTTCTCAAATCGAGTTCTACAATTCCTTCAACAAACTAACAAAGCCTTTTTCATTTAAAGCAACTTTTATTGATTAATTATAAAAACAAAACATTTGCAAACACATTTTGTTGCACTAGTGCAGTGCACTCGTTCCTCTTTACTCATTCGCCATTAAAAGAAAAAAGAGAACACAGCACTGCGAATCACCGCGAATTCATTATTGTGAATTCCATAATCGGCATGTATATCTTCACTACGCCACTTACAAAAATTAACTGAAAAAAAAGTTTGCGAAAAAAAATGCCTGCAGAACCAAAAATTTTTTTTAGCTGTGTGTGAGACACTACGTTTTCCAATGATCCAAGAACGAACGACCAAGTTCGGTCATTGAATTTGCTTGAATAGGTTGAATTTTATTCTACGTTTACATATACAGGACCGAAAGACAAAATCGCTGTCAATGAAAGCAGTGCTGCCACCTTCAATTTCTATAACCTCTAAAAAAAAAAACACCCGTTACTTTGACGAGGTCCGCAAGCAAAACCATTATTTCAAACTTAATAATTTTCGAGTACGATAGCTCTCAACATTTGTTATTTCAATGAATTTAAAAGTTTTGCATTAAACTAATTTTTGTCACAAATTTTGTCTAAATGAGCCACCGTGTGCCATTAAGTCGGGAAGGGTAGTTTTCAAAAAAAAAAATTAAAACAGAGAACAAAAGTATTCAAAAACAAGAACAACATTTTTTTTCAAAGCCAAAAATCCATTCTGTAATTTTCTTTTTGAATCAAGCTATTTTAGTTGAATAGTTTATCAATAATTAATTTAAGAAAAAATGGTCAGTTTCAAAATTCTTTTCTTTTTACCATTTTTTGTATTAATTAGAATAGGTAACGTTTTCGAAGAAGTACGTATTCTCATTGACAGCGGCTATTTTTTCTGGTAGATCTTGCGTTTCCTTGACGTACTAATTATTGGCTAATTATTCACTGAACTTTTCGACATGACATTGCCCACCAACCGTTGAATAGTCGAGAGTGAAGAGTGGCCATGTTAACTGTAAAATAATAAAGTTTTATTGTGTTGCTCAACGCTGTAACTTGCCCTAATGATTTAAATAAATAATAATAATAACAAAAACAAACAAATTGACAACCGATAAAACAAAATGGCCGCCATTAACTGTCAAAATCTACTCGTTTCTATTGGGAAACCCTTTACGTTTAATTTCCAATTCTAACCACTTTAGCTCCAATAAACTGAAAAATCATGCTTGCGATCCAGACTTGAATTTCATTGATTTTTTTGCACGAGTCCTGCATCGAAGGAAATAGATAAAATGGTCTTGATGCAATCTAGTATCTAGTATCAGTTTTCACTTAAATTTGAAATGAAAGTACCAAGTACATACCTAACCTAAAAAAAAAAGCTTCTAAAAACTTGACCATCAGAATACAGTAGAATCGTTATTTCAAGCCAAATGCCTTTTAAAGTCTTTGTGCAGCAAAAAAAAAAATGGTTGTCTACTAAATACGTTTCATCAAACATTTTATCGATTCCCTTCGAAGCACGTCTCATTTTCCAAGTGTCAAACGACGCTTTGTTGTCTGTATCATACTCCACTCACAGTCAAATGGACCATTTCCTTTATCAAACCGATTGTCATATATCCCCTACTAAACGATCAGATACAAAATTTAACAACGGATTCTTGTTTTTTTTTTTTTTTTTGTTGTTTGTTGTAAATAGAATTCCTACTGAAATTCTGTGAAAAGCTTAGTGGAAACAAAACGACACACGGAATGACAGAAAAACTTAGGCATTGACAGAACAAAACTTGCACACATTCAGAATTTCAGACTTTTACTGAGCAGCATCATATACATATACGAATGGCAGTAAGTATTCGGTCTTCTTCGTCAACGTTATTCTATTTTCATTGCCGGAAAACACATAAAATTTTACGATGGAAAACATTAAAGAGGGCGCTCGCATAGCAACTCAACAACAACTTCGAATGTATGTGTATCTACATAGGAAAAGATATACTGAATGGCACGAGACTTCTGCAAGACTTCCTATTCAACAAAGCGTCTGGTTAATTGCCGGCATTTTGGTCATAGCCGGGAGGGTGTATGTTTCAAAATACACAATGAGACATATAATATATCCCCCCCTTAACTCGCCTGTGTGAAGTTGTGTGTGTGTGTTGCTCGTCACCCACTCAAACCCGCCTCAAAACAACACGGTCTGTCGATATTTGTATATCTAGATTTAGGTATACCAAAAACTGTGGTGTTTAAGTCCCTTTTTTCCTTAAGGATACACCATCATCCCATATAACAAATAGGAACACAAAAAAAAAAAAAAAAGCTTTACGATTCTCTACTTGGGTTGACTTGAATACAAGTTAAAGGCAGAACGGAACGAAGCGTTAAAATTGAATGTTTGACGAAATCGTTCTGAATTTTATGGACAAAACGTGCTGGGACCGTAAATTTTCACTTTCACCCATCAAGCCAACGTCAAGCAAACGCAACAAAAGCGGAAGGCATCTAGCATCAGTACAGTATAGCAACAATGGCACAAACAAAAATAAAAGAAAAGACTAGGCTAGAGCTACCCTCTGATTGTATCATCTAAACACCTATACATAAAGTATATACTATAATACGCGCCGCTCTGAGCCTCATCATCTCGAATTTACATTTTGTACTGTACCTATTTGCTCAATTGAACACAGGGTGGTTAAATTGAACAAAAACAAAACGAAATTTCAGTTCAGTTCGTATTTATTTGCAGTATAAGTTTACATTATTTTACATTGAATATAATTTTAAAGATTTAGAACATTATTCTTTACAAATATAATTTATAACAATTTTTAAATATAAGGATATAAGATAATAAATAACATTTAAGGGAAAACACTACAAGAAAAAAACCCTCATATTAAACTTAAAGCTACTATTGCACATGAACCCAATTTTTTAGAGCATAATTTATTGTAAATTTAGGATTAAATCGTTATCTGAAAAAAGTACATCTTTCAAATAAGTTGTCTTGCAACTTGTTGAAAACAAATTTGATAGGATTGACATTTGCTCTTTTGTGGAGCCGTGCAGTGGAGTAATATCGGGGCAAAGTTAGCATTAATTTAAGTACTTTATTTTGACTTATCTGCAGTTTTTTATTGTGAGTCTCACCACAGTCAAACCATACTGGTGCACCATAAGTAACAACCGGTTGGAAAATGGTTTTGTAAATTAAAATTTTATTATGTATGCTTAAGTGAGACTTTCTATTAATAAATGGGTACAAAATATTAACTAATAAATTTTTTTTATGAATAGAGTTAGATATATGTCTTTCGAAAGTGAGTTTCTTATCAAATATGATACCAAGATATTTAGAACTTTCAGTCCATGGGATATTGATTGAATTTATTTTAATTGTGGTTTGCGGGAGGAAACTTTGCTTTCTGCGTCGAGTTAGCCACATAGCTTGACATTTTTCGGCATTAACTTTTATCTTCCATTTCGTAAAGTAATTAAGAAGAGTATCTAGTGAACTCTGTAAGCAAGAAAGTGCATCTTGAGGAAGAACACTAGAAGTAAAAAGCGCAGTATCATCTGCAAACATGGCAACTTCAGTGTTATATTCAAACCTAGGTAGATCCGACAAAAAAATATTGAAGAGGATGGGACCAAGGACGGAGCCTTGAGGAACCCCAAAACTAATATCAAATATAGAAGACCTCGCATTTCCAGTGGATAGAAAAAATATTCTTTCTTTCAAAAAGTTCCATATGATTTTGACAAGATAACTAGGGAAATTAAACAAAATTAGTTTGTAGATAAGTCCTTCGTGCCATACAGTGTCGAAGGCTTTTTCTACATCTAGCAACACTAGTCCAGTCGAACGCTTTAAATTAAGGTTATTTTTGACATACTGTTTTACTCTTTGGACTTGGTGGCTATGGTTGAGTGACCAGCTCTTAATCCAAATTGCTCTAGAGGATAGATGTTAGTTTCCTCATTGTGTTGCAAAAGGCGATTTTTTAACACCTTTTCGAACATTTTGCTAACAGTGCTTAATAGGCTTATAGGCCTATAGCTAGATGGATATTCTTTTGGTTTGCCAACTTTGGCAATTGGTACTACTTTAGCCACTTTCCATTTTTTAGGAAAATACAATGCTTAATACAAGCATTAAAAATAAACGTTAAAAAGGTAATGCCTTTTTTAGGCAACGCTTTTAATAATCGGTTATTAATACCATCAAGTCCAGGAGACTTTTTTATTTTCAGCTCCTTTAATAAGCTTTTCACTAAACGATTCTTGCAAATTAGAATGGGTTGGTAAACTGTAGATCCTCTATATTCGCTAAGCTTATCGTTTACAAGATTAACAGTTTGAAGGTCACTCAAGTGAGCTGAAACCAAATGATTTTTGCTAAATGATTCTGCCAGCGCATTTACCTTTTCCTCCCGAGTAATAAATATATTATTTTGAACTCTAAGGGGTGGAATAGTAGAGCCTTATTTCTTTATTATTTTTGTTACATTCCAGAATGGTTTGGAGCCTTTGTCAAAGCTGATTTTGATTAAATTTATTGCTTTTAAAATGGAAACATTTTTCAAGTCTGAAAGTTGAGTTTCCAGTGATACTTCAGGAAATTCACCTTTTCGTTTTGAACTTGAACGTACCTGCCTGATTTTTCTCTGTAGTTTTTGGGAAGAAATATCAAGGTGAAGAATTTTAGAGAAAAGTTTTGATTTGACGCCTTAAGCACATCCTGGAAAGTACCCCAAGTTTGAACTACTGGCTTTTGATATTGTGGTGTGAAAATGACAAAATATCTCGAAAATTATAAAGTTTTTTGAAAAAAACGTTAGGACAAGAATTGTAGCTTATAAAATTCTACACACAAAATTGTTTGACACTTCTTTTCGTAAGAGTTATAGATTTTGAGAAAAACGTACGCAAACGCGCCAAATAAATAATAAATAATTACCTTACACTGCGATAAATTGAAAAAAAAAAATACAATACAACGAACATATGATATTGCAACGTTTGCGCACGTTTTTCTTAAAATCTATTGCTCTTACGGAAAAAAGTGTAAGAATATGTTAAGTGTAGAATTTTATTCTATAATTCTTGTCCTGACATTTTTTTTAAAAAACTTTATAATTTTCGAGATATTTTGTCATTTTCAAACCACAATATCAAAAGCCAGTAGTTCAAACTTTGGGTTCTTTCTAGGATGTGCTTAAGGCGTCAAATCAAAGCTTTTCTTCTTCAGCTTTGGCGCAATTTTGTCGGAGTTTCGCATTTTTGTCTAATTTTCCTGGGCAAGTTGAAAAAAGTTTGATAAAACCATTGCAAGCTTCAGTATAGAGAACCAGAGAGATGACAGATGACTGAGGGGTGAGGATTGGGTTTCATAGAAATTAAATAGAATAAAACCACCCTGTGTGTCAAATTGATCAAAATGTCTTTACTGTCATGAATGGAAAGAAGAAAAAACACATTCGCAAAAAAAGGCTGATGACAAAAAAAATCCTAAAAATATTTAAGGATTTCCCAAAAAAAAATAAAAAAAAAAAACCAAAGCCATTATCCCTCGTAGCAAAAGAGAGAGAGAGCAGTTAAGTTAGCCAATTATGTTTTAAGACTTTCTTAGACTCAGTGACTCCAATAAATATATTTAAGTTTTTTTCTTCCTATATTCATATGTATGCATATCAGCACATATCAATGTGTGTGAGTGAATTTCCCTTTTCTTCACTGTATAGCTCGTGTAGGTGCGGGTAAATTTAACGACCTTGCAAGTTATGCTTTTCGGATGGAAATTTGTTGGTAAATTCATATCGATAGAACTATACTATATGTCGAAGTCGATTTTCCCTCAAAAATATATGTATCTATGTATGTGTGTAATATTGAAGTGACACACACATGACAGACATATTATTAGGGCTTGTGTGACATATAGAGACATTGTGTGACATTTTGTGATATTATTTTCGTTGACGTTTTTTATAGCCTAAAGTTTTTAGTACTGCGACGACAGAGTGCGATTAAATATTTATATATGAGGGACTTTGAGTTCGTTTGTAAGCAATTTATGTTTTATGACTTTCGATTCATATGGAACTAATCAGAAAAGCTTATTTGCTTGACGAATAGGTGCGAGTGTGTGGGAGGAAGGAAATATTATATCCGATAATTTAAACTAATAAATAAAGAAGTAGATGCTTACCTTAAATATTTGTTAAAAATTATAAAGATTTGAGAATACATAATGTGTATAGGCACATATGTACTTCGAAAGCTGATTAAAGAAATTGCAGAAGGGGTTTTATTTAAAATTCTAATAATACCGGAGCAATTTCTTAACTTGATCGGATCCCATAACTGACGGAGCTCATTGACTCCGGAGATGACGGAAATGACGTATAGACACAGTATACAATCTTCTGCTCCCCTTCGAATTAAATTGAAATGGAGGGCTCTTGGAGATTTTATAAGCTAGAGGTTTTTTAAATTTTTAAATTTAAAATAATTTGATATTTTGAAGATATTGGAGATATTTGCCATGTAAATAGTTTTTTTCATCGTTCGCACTAGCTGATTCCCAACGCGTGTATCCTTTGACAATTAATTAAAGTACTTTTTGACCTAAGGCATATGTTGTGCCATAAGCACTATAGATATTTTTTTCTCGGAATATGACATCGTTCAAATGCCCGCCTCCGCTTTTACCGCAGTCATGGATTGATTGGTCCAATTTTCGCAAAGGTCAATTGACCACAATTCGCATAGACCTACGACTTCAGCAGACCCTACAAGAAGAAGTCTTGCGGGGTCAAATCTCATGACCTTGTTGGTTAATTCGCGTCACCTCTGCGAGATATAACCTTACCCTCAAATCGTTCATACAGAATGTCAATCGGTTCGTCCGCTATGTTGCACGTAGCGCCGGCCATCCTGATGGAACTACATGTCCTCTAGGTCCATATGGTTCAATTTGGGCCATAAGAAATTAGTTATCATCGTTCTGTAGCGCTCGCCATTGAAGGTTACTGCCTCACCAACGTCGTTTTCGAAAAAAAAGTACGGACCAATGACGCCGCTGGGCCAAAATCCACGCCAAACAGTAATATTTTGAGGATGCATTGGCACCTGGTGAACCTCGTGTGGGTTGCGTATCGTCGTATCGTAAAAAAAAAAAAAAAAAAAATATACGGAAATTTTGCTTGCCTTATATGAACTTTGAGGTCCTGGGTGAGTTGGACCATTTACGGGTGTCCCCACGCAAAAACCGCCAAGTTAAATTCTCATAAAGGCCGAGTTCTTGTGCACGGCGAGGAATCGACTGCCTCTGGTTCTGCTGTACACTTTCACGGACCACGGCGATGTTCTCGGCCGATTTTTCATCCTTTTGACGTACAAATGTTGGCTGAATTTCATCAGTCGTCTCAAATTTGGCCACCAAATGTTGAAGTGTTGACTGTGAAGTGCCAACACGTCTACCGTAAATGTAACTTGACATATGTTGATTTGATAGATGTCACCAAAACAACATGGCCTCCAAAATCTACCCGCGCCAACTGAAAAACCCTTTAGTATTGGTCGAAAAGTTAATTTGTTCGGCTCCGGAATATTAGCACGCCATACGTGGGATTTTCGCGAAAAAAGTATGTCATCTTAAAGGTCAATAATTTGTCAAAAAAGGTCAATTAGTTTCAGAAATTGTCCAGCCATAGAAAAATTTGAATCAATGGTTTAAGTCATCAGCGGTTTTTAGCACGTCATATGTAGGATATTTGAAAAAAAATACACTCTGAAAAATCAATAAATATTGTAAAAAGTTAAAAAAAAGATTCGATAATTGGTCAGTAAAATAAATTTTTGTAAGAGTATTTTAATTTTTTTTCAAGGTCGTACAGATTTTTAGCACCTAATTTGTGGGTTATTCGCAAAAAAGCATACAATCTGAAAGGTTTTAGGGACCTCATGAAAAGCCAATTATTTAGAGTAATTATGGTCAAAAGTTTGAACTCTCAACGGAATGGTGTTCATTTTCGCAAGAAAGCTATGTATGGCTATTCATTTCCCTGAATGGTTTCGCTACTTTGTATAATCTTCGGGTAATATTTATTAAATTTGTGTTTATTGTGGGCAAATAAAAAAAAGTTGGTTACACCAATGCTTCACTTGACTGTTAAAATATAAAAAAAAAACGGTTTTTTCCTCTTTCGAGGAAGTCGGAAATCGTATTCTTGTCACGAATAAGTGCCTCTCACCCTTAGCCGTTCAGATTTGACAGAAAATTGAAGGTCCAGAGAGTGCTTACGTCTAAGTCACTAGGCTGTCCACGAGTTGTCGCGCCACCAAATTTGCTTTTTTTAATTTATTAATTTTATCAAATTCTCTTAGAAAATTTCTCACTTTTTCTCAAAAATAATTTTTTTTAAATACAAATTTCGTGTATCTACAACTTTTGATGTGATTTAAACTCAACTCAAACATCCCAAATGTGATACACATATCCAGTAGTTACAAAAGTATCACCATTACATTATTGGATCGATTTCAAGCTCTCATCTGTAATGTTAATTAGATAGTTATAAGTTAAATAATTCTACAAGAAGGATTAAAACTTTTCAAACTTTATAAACAAGCAATTTTAATGTCAACAATATCAAGCCCTCTTCAAAGTTTTCAACTCTTATATGACCCGTCATTTTAATGTCAAAATGTATTATACCCTTCAAACATATATGTGTGTACCTACTCCAAATAAACATATACATACATACATGTATGTATATGTGTATGTATGAAGCCTATTATAGGAACATAGTTATTGTAGGTTGCTAATATTGCAAGTAATTTTCAAGTAGTCTCATCATATATTTTGTAAACAAACTGTATACATCTTCGGGAAGAGCTAACAAACATAAAAGCGAAACAAAAGTTTCGGTTTTGTCATTCCACCTCTTATACAACATTAAAACGTCACCCTTTCGGTTGAATAAACATAGAGGGCTTTTGGTTTGGTGACAATTTTATAGTCAAAGGTCGATCGATTAACCAAGGCTTCGACTTAGAAATACTTATTTTCCTCTAAATCAGCTCTTACGGTTTGGATAGATTTTTTTTTTCTGGGAGCTATTGTTGGCATTAGATATGACTAACGAAGACCAAGTACTCAAAGTAAAGCAGATACTCATAAAAATGTGAGTAAATACTCAAGAATTTAATTCATACCATAATATGGAAGACATGGAACCATGGTAAAAAATTATTTTTCAAAAAACCATAGAACCTTTTTCTAAATCTGATTTTCTTGCTATGCCTCAACTGTGCTCTAGACTAAGTTTTTAAACACGGAAGATTCTCATAGGGTTTTCTACTAATGATGCCTGATTGCGATTATGTAAGGAAAATATATTCATGCAGGGCGGATAGTAGTCGTGTAAAAAAGAGCATGACACTCGACTCAGTCAATATTATGAATAAACCTGAAAAGTTTGCCTGCACATTGGCCTTTAGAATCAGGAAGGATATCCCACTATAGCCATGTAAATTCTGACTGTATTTACCCTCATTTAAAGGTCATTGATTGTTTGAGTGATTAATCAGTGAATACTTATATATACAAAATGCTGCTGCTCTTGTTATATCGTTATTGGCGTTGTCGTCGTTGTTTTTGTTGTTGTTGGATCGGTTGGTTGTTTGGTGAGCGATGATGAGTTGTTGAGTATTGAAGGGGTTGATGTTATTCATTCGAAAGAGTCGACGTCAAACAACCCTGTAATTTAGTCATTAAAAGCACCAGTCTTTTGTTATTTTCTCAATTTAATTACACTCTATGGAAAGTTTTCGGGAGAGAAGAGTTTATTAGCATTTTGGTTGATGACAATTTATTGATAAGTATGTAGATATATTGTATATGCATAGGGTAGGGACTGACATGATGACTTCGAAGGATTCAAATATTTTGGAATGGCTTTGTGGTGATTTTTGTCTTTAATTTGAGATTAAAACAAAAAGATTAAAATCATTATTTCAAAATGAGGAAAGTATATAATTTCTTATTTCAGACGATAAAACTTTCAAACATATATTTTAGGTTTTAACGTTCAAACAAGTTTAAAACCAAAAATTATTTTGTCATTCCCTGATATTTTTGGGACATTCATAATCTAACAAATTGAAGGCAAATGCTAGCAGCCAGTAGAGTAGTGGTGGTAGGCGGATTTTAGATAAATAAGTTAAATAATTAATATAATATTACACATATCCTGTCAGGGGCCGAATTTAATAGAAAATACTTTCTTAACCTCCACGCGCGCTGGCCGCTTACAATATTTGAAAATTTCAGCGAAATCGGTTCAGTGGTTTTTGAGTCTAAACTGCTTTGCAAATTGGATGTGAATGCAAATAAATCTTTTTTAACAATTTGTAGAGCAAATATCAACTTTCTTTTTGTTTTAACTTTTCGACGAAGTGAATAAATATTCCAATTATCAAATTCAAATAAAAAACACTGCCTAAAATTGTTTTAAATTAAAAAAAATTATTTCTTGTTCTACGCAACCGTCAATTTATCCTCTGCGAACTGTGAAACGTAAACTACCAACGCACAAAATCAGAAAGCATATCACAAACCATCAAGTGGGAGATTCCTCCGAATTTAACCTGAAACCAGTGCTGAGGGGGGGATCTTTAAGGGAAATCCCATTAGCCAGTCAGAAAATTCCCTTTTTGTCCCACAAGTCTTATCTTTTGTCTCTTTTTTATTTCCCACAGAAAATAAATATCTATTGTTTACGTAATTGTAGTTTTTCTTAGTAAATTAAATAAACATTATTTGATTGAGTCTTTTGCTTGTCCGTATCATTAAAAACAAAAAAAAGTGATCGCCACTCAATAAAATAATTTATCAGGTCTTACCTATACAATTTTCTAAAAATTATTCAGGTATTTTTCTTACCCAACCTATTTCGCCTTTTTCCAATCCTAAAAGCAACGATTATTAATTTTGATTACCTGTTTTTTCGGGTAAAATCGTATACACAATGAATTCCCACAAAATCTGTCAGTTTTTCCTTCGTTCCTTTAGAGTTCAAAATTCCCAGAGAAAGGGATTTCCTATGATCCACCAGCACTGCCTCAAACACTGAATTTACCTGTTTTTGTTTTATGAAAATTCGCAGTTGTCAGTGACCTTACATGTAAATATGGAATATCGTGTCTCAATTAGTGGTAGCGGAGATCTAATTTTCCTGAATATGCCTATTAATTCATTTGACAGTTAACTGATTGCTTAACTGATGATTGAAAAATTAGCTCTTAAAGAACTATAAATAAGTAAACAAGATTAGTTAAATTCTTAAGCAAGAAAAAATATATCCAATATATTTTATAAACACCTCTAAAAGTTAAGAACTGTATAAAAGAACATCTTTCTTGCGGTGTGGTCAGTAAAAACCCTCTTTTAAGTCGTCATTTTTGTATTAATACTTAGGTTATTGTTATTTCTGCCAATCTCTATGCAAACAAAAATATAATAAAACAATAACTTTAACTTTTCTTTGTGAGTGCGCGGCACTTCTTCGCAGGTCTTATCTAAACAACACTATGTATTTATAAATTCTTAAAGAAAAAGCGCTTAGCAAACATTAAATCCCTCACTCACTCACTCATCACTCAGTTAATTTGCTGCCTTCACTTAATTTACAATCTTTCTCATCATCATCATCACTATTAGAATGAAAAACAGTCATCCTTATCAGCCCATTCTCCTGACTCCTATGCATGTAATGTTCAAAAGCAGAAAAGGGCTTGATACATGGTACATGTGGTAATCTAAGTTAAATAAGCAAAAGCATACCCACACAAGATATAATGAACAAAAAAAAAAATTAAAATTACATTTTCTTTTATTACACCGGGCATAGTGTTGACTTCAATCAAATATTTGCCTTGAATCACAAACATTGAACGTCGACATTACATTACACTCCGCCACACACCGCATCGCCTTCGGGGGCCCATATGCGTCGTTATAGTGCTGGTGGTAGTGCAGCTCTGTAGTTGCAGGGATTTTAAAAATAACACTGCGGGCTATAAAGCTATAACCATCAGCGTGGAAGGATAGTCTTTAAATGTAAACAATAATCCATCCAAGCATATTGCCAAGCCAAAGCCAAGAAGTCGACGAAGAAAATTGGACAAATACGATTTTGTCAGTCGTTGCCATCATCATTTCTGTCGATATGCGAGCGATGCCTGCGTTAAATTTTAGTATATTTATACATATGTATATACGTCGGCGTCGCGACCGCTAGGGCCGGTGAACATCACACAACGCACCTTTGTTCCAGCTTGAACAGGCCATATGTGTGGCTGATTGGCTATTGAAAATGGAAGACGAGTCTTGAAACGAAAACACATAGATATATGATGTGCGCCCTCTCTTGGGTATTTGTCTCCCACAAATGCACTGTTTTCCGAATGAAAAATTAAAAAAGAAAAAACATAAAACAATCTTTAAATTGTGTTTACATTTCGTGTAAAAGCAATAAGCCATATGTATTAATCTTTTTGTTAACTCCTCTTGAATACAACTATGCAGCAAGGTGAAAATGATGATAATACAGAAATACGAGTACCAATACAAGGCTAACAGTCACACCCAAAAAAAAAAAAAAATCTCAACCACAAAAGTGTAATCGGCGGCTTTTTAAGATGTACTAATTTTTGTTTAAAGAAGTTTGTTTTTTAATTTAAAACCCAAATCATGTGCAACTGATTTAAGTAGCATTTGCCATATTTTTATAAAATAAAAAAAATAAGGTACATTACATTCAGCGATTGACAGTTGTATGCCAAAATCCTATATATTTTTGACGTTTGACCATTTTTGTGGTCGTATTAGAGGTCTGTTCGTTTATATCCAAAAATTCCAATTTCTACCAATTTTAGACCTTTTTTTATTTTAATTAAATTTTTGACAGAACCTTGGGCTAAAATTGTCAGTTTTGGAAAGTAAACGAACAGAAGTATTATCTTTCAAAATTGATCCCTCGCACGGGAAGAAGTGTCATAAGGTTTGTTCAACGAGGCTGTTCGGCACAGTTTCAAACAGAAAACTACAACTTTTTGCTGTTCAATGAGAAATTTTATGTTATGAACTGTTCGGTTTGCTGTTAAATGAGTATGTCTGGAACAGTTTAGAACTAGATTTTCTGCAATGGCTTTTTAGGTAGACCAACTTACAACAGATTTGTGAGAAGTTTCAAAATCAGCTGTTGTAATTTTTTCAGTGAAAATGGTTTACTTTTTGGATTGATTTTTACCGAACCTCTTCTAAAAGTGAACTTTCATTAATTCTGATTCTTTTTAAAGAAAGTTATATTGTTTTTAAGACGTGTATTTGGCGATTTGAAACCTGCATACATGCTAGGAAAATTTGTTGTTGTTATTTACTGACAGCTAAGATAGCCATTTCCTGTTCTAACTTGTTCTGACGTTTTTTCACGAATCTGTACTAGTTCTGTTCTAATCTAACTTTTTTGTCACTGAACAAAGCTAAAATCATTTTTTCTAGAGAATAATATAATCTAATACTATCTACGTTCACATAAGAGCCGAAACGAGATAATTCCTCAAATTCCAGAAAAAACTATTTTTATTTCAAATTTGCTAATTTCGTTTGACAGCTCAATTCATTTTGAATTTTATTTGGCAGTTATTGGGTGCGTTCAATGCATATCTAAATTTTCAGAATTCTGAATTTTTGGAGCTTCTGATTTGCCAGCTGTCATAAGTAGTTTTGAAAATTCAGATGACATCTAACTTCTTATGACAGCTGGCCAATCAGAAGCTCCAAAAATTTACAAATCTGAACGGGACACACCCACATTCAGACCAACGGACGGTATAGGATGAAACCCCAATTTCTCGGACTTTTCGATCATCGTAGTGTTTGTTTTGATTACAACACCGAAATTTTTGTACCCGAAACCAATACTTGCCTTATAGATAAATCAAAAATAAAGTTCTTGGCTCGCCCCTGCCTTAAACCAAATTTCAAATTCACCCGACTTGCCACACAAACAAAATAACAGCAACCTCTTTCGATTTTCATTAATGCAATACCCCGTATCTACTTGTCAATATTTATCGGATGAATATAAAAAAAACACTACACCTACTTCAGATATACCGCCTACTAAGCTACATAAAAAGAAAAAAAAAAAGAAAATCTCTCGCTTAATCTTTGGTAAAAAATGCAAGGACATGCCTTAAAAAAATAAACAAACAAAAAAAAATAATACAATATGCAATCAGGTGTGAGATAAAAGAATTATAGGCGTGAATTTATCCCTTGAGATATGTATAAATAAAAGCACCACACATAAAAGTCGCGTTATAACACCTTTTAACAAAAGCCAAGGATATGCAATTGACAAAAGAAATTTCACACCCCATCGAAGCTCGTTGTCGTTGAAAATGCACTTTTTTTAGAGGTTTCACGAAGAGTTGGGTAGGACACATAGAAATAAAAGGTAAAAATAAAAACAGAATTTAACCGACAAAAAATACATCATAGAGACACAAAAAAGGAAAAAGTAAAGCGGAAAAGGATATCGTGAACATCTCGCGCTTTTCTTTACCATTTTAGCTTTTAACACCATCAGCTACCTATACGTAAAACGCGGTGGTAGTAGCAGTGTAGAACCATTGAAGTGCTCCCTACCCTATCCCACTTTTCTTCCGCCGGCATCCTTGCTTTAATCCTTTGATGGCCATTATTCAAATAAAAATGTTCTACAGAGTTTGAATGGAAATTCACTGCACATTGCACATCACCATGCGAGTTCTAAAGCAACAGTGTGCACTGTTCAGTGTTCTCATCATCCTGTCATTCAAAACGGCAAAGATCTGTGCTGCGACAAGAGTCGGCACCTCTTTACCTATGGCTGGGCTGCTTTGGATATAGAGGGATATAATATTGTGGAATTGGATGATGCTGATGCAGAATGCGAGCTTCGGCATAAAGGGAACCAGTCAGTTGACAGTTGTATCTTTCATCTTGACGTATGCTATATTTTCTCACGTGGAATTTCCATTTGCAAGTCAAGTTACACAATGTAAATCCTTTGATTTATGTAGGTGAGCGAGACAGAGGAGGACATCCACACACATCATGATTTGTATAGTAATAAAACATTGAAGGTGAAGATTGCATCAAGAGAGTTGAAAATGCAAATTCGATTTGTATATATAAAGTTGATGCCTTGAAATGGAGAAAGGACAAGAAATTATAGATAATTCAAAACTATTAGATCTTCCTATGCTCGTATATCATCTGCATCTCTGCCATTTCAGATACTTTAAGCTGGTTGAGTCTTCTAAATTAAATTGGATTGGAATTCATTGTACACAATTTGTATAACTTATATACATAACACATAAGTTATAAAGTTGAACATAGCTTTGCTTGGAAATGTTGACAAATAACATTTATTTGATCATAATTTGTACACAATTTTTAAGAATTGTCTTGTTAGACTTAAACAGTGGTATTTATAATCGCATTCCAAGGCTTTTCTAACTTTAGCACACCATCCAACTCCAAGATCTTATTTATAAACATTTTCATTTTTTCATCTTAGACACCGAAATTGGTGTTCTTAGACACCGAAATTGGTGTTCTAAACCTACTATAAAGTGGGAACGTTCAATGTCTACAAAGTCAATCCGAAATTAATGTATTGTGTGTTGAACGTACCCAGTGACATTTGATTGACAATTGTTATTATCTGTGGTACGTTCTTTTTCTAACAATAGTTAACTATTGTTGTTATGTCAAAAAAAATTGTTGATGTGTCATTGTTAGACATTGTTAGGATTTTATGATTTCATTAAGGAACGATTTATTGTTAGATATTGTTGATCTGTCAAATGAAAAATAAAAAAAAATATTAATATTTTCATTTTAATGGCACAAACTCATATTTTTTGCAATGTAAATTCTGCTTTCTCATTTTCAATTGGAAAAAATGCATTTTAATTTTGTTCGTATTACTTACTTCACAAAAAGCACCAAATATTTGATTTCTTTTGTAAACAAATTGGCTCACATGTGTAGTTTGACAGATCAACACTTTCAATTCATATCATGGACATGAGTTGAAAATAGTTACAAAACGTAACTATTTGACACTTCAAAATGAATTTAGGAACGATGTTAATGTGTCAAATAGTTACAAATCGTAACTATTTTTGATTAAAGAAACGACAATAGTCAACTATTGTTAACAATGGTTAACTATTGTTAGAAAAAGAACGGACCACTGCCAATTGTTTGGATTTTAAAAACTAAAAACTATTTCCAAATTAAAAATGCCTTTTGCTGCAATTGATTTTTTTTTAACAAATATTAGCATGATAACTTCGTTTAATTTCACACCTCATACCTTATCATGGTTATCCCAATTCTCAGACCTTTTTCTCTTTGATTGATTTTGCATTTTTATTTTTAATTTGGATGCTTGAATTGAAAATGTTTGTAATTGTTGAAACAGCTGTGTAACAAAGTTCACTCAAATTCAATAGTTCATTCCAGATTGACATATTACAGATTACAGGGTGTCATTTACATAAAATAGCATGGAATACTGGGAAATTATGTGAATTTTTGTTCCTGTCCCGAATTTTTAAAAAGTTTAAAAATTTTGACGGAACTTCATCCTTTCTCTTCAAAATCTGATAGTTTGTGAGTTTCTGTGCCCAAAGTAAAAAACCGGAACTAATTGAACAATATGTCGTAACCGTATCCTTTTTTAATTAAGCTCTAATAATCTTAATACTATGTTTCCACCCACCACTAAACCGAGATTTGATAAGATTTGCCATAATCTTCTTCAAATCTCGAAGATTTACCATACAAATTTATGTCGCGCTGAACGCATTCATTGGAAAATCCAACCCTTCTTGCTTCTTTTGCCAAACATGAAACTTTCTGTCTCCCTTCAACTTCATACGAAAAAATGAAACAACATTTGCATTTTGAGAGGTACTGTCAAAGTTAATCAATTTTTTAATCTTTTTGTGTGGTGGAAACACTACATAGATTTATTTAATCTAAATTGAGATAAACCTTTGGTGGAAACATAGTATAAGTTAAAAGAAAATACAAATAATGTTCAGTATTATGCAATTATTTTAACGTTTTCAATTTCGTAACTTTGGTATTAAAAAAATCACGTACGCAATATTACTCAATACTCGCTCGCTTCAAATTTTTTGAAGTACTTTTACAAATACATTACAATGTTCACTAATGGCCTTTTCGATTGGTAATCCGGGACAACGATTTGATACGTGTGAACCCTTCTGGAATGATTGTGAAAATAAAATCAGAAGCAATAATTTCTCTTATTTTCAGAAGAAGAACTGTCATTCTGACTCCAATCGAAAAGGCCATAAGCTTCTTTAACTCACCATTTTTGATGGCCAAGGATGTCATCATCATCTCATCATATATAATAAAACCGCAAACACCTATAATTTTTTGTTCCATTAATGCGGCCTATAAAATATAATTATAACACATACAAAACTTTGTGGCATAGAAATTTATTGAAATAATACACCACGAATGCTTAAAAATAAAAACGATGGAGCATAATTTTAAACAGACTGGCGCAAAAAATTTAAGATGTGAGCATGATACTAGTTAACAATTTAATAACTTTAAAGCTCTTTACTAAAATCATACTAAACCTATTTTCTTAATATACTCAAGCTGAACACGCCTAAAACAGCGAAAGTTCGTGCAAAAAAGTAAAGAAACAAACCTTTTCCACATTTGTCATTGTGACATATGGAGTAAGTATGATACTAAAAATATAAAATTGTCATTTGGAGAGTTTTATTTACTTTAGTAAAATGCTTTAACACGATACTAAATCGTCTAAAATTTTGTGCCGATGAAGTTAAATATATTAACAGCTAGCGATTTTCCAGCCCTCATTAGAAAAATCATTGGAAAGAACGTGAAATGTCAAACAGAGTTCATGAAATAATTGAAAGAACAAACAAAATTAAGATTAAAGTTGGACACACAAGTGTCGCAAAATGTACTGCGCGTTACGTTGCTTCAGAAACCACAGTATTTATTGGGTTTGATTTATTTGCTCACTTTAAATATTCGTTATAATCTTATGTTTTGTTGTGTTTCTATATCTCATTTTTCTCTTTTTTACACTCTTCTTTCTGAATAGTGCCATTTAATCTTGTTTACAGTGTTGAGATTGCAAAAAGTGTTCAAAAGGAGTGATTTTTTTGAATAATGTTTAACTATCTTGTGAATAAATTCACTATATCCTATTTTTCTTATATGACTACCTACTTAAATTTTTCTACTTATTCAAAACACCTAGAAAAATGATATTTTGTGAAAAAGCTCCCTCCATATCCTTTAACATTATGTATTTAATAAAAACTATTCAAAAATTAATTAAAAAAAAATGGTTTTCTAACAAATGTTTTAACAAAATTTTAAAAGAGTGAGCAAACCATACTAAAGGGTGTTTTTTTTTAAACTTGTAGTTTTCAAGAAGAAATAAAACACATATAATTTAATGTCATGGCCAAGAATTGGGCTTTATTATAAATATAAGGGTTTGCCATTATGTTTTAAAAATGATTTCGGGCAAGTGGCCACCGCGGCTGGCTCGAATAAATTCCAGACGAGAGGACCAATTTTCGACCATTTTTTGCAGCAATTGGGGCCGTATGTCAGCAATGACGCACCGAATATTCTCTTCCAAGGCGTCAATCGTCTTGAGCTTATCTACGTAGACAAGTGACTTCACATAACCCCACATAAAATAGTCCATCGCACAATCTTGGAGGCAACGCCACATGCCCACGACGCGAGGTAATGCGCTCACCAAAAGTTTCCTTCAATAAATTGATTGTTTCGTTGGCTGCATGGCATGTAGCGCCGTCTTTTTGGAACCAAAGGTCGTCCACATCAACATCCTCCAATTCAAGCACGAAAAAGTCATTAATCATGGCTCTATAGCGTTCTCCATTGACTGTAACATTATGGCCGGCTTCATTTTTGAAGAAATATGGACCAATGATTCCCTCTGCCCATAGAGCACACCAAACAGTGACTTTTTGAGGATGTAACGGCGGCGTCTCAACAATGGTTTGTGGATTATGATCACTCCAAATACGACAATTTTGCTTATTAATTACCGACTTTGCTAGGCGATTATGTCGACCGAATATTGGACTCAGCGCGCGATGCGTCAAGTATTGCCAGATTGAAAACCACACTTCTTAAAAAAAAAACACCCTTTATATTCCGCTATTTGTTTTAGGTGAAAAGAATTGTAATAGTTTTTTTTTGTTTTTTGTTTCAAATTGATACGAGTGTGTCAAGTTAGTTTTAGTTACTTTCTTTTTGATTTTTACAAGATTCTTATTCCAAAAAAAAAAAAATGTAGAAATCTCAGAAACGTTCACGGTTACAAACAAAATTTATTGAACATGTTGAATTAACATTGCAGCATTTTGAAAATATTATAGTTGATTAAAGAAGATCCCATTTTATTTCAACATACAATTCTTGTAACAATAAGAAATCTAGAAATATTTTCAAATGAAATAATTTTTCAAAACACCTAAAAAGTTTTTGCTTTTTTTAGTGCCTCTTATACATACCTCCAAATTAAGAGTAGATGCATGCAGAGACGTTCAAGTTTCTGCACTTTGCTCTGAAAGGCTTTTGCCACACTGTCAATTAGCAAAATATTTCTAGCCATTTAGGGAATCAATTTTAAAGGCAAATCGGGAAACAGCAAGAAGGCCCTGACAAAAAATCTCCGGGTTAGCGACTGGTTTCTAAATAATATAGCATTTGACGAAAACTCCAAGGTTTTTTAAAAGCCTGTTAAATATTTATACAAGCAAGTACGTGCGACCCAGTAGATCATTTAATTTATTTTCCAATTTACCTATCTATCTATTGAAGCATTCAATCATCACTCTGTTTACGTGAGTCGAATTCATTTTTTTTTTCAAATTTATTTCTCTCAGACAAGGTTCAAATAGCAAATGCAGATAAATCAAAGAAATAAAATCTCTGCAGTCAAAACCATTTCAAAAATAATCTCCTTCCAAACACTGATCGCCCATAAATCAAAAAAAAAAACCATTATAACCAAAAACGAGATAGCATCATCTCCCTTTACTATAATATGGACATACTCTTTAAACTGTCGTCGATCAAAACAATGAATGTCATTATGCTTCGAACCAAACGAAAGCATTTCGACGTTTGCACAAATTTATATCTCATCTGCAGATATAATCCATATTCGAAGACCTAAATTGTGTGCAATCTTTACGTTATATGATGATGTCGGCTGCATCATGACCATACAAATTTAAATCTTATAGGTAGGTATAGGTACACCAACCAATACTTGTATAGCTCTGTCCAGATACAGTGGATATATATATACAGTGGAGAGCAATGTTAATGATAGTCGGCCTTAATGCGTTATGCAGCAATAAAATGCACTTATAATGCATTTGCATATACATGTGTAGAGCTAAGCTGAACCGGTGCAACTGCCACCATCCTCGAGTCCTTCCAGTATCCACTCTATAGAGCCATTCTCGACATTAAGGAGCGCTCACTCACATAACTCTAACCATGCAAACCCAAGTTAAGAATGGTTATTCGGGCTCTAAGACTCTACCAGTAGTAAATATATAGCTGCAGTTGCTATACATCGCATCACTAGAGTGACTACACGGCGGCCGCGCCGCCGACAATAAGATTAATATCTTTCTGATGTAAGATTCCTTATACCGCCACACACACAGTACATATACATAAATATGCTTGCATCCAGCTTAAGACTAAAAGATGCCTTCAGGGCTGCACCATGAGTCACTTATGCATCTATGCAGTCAACTTACCACGTGCTTTGCATAGGCTCTTATAGTTTTGTTTAAGAAAAACAAAAACAGAAAAAAAAAAAACGTTTATCGTTCCTTCCGTGATTCACTGTACATTTTGCGATTTGAATTTCAACTTTAAGATGCCCATAATCGTTTTCCGCTTCGCATTCCACCTTTTCTCTGCTTATTTTTCGTTTCGTCTTGCATATTTTTTGAATTTTTTTTTTTTTGAATTTAAGTGCAAGCAGCGTAGCTAAAGGATTCTTTCCGCTGTTGTTTTTTTTTCTTTCTGGAGCAATTTATTTTATTTATTTTTTGCTTCTATACACTATTCGCAATGGCAGACAATAAACTTTGGCAAGATATTGCTTGAGTGAACATTCCATGTTAAAAATTGTGAAGTAAATAAAAAACTCAACAATTTTGAGTTGAATGCAACTGGATGAAGGGTTATTATAGACAGTGTTGTTATTAAAAATATAAATATTAAATTAAACGCATGCAACGTTGACGGTCACACGAATGAAGCCTGTCTGTCAATACTGTCGTAAAATGCGTTGCCGTGTTATGGTGTCAAATCATTGACACCTAAAATATAGTTTGTTCCATATCTGTCAACTCATTAACTGTCAAATTTCATTCAATGGCTTATACTATGTCTATGTATTAAAAAACCTTTAAAAACTCAGAAATATTTGAAAAAGATATAAAGGTTAATGCAGACAATGTTGACGCAGCTGAAATGTCGCGCTTACGATACGTCTGAGATGTTATTAGTATATTAATAGAGCGATTACACGGTCACACAAATTAATCAATGCGTTGTCCACAAAATTCATGGGAACGTGAGTGTCAACAACTCAGCCGTCAACACATTGACTGTATTCTACGTTTACGATCATGCGAGACTTGACAACTTTGGGACAGAATTTGACTTCATTTTGACGCCAGAAAACCAATGCATTGACGGTTTGCGATGGCTGTTTAATCCCAGCTTAAGTAATCTTCTGATTAGTTATCCAAAAATTGACAACAAAATTTAAAACCTCGAGATTTGAAGAATTCAGTTATCCTTGGTTTTGTGCTCGGTGGAAACGCACGATACTATTTATTAAATATTTTTAGACGGTTGACTAGCTATAAACAGTGGTTAAATATTTCCAAATATTCTTTATTTAATTAAATAAAATGTCACTTTAGTCAAGATTTAAACAACCAATTCCGTTGTTAGATAACTCCGACAACAATAAAAAATTATTTATTTATAACTTGGATGGCTGTTTAAAGTTAGACAGTGTTTATAATTATGACTAGTAGTGTATACTAGACGGTTTTATAGTATGCCAGTGTACGTTCAATCATCTTAGATTTATGCAACTGATTCAAGTATGCAACTGATTCAAGTACTTAGACAACAATGAAAAATGTTAATTTATAGCTGCCTAAAATAAGACTAAGATTGTTTTTTTTTTTAATATGAAACAAGCTGTTATGCACCACTTTTTCGTCTTTTCGCAACCAGCTTGAGTTATAAAAAGTATCTATAACCTAATTCACGGCCCAATGGACTTATATGTCAAATTTCATTAGAATCAGTCCACCCATTCGAGATTGATTAAAAGACAAACATCCAATCAAACCTACTATATAATATGAAACCACACATGTCTCGTGTGGCGTGTTGTAGAGTGGCGTGTTTTGTCGCCGACTGTGACATTAATCAAGTTGTGTTGCAAACTGTCAGTTTTTATTTACTTTTTTAATTATTCTCTTTCAATGAGCACTGGTCTTCTATTTCTCGCACACAAAAGGACATTGCTGCGATACAGCGTATGGTATGGCGCAATCGGAACAAGATGGATTCCAACACAATACACCGCTCCACAACACATCACACGAGACAAGTATGGCTCTTCGCATATGAAATACATGGGAGCGATAGCGACACATTACTTCACAACACACCTCACGAGACAAATATTGTTCCGGCTTAAGATTTGCAAAATGTCACGTGATATAACAACACTGGTTGCATCGTTACAAATTCCTATTTTTTTTTAATACAGATGTTGTGGGTTTTGTTTGTTTTAAAAAAAGAGGGATAATTACTTTAAAAATTAAAACTGCAACCGGAAGTAGAAATTTAATTTTGAATTGAAAAAAGAGAAGGTTCACTGATGAGGGCCAGTACATAATTCATAAGTCTATGGACCTCTGCCACCAAATGCCAGAAGTGTCAGTTTAAAAAAAAAAAACAATCTGACAGCAATCCCTTGTTGGATTATGTAAGTATACAAAAATTAACAATATAGCCTAGTGTTGCAAATATTCAATATGCATAAAAGGAAATTATATTATTTAAACTGGTAAATTGTTTTAAATCAACAAAATTAGAAAGAAATTGATTAAAAGACTTTAAATCTGTTTAAACCCAAAAAATTGGTACGCCAATTTTAAGTATTTGTTAATGTTAAGTTAAAAATTTAACTTTACAAAAAAAAATCTGCTACCCGTTTTTGAAATATCGAATTTTCAAAAAATAATTTTGAATTTTTTTTCAAAAATCCAAAAATTATTTTTTAGAAAATTTTGCTACGCACTTTTATTTATATTTGTTACAAGCTTCTGTATAAAAAATTTGATTTTATTCGGTTGATCAAATATTGAGATAGTCGAAAATCAAAGAAACCGTTCTATGAGAGGTACTGTTACTAAACGTAAAATATAAAATTTAAAAATTTTAAATGGTAGATCGTACTAATTTCAACACATAAAAAAAATTTTATCAAAATCGTAGGAGTTGTTTTTGAGAAAAAAAATATTTTTCTTAACGGATTTTAAATATTTGTATGGGAGGCGACGTTATTTTTGGGTATTAGAATAATTTTCGTCAAAAATCTTCTAGATAAAGTTAAAAAAACTGCTGTGTACCAAGTTTAATAAAAATCGATACAGTCGTTTTTGAAATATTGAGTTTTCAAAAAAAAAATTTAAAACTTTTTTTAAAAATCCAAAAAATATTTTTTTTGAAAATTTTGGTACACAATATTATTTAGAATGTGTCAATAATTCTTCATAAAAAAATTGATCAGAATCAGTTGAATGGTTTTTAAGAAAAGTGAAAATCAAAAAAACGGTTCTTTGTGTGGTACCATTAGTAACCATTTTTCGGAACCAGTTTTTTTTTTTTAAACGGCAACTTACAACTATTTAAATTTATTGAGGTCTTAAAAACAAATTCGGTAGCGCTGGTTTTGAGAAAAATAAGTTTTTCCCTTTTGGCCAAGAAATTTTGTATGACAGCTACTGTTAGTTTTGGTCCTAAAAAAAAAGAGAAAAAAATCATCGTAATGTCAAGTTTGATCAAAATCTCGAGTTCGATTTTTTGTACGAATACATAACTTGCCATATAGTACCTATATTCGCAAGTAAAAATGTTCACTAAAGTGCTTAGACTCTAATTAATAGGTAATTCGATCGCAAATTTAAGTTTTCACTTCCAAATACAAAATATAATAAAATGACCGGATTTTAAACACTGCCAAGTGCATGTAAATATTTTCCAACCAGTGACTTTTTTGTTTTTGGTTTTTAGATGTCAAATTAGAAAGAGAAAAGACAAAGACAAATCTTGGAAGAGCTCTATAGCTTTGTTTACTATTTTTTTCTATAATAATTTCTTGCTATAAATGACCTAATCATATAGCATCTGGCATTACTTTGCTACACAAATATGATTACAAGTGCAAGTGGCATCGTGTAAATATTGAGCTGATACCATTTTTCAAATAATAAAAATATAGAGGAAGGAAAAAGGTACCTGCTCATATTATTGCCAGTTTAATGCCACAGCATCGAAGTACCATTATTATATGAGTTTGTGAAAATGAACATACATATGTCATTAATGTATTGATTTTATCGATAATTTTGACAGTTTTCTGGCAGTCACTCGTGTAAATAGACAATTTGTCGTCAGTATTTATTTTATTAAATTAATGGCTCAAATGGCCTCATTTTTGTATCTTTAAGCCCTGATATCTTATTTAAATATTGCTAAAATTTAATATTCATCCGTTTGAATAATTATTACAAATTATTTTCATAATCCGTTAGTTACCGAAAGTTTTTGGTGGTTTTTTTATATGTTTGGGCAGATTATTTTTGGTAGCAAAAAAAAAAACAATTCAATAAAAAGATTCTCCTTATTTCCGTTGATGTCAGAAATTGAACTTTATTCAGAATTCAGTTGCGGCAAAACTGCTTCAGTCAGCAGAAGTTTATTGTACACTAAAAACTTGCCGGCATTCGAAAAATAACCAAAATCCTACCACCGAAAAAAACACAAAAACCTGCGAGTGTATTTTTTTTTTTGTATTTCAACGAGGTTTTTCTAAAATATTTATTGCTTCAGTACAAGCAATGCATCAAGTCTCAACGCGGTTCATCTGTGAGGGGTATACCATCTATACCATCCGAAGTTAGGTTGACGTTGAGCAAACTTGGATTTTCATTTCTACTCCTTCCCTATCCTTTTATCCGCAGCAATGTTACGGAAGAATGCCCAATAGGAATTAAATTGGATAGTCACGAATTGAAATGCGACTTCTTTTTTCAGACTTTGTTTATTTATTTATTTTTTTTTTTTTTTTGAACTTCAAGCGTTAAGGAATTATACCCTGTAGCCATTAATTTTATTTTCATTCAAAGGATTTTTGTCAACCATTCATTCCTATTTATATATGTAGTACGAGTATTATGTTGTGTTCTTGTTTGGATGAAAGCGTGTGCCAATATTGTGGGTATACCTGCCTTTAGTAAATGTACCAAAAATGGGGTTGCTTTATCACGGGGGACCGGGATAAGGCCATTTTAGAAATTGCTCACAAGTTCTCGGTTTTAAAAGGGTTTTTGTACGAGCAGGTTAGGTATATTGTTGTCATATAGTATAATAAGAGGAGGAAACTTTGAATGTGTTGCGGTGTGTTTTTGAAATACGATATTCGGAATGTTGTTGTTGGTACCCCATTTTGTATTCCCAGTCAGAAAGTTAAAATATTTAAAATAACATTAGCCTGAGGCAAACAAGGCGTATAATATTACACGTAAGAGTACTAGCTTTAGGGTTTACTAACTTATTAACAGTACCAGTACCTAATGTTTATATTTCTTTTTTTTTTATTGCGATAGTAGTTTGTGAAATTAAATTGTTTTTGATAAAGGCTTTACGAGATGAGTAATGATAAAAGGTATACGAAGGCGTGAGGAACTTTTGCCTTACTGAAACAGTATTTCAAGAAACACAAGCTGCGTTCAACTGAGATACGGAGATATCAGCTGTTTACAGCGTGGAGAAGTTTCTTTCAGGTGATATAACGATTCTGATCAATGACTCCAAACTTGAAAGCCGTGTGAGCAACATTTAAAAAAATTAAGTACGAACTGATTTTTACTTGCGATATTCATAGATGTGAGACACATAGGTGGAATCGTATCATAATCCAGAACCACAACATCCAGCCACTTAAAAAGTCCCTCGAATTTTAATACCAACAAAAAACGTTAAGCCAGTCAAGATTCTATCGTTCAGAATTTTTTTCAAAACGTTCGCTCTCGGTGATTCTCACTTTTTTAAATTTTATTTTTTTACAGACTCGTTCCGTTTTTTCGTCCTTTTCTATTTGTTTTTGTATTGTATTTATCTTTGTTTTTTTTTTAATTTTAAAGCCTGTATTATTGGTAAAAATGTGTAAAACCAAGTTATAATACAAGTTGATGTATATTTTTTAATTTGGCTGGTTTTTCTATTTGGCGGGATTTTGAAATACAGGATTTTATGATTCGAGAGTCTATCTGTCGGGAGTCGGGATTTTTGCGATTCACGACTTGTCGTTCGGGATTATGATACGATCGTATTTAAAATCGGGCGATTTCTAATACCAAGAAAAGTTTTGAGCCCTTCGGGATTCTGAAATTTGCGATTTTGTCTTTCGGGATTTCAATACCAACCCTATATTAGGTAGGTAGGTATACCTAGTACCTACCAAGCTTATAGTACGGAAGTTAAGGATTCGTAAATACAGTCGACCTTGGAATTTTAATCAAACCCGACGTAACGATGATTAGGAACACGAAAAAAGTGGGATCCCGCAATTTCGTCTGTCTGTACCTCGACCTACAGAGCCTAAGCCATACTAAAGCGAATTTCTTGAAATTTTGAAATTCAAGGTATTTTAGCAATTCCCTTCCTAGAGGAAATTTAATTTTTTCGCGGCTCCAAAAATAAAGTTATGTGCCATACAACATTTATGAAAGAGGTTATACAAGGTGATTTGCATAAAGTGTGACTAAAAGCTTGGGTGGGCAGGTTGGGTCCAGTATTGGAGGAAGGCGTCTGTTCCCCCCTTGTCTAGGCGGGAGGGGCAATTTTCTAATAGAAAAAATGACTTGAAACAGAAAAAAAATCATTAAAAAACAACGGTAACACTTTTAATACCATGTTATACATTTTGTAAAGCCAGAAATTCCTTCTTGTGTCTTCTTTTTAAATAAAGTTGGAGTAATGCATAATTTTTGAAAAATTAATTTTTAAAATCAAACTTTTGAAAAATAAATTTTGTAAACTAATTTTGTTCAAAATTTTACGATATTAAGTGGAATTTTTGTTTTTAATATGAAATGCTTTTATCAATTTTTATTGAAACACTAAAAATTAGATTCTCAAACCTCTTCTTGTTTTTTTCTTGTCTCGACCCAACCTACACGCCTATATAGGTTTTTGTCACACTTTGTGCAAATCTCAAGTCTTAACTAGCATTTGTTGAACCTTAATAAATCGCAAACATTAAGTATTAGAGACGATCTTAGTGTCTTTAATTGAATTTTCTCAGAAATGTAAATATTTAAGTTTGGGTTCAAGCCTTCCAGATTTTCAGTTGCGAGGTTTAAGTTAAACCCGAGTTAACTCATCAAATTCGGTGAGTTAACTCATAATTAACTGAACAGATGATTTTGAATTTTTATCAACTTAATTTGTTTAGTCGTTCTGCATGCATTCCCCACCGAAAAACAGCCTCCTCAGCCTTAAGTCACCAGTTAAAAACTGGGCCTTAACGAGCTACATCTATACCTACATTTAAAAATGTTTAGTTAACTCCCATTTGCAATTAAGGAATCATTCATTACTTTTAATTATTCGGCTCATAGTGAGAAGCACGTAATGAGCTTATCCTAAATCCCACTACTAGGAGTACCTATCTATAATTGTATCCCAAAGGTACGTTATTTGTATTTTAAGATATTTTTTCTCAGTATTTAAGCAAAGTATTTAAAACAAAACAAATCAGTTATAATACAGAACAAATGGAATGAACAAAAGGAATTTTAATCTTTCGGGATTTCAAAAAAAAAAAGGATGAAATTCATAAATTATTATTTACCATCAAATCTTAATGGAATCAAACCTTTTTTTACCAACCTACTTCTTTCGTACACCGAAATTTATAGTCGTATAAATCGACTTTGTACGTGATTCTTATGTTGAAGCAAACAAAAAAGGATATAATTATAATTTGCTGCATTAAAACAAACTTCATTGAGCATAAGAAGTTGCAATTATTTTCACGATTTAATGGTCCTATATATTGCATGTTGTAACGAGTGATTTTTTAAGAGGTTTAGAATTAAAAAAAAAAAAAAATACAAAAATTCGAAAAAATGAATGAAATATTTATTTGAATCGATAGTTTGAACCTTGCATTTTAATGTTTAAAGATAATTTCATGCAAATGTTGACCGCGGCTGCGTCTCAGGTAGCCCATCCGCTGAGTCCAATTTTGGCATACTCTTTCACACATATCGGCCGGTATCTCACGAATGAATGCATGGATGTTGGCTTCCAGTGCGTCAATCGAAGCGGGCTTGTCCCTATAGACATTAGCCTTGACATACCCCCACAAAAAATAATCTAATGGTGTCAAATCGCACGATCTAGGCGGCCAATTGACCGGCCCGAAACGTGAAATTAACTGTTCACCAAACTCGCCTCGCAATTGCGCCATTGTTTCGCGTGCTGTGTGGCATGTGGCACCGTCTTGTTGAAACCACATATCATGCAAGTCAAGAACTTCCATTTCGGGCAAAAAAAAGTTTGTTATCATCGCTCGGTAGCGTTCACCATTGACAGTAACGCTGCGATTCGCATCATCTTTGAAGAAATATGGCCCAATAATGCCGCCGGCCCATAAACCGCACCAAACAGTGGCTTTTTCGGGATGCATTTGTAGCTGTTGCAATGCTTCTGGCTGATCTTCACTCCAAATGCGGCAATTTTGCTTATTTACGTACCCATTCAACCAAAAATGAGCCTCATCGCTGAACACAAGCAGCGCGCGATGAACATTTCGAACCGAGCACGAATTCAAAATTCAATAATTTGCAAGCGTTGTTCATTTGTAAGACGATCCATGGTTAAATTGCAAACCAAACTGAAGCTGTTTGACAGTGACACAAGGTACTAAACACACGTCAGCTGTCAAAACCAGTGTTGCCAAAACCAAACCAGCTTAAAAATCACCCGTTATTTCTTTATGACTTAAATTGGAAAAAGAAACAAATTATGCTCCTGAAATAGGAGCAACTAATGATGCGTGCCTCATCAATAATTTAAAGCAAAAACGTTACAAAAAATATCATATTTTCAGCAAAAAAAAAATAAAAATAAATAAATAACCGTGAATCTCTATCCTATACCCTTTCTGTTTTCTTTTTGTTTGTATCATTATTCCCTGCAGACAGAAATAATCGCCGACAAAAGTCAAACAAAAGAGTGAAATTTATACCCACAGGAAAAGTTAATGCTTTTTTCAATAATAAAAAAAAATAAAAGAAACCAATTCCAACTGAGGGAAGACTGCACTGAGAAGAAAGTAATAATACTTTTGAGATTGAAGTAAATTTCCCCATCACGATAATTTATTTATATTTGAACCTTAAGTAAAGTTTTCGTAAATATACTATAGGTGGCGCAAAAGTCATCAGCCTATCGGCAGATGCTATAATTTTTGCAAATGGCGGCAAATGTCAGTTACTGTCAATTACTTTGACATTTGTGAAGTAAACAAATACAAAAAATTGTGTGAGTCCGGCGACTCACGGTAAACATCAACGTTTGTCCAAGCCCATTTTTGAGGATCAATACTTGGACCCGTATGCGAAGTCGTTAATAAGTTGTTGACTACGTGCACGGAACCAAAACGGACTAGTTTGCTCTGAACGTACTGAACGTACCCAATTCCCTACTATGCAGATTTTCGTAACGTAAAGTATGACCTCGTAAAGTCGCACATTGGAAACTGCATGTTTTTATTTCACTCTACCACCGCGCGCCGGCATAGATGTTTACATAGAAAATTTCTCTCTGTGTTGGCAAAGCTCCACAGATCGCGGACTGGGATAGGAAAATAATAACGACATTGAAAAAGTTTTGTCTGAGTGGATTTTTGTCAGGATATTTTGGGGATTATATTTTTTGATTGTTTTTTTTTTTTTTCGAGGGATAATAATAATTTGGATGATGTGTATTCACTTTTATTTACTTTGTTCGCACAGGGATTTCGCTAAACATTGTACATAATGCTAAAAAAAAAAGAGTACAATAAAAGAGATGGGTTCTGTTGCTTTGATTCAAATCAGAGCTGGATTTTATGAAAGGATTTTAATTTTATTGCTTCATTTGAACAGTTTTGTATTGTTTTTATTTTATTATTAGGATAAATTATGGAAACAAAACTTGTGATGATGAAATTCATTCAATATATAGGTATTTATTTTTGCATGAACTCCATTGAATGGGTTTGCTTCAGGTAATAATATCAGGATATATTCTAGGATGTTTTCAAGGCTGATAGTCCAGGAATACCAGCCATCGTTCGTATCTTTTGTGCGTAGGTCTCATCTTTGTTATTGTTTTGGAAAAAAGTAGGTATATTTTTCGATACCTACTTTATTAGTTTTTCTTCAAATCACTTGTTTTTTTTTAAGGGTTTAAGAAGTCCCAAATCTATATATGTATGTAAAAATGAATCGTGGTGGGTTCGGATGCTTAAAACTTGAGAACGACTGCACCAAATTGGGTACTTCCTTCTACGTGTTTGTTCGTAATTGTACCGCAAAGGTTCACGAAAAAATAAAAGTCGAAAAAGTCTCAACAGGTGGCGCTGTAAGCGAAAATTTCGTTTTTCAGTTCAATTCAATTACCGTTCAACAAATGGCGCTGTAGGCGGTTGGGAAATGGCTTTTGGGATATTCTTCTTCAACTTTTCTTATTTGTAGGATGAAATAAAATAATTGTCCGATTTAAGAAATTTTTTGTTTGTGTTTGAAAGGTTTTTCTTAGGAAATGGCGTAAAGGATATTTTTTTTAATTTTTTTTATTTATAGGGTGAAATGGGGTAGGTAAACATAAAAAGTGTCCGATTAAACAAATTCGTTTTTGTTTGAAGATTTTTTCCTAGGCAATGGTTTGAGGGATATTTTTTTCAAATTTTATTATTTGTGGAATGAAATGGGGTAAACATAAAAAATTGTCCGTTTCGAGAAATTCTTTTTTGATGTGTATCTGAGAATAATTAAAGATGATTCTCATTGGCCTTGTTGGTCGGGTCACAAATCGAAAATTCATTCGAAAAATTCTGAAAACATGGCACTGGCTTGCCACAGCGTTTGAAAGTGGCCACTAACTGGACTTTGATGGTGTGGAGATCTTGGCAATGGAAAAACACACTTGGGAACGCTACATTCAACTTTTTCAAAAATTTCACTAAAAAATATTAAAAAAATAATTTCTTTTTTGTTTGAAAGTTTTTTCTTAGGAAAAGGCTTTCGGGATATTCTTTTCCAAAATGTTATTAATTGACAATTGTAGGGTGAAATGGGGTAAAAATAAAAAAATTTCCGATTTAGGAAATTGTTGTTTATTAGTGGATGGCCTCAGGGATTTTTTCGGAATTTTATAAAGTGAAATGGGGTAAAAATGAAAAATGGCATCTGATTTCAAAAATTCTGTTTGTGTTGGAAAGGTTATTTTAAAAATAAATTTTATATTTAAAGAGTGAAATTTAATAATCACAAAAAAAAAGTTTTTGATTACAAAAATTCTTTCTGCGTTGGGAAAGTAATAAAGGTTGAACGAATTTCGCCATTCATAACGTGAAGTGGGTCAAAACTCAGTATAAGTAGTATTCAATTACAAAAATTTGTAATTTTATGCGAAGCTTAGGTTTGTCTACCGTGCGAAGCCGGGCGGGTCAGCTAGTATTACATAAAATAGCCCTTTCGAATTTCTCGCTGAATATTTCACTTCGTGGATAAATTTATAACTTTAAACAAATCAATTTATCATGAATATTTTCACATTGAAAATCATTCTATTAAAATCTGAACAAACAAACAATGTAAATATCTCCAATCCCAAATATTACCTCAAAGACTAGCATTTTCATACCTTTTTCTTACACACTTCCTTCCGATCGACCGACCGACCGACCGACAAGGACTCTGAAATGGCGAATGAAACATCTTTAGAAAATAATATTCAAAACAGAATCTTTCAACAATCATCTCCTCCCCCCCCCCTGCCAAGTTTAATCAATGCAAATTGGGGTTGATAGAATCATGCGGACAGAAGCAGGCAGACTCCTCGGAAATGAAGTTCAATAAAAAGCAAAACAAAAATGAAAGAAGATGGCCACTTCCGCTCAACCCTCCCTTGACTTGATTATTTTTGCTTTTCAGTTAATTTGAAAACTTTCACCCGCACTACCATACCAAACTGATTAGTATCTCTTCCTTTTCATGTTTATACCGTTTTTTTTTTCATCTTCTTCTTGTTTCTTTTCAGGGATACAAACAGCTAGTGTTCAATTACTGACCAACCACAAGGACGAAGTAATCTTGAAATGCCATGTCGAGGGCACCGGCCAAATGGAAATTGAATGGTTCCGGAATAGTGAAAAATTAACTTCAATTCAAAACATCCATCTGGATGGGAATCGTGTGCTTATTAAAAGTCCATCCGTCTACGATAATGGACTCTATCGATGCGTTGCATCAAATCCAGCTGGTCGGGCGATGAGTAAAAAAGGATACGTCCTCAAGTGGGCTGGCACTGATTCGCAATCGGGTTCTGGATGCATTCCACGTTTTGCCGATGGGAAAAAGGGTCAAAAACTGCTCGATAAATCGTCGAAAAACGTTTTCTTGTGTCGTGGCAAGCGAGGCGATAAATCTGCCAAAGCTACCGTCTCAGACGTTACTTTTAGCCAGCAGCCATCTGTGAGACAGGTAGCCAAGGAGAATGATCCTGTCGAGCTGCCTTGCACGTATCAGCTGCCTGAGAAATACCGGAGCACAGCCGTTCAACTGAGATGGCGAAAGGATGGGAAGGTTTTTCGTCAAACAGATCTGGGTGTTTCGACGTCGACTACCGCCGAACCCAATATGGAATCAATGCTACGTGAAGACTTCCGGATTACACTGAATCGAGCCAATGGCTCGTTGATGTTCTCCTCGGTGATAGCCAGCGATGCGGGACAGTACTTTTGTCAGATTAACATCGATGGACACAGTCCGATATCTTCGGAAAGTGGTGAATTGGTTGTTATAGAGCAGTTGAAATTTGCCCCACAGCCAACATCGAAGAATCTGGAATTGGGTTCGGTGGGGAAGATCCATTGCAAAGCACAAGGAACTCCAACGCCACAAGTAAAGTGGATTAGGGTGAGTTATATACATATATCTATACTTTGATTTTGCTTTAAAAATAAACTCATTGTGTCAGTTCCTTGAGCATCATCCCTTGGCAGTCAATTACGTTTCAACGAATAACCAGACCATCCCTAAGGATAAATCTTGCCTGGGTATTGAGGAAATTTAATTCAAACTGTACTCCAAACTTCCCTCATCCGCATCCCTCTATATTATAAAAATAACTTAAGCAAATTTCCCAAAAAAAAAAAAAAAAAAAAAAAAAAAAAAAAAAAAGGATGCTGACAGAGAACACAAATTGTTGGGATTGTTGACCCAGTCCTTATACCTACTGACAAGGACTTCAATGAAAAGGTTTTCGGTGTTGTTCGCTAGGCAAACAACAACAAAAAAAACTCGTCAAGAGAGATTTAAAAACATTTTCCCTTTTATAAAAAAAAAATCTTATGGGACATACAATGTTGTCTCTTCTGTTGTCAGTTTTGGTCTTCCTTTATATACATCATCTATCCCTTTTTTGTACCTTATTTATAAAGTGGACACTGGCCAGCAGCTAAACAATATATGTCAGGGCAAGACGCTAGGCTGGTTTTGTCACCCAAATCAAATAAAGTAAATCTTTGCCAACTTATTGCACACCCCATTTAATTTTATTCTTTGGGAAGTTTTTTTTTTCTACTTTTCTTTTATATGTATCTTCTCGTTCTCTGTTGTGGGACTTAAAAGCTTAAGTAAAATTTGTTTGGAATTTTATTAAAAAGAAAGAAAGTAAAGGAGGTCGATAATGGTCTTTCAGTTTATTTTATACATATTGATGTCGAATTTTGGACGATTTGAAAACAAAATTAATTAAGGTGGTTTAAAAGATGTTCTTTTTTTAATTCAAGTTCGATTATTATATTCTAATCTAGAAGGTGCCTTTTGAGTTCTGAAACGCCAGCTTATTAAAAGCCGACAAAACTCAATTTGAACTGATAAGTAAACGTTTTGAGGTGTTTTTTTTTTTGAAGCTACAAGGCTCACTAATAAATGGTGCTTTAGTTCAGGGTTAAACTGGATCTTAACCAACAAGATTATCCTGTTAGCCCGATCCTTAAAAAGAACTTCTTCTATCTACGGAATCTAAGTTAATTTAGGTATCTTTCCACTTTAGCGCGTTACCTTAAGTAAAGCCTTCTTCAACCTCCTAGTAAACTTCTAAACTTCTCCTAGTAAGACTAAACGAGGAGGATCATTTTCAGAAGTGCCGATCTCGCTGTACCACTCGTAAAGTTCAAAGTTGAATTTTCTCCTCCAGAACACTTGTCAACGCAAACAGAACCGAATATATTGCCAAGAATTTCTAGCTTAAAGTGACCAAGTATGTCTTCATCTTTAAAAAAAAAGGACGTAATGCCCACTGGCATACTATATGTATAACAAAGACGGGACTAGAGAAATGCCAATTTATGACAGTTATAATATTTTATCGCCATTAAAATTGGGCGTGAGTTAACGCACTTTCGCGACTTTAAAAAAAGACTCTGGGTTCCCGAAGTACCTGTGGCGGTGGCCTGGTCCTACAGGTTATAATTGGTATGTCTTAAGTCACTTCCATTAAAAGAAAGCGTGCATAAACTATCTAGCTTCTCGTAACATGAAAAAATATCAAGGTGCCCGAAGTATGTCCAGCGGCGGAGTAGTAAACAGTACTTGTTTAAGTGTTATAAATTCGCATGTCTAGAGTCATTTTCTTATAACAAAACAAAACTTTTAAAAATTTGTATTTCCTTAAGAATTAGACCAGACACATGCCAATTTTATGGAAGTGAGTCTAGACATTCAAATTTGTAACATTTTTTTGTATAAAAGTATTTTGTATATCTTTGTACCGCAGGGCCAGCGCCCTCTACATACTTCAGGCACACAAAACAATTTTCAAGTCACGCAGAGCACGTTAAGGTATGTCCAATTTTAATAGCGATAAACTGTTATAAATTTTCATTTCTCTGGTCTAATCTAAAGCTTTTAGCAATTATAACAGTTTTTCGGTATTAAAAGTATGAAATATTTGGACAAGACTAGTGAAATGCCAATTTATAACATCAGTTTATCGCCGTATACATTAACGGAAATAATCAGACGTATATTAACGAGCTTCGCGTTACTTCAAAAAAATCTCTGTGTGCTCGAAGTATGCCATCGGCGGCGGAGAGCCCTGGCCCTAAGGGGCCACTTAAATTACTTTTATAAATAAAACTGTTATAAATTAAAATGTCTAGAATCACTTCCTTAAAAAAAAAACACCCTGTACATCGTGGCGATGTACTTGCTGTTGACAGCTAATGCTTTCTATCAAACAATTTCGTATTAAGAACCCATTGCCTCTTCTCTCTCATCGTAGAACTGCATTTACATTTGTACACCTGTATAAAAATTCAAATTCAGGCCTCACTTGAAAGTCAAATACACCTATTTTCAAATGCGTTAATATTTTAAAAGCAAAGCTTCGAGTGTACTAAACATAAACGCTTATAGCATAAATAACATTCGGCCATTCGTATAGCTCTACAAACATTATTCCAATATTAAAAACAAACATCAATCCCATCACATCATCATCGCTCTCAATATTGTCTGTTTTAAAAATTCAATTCCATTTAAAAGCAAACACAGCTCTTTGTCAAATGAAAAACTATGCGATATTAAGTTGTACAGATGGAACATGAAATTGATCCATCACACACTATTCTATATTGGCTAAATCATAAATTCAGTGCCCTTTCTAAGTTCATGCCTGCCGCGCAAAAACGAATGTTAAATTCAAACAACATTTTCACCGGCTCGGTGGGTGGTGCGCTGTGGCGGTGCGGGTGGTCCTTCTCTATATTTCAAATCCTCTTCTCCCACAAAACTTAGCCATGGTTATTACAAAGCGAATTCCCCAATACCGAATTGCAACTTTATTGTCGAATCTGATGATTCCCGGACACACAGTGCGTCAAAGCAGCTGACGGCCGGCCGGCGGCGGCTGCTCTGCTGCTGATGCTGCTGAATCCATTCCTCGGTTTTATTGCATTTGATTTAGTTTCATGCTGGGATAAAAGTTTTTTTTTTGCTTTTGCTAGATTTAAGTTGCATCCATCGGCTTTGCTGCAGATCGATACGAACGGACAAAACTAAGCTCTGATGGGTGCGCGCACAAACTATATGATGATGAAAAATGCAAATAGGCAAGTTAGCCCTGTAGGTAAACATTTGGAAAAACTTTTGTACAATAGTTAGGCAAATAATATTTCAACATTGGACTCGCGCGTTTCTAATAAAAAATTTCAACAATTCGATTGGACGTGCGAGGAGGACAGGATGAGGCATAGCACATATAAAAGTTCGGGGATAACAATTTACTGGAGCATCCCAGCAATGGCAAACTTTACGTTACACGAATACGATGAGGCAAATAAATTGTGCAGATGTCTTTCCCTGGCTCTATATTCTATGCAAAGTCAGACAGACAACAATGAAACCTTGCTGCGGGATGAGCTCCACTAACTATATAGTCAGCAGAATTGGATTTGTAGGTACTAGGTACATGCAGGGGGATGAAATTTACAAGCATTTTATCGAATAAAATTTATTTTTGTCAACTTTGTTGCCAATATAATTGATTTACTAGTTTGTTAGTTTATTGATTTATTATAACCAGCGTAAGATGAAAGTTTTGTTATGAGACGTTAAAAGGAGGCAAATGAAAACTTCAATATCATATTAAGCTTGCCTCCCTTTAAGAAAGTCTAAGTTCTCTCATTCAAAATTTAATTATAAATTAAAATAGAACCTCCCATGAAAATAAGTAAAAACATTTTTTTGAATTTAAGATTACGTGTCGTGATAACATGACACTAGTTAAACCATAGTTAGCTAATTCTAGAAGTAAATTAACCAACAGTTAACTGAGAAAGCAGTTTTTTTGGTGGAGAATGCATGCCGAACAAATAAACTAAAAAAGAATCTATTCAGTTAATCCTGCGTTAACTACCAAATTTGATGAGTTAGCTCGGGTTTAACTTTAATCTCACACTAAAAAAAACTGAATTAAACTGTAGATTACTCGTTGAATTTGTTGAGCTTATTCGAACTTAACTTTATTTAAGCACTGAAAGGATGAGGTCTTAATATTGTTCACAAATCGTTGGCTTATGGGCAATTTCATAAATACTGTTGTAGGTTTGTTGCAGGCACGAAATCTGTTGCCTCTATTTGCGACTGAGCTAAATTGCCACCTTTCCGTCGAGGTGTTGAAAAATAAGCTCACCTTTTTCCCTTCTTCAAGAGCAGTTTTCTGCCGAACCGATAGTCATAGCAACCTAAAAAAAAGCAGCCTTGATATTGACGTTGCCAACTTTCCATCAATTTATCGCAACATACAAAAATATAACCGTCAAAAAAAAACTGATTTTTTGGTCGGTACAGAAGCTCTATTAGTTTGAGGCAAGCGCAAAACCCGTTAACTCGATTTGCGGCTAAACTTTAATCTCTAGAAACCTTAAAATAGCATATTCGTCTACGTATCGGACGACTTTTTCACCTTTTTTCCCTTCTTCAAGAGCAGTTTTCTGCCGTACCAAGGGTCCAAGTGACCTAAAACTAGTGCAGCTTTGATCTTGACGTTGCCACCTTCACATTAATGTTTCGCAACATACGAAGATCCAACTTTAAACAAATCTGATTTTTTAGTCCTTTAAGAAGCTCATATTGAGTTGAGAAATTAAAGATCCGCTGTAGCCTCTTCACTTATTAACATTTTAGTGTCTATTATCGAATTCAGAGGGCGACTTAAATTAATTTGAGTGTTATCAGAAACTAAGCGCATCGTGCAATGTTTTACAACGTTTACGTTTAAAGGAAAAACTAACGGACCAAGGATGGAGCCTTGTGGTACTCCGCATTTAAATGGAAAGGAACTTAACTACCGTTCTCCTGCTCTCTTGCAAATAATAAAACATAATTTTGTTGCATTGCAGTGTTTGCTAAAGAAGGACTACTTTGCACTTAAAAGTTTAAGTTAAGTTTTGATCAAAATTTATGTTATCGGGAATTTTCGGCTTTTTGTTTTCCTATTTTAACTTCTCGAATTTTTTGTCAGACTTCTTTACTTGAAGAAAAACCTTCAAATTGTCAAAATTTAAATTCCTCCTTACTGGGCTTTAAGGCTTGTTTGTTATTATTATTTTTTGACTAGACGACGAAACAGGAAACATTATCCTTCAAATTGTCTTCTATAAACAAAACCCTTTCTGGAATTCTAGTTTTTGAGACAACTACATAATGTATGTTTCGAAACGATTTTTTCAAAAAAAAAAAGAAAATAATTTAAAGTGTAAAACTTCGAAAGGAAACCATATCGACTTTTTTCAAAGTATGAATAAAATAATAGTTTAATTCCAGCATTGCTTCGATGTATTCCTTCTAATATAAAATGTAATTATTATAAACGAATACCCTCTTATCTGCACCATTATCTGCTGTTATCTGCTTAAAACTTGTGTGTTTTCCAACCCAAAATCCTGTTGTTAAATCTCCCCCAAATCAAGCAAGCTTAATTACAACTTTAAGAAACTTTTGTTACTAAAATATTCAAAATAATGGTATGTACGTACATACCTTCTCCATTAGAAAAATTTGAACAAAAACTAACTACGAATTACGTTTCCTTTCTCCTTTTGCTATATTCCCTAGAGAAAACTTCAAAAGTCCTTACATCCATCTTTCCCACACCCTCCTCTATTTCTCTCTCTCTCTCTGTCTCTTTCTCTTGGGAAACATTACAAAACATTCAACGACCATCGCTCCAGCCCACTGTTGCAAAAAAAAAACAGACAACAAAAAAAAACTTTTCGACGCTATAATAAGACCGAAGACCGAACTTTTGTTTTCTCATTTTCATTTTTCAGGACTTTTCGGATCAATTGCCCGAGACAATTGACGACATTAACGGTACGTTAATATTTAAAAATGTATCCGCCGAGAATCGTGGCAACTACACCTGCATCGCTAGTAATACCCAAGGACAAATAAATGCCACTGTTAGCATAGCAGTGGTTGTGGCACCCAGGTTTTCTGTATCACCCGATGGACCAGTTCAAGCAACAGAAATGGGTGTTGCCAGTATCCATTGTCAGGCTACTGGCGATCCCAAACCAACTATTCAATGGGACAAGGACTTGAAGTATCTGAGTGAGAATAATACCGATAAGAATCGATTTAAGTTCTTGGAGAACGGAACTCTGGAGATCACTGAAGTGCATTTGGACGATGAAGGACGGTATGGATGCACCATTGGCAACAGTGCTGGATTAAAGCGCGAAGAGGTCCGATTTGTAGTCAAAGGTGAATAATATAATTTTTTTTTTATTTACATTAAAGTAAACTATCAATCGTTAATTTGTCTTGCAGCAGTAGAGGGTTTTGCTACTGAAGAATCTTCCGATGGCTTCTTAATCACTCGGGCGGTACTCATCACAATGTCGGTGGCCTTTGCTTATATAATCCTCGTAGTGGGACTGATGTTGTGGTGTCGTTACCGGCGACAAGCTCGCAAAGCACGCCTTACCGAAGCTGGCAAGGACAACATCGAAACCGGAGAGATAAATAACAAAATGGCCGAAATCGAGCCATGTCTACCGGAAAATGGCAAATCCGAAAAGAATGCCAAAACCAAGAAAATGAACGGCACCAACCATCCCCGAGGCAGTGGCAACGAGGCCCAAAAAAGCGATGACACCATCTCGAGTGTAAATTCAAAAGGCTCCAAAAAGTCACATGCCTTCGATCAATTAGCATTGCCACGGTCCAGCCTATCCGAGCTCATTCAGATCGGTCGCGGGGAATTCGGTGATGTGTTTGTTGGGAAAATAAAATCTTCGCTAATAAAAATCAATGAAGCAAGCGAAAAGGACACAGACGAGCGACAGAGCGGAACACCGCCGAATATGGAGAAACGGCGCTCGAAAACTTCAATGGATGACATCGAGGAAATCAAAGAAGAACAAGAATCTAGCACAGAAGTTGCGGATGAATATAAATTGATACTGGTAAAGGCGTTGAATAAAATCAAGGACGAAACAGCCTGTCAGGAGTTTAAGAGGCAAATCGAAATGTTTCGGGCTATATCACATAAGGGGGTGGTGAAGCTGTTCGGCCTCTGTCGTGAGAAGGATCCACACTATTTGGTGCTGGAATATACTGATTGGGTGAGTTTTGACATCTAGATTAAGTGTTTTGTTCTATATTACTTATAGTTTGGTTTACGTTACTTTTTGTTTGTATCCTTTAATGTTCCGGCTCCCGGTTCAGCTCTATTTAACTCGAAACAATTATGAAAACGAGGCTATCTGCTCTCGCTCCTTGAAACTTTCAATAAGAACTCCTTGAAGCGAGAAAATTATAAAAGATAAAGTTCTAACAAGCCCATTATTACCTCCTACTTCTCTTAACTTTACCCTGCTTATATTTAGTATATAGTTTTGTAAACACTTTTGCAACACTTTGCAGCCATTTACATTTTCCTTATTATTTTCGTCGTCCTTTCTAGGGTGATTTGAAGCAATTTCTTTTGGCCACAGCTGGCAAGGCGAATACAGCAACTACTGCGTCTGGACAAAATGGAGCAAATGGCGCAGTTGCCGGTTCAATACCACCCCTCAAGACTGGACAAATTCTAGCTGTAGCATATCAAATTGCCCGGGGAATGGATGCAATTTATCGTGCTCGCTACATTCACAAGTAAGTACACCGACTCCCGATGGATGTGATCCAAGTAATTTCATCGCCTGAGTTGAGTGCACGTTAATTTATTTTATATCTATATGTATAGTTTCGGGATTAAGGGTTTACAATATCTATGTATATTCATTTGCATGGAATGATTGTTCGCGTAAAAATTAATTTCAATTAATCGATTTATTATTATTTTTCTCTCTTCCGCTCTGCCTTCTCGCAGGGATTTAGCTACCCGTAACTGTATAATCTCAAGTGATTTCATTGTTAAAGTTTCATATCCAGCATTATCGAAGGATAAATACAATCGCGAATATTTTAAACATCGAAATACATTACTTCCAATACGTTGGTTAGCACCTGAATGCATCCAAGAGGATGAATTTACAACGAAGAGTGATATTTATGCCTATGGGGCTGTTGTCTGGGAACTGTTTAATCAAGCGACAAAACTGCCATTCGAAGAGCTTAGTAATGAGGAATATTTACAAAAGAGTTCTGGTGGGAGTTTGCAATGGGATGTGGCCGAAGGAACACCGGAGGCTCTCAAGGAAATTATGGTGAGTGCAAAGTTGTATTTTTTTTTTTTTTTTTTTTTTTTTTGTTAAATGGCATCATAGATAGGGAACTTATTCTAAGCTTAAAAATGGAAATGTTATTTAAACAACTTCTGATTTATGATTGATAAATTGATAAATTGAGAATTTTGCCAGAGATATAGATTTCAGCTTTGGTATATCATGATATTGTCCGTTTTTGCGAGTATCGGTTGTTTCTTGGTAAACGACTTTTGTCGTTCATCAAAATCGAATGTTTAAGATCTCTTAATTTTTTGTTGTCTTAGCTGTGTTTGCAGAAGGGAATAAAAAAAACACAAAAGTCTTTAGGGAGTTCTAAACACAAATCTGAGCACGTGCAAATTTTTAATCCGATCCGATTTTTTATCGCATCGGACTCTGCCACACTTTGCAGCTCTACATATTGACAATTTCTCAAACTACAAAATTACAATTTTCCAAGAAAATTCAGAGACAAGTCAAATAAAGTAATGAAAAGTCGTTGTAAAGTTAGGGGACTTTCAAAAAGGAAATGCACAATCATATGCCATCCAAAAGACAAAATTTCAACATTTCTTTAGGTTCAAGACATTTTAGTTACAAAATTTTAACTTTCTAAGGATGTAAAGTAAAGAGAAAACTCAAATATAAGAGAAGTAGGCGTGAGCATATTTAACACTTACCACTTTCTTTACCTTTCCACTCACTACTAATAGGAACAAACTCTAAAAATTTCAGAGAATTCGGTTCAGTAGTTTTCCAGTCTTTACGCCACCACACAAACTAAACGTTCATTTATATTTATAAACAGATACATAAATAGAGCATCATAGACTTTCTACAGTTTTAAATTACTTTTATGCCACGGGCTCCCGACTCGTGAAGGCGTCTCAGCCTGAGAAACTTTCCATCCTCTATTATCCCGAGCACGCTGCTTCCAGTAATCCAAACCAAGTAAACTGGCATCCATTGGGAGCAGTTTATGATGTCGATATCTTCCCCATACCCTGATAGTTTTACGGATCTGTTGAAGATATCGCCTTCCGTGTTAACGCCTACTTTTCGCACTATGTATTATTGTTTCAGAGTGAAATTGAACAATTCACATGATAGCCAGAGATTATGAATTATAATGATGGGAAACTTTCGTACGTTCCACTCTCCACAACCCAATTGTTAACATTGTTGTTTTTGTCATTTCGTTTCGATTTGATGAGGTGAGTTTGTTCTGTTTTGGCAGCTCGATGATATTATCTGTGTAAATAATGCCTGATTCACAATGCGAAGAGGAAACGGGACGTGAGCGTGACGAGAACCGCTGTCATCTTTTTCTTGTTACAAAATCGTCGCCCAATTCACAATGCAGCGAGCGTTTTTACGACAAAAATCCATTTTTGTAAAAAAAAAAATCAATAAAATATAAACAAAACAATAGATTTAACAATAACTTTATTTGTTAGACACAATTTGATTACATCTATTGTGAAAAATCTGTAAATTACTTTTGAAAAATGAAAATCGTCGTCACGTAGCGTCTTTTTTCAATTTTTCGAATTCTTGGCGTGACGTGACTACGAGAAACGCCACGTGGTGTATATCCAGGTATGCTTTCATTGTTTGAAATTGGTTTGACAACTACAACGAATTCTCGTCACTCTCACGTCTCGTTTCCTCGCCGCATTGTGAATCAGGCTTAAGACTGCTTTTACACGACAGCGATTTTTATTCTTCGTTTCTCTTTTGGTTTCCTTCTAATTGCAAATACCTTTTACACGACAGTGATTTTTAATGAAAAGTTAACTTTGTGCAAGTGAAGAAGTATCATCTCACTGCACTTTTTACTACACTTGATTAAGCGAAGTTATCTGAGTGGAGGACGAATGAAAATAAAACACATTCGAACAATAAGGAAAAGCACAAATAAGAATCGGCGATAACTCTGCAATATGTTCAACCTCAGATATTTTGTCTACCCCATACAGCACTTACATCCCTCGCCCATGTGCTTAAAAATCGCAAGAAAAACTTGCATCGTTTAAAAGCAGTCTAACGCAGCCATCTTTAACAATATTTGAACTCAGCTGCTTTATTTTCACCAAGAAAATGGCTGTTGATAGGAAGGTTATCGGGATGTGTTCGAAAATAGTGCAAACATAAATAAGCTTCGAATTTTTTTGCATGCTCAACGATGTTATTTTATAATTAATTATTTTATCAAAATTAATAAATTTTCAATTATTTTATTAATTACAGGCATCCTGTTGGAATCAAAATCCAAAAGACCGTCCCTCATTTAGTCAACTTTGTACGGCACTTAGTAAAGCAATGCAATCCAGTGATAATTAATTTTAGTCGTTGTAGGTTTTAATAATTGTATTTTATTATTTTAACATTGTAATTATAAACAAACAATTAAAAAAAAAAATAGCAAACAAAAAAACTTCAAAAATAACACTAGAAAAAAACTAAAAATTCATATATTTTTTGTTAATTATATTATTATTTATTTATCCTCTTTTAACTTTTCACAATTTTCCAGTTTTAATTTTTAAAATTAATCTTTTAATTAAGAAAACAAAAATTATTATCTATATTAATAGCAGCAGCTATACCCACCCATGACAAAGAACTGAACATACATTATAAATTAAAACAAAATCATGATTTTTATATTTACGTAAATAATAATTTAAAACGAAAAAAAAACACAAATTCTAGCTACAAGTCATTGCCAATTTTTACGATATATTTCTTTTGTATTTTATTATAAACAAATTTAAAAATTTTATAAAAAAAAAACACAAAATCCATCTAGCTTTTTGTTACAAAAGTTTAAATTTACTTAAGGGGTGAGAGATATATAAAAATATATATATACATAATAAAATTTTGAACTCATAGTTTTGTAGAATGTAAATTTTATACATTTTGTTTTTTTTTTCTAAGAAAATGATGATTATGTTGTCTTCTCAATACAAAACTTGTCTTACCAATAATTTATTATTTAAGAACATTAATTCTAAAAATAATAGTAGGTATGTATTTTAAGAATTATAAATAAAATATTAAGCTAGAGCTATAGACGGTTTAATTAAATAAAAACCGTATGCCATTGTCAAAAAGAAAAGTCTTCGTATGGTTATAAAAAAAAAAACAAACAAAAAACAGAAGTTTATAGTAAGTAATGTAATATATGAACGAATTATTTAAGTATTTAACGTTGTAGTTCTTAAGTTTATATAAGAAAATTAAATTTTTGTTTTTTCATCAATTTTATATGTTTTACTTAGGATTCTTAAATGTAAAGAAAAAAAAAACAGTTTAAAAAAATAAGCTGTATTATATTATATTGTACATCATTTCAATAAATTTATTAAAACAACATTCAATCGTTTCACTTTTATGGCTTGATAACCTCGCATGTTTAAATTGAGGAAGACAAATTTTTTGGAGAAAAAAGCCCAAAAAACAAGACTTTTTTCTCCTACAAGGCCATTTTAAGGTCAGTTTTTCAGTGCGACATTAAAGTTAAAATCGAGTTAACTTATCAAATTGTGTGGGTTAACTCAGGATTAACTGAACAGATGCTTTTGATGTTTTATCTTCACATGCGTTCTCCACCAAGAACTGCTTTCTTAGTTTACTGTGGTTTTATTTACTTCTAGAGCAGGTATCTACATCATACAAACTATCGTAAAGTGAATGTGTGACACAGAATGTGTGAAGCGTAATGTGTAACACGGAGCGTATAAGTTTTTAGTTAGTTTACCACCGGCATAGATGTTTAAACATCAACAACTTCCTCAATTTACTTGTATGAAGTTCCCATTTAAAAAAAAGCGTTTCATTGCAAAAATAAAAAAAAAACAACAAATTCCATTTCAAGTTTTTTTTCTAGATTTTTTAAAATGCATTACCAGGAACGTCTGTTCTGCAACCCCTCTCTATACATACAATATTGTTACCAGCTTAATAGCATTAGTTCTTATTCCCAATAGACAAACTTTTCCTGGGCAAACTACAAATAAAATTCAAATAAATTAAATATAACTTCTACTTCAAGTTCTGTATTTTGCGCCATTATGTAGGTTGTTAATCTAGCATGCCACAAAATGCGGTAAACCCAACCAACAAACTATACAATTTTAAACAATATGAAACTTATTTTGCAATTCGAGGAAACTTCCTTCAACTTTTTCCAAACCGCAGCAGGAAAAAATCACTGACGTAATGATGAGATAACAATTCCTTACGATTCCAATGGAGATGGAGAAACCTATCAACATGTTAGTCCTGTGATGACAGCTTGTGCATAAGGATATAACATTCCTTACAATATAATAATTACTGTTAAGACAAGAAGACAAAAAAAAACAAAAACAATTAACATAATGCCATCCTGGCCGCAAGGACGACAAGAATAGCGAATCAATTTAAATATCGTGTGCTCCATCATTTTGTGCAAAGTCGTTTTTCTATTGCAGAAAAAATTATTACCCAGTATGGAAGTAGCATTTTCGCACGCACTTCTTCATTAAGTAGGTTTGCAGATATGGACTACTTGGTAAGTCAATCACGTAGGCAATTTGTTATGAATACCAAAGTATGTAAGAAGCGGATGGAATATTCTTGAGCGGGCCTTTCTTTGCTATCGGAGTTTGTCTTTTGGTTCAGCGTTTTTAACGCTTGGTTTAACTTAAATAAAAGAGGAGCATACAGCCATACCTACACCTACTTACCATGCAAGTATTTATATTTATAATTTTTTATTTTCCTTCGGAATCAACAAAATAAAATATATTCGCACGTGACGGTGGTTCTTGTAAATATTTATATTTAAATAAATAAAATGTTATCATCATTCCGTAAGATTTTTTTTATTTTTGATGACTTGCTTTTTGTTAGGAGAGCGGTTTAATTTTTTTTAAGGATGAATCGGGATAAATGTCATTTGAATTCGTGCCAGCAATTTTTGTGGGGTGATGACAGAATTTGGAGTGTGATTATTGGGGTAGGAACGTGTCATTTTTATTGGAATCTTAACATTTTTTTAAACCTTTCCGAAATCAATGACATCAACAGAATTTAATTTTTTATTTTAGGGTGCGGTGGTACAGGGGCCCAACTATGTAACTCGATTCTACTTTTGATTCTATTCGAAAGTTAAATCCGATTCTACATTCAAATGGTACTATGTATGAAAATAGAATCGGATGCCAGTAATGCCAATTATTTCCCACAAAATATCCTAATTTGGATCGAGTCTCGCATAGTTTTTGGCATAAGGAAAAGTAAAAAAAAAAAACAAAGCGATAGAACTTCTGTCGGAGCAATAAACGATAGAATTTATTGTGAAACTTTTTATTAAAATAACAATAAATATCTTAATGCAAGAAACGTAGAAAGTGTCGCAATTTGGATTAATTTCGATACAAATTCAACGCACGCGATTTAGAGACAATTCCATTTGTGTTGTTTTGTGTTTCTTTTGTTTAACTTTTTCCATCGGATTACGTACATGGACCTTAAACATCACTACCACAGTGGACCTTTAGCATTTAAATCGTTAAACATATTCTTCCGTTTTGATTTATGTATGTCTGGGGTTCGATTGTTTTGAAATAGCCTTTCCACAAATTAGGTTAATTTATTGAACAAATAAAATCGAACGAGGCACCTTAATTTCGGCGGTTTTTGGCGATTCCCCATGCAGAAAACATATTAATATTTTAATGAAACATTGAATAAAAGATTAACAATTTAAAATTTCCTTTTAATTAAATTTTCAAAGAAAAGTTCCTTTATTCAATCTACTCGCAAACACATTTGATATAGAATGAAAATTTGCGAATTCGAATGACTTTGACGTTAACTTTCCATTTATATAGTACGAATAACTTTCCGAATTTAACAAAAAACAGTTGGCATTACTAGATTTGTTCGATTTTCGTATATTAGAACTTGCTATAGAGTTACAGAGTACCAATTTTGCGAATCCGATAATTTTAATTGTAGAATCGAATTACATAGTAAGGCCCCAGTCTGCAGTATTTACACACTCTCCAAGAGTAGTTTTTGACATGAACATGATAAAGTGCCGCTCTATCTTTTAGTGGTTTGGTTTTGGCAGAAATTGAAGTTATCCTCCATTTCTGTCGACTGACAAAAATGTGTAAAACCTTCTCACCAAAGTGAGAAGGAAGATTTCTCAAAAATGGAGAAACTTGCAAGAAAGTTAACAAGCGCACTGAGCCACTTTTGAGTACAAAACGTCAAATTTTCACTCACTCAAAAGCTGAGTGCTTTAACAGTCTTTACTCTTCTTGTACACAGAAATGTATATAGCACAAATTCGCAAGTTATCCAATGGAGGGGAAATTATTTGCTCTCTCGATGTACTCTTTCGTTGCAACTTTTTCGAGCTAACAAATAGGAATTTGTAACAAATTGTGCAACTTTTGTGAAAATTTGTGCTAATTCGCAAGTTGCGCAAAAGCAACGTAAGGTTTCCAGGAAACTAAAAACTTTAAATTCTTTTTTTAAGATTTCCTCCTATTGAACCAATAATAGACAAAATATGAAACTGAATTTCCCTAGCTTTAACTTGATCTGGTAGCCGCCGGAAATGTTTATGATAAAATAACCCAAATATCCCCCGCCCACCTACGCACCCCTTCCCAGTATGCACACAATTTTGTATCAGAATTATTTTTAGCAGTTTTCCAGAAAATAATCCTTTTCTCTTAGTATTACCTTTAAAACCTTCCGAACTCCCAAGTTTAAAGAGAATCGTTGCACCACATTTGTATAAAAACAATCGTTATACAAAATTTGCAATTCCTTTTTTTCATCGTTTCTTAAAATATCGATTTTGTTTGTTTCGCACACTGTGACGTATACGTATTTTTATATATACCTAATACTTTGATGTTAACAAAGAAAAATTCAAGTTTTCAACCCTGAACTCGCGCGTCGCGTCCTAGATGCGTACAAGATTTGTCATGCAGTGTAGAATCCTCTACCTCTAGCCTTCGCCCCCACGAAGGAGCTCGTCGTTTTTAAAAAATTCCTGACGATTTCCCATTGTTTTCACATATACCTATTTGCAATGTTTGTATTCGGTAATTTCACCAAAATCTTCAGTAAATTTTAAAAACTGTACCCCCGGCTATTTGTACCTTGTATGCTGCGAGTAGGAAAACGTGCAACATGCGGTTGTGCGGTTGTCTATTAAAACAAACGTAAACTACACAAACGCTGCACAGAAGTCGAAAACAACAGTACTACGCGTTTATGACGATCAGTAGACCTTACAAAGACAGAGAAACAGTCGAGGAAAAAGACTCAAGACTATTAAGCCTATATAATTTAAAATTTTCGCATTCAAGATTTAGTTTTAAATAAAAATATCCTTAAATTCTAAAAGAAAAAGGATTTAAAAATTCCAGTGTTGGTGGTTGGTAACAGCAGACCTCAAAATCACAACTCATAGCTACAAATGATTATGTAAAGATTTAAATTGTATCTTTAATTTAAATTTTTCAACCCTCTGCAAAACTTGATAACAAAATACATTCAAAATTAAAGCAATTAAAATAATCACATCGTACGAGTAGAGTTGCATTTTTGTTGTTGTTGTTTCTTTTCACAAACTGTAGAATATGTAACTTAAACTAAGCTTTTAATAACATTCTACTCGTACTTATCATTAGATTGTAGCCAAGCCATCGCATATTGCATCTACTCACTCACTGAATAAAAAAAAACATTTCATATGCCAATATAATCTAGCTGCACTTCCATGGGGGACACCTGAAGCACGACAACATATTTAATATTTTAAGTATTGTCAAGGATAAAATCTTATTCAAGAGTGAAACCAAATTGCACCTTCTTCACTTTTACCATTGCGATGCCATATTATCCTGTCCTGTGGATTCCATTCGAATAGAAAAGATACATAAATTCTGAAGAAGAATGCAAAACAAGAATTCCAAGATACATACTGTACCTACACCATCGGATAAGCGACAGGAATATGAATATCTCCAACATCAACATGCAAGTATGTTGTGATGAAGGGCGAGGGAAGACTTTGGGGGGCTTTTTATAGAATATATCACCCAGTAATGAGGGTTGAAAGTTACTTGAAGTGGACACTTTAAATCCAGCAGGGCTTTCGAGCGTCAGCCATAGCCCATAGTATATGCAGGATTTAAGGGAGAAGATGGTGAATTTCCATTCACAATTTTTCCCTCTTACAGCCTATAGAACTATAGAGTCTTATACACAGGGAAGTATTTGTTATATCTTTGTGTATGAGAAGCTTGAATTGAATCCCTTGAATGGCAGTTTCGCTCTCATTGCGCCCTTCATCACGGATTCAGTTCAAAATTTCTGAGAAATTATTGTAGAGTTCCGTCGACTTGAAAAAGATGTTTGAATTTTGGGCCCAGAACTTTTCAAATCTCAAAGTCGACCCTGTTCTGTGTGCATCATCTAGAGAATGCGTTGATAGTCTGAAATGTTTAAAGGATGAGGAATATAGCTTTATCCAGTAGCCCCTCTATACCTTCCAAGTTTATCGTTCTTCTTATTCAGCACTAAATGGAAGGCACAACGAACGAAGAAGTTATGTTGATATGTGCTGATGATGATGTTATAGGATTCTGTGGGTTGGTTTAGGTCTGGCTGGGTTATATGCATGTATATTTAAACGCCTGGACGGTTTTATACATTCTAGGACCAACTTGATGTTTGCCAGTGCATAAATCTTCAATATGGACTGGAAAAAATGTGAGGAAAGATGTCTATTATGTTGTTGTTTGTTTTTTTTTTTTTGTATTTTTCATATATTTCTCTCTTGACGTTGTATTAGATGAAACTACATTCATTCACATTGGACTCTTGCAGTCACAGTTGAGAGACTTATTGGCTTTATTTGCCTAGAAGTTTATTTTATAAAAATTTAAAAACAAAAATATACCTTTCTATGTACATACATATACATATGTTTTATATATTATTGTGATTTGTAGTGGAATAGACCAAAAGAATTACCCCCCAATTTGAATGTTAAGAAGGTACCAAAATGAATTACTTGTAAGAGAAACCAAAAGGCTAGACATTTGTGCATTTCAAATTTAATTTTAATTTCTAAAAAAAATCCAAAAGGCTGCAATTTATTATATACTCGTAAGTATCTAAGATCCGTCTACAAAATTTAATTCAATGGCTTCAATTTGAGTCCTACCTCATTAATTGCGATCCATTACCTCAAATTTTCTTAATTTCGAGGTGCACTGTTTTCTTTGCTTAAAGGGTTGGAAAGCTACCAAAAGATTTTTGTAGCGTAATATTAATACTTATGAACAAATAATCTTAAGGCTTCAAATCACGCGATCTCGGTGGCCAGTTCACGTCGTTGCGCGAGATAACCGTGCACTCAAATCTAGGTTTTGAGTTACTTTTGCAAACTTCCAAAGATTCCCATCTTATACAATTTACCCATCAAACCATTCCTCTCCACCACATTTAATAGCGATTTCTACAAGTCTACAAAAAAATGTATACATTTTTGCATCTCTATTTCAAAACAGTCGAAGAACAATTAAACATCGCAACTCTATTTCAAATTAACATTAACAACGCTTCATTTATTTTCTTAGACAAATAAATAATTTTTAACTTAAAAATAATAGGTATGCATTGATTGAGTCTATAATTATTATTGCTTAACTAAAATAAGTTAAAAATAATGTTTCTGGTTTCCATTTTTAATATGCCATCAAAAACTCCATTTAAATCCTGTTAATAGGTATACGGGTTTCCAAAGTTTTTCAAATTAAATAATGTTCTACTACTTACATTATGTATTTATTTTAATAATTATTTTTTCTTTTAATTAATTTCATCAAAAAGTTAAGGTAAATAAAAAATATAATAAATGCTATTTTATGTAATATTTTGAAAAATTCCCACTACATTTTTGACTAGACTTACACTGGCACTATAATTTCTATGGAAATACAAATTGAATCCTTAAAAAAGAATTTGTACGAATCAATCGCAAGACCAGCAACATATCATAAACATTTAGACATATTCACATCACTCCTTTGGATAAACTGAAGAAGAATTAGGTGTTTTTTAAAACTTTAGCAATTATAAGTAGAATAAATGAGGTGGTTAAAAAAATGCTTCCGGGTATAGAACGCCTTATTGGTAGATTTGGGTCCCGTTCTCGTTGTCTGAATAATTCCATATCTGTTTCGTATGTTTCAAAATTGTTCCAGTTAAGACATTTTTTGACAGCATAATTCCATCGACAATAGAGAAGTTCACGACCTTAGAGACAAAATATTGAGATTAATCATTTTATCAAAAATTATTTTTAAAACATACGATTTGGTGCTGTTGTTGGATGAAAAATATCATAGGGTGGCGTGAACATTTTTTGAGCATTTTCTATCGAGATGATCTTCATTGTTATTCCAGCTGCAATCATCGTTCCCAGACATGAAGATGAGGTAGTTTGTGGTCGCTCTGTAATGTAGTAAAATATATTTTTCTTACAACTTGTCAAAATTAACGAAATATTTTAATTATACCCAAGGCATTTCCAATAATATCCGCCATGAACTGCATGAAATGATTATTCTCCGAGAACTCTCCACCAACAATTAGTTTTGGTGATCGCTCCCATGTTGGAGTATCTTTTCGGAATGACTCTAAAATCTCATGAACTTGAAAGCCAGTTGATTCGTATGCCGCTTGAGTAATATTCTCAGCAGTTGTGTGACTATTTAATCCCAAAATTATGCCTCTAGCATCATAGCGCCAATATGGCGCATATAGTCCATTAAAAGCTGGTACAAAAATAATCTCACTACGTTTGGCAGTGGTTACATTTTCATTTAATCCATTCAACATTGTTGACGATGAGGATGAAATCATTGAATTATCACCAAGAAAATTACTCAAGACCTCAGCAACAATTCCATTTTGATTAATTTCTGTATTTATTCGTAGTTTATCTTGAAGCCATGTGACTGTTGATCCGGCATTGGAAACAGCACCTTCTAAGGCGTAAAATGTATTTTCTTTTGGACCTAGTTTAAATGCTACGCTACTGAGTAGACCATTGTTTGAGTCTATAACCTCTTGGCCGGTATTGAGAAGCACAAAACAACTGTCGTCTATTGTGCACACACACTGGCCAACTTTGGTACACAATTGTCCGAGGAGAGCTGCTGGTTGATCGCCCATGCACTGAAAAAAAAATTGTTAGTTAGTTTTTTTAGGTTAAGAATTAACTTCAAAAAAATTAAGATTAAGCATCCAGCTAATTACTTTTTATTTTCAGTGGCACAGAAGAATATCAATGAATCAATGTTTGAGAATATGTACACACATAATTTATGTATTATATCTTAATACCAGGCCCCAATATTTATGTGTTCTAAACAACGTTAAGTAAACAGTCTTTATGAGAACCTAATAATAATAAATTAATTAATAGTTTAGCTGACTATGAATAAATTTAAGATCCAATTTCCAAAATGTTTATTGATACACTCTCAGATTGACTGCGATGTTGTTTATAAAATTTGTTGGCTTGTTTTATGATTCTTAAAATCTATGCCAATCAAGTTTTAAACATTTTTGTTTGTTTAAAATCAATAACATACAAAATCACTGAGGATGCAAGCATAACATCCGCATGTGCTATCGAGTAGGTAGGTATTATTATTTTTTATAATTATTTAATGCTAGGTTTGCAATTCGTCATTGGTTTAACTCACGATAACGCGTAATTATTTGTATTATTGGTTCATTGTGAAGAGGCTTTGCAGCTGCTTGTCTGCTGAATATATGACGAGAGGTGCCAGATGAAAAGGTATATTCATTTATATATGAATAGAGGCCCTTAGGCAAATTGATATGCCGATATTTAAAAAAAAAAAATACCTTGTCAAACAAAATTTTCAAGACTTGTTTCCTTGCGTACTTATACGGCACTTCTGGTAGCACGAACGAATTTAGAACAAAAAAACAATTAACTCACTATGAAAATTATCTGAGAAATAAAGCTTGTTGCGCTTTACTATTATAAACTTATTTCACTTAAATCAGTAAGTGTTTTCAGAGATTAACGAATTCTATATACATAGACATTTACAATGATTATTATCTACAACTTACACTTGCAATAGGTAATCCATTGAGGGCTCCATCAACAACAAAACCATATGTTTCAGAATTGGAACGAATATCTGGTAAAATTGTCATTGGAATTTGAAAGAACTCACATAGCTTTGGTTCCCATTTCAGTGTGTGTACATTCATAAGCATTGTGTAGTTGGCATTTGTAACATCAGTAACATGAATTCCACTACTTACACCTCCACTAAGGTTCTAAAAAGTAAAAAAAATAATCGTTTATCACATTTTATTTTCTGAAACTCTTTTAAGCACTACCCATACCCATATTATCCAAGAATCCAAAGTTCCAAAAAGACATCTTTTTTGATCGATGCTTTCGTTAACTGATGGTAAATTCTCCATCAGCCATTTGATCTTCAAGGAACTAAAACACGTACTTAGAGGCAAGCCACACACAGCTTTCAGATAATTAAGTTTGCCTTTGATGTTGTGAAGAATCGATTTCAATGTCGTCGATGTCCTATTGTCTGCCCAACCTACAAAATTAATTGATTAATTTGGTTATGAATGAGGTCATTACACATAACAGAGCAGTGACAATGAAAACAACATAGACTTACCGATGGCATTATGTAATGGAATTCCAGTAACTTTGTCCCAAAGTAGGGTCGTGCCACGCTGTGTACAGACTCCCAATGCTGCTATGTCTTGGGGATTTATTTCCAATATTAATAAGTTTTTGCACGCTGTCTGGGTTGAGACAGAAAAGTTTTTGATTAATCGATTTAAATTTGCACATTTGTATATAAAATCAAACCTCTATACACTGCTGGGTGCATTTCCAAATGTCTATGGGGTCATATTCTATCCATCCGGGATTTGGGGAGTATTGTTTTAATTTAAGTTCATGAAATGTAAGGACTTCGGCGTTTCGTGAGGAGTAAACCTGATAGAAAGGTAATAGGTTTTAAGGAAAATAATATAAGATTTAATGGTATTTACTTACTAGAAATTTACAGATGTTATTCGCGACGGAAACTACACCTAATAGCGGTCCAAAACGACCGAAACTTGCCATTATTGGAGATTGCATTGCCGCTGGAATCGCATTTGGTTTTGGTTGCGTAAATGTTTTTGAATTTTTCAGGAGAAACTTTTTTGGTCTTATTTTTGTTTTGGGGATGACAGCTGTCAATTTTTTGTGCGAGTTTCTTTTTTTTGACAGGTTAAAAATGGATATGTTTGATTTGATGATGTATCATTTTATACCAGTAAAATACAGGGTGATTGCTGATGTTGAAGTTTGAAGTAATTTCCCAAAGAACAGAAAACTGTTTTCAACTCAAATTAACTAATTTCGTTTGTCGGCGTGTAGTTTAAATGGTGAGTTTCACTGCATACAACAAAATCCGTGCACAAATCAAATTTTGTTTTGTCCACAAGACTGAGGTGCAAATTTTGGACAGGCAAGTTTATTCACGAATATTTTGAGCCCGAAAAAAAGTGTACATGGAAAAGCAAAAAAAATTCATTTTCGAAAAGACCGTGATTTATTTTAAATTTCTCTTTTAGAATTCCTACACTGGTGATGCTCCCTTATTAACTGACAAGATAGGGGACATTTCGTGAGTAATGCTGCATTTACACGTCTGACAAATTGGCAGTTTTTTGTCAGTAAACTGCCAAAAGAATGATTTTCTCTATTCCTCTGCCTGTTATTTAACAGTAAATTAAGAGAATACTGACAATTTGTCAGTCGTGTAAATCCTGCATAACAAAACCAAACTTTCAAAACTATAGCTCTTGATGGGTCTTGTTTATGGCACCCAAATTTAAGTTTCAAAACGTTTTACTTAATTTTAAGTTATACTACGTTTTCATTAGAGCAAATGAGGTTATTTCGTTGAAAATTTCCAAATTCGATTCCAAATTGCCTCATTTACCATACAAATTCACATTTCGAAATGAGGTAATTTCAACCAAATTTGCACGAAATTCAGTAGGAAATTACGTGAACACTTTATGAACACACCCAATTGGAATCCATTCAATGTGGAATTCATTGAAAACAACAAAAACAAGCCAGATCAAAGTCAAAATGAAGTGAGGTGTCAAACGAAATTAGCAAATTTGAGATGAAAACACTTTTTCTGTAATTTGCCAAATAACCTCATTTCGGCTCTAATGAAAACTTAGTATAAGGCCAGGCACACACATGCAACTAAACAGTTTGGTTGCGATTTTGAGCACTACGGGATTATATGAGAGTCCGCCGGTTTATGTGCGCGGACTCTCATATAATATAGTCAAAATAGCTACCAAACTGTTTAGTTGCATGTGCGCGCCTGGCCTAATGCTCTTCAAGAGAATTTCACTCGAAAAAGTTGCAAAGAGAGAGCATTGAGAGAGAAAAAAAATTGTGCTAGATAAATTTCTGTGTGCAGGAAGAGTAAAGACTGTCAAAACACCCAGCTGTTAGCATCTTTTGCTTTGAAATTGTAATTTCTGATATGTGAAAATTAGTTTTATAAATAATAAATAACTTGGAAAATTTATAATTTATGTAATTTTTTTTTCAATTAAATGCAAATTGTTAACAAAACCAGACTTTTGGCATGTGGTTTGTGTGAAAAGTAAAATTCTGAAGTTTTGTACACAAAAGTGGCTAAATGCGTTTGTTAACTTTCTTGTAAGTTTCTCCATTTTTGAAAAAATCATTCTCTCTTTGGTGTTTTGACAGGTCTTACACATTAAGCTGACAAAAGATACCAAACCGACCTCTTAATTATAAAAGCCAAATGGTAATTAATTTAAAAAAAAATTGGGAGCACTTATCAAACCGGCATAATTAGTCTCGTCGAAAATACAAATCAAACAAGTCTTTTTACTGACCAATCGAAATCGATTACAGGAGCAGGACCTAAAAAGGACAATTCAAATGACACTTTGTGCAACCCTACAACGCTGCAAGCTACAAGGATTAAAAATTCAGTTCTAAAGCGAAAGATTTTCTATTTCAAAAATAAACTTGTTTATATTTAAATTAATATTGCTATGTCTATCCTAGATTATAATTATAACGGTTCCACCTTAACATTTGGTAAATAAATAAATAAACAAAACTTTGTATAATTTTTGTTTATGTTCATTTTATAACCTTGTCAACATTTCTTTTTTCGAATACACACAAAGATGACCGATTAATCGATTTGGTCAAGGCTCATCCGGCCATTTATGATGTGAACGATATAAATTATCGCCGCAATAGTGCTCGCCAGGAAATATGGCACAAAATATCTCGTATGCTTGGTGCTTCATGTAAGTTCTGTGACTTCCAGAATCGATTACAGTAGAGAGAGTTATGGTTAGGAATTTTGTTTTTGATGTGTTTTGATTTCTAGCAAAAATATGCCAAGTAAAGTGGAAGAACATACGCTACAATTATTTACAGGAAATCAAAAATCCCAAAAACCCCAATATTCGCCGAAGAAGACTTACACGGGATTTATCGTTTCTGAAGTCGACAGCATTTACATACAAAAAAAAGGGGTAAGTATCGCATTGTGGAAAAACCATACCTAGTTATTGTGTTGCAATCATATAATCCTTAGGTGTAAGGGGTTCTGGCATACTTTAGCATGGCTCAACTTAGTTTTTCTTTCACCCTTAACCTTTGAATATCTGATTAGCCCGTCATTTATTTGCTTTTGCTTATTTTCAGTGATAGAAAATCATCAGAGGCTGGTTATATCTATCGACCAGAGAATCAAGATGATTTCTATGAAATAGTCATGGTCGAACCGAGTGAGGATGAATCAACAGTCGGAATGTCTTCTTCGCATTATGTGCCAGATGACGAGATCGATGTTAAACCAACAGCATTCGCCGATGCTGATATAACTAAGGTCACTGCATCGGATGACACAACACCGATACCCACTAAAAGTCCGGAAATTAATGAAGTGGCAACCTCATCCGTGTCGGACTTTAAATCGAGTACACAGAGAAGAGACGAAGAATGGAATCAAACATCACGAAGGGAATTAGATCGGTCTGCTCCAGATGCAATCGAAATGTATTGTTTATCACTGGCTGATTCATTGCGAGCCATGACACGAAGTGAACGAGAACGAGTCAAGTTTGAATTCGCACATATTCTCAAAGATGCTCAATATCAAGATAACAGTTAAATTCTCTCATTTTTACTTCTGTCTGCTTATCTCTCATGCCATGTATCATTATTAAGCAAATATTATTTATTTTAATTTTAAACTATTTATTGAAATTTTAAGCAATAAAGTAAAATAAAATAATTAATTTTTATCATAACAAAAAAAAATTATCAGTTTTTTAAGTCAAAACAATTATTTATTCTTAATTTTAATTAAATACATAGGTACATTATTTTAAATTTTAAAATAAATGATTCTAGTACGTAAGTTTTCGAGATAATTCCACAAAGCATTGTCATTCTTCAAAATGCATAAAATTGTAGTCTTAAGTAATTTATATTTATTGAAAACACCCTTTGGCAAGTATATTATTTAAAAGTGTGAAAATTGTAAATAAAAGATAGGACAAAATTATCGATGGTTTTTAATATTAACAAAAAGGGTGAATGCGATGTAAATATCGATAACCGAAAATATTTAATATTCAAAATTAAACTACATATGTACATTAGGGTATTGCTTATTTTGAAAAAAAAAAAAATTGTTCAGTTTATATTTCTGAGATCTCGGAGAACTCAGAAAAAATATAAACGAAATTTTTCAGCAACAATGGGAGCTATCGTGAATAAAATTTCCCTGTGAATGTTTCCCACCTTCGAAAAATTGGAACGTGAATAATGGTTGAAAGTATCCATCGGAATATAATGGCATTGGGAGTACATTCTACAGGTGAATTTGGCTATCATTTCAATAAGCCAAATTTGAACTTATGAAGCAGAGTTGAAAAGTATTGGCGTTTCAAATTTTCGAAGATGGGAAACATTCCCAGGGAAATTTTATTCACGATAGCCCCCAATACTTGTTTTTTGTGTCAAAAACTTGGGAAACAAAATTTTGGATTCGCCAGCTCAATTTTTGAAGGAGTAAAATAAGTGAGAACTCTGAAATATAAACAGACCAAATGAAAACTTAAAATAGTTTTGCTCCCAGAAACTCGGAATATCTTCCGTAGTTTTCGTAGTCTTTCACCAAAAAGTCCCGGAAAAGTTTAAAAGTTGATGGAAAAACTTGGCACATAACATGTTCTGTACATATATTAATTACTAAGAGGAGTACAAAAAAAATTGAACTTGCGACATTTTTGTATTAAATCCAAAATATTGCGATTGGTAAAAATTCACACATCAAACCTTTATAATAAGTTTTAGGCAAAAATCTGATTATTGAAATCGCTTTAAAAGTTACATTATAGAAGTTTAATAAAAAATCGTAACAGCCGTTTTCGAGAAAATTAAAAAGAAAAAAACGGACATGACTACCCGTTCTAGATAAGCTTAAACACAAAAATTCGAGTTTCTCTTCTCCAGCGAATGAAACCCGTCCATCCGTTTAGGCTCTCGCTTGTTAAACACCTACATGCACAGCCAAACAGACCCACGGAGATATAGGAAAGAACTTGTTGGACTGTAATGATTTGATTGATTTTAAACCTCGAATCTCGAAATCTTTTCTTTCAACGAAACCAATACTTGCTATATCAGCAAGTAAAAATACGAGGTTTTTTTATAGGAATTTATTTTCGTCTGTTACGGGAGTACGGGTAAGTGCGTAGGACTATCACGCCGAAGGTCTTGGGATTGAATCCCATCTCCTACTCAAGATTTTTCAAAGAAGAAAAATGCTAAAGATTATAACTAAACTTTGAAAGTTTATTACTGCCGGAAACCGTTACTAATGTTGTTGAAAAAAATATTACTTCACCGATACAAAAAAACATCAATAATAGCAAAACTAATCTCGCAAACTTAACTTGACGGAATAATTCGAATGGTCCTTTGGAAAAGTATAATTTTCTTTTTGTAAGAAAATAAAAATAATTTTGCTAACCATTTTAGTTTATTCCAATTTTTTGCAATTAGAGGTCATATTTGTGTTTTTTTTTTCAGTAAAGGACCTGTTTATATAAATATTAATAAATCCCAATTTTTTTTACAAAAACGACCTTTGCATTTTCATTGGTGTAAAAATCGGTTCAGTTCGGATCTCCTCCTAAGTGTCTCTCCTTAAGACAAAAAAATAATATACATAAAAGTATCAGAACATCGCAGGTGGCCTCTTAGCGCTATTTTCAACTATTTGTATTGAAAAATTACAAGTGCTGATTTTGACACTTCTTACAAATCTGTTCTAAGTTGTTCTATCTATAAAGCCAGTGCAAAAAAACCTGTTCTAAAGTGTACCACAGAGAATCATTGAACAGCACAAAGAACAGGGGCCAAATTACCGCATAAGTGACTGATCGCGTGAGTTCCATCAGTGATCGAATGAACGAGTAAAATCTATGGGGATGATGGCTCCATAACGTGAGCGGTAATGCCAAACTCACATAATTCAGTCACATATTACTCGATAACTGATGCGGTAATTTGGCCCCAGATTAGGACAGAAAATTCCTCGTTCAACAGCAAAAAGTTGTACTTTACTTTTCTGTCTGAAACTGTACCGAACAGCCTCATTAAACAAACCTTTTGAAGTTTATCCATCGAGAATTCAAAAACTGCAAAAATAAGCGCCACCTTAACATTTACATAACTTCAAACATCCTTCCGTAAAGTCGGTTTTGTTTCCATTTACTTACCGCATTCGATATAAATATGTCCCCCAATATTTTATAAATAAAAACAAAATAAATTTGGTTCCATTTAACATCAAATTATATATATGCATGTATTTAAGGAGTGTGTTTTGTATATTTTTTTTTTTTATTTTTAATTTTTTTTTTTTATTAATGATAAAATAAAAATTTACAAAAGAAAAACAATAAAATATATAATAGTTCAAATTTGTTTTTTTGTTCTTTCTTCAATATAAACATTTTTGTTTTTAATTTCTTATTTATCCTAAAGTTTTGTTTTTGTTTAATTTAAAATTTATTTTAATCACCTTTCGCCAAAATGAGAACATATTTTTTTTCTTTTAATTTTGTATATTTCTTCAGATCCAAAATAAATTTAATAAAAATTCAACTACAATATTAGAATAGTAATAGATTTGTTTATTATTTAGACATCGATTACCATTAGGTTTATTAATATTTTAATGTTTGTTGAGAAAATAAATTTATTTATATTCTGCATATTTGCCATATTTAAGTATAGTTTATTTTATTTTTTTATTTATTTATTTTGTTTTTGTTTGTAAAATTCCTGAAATTGCACAATTAAAACCTGTATTTTATTACAAAATGCATCTCGAATGGATGCATCCCACTTTGCATTTTTGCATTGATTCATTTTATTTATTTAATTTTTATAACTAAGTGTTACATTTATTAAAGTAAAAAAAAAAAAAAACAACAATATGTAATATGAAAAGAAAATTCAAACTTGGCAGTGATCAGAATTACATTTTTTTCAGTTAGTTTTCACAAAAAAAAATAAAAGATTAAAGAGAGCTCTGGTTTTCAGAACACTCCCCTTTCTCTTGTCTCTTTGCTCTCATTTTGTGCCACAGACTTTTTTAAAGCCAAAATAACTATTTTATAATATTACTACATCGACATAACACTAATATTTAATATTAAATTTAAAATTTATAAGGAAAATGTCCGAATGATTTTAAACAGTTATGTACGTAAAGGTGTTTCGAGAATCGAGAACACACTTCACATATCAATACCATTTACGATTCCCATTCGATTAAATACTGCGTGTGTCCACTGGTGGTTCGACGTTTTGCGCGAATGGTGAATTGTTCGCCGTTTTCAATGCGGTTAGCCGCTCCGAAGTATTTGTTTACCGATAACTTCAGATCGGTCAATGGGACTGCACTCTGGGACTGAGATGGGGGCGGAGGCAATGTGGTGCCTGTGTATGAATTTGAACTTGAGGAACTGGATATGGAGTTTCGTCGACTGTTTTGGGGAGAAATCTTTTCAGGACGCTTTCGCAGGCGGCGGCCGTGCGTCGCAACTATTACTGAGGGAACACTATCCAAGCTAGATGATGTGTTATTGGGTGAATTTGATGGCTGTGAAGATGATGTTGTTGATTTACTGTTTATTGTTGTGTTTATTGATTCGGGTATTGGAGCACGAATTGGAAAGAAGTTACTTGGAATTGGATTTATTGTTGTTGTACTTATGACCTGAATGAATTAGATAAAATTACAGTTGAAAACGAAAAAAAAAAGTATAATAAAAATCTTAAAAACGTAACATACACTTTATATGTAGTGGTGAATAAATGGGACAAGGATGATACAAACAGGTATACATTTTCAACTCAATTGTTTTTTTTTTATGCAATAGTCAGGCATACAAGAAGCAATGTGAGACAGTCATTGAAGACAAAATTTTCAAAATTTGTTTTCAAGTTTGAATTAATGAGGTAATGTTATTAGTGTGTGAAGGTGTAACTAATTACATGATAATAATTGTTGCATCACATTGAGAATTAATGAATGTTTATCTAAAGAAACAAAATTACTTGGCACAATGGTTTTTTTAGCAAAGAAAAAAATTCGATCGGAAAGAAGAGTAAAGCTAGAACTATAATAGTTGGAGGCTCACTTAAGAGAGAAGTCATCCATAATGAAAGTGAATAAAATTGAAAGGAAATATCTATCTGTTCTTTATTGTCACCAAATATCAGTTTCAAAAACAACTTTCAGTATTAAAATTAGTTTTTGTGCTTCTTAAAAATTAAAATTAATTAAAAAACTCATAAAACTCACCTCCACATTGGATGACAGTGGCCTGGTTCGACGTCGCCGAACCTCCTGATTTGGCCCGATCATTATATCTTTGGCACTCAGTCTTCGTTTAATCGTACGTACTAGCCTCGGCTGGCCAGCAGCTTTGGCAATATCACTATTACTAATATTCGGGAATAGCCCGGAACCCTTTAATGCTGCTATCTTAGAATTAAGATCTAAAGTACTCGTGAATATGCTATTACTACCAAAACTGACACTCTTCTTTGTATAACCGCTGTTGTTCTTTGATGTTACAGCAGATGTTTTCGTGGCAGTGTGATCACTCTTTTTGGGCGTAACCATTCTAAATGGATTATTTAAACCGAGAAAGTTTTTCGGCGGTGGTATTATGAGATCGAGGGTACCGCGACTACTACTCGAGTTCTCGTCAGACGATGAATCACAGATGTTGCGAGGTAAGCTATTTGACTTTTCTGAATCTTTATAGCCCTTTGACAAAGTGAATGCTTTTCGTTTACGACTACTCTTCTGCTGTTGAGGTTTCACTACCGGACATTCTTCTTGTATGTCTTTTTTCTCTTTTTCATCTTTTTGTTTTTGATTTTCTGTTGATGCAGATCCTTCTGCGGGAATAATCTGATCAAGAAGTTCTGTTAAGGGATCCGATAAATCTTGCATATTGGATGATTCCGATTTGACTTGTTCGAGTATTTGTTTGATGGGAATTTCATCGTCTGAAGTAAATTTATCATCATCATCATCATCAGCCTCGGATTTTTCAAGTTTTAAATTAATTTTAGATTCCGCTGGTGTTGGTGGTATATTTTCAACTAATTTTCTTGTCGAAATTCTAAAATAAAAAAAAAATCTAAAATAATAGGATCAATTAAAAAACTTCGATTTAGATCTTACTCATTTTCTTCCTCCTCTTCTTCTCCATCATTATCATCCAAATCCACCTCCATTTTCTCCTCGTCTTCAATAAAGGGCAAGATATTTATTTTAAGCTTTTCCTTAATCAACTTATTACAAAGAATTTCATCCTTTTGAATATTTACAGGGGGGCTTTGTGGTGGTTTAGTTACACGCAAACTCCAAACTGCAAATTCTTTTTTTAATTCCCTGCCACAAATGAATAACTTTGGATTGTTCTGTAATGTTTTAAGTATTTCATTTTTAAATTCGATATCTGGGAGATCGAGTATCTGTGGACGAAATGTGATTAGCATTGATATGAGCAGATGTAATTGAATAAATAATTCTTACCGATTTTGGCAATTGTAATGCTTCCCTGTTTTCAAGAGCAAATGGGTAGATGTCTCTATGTAGATGATGGTATTTGTGGAAATTCTTATTTATTGTCATATTGTAAAGCATAAGATGTACTAACTCCTCCCATTTGATTTCAATCCGCCGAAGGAATTCTTTGCCATTGTTACACAGTAAACAACCAAACAAGTAAAAGCTGTATATACAAAAAAATAATACGATTATTAGGTGAAATGGTTTTATGCTCTCATTTTAGGTTTGAAATTTTCTTGTCGAAAAACTGAAAACTCGCAAATGTAAAAAACGAAAGTATCTTTGTTGAATTATAAGAATACTGTTATAGGGATAGAGGGATTTATCAAAAGTCATGATCTTTGTTTAGTATACTTACACATCGCCCCTGAATATTGATTGAAGACATTGCGACTGGACACAATCAGCATGAAACCATTGCTTGCATTTACAGCATTGTATCATCTTGTTATCAAATTGTCCACTTTTTCCGCAGTAGCAATAGATTTTTTCAATATTTACACGATGTTTGTCATCCCAAGTCAATTCGTCCAACTGGAAATTTGTAAAAATTCATTATGATAAAAACTATATATTTTTCCTGCCTTGCAATTCAGGTTGTGATTGAAAGACTGATTGAAAGGTCTTACAGCAATATAGTTACAATTAAAAAAAAACCTACCACATACGGAAGTTGTTTTATAACTTTTTTGGTTTTTGTCTTTTTTGTTAGATTTTTTACGGGTTGATCTTCTAACGAATACTTCATTGGTTTTGCACATCTGCAAAAAAAGAACAGAACATTACTACCATATTATTCGCCAACTCAAAAAGTAAATCTATATTCTCACCTCTTGCACATCCATTGACCGGAATCTGGTGGCACTTCATCAGTGCACTGTCGATGATAACCCCTCCCGCATCGATCACAAGTCTCAACAACATCCTGATCATTGTCAAGTTTGCAAGTCAGACATCTTGGCTCCACTTTGCTTTGAATATTGTCACTTAGTTTCGTAAGTTCATCAACGTTTGACCAATAATCTGTTTTGTCATCGAACTGCATCAGATATTGTTGCCTGTGTTGGCAAACAATTGTGCCAAGGTAATAACGTCCATCGCGACGCTTCACAAGTGCATCTTCCCCTATTTTAAATGATTGCATAGCAATGTCTTCAAAACTGGCACATTTTTCCATATCAACTTCCTGCTCCACAGTTTCTTGTTCAACAATTGGATTATCTTGCTCCATGGGAGCCAATTCGCTGTGGCAGTGGGTAGAAGTAGTTGAATCAGGTTCATCGATATGCATGTCGAGCATGTTGGAGGTATCCATATGCTTTATCATTGGCGCACATGTGTCTATAATAGTCGTTTTCTGACTCACTATTGGTGGGATAATGGGACTATGTAGAGCACCCTCTTGCATTGTGCCTGATGCTATTGTTGGAATTGCGGTTGCGTCTCCATAGTGATTGTTGATGCATATATTTATTCTATCTAACACTACTGTCGAGGTATTTGTCGGTGGCCCTGACGATGGCCCCCTTGTCACTAGGGAAGTTGGCATTTTTATTACTGGATTCGGTAGAGATGAAGATGATGGAGAATGCTGCAGTGCCATTGTAGGCACAGGCGTTGGTGGTGGCTGTTGCAAGTGGTGGAGATTATGGTATTGGTGTGACTGTTTATCAATGTTCACGTTAAGGTTTGTCTCCTCCAAGGAAGCTAATTTATTGCCACAATTGTTGTTGTCATTGTGGGTATTGTTATTGTTATTGTTGGTGTTATTGTTATTATTGTTATGCGTTACGATTCTTATTGAACTATTAGCGAAACTGTTGTTAACTCCTGAGATTGTTGAAGACTCATCTGGTCCAAAATTATTTGTTATCAAAATTGTCCCAGGCGCTTGTGCAACCAATTGCGTTGAATAATATCCTGCTGGATTTGCCGATGGGGTAAAAAATGAAGTAGCAGATTGTTTATCCAAAATTAATCCACTTTCTGATGTCGCAATACCAGGGTAAGTGGCCATAGCTGCGGCCCCATTATGATTAAGATAATCAATTGTGGCGGCTGTGAGATTGTGTTGTTGTAAACCATTACCAAATGCTGTTGCGCCTGTGTTGGACATCATTTGAACTCAGACTTTACGGTAATTCTGTGAAGAGAGAAACATCATTAATTTTAAATATTTAAAAAAATGCACCATATTCGGGGGAAGGACTTATAGAAGGCTAATGCGACTTAGTGCGTCCGCATATAGCACAATACTTCGAGTGATCCAGCATACATTTGATAAGTTCCCCTTTGAAAGCAAACCGATTTCGACTTAATTCTCTTTTTGGTGTTTTTGTTTGAAAAAAAAATCATTAAATATTTTTAACTACTTTTTTTAATTACTTTTTGTGTATGTAATGGATTAGCATGTACGATGTACTTTGGTGTCAGTGTAATTCCAGAGTTTAGTTTTTATTATTTTTCAGGCAATTACATTATTTATATTTTAGTACTTTCTAAATTGTATAGATTAAGCTTCATGCTAAATAAAATAAGACATTTTTGAAAGGCTGCGCTAAGATTTTCACCATTTAGACGATTCATCTTTGTTAGTAGGTATATACTTTTGATTCAACTTCGTAAGTTAAATGACCAAAGTGATTGTAATAAAACAGCAAGAATAATATTGAGCTTTTGTAGAACCAGTACAGGGGTACAATGCAACTTTACGACCACCTTTTTTTTTATTTGTAAACTTGCAGATAAAAACTATACAAACTGCATACATACATACACATGTAAAAACGTTACTGGGTAATTTCATTGTAACTCACGTTAAATTTGGGAGGGTTTTAAAGAGCTATTTTATTAAAATTTTAATACTTTTGTAAGTAAACATAACTAAAAAAGATGAGCAAATTATTACCGACAGTACTATTTTAGTAATTACTAAAATACTGATAGACAGTCCATTATGTGACCGTGTTTAAATTATTAAGCGTCTATTTTCCTTGTTTTTTGCTTAAAGATTTGCAAATTTTCAACTGATAAATATTTAGAGCTTAGCTTAGCCTCTTGGCTGGCTACTTATGTCGGTTTCGAGCTTTTCTATACTTTTCTATACTTTCGATTACCTACTCAAAAATCACACTTCCATCTCTATTTTTGTAAATAGTTTATTTTTGTTCGCAAATTAGCTAAATACGCCTATAATTTCATAATCTACACATTCCAACGAATCAGATAATCTGAATACTCTATTCAACAATTGAATATCGGATTTTTAAGGAACAGTTAAACATAAAACTAAAGTTAAAGGGCCAACTAATGAAGCCATCACCCCATAAATATATTGCCCTGAAAAATGTTTAAAACAATTCTTCGAAATATATTCAGTTTTTAGTTTTGTCGGTTTATTTTTAAAGTAGATCTCTAATCTTGGAGAATAAAAATAAGAATTACTAGAAAAATAATACATATAAACTGTTTCGTTTACGAATTGTTATTTTTTGAAGTGAAAGCAGTAAAATCGAGTGTTTTCCATCGATATGTTTGCCTTTGCACTATGTTGATGTCTGGGCGAATTGTATGTGTAGAAATTGTTTAAAAAATGATAACAATTTGATCTTAATTCAAAATACCTACTAAACATTATTAAAACTAAATCGTCATTTTTTGACAGAATAATACAAATCCGATCATTTCACCTTGGAAAAAATTGGAATTCACTGACATGAACACGATTGAAAATGTTGGAAGCTCTCGAAGCGGGAAATTGCCAAAAATGATATTACTACCAAGGAACAACTTATCAAAATTTGAAAGACATCATAAGCATAACCCTAATCTTAACCAAACGTAAATCTGTAAATTCTTAACTTTGTCAAACTCTTTAGTTCTCATTAAATGCAATCCAAATTTAAAATTACAAGACAAGACAAGACACTGTTCAATAATACGGTCACCTAATTTAGAGCCTACATGCTCGTTTACTCCCAATAAATCCAATTCATCTATCTGTGCAACCAATTACGATTTTTAGTTTGAATTGCAATATTTTGTTGGGTAGGTATGCATGCTATCGACTTTTTATTTTGCCTATCATAAAAGTTTCAATAGATTTGTCACGTCTTCATACTTTTAATTTCTCCAAAACTGTGCCAAGTCAAAAACTTAAATTATTCACAAAAAAAAAACCAAACTAGATGAAGTTGATAACAGTCAACTCAATTATTTTCATTATCATATCATTTTGAATGCAGCAATGTGGCTTTCAATTCCAGAAGCCCTTTGTCATTTCTACCACATAAAGTAGGCAGCAAGAAACAAAAGGGCCAAACATTTATGTACTTGAAAGTACATTCATCCATTTTTACCCAGATATTATGGCCTTCAATGGCAGAATATTCCAAAGCCTACGTGCGTTGTCGTCCAGCAGTACTTTGGAGGAGTACACAACTGCACAACACACATTCATAACAATATTCCCTTGCAACTATGAAAAATTTAAAAGTTTCTTTTACACATCGGAAAGAAAATTTAAGATTCCGTAAAACTTTTCATTCAAGATTATTGAAATGCCGCAAAATTACATGTGAGATAAATGAGAAAATGTACGAGTTGAGTTATACACATTTCGATTTTATGTTAGCCTTAAAAATAAAAATTAAACTTGTGGCTTTAAATTTTATTTTGTTGGTCAATTTAATTCATTGGAACTCTGGAGTCTGGGTTGATTTTAATAAATTGTAAAGGGAATTCAGTTATCCAATTCGCTTGGAGCATAGAAACATAAAATCAAAGCAAAAGGAATGAAAAAAATCTTCAATCGCGCGTTGGTTTCGTGGAAGGTTGAACTGGCAATCACATTTTTTTCATATTTTAATACCATTTTTAAGTACAATATTAATTTACCTTCGAAATAAACACTCGGTAAATCGAAAAATATTAAGTTTAAACTTGATATTTGATTAAAATAATTGAAAAAACAACAAAAATATGGTTAATAAGATATCCCGACAGCCATTTTTCCACTGTATGGTCGTTTTTTCGTTGTCGCTTTCCAAGATTCTTTATGGGCGCAAACGATTGGTATAGATTCAGCTGTTTTTTTTTTGGTATCGGATTTTCCAGTGGAAATTTGTTTCTTTTGTGACAGTTTTAGGAACGGTGTTGATTTCGTTAATTATACCATTTTGTGACATTTGTGTTAGGACTGTTTGTGTCTTTTCGTGTACTTGCCCAAACCAAAGTCCGCTTTCACATGGCGCCAACACAGTTTTTTAGCAAAAAGGCACGAAGTGAGTATGTGAACAAGTTCAAACACACAAAAATCGTCGTGTAATAGCAGACATAACATCAAAAGTTGACGTTTTTATTAAATTGTTCGTGTTCAACGCATATTTGAATTTTCGGAATTCTGAATTTTTCTAGCTTCTGATAAAAAGTTAGATAATTTGAAATTTCAGGACATTTTATATTACAGCTGGCCAATTAGAAACTCCAAAAATTCAGAATTCCGAGAATTCAAATTCGAATTTTTGGGTGATTACACGACGACTTTTGCGTCGTGACTCTTTTCGAACATTATGATTGCAAAAGAAAAGAAAAATGAGACGGAAAAGAAACTGCCCTATGAGTCGTCGGCCAAATTTCTGTTTGTTATTTTAGCAAATTGCTTTATTTATTTTCATTATTTGTGGAGCCCACATGTACCTAGCTGTATGGTTGCTAAGGTGCAGAGCATAGAGAATTTCTATGCTGGAACAAAATCGTTTCATTTATGTTTGTTGTTTGTTTGGTTGCTACGAGAATTTCATTACCGAAGAAAAATTATAGAGGATTGCCAAATATGAGTCATGACTGAAAAGTCATGGTGTAATAGCGTACGACTCACAGGACGAAATTTTAAAGAAGAATTCGAAGAAGAGTCACGACGCAAAAGTCGTCGTATAATAGCAGACATACCAATTCACATTTCTAAATGAGGTAATTTCAACCAAATTTGCACGAAATTAGTTTGGAAGCTACGTGCCAACCTTGAACACACCAAATTGGAATCCATTTTAAAAGCTTTCAAAAACTTTTATATTAAAATGTCAAAACTCGATGTGTGAAAAATAGAAACACAAAGAGAAAACAACATAAAAAAGTAATTAACGGCCAAATAAAATTCCAAATCAAATGAGCTGTCATACGAAATTAGCAAATTTGAGATGAAAACACTTTTTCCGTAATTTGCGAAATTGCCTCATTTCGGCTCTAATGAAAACGTAGTACATAAACCGGCGGACTCTGATATAATCCCGAGTGCTCAAAATCGAAACCAAACTCTGTTTAGTTGCATGTGGCCTTAGACCTCGTAAACTGCTTATTTCTACCAGCTCGTAAATCAAATGTCAATATTTGTATGGAAATATATATACGCAGGGCGATTAAGTTTGCGCGTAAAATTCAAACAATAATTAAAGCCCGAACCACACCACTCTCGTGTGGTGTGTTGGTGAGTTAGGCCAGGCGCGCACATGCAACTAAAGACGGTGTTCACATTGGACTGACTCATCCGATTTTTTTTGACGTGAATCCAAGTGGGTTTGTTCATACACAAACTACTGTGAACACATCGGACTTACTTTGACGTTTAGGAGTCGTTAAAACAAACCAGAAATGTGTGCAGTTTGAAAGATTAATTCCATTTTTTTCACTTGCAAAATGTAAATCTTCTTTAATAAATATGTTTCCAATTGAAAAAAATTGAATTCTGTAAGATTTAAGTGCCAAAGATAAATCACAGACAGAGAAAACAGATGTCACAAAAGAAGACGTCAAAAAAAATCCACTGATTTTTAAATAATTTAAAAAATCCTGCCTTTGCTGGCCATCTCTTTCTAACCATGAAGTGGAAGTGAGCAAAAGCACAGAGACGTCAAAAAAAAATCGGAGGAGTCAGTCCAATGTGAACACCGTCAAACAGTTTGGTTGCGATTTTGAGCACTATGGGATTATATGAGAAGCCGGGCACATAAACCGGCGGACTCTCATATAATTCCGAGTGCTCAAAATCGAAACCAAACTGTTTAGTTGCATGTGCGCGCCTGGCCTTAGTGTGGCGCTATCGCTCTAATGTATTTCATATGCGTAGAGCCATATTTGTATCGTATAATGTGTTGTGTCGAAATCTATGAAATACATTGGAATGACAGCGACACACTTCTCCACAACACACCACACGATAGAGTAGTGTGGTTCGGGATTAAGGCAAATATTTTTAAAATAAATTATATTTTGGTTTTATTTTCCGCATCTTGAGAAATTTAGTATCAACCGTTATTAGGATATTACACAGATTTTTATAGGTGCGTTCATGCAAAATGGAACATAAATTTACGCAAATAATTTTCGTAAATTTTCAGAAATGAAAATGCAGATGTTCCGGGAAAAATTAAAACAGAGGCAGAACGGAGTAGAGACCCAAGAATGTTGAAATTGAAATCAAACTAAACTATTGGATGACGTTTTGTGTTGAGTTTGACATTCGATCTGCCAAAAGTACACAGCATCGCGTATTTTGTTTTCTGAATTGTTTTAAATTGAAAAAAAAATAAAAAATATAAACATATTAATTCAAGTTCAAATAAACACAGTTAAGCTAATACAATTAAATGTTTTCCTTAGCGAAAGTTACCCACCCACCAACCGGTGTAGAATTCGCTATAAACTGCCGCTTCTTTAACAGCACCGATGAAAATCTCGTCACCGCCGGCACAAACATCCTCAAAGTTTATCGCCTCTTTCCCGATGTTGATCCAGCTCTTCGAGCAAAAAACATTGAAATCCTCAATCCAAAAATGAGATTGGAATGTCTTGCTTCGTATACATTAAATGGAAATGTTATGTCTCTGGAGCGAGTTACTCTATCTGGATCTCTCCGTGATGCTCTATTGATAAGCTTCAAAGAAGCGAAGTTATCAGTGCTACAATATGACCCAGATACTTTTTCTTTGAAGACCCTTTCTCTGCATTATTTTGAAGAAGACGATATAAAAGGTGGATGGACGGGAAGACACTTTACTCCAACAGTTCGAGTGGATCCAGACAACAGATGCGCGGTAATGTTGGCTTACAGTAAGAAATTGATTGTTTTGCCTTTCAGAAAAGACAATAGTCTAGACGAAATTGAGCTGCCCGATGTGAAGCCGATCAAGAAGACACCAACCCAATTGATCTCCAGGACTCCCATCTTAGCTTCGTATATAATTTCCCTCAAAGATCTCGACGAAAAGATTGACAATGTCGTGGACATTCAGTTTTTGTTTGGCTACTACGAGCCAACACTGCTAATTCTGTATGAGCCCGTTAAGACATTCCCTGGACGTATTGCCGTTCGTTCAGATACCTGTGTCATGGTAGCCATATCTCTTAACATTCAGCAGCGAGTTCATCCCGTTATCTGGACCGTCACTGGTCTGCCCTTCGATTGCTTTCGACTTCTCGCAATTCAGAAGCCAATTGGTGGATGTTTAGTCGCATCCAACAACGCCTTGATGTACTTGAACCAAAGTGTTCCACCATATGGTGTAAGCTTGAATAGTATCGCCGACCATAGCACAACCTTCCCAATTAAGCCCCAAGATGGGGTGAAGATCACCCTGGACACCGCAAAGTTTGTCTTCATCGATGCCGACAAGATTGTCATTTCGCTCAAAGGAGGAGAGCTCTATGTTCTGACCCTTTGCGTTGACTCCATGCGCAGTGTTCGAAATTTCCATTTCCACAAAGCAGCTGCAAGTGTTCTGACTAGTTGCATTTGCGTCTGTCAAGAAGAGTACCTATTTCTGGGCTCCCGTTTAGGCAATTCTCTACTTCTGCACTTCACCGAAGAAGATCAAAGCACAGTGATCACCATCGATGATACTGAAGTGGAGAAAGACAAAGAAGCTCCAAAGAAGCGATCCGAAGACGAAGAGCTCGAAGTCTATGGATCGGGAATCAAGACCTCCGTCCAGCTGCGTAAATTTATCTTCGAAGTTTGCGATAGTATTTTGAATGCTGGCCCTATTGGGTTTATGTGTGTTGGTGAACGAGTCGAAGTAGAGGACGAAACTCCCCATCGATTGGCCGAGAACGTAGCTGATGTAAAGATGGAAATAGTTTGCTCCAGTGGATATGGAAAAAATGGCGCTCTTTGTGTTATGGTCAGCACAATATTTCCACAGATTATCACAAGTTTCGAGCTACAAGGATGTTTCGAAGTGTGGACGGTATTTGATGATTCAAACAAAAAACCCCATGGATTACAAGATCATCATGACTTCATGATTCTCAGTCAGAGATCGAGTACTCTGGTTCTCGAGACGGGCGATGAGATCAATGAAATTGAAAACTCTGGCTTTAGTGTGAATCAGCCGACCATTTTCGTTGGCAACCTAGGTAACAATCGGTTCATCATTCAAGTAACAACGAGAAATGTTCGGCTTCTACAGGGAACCCGTTTGATTCAAAATGTTCCAATTGATGTGGGATCACCAATGGTTGAAGTCTCCTTGGCCGATCCATATGTGTGCATTCGTGTACTCAGTGGACAAGTAATCACTTTAGCCTTGAGAGAAACTAAAGGAACTCCAAGATTAGCAATCAACAAGAACACAATCAGTACTGTTCCAGCGGTGGTATCGATTTCAGCTCTGAAGGATGTCTCTGGTATCTTTACATCCAAATGTGAAGATGTTATGAACCTTACCGGATCGGGATCCTCACTTTATGGAAGTGGTTTTGGCTACATGAAGGCTGAACCGAACATGAAGACTGAAGACGAAGAAGAAATGCTCTATGGAGAATCCGGGAATGCTCTCAAAATGAAGAATCTTGCAGATCTGGCCAAGAAATCACGATCCAAGAACAGTGACTGGTGGAGGAGGCTTCTTACCCAATCAAAGCCAACATATTGGCTGTTGGTCTCGCGAGATAATGGTAATCTGGAAATCTATTCGATGCCCGATCTCAAGCTGATGTATCTAATAACCAATGTTGGCAATGGGGCCGATGTTCTCACCGACTCTATGGAATTTGTTCCGATGCCACTTAATAATCAAGGAGAAAGTAGTAAAGCTGGAATATTACTCAATTGCATGCCACAGAACTTGAACGTTCCAGTACCCATTGAGATTCTCGTTGTTCCTCTCGGGAATCAAGGTAACCGCCCACTGCTTCTCATCCGCACACGACTGGAAATAATGGTCTACCAGGTATTCAAGTATATGAAAGGTCATCTGAAGATTCGTTTTAAGAAAATACATAGCATCAACCAAGTGGATACCACAGAGAAAATGATCGAAGACGTTGACGAGCACGATCCTTTCCATTTGCATGATGAATATGTTAATAAAATGCATTACTTTACCAACGTCTCTGGACTAAATGGAGTTGCTGTATCAGGTCTTAATCCGTGCTTCATCTTCCTGACTATCAAAGGCGAATTGCGGGTACATAAACTCTATGGCAATGCAACGAATAAAAGTTTTGCTCCCTTCAACAACATCAATTGTCCTGGTGGATTTTTGTTTTTTGACAATTCGTTTAATTTGAAAATTGCAGTTTTACCAAATTATCTAACATTTGATGCTCCCTGGCCAATCCGTAAGGTACCCTTACGCTGCACTCCACGCCAGATTGTCTATCATAGGGAAAATCGTGTCTACTGCGTGGTTACTCAGACCGAAGAGGTCACACAGAAGTACTATCGATTCAACGGCGAGGATAAGGAGTTGACTGAGGAGAACAAAGGGGAAAGGTTTATTTATCCAACAAGGTCTAAGTTTAGCGTTGTTCTGATATCACCAAATACTTGGGAAATGGTTCCGGATGCCTCAATCGATTTGGAAGAATGGGAACACGTGACGGCTTTCAAGATAGTTTCTCTGGCATACGAAGGAACTCGGTCTGGTCTGAAGGAGTACCTTTCGATTGGGACAAACTTTAATTACAGCGAGGATATTACATCTCGGGGAAATATCTACATCTACGACATAATCGAAGTTGTTCCAGAGCCTGGTAAACCTTTGACGAAATTCAAGTTGAAAGAAGTCTTCAAAAAGGAACAAAAGGGACCTGTTTCTGCCATCGCTGATGTCCTTGGCTTCCTGATAACTGCCTTGGGACAAAAGATATACCTATGGCAGCTTAAAGACGACGATCTAATAGGTGTCGCATTTATCGACACTCACATCTATGTCCATCGAATAATCTGCGTTAAGTCGTTGATACTTATTGCCGATGTCTACAAATCAATCAGTATTCTGCGTTTCCAAGACGAGTATCGAACTTTATCTTTAGTTTCGAGAGATTTGCAGCCACTGGAAGTTTATGACATTGAATTTGTTGTCGACAGCACGAATTTAGGGTTTTTTGTTACCGATGCTGATGAGAATTTCATCGTCTACATGTATCAACCGGAATCCCGTGAATCCTTTGGGGGACAAAAACTCATTCGCAAGGCCGATTTCCATTTGGGACAAAAAGTCAACACAATGTTCCGAGTGCAATGTCATCAAAAGGGCCCGCATCAACGGCATCCGTTCTTTTTTGAAAACAAACATATGATCGTTTTTGGGACATTGGACGGTGGCATTGGTTATTGCTTGCCGCTGCCCGAAAAGACCTACAGGCGGCTGTTGATGTTGCAAAATGTTCTCCTAACACATAAAGAACATTTAGCTGGGCTCAATCCAAAGGAGTTCAGGACGCTTAAAAGTTCGCGAAAACTAACAACGAATCCTTGTCGTTGCATTGTTGATGGGGAGCTGATTTGGTCATACTTTTCGCTGCCACATACAGAGAAACAGGAGGTGGCGAAGAAAATTGGTACCAAACTCGAAGATCTTTATTCCGAATTGATAGACATCGATAGAGTGACGAATATATTCTAGAATTTCAAATGAAATAAAATGTTTTTTCTAAAATTCTAAATGGTTTGTTATGTTAGAATTGGTTAGTAATTTTCTTTTAAAATTCTAGATTCACATTTTTTTTTTTTAAATTTGTTTATATTTAAATCTGGAAGGAAGTCATCACTGATGTATGTATGTATATACTATTTAAGTTTGATGCAGCCCCTAATTTATTCTGAGTTTTTTATAGACGTAGTTTTTGGGGTGAACATTTTTTAAGCTTGGCAGATGGTAGTGTTAAATCGATGCATGATAACCAAAAAGCAAACCGAGCTTTGGAGTGCCATCGCCCATAGTGTTGTTGTTTCTCTATAGGTAACGTTTCCATGGCTGCTCGACTGATGTTTATCATTTTCAACGTCGATAACAAATTGAACTTGTTTCATTTACTTTTTTGTTTTTCAATGAAAAAAATAATTTAAAAAAAATGGAAACTCCTTTGCTGGCAAATTCAAGCGCTCTAGCCCTTGCTGATAACTGTACTGTTGATTGTAAGTAAAACGTTTATATTTTCCCTAAACATTGTACATTATACCAAAGATATACATACATATTTCCAAAGGCGATATTTCTGCTGAAAATCTAGCGGTAGCTGAATGTGTTTTGAGGATTATTGAGAATGGCATTGAAAAAATTCAAATTGCTTTATTAATTCCTGAATTTCTAGAAAACCAAGATTTATTGATGCAGTGTATGGGTAAATCTCAGTTGCAAAAATGCATAAAATACTACGAGGAATATATCAGCCATGCTGAGAAAGTGAGTCATCAATTATTATAGAAATGTAGTATATAAATTGTGTTTTATTTAATTTTGAATTATTAGATGCATGAAGCTAAAATACAGCAAGTGCCAATTTCCCTCATTGAATTAATTGATTTGTTTTGTGAAAACAAGAATATAAAAGAAATTTTGCCAGAATATGTTTCCAAAATACCTGAGGAGTATGAAAAACTGTTAGATGCATTGAGGCAGTTGGAGAAAATTGCTGACGATCGGTTAAAGACCTCGGCAGTTGTTGAGATGCAGAGGGAAAAGGCAATTCATCGAATTTATCAGGATAACGAAAAAACAGTTATGAATCTTCAAAGTAAATCATTTTTTAAATATCTATCTAGGTAGGTATGTGAAGATAAACAATTTTATTTTATCACATAGAACTTAAGAAGCAACTTCACGATCAAGAGATCAACTTGCGTTGGAAACTAGCTGCCAAACAGGCCCTCATTAAGAAATACGAAGAAGACTTGGCAACGAAGAAGTGGGAAAACAATTTGAAAATCAAGCAAGAAATGTAAGATTTTGAATGTTTACCCCAAATGATTTTTTTTTTAATCTTAAATGAATATACATATGTACCAATTTAGACTCAGATCAAGTCATAAAATCCGAGAGTTCCATGCGAAAAGTGTTCTCAAACAAGAACAATTAACAGACGAAGTGGAGCGCGCTCAAACAACTTATGAAAAAAGTCTAAAATCAAATTTGAAAACAGAAAAAGATATAAGAGATGAGAAGTAAGTGGGATATTGATGCTAAAGTCTAAAGTTTTCATGATTCATTTTTTTAATTCAGAAACAAGCTCCTTCTTCAACTACAAGGTCTCATAAAAAAATACGATCAAAATATTGGCGATAAAATTCAAGAAAATTCAGATCTCCAAGAAGCCTACGATGAACAACGACAAAAATTGGACGAATTCCTCATTGAATTCCATCGTCAAGAAGATGAATACAACGAATTAGCCCAAATGAAATTGGATGAAGAAACTGCTGAATTCCAACGGAAACTGTTGCTGTTTATGACGACAAGAGCTGCAAAAACTGTGCAACGGTATTGGCGAAAATATATAAAAACCAAAAAGAAGTCATCGAAGGGCAAAGGGAAGGGAAAAAAGAATAAAAAGAAATAGAACATCGAAATTAATAAACCGCATCTACTTTGACTGCAAAAAATAAAATATAATCAAAAGGAAGTATTTTAACAAACTTCAAAAATTTAAAAAAAAAATTTCAATTTGTCTTTTCTTTTCGTTCGTGTGGTGTATTAAAAAACTTTTCATTTTGTTCGATTTTTTTTTGAAAATAAAAAAACGGGAAAAAAATGTTCTGAATCCAAAAAACCATACCCATCTTTTGTTAATTTTGTTTGTTTTTAATAAATAATTTATAGAAAAGCCTACCGATCATTTAATCAAGATTATTTGTGCATTTAGTTTTCATACTTAAAAAAAATAATCTGGTGAGTTTATTACTGTTTTTAAATTTTAAGTTTAACTGTTTTACCAAGTACCTACCAACTTTTACCAAAGAGGTGTCTTTTATTCGTTGATTTTACTCGTTAAAGTTAGATTGCTAGAGATGAGACTTTAGGCTTTTAAATTCTTAGCTCAGCGCTTTGTCAGACTGCTTTTAAACGATGAAATTTCTTTTAAGCACGTTGGCGAGGGACACGTATGTGGTGGCCGGGGTAGAAAAAATTTGCTGAGGTTGAATAAATTGCAGAGTTCTTTGTGTTTGTCCTTATTGTTTGAGTGTGTTTCATTTTCATTGGTCGTCCACTCAGATAACTTCGCTTTATCAAGTGGAGTAAAGAGTGCAGATAGATGGGTTGATTTCATAAGGTGTGTTCCTTTGGGCTCCAGTATCTACTGCCAAGTACTTCTGGCTGCAGTCAACTACTTCTACTCTGTGGTCGAAGTAGTTCAAAGTAGTTCATTAATCTAGTAACAGAATGTTTCCAAACAAGAAAAAGACATCACCAATCAACAGAAATTACGTAATAGATTATTGTTGTTGACATTTTTCACATTTTAAAGTAAAATAAGAAAACAAAACCGAAATTGAATTGATATTGAGGTTAGATTTTACTTTTCGCAAAATGAAAGCATTCCATTCATCATCTACTGGAAAGTACTAAAAAGTACTTTGCAAGGCCCAATGGAACACGGCTATAAATGCATGGTTGCTTTGTTTACATGCGATCAATTGCAATCAAATTGACTTCATACAAAATATTTGTGCATGTGTTTTACGCTGCATTTATGAACACTTTTTTTGATTTGCGGCATAGGGAAAGAATTTGACAGATCGAACAATAAAGGAAAGGAAGTCGTTTATACTATATACCTATCTCTTTCTTTAATAAAGAAATTCAGATTGCATGTGAGTTTTTATAGTTGCACATTTGCGCTGCAAATATTTGCGGTTTGCTTTTATGAAAGTCTGTCATATGTCAGACTTTCGCAACCATGCATTTATGAAAGCACCCATGATATTTTTTCACATGCCCAAAGCTAGAATCCATTAAAAATCGCTCAGTTTTAAGGTATTTGAAATTAGAAGGAAACTAAAAGAGAAACGATTTCTTATCATATACCTATGACATGAGGTACTCGAGTGTGTTCCATAAAAAAAATAGACGCGCACCCCTATTGCGATTTGCGATTGTTGATTGATAGTTGATAAATATTGATATTTTGGGTTTTTAAACTCAATTTACTGAAAATGTGATCAACTATTCATTGATATTTGTTATAATTCACAACGGTCTGCATTATTCCCAATGAGCAAAACTTTTTTCGGTTGGGTGGTTATATATCGAATTTCAGTATTTATCAACTATCAATCAACAATCGCAAATCGCAATAGAGGTGGCGTTCAGCAAAATGAGATCTCAGAGATTTCGCTCTGTCAAAAAGTTAGCATGCGACTCATTATTTTTCCTGGGTATTTTGACAGCAAAACTGAGAAATTGTGCTGAAGAATGCTATAACTATAATTTGTGCTTGCTTTTCAATAGGACTGTCTCTTTAGGGGGGGTTCACATTCAACGACATGTCGTTCGCCCTAAGTCGTTTTGCATTCCACGACTATCTTACCGACATCATTCAAGGAAAATTTAATAGCCATGCTGCGAATTTCATTATTTGCACCAATTCTATCGCATCAGAAATAGAAAAAAAGATGCAGAATTAAAATCATCGGTCGTTCGACTGGAGTTCAGGAATTACTACAGCGGTCGTCTGACAGAGAAAATTATCAAAAAAAAATGAACTATACAGTAATTCGATCGACGGTCGTTCGACTGGGTGTTCACCTTCACATTTCAAAAATCTGACATATAACGATATGTGTTGATGAACATGTCGTTGAATGTGAACCCCCCTTTTCAGAAATTTTTATTGGAAACAAAATAAACTGTCAAATACAAAATTTAGTCCTACACCACACATGTTTTTTTTCTCATCACCAGCATTTTTTTCTTTCTTGCAAAAAGTGAAAAATAAAAACATCCGCTTAAGATGCCTGTGTTAGAAAAAGTGAACAAAATTTGTGTTTGATCTGCGATTTCAGATTGATTTGGGAGATCAAACACAATTTTTTCGCACACCACTGTAGAGCATGTTGTTGTTTTTCACTTTTTTGTAAAAAGTTGATGGGTGTTCGATATGTCATTTCAGAGTGATTTGACAGACCAAATAGAGGCAAAATCGAGTTTGCACACTACGAGATGCAGAGATGCAATAGAGCGTAACAAAATCCCTCAAGAAATGCCTGTGTGATAACAAAATATTGGTACGCTTTGGTGGTTGCTTTTGACGTATAAATATAAAATAGAAGACAAAAGTATATACTGTCAAAAAATTGGTTACTGAACTTTGGTACTTCAAGTCACAGCCTACCTATTCATGCAACCTACCTACCTTTCACTTGGAATTGATGGTTACAATTGACTGATAAAGAGTCGGTGATAATTGATAAACTCAAGTTAAAAATTGAATTATTATAATTTTCTCGCTTAATACACGGGATAAATTAAACAATTTTTAATTTTGGTTAAAATAAACCCAATCGTTGTTGAAATTCGCTACATTTAAAAGCACATCCATATAATCTCTACCTCTCGCTGTTTCACCATCAACTTTCCAGTAAATTTCTCGAAAAAAAATTGAACACAACGAAGCAAATTCACCAATCGCTCGTTCATTTTCAATCTACCCTCAAACGAGTCGAGTAGGGTCCGTTTTAGTGGGCGGTCGTGCTGAAGTTACACGACTTTTCACAATCTTTTTTGTGACAAAAAAAAATTATAAAAAAATATAAAAAAATTTAAAAATATTACAAAAAACCCAAAACAAAAAAAAATTGAAAAAAGTAGCAAAAATCGAGCAGTGTTGAAATATAAAAAAGAAAAAAACGTGAGTGGTTGTTTTTTTTTTCATCTATCCAGTGTACATACGAACTTTTTAGCTACTCGCCAAAAGCAAAGAAAAGATTTTTTTTTAGCTCGGCTATACTTACTAACTGTAATTGACGTAGACACTTTTTCCATTTGCTATCGATGCTGAAAAAAAATGCAGAAAAAATGATCTAGAAGGAAAAATGGCAAAGTGATATTTTTCTACTTGTCGCTGCAACTTCTATTGAAAAAGTTTTTTGAGTAGATTTTGAGAGCGTAGCTTCGAGTACGAATAAATTAAAATAATACTAATCCTAAGCTAAAACTAACTAACAAAAAAATAAAAACAAAACTGATCATATAATAAAAATGAATTCAACAGGACCCAATTATCAAATGGCTTCCCTATACGTTGGAGACCTGCACCAGGATGTGAATGAGGCTGGCCTCTTTGAAAAATTCTCTTCTGCTGGGCCCGTGCTATCGATCCGTGTTTGCCGCGATGTGATAACACGACGTTCGCTGGGATATGCTTACGTTAACTTTGCCCAACCAGCTGATGGTAAGTTAATTTCATGATATTTTAATTATTCATAAATGAATATTTGAAAGTAGAAAAATTAGTGAAAATATTTTAAAATGGATAACACGTGGTCATTTTTGGTGTTTCTTGTCTATTCCTTCGCTGTATCGTTGTCGCATGTCGCCTTGTCGGTGTGCAGCGTTGTGGAAAAAATTGCGTCCATTTTATTTATATTTCGTCAAGTTTTTCCCGTAGTGTCGCCATTTTTGTTTCCCATGAAGAAAAAAAGACCATGGCACGAAAGAATTTCCAGGATTCCAGTTGGAAAGAATGTTATACGTTTGTCCTTGTTGTTTACACGGGAATGTTATTTTTCTTTTTATTTTTTTTGCACATACATAAACATGTGTGTTTTGTTTTGAAATTTAAAAAAGGGGAGGGTTGCCATTACCTTTGCCATGACAACGTGGCTCTTTTTTTATAAATTACTTTTTTTAAATTTTGTTTTTTTTATTAATAAAACTGTAGAAACTTTTATCATCCATTTCAAATTATCTATGAATATTTTATCGATTTTAGCATCAAAGTTGGGTTTCACCAAAGATGGTCTATTATTTCGTCGTAGCTACCTGCTACACTACTGCCCAAGCACAAAAATAGGAATTCCATGTAGTTTGTGTCACATTTTTATTTTTATTTTTATGACCTTGCACCTTTGTATTTTAGATTTAAATTTAAAAATCTCTAAAACAAGCCCTAACCTACGCACTGGACGTACAATTGAGAAACTACAACTACTACTCAACTACTGTTGGTCTTCGTATTACGAAGTTGACTTACCTACCCGACCCAGTTTAGCATACATATTTGTTGGTTGCAGAGCCCATAACTTCAACTCAGGGAAACTAAGGCTACATTAAGTATGAATATGTGCCACATAGCTGATGGTTCTTGAATTTACTCAAAATGAAGTTGTTTGTATGTAGGTGAAATGTACAAATTTGCTTCAGGAACTTCAACTGATCACTATGTTTCTTGGATATGGAAACGCTACCTCTTATCAATCAATAAGCTAACTAACAAAAAAAAAAGCCCTTTTTATTTCTGATACGAGGACTCCGAATCCTCATAAATAAAATTACAATTTCTCACAAAAATTCCTCGCTTTTCCTGTAAATATGTATTTGCTGTCGCAGTAAATCAAAGTAAAAGAAAAGAAATAAGTAGATTTCAAGGTGAAAAATCCTGTTTGTATTTTATTCTTCTGCTCTTTCAAAGTGGATTATAAACAAGCCAAGTGGCTTACAAGTTCCAAAGCCAGTCAAAGATGAATCTTAAACATGAAATACAAAACAGTTAACTTCTAACCTACCTATTTGTTTTTTTTTCATTAGGACTTCTAACAGAAATAGTGATGAATAAAGGAAGATTTTCGTCCCATAATTTGTAGGTAGGTATTTAATTTTTCTTTCTGTATAACATATTGTTAACAGGCATCACATCGTATATTATATTCAAGAAAAAGAAGCAGACGGATAAGGTCCTTTGTTTACAATTTCTTTAAACTGGTTTAGTTCATCACGATCCTACTTCTCATTCAATTTTGTATGATTTTTTTTTTTTCAATTACTGAACTGGGGATTTTTTCTTTGTTGATATTTCTTCGTAAAATAAATACATACATACATTTGCACATGCAATAAAATGTACGTACTTAAGAAGTGAAAAGTTTTGCAAAATAAAAAAAAAAAAAAATATTTCGGTATATTAATCATCATACGGGCTGATAGTAAGCCTCCTGAAAAAAAAAAAAAAAACAAATGATTGAAAAGAATTTTATAGAATAACAACTTGGTAGTCATAATTTTTGTTACATTGTTAGTGTATAGTTACAACCTGCTTGCATACATATACCTATCTATATTCTTATCGATTTTGTTTTTTGTTATTCAAGAATATTTTGTGTTGTCATTGCACAAGCCAAGATGGCACATTGAAAACAAATGAATCATTCCCTTTGTAATATTTAATGTTTTATAAAGCAGGGTCCACAATTGTTGGTTGTGTCACAAACGATACTATCGCCGCATACCCCGCTTTATTCTCAAATTGGTTTACTGAATTGTTGAGAGGATGAATTTAATTAATAAGCTCTTCTCCGTAGATTTCCCAACAGAATAGATTCAAACGAAAATCGAAATGTTTTCATTTACAGCCAGGTAACCTACTCATTGTACCTAACTTTTGATTTTCCATTAATACCGCCACGTTTCGAGATACAATTTAGTTAGTTTTTTTTTTTTTCTTCGAAGAAGATAATCACTTGCCTGTTATTTAAAACCAGATTTTGAAAGGGAATCTACCAGACGTTGTGCTTCTTATTAACTCTTTTTCACTTTTTTTTTGTGCACAAGCACACATATTATTCAACTTTCATGTTCTTTGAAAAGGTTGGACCACTAGTCATCGGCAAATTTTAAGTATTAAAGATGCATTTTTTGTTTGCCTTTTGTTTTTGTTTGTGTATTGAAATATTTTGATGAAAATATTCTTTGTTGCTATCCGGCTGTATTGTATGTGCTTGGTATTTTAAAAGTGTATTAAACTTTCACCTTGAAAGTGTTTATTTCTTTTTCGTCGTGCGCAGTAAGGATGAATAACACTCGAGTTAGCACAATAAATTCCATAGCATTGCTCTTACGCATCCAAATTCAATAACGATGCGCTTAACTCGTTAAACCAGACAGTCATATAATATACATAGATATGTATGTATGTATTTATGTACATCTTTACTCTATTTACACTTTCACTTTTTTTTTGTTTTTTAATTTATTTTTGTCGTCTGTCGCTATAGCTTAATGACGAAAGTGGTGTTTTTTTTTGTATTGTATTTTTGTGGCCGCAAGTATGGAAAAGGTCTATGGACTGTGTTGGAATGTTTAGTATGAATAACACATAAATGTAGTAAGCTGTTGGCTTGCTGGGCAATTTTCTATCGCTTAAGCTAGTAACTCATTGATAGATTTGAAACTGGATACCTACCTACATTAAGCATGAGTCAATTCACATTCTTCGTCGTGGCTGTTATAATAATTCTGAGAAGTGAGAAGCATGTGGATATAACAATAGCTTGCCAACAGCTTTTTGCAATGTAAAAGTTGTTTTATTATTTTTGTTTTGCTTTGATTGTTTTTGTTTGTAGCCTTGTGCATAATATGTAGGTAAAATGCAGAAACGAAATGCCACAAAATTGTAAAATTGAAATTAATCCAAGGTCGTTATGTTTTTCGAAGTTATTAAACATGTTAAAAACATGTTCTCCATGAATAGCATAAACATCCATAGGTACCTGTTTCTGTTTTGTTTGGAATTAAAAATAAAATAAAACAAAATTAGGTACACATACTGCGCAGCAACTTACAACTTGTGCAGGCAGGCAGATCTAACAATTACTGTTTGCTTAAATGTTCATTTGTATTTTTTTTTAAAGGTTTCTTTATTTTTTGATAGGTAGGTACCTGCTACCTACTTAAAATTATTTTATAAACTAAAAATAAATTCCAAATGGGGTTGTTTGGTGTTTGTGTATTCCTTATGATTATAAAAAATTATAATTAGCAACTTTTACTTCACAAGTTCAATATGCTAAAATTATTATATGATAATTTTGACATTATGTATTTATTTGTTCATATTTAAATGCATTTTAAAGTACATACATACATAAGTAAAGAACTTTTGAACCAAAAAATGAATAAAAGTAATAGATTGAGTAAAAATAAGAAATTAAACCTTTCATAAATGTTTCATCAATTCCTTCAATACATAAACTTGCACCAACATTTCGATTCTTATCTGAATATAATTACAAAATGTCCATAATTACAAAATATACTGTAGTTTCAAAAACACAAAATTTATATACAGCTGTCTAACCATTAATCGCTGAATGTTTAAAAATCATGATCGATTGAAATTTAACGCTGTTACAACAGTAAGCAAAAATTATGTTAAACAACTTAACTTTGCTACATTATTCCTTACGGGCCTCCGGTATTACATTTTCCATACAATTTTTTTAGTTTTGATCAAATTTTTATCTACATACCTAAATGTACCTACCATTATTCTGTGTCCTAACTTTTCCTTTAAGTGTGTAGGTCGTAAAACATTCAAGAAGTTCGATTTGAATTTTTTCTTATAATTAATTAACACAATATTTGAGATTAACAATAAATTTATAAAATGTAGGTAACTCGCGATTCTCGTTGCTGTTGTTGGTTGTTTGTTTGTTCGTTTGTGTCAGGAAAACTGATTTTGCAAACTTTTTGTTTTATGTAAAACGAAAAGATTACGTTTCACTCGATGATTCGTTGTTGAGTACCTACGGAGAAATTCGATAAGAACAATGTGCAATTATGGTATGTTGGGTCTACGTATTCATACATAAGTCTGTGAATATTTTCTCATAAGAATTACGTTGCAGGTCAATTATAGGACAATGTACGGAGAAAAATCCCTTATCACACGTATAGGACAATGTATCACACATTTTTAGGTATAAGAGATGATTTATTCATTCTGGTTTATTGTCACTATGACATATTATTTTGCATTTGTGTTAGCTCAATACCTATTAATGTAATTACACCCAATTGATATGTTACAATGATTGAAATAATTCTAAAGGATATTCCAAAAACGGATAATAGTGTTCCTTAGAACACAATATGTACCAACAAAAAAAATTATTATAAATGAAAACCCTAAACAGCCGGTCGATGGATGTTTTCTCTATTCCTTGATTAAAATTAATGGCTGTTAGATTAATAAACTCAACTTACCGTGCTTTTCGAATCTATTTCAAAAGCAGAAGTAGTTGTGTAACAATAATAATCGACTTAATATGTATTAAAAAAGTTCTAGAAGGTTTATGTGTGTACCAACATTGGTTATAGTCCTTTACACAATTTCTTTGGCTGGAACCAGACTTTACTGTTTAGAAGGTTTATGATGGCTTAAATTTGAATCCGACCCCAAATTACTCCAAAAATTGTTTTATTTTTTCACTCTGAGGTTTGTTGGCTTTCAGAAAGTTTTTTGACGACAATAACTATTTAATGTACTTTTTTTTTTAAGAAATAAATCAGTTGATGCTTTGAAATTTCTCATTAACTTGCGTTACCTCCATAGAAGGTGAGCAAGTAGTGTACTAAAGTGTTCGAAAGTGACAGAATGTATAATGTAGAACTGTAGATTTTTCGGATAGACACAAATCTAATAAGTTATGAAATTTTGAAGGTGAAGATGATTTCTCATAAGATGAGATTGTGTACGGAAACGAAAATTCACAAAGTATGTATTTTTGTATTACCTAATGTGACCGATGTGTAAATTTCTTTCTTAAAATTGTCAAACATATTTTACTAGTACACACTTGAAACTAACGAAGCACTTGCTCAAAACTCTGCTTTTCGCAGCGGAATAATATGCTGGAACACTAGCTTTTGCACCTTTTCAGTTTATTTGACGGAGTACCTGTTCTCTGCACGTGGTCCGTTTTATTAATACATACCACCATAGTGTATTCGGAATAAATTCATATATTAACTCCAACCCAACCTTTTTGCAAAGATCGTGTTGTTAAATTAATTCGTCATTACTTCTCTCATTTAAAAGAACATTCCAATTTGACGAGAATAGAAGCCCGATTTGATGTTGTGCAGATGGAAAGTGCAACAAGCTGTGATATCCAATGTAACGTATATTATTGGACGAATAATACAGAAGATGTTACCATATAGATTATTGGATCGCCATATTGTAATTTATTAGGTATTTTAATATTTTAATTCTGAATCTTTTTTAACAATTTAATACCCATTGATCGTTGAGGGTTTTTTTATACCTCAGTTTCGATAAGTAAGATTCATGAATGTTAACAAAAAAGCATTTCTTACCTTTTTCAATTAATTTAATAAATTGAAGAAGCTCTGCTACAAATTCCATTTTAAGGATCATTACAAATGTGTGTGTGTCTTATAGAGCGGACTACCCATTGTTCGATGGATGTAAACTCAAATCACTCATTATCTGTGATATTATAATCTTACTCAACTTATTGTGCTAATCGAATCGTATTTCACTAGCAGAAGTATGTAGTTATGATACAATTTATACCATTTTAACATCAAAACTAATCACGTGATGATCTTTTCTACCATTTAGTCGAACAATTTATATATTATTTGATTTGACTAATATTCATAGCTTTAAAAATAAATAGCTCAACTTACCGTGTTTCTTGACTTTCATTCAAGTTACAGAAGTTTATGAGCAACATAAATGTTGTCATTTTATGATATACTTAATTGATAATCTAAACAAATCCTTCGTTTTCTTCTTTTTTTTTTCTTAAATTTACAGCTGAACGTGCTCTTGACACAATGAATTTTGATTTGATCAGAAATCGCCCAATTCGCATTATGTGGTCTCAACGTGATCCATCACTTCGTCGTTCAGGTGTTGGCAATGTATTCATCAAAAACCTAGACAAAAGCATCGACAACAAAGCCATCTACGATACATTTTCTGCTTTTGGTAATATCCTCAGTTGCAAAGTCGCTGTCGATGAGAAAAATAACTCAAAGGGGTACGGTTTCGTACATTTTGAGACAGAAGAAGCTGCCAATATGTCTATTGAAAAAGTAAATGGCATGTTGTTGGCTGCTAAGAAAGTCTACGTAGGCAAATTCATTCCACACAAGGAACGCGAGAAGGAATTAGGCGAGAAGGCTAAACTATTCACAAACGTCTATGTGAAGAACTTCGGCGAGGACTTCGATGATGAGAAATTGAAGGAACTGTTTGAGCTTTTCGGAAAGATCACAAGTCATAAGGTTGGTTGGAGTTGTATACATTTTTTAGAAACTTGATTTTGTAACAATATGTGTGTTTAAATTTTGTAGGTTATGACTAAAGAAGATGGCAAAGGCAAGGGCTTTGGATTTGTTGCATTCGAGACAACTGAAGCTGCTGAGGCCGCTGTTACTGCACTCAATGGCAAGGAAATGACCGATGGCAAGAATTTGTATGTTGCACGTGCACAAAAGAAGGCCGAACGTCAAATGGAATTGCGTCGTAAATTCGAAGAACTGAAAAAGAAACGTCACGAATCGGCTTATGGCGTTAATTTGTACGTCAAGAATCTTGACGACAGCATCGATGATGAACGCCTTCGCAAGGAGTTCTCACTCTACGGCACAATCACATCTGCGAAGGTAATGACCGACGAAGATGGTCGCTCCAAGGGTTTCGGATTCGTTTGCTTCATCTCGCCAAACGAAGCTACATGCGCAGTAACAGAGCTTAACGGACGTGTTGTTGGCTCGAAGCCATTGTACGTTGCTTTGGCTCAACGCAAAGAAGACCGCAAGGCTCACCTTGCATCACAATACATGCGTCACATGTCTGGCATGCGTATGCAACAAATTGGACAAATCTTCCAGCCCAACACAGCTGGCGGATTCTTCGTACCAACAATGGCTCCAAGCCAACGATTCTTTGGCCCACAAGTCACCACACCAATGCGCAACACACCACGCTGGGCACCACAAGTTCGTCCAGCTGCTGTTGGACAAGGAGTTGCTCAGGGAGCAGCTGCCGCCGCCGGTGGCTTCCAAAATGCTGCTATGGCTGCATCAACAGCTCAATTCAGGCCACAAGGAGCTCGTCTCAATTCAGGCCACAAGGAGCTCGTGGAGCTCCACAGGCTGTACAAGGCGCTCATGCTGCAGCTACTGCAAGTGCACTGAGAAATACTGGCGCACGTGCCATTACCGGTCAACAGGCTGTAACTGCTAACATTCAGATGGCAGCTCCAATTGCCGCTGGACCACAACCACGTGCTCCCAACTACAAATACACAGCAAACATGCGCAATCCACCAGCACAGCAAGTTCAAGCTCAAGCTGCTGTACAACAAATGCATCCAAAAGGTAAGATGGAAGTGTTTTTGTCTTCTATTTCTCTTCAAAATAAAACAAAAATTATTGTATGCCATTTTAAGACGAACAATAGAAAATTTAAAGTTTACAGCTTATCACCCATTGGTCGATCAATTTATATATTTTGAACTTGACTAAGATTTATAGCTGTTATATAAAATAGCTCAACTTACCGTGTTTCTCGACATTTATTCAAGTAACAGAAGTAGTTGTGCAACATAAATAACGCATACCTCAATTCGTTGTACATCTCTCTTCATAAAAAAGGCAGTTTTCTGGTTTAGTTGAGAGCAGAGCTAGAGGTTTTGTTGCAACTTGTATGCCATTTTTAGACAGACAATAGAAAACAAATTTAAAATTTACAGCTTATCACCCATTGGTCGATCAATTTATATATTTTGAACTTGACTAAGATTTATAGCTGTTATATAAAATAGCTCAACTTACCGTGTTTCTCGACATTTATTCAAGTAACAGAAGTAGTTGTGCAACATAAATAACGCATATCTCCCTTCGTTGTACATATCTCTTAATAAAAAGGCAGTTTTCTGGTTTAGTTGTGAGCAGAGCTAGAGGTTTTGTTGCAACTTGTATGCCATTTTAAGACAAACAATAGAAAATTTAAAATTTACAGCTTATCACCCATTGGTCGATCAATTTATATATTTTGAACTTGACTAAGATTTATAGCTGTTATTTAAAATAGCTCAACTTACCGTGTTTCTCGACATTTATTCAAGTAACAGAAGTAGTTGTGCAACATAAATAACGCATATCTCCCTTCGTTGTACATATCTCTTAATAAAAAGGCAGTTTTCTGGTTTAGTTGAGAGCAGAGCTAGAGGTTTTGTTGCAACTTGTATGCCATTTTAAGGCAAACAATAGAAAATTTAAAATTTACAGCTTATCACCCATTGGTCGATCAATTTATATATTTTGAACTTGACTAAGATTTATAGCTGTTATATAAAATAGCTCAACTTACCGTGTTTCTCGACATTTATTCAAGTAACAGAAGTAGTTGTGCAACATAAATAACGCATATCTCCCTTCGTTGTACATATCTCTTAATAAAAAAGGCAGTTTTCTGGTTAAGTTGAGAGCAGATCTAGAGGTTTTGTTGCAACTTGTATGCCATTTTAAGACAAACAATAGAAAATTTAAAATTTACAGCTTATCACCCATTGGTCGATCAATTTATATATTTTGAGCTTGACTAAGATTTATAGCTGTTATATAAAATAGCTCAACTTACCGTGTTTCTCGACATTTATTCAAGTAACAGAAGTAGTTGTGCAACATAAATAACGCATACCTCAATTCGTTGTACATCTCTCTTCATAAAAAAGGCAGTTTTCTGGTTTAGTTGAGAGCAGAGCTAGAGATTTTGTTGCAACTTGTATGCCATTTTTAGACAGACAATAGAAAACAAATTTAAAATTTACAGCTTATCACCCATTGGTCGATCAATTTATATATTTTGAACTTGACTAAGATTTATAGCTGTTATATAAAATAGCTCAACTTACCGTGTTTCTCGACATTTATTCAAGTAACAGAAGTAGTTGTGCAACATAAATAACGCATATCTCCCTTCGTTGTACATATCTCTTAATAAAAAGGCAGTTTTCTGGTTTAGTTGTGAGCAGAGCTAGAGGTTTTGTTGCAACTTGTATGCCATTTTAAGACAAACAATAGAAAATTTAAAATTTACAGCTTATCACCCATTGGTCGATCAATTTATATATTTTGAACTTGACTAAGATTTATAGCTGTTATATAAAATAGCTCAACTTACCGTGTTTCTCGACATTTATTCAAGTAACAGAAGTAGTTGTGCAACATAAATAACGCATATCTCCCTTCGTTGTACATATCTCTTAATAAAAAAGGCAGTTTTGTGGTTTAGTTGAGAGCAGAGCCTGAGGTTTTGTTGGAACTTGTATGTCATTTTAAGACAAACAATAGAAAATTTAAAATTTACAGCTTATCACCCATTGGTCGATCAATTTATATATTTTGAACTTGACTAAGATTTATAGCTGTTATATAAAATAGCTCAACTTACCGTGTTTCTCGACATTTATTCAAGTAACAGAAGTAGTTGTGCAACATAAATAACGCATATCTCCCTTCGTTGTACATATCTCTTAATAAAAAAGGCAGTTTTCTGGTTAAGTTGAGAGCAGATCTAGAGGTTTTGTTGCAACTTGTATGCCATTTTAAGACAAACAATAGAAAATTTAAAATTTACAGCTTATCACCCATTGGTCGATCAATTTATATATTTTGAGCTTGACTAAGATTTATAGCTGTTATATAAAATAGCTCAACTTACCGTGTTTCTCGACATTTATTCAAGTAACAGAAGTAGTTGTGCAACATAAATAACCCCCCATATCTCCATTCGTTGTACACATCTCTTGATAAAAAAGGCAGTTTTCTGGTTTAGTTGAGAGCAGATCTAGAGGTTTTGTTGCAACTTGTATGCCATTTTCAGAAAAACAATAGAAAACAAATTTAAAATTTACAGCTTATCACCCATTGGTCGATCAACTTATATATTTTGAACTTGACTAAGATTTATAGCTGTTATATAAAATAGCTCAACTTACCGTGTTTCTCGACATTTATTCAAGTAACAGAAGTAGTTGTGCAACATAAATAACGCATATCTCCCTTCGTTGTACATATCTCTTAATAAAAAAGGCAGTTTTGTGGTTTAGTTGAGAGCAGATCTAGAGGTTTTGTTGCAACTTGTATGCCATTTTAAGACAAACAATAGAAAATTTAAAATTTACAGCTTATCACCCATTGGTCGATCAATTTATATATTTTGAACTTGACTAAGATTTATAGCTGTTATATAAAATAGCTCAACTTACCGTGTTTCTCGACATTTATTCAAGTAACAGAAGTAGTTGTGCAACATGAATAACTCATATCTCCCTTCGTTGTACATATCTCTTAATAAAAAAGGCAGTTTTCTGGTTAAGTTGAGAGCAGATCTAGAGGTTTTGTTGCAACTTGTATGCCATTTTAAGACAGACAATAGAAAATTTAAAATTTACAGCTTATCACCCATTGGTCGATCAATTTATATATTTTGAACTTGACTAAGATTTATAGCTGTTATATAAAATAGCTCAACTTACCGTGTTTCTCGACATTTATTCAAGTAACAGAAGTAGTTGTGCAACATAAATAACCCATATCTCCATTCGTTGTACACATCTCTTAATAAAAAAGGCAGTTTTCTGGTTAAGTTGAGAGCAGATCTAGAGGTTTTGTTGCAACTTGTATGCCATTTTAAGACAGACAATAGAAAATTTAAAATTTACAGCTTATCACCCATTGGTCGATCAATTTATATATTTTGAACTTGACTAAGATTTATAGCTGTTATATAAAATAGCTCAACTTACCGTGTTTCTCGACATTTATTCAAGTAACAGAAGTAGTTGTGCAACATAAATAACGCATATCTCCCTTCGTTGTACATATCTCTTAATAAAAAAGGCAGTTTTGTGGTTTAGTTGAGAGCAGAGCCTGAGGTTTTGTTGGAACTTGTATGCCATTTTAAGACAAACAATAGAAAATTTAAAATTTACAGCTTATCACCCATTGGTCGATCAATTTATATATTTTGAACTTGACTGAGATTTATAGCTGTTATATAAAATAGCTCAACTTACCGTGTTTCTCGACATTTATTCAAGTAACAGAAGTAGTTGTGCAACATAAATAACGCATATCTCCCTTCGTTGTACATATCTCTTAATAAAAAAGGCAGTTTTGTGGTTTAGTTGAGAGCAGATCTAGAGGTTTTGTTGCAACTTGTATGCCATTTTAAGACAAACAATAGAAAATTTAAAATTTACAGCTTATCACCCATTGGTCGATCAATTTATATATTTTGAACTTGACTAAGATTTATAGCTGTTATATAAAATAGCTCAACTTACCGTGTTTCTCGACATTTATTCAAGTAACAGAAGTAGTTGTGCAACATAAATAACGCATATCTCCATTCGTTGTACACATCTCTTGATAAAAAAGGCAGTTTTCTGGTTTAGTTGAGAGCAGATCTAGAGGTTTTGTTGCAACTTGTATGCCATTTTCAGAAAAACAATAGAAAACAAATTTAAAATTTACAGCTTATCACCCATTGGTCGATCAATTTATATATTTTGAACTTGACTAAGATTTATAGCTGTTATATAAAATAGCTCAACTTACCGTGTTTCTCGACATTTATTCAAGTAACAGAAGTAGTTGTGCAACATATATAACGCATATCTCCCTTCGTTGTACATATCTCTTAATAAAAAAGGCAGTTTTGTGGTTTAGTTGAGAGCAGAGCCTGAGGTTTTGTTGGAACTTGTATGCCATTTTAAGACAAACAATAGAAAATTTAAAATTTACAGCTTATCACCCATTGGTCGATCAATTTATATATTTTGAACTTGACTAAGATTTATAGCTGTTATATAAAATAGCTCAACTTACCGTGTTTCTCGACATTTATTCAAGTAACAGAAGTAGTTGTGCAACATAAATAACGCATATCTCCCTTCGTTGTACATATCTCTTAGTAAAAAAGGCAGTTTTCTGTTTAAGGCGAAAGCGCGGCTTCAGATGTGATAGAATTGTTCGTATTTTTTCTAAGCTCAAAAGCTTCCACCTCTGTTTCTTTCTTCTTGAATTTTAATTTTAAAGTCTATATAAAATAATTTAGAATCGTTAATATGGTATCACTAATTTCTAAATTTTTGATTTTCCTTTTTCTTCAGGACAAGAGAAACTTATCGCTTCGCTCTTGGCTAATGCTGCACCTCAAGATCAAAAACAAATCTTGGGTGAACGTCTGTACCCATTGATCGAACGTATGTATCCATCATTAGCTGGTAAAATCACTGGAATGTTATTGGAGATTGAAAACTCTGAACTTCTGCACATGTTGGAAGACACTGAAGCCCTTAAGGCTAAGGTCGAGGAAGCTGTCGCCGTTTTGCAGGTTCACCGTGTTAAGGACCAACAAAACTAAAGTAAAATAAAATTAAATCTTTTAAAAGAACTCGTTAAAAAATAACAACAACAATCAACAACCTGCAAGAAAAAAAAGTAGCAATCTTAAAAAAACAACCAACACCATACACAAGTCGCGTTACTCACACGTCATAATAATCCTCCCAATGTTTTTTTTGTGTTTTTCTTAGTAATTTTTTTTTTTAGTTTTTGAAATCAACCTGAACATCTAAGCTCTCAAAAAAATAATCAACCAGTCAAGCTACTGAAAAACAAATCGAATACCTTAAGCTTTGAAATGCGTTTTCTCAAAAAATGCAAACCCAAGTAAGATTCGCTCGGAAAAAGGCTTTGAGTTTTGTTTACAAAATAACAATGATAATAATAATAATAAAAGATCTTACACGTGCCCTTTTGCAGGAAAAGAAGAAAGAAGATTTAGCCGTTTGTTTTTCGTCGTTTCAATCATAATTTGGATGGAAGCTGACACAAGTATTTTTTTCGCTTAAAAGCGGCAAGTCTTGTTAATGAAATTATTCTTTACTGTTTTAAAAGGCAATTTGTGCCTTGCAATGTATCATTTGCCCAATAAATTGTTTGTGTGCATTTAGTTAAGAAATTAATCTTCAACTTTTCCTGTCTTCAACCTCGGATCACGTCGATTGATATTTTTACGTTTTCTGTTTAATTTTCGTAGAGCTTTGGGTTGTTATTTGTTTCTATTTTTTCATAAAAAAACCTGAATTTCCCCCTCAAAACGAAGAAATATCTTATATACTAAAAAGTAAAAATACAATAAAAATGGAAAACATAAAAAAGAAACAAAAAATCGAAAATTAATTAAAAACAAAAGGAAAAAAACTTCTTATGAAAGAAATATAAATAAATTAAAAAAAAAATCTCAAAAAAATTGTAAAACGAAACAAAAAATTTTAAAAAATTTACAAAACAATGGTATAGGAAAGAAGAAAAAGAAAACACTTGAGAAAGAAAACTTACAAAATTATCCAAAAAATGGTTATTATTGTCGTAAAAAAAAGAGATAAAGGGAATAAATATATGATTTTGCTACTTTAAAAAAACAAAAAAACTTCAACAAAAATTATAAAAAACATAAAAACTTTATATAAAAAACCTCAAAAAAATCGTAAAACCGAGTAAAAAATAAAGACAAAAAAATGTTTAAAATACAGTGATGTCAAAAAACAAGAAAAATTATATAAAAAAATGTAAAATATAAAAAAAAAAACATGAAAACAATTGCGTTCGCGACAAAAAAAAAATTTCATACAAAAAGCATAAAACAAAGATAAAGTAAATACAAAAAAAATTGCAAAAAATGAATACACAAAAAATATTGAATAAAAATATTTATACAAAATATTAAAAGAATACAAAAAAATCCATTGAACTTTCCAACCCCACACATAATACATGATTTTTTTGTTCTTGCTTTGACGAAGCCACATTTAGAAGGTTATCTAGTTTCGATATCCTGTGGTTTGAGTCGTTCTTATCATTTATTTATCCCTTTTGTTCAATTTTAGTTTACTTATTTCAAATCTTTGTTTATTTTCTCTTTATTTCGAATCATCACAATGAACTGAAAAAAATCTTGTGCCTGAAATGTTGCGCGTGGGGGAGGCAAACAAATTTCCAATTTTCAATTGTTTTTTTAATTTCATATTTGTGATGAAAGAGAAACAATTTGGTGATTTCAATACAACAAAAATGGCAACAGCAGCATATATCTCATTTAAATTAAAAAAAAATATTATTTCCTTCGCATTCGGTATTATGTGATTTGAATTCCGTTATTGTTTGCGAGATTAAAATTAACTAGCCATTATGAAAATCACCAGAGATATATGATGGTAATTTTCTACAAATTCACTTATTATTTTTTAAAACAAGATAAAAATAAATAATTAAAAAAAAAAAACAAAAAAAAAAATATAAAAATATTTTTTTATTTACTCCGAAGCGGAAATATTAAATTGAAAACCATTTTGATTTGTTTGTTAAGTATTTAGGATGCATTTTAATTTATATTATCTGCTGAAAATGAAATAAAAACAAAATATATAAATAAATACCTTATCATTATATAAATACAATATATGAAAAATAGAAACAAAATTATAATTCCATATTGTACAAGAATTTTGAAATAAAACAGAAAATGCACTTCCACTTCGGTTAAAAACTGGGAATTTTATTTTTGAACATGGTGGCAGTTTATTTTCAATAATTTGCAGATGACTAATGTGTCTACTACACAAGTTAAATCCTTGGGGGAGTTCTTACATGGAATGCAAAGTGTATTTGGTGGCGGTTTTTTTTTTTGTTGGTAAAGTTATTACAGTTTTATGTATCGCTTCAAGCCGAAGGTGACATTTCCCCCATCGATGTCATTTTAACTCGAAATGTATGAAATATTTTTTTAGAAGCGAATGATGGAATGAATTGAAGTGAGTCGAAAATGAGGAACAATTCAAATGGAGTTGTTAAACTAGCCAACTGACTGTTAAAATAAAGTACAATTAATAGGCAAGTTAGTTTGGATGCTACGGCCAGCAAAAAATGATAAGTCCAAGCTATTTACAATTTTTTACTTGCTCTATAGGACAAGAAATGGTTTCTAGCTCAACTAGACCGGGTAGCTGCAATACAACAATTAAAACAACTTAGGGAGATAGTGTGGAAAAAGAGCCACAAATGGGTTTCTTCGTTTTGTATTGGTTTCCCGCTCGTCTAGTCAACTTTTTTTTTGGACTAAATCAGCCTTATTGTGAGTTTCACCCGAAAAATATTTCTCCTTAAAATTTTTTGCTCTCCTGGAATTTTAGAAGCTATTGTGAGTTTCGCCCGAACGAAATTTTGTTCGCCTACTAAAAAGAAGTGAAATGACATTTCATTCCGCCCGAAATGAATGTTAACAATAAAAGGAATTTTTTTATTTCGGGGGAAACTCACAATAGGCGAAAAGTGAAATGCCAAATTTTCCGGGTGGAATGTTGTTCGGGTGAAACTCACAATAAGGCTGAATGTACTCACCAAGTAGAGGAGCTCTATCTCATTTTCGGGAATGATGAGAAAACGATTTCTCGTGATCATAAATCCATCCTAATCGGAAATTTGTGACGAAACCCGACAAAATTTATCGCAAAATCGATTTAGAAAATCTCCTACAAATTGCTATTGATTTACGTATTTTTTTTCGGGATTCATTACAATTTTCGGATTTCGATGAAATTCGTGGCAGGGCTGAGTTAATTGGAAATATTTCTCTGGGGGATTTTTAGAGGAACCGCAAATCGAAAACCAAATTCGTTTTCACCTTAGAACGAAAATGTGCGGTTCATACATTTCATATGTCATTTCTTGTTGTTTTGACAGTTTTCAAATAACCCTCGGAACGTAACATTCGTTATGTATACAGGGTGTTTTCCATAAGATTCAACTAAAGCTGAAGGGTGTAAGTTTAGTCGAAGCAAGAAAAAATCGCATGGTTGAAGGGTCTATTTACCGTGGTTCATGATAGGGCTGATTGGGGGCTATCGCGAATAAAATGTGCGTCCTTCGAAAATTGGGTTTGACACATACAAAAAATCAATCCATCCGTTTGGAAAGTAGATTCGTTGGCTTTCTCTTCATTTGCGATGGTAAAAATATATGTAATAAAATTTCCTTCCAAATGATATTTTTGTATATCTTGTCTTCTTATTTTTGAGAAAATTGAAAATAACGAAAACCAAATGCGACAGTGGAAGCTCTTGTGTGGTAAAATATAAAAAGCTTCATGATTAATTCCTGGGACAATCCTTATGACTCTTGCATCGAATTTTATACTAGATATACTCACCTCACTACAATATTGTTAGTAGGTTTAGCTCAACAGGAAATTTAGGAAAAATCCTCCCTTGCTTCGTAAATATTTTATAATGCAATTAAAAAATTGTTAAAGTTAAAAATTTTTATTTCATTAGAACAAAAATTATTCACACAAAAATTATTTACACATAAATTAACTTTGATTATGTATTTTAATTAGAAGCATGTTTAAGTGTATCGGGCTGGTCGCAATTTCTAATTTGCCATTGGAACTCTGGACTTCTCACCAATGTACCGGGTTTCCATGTGAAAACATAATTATTGTCCTGATTGTATTTCAATGATGGTGCAAACAGGTATTCATTGTAATATGTTGTTTTAATATAGCAATAGTCGCCATCTAGTTCAATACCCCATGCGCTTTGTGCGTCCGTATTATTTCCTGGGATCCATGTGAAAACATAACGCATGTCCTTATTGAATTCAAGACCAACCGAATACATATACTCATCGAAATGTTCTTCGTTTTTGAAATAAAACATGTCACCATTTCTTTCGACGTTGAATAAAGATCCGGGCTTTACACCACCTGGATGATAAGTATATATACTCCGTCTCACTTCATCGTAGCTTATGGATGTATCGGCTGCATATAAATACTGTCCTCGACCTTTGTTCCAAAAGCAAACTCGAACATTGAAAAATAGATTCCTGGCGCACAATGGAAGTTGCTCAACCACTTTGACTACCTCGTCCTTCAATTCTGGGCTAATTTGTGAGTATTTATCTCTTTTTGTCAGATTTCTGAGGTTGAATGCTAGATTAAGAGTAGCGTCATTGTTCAAATTACCGGCAAAGTTAAAACGATCGAATATTGCGCTCAATCCCATTATGACCTGAGGAATATGTTTTTGGCTACTGATGTTATCCATAATTCTGTTGGCAGAAACAACTCCAAACACACTGTCGACGACACCTTCCATTACATCATTTGACACCTCCGAACGGAACTCAACCAGAGCAGTCGTCAAATCGTCGACTTCCTTTGACATTTGGTACTTATTTTTTACCATGGCTATCTTCAGTACACTAATAGATGCGACCTTAATATCCTCAATGGCGTTTTCGATCGCCATATTTACTTTGGCCTTGAATGATTTATTATCATTTTGTTTTGATGCAACAGTTTCCAGAGAATCAACCAGCTCAATTAATTTAATGGGATCGCTGGAGCCACTGGCACGAACTTCGTTAAGAATTGCATTGAAAAAAAGAAATTGAGATTCTGGGTTCTTAAGTGTTTTGGCAAATCCCAAAACTTTGTCCAAATTTATTGCTGAATCTGCATAGACATCATGAACGATATGTTGAATTCTTTTTGTATCGCCCAACTCTTTAAGTTTTTCCTCGGCCAGGTCAAGTCGATGGTTATTGATTGCATCAACAATGTCACGAGACAAGCACTTACTATCATCAGACGTGGTCCTTTGTTCCAGAGCATTTTGTATGATTTTCAGACGTGAGTCTACGGAGTCCAGTTGCTTCTTAAAGTTTTCAAAATCTTGCACCAGCTTGTTAAGAGTATCAGCAGTTGTAGGTGTATCTTGGGCAAAAATTAGGCCCGCATTAATTGTAAGCAAATAGAATGCAAAATATTTCAAAATCATTTTGTTCAAAAGGATATAAATAATTTATTAAACAATTCGATTGTGACTACGCGACAATCCGAGATCAACTAAATATTATAGAATTAATGTTTATAAAGATATTTTCGTTAATTTCAGTTAGTTAATAACTTGTCTAGAGTTGCAGTTTGTCAATATTATTCAGGTAGATTTTTTTTATAAACAGGTTGCGTTTACGAAGTCAAAAAAGCAAAACAAGTATGAAATAAGATAATCCACCAACCGATGATACTCAAACACAATTTTTTTTATCATTAATTAGCAGAAAAAGAATGCGCAATTTTTATCGACAAATTAACGGGTATTGAATTGCTTCTTGAAGGGAAGAATCAATACAAGAAATACGAGTAGACTGCCGTTAACTGTTAGTGTGGTAGTCAATCAGCCCTATAACAAATTCCATTGTTATCGAAAACTTGTCACGAATCACAAAAACAAACTATCACAGAATCAATTTTAGAGATGGTGAGCTAGCAACCGGAGTGTAAGACTGATGTGTTCGTATTTGATTGCCATAAATCTCTCTATGACCAAAAAAAGTTTCATTCTTGTATGATGAGGTAGGTGAGTCCGTTGCTATCACTTGGTCTTAACGGAGAACTTCTTTAATTTTACTTACCTCATTTCAACAAAGACTAAACTCTGGTCACTTAACGACATACACTACGGGTTGCTTGATTAGGGACTTATTTTAAGCCTTGAAATAAATAAATAACTTTCATTCAATCACAAATTAGTCGCCGTTGAGTGACATATTAAGAATCCTTTGATGGGAATAATAATATTGAGAAGATTACACGAATCTTTAATTCCATATTGGATTTACAATGTCATTCATAACGCTACGCTGTCGCCATTTTCGAAAAAAACAGCTTAGTTGATCAATGATATAACCACAGCCTCCGATAGAGTTTTAGCAGACATAACACTAACATGCTAATTTTTGGCGAATTAAATATAAATGTGAGGTGGTAGCAATATAGATGAGGTAGGAATTTCTGATATAAGATAAAATAGAATAAAATGTTCCATGACGTTTATATTTTATTTAACATGCTTGTGAGGAAGAGAATATTTTGAGGAAAGTATTCACAGTATTCTCAAAGTTAACAAAGGCGAACACAATTTTGTTCGGGCGAAACTCACAATAGCATTTACAATTCCGGGCGAACAAAAAATTTTAAAGAAATATTTTTCGGGTGAAACTCACAATAAGGCTGATTATATTCTATTCTATTTTTGGGTATTTAATACATTCAAACTGTCATATTAAACCAAGAAATATAATAGATTTTACATTTGTTCTTTTTTAACACCCTAGTCATAAAACAACGTCCTCTATTACACGATGACTCTTTTTCTCTGACTCTTCTTCATAATGTAAAGAGTGCAAAGGAAAAAATGATGGGATCTACTTCGCACTCATTAAAGGGAAGTACACATCTTGTCTTTCAGCGCTTTCCTCCATTTTGTCTTTTAAAAAAAACAAATACCTAGTTCAATTTTTCAAAATAACTTTTTGAGCGCGAATTTAAAATCACAATTTATTATAAAACTTTCGAAAATGAATTAGGTATAAATATTAATATTAAATAAAACTTAATAAAAGGTTTGTTGTATGTCTACTATGGAGTCCACTTTTGTACTCGAACTCCGCTCTGAAGCGTTTTATGTGACACTTTATTCGCTCGGTTTTATTTTCACTCTATGTTCGATGTGTGTATCAATTTTTAAATGGAGCAGCTTTAACTTTATGTACTAAGTTGTCTGTAAGTATGTAAATTAATTACATTAAATGATAAAATAAGTCGTGGTTTCCGTTCGGAACGGAATTTTCTCCGATTCATACAAAATTGATTTTGTAAAAGTGAAATGTTTCATTTCGTCAAACGATTAAAACTTTTCTATATTATTACTTGTAACTTACTAGCACTCGGCCACCTACAAAGGTAAAAGATTAGCCAGTAAAATAATATAATATAAGTAATATTAGGCCTTTTTCGGAGAAAATTCCGTTCCGATCGGATACCACGATAGGGGTCAATAATTCTACTTTATTATGACGATAGTATAGGATTTTTGGAATGTTCTACTATTTTTTGATTTTACATATTCGAATATGATAACATCGGCTTCCCAAATTAACACACACAATACCGAATGGCACCATTTATCAAAATTACTTCATTATCGACTAATTCATCGAAAAGGCATTAGATTAAAAAAAAAAATAGTACGCATACGCCCTAGTGCCCGATAAATCGATAACTAAATACATACTTACGTATTTACATAAATAGTAATCGAAAAGGTGTTTTGTTATGATAACGTACCCGTACTAAAAGCTGTGTAACCTTTTGCAACATTAAATTGGCGTTGAAGAGTTAATGGAAAACAATAACATAGGGTTGCGGTCCCTCCGACTCCCTTGGAAATAGTTCTAACTCTAGTAAATATGTTCAGTAGGGTGTTCGTTTTTTCCCAAACTCATTTTTACTTGCGATATATAGGTACTATATGGCAAGTTATTGATTCGTATAAAATATCGAACTCGGGATTTTGATCAAACTTGAAACTACGATAATAGGGAAGACGAAAAAAGTGAGTCTCGCAAAAACATATCGCTCTGTCTGCTCGACTATAGCCTAAACGGATGGGTCGATTTTCTTTCAACTTGGTACCTAGCCTTTTTTGGACATTCCCCCCACACGTTTTTTTCTTTTTTTTTCAGGACCAAAACTAACGGTACCTGTCATACAAAATTTTTTGGCCAAAAAGGAAAGTCTTATTATTTTAAAAATCGGATCCACAGAATTCTTTTTTAAAACTCAATAAATTTAAATAGTTTTAAGCTGCCGTTAAATAAAAAAACTGTTTTAGAAAAATGGTTATTAATGGCACCTCCCAAAGAACAATTTTTTTGATTTTCGCATTCTCGAAAACAGTTTAACAGATTTTGATGAATTTTTTTATAAATAAGGACTAATACACTTCAAATAAAATTGTTTAATATAATTAAAAAAAATATATTATTTGAATTTTTAATTGACTTGGTCAATGGTGAAAAACTGTAATAACTGTTATAACTTGGCATGTCTCTAGTCTCGCCCTTTAAATTTACTAGTGATACCAAATATTGGCCCCAGTTCACAGTAACATATCGGTCCCTAACCGAAACGCTATTGTATCATAAAGCTATATACAAATTAAAATTTAACAGATAACTTTTTTTTTAATTTTTCTGCGCCACTCGGTAATCATAATTAATATCAGCGTTTACTATTAATAATTAATACTTATCATGTGGCTAAATAGTTAGTGTATTAGAATGCTTTGTCGAACGTCTGGAGGTCGAATTCCAGCCTTTTCAATGTGTACTGTCTCTTGCGAGGAAGTGAAAAATCCTCCAAGAGTACCAGTTTAACACATTGATGTATTCGGAAACGAAACCCAGCCAATTAATGAACTCAAATCCATATTTTTTTCATATTTTTATTGATTAAAATTAAAATCTAAATTGAAGCTTACAGACAATTCTTTATACCCTCAACCCATGAATGAAGGAAAATAAGATTAAGACAATTGGGTTTTTTGTCGACCCGTTGTGACGTATTTGGTGTAGAGAGGAAGAATTATTGATAATTTAATTTTCAACTAATGGGCGCGAAAAAGTATTTTGAATTTCTTTTTAAAGTGAATTGTTTATTAAAATTTATTCAAAATCAATGTTGTGTGCTGTATCTATATGTTGTTTTAATAGTGACAACAGTAAAAATAATAATGCAATTAATATAAATTCAATATCAATTTAAAAACAATTTGTTGTATGTTTTGCTGTCACATTTTTTTTATTCTTGTTTCTTCACCAAGACGAATTGCCAATATCTTAATCTTGTATTCCAAAAATCATGTCAATTCAGCCTACTCTTGTATTCATTTGGCCACAATTTCGAATTTGCCATTGAAATTCGGGGCTTCTAACCAAAGAACCCGGTTTCCAAGTGAAGACATAACTGTTCAATTGATTGTATCTTATGTCGGTTGCATATAAATATTCATTGTGAAAGATTGTTTTAATGTAGCAATAATCCCCATCCAGCTCAACACCCCATCCACTCTGGGAATCTGTGTTATTACCCGGAATCCAGGTGAAGACATAACGCTGATCCTTGCTGAAGGAGAAATCGGCAAGTGGCGAATACAAATACTCATCGGCATGTTCATTGTTCTTTAAATAGAATGCATCTCCCATTCGCTTGATGTTCCAGAATGCTCCTACCGGAATATCCCCCGGATACCAAGTGAAAATGTTACGCCGGTCACCATCGATGCTCTCTGCTGTGCTTGCGGCATATAAGTATTGCTGTTTGGCTTTGTTCCACAGGCACACGTAGGTGTGGAAGTAAAGATTTCTTGCGCACTTTGGAAGTCGTTGAACTACCTTATCCACCTCGTCCTTTAATTGCCGACTCAAACTCTTGTACTCTTCCCGCTCTTGTAGCTTGCGCAAGTGCGAGGCTAAGGTAAGTGTGGCATCGTTGTTAAGATTTCCAGCATAGTTAAATCTATTGAAAATCGCCGACAATCCCTCGATTACTTGGGGAATGTTCTTATGGCTGCTTATATTGTCAAGAATCTTCCCGGCAGCAACGACTCCGAACACACTGTCGACGACACGATCCATCACATTGTTGGACACTTCTGTCCTAAACTCAAACAAGGCGTCTGCCAGATTGGAAATCTCCACATTCTTGTCATATTTATTCGCAATCATAGCCATCTGGAACACGGCAACCGAAGCAACCTTAATATCCTCGATGGCCTTTTCAATAACGGTTTTCGCGCTTGATTTCAATGTTTTGTCGTTTTGCCTAGCCACCTCCCGCTCGAAAGCTTCAACCAATTTTATTAGTTTAATTGGCTCGGCATTGCCACCTGAAACCATTTCGTCAAGAACCGCACTGAACACTAGAAACTGGGACTCCCCGTTCTTCAGAGCTTTTGCGAAGCCCACAATTCTGTCCACATTCACTACGGAACCCGCATACACATCGTGAATGATCTTGGCAATTTTTTTATTATCACCCAACTCGATAAGTTTTTCCTCAGCTATTTCGAATCGCTGATTATTAATTGCATCTGCCACATCTCGCATCAAGCACTTACTATCATCTGGTGTGGTTTTTAAGTCCAGAGTGGTTTGTAGTGTGCTCAATCGACCATCTAGTGCGTCGAGTTTCTGGTTGATCTTTTCGATCGCTTCGAACAGTTTTTGAATACCATCTTTTTCTAAACCGCCATCACCACCACCACTGGTGAGATCTGCCAAATTAGTTGAAAAATTTATTAAAATAATATAAATAGTGAAAAAAGGAATTAAATAGCTTGACCGCCTCATTTTGGTAAGCGCGAACAACGCAGTTCGATCGACGATCAGCACGAAACTGAATAAGATCTTCGATTTTCATCAGAGAAGAAATAGTTAAATCTTGTTCTCAGAACTGGTCGAGATATACGAGTACATAATACTTGTTTCCAGTGCTGAGGTTCATGGGATTTTTTGTTTTTGCAAGTTCGAGGCGTTCGTTCGTGTCGGTATTTGAGCTTGTTCTTTGGAAAAATAAAGAAAAAACAAATGTTTGTAAATTACAAGACAAAATCTCACCTTCTAGATCACTATTCAATTTAGCCAAGCTCGGTCAAGTCCATTGACTTTGTATGTAATGTCGTTTTCGTTTGGATTTCAGAACTGTTCCATTCCTATCTTAAATGGGAAATTTGGAGTAAAAGGAGTAAAAAAGGAGTAGCTCCGAACGTCCACTCGAAAACGACATAAGTTAGTGTGAACCTGAGATGGTAAATCCTTAGGGCCAGTTTCACAGTCAGAAAAGTGACACTTAAGTACGGAATTTGAAAGATAAATTCCCAATATCACCGTTCACTGTTACCTAAATAAGTGGCACTTAAGTCTCCGATGTTGGTGACTTAAGTTCCACTTACGCTAGCTATGAAATTAAGCTTAAATTCCTAATATGGGAAACTTAAGTGTCACTTATTTCGGTAAGTGTCGATTGTGAAACTGGCCCTTAGTAGCGCAACACTCATGCTTGATAAACACAAATCAGTTAGAGACAAAATATCGAGAATTTTTATAATAATGTTTGTATATGAATCAGCAAGGGATTTCCATTGACAACGAAAAGAAACATTTATTTGTCTATAATTAATGATGGAATCTATTGTTGGTTCAATTCAGAGCTATCACAGGTCAGACGGTCATAAACGGGTGTGTGGTCTATATAGTTATGTAGCGTTAATTAAAATTGATGAAAATATGTGTGACTTGAAGACGATTTGGCGAAAAGGCCAAATGCCTAGACTTTAGAGCCCCTTAGACTTTTTTGATCAGCTCTTAATATTTTCTTTTCGATTTTTTTTAACCCCGTAGGATTTTTAAATTTTCAGATATGAAATACCACATTTTTTAGGAATTTCCAATGCGCAAAAAAAAAAAAAAACAAATAAGTTAATCTTTTGATGCCACCAATTTTTTTAGGAATTACAAATGATGTTTATCATATTTAGATTTAGGTTAAATTGTTATTATTTAAATATTGTTATTATATTTTACTATTATACAAATTCCTCAGAGATGGATGGAATTTTGTCCTTTAAATTTACAAGTGATACCAAATATTGGCCCCAGTTCACAGTAAGTCCCCTTTCACACGAGGAAACAAGTTGCTAGAGATTTTTTTGACGTTTTCTTTTAATTTCCTTAACAATCTCCTGTTCCTTTCACACGAAGAAACAAAATCGTGGCAACTTTCTGTAGTTTCCTTTTAAAATACCTTGGTTGAACACACTCTACTGGGTGTGTGAAGAGGAATGTCAAAAAAATCTCATCGAATCGTTGACCGGGGAGATTTCATTTTCCCCTCTTACTTCTTGCCCTTCTCACCTACAAAATGAATGTTGCTGGCAACTCAGTTTCCTCGTGTGAAAGGGGACTAACATATCGGTCCCTAACCGAAACGCTATTGCACCCTGTTTAGATTTTGACTGCCCACTACGTAGTGAAAAGTCAATGCGTGTATACACTTGTAATTTTCACTCATGTGCATCTCTGAACTATCTGTGAATAGAGGTCTTCCAAGATTTGTCTTTGTCTTTTCTCTTTCTAATTTGACATCTAAAAACAACAACAAAAAAAGTCCCTGGTTGGAAAATATTTACATGCTCTTGGCAGTGTTAAAAATCCGGTCATTTGATTATTTATTGTATTTGGAACTGAAAACTTAAATTTGCGATCGAATTACCTATTAATTAGTGTTTAAACATTTTAGTGAACATTTTTTCAAGTGCTTGATACAAAAAAAAACTAATTTTATTACATATTGATCACTATTATTAAACACCCGACTTTTTTGGCTCGCCTTCGGCATTTGGTTTTGTTTTCCAACCAGGGAGTGCTGTCAGATTGTTCTTTTTTTTTTTAATTTCACACTGACACTTCTGACATTTGGTGGCAGAGATCCATTGGAACATTTGATTGTGTGCATCAAGAACCCTGACTTTCAAGATTAAATAATTAAATAGTTGCAAAATAAAGAATATGGAGCAATTATATCTGCTTCAGGATCTTTGCAATTATCAAACCATTTATTCAGAAAGCATTTTCTGCTTCTACCCTCGACCAAATACGCATTTTTAATTTTTATTCTATTCTACCTCACCGTTCAACTCACAAGCCAAAAATGAAAAAAAATACAATAAAATGGAACATTTCGGATATAAAACATGATACTGCTCACTACAGTTTTTATATTTTCTTCCTGACTATCGCCTCCCTTGCCACCTCACCGATTTCATCAAAAAACTTTCGTCATTGCGTAGTGAGCAGTCATAATCTAAACAGGGTCTTGTATCATAAAGCTATATCATTATATTAATACGTTAACAATTTTTTTGTACTCCCTTTTTAATATACTTAAACCGAACGCCCGACAATAAAAAATATACCATTTGAAAGCTATTATTAATAAGAAGTGCCATCAGAAGAGATTATGTGAATCCGTCGATTACTTACATGTAAAAATTTTAAATAATGGTTTCCCATACAAAGTCCTAAAAAAACAAATTCAAAAATCACGATACACACGGCTGTTTGTCAACACCCGGGCGTAGTGTACCATACCAAAAGTTCACTTCAAACGTGTTTCATGTAGCTTATAGTCCGATTTTCCCCACCATTACTAATACCTCAGAAGTCACAAGAAGAGGTGAAATTAATATTGTGACTTTTTCGAATTCTTCCCCAGAGTCACAACTTATGAGAGTCACAAAAACAATCGAAATTGTGATCTCCTTCATAGCAGGTCACAACTCAAAAATTACATGTGTTTTGAAACTTTGATATCATAATGTATTTATTTTTTAAACAACATTGATATTTTTTTTTGGATTAGGACAGAGAAAGTTAAAATGGATTTTATTGGGCGTATCTTCTTCGGTATCTTTCATCCGAAATAAAAAAACAAGATTTTCACAATAGCAGACTTTTTTTTCTAACGCAGGAAACAAATGATTCATTCGCTCTCGAAAACAACATTTTTTTTAAAGTTTTTTCACTTCCATTTTACAAATATACATATAAATAATTCTTTTTACTCACATTATTGGTTAAAAAATGCATGAAAACTTGTTTTTTTTTAAGTTTTAAATAAATTTATATGGCCCAATTGAAAATCTTTTTTATGTTTTTAATAATCAGCTGTTGCAATTATGGCACTCCAAATTCACCTTTGCTGTGGTGAGTTTAGTTGTGAGTTTTCTTTGTTATCGAGTCACAACAATCCTCACAAGGAATAGTCACAACAGCTTGTGACTTGTGACTACTCACAAGGGGAGAATCGGGCTGTTACTCAATTGCCGTGTTTTATTGGTAATTTTATAGCCAGCGCAGTAAAATTTCCCTTAGCAAACAAAAACAAAGAGTGTCGATAAATTAGCCAGTAAAAGAGTGGATATAAAAGTAGTAGTAGTTAGAACTTTGAAGATGAAGATGGCGCTCTTGAAAAGTATTCATGACTTGAACCTTAATGTTGTTTTTTACTCACAAAATGGATGTGATCTATGATATTTGTAGTTTGGTGGAGACAAAATGGATGTGATCTATGATATTTGTAGCGAACATAGCCAAAAGTTGCTAAAGCGTTTTATTAACACAGCCAAAGCGTTTTATTGGTACTTGATTATTGCGCTAACTATAAATTACCAATAAAACACAGCTAATAATTGTTGTTTCGTTCCGAATGATGTACTCTTCTACTTACAATGAGTAGGGATCAGTAGTGAAATTTCGGAGCAGATTTGTACAGAAAAAGTGGAATAAATAGGAAATTTCTGGAGTAGATTTGAATAAAGAAAAAACCTTCAAAAATTGTATTTTTAACAAAAACAAAATAAATCGCATACCCAAATTCACTTTCAGAACTGAATAGAATTTTAAAATTAAACGCTCAGAGCCAGAGTTGGTTAGAAAACTGAACAACACAGTAGCCCTTTCATATAGTTTGGCTTAAAAATGTTTGATATTTTTAGTGTGGGCAAAAAGGAGCAGATCTAAAAAAACCAAGTGGTGGAGTAGATTTATTTTCTTTCTTTAAATTAGAGTAAATTTACTCCGACTGGAGTAAGGTTCTAAGGCTGGTAGGGAAAAAAAATTGAAAGCTCATATTAAAGAAATTATGTGAATCCGTCGAATACTTGCATTGCATGTAAACATAGACATATGTGAAATCATGGATTCCCCATTACACATGTTTAAAATAACATATACACGATACACACGGCTGTTTGTCAACACCCGAGCGTAGTGTACCAAAAGTTCACTTCCAACGTGTTTCATGTAGCACGCAATATTTGTTGTTTCGTTCCGAATGGTGTAGGGTGCTTTCATAAATGCATGGTTGCGAAAGTCTGACAAATGCATAACTTTCATAAATGCAAATGATAAATGTCAGATTTTCATAAAAGCAAACCGCAAATATTTGCAACGCAAATGTGCAACTATAAAAACTCACATGCAATCTGAATTTCTTTATTAAAGAAAGAGATAGGTATATAGTCCAAAACTCATTTGTTTACATTGTTGTATTTGTAACTTCTTCCCGCGTCGATGAATAGATGTGAATTGCAACTACAATTTAAATAAGTGTCTGAAGATCCCTACTGTCTATGTGTGAGGTTTTTATAAACACATTCTCATTTTTTATCTGATATCTGACAGTTCAAGCTTGTAGGCAAATTAAAATGGCTGCCGGGGATTCTCATCTTCATGTGGCTAATCTGTGATAATTAATGCTTATCATGTGGCTAAATAGTTACAGCCAAATTAATAAAGGTGGAATAGCGAAGGTTTAGGCCTTATTCCTTGGACTAAGTGCAAAGTGTTACTAATAAAACAAAATTTCTATTAAGTGACGTGGTTTAGCGAAGGAATAAGAACTATGTGTCAAATTTATTCTAAAACTAAAAAAAAAATTAAAGTGAAGATTGCAAATTTAGTTTTAAATAAAAGTAATGATTTCTTCTAGATTTATTGAGTTCTTAAACTATTTGCAATTATTGGACAATCAGCCACCAACGACAAGAAAAAGAAAGATATACAAAACCAGATATAATCCAATGCAAGTGCTTAGTGAGGAGGATTTTGGGAAGAAATATAGGTTTTCCAAGAAAAATATGAGAAAATTCATAGCAATTGATGAAGATAACCTTAATGGGGATACAAGAGGTGGTCATAATACACAACAGACACAACACAAACAATAGAAAAATGATAGATAATAATTTTGATATATTAATAAGAGAATTGTTATGTGTGTTTGGTATAACGTGAGCCTTTTTTTTACAAATTATTATAATTTGCTATCAAAACCCACACAAACAAACAGGCATCTTATGGCGAATTCCTTACAACAAAGAAATCGAATTTTTTCTAAACAGAATCGAATTTTTTCTAAACAGAATCGAATTTTGTCTAAACAAAATCGATTCTTTTCTGTCAAAACAAATCTTGCGTTTTTAGCAAGATTTCACACTGATTTGCACACACACTATGAAGACTTGACATTTCTAATACGTCAAATTGAAAGTCGTGGAATTTTTGGAAGACGAGTTGTTTATTTTTTGGTTGCATTGAATTCTACATTATTTAACAAAATATTCAGTCAATACAGCTATAAACATAATTTATTGTGCGTTGTTCATTATCAAACACAAATTTGACAAAAAAAAAATAGCTTTCGAAAGACGTGTTCAAAACTTTCAGTGCAAGTGAAAACTTTTTAGTAACAATTTTCTTTAAAAATATATGTGCAAATAGAAGTTCAAACAAATAAAATGCACCAACAAGTTGGCACCGTATAAGCTGGCTAATATCTTTTATTTATTAATTTAATTCTATTGGTAAAACATTTTTCTCACAACAAGAACAAACAACCTTAATAGTTCTGTGAATAATTTCTTGACGTTTTGCGTCAATTGCAGCTATAAAGACACAATCACACCAAAAAAAATCGATTCTTTTACGAAATACGAATTCCTTTCAATTGACAGAAAAAATTCGATTATATTTAGAAAAAAATTCGATTTCTTTTTTGAAAGGAATTCGCCATTAGTTATTGTAGTAGATTTTCTTAGAGAATTTTTCGTAAACGTCACTTTACTATTTCACGAAAATTTTGTTTTTATTAATGTAAAATTTTAACCCTTAGCTTAACGCTTATTCTATGGTTTAGTAAAATCGTGGAATAAAGGTGGAATAAGAGTTTTTTTTTATTAATAGGGCTGTTAGTGTATTAGAATGCTTTGTCGGACGTCTGGAGGTCGAATCCCAGCCTTTTCAATGTGTACTGTCTCTTGCGAGGAAGTGACAAATCCTCCAAGAGTATATTATAGAAAACAGAAAACGATTCATACCAGCTTAACACATTGATGTATTCGGAAACAAAATCCAGCCAATTAATGAACTCAAATCCATATTTTTATCATATTTTTATTGATTAAAATTAAAATCTAAATTGAAGCTTACAGACAAATCTTTATACCCTCAACCCATGAATGAAGGAAAATAAGATTAAGACAATTGGGTTTTTTGTCGACCCGTTGTGACGTAACTGGTGTAGAGAGGAAGAATTATTGATAATTTAATTTTCAACTTATGGGCGCGAAAAAGTATTTTGACTTTCTTTTTAAAGTGAATTGTTTATTAAAATTTATTCAAAATCAATGTTGTGTGCTGTATCTATATGTTGTTTTAATAGTGACAACAATAAAAATAATAATGCAATTAATATAAATTTAAAAAAAAATCAATATCAGTTTAAACAAAATTTTTTTTATTATTTTGCTGTCATATTTTTTTATTCTTGTTTCTTCACCATTGACGAATTGCCAATATCTTAATCTTGTATTCCAAAAATCATGTCAATTCAGCCTACTCTTGTATTCATCTGGCCACAATTTCGAATTTGCCATTGAAATTCGGGGCTTCTAACCAAAGAACCCGGTTTCCAAGTGAAGACATAACTGTTCAATTGATTGTATCTTATGTCGGTTGCATATAAATATTCATTGTGAAAGATTGTTTTAATGTAGCAATAATCCCCATCCAGCTCAACACCCCATCCACTCTGGGAATCTGTGTTATTACCCGGAATCCAGGTGAAGACATAACGCTGATCCTTGCTGAAGGTGAATTCGGCAAGTGGCGAATACAAATACTCATCGGCATGTTCGTTGTTCTTCAAATAGAATGCATCTCCCATTCGCTGGATGTTCCAGAATGCTCCTACCGGAATATCTCCCGGATACCAAGTGAAAATGTTACGGCGGTCACCATCGTAGCTCTCTGCTGTGCTTGCGGCATATAAGTATTGCTGTTTGGCTTTGTTCCACAGGCACACGTAGGTGTGGAAGTAAAGATTTCTTGCGCACGTTGGAAGTCGTTGAACTACCTTATCCACCTCGTCCTTTAATTGCCGACTCAAACTCTTGTACTCTTCCCGTTCTTGTAGCTTGCGCAAGTGCGAGGCTAAGGTAAGTGTGGCATCGTTGTTAAGATTTCCAGCATAGTTGAATCTATTGAAAATCGCCGAAAGTCCCTCGATTACTTGGGGAATGTTTTTATGGCTGCTTATATTGTCGAGAATCTTCCCGGCAGCAACGACTCCGAACACACTGTCAACGACACGATCCATCACATCGTTGGACACTTCTGTCCTAAACTCAAACAAGGCGTCTGCCAGATTGGAAATCTCCACATTCATGTCATATTTATTCGCAATCATAGCCATCTGGAACACGGCAACCGAAGCAACCTTAATATCCTCGATGGCCTTTTCAATGACGGCTTTGGCGCTTAATTTCAATGTTTTGTCGTTTTGCCTAGCCACCTCCCGCTCGAAAGCTTCAACCAATTTTATTAGTTTAATTGGCTCGGCATTGCCACCTGAGACCATTTCGTCAAGAACCGCACTGAACACTAGAAACTGGGACTCCCCGTTCTTCAGAGCTTTTGCGAAGCCCACAATTCTGTCCACATTCACTACGGAACCCGCATACACATCGTGAATGATCTTGGCAATTTTTTTATTATCACCCAACTCGATAAGTTTTTCCTCAGCTATTTCGAATCGCTGATTATTAATTGCATCTGCCACATCTCGCATCAAGCACTTACTATCATCTGGTGTGGTTTTTAAGTCCAGAGTGGTTTGTAGTGTGCTCAATCGACCATCTAGTGCGTCGAGTTTCTGGTTGATCTTTTCGATCGCTTCGAACAGTTTTTGAATACCATCTTTTTCTAAACCGCCATCACCACCACCACTGGTGAGATCTGCCAAATTAGTTGAAATATTTATTAAAATAATATAAATAGTGAAAAAAGGAATTAAATAGCTTGACCGCCTCATTTTGGTAAGCGCGAACAACGCAGTTCGATCGACGATCAGCACGAAACTGAATAAGATCTTCGATTTTCATCAGAGAAGAAATAGTTAAATCTTGTTCTCAGAACTGGTCGAGATATACGAGTACATAATACTTGTTTCCAGTGCTGAGGTTCATGGGATTTTTTTTTGTTTTTGCAAGTTCGAGGCGTTCGTGTCGGTATTTGAGCTTGTTCTTTTGAAAAATAAAGAAAAACAAATGTTTGTGAATTACAAGACTAGACTCACCTTCTAGATCACTACAAATTCAGCCAAGCTCCGGTCAAGTCCATTGACTTTGTATGTAAGTTAGTGTGAACCTGAGATGGTAAATCCTTAGTAGCGCAACACTCATGCTTGATAAATACAAATAAGTGAGACACAAAATAACGAGAATTTTTATAATAATGTTTGTATTTATATGAATCAGCAAGGGATTTCCATTGGCAACGATAAGAAACATTTGTCTATAATTTATGATGAAATGTATTGTTTTTTTTTCAATTCTGAGCTATCACAGGTCAGAAGGTCAGAAACGGGTGTGTGGTTTAGTTATGGAGCGTTAATTAAAATTGATGGAAATGTGTGTGACTTGAAGCCGTATTGGCCTTATTTCCTTTGCGAAAAGTTCATAAGGCCAAATGCTTTGATTTTACGGCACTTTAGATTTTTTTTATCAGCTTTAAATATTGTATTTTCGTTTTATTAACCTCTTATGATTTTTAAATTTTCAGATTTGAAATAGGTACCACCTTTTTTAGGAATTTCCAATGATACACAAATACAAATAAAATTAATCTTTTGATAGTAAATTCCTCAGAGGAATTATGATCCCGATGCATATATAGATCAAATGATGGATTTTGTGGAAGTAATGGGATCTTGTCGTGTGTTTATATTGCTAAGTGCATATAGTTTGTTCGTCCCAGCAAAAACAAAAGAGAAGATCAAAAAAGAATTTTACGAAAAAATAAAAGTACCTACACGAAAAAAAAAGAGGTTAGGTATATTAAGAAAATCAGTGTGTCAATTCAAGCTTATTCGTTGTCAGTTACACTTGGAATTTCTTAAGTAAGTGTAAAAATATTATTTTTGGCTCGCTTGAAATAAGCGTAAAATTCGATCGCAAATTTAAGAATATGTGGGCATTTTTGATAAATGTTTTATTATGATAAATGATTGATACATTTTAAATAATATTGTGTACCAAAATTTAAAAAAAAATACAATTTTTGATTTTGAAAAAAGTTATAAAATTTTTTTTGAAAACTTAGTATTATGTAGATATTTCAAAAACGATACTACGTTATCTTCCATTAAATTTGCCAAAAAACGGCTTTTAAAAAATATCTAGAAGATTTGAAGCAAATTCAATGTAAATTTTTAAACATACCTACCTACCAACCTAAGTACTATAAAAGATATTATCTTATTGTAAAGGGTGATTTTTTAGCTGGTTTGGTTTTGGCAACACTGGTTTTGACAGCTGACGTGTGTTTAGTACCTTGTGTCACTGTCAAACAGCTTCAGTTTGGTTTCCAATTTAACCATGGATCGTCTTACAAATGAACAACGCTTGCAAATTATTGAATTTTACTATCAAAATTCGTGCTCGGTTCGAAATGTTCATCGCGCGCTGCTTGTGTTCAGCGATGAGGCTCATTTTTGGTTGAATGGGTACGTAAATAAGCAAAATTGCCGCATTTGGAGTGAAGATCAGCCAGAAGCATTACAACAGCTACCAATGCATCCCGAAAAAGCCACTGTTTGGTGCGGTTTATGGGCCGGCGGCATTATTGGGCCTATTTCTTCAAAGATGATGCGAATCGCAGCGTTACTGTCAATGGTGAACGCTACCGAGCGATGATAACAAACTTTTTTTTGCCCGAAATGGAAGTTCTTGACTTGCATGATATGTGGTTTCAACAAGACGGTGCCACATGCCACACAGCACGCGAAACAATGGCGCAATTGCGAGGCGAGTTTGGTGAACAGTTAATTTCACGTTTCGGGCCGGTCAATTGGCCGCCTAGATCGTGCGATTTGACACCATTAGATTATTTTTTGTGGGGGTATGTCAAGGCTAATGTCTATAGGGACAAGCCCGCTTCGATTGACGCACTGGAAGCCAACATCCATTCATTCATTCGTGAGATACCGGCCGATATGTGTGAAAGAGTATGCCAAAATTGGACTCAGCGGATGGGCTACCTGAGACGCAGCCGCGGTCAACATTTGCATGAAATTATATTTAAACAAGGTTCAAACTATCGACTCAAATAAATATTTCATTCATTTTTTCGAATTTTTTGTGTTTTTTTTTTTAAAAAAAGTTCTAAACCTCTTAAAAAATCACCCATTACATACCTTTTGCCAAATAAATGAAAAATGAAATGAAATTAAAATAAAGTAAATTTTTATTTGGCCCGAAAAGGATTGCTACGATTTTGACTAAGGTTTTGTGTGTGTCAGAATTATAGTATGATCATACCATTAAATATGACATTGTGCTGTTTTTAACAGTACCTTTCAGATAACAGTTATTTTTTTTTTTTATTTCCGACTATCTCCTTATCCACATTTAAATTAAGTACTTACTAAAATATTTAAAAAAGAAGTATTTTTAGGATTTTAAAAAGAAATTCAAAATTATTTGTTTGAAATTTTAAAAACGGAAGGATTATTTTTTTCCAAATTCAATTTTTAGGTTGGAACAGAGCTACAAAGAAAATCTCGCTAAATTCCGCTGAAAAATTATATAAATAAATTTTAGCCTAACTATTTGTTAAACCATTATTATTATTCATTGTATTATTCATACTAGAATGTCAGTTTATTAGACTTGACCATTCTTTATTCTGTCAATTTCATTGAATTTTTGAACAACAACAACAACTTAAAGGTGCTACCACCAATTGTCAACGAATTAATTTATAATTCGTTTATTTGGCTAGAGATATAGCTATTTCAAGGGATGCCAAGCCGCCTAATATCTTCATCAGTCTCCTCCTTATAAGTGGTGCTGAGCTTTAATCCAATTTTATTATGAAAAACTTTCTACATGCCCACCATAGGAATCGAACCCATGCATATCAGATTTGCTCAGTGTTAGAGGCCGTATGCACTACGCATTCCGCCGCTGGAGACCACTGACGTCACATGTCGAAAATGGGTTGCTTTTTTTTTTTATCAAAATGCATTTGGAGCATCAGAATTTTTCTAAGCGCCTTTAAGTATGCTGTTTTGTTCCGCCTCCATTTGGTAAACCATATGCAAAATTGCAGCTGCAACTTTTTGCAATATTTTGAGATAATGTAATTTGTTTAAAAAATGCATATTCCGGTGCTAACATTTTGGTCTTCAAAGCAAATTTTTACTTTTGGAATGTTTGAGTTACATATTTGCTTTCCCCAAAAGAGCTGATAACGTGAAATTTTCTTCTTATTTCGATTAGAATACATTTTGGTATTATCTTTATCGTACAAAATCCGCCCACTTTCACGCCCCTTTTTATTTAAATGGCAAAAAAAAATTAACTTACAATCTTGTAAACAAACTACGGATTGTTACATTGAAGATTCAATTTTTTTAAATGAATTCCTCATAAACTAAAAGAGTTTTAAAAACTTAATTAGGTAAATAAAATACGAATGAACGTCGACAAGAAATAAAATTATAATCCTTAATCATTCTTGTTCTTTTGTAACCTGTCAAAAGTGTGAGATTAATTTCTTTATTGCCTTATCAATACTAAAAAAAGGTGAAAGAAAGAGATTATTTACTTTCAAGTGATCTTAAACGCACTGTCATCTAGGGAATCTATTAATGTGGAGAGATTCAATGAGTATACTTAAAACACCTCCGATCTACTATACGCCAAAGACAGTCACAAACTCCTGGCCCCAACACTTCACAAAATTCTAGACCCGCATGGTGGAAAATTAATTTACCATCAAATTTTGCCAATAGGAGAGCTTTCATAAGAATCACAAGAATCAAGGAATAAAGTCTACAAGCAATACCGATACCAACATACCTGAAAGGTTTCACGCGGAAACGTCAAAATGTGGCTTTTATCATCGGATTCACTTATTTCATCTTTGAGAGGCACGTGAGATCTCAAAAAAGCTAAAAAAAGAGTTATTACCTAGAACTAGTAGGTATATAAGTCTATTAAATAATGAAAATGATGATAATGCCAATAATTTTTTTTTCTGAAAATTAAAATCTAAAATAAAATTAGCCGACCAACCCGGCTTCGGACGGGCAGACAAACCTAAGCTTCGCATAAAGATTACAAATGATAATATAAATAAATATTTAAGCTAATTTTTGTAATCGAATACTACTTTTTCGGTTTTAACTTACCTATACTTCACGTTATGAATGGCTTTATATTATGTTAAAACATGGTCCTCTAAGTCCAACCTAAGTAAAACGTTTTTATCCCATTTCAGTCTATAAATACCAATTTTGTTTAAATAATCTTTCAAACACAAAAAAAATTTTGAAAATCAGATGCCACTTTTCGTTTTTAACCCATTTCACCCTATAAATGTCAATTTTATGAAAAAAATCTCTAAGGCCATCCACTAAATCAACCTTTCAAACACCAAAAGAGTTTCTTAAATCGAATTTTTTTTTTATTTTTACCATATTTCACCCTACAAATGTTATAATTTTAATTTTATAATTATAATATCCCTATAACCATTTCCCAAGAAAAACCTTTCAAACAAAAAAGAAATTCTTAAATCTGACAATTATTTTATTTGGACCCCATTTCGCCCTACAAATAACAAAAGTTGAAAAAGAATATCCTTAAGGCTATTTCCTTACCACCTACAGCGCCACCTGTTGAACGGTAATTGAATTGAACTGAAAAAACGAAATGTGCGCTTACAGCGCCTCCTATTCAGAATTTTCCGACTTTTCTTTTTCCTAAACCTTCGCGGAGCAATAACGAACAAACCAGCAGAAGGAAGTATCCAAATTGGTCCAGTCGTTTTCAGGTTTTAAGCATCCGAACTGTCCGTTTAATTTTTTCCTACACTGTTTCACATGAAATTGGTCTCTGAAACAGTTTATTAGATATTTCGATAAGCCACAAAATGAAAAAAAAAATTCCTTTTTTAATACTTGCTTAAAACATCAAAAATTGGTTCTTTAAGTTTTTGTTTCCACTTTTGTAATTAATTTTACTCACCGTGTGAACAATAATTAAAGAGCCGCAGACTTTTTTGTTTTTAAATTCGCAAAGTTTTAACTGTTTTTAAAATCTTGCTTTAAATCTTTTCTTTGTTAATTCCTCTTTCTAAGAAAATCTTACTTCAGCCTTTGATTTAGAAACACCCTGTGAAGCAATTTTCTTAAAGATCACTATTTTTATAACCTTGGAACTTTCCTTTAAGAAACAAAAATTGTAGCTATATCTTCAATGTGTTTAAAAGATATGACTTTTCCAACAAAAAAAAAAGTCATATTGTACCACAGTGCTAGGTTGATGTCAAAACAATTTTAAACACACAAAAAGGACCACTGGCTCAAATTTCTCGCTCTTATTCTACACGCTTTAAATTTTAAATTAATATCTTTCTTTTTTTTTTCAACGGAACAAGTTTATTTTTAATTTCTTAGCTTTTTAATCTGGAAATTTTTTCAGCTCATCGCTGAATATTGAGGAATATTTTAAATTTTCATAAACATCAGTGAGAACGAAAATAACTCCTTTTTCCTCTCCTATTCAGTCGCGGTATTTAACACAGACACACAGCATGCGGACAACAAATTCCTTAAGCAAAAACTTTGTTATTATGCTCTTCAAAGGACATAGTTGAAATTAAACTATGCTAAATTTTCTGTGAAAAATGTTTTCCCTTAATCTCATTACATCACATAAATTTCCATATCTACCCTTTACGCATCTCTGTAATGTCTTTTTCTTCTTTGGCATCTGAACGCGTTATTAAATAACTTCTTGCGAGTTAATTTGATAAGAATTTATTTTTCAGTTTTTTTTTTTTTTTTCATTTAAGAATACGCGGGTATGATGCACGCATATGGAAATTCATTTATTTTTAGATTTATGACTTAATTTAGCTCAATCAACTCAACGTGTTTTTGTTTGTAATTTTTTTTCTGAAATAGTATAGAAATGTGTTGAATATTTTTTTTTGTTATCTGTGGAAACCCCAGGTTAATAATGTTATCACTAGAACCTGTTATTTTTAATGGGTTTAATTCCACATACAAATTAAAAGGTAGTTAGAAAAATGATTTCATAATAAATGTAGTAGGTATATATGTAAAAATAGACGGTGTATGGTCAAACCTTCAGACTATATGCTTACAAAATATTATGAAATTTTATATTTCGCACTAATTTTTTGATAAAAGTAACAACTTCAAACAGCTTAGTATTTAAGTATTTAGCTAACCTAATACCATTTAACAATTTTAAAGCAGTTTAGGTAGTATACATTTTAGCTAATTTTAAAGACTTTAAAACTAGTGTTGTGCTAAACCAAAAAGGTAATCGATGATTTTAACTTTAATAAAATTTCAGAATAATATTATAATACTTAAATCGGTTATAATTTGAAAAAATTAAAATCGTCCTTTAAGCTTATAGTATCATCATTTTGTGCCATTAAACCTAATTAAAAAAAAAAAACTCGTACTTGCCAAAATTAAATACCGAAATGTTAAAGCCCAGTACAGCATTTCATAATGTGCACGACTGGTTCGCACAAACTTGCTCTTATGCGCGAACACATTGTGGTTCTAAAGTCTGAAATAAATTAGCTATGGGAGTCTATATTTTATCCATTTGCCAAAACTTAGTTTAGTTGCAGGTGGTACTATGTGAGTATACAAAAATTAACAATATAGCCTAGTGTTGCAAATATGCAATATGCATGAAAGGAAATTATATTATATGTATTTAAACTGGTAAATTGTTTTAAATCAACAAAATTAGAAAGAAACTGATTAAAATAGTTTAAATCTGTTTATACCCAACGCGATGTACACCATCTGATTCCTTACATAAATTTTAATTTATGAGAAGAAAAATTTGAAAATCATAGGAACGGTCTTAAAAATAATTAATTTTGTATATATAAAATTTCGTTAACATTTTTTAGAAAAAAAATTGGTACGCGAATTTTAAGTATTTGTTGACGTTAAGTTAAAAATTGAACTGAAGTTGAAATAGAAAAAAATCTTCTACCCGTTTTCGAAATATCGAATTTTTAAAAAATTATTTTGAATTTTTTTTTTCAAAAATCCAAAAATTATGTTTTAGAAAATTTTGCTACGCACTTTTATTTATATTTGTTACAAGCTACTGTATAAAAAAACTCTACTTTTATTCGGTTGATAAGATATTGAGTTAGTCGAAAATCAATGAAAAATCTCGAGTTCGATTTTTTTTACGAACTTGCCATATAGTACCTATATTCGCAAGTAAAAACTGGACTGGATCGGACGGACTTTCTCATGTGGTTCAAAAGTCACTTGGAATGAAAGTGATTTATAAATAAGTGTAATTAGTAAAAATATTTATTATACATTTATTCCTATGAGCAAATGGAAAAGAAGCTTGAAACTGGATCTTTAAATTTCTATTGCTAACACAACTCTTTAAAATGTCTTGATCTCAAAGTAAATAGTGCCATCTGCTGAAAAAATATAAATTTATGGACAGACATTTTCAAAAATCGTTGAAGCGGTTCTCTTAAAAAATAATATTGTAAGCACGGTGATTCGCATAAGGTGAGACAAGAAGCTAGAGCGTCTAGGTTCGGTAGAGACAAGAAAAAATGATACCGGAGGTGGGGTTCTATTTCTCCTCCCCCCGTTTAGCCAGGAGGGGAAGTTTTCATAAGAAAAAAATTGACAAAACAGAAATCAAATTATTATCGTTTTCGAAGAACTACGAACTCTCACAAACAGCGACGATGTTTTTGGTTGATCTTGCGTTTCCCTAACGCAAAGTCGTTAGTTTTTAATCGGTCGACAACCATGTAAACCGGTAAAATGGGCGCAACGCATGTTGCCCCAAAAGATTTTGATATTAAAGTTTTATCATTTGGACGTGCTGTTCAATAGTGTAACTTGTCATGGTGATGTTGTATCAGTAACTAATTAATAAACAACATATTTGACAGATGTCACCAAAACAACATGGCCGCCACAGGCCGCCAAATCTATCAGCGTCAATTGAAAAGCCCTATATTTTAGATTTTTATGAAACATAATAATCATAATTTAAAATTCCAATTTATTATTCCTCATCTACATAAATATATGTAATCTGTTGATATGTCATAACGACTATAACAAGCTCTTTACACATAAAGAATAATTGACTCCCAAGTGCTTATATAAAATGTAGGTATGTTCATCTTCCTTTTCTGATGCTCAACGCAACAGGCCAACTAGCTAATAAAACTGCATTAAAATGACCCATTTACACCGACTATAAATGGATAAAACCATTTTGAGCTTAAATTTATACAGAGTAGGTAAGGTATACGTATACGTAACTCAAGTCTCGTACGTAGGTATAGAGGATGCAGAACATCAAAGCTGAATGAGTGCCACAATAATTCTTGGATTCCCCTAGAGCCTTCAGTACACCTAACCTATACTCGTAGAAGAGGTGGATAGTAGATGGAGTGCTAGCGTGAATGAATATACTTTTTATTTTATAAAGCTGATGCACCTAGAAGGAGGAAAAATGCACCAGCAACTTCTTAATGGAGGAAGAGCGAGCAGAGTATCAATGGCTGGAGTTGGAGCTGGAAAATGCCTTCTGCCCGCAAGCAAAGTTACTTCGTTATAAATTCCATCTCTGAGAGCTGACATGAACCATTGCGGTGAAGAGCACCGCTCGGTCAGAAAAAGGTGTCGACGATGCCAACAACGACGCTGACGTTGTCGTTGGTCGTTTTGTTGGAATCGTTGTCGTTCATATCGTTGTCGGCGGCGCAGCGGCCCAGATGTGGAATATCGTCTTGACTGTGATTATGAAGGAGAGATGATGCCTTCCTGGTTGACGTTGGAGATAGCATAGTTGTAAAACATAAAGCAATAGAAATGGGTTTTGTTCTCTCGACATAATGGCTTTGAGCTGCGGGTAATGATGTTACTTTGTAATGAGCTAAGATATTCCCAGAGTGTCCTTGGGTGTTAATGCATTTTATTGTAGTGCAATAGAAATAGAATAAGATGGTGCAAGAGGCGAGAAAAATCATAGCTTCTAGATATCTTTAGAGAATGATGCAAATTGTATAGAGATATGGGTATAATGGTTATGCGGGCTTTGAAAATATTAGGTCATGGTAAGGTTTGAATTTTAGAATAACTTTATTTGGTTTTAAGAACCTACGAAGTCGAGGAAAATATTGCTGGATGAATGTGCAAGATTGGGTCGCACGTATTCGCTCTTTTCGTTCAGACCTATAAAGTGGACTAGATATTGAATTTAAGCTTCGGGGGATTAATATATAACTTTATGTATCGGCTCGAAATCAATTACACCGTGTTCGAGTGTTCATATAAAGTCTAACAGTTTAGGAAGCTTAAAACTCTTAAATTGATAGCACAAGTAGATACAGGAAATTTGCAAGAGTTTTACGTTTTTTGTGAATTTGATTGGTTCTAGAATAATTAGAAAACAAAATACGAACTACAGACCGATGATTAGTTTTCAAAAAACGTTTATCTGAAGATAACCCTTCAATTTTTAGCTACTCGTAACTATCTTGTCATTCTCAAAACTAAGTATACGAATATTTTATGTATTAATGCCGATGCTCGGGAAGCGCTTAAAGTATAGATTATGTACTTCAAACCTTTATTTTATGAGGGATACATTGACATCTATTTTGAAAAGGTAAATCATTTTATTAAAAAGTAAAATTTTTTAAACACAAGCTTTGAAAAACTTTAAAAAACAAGTATAAATTTTCCATCTGCAATGAGAAACTCTGAAAAAATTGAAAAAAGTAATTCAGAAATGCCTCAGTACTAGTTACATAGATCAAGAGAAATATTTTAGAATCATTTGAAACACTTTTTAGAAATGTGTCTTCTTTTTCGGAAAGGCTTCTAAAATTTGTATGAAATGTTTTGTTTTTTTTTTCCGATGAACACACTTTTACATAATATCAAACATTATGCCTTTATCAAGTGCGCCTCGAAAGTGCTAACAAAAAAAAAAAATTTGTGGTTGGTGACTCGGTTTTAGTGAGATATTTTTGATTAAAAAAAAAAAAACCGAAAATATTGATAGACTCTTACTATATTATTCATAACTTTTGGTTGAGTGGAATGAATTTTACTATAGAGATATCAAAAGACAGGTACAATTTTAGCAAATCTCCTGGTGTACCTAGATATATTTATAACGGTTGATCTTGAACAAAAAATGAAACAGTTTGAACTAAAAATGGATTGAATTTGATGAAAAATTTCAAAATGTCTAAATTTTATGTACGACAATATTGTACGTCTAACACTATAATGTTGAACCAATGGTTAGTTCAATATCATAGCGGGAAATTATGGTTTTCATAAATTTAATTGAACAAATCATTCGACTTATAATTAAAAAATTCTTACTTCCAAAAACGCATTTTATCAATGCAAATATAAAATAAAATTTGCATCGAAGAGACTAATCAGCTTTGGGATATGCACCACAGACCCACCCTCTCTGGAATGGCCACATAATGTATATCCGATGTCACCCATGCTTCCTTCGAAGATGCAAGAAATATTTTTTTCATTTTGCATTTTGTCCTGGCAGGTGGTCCTATAACACACTTGAATATCTTCGATATAATCCAAAATGGAGATTTAAAAATTGAAGGTGATAAAACTATGAAGAAAACATTTACACATCTCGTACACCGTGCGCTGCAAAGTTTTATGAATCTCTTTATAACCCAGGAAAATTAGACAAAAAAGTCTGAACTTCGAAAAACTCCGACAAATCTGAATTTTGGTGCAGACCTATATTTTTATGCCATAAGCATTTTTTTAAAAATTCTTTTTATTTGCACAAGAGCTAACATTTTAGGAAGTGGTGAACTTCAGTTTTATATAAATATCTTGAAATCTATAATTTTTTTTTTGAGAAAAGTAGTTTTCTCAAGATACATCGCTCTTATGAAAAAAAGTATCAAAATATTTTTCCTGTAGGATTTGAAAAGCTACAAAATGGTGTTTTTAAAAAAAAATTGATAGTTTTTTTGCAATTTCCAAATAAACTCAATTTTTCCCGTTTCATCCTACAAAATCAAAAGCCCATTTAGGGTCACACTTGGCGTATTTTTTAGGAAATTCTAAACAAATAAAAACAAATCTCTACACCAAAATTCGCCTTTTTTTAATTTTGTCGAAGTGAGTGTCTTATTTTCTTGGGCTCTAAGCTTATCGATACTTTTATAAACAGTTTTCTAGTGAAAAATCCAAAAGAATTCCTCCCCTAAAACAATAATTTCAACATACATTTCTACCAATTTTAGACGTAAGTACTGTTAAATAAAAATACAGAGATTCTTTTGTTTAGCCGTACCACACGAATGTGGGATACTTCACCTCTGTTTTCGCCTAATATTCAGAACCTATTAGTATCGGTAACTCCTTTTAAATCCTTCCCTATTGCGTTTGCCCTGTATATTTATTCATTTTAAGAGTAGTAAAAACACCTTGTTATAAAAATGAGGATGAAAAAAATTACAGATGTTTTGTTTTCATTTCTGAAAATTTAAAAAAACCACAGAAACTTTTGAAAAAATTAATTTTTCACAAAAATTTTAGCGTAATTTCCGGGAGCCGTTTCTATATTGGATCGGCTATATCTTTTATATTTATTATTAACAATAAATTGAACTCAGATCAATTGTTGATGAATAAGCGCAATATGCAGTATTCGCATTATACAACTTTTTTGCATTTCTGTTTTGTATTGTTTATCCAAATCGAGCCAAACGTGATCTGCTGGACCTGAAAGCAGGCGATAAGAAGTTATAGTTATAGGTTTCTGTATTTAAAGAGGCTTGAAATATTGAAGGACTAAAAATTAAATGCGTTGCTACGCATTATTTGAGTTTCTCAATTTTTTCGATTAAATGCTGCCAACAAAAAAAAAAAATGACAGCTGACAGTTGAGGGATATTCATAAAATGGAGTTCTGCATGAGAGAACAGTGCGTTTTTATTGATAAGCTAAATTTAAAAAATAGTTAAGGCTTTTTGCAGAGATTTTTCGAACAAAATCATTAGCAGCAATGAGGCTCATTTTCATCTTGATGACTTTGTTAATTGTCAAAATTATCGCATTTGGGGTCACTGTTTGATGCGGATGTTAGACTGGAAAGCTACGATTAGACCGTCAACGCAAATATTCAACGCGTTGACTCTCTGACGTCTGAATGACGTAAAATACACATGACTTAGCATCAACTTTGGGACAGTATTTAATGTCATACGAATATTCAGAAAAGCTGGAGGTGGCAAAATAATCCTTACTTCAAAGTATAATAGGTCTGTTTGGTAACGTTAAATTTATCACAAATTTTCCCAATTTTTCACAATTTGCTGTCAAAACACATCGGAAAAAAAAAACGTTGTGGGAAACTTGGTGAAAGTATTTGTTACCAAACAGGCATTTGAGCTACCAAGAAGAAGCGCCTATGTGTAGAATTTAAATCAATTCAGTTCGGAAGTTTACTCTAAGAGACAGACAACAAAACTTGGGATGGGCGAGATACCATTTATAGGACATCTGGATTGAATATTATTGTGGAATCTTAATAATAATAAATGATCCATATAATGGATTTGAGAAATCTCGTTCAAGCCTCTGCAAGGTTGTGACCTCTATTTGAATAAAATAAAATGCCAAACAGCTTATTTCAGTGATACGGATGTTTTAGACAAAAAAACTGATACTAAATAATTTAAATAAACCAGAAAAAAGGAAGTGACATTGATGAGAGAAGTGATTTTTAGGACCCACATAAACATATGTATGTATTTCGACATAGATAAAAACTTGTTATCAAAAAAATCACTTACCATTTGAACTTCTGTTTTATTCAAACAACAGCTTTTCACCCCAAAAAGACTCCCAAAAACTTATCAACCGATCTCATCAGATGACTTTAAATTTATCCTTTATCAAAAGGTCTTGCTCGCGCCCCGGAAAGAAAGGTCTATTGACTTTTGTGCCATTGCTTCTCAACAATAAATGCTCAAAATATTTGTTCATCTTCTCAGAACTGAGACCTTTGTCAGAGTTTATTGATTGGTGTCTAATCAAGGCAATGTTGCTATATTGACCCAAACATCGCCGCCTCGCCGTCTGTTGCATAACAATGAAGCATATTTTCCTCACAAAAGGGACTCCACTCGTCCTCTCTATCAAGAAAAAAAAAAAACAACATTTCAAAATAAATACACAAGAAATGGATTTATCCATAGCTCCTCCGAAAGTTCACAGCACTATTCTACACAAAAATGGACCCACATTGAGTTATGGCCAATAATTAAAATTACTCCCATCTAAAAGGATTACACAAGATGGAATAAGCAAAAGATACCCTTATTTGAATATAATTAAGCATTCATGACGAAGGTCTAGAAGGAAAATTTCAATAAATTTTCCGTTCGGTTGAAATTATGTATTATACACGTTGACGCACTCTTGCTCTCTATATAGCCCTGCTGAGACGGGGGAGAGCGGAGATGGTAAGATATGGAACGGGTACGTTTTCGTTTTGGCTAAAAACAGAACAGAAGTATTCCATAACACTTTACACGTAGTTTGCTTTTATTACGTTGAGTGTTAAGAGGAGGGATAATAAATTACAATGGAAAACATTTTGAGCGGAATCCTGAACTGAGAGCAACATTAAAAGAGTGTTAATTTACTTCCGGGTAATTCGAGAAAATATTTCATTCTTCTCGAGAAATGAACTTGCAGGGTTCTCCATCTCCATCTCCATTGCCATCGTCGTTCTACGAGTAAGTAAGTATACAAGGACCCGGACCAATTAGTCAATTTGTTATCCTTAATAAATTGAATTCCGGACAGGCACTCAATTCATTCATTCGCATTTCTTTCTCTTCCATACTCTTGCTCTCTTATTTTTGGTAGGTGTAGTCTATCGTTGATATTTTTATTGAGTTTGGGTTGAGGATTGAGGTTGAGGACGGGATTGGAATCGGGATGGATTATTGTTTTGACCTTCAAATTAAAATTCTGAACATGGATTCAATTATGAATTAAATAATTTGCGTGCCGGTCGTTTGGTAGGTTCTTACGCAATTAGTCTCTATATCGGCTTTAGGACCAGGAGCAGGATTGGAATGTCCTTTTGTGTTGGACGACATGTTTTTGCAAATTTGATTGGGGAAATCATTTAATTTGTATTCGTCCATTGTTTTCTTATAACCAAAGATGTTGCTTTGGTAGGGTGTGTAGTTTATATATATATGCAAAAATTTAAATATTTAATTGGTGACCCAGTGCTTTAACAAATTAATTGAGTTGAGAGAAGAAATTTGAAACAAATGAACTGAAGCCTTAAACGTGCTTAATTTGGAAGAAAGTTGCTTTGGCCAATCAGGAATAATAAGTTTTATTCAAAGGGCTGCTTTGCTTAGATTTATATGGATGCCATTAAAATAAAGTTTTCTTAATGAAAAACAAAAATAAACTAAATTTGAGAGTGAAGTTTTTGCCATTGGGGAAAATAGAATTAGCAAATTAAGATGCAATTAATCTCGATGGAATTGTTTTTGTTTAACAAGCAGTGGTATAGGATTTTGTTTCGGGTTTCTAGATCTGTGAATATATGAAACAAATTTGTAAATACACCCAATCCAATTAGAAACGTATTATTTTTCTCTCTGCTGGCATCTGGCCCTTGTGTTCTGTATTAACTCATTTTAAATCCAATTAAAGAGACAAATAAATAAAGATAGCATGACAGTTATTGTAATAATGAACAGAGAATAACACAAAATTAAATATTTACGAAGTGACAGAAAGCAACATTCCCAAATGAATTGAGATAATGATTCGTTTTAGATCGATTGAAGTAAATCGGCTCAACGCTATTGTATTCGAACTTTTGTTTACAAATAAAAGCATAGGTAATTAATTGCTAAAGTCAAAATTTATTTTTCTGCTTCCACCGGTTCAGTTGTTACAGCGCAAAAAGAAAATTTAGAATTTGTAAAGACCTGATGGAGCCAATTTTAAAAGAGAAATTTTAAAGCACTTAATTCAAAATTGTGTTACTCAATTAGTACACATTCTATCGATACTATAATTTCTATTGTTTCCTTTTTTTTCCTATCGAGTTACGGTGACCATCCGTTCATTATTATAATGAACTGTTCATTATTTGAAGTAGATGTTCACTATGAATTATGTTCAAATAAAAACGAAAAACTAACCAAACCAAAATTCTTTCAACAAAATGGTAATGCGAACGTGCCCTCATTTACTGAATGTAAAGTCGAAACTGTGAAATCTATTTCGATACCTAAATTTAACTATGAAATGACCTGTTTAGAGTTCATAAAATATTTGAAACAAAAACTAAATCTATACTTATTTCAGGAAAGTATTCAAATATGTAAACAAATACATTTTCCTTATTTTTATTTCATTAAAACATAACTTGTTTAATTTACGCTATTGGAAATTTGAAGGTTTAACAATGTAATGTAAAAGATTTAAATACAACAAAATTTGACATTAGCTTCAAATGAAAAAAAAAAAAAATAATTACAAATATTACCGGTAACAGTTGCCATTTGGTGCAAGTTGATTATTTGATTAAATTCCACTAGATAGATGAACTCTCACAATATAAAAATAAGACGGCAACCCCAGGCCAATCCACTGACGCATAGGTGCTACCTAAAAATACTATTACGATACATGGGGTGGTGGTGAATAAAATGGAGCACTTACTCAGAGCACGTGCTCTATATTAATCAAATGATGGGTGGTATGAATAAAACAGAAATTCTTGAATAGTAGCATTTTCATAACACCTACTCAACTTTTTATATTGAGCACCTGCTCTGAGTATGTGCTACGTTTTATTCATATCATCAGATGTGCTCAATACAAGCGAAACGTATAAATAAAATTTGTACAGCAATTATTATTATCGAGCACCTACTTGTTCACACGGAGTAGGTGCTATCATAGTTCAAAAAAACTTCTTCCTCCTAGTCCTAGTTTTAATTGGCTGTCTATAAAATCCTGGGTTAGGTCGACTAATTCTATTGCATGATGGAAAATCATAATTTTGAAAGAAAGAAGTGAAGGAATTAGTTAGTTATTACGAGTTTTTTTTTTAATTTTTAAATATATTTCTTGAGTTTACCACAACTATAGTATCTCTTTGGGGCAATTTTTACTTTAACAATGAGCATTGAATTTTGAAAAAAATTAGTTTGAATTTTTTTTTTTAAATTTTTTTTTTTCAAAATTTTGAGTTTAAAAATAAATTTTTTAAAAACTATTATCTAAAACGCCTTTATTTAAAAACACTATAAAAAAAGAGATTTCTGGCTTTACAAAAAGGTTTATCATGGCATTATAAGTGTTGTTTCTGTTTTAAGTCAAGTTTTTAGAAAATTACCCCTCCTGGCTAAACGGGGTGAATAGACCCCCCTCCCTCTTATACGATTTTTTCTTGTCTCGACCCAACCTACACGCTCTATCTTTTTGTCACACCTTATGTGAATCACCCTGTATATGTGCCCAAGTGACAGGTAGCCGATCATTTCAGATAATGTGACAATTCAACGAAGCGCCAAAGAAATAACTCCTATCTGACAAATCAACGATCATTGCAGAGCTGCAACTCCACATTAAATGTTCTTTGGCTAGTATGAGGGTACATCATTACGGATAAGGAATAAAATAGATGGAAAAGGTAAACAGATTTATTGTGAGTTTCACCCGAAAAATATTTCACCTTAAAATTTTTTGTTCGCCTGGAATTTTAAAAGCTATTGTGAGTTTCGCCCGAACGAAATTTTGTTCGCCTATAAAAAAGAAGTGAAAATGACTTTACATTCCACCCGAAATGAATGTTCACAATAAGGGGAATTTTTCGATCATGAAATTTCGGGGGAAACTCAGAATAGGGGAAAAGTGAAATGTCAAATTTTCCGGGTGGAATGCTGTACGGGTGAAACGCACAATAAGGCTGAAAATTTTAATACAGAATATCCATAATAGAATGAATTAAGAAACAAAACTACATCAACACAAATGGCAATCACTTATTCGGTGATTATGTCAAAACAATTGAATAGACAAATTAATTTTTTTTGCGTAAAAATAATTGTCAAATGTCAAAATAATTGAAGAAAGAAATTTATTTGTTTTGCGAGTTTGGATGAAGAAGAGGCGAAATGACGTTATTTGTAAAATTTTGAGATGAAAGAGTTCAAAGTCCTTTAATTAGAAATCTTGCATTGCATTAACCTCCATTATACTATTTATTGTAACTGGGCTGAACACAATAGAAGCGCGTTCGCACGCGCGTGATTATTAAAACTTATTTAACGCCCAGAGTCGCGTTCGCGGCTGCGTCCCCATTGTATTCACTTCGACGAGATTCGATGTTTTTTAACTTTGACAGAGAAGAACGCGCGCGATGACTTGCGCCTATTCTGTTCAGCCAGTTAAGCTCAATTGAAAACTTAACATTGAAGAAGGACGCCAGTCACAAATTAAGTGTTCATTTAGCCTCTTCATTCGAAAACAAAAACAAAAAAATCAAAATTGTCACTTACCCCCTTCTCCATCTGAACGCTTCAGTTTTTGCGTGTATCTCCAAAACGCTAATTAAAAAAAAAAAAAACAAAATTAATGTCATTTTAGTTTCGAGTAACCCACAATTATTAGTCTAGAAAATATATTTCTCTTTAAGTAGGTACCTAAGAAGACACAAACGTTTGCAAACTAGTGATATTAACGGAAATTGCATGCACCTTCTGTTTCCAGCTTAAATCTTTGTCTTCAATTACTTACTTTCCGAATTATAATTAAAAAAACTTAAAATATCAGTATAAATAAAGAAATACCCCTAGAGATAATTCATTTATCTTAAATTGTGTCTCAAACAACAATGGAAAACCAAAAAAATAAATAAAATAAAAAATCCAAACAAAAAATTAAGAGCAGTTGTATTCAAATTTCAAATTGAAAACTTAAATCACGAACACAAACAAAAATAAACGAAGAAAAGATATAATTCTGTTCCAAGCTTTATCCATTCTTTTTTTTTGTTTAAATGTGTATGTGTGTTTGTGTATGCGAAGGGATTCTTGTTATGAGCGATGCAGAAGCTACGCGATGTAATATCAAAAAAAAAAAAAAACAATATATACAAACGGTTATGTTAACCGGAAGAAAAACTTAACAAACCGGAAAGTATGCTAATTTTCATTCCGATCTGCATTTATAATGTCTGCGATTGCTTTTGTTTGCGAAGGATATTCTTAATTTTTTTATTCGCTTCTCATTGTTTTTGGGGTTCGCAAAAACAAAATATTATTTTTTGCTTAGTAAACTCTAAAAAAAAAGATAAAAAAGATTAAAATTAAATGAAAAAGAAGAAGAGATTATATTTTATTTCTTGAAAAATGTACAGAAAAATCACCAATTTCCTCTTCGATGAAAATTGCTGACTCGTTTTTTGGTTGTATAGCACTTATCGAACCCCCGCCCGCATCGTCCATCGAGGATAAATTGAACATCATTAAATACATTTCCGATTGCTATTTGTCCTGCTCACAATCTGTATGAGTGCTTTCAAAAAGTTAACCCTGCTCCTCATCCTCCTCCTTCCTTCCTCCTTCTCTATTTTGTCAGCCGGACGGAAACTGTTTCCATAAAATAAAATAAAATGTTTACACACCACCGACAGCAGTGCGACCAGTTATTGAAGAAAGACGAAGAATAAGTTTCGAAAAAGTTTTTTTTTTTTTTTCTATTTTTTATTTTCTAAAAATTCTTGTTATGGTACTTAAACGATCTTAATCCAAAAAGTTTACTCGTTTTGCGTTTCGTTTCGTTTCTTTGAGTTTGCGTTTGCGTTTGCGGCAAGAGGACATAGTTAAAGAAAATACAAACATATTAGTAAACAAATAATATTTTTTATTTTTGGCCTCGGTGATGGGTAGGTATTATGAAAATACCTACCGGAAAAGTTATTCGTGTGTTTTTTTCTTTTTTTTTTTTATTATTTTTCGTTTGAAAATAAGTTAAAAACGGCTTAAGGATCAATTCGACATGGTAGACGGTCGGGTCGAGTCGGGTTGGGTCGGTTCGGGTTGGGCCGGGTCGGTTCTGGAAATATATTTTTCCAGACAGAGTCTTTTTTTTTCGTTTGTAATTTATGTCCTGCTGCGTTGCAGCTCAACCAGGACGAAATGTAATTTAAATGCAAAATCTTTTTCTTTTGCTGCCTCTGTCCTTTCACTTCCTCATCTTTTTCTGATAGCCTCCTATGTCCTATATCTACATAAATACCTATACGAGCTTATATATATGTATTGGCAATGGTTGGTAATCTTCGTTGGGATCAATTTCATGGTTAGTAAAAAAGTAAAGTAATTCAAGTTGAAAATTAAATTTGAATATGAATATGGGACAGATTTGTATCATCTTTTAAAGTTTCGGAAGGGTATTTATATTATGCTGCTTGCATAGCCATGAAAATGAGATTTTTAATTTTATGAGGCTTGCAGAAGTATACTCCGCCGGAGAGAAAAAAAAAATGCATGATGGGATTTTCCTCCTTTTGAAAATATAACCGTCTATAATACGTATAATAATATGAAAAAAGGGGTGCGTCCGTGCTTGAGTTGTTGTCTTTGCGAAATGGGGTCAAGAGTGCAAGCTGGCGATGCGAATTGGATTTTTTTGTTTATTGCTTTTACACTTGAAAGTTATATGGAGTTGAAATTTTAATAAGTTCATATTGGGGATCTCGTGATGAGGATGCGGTGAGATATAAATGTGTAGTTATGTAGTTCACCATATGTGTCTCATATATGTATGTAGCTGATTTTCTAATTTTGATTTTAAATTAAGCAAAGGTATTCGTAAAAAATGATTAGATAACCAAGAAAATACGATGTTTTCAGCTCGACGTTAATTATAATATGTAATGAATATATTTTATTTGATACCTTATGACGTTTAACAAATTACAAAAAAAAATAAGTGAGTGCCGGGACTCACGGGTAAATATGTGTAAACATCAACGTTTGTCCAAGTGCCTAATTTGTGTTACTGAACGTCATCAAAAGAAACATATTGAATAATTAACACTACATTACCTATCTGTAGGCAGTGCTTAAAAAGCTAAGGGCCAGTTTTACAGTCGACACTTACCGGAATAAGTGGCACTTAAGTTTCCCATATTAGGAATTTAAGCTACATTTCATAGCCATGCGTAAGTGGAACTTAAGTCACCAACATCGGAGACTTAAGTGCCACTTATTCAGGTACAGTGCACTCTGATATTGGGAATTCATCTTTCACATTCCCCACTTAAGTGTCACTTTTCTGACTGTGAAACTGACCCTTAGTGTTGAAAGAACGGCAGCGAAATACCCAGTGGGGGACCGCTGTAACTAAATTTCCAAGCACTAAAAGGCTGGTGGTGAAGTGTCCAACGAACGGTGAAGGTTCGGTACTGAAAGGTCCTGCTTGGTAGTTCACTCTCAACTTTAAGATGACTTCACATTACACATGGTTATTGTTTATGGTAATCACTCTCTGAGCATCGACAAACAACAACTGTCAGCGGAGAGCACTAAAACCGTGGTTTCAATTAAATGACACCGTATCCAAATTCCAAATGAACTTAATGGTTTGACTGACAGGGGCCGAATTAAAATATCCAGTTAGAACTGTCAACGAACTTGCAACCCTTATGAAACTCCATCTTTCCATCGAGTAAAACTTACAAAAAGTTCAGTCATAATTTTATACTGAACGAACCTCAAATGAAATATTTAGTTGCAGTTGTTGTCACTGGAATCACTAAAATCGCAGTTTCAATCGATTGACACCATCAATCGCCTATGGAATTGGACGCTGTGATTTTTAATGAATGTTAACTTTGTGCAAGTACAAAGGTAGCCGATAACTCTGCAATTTGTTCAACCTCAGCTATTTTGTATATCACAGCCTACAAATTACAAGAAGAAATTGCATCGTTTAAAAGCAGTATAATGTAAACGTAGAATTTAAGGTGCCAGTTATAGCTTTCATTGAAAACCATCATTGAAAACTTTAATGACTAATTTTGTTACCTTTTGAAAGTGGAATCACTAATTATTTTGATGCAAAAATAAAGCTGATGGCTTAAATTATAATTTTTGTGAAAAAAAAAAATTGAATGGGGTCCACACTTCGCCATAAAATGACGTTTAATTTTTCAATGATCATTGATAAGGTAGTTCATTCATTGAAATAATAAAAGTCATTTTATGTGGACGGCTGGTCCAAAATGAAAATTTTTTTCCGCAAATATTAATAATTAAGTCACTACCTACATATTGGCATCAAAATAATTACTAATTTTGCCTCAAAACCAATCATTAAAATTTTCAATGATGGTTTTCAATGATAGCTATAACTGGGGCCTAAGCTCAGATTTATATCACTGAACGCACCCGATATCCTACCATACCTACAGCCATTGATCTACCATACGTACAGTCAATTGTCAATCCCTACAGCTGACTATTATTATTTTTGTTTTGATTTTGTTTTCTTTTTAATTACTAGTGTCGTGTCCATTTTGTTCGGGGAATGATTAAAAATTAAAGAAAAAAATATAAAAATATAAGTGTTAAAATGATAAAATCGTCGGTCGCGCTAAAAACAATTTGCTTTCGTCGTTGGCAAAAACAATATAAATGAGTGGTCGCGATAAAGTATAATCTAATTGTCGGTCGCGTTAAAATCAATTTGTTTTGGTCGGGGCAAATCAGATTTCATAACGTAACGTGCTACAACGGAAAGTGCACGACGTAACGTTGCACACGAACGTTCACGTTTTTTTTTCACTCTACCGCCAGCATAGATGTTTACACATCAAAAAAAAACGGTTAATATGTGTAAACATCAAGCGGATCCAAAGGGGACTTGTTTTTGCTTGAAGGGGATCTTAAGATTTTTTTCACTGAACGCACCAATCCTGGTATGCAGATCGTAACGTTGCACACCGTAACGTTGCACGACAAAACGTTGCACATGAACGTTCACGTTTTTTTGTAACTCTACCGCCAGCATAGATGTTTACACATCAAAAAGGAAAGTAAACGTGACTTGCAAAAATTGAAATTGACATACATCAGGTGCGTTCGCGTACTGGTCCGAAACTAACAAAAATTAATTGATTCTAACAGTTTTAGTCCAATCCTGTGAAATTTCGTGTCATTTTGGACAGAGGAAGAGTGCTCGCGAGAGAGAAAACTATTTCCCTCTCTTGCCAATTTTTACTCGAGAAATTTCTTTGGGCAGAAACTGGTAAGTTCTATGTTCTGTTAAACGCCAGTTAAAGAACAACATCAAAAAAATACGAAATGGCTGTTGTTTACTTTTTATAAGGTTTTATTTTTATTTGTAAAAGTAAAAGTGAATTTTGGTTTAAATTAGAAAAATAACTCAACCAAAAAATAGTTTTGAAGAAGAATATCTATTCATAACGTGTATTTATTGTGTTGTGAAGTTCTTTTTGTTTAAAACAAAAAAAAACATGAAATTAAATTATTTTAGAGAAACTTTGTTCTAGTGTAATTTAAACGAGTGTTTTTTTAATTTATTGATCTTAAATTACGATTTTTTGAAAATTTCTTTCACGTCTGCTATTTTGTGTATTATAAAATTTAATAAGGAATCTAGAATTATAATTGAAATTCCAATTTTTGTGGTATTGTGTAGGTTTGTTTGTTTAATTAATTTTTGTTGACGTTTAAAAATTGGCAAACATTTTTGATTCAAAGCGTTCGTGTACTTTTGGGCAGTTTTACTCCCCCCTGAGAGAATTTCATCCCCTCTCATACGAATTTGACAGATTGCCATTTTTAGTCCTGAAAAAACCTGATGACTTGGCGAAAATTCAAATTGACAGTAAGATTTTGACGGATGAATTGTAAGGGTGGTTAATCAATTTTTTTAAAAGTCCGTTTGTCGGACCCGCTTGTTTAAAATAAATAAAGCGATACCTACATTAATTGATTGTGTGAAAGCTCGTGGAGAACCAGGGCCTTGTTTCTAACACTCTCAAGTCTCAACCATTCCTTTTATTTGCTATTAAAAGTCCGCAGAAATCGAGGGGACCTACATTTTTTTGCTTAATCTTATTATCAACATGAGCTACTCTTGGAGGATTTTCCACTTGTTCCCAAGAGACAGTACCTACCACTTAAAACAAATTTAACATCGGATAGCCTGGATTCGAACCCAGATCTCTGCGGTGTGATAATCCTTACTCCCATTTTCTGTTACCCCTCCTCCAGCGCTTCGCCTTTATATTTCCTTTTTTTTTAAATTAGGAATTACATATTTTATGCTCTGGGTTTTAAGAAACAACAAGATCAAAAATACCCAAAAATAAATTTTTCCTAGAGAAAAGTAATTCTTTAAAAAAAAAAAACAGTATTGTGAAATCAACTTAAAATTAATTTATGTAAATTGCCTGAAACAATTAATTTTAAGACAACTCTCTCATTCTTGACGAAATAATCTCACAAGACTCATCAATTATTAAGAAATACCTACATATACTGCATTTCAAAATGAAATAAATTAAACACGGGCTCTGATGGCTCTAAACACCACACAACATCATTTTCAAATCTAAAACAACATCTAACAGAATATCTAACCAAAAAAGTATTTTAAACGTTTTTTGAATGAAGAATATAAAATGAATGGATTTGAGCCAGCCGACATCCTTTCTGCACATCAGCTGGTAAAAGGATTAACTAGAGCAAATCCCTGATGTTATTTTAGCAAGCGCACATGGAATTCAAACATAAAATATAAAAAAAAAAAAACTACCGACAGGAGCTTTATGTGTATAGCATTTTAATTTATCTTTGTTCTTCCTAAAATCTCCCACATGGCTGCATGAAGCCATATCCCAGGGCTAAACTTTTCAAAACCAAAAATTCAAACAAATTTAATAAAACAAAAAAAAAATAAGGATTTTCTTTTATTTTGACAATGTGTCAAAATGACAGGCAGTGTATTTATGTTTTATGTTACTACGCTGGAAAAGGATTATAAATGATTTGTTTCAAATATCTAATAAAGGATATAATGTACATATATACACGATGTACCTTCCTACACGTAAATAGCAGCGAAAATATTATTTATATTTATATTTCGAAGCACACGCTCTTGGTTCTAGCAATTTGGTTAACAGAGTCATTGGTCGAAGAGGCAAAACCTTAATTTTGACACGTTCAATGTGGCAAAGGATTAGTTTATGTGTGTGATTTTTGGCGCAAATAGGCTCTTGTTGTGTGTGAGAAGATTATTGAATCATTTATATGACACGATTTAACCATGCGTTAATATAACGTAATCAAGGGATTTTATTTAAACATTTCAAAAATATAAGTATGTACAATTCGTGACAGAGTTGTCAAAATAGTGTTTCTATTTAAATTATTTAATAATCTTCGAACCAAGAATTGTTTTTGAATATTTTTTTTCACTGACACGTTAAGCTTCATGCTTCATTAAAACCTAGTATATAATTTTATTTACAATTTTTGAAGAATTTAGGTTTATAAATTATTTAAAAATCTCATTTATTCGTTCATTCGTCGATGGTAATTGGTCGTTCTAATGTGAAAAGTCCTCTAAGCGCTTTCCCTTGCCAAATCTGTTGTTAATAAATGCAAAAAGAGGTCTGTAAGAATAAAGTCTAACATTTATTAAACTAAAGAACATCTAAGTACTTGACAACTTAAAATATAAGCCAGATACAAATATCAAGAATTCATTAATTCAAAAAAATTCTTATGTGTCAACCTTAATGGATATAATGGCCACGTTCAGGATTCACTAGGACAGCCTATCTTATGTAGTTTTCGATTGGATTTTCGGTCTATTCTACTCCTTTTTAATTCCAATCGAATATGAAAACACCCACTTTTGTAAATTTACACACACACTACCTAAAGCCGCCATTTAACAAAATGGCTTCTTCAAGTATTTATCACTTTTGACAATTAATCCAACGAAAAACTTTACAAGTATGTGTGTGTTCCTCGTCTACTCCAATGTGAAATTGGGAACAGAAGAACACTCCGAAAACATTACTCGGAACAGCCAATCGAAGACTTTTGAAGTAGTAGGATTGAAAAAGGAGTGCAAAAGGAGTACTCCTAGCATCCAAACGAAAACGACATTAGAAAGACTGCTTTTAAACCATGCAATTTCTTCTTGCGATTTTTAAGCACGTCGGCGAGGGACGAAATTGCTGAGGTTGAACAAATTGCAGAGTTATCGCTCATTCTTCTTTGTGCTTTTCCTTTTTGTTCGAATGTGTTTTATTTTCGTTGTTAAGTTAAATCGGGCTTTTTTGGTCACTTCCTTTCATATGCAAATAAAACTTTATTTCATACTTTTCCCTACGTTTCGTCGTAATTTCTCGACTTCATCAGGGGTAGTTTATTAAATATGAATAAAACTTTTGTTACATTTAATAATAATTATTGAACGATGACAATTCTTAATTTTTGAATTTTAGCACAGCACTTGAGACAAACTAAATGAAAGTGTTTTATTTTCATTCGTCGTCGACTCAGATAACTTCGCTTGATCAAGTGGAGTAAAGAGTGCAGTAAGATGATACTTCTTCACTTGCACAAACTAAACTTTTCATTAAAAATCGCTGTCGTGTAAAAGGTATTTGCAATTAGAAGGAAACCAAAGGAGAAACGAAGATTAAAAATCGCTGTAATGTAAAAGCAGTCACTCGAGTATCCATGTATATTTCTGAACGCGGCCATTATAACATGGAGTGCTCGTTTCTTTCCCTAATGTATTGTAATGAATGGAGCCTTGATAGGGGGCACTGTTTCACTTTGAGTAAAGGGAAAGTCCTACAGCTGCTATCAATTGTAAGTCATAATTTGCTTATTTTCTCTCTAAATTGTTCTACTTTGAAATAATTCTTGAAATTAATTAGTGTTGGTTTATTATTTTAAAGATTTTGAAATGCTTTTTTTTTTTTATTTTTTCTCCAATGTGCAGAAAACTGAGTGCCTTTGAACTTACTGAACTTGAACTTGAATAGCTACCCCTATGAAAGCTTCGCATTCGAATAAAAACAAGCACTCTATATTATATATCCTCTAAGGTGTCAACACGAGCGCCACCGTGCTTTTGAAACTTTAACTAAATTAAATACCTACATATTTTTAAAGCGCGTACACATTTTATAATTTCAATAAAATCTTTTGACGGTGTTCACATTCCGACTTTTGTTGACGTCTCTGTGCTTTTGCTCACTTCCATTTCATGGTGAGAAAGAGATAGCCAGGAAACTGTGTTTCTGTCTGTGGTTTCTTCTTTGGCACTTAAATCCTACAGAATCCAATTAACAGAAGATTTACATTTTGTATAAGTGAAAAATTTCGTATTAATCCTTTAACGAGCACAGATTTTTGTTTTGTTTTAAAGATTGCTTAAATTCAAAGCGAGTCGGATGTGTTGACAGTAGATGGTGCTTCCATTGCACTCACTCTGCGCAACTCTTATTGGCATTTCTTTGTTTCATCTCACTCCGCCTCATGATGAAAAAGAGAAAGTCTAGTGAGGCAGGATTTTTTTCAAAAAAAATAAGAAAATCCTTCCTCACTTGATTATATCTTTCTCATAGTGAAGGTGGAGTGAGATAAAAGAAAGAGATGTCAAAATGAGTCGCCCGGAGTGAGTCCAAGACGGTGTTCACATTGGACTGACTTATCCGATTTTTTTGACGTGAATTCAACTCGTTTTGTTCAGAGACAGACTAATGGGAACACATCGGACTTACTTTGACGTTTAGCAGTCGTTAAAACAAAACAAAAATCTGTCCAGTTTGAAAGATTAATTACAAATTTTTCACTTACAAAATGTAACTCTTCTTAAATAAATATGTTTCCAATTGAAAAAATTGTATTCTTTAAGATTTAAGTGCCAAAAATAAATCACAGACAGAGTAAACAGATGTCACAAAAGAAGACGTCAAACAAAATCCATTGATTTAAAAAAAAAAATAAAAAATCCTGCCTTACCTTCTTTTTTTTACGCACATAAAATCTACCTGTCTCACCGATGCGCTCTTCAGTATAACGACCCATGTTACTGGCTGAACACAATAGACGAGCGTTCAATCGCGCGTTTGCACGCGAGTGATTATTAAAACTTATTTAACTCCCAGAGTCCCGTTCGCGGCTGCGTCTCCATTGTATTCACTTTAACGAAATTTCACGTATTTTAACTTTGACAGGTGCGAACGCGCGTTCGAACGGCTTCTATTGTGTTCAGCCAGTTATCACGAAGTGAGCCAAAGCACAGAGACAAAAAAAAAATCGGAGGAGTCAGTCCAATGTGAACACCGTCCAATAGAAGCACCGTCTTAGTTCGTGTCTGAACAATACAAGTTGGATTAAAGTCAAAAAAAAAAAAACGGAGGAGAAAGTCCAATGTGAACACCGTCTTTGACTTCATGTCTTGCACAGCTCTGCTAACAGCGTCGACAAAAATAAAAATTAAAAATGCCTAATTACTCTTGTTAGGTACTTGTTACTTTTCAATATAAATAAGTTGTAAGAAGCATGATGTACTTTTACTTACTCCTCTTATCTAAAGCATAAAAACGTTCCAGGAAATCCAACCTACTGAGCTTCTTATTTTGGGATATCTAGCAGAGCAAACTGCTATATATCTGCACTTATGTCGTTTTCGATTGGATTTTCGGTCAATTGTACTCCTTTTCAATTCCCATCGAGTATGAAAACACTGACTTTCCTAAATTTACACACACACTACCAAAGCTGCCATTTAACAAAATGGCTTCTTCAAGTATTTATCACTTTTGACAAGTAATCCAACGAAAAACTTTATATGTATGTGTGTGTTCCTCATCTACTCCAAAATGGTAGACAGAAGAACACTCCGAAAACATTACTCGGAACAGCCAATCGAAGGCTTTTGGAGTACTGGGAGTGAAAAAGGAGTGTAAAAGGAGTACTCCGAACATCCAAACGAAAACGACATTACACTACTAGAAATCAAACCCTATAACCGATTTGATTTTCAAAATAATGCACTGCATTCATTCGAATTCGAAGAACATTATCACACCTTCTTATTGACTGCCACAAAGTTATAAATAGTAGGTATAGGTGCTCTGCTCAAGTCACTGGTTTCAATAAATTGTTGCGCAAATACTAGATAACGGTTCTTTGTTCTTATAAATGTGAACTATCATTAAAGTTTCATTAATCTGTATTTACTCAATGATTAGTATCTTTTCGTCCTTAAAAAAATCCAAAATGTATCAAAAGCACGCATATCAAACTATTTTCACCCTTTCGCTAATTAATGGCACGTATATACATATGTATATATTACTTTCCAACTTCCAACGGAAAGGAATTGGCGTGACATGACAGAATATTTTTAAGGAGTCAACACTTAAGTTGATGATTTTTATCAGAAATTGTTGTTTAAAAGGATTCTTTTATGGTTAATTATCACTTTTGTATGATAAAATAAATATTGTTTTTAGAAAGGGTTGTACATTAGATAGGTATATAGCTTAAGCTTATAGAGGATACAAAGTTAGCCTGTAAAATGCAAGCAGCGGTATTTAAGAAGGAATGGTTCAAATTGACGTGTCCTTCTATACTAATGAGAAACCATTTCTCCTTATAAGTATGTATTTAATAAAAGTATCATCACGATAAAAAAAAAATCATACAGTCATAACCAACCCTCAATATTGTTTTAAGTAACCATCTTCAGATAGTTTCGCCTCATTTCCATAATACTCAAGGTTCTCCGTTAAGTATGTTTTTTTTTGTTGGCTTCAAAAAAGAATATCCTTTCCAAAAATAAAGTCAGCAAAAGAAGAACGAAAACCACACAGAGCAGAGCACAGCACATCATCGCATCGCATCGCCTGAGCATAGGAAGATGATAAAAATTTCAGATCGAGCGAGGATAAGAAAATGGATGGGTACATCATTGGCAATATTGTCAGAGCCACCATGAACGGTAATGGTATTTTGTATTATAGTCATTTATCTTTTTATTATTATTTTATAGCTTCAAAAAGAAGAAGATGACAAAAAAAATGAATTTCCATAACGCAAAGGAAATGGATTACCAATTGCCGGGATATAAAGAAAAGATGTCGTTGTGACTATTATTCATTATGAGCTACTAGTGATTGTTTTTTTTTTTTTTTTTTTTTTTTTGCCGAAAAGGCATTATGTCAGAACAATTTTTCATTAGGAATTGACGGCGGCGTGAAGAATTTTTTTTTTATTTTGTTTGCTCATAAAGCCCATCAGGATTTTAGTTGATAAAACAAATTATTGGAGGATTTTGAATGATTGTTATCAGGACTCAATGTCTCTTTGACAAATAGGTTTTAACAAAATTAAATATGACTTGCTTTTGTGATATGGTTGTACTGAAGGCTCTTGACTTTTTCTTAGGTAATACTATGTTTCCAACGAAGGTTTATCTCAATTAAGATTAAATAAATCTATCTAGTGTTTCCGCCACACAAAAAGATTAAAAAATAGATTAACTTTGACAGTACCTCTTAAAATGCAAATGTGGTTTCATTTTTTCGTATAAAGTTGAAGTGAGACAGAAAGTTTCATGTTTGGCAAAAGAAGCAAGAAGGGTTGGATTTTCCAATGAATGCGTGACATAAATTGGTTTGTTCGATTTGTAAAACTTTCGGCCCTATGAAGATTTAACAAGATTTATTTGAAATCTTCCAGATTTACGAAATAAATTTGTATGGTAAGTCTTCGATATTTGAAGAAGATTATGGCAAATCTTATCAAATCTCGGTTTAGTGGTCGCGGTCGATGGAAACATAGTATAAGCGTCTCTTCTATATATAGTAGTCGTGTTTTTTTTTTCACGCGTGTAGGTATATAAGTTATACTAATCGTAGCGCCACAGCTAGTAGAGAAATACCATTTTTGGTATGTATTCTTTAGACTTTGAGAAACAATAAAATCCTACCTGTTATACCTTAAGGGAATTACCAGTATTTGGCCCAGAGTGTACACGAACAAATTTGGTATCAAATGAAAGGTGATATGATAAAGATATCAATATCATTTTTCTACGTTAATTATTTCGCCCGTTATGGACAATTTTATTTGGAACAAAAACTGAAATTATTATATTTTGCAATCGGCAACTTCAAACCCAAATATCTCGACTTTCCCATAAACGCTTTGGAAAATATTTTTTTTTATGTCCGTATATGTATCGGGCTTCACGTCACCTTTCATTTGACACTAAACTTCGTTTGTGTACACTCTGGGTCAAAGCTCCATTGTGAAATGGGAATTCCTTTTGATTGTATGACCTGCAGAAAGCCACTGAAATTATTTTCTTCAAACTCCAGAGTTGAGACTTAGAGAGAACCCGGAGGGAAAAAGTAATTCGCATTAAAATTGGAGAAAAAGAAAATTTTTTCTAACAAAAAAAAAATATTTTCTAACTTCTTATTGTGCGATACCTAGATGGAAAGTTAGCAACGCCCAGATCACGAATATGGAGTTTTTTAATTTTTAGGGCTGTTAGTTCAGCCGCAAATCGAATAAAAAGATTTCACGTTTGCTCCAAAAATAGGATTTTTTTAAAGTTGTTTTTTTTTTTATATTTTGACACCTAGATTGGAAGGTAGCAGCTTCTATATCGTTGCTCTGCCCGGTGCTGAATTAGCCATAGGGGCCATCGGGGCCATGGCCCAGGGTGGCAAAGTTGTGGGGCGGCAAATTTTAAAGATTTTAAGAAATAAATGAAGAGGAAATAAAAAAAATTTCTCATCAAAAACTTTAATTTAATAATCGATAAACCTTCAAATTTACGTCAAAAAAGAAAGAAACCGTATTTGGTTTTCCTTGAATCTTTTTCAGACAAAAGATCGAATACCCACACAAATCAAAGTTTTTTTTTAAGATCATCACTTCATATCCGTTATCGTGTACTAGTAAACGCACGACGGAAATAATGTAATTATTTTTTTCTACCAGATACATACAAGACACACAAAAATGTTGGCCCAGGGCGGCAAAATAGCTTAACCCACCCCTGGCTCTGCCATTTTAAGATTGCTTGGACACTTGGTTCGGCTGAGAGGTAAAAAAGGCGATTTTTGCGTTGATTCAGTATAGCATTTAACGGCTTTTAGTCCATGCAAATTGCCGTTTCGTTTGCGTTGCAATTTGGCAATGAACTTTTTAGAAAGTATTTCTTACCCTAAAATTGAAATAATTGCGTTTAAAAATCTTCACTTGAATTATTTTTTAAAGGTCGTTGAAGCAGAGTGCACAAATAAATAGTTAATATTTGGACGAGTCGTTCGGTCAGTAGAGATCTCATAACTTTTAAGGCTTTCGTGGTTCTTCTTATAAATGTATAAGCACTATTTTAGTAATAATTTTGGGATTAGTGGCGTAATTCACTTAAGAGTGCACTTAAGATAGTACTCACGCCGAACGTTTCGCATCGAATTGCATTGAGCGAGAGGTCACCGGGAAACTAATCTTCGAGCTGATCTGAACTAAATGCAACGTTGACCTTGCCCCTTTTCCAGAAACTATGAGCTATAACGTAAGGTATAGAGCTCCTTAAAATTTTCAAATATGTACAATGAATTTTGTTGGACAAGAACTCTGAAATTCCACTGGTATTACAACATAGAAACAGTTTGGTATTAAATAGTTATTGGCTTATAAAGTAACCTTTCTCGTTCAAACTCTACGTTCACCGGTAAATTTTTCGTTTTCAAACAAACTGACTTTGGAACATAGTTAATATGAAGCTCTGTATCTACATACCTTCAACTCGAAAATTCAAAACAACCTCATTCGTAATAACTCCTACACTTTGATTGCTTAGCTCGCTTAGATTAAATATTATACCAAACGATGTTCCGGAGTAAAGATCTGACTAAATACTTCTATTATTTTCTGTTGGTTCTTGAAAACAAGACTTTTGACATCGAAAACAAAATGATTTGCAAACAACAATCTCTCAAAAAAAAAAAAAAAAAAACAGCAAAGTACCTATCCTATACACAGTATAGTACACACTTACCATGTCTGCTCCTATTCTTAGAGGAGAAAGCGTAAATTGAAGAAGCATATGAGTAGAAAGTGTGTAAACAAAACAATCAAACAAACAGTTTGCAATCCTCAAGTGCCGGTGGGTTGTTGTACATTGTACAGTATACACTGGCATAGAACAAGAGGAACTGGCATGTCAATGCCGGTAGTGCAATATTCATTCCTCCATTCAATGGAAAATGCAAAATGTATTTCTAGGGAATGGAATTCATCAAAATGTGAGACAACAAGGATATTTACCAAATAAGTACACATACGTCCTAGAGCACACCTACGCGCTACTATACACTCTGGCTGCTGTAAATTTTAATTAATAACACAGTCGCATACACAAAGAGATACACAGAAAGTGAATTTTCAATTTTCGCAAAACGTAACGTAGTTAGCTATAGAGGTACGTTATGTACATATACCGTTTGGTAGATGAGATGGCAGGTACCGTAGGAATCTCTTGGAATATCCTTTCAGTTAATAAAGTACTTATTATGTGTGAATGCATTTCTGTGTTTCTATTCACATTCTGATTGCTCAATTGGAAGCAATTCAAGTTTTTCTACAGAAAAAAGTGTAAAAATTGTAAAACAAAATGTACAAAAATTGTTTTCAATAGAATCGCATCATTCTGTAGCTTCTTGTGCTGGTAGCACTTTTGAAATCTGTGTCAACAAACATTTTATTGTGGAATATAAATAGATGAGTTGGCATGACAGAATTGCAATTTTATTGCCAGCACAAGTCCAAATTATTTAACTTACTGGAATGGCACCTGTGAGCGTCTCCAGCCAGTACGATCTACAGCTAGCTCCCTCCAGTTTCGTAAAGTAAAGTGCCTTGCCCATGAACAGCGACCTACGAATACGAATACATCTTTTAAATCAATTTCTAGAGCAAATACAATATTCTGTTTTGTTTTTACTTTTCTATACAACTAAATAATTAATCCAATGAACAAATTTAAATATTAATCACTGCGTAAAATTAGTTTAAACTGGAACATTTTGTATTTTAATGTTTTCTACGTGACCAGAAATTTATCTTCTGCGAACTGTCAAAAGAAAATTCGCAATCCACAACATCTGGAAGCAGTCCACCAACTGGCGAATAGAAAATTCGCTAGAATTTAACCTCAAACACTCATTTTACTTCTTTATGTTTAGACAATTCGCAGTTGTCAACGAAAATTCCCGACCAATTGCAATTCGTAGTTCGCAGGTCTATCTGTCCGCATTTACATTGCCCGATTTTTCCAATGCCGATTTTTCTTTGTTGTTGTAATCGTGTGAGATTTCGAGGGACAGCCAACATGTTCCACAAGATTTTTCCATTCTCTCTTACACGATTACAACAACAACAAAAAATTGGCATTGGAAAAATCGTTCAATGTAAATGCCGACCTCATGTGCAAAGAACTTAACTTCGTTGAGGTCTCTTTGCATTTGTGGATGCACGGTCATTGGCCGCGTTCGGATGCCAATTCGATAGGCTATCCAAGATAGTTTAGTATCGCGAAAATTTTATACTTTGTTTCCACCGAAGGTGTATCTCAATTTAGATTAAATAAATCTATGAAGTGTTTCCACCACACAAAAACATTAAAAAATAGATTAACTTTGACAGTACCTCTCAAAATACAAATGTTGTTTCATTTTTTCGTATGAAGATGAAGTGAGACAGAAAGTATCATGTTTTGCAAAAGAAGCAAGAAGGGTTGGATTTCCCAATGAATTTGAAGAAGATTATGGCAAATCTTATCAAATCTCGGTTTAGTGTTCGGTGGAAACATAGTATTAAGGATAGCTTGGGATTTGTTTCTGACAACAGCTGATTGGTTCATCAGCTGAATTTTTCTGTGTGATTACAACAACACAAACCTATCCGGATAGCTTTGGATAGTTGCCCGAACGCGGCCATGTCGCGATACATACTTGTTATCGATAATTTGAATGGAAACTCCATTTTGTTTCTGTAATGGCGTCGCTAATCCCCGATGTCGTTTTTTTTCAACCAAATCTCCCCGGGCTTGCAAAAACCACGGCTATTAAATGGTACTGAATACTTAATTGATGATTCAGAAAAGATTTGCAATAAAATGGAAATCAAAACGTCGCGTTAAGAACTCAATAGTTTTCCCTTTAATTAGCTGCCTTGTCTTTTGACAGTAAATGTTACCTATTTGGTTTTGGTCGTTCGAAAACATATCGGATACTAAGGTATCTTGGATAGCCTATCGGATTGGCACCCGAACGCGGCCAATTCTTTACGAGTCAATGCGTTGCCACCGAAGAGTAAACATTCCGCGAACACATATCAATGCCTGATTGCCCTGATTACATGGGTCGTTTTACTGAAGAGTGCATCGGTCAGACAGGTAGATTTTATGTGCGTAAAAAAGAGATGGTGGAATCTACCTAAACCCATGTAATCAGGCACTTACACATCAATGTGCCAATGAATATTCCAGTGTATTCTAGCAACATTCGCACTCCAAGTTTTTCCTGCGCAATATTAAAACATTCCCAATATCCAAAGGTTACTTGGAAACAAACTTGTTTGAAGGTTGCCAAGTCGATAGCTTCAGTTTGCTGTTTAATCCATAATTCAAATTATTTTTTCATTAAAACAGAACGAATAAAAACACTACACAAAAAATGTCACTATTTGATAATGCAGACAGCATTTTGTTGCTTAAAAAACTTCTTCAACCACATGACAGAGAAGGCTCAAGTTCTGACTCAGAAGATGAGAACCAAGCAAAAAGTAAAAGCTTAGGTAAGTGAACTGAAAAAAAAAACACAAAAAATACCCAAATTCTGTTTTCTTATCTTGATTTTTGTTGTTTTGGTTTAATATTAAGGACCTTCTAGTTTTGGTCCAAGGCCACTACAGTCTACTGCGGCAACTAAGAAACCTAATAATTTACGTGAACCAGAGCCCAAAAAGGACCTATCCATTGATGAATGGCTGGATAAACAAGAAAAAGAAGACAACGAAATTTTAGAAACTCGTAAAAGACCAGAATATACTATTAGCTATAAGCAATCCATTGGAACAGAAGATGTATTTCTTCAGGTAAGTTTGATTTATAGCCTACTGAATAACTGAATTATATAAAGTGGAATTAAATATTTATTTATCTTTTATTTGAATTGAAGATGGGAAATAAAACAAGTGCATCCAGCAGCTGTGAAGACATGATTATAGAAATTAAAATGCCCGAAGAAACAGTTGCAGTTCATCAAATGGACATTTCAGTTACAACAACAGAAATAGACTTGGCCACTCCAATCTATAGACTCAAATTACCATTGACTCAGCCTATCAATCCAGATAAAAGTACTGCCAAGTACTATACTGAACGTAAAACTCTGTGCTTGACATGTCGCATGAATCGCGAGTATGATTTTGTTAATTTTTAGAAAAATTGCCTTAAAATAAATACTTGGTTGGTAAACAATTGTAAAACAACCTGTGAAAATATGCTTTAGAGATACTTATATTTGAAATGAAAAATGTTATCATCAAGAATTTTAAAAACCATATACAAATGTACATATATAGGTAACGTTTAATCAGTCGTTTTTATTAGATTTCCTGCAAATACTTTTAGACAGTTGTCCAGCTAGCCAATGTCTTAATAGTTGGTCACCTACGTATTTTTATAAACGCATTCCAATAGTTTTCTAAATATGTCCTCCTATATTCGCTGACAACCCTGAAATCTGTCAATTTCGTGAACTTTTGGGTACGTTCAATAAACATTTCATTAATTTCAAGATAAGTTCTCAAATCGTATGACTAGAAACATGCCTAACTTTTTATTTGGACAATCAATATTGCAGTGTCTAAGTTAGACAGTCGATGGAAAATGTTTTTGCAGTTGGAAAGCTGTTTAAAGTGAGACAACCTTTGGAATGGGTTCATAAATAAGATTGAAAATATGGCTGAGTTTCAAAATGTAAAACAGAATGCTTATGTATAAATTTTGATTTGAATAAGTTTTATAAACAAATATGCCAAATGCGTATTTGAATTTAAAAAAAATGAATATTTTGCACGTATACACATCACTGGTTATCTATTTTTTTTTAACGAAAAAGGGAACATTTTCAAAAACAAATAGACCAACATGCAACGGAATTACTTACGCTTATATTATTCACTCACTTAATCACGATTAGAAATTAAATCTATATTAAAATTATTTGACATCAAAATATTAAATCCAATTCCATATTGTTCCCTCGTTAAAAATTCACATTTGAATCTAATGTCGTTTTCGAGTGGACGTTCGGAGCTACTCCTTTTTCACTCCTTTTACTCCAAATTTTCCATTTACGATAGGAACGAACCAGTTCCGAAATCCAACCGAAAACGACCTAATTTTCTTAAATCTAATGTAGATAAACCAATTGAATTTAAACTGCTCTCCGGAAGGCAGTTTAAGTACCTACTTACATCCAGATTATTTTAGACAAGGAAAATATGGACATAGATTAAATAAATCTGGATCTAAAGTCCATTTATGTAAATCCAAAGTTAATGAAATAGCGTTATACTACGTTTCCAACGACTACTAAACCGATATTTAACAAGATTTATTCTTAATCTTCTTCAAATCTCACAAATTTACCATACAAGATTATATCGTAAATCTAGTAGATTTCAAATTGATCTGCATAGGGCCAATAGTTTTACAAATCGAACTACCTTATATTACATCGCCCTGAACGTATTCATTGGAAAATCCAACATTTGCTGCTCCTCTTGACAGAGATGAAACTGTCAAAGTTAATCTGTCCTTTAATCTTTTTGTGTGGTGGAAACACTGCATAGATTTATTTAATCTGAATTAAGATAAGTCTTTGGTGGAAACTAGTAAGCCAAGATTTGTCCAAAATCTTCCTCAAATATCGAAGATTTACCATTTTGGAAAATGTAGTAGATTTCAAAAAAATCCTTGGAAAGTCCTATTTTTCTTCTTCTGACGTACATGCAACATTCTGTCTCACTTCAACTTCATAAAAAAAATTGAAACACCAGGTACTGTCAAAAAAATATTCTACTTTTTAATCTTTGTTTGGAAACAGTACATAGTGCCTGATTACATGGGTATTTTTACTGAAGGTCTTGTGTAACTGAACTCGGTGAAGAAAAATTCTTTCATTTCAATCCACCCTTCCCTATCTCACACCCTTAAAACCCATATCTCACACGCTTCATGCTGAATCCAAAAATATTAAATGAAACTGGCGCATCGGTGAAATTTGGGTGGAATCTACATTCTCTTTTTTACGCACATAAAATCTACCTGTCTCACCGATGCGCTCTTCAGTAAAATGACCCATGTAATCAGGCACATAGATTTATTTAAAATAAAGGTTTGTTCAGCGAGGCTGTTCGGAACAGTTTCGAACAGAAAAGTGCAACTTTTTGCCGTTCAATGAGGAATTTCCTGTTCTAAATTGTCATGTGCCTACGTTCTGTAACTCTCGCATGGATGAAATTGGTCGAGAAACGCTGAAAAATGGAACAAAACTCATACGATTTGTTTAAATTTCCATCGTTTCTCGACTGATTTTATCGATGCGAGAGTTACAGAACGTAGACACGGTTTGTTGTTCAATGAGTCTGCTTAGAACACTTTGGAACAGTAGAACAACTTAGAACAGATTTCCTGTTCTAAGTTGTTCTGACTGTGCTGTTCTGTTCTAATCTTACTATTTTGTCACTGAACAAAACTATAAATTGAGATATTCGTACACCTTGGAGGTTCTGAGTTACTCCTTTTTAACTTTTTTTACTCCAAATTTTCCAGTTTCCATAGGAATGGAACTGTTCCGAAATCCGACCGAAAGCGTTATTAGACTTCTTTATGCAACTTCAGCTTTCTAATTTCTAATTTCTAGATTCTAAATAGTAAATTCTTGAATCCATTAATTTATTGTTTCAGACAAATAGTTGTTATCGATGTTGTTTTCATAACAAGCCACTAACTTGTCTATCCCTTCTTCCTTTCCAACATCCATATTGTCCTCCCACCCAGTTTATTATTGGTTATAATGTTTCATCATTTTCTCGAAGTAAATAATTTATTTATGATTAATATCACGTATTAAGTTCAAAGACTTTGGCGACACACAAATAGCCATATAAAATTCTTTTTTGTTTGTACAGTTATTTTTTTTATGACTTTTATAACCTCTGAAAAGTTTATCCTTGGATGATTAATATTATACAACTGGGAATTTTGTCAGAGTTAGGTACGGTACGGTGGTAAAGGAGACGCATCGGTATCAAAAAGATCATAAAGAAGTAGTTTGTTGTTGTTGTTCTTGTTTTTTCGTGATGGTGGTGGTGGCACGACTTCCGACAGAAGACACTATAAAAGTGGGTACTTTCCAATTTTGTTGGAATAAATTGCTTAAGGCGTTAACATGTGAAAATGACAAAATACTACAAAGAATGAGTGTGGGAGAATATTTATGAGTTTGAGGGGCAAGAATATAATACAGGGTGCACTAAATAAGAACTGTCTATGTAAATTTTAACAGCTCTGAAGACTGAAGTAGGTACTCTATACGTTATTCTGGATCACCAGGATTGAGTTTTTGTACCAACTGCAATTTTGTTAAGGTCATGTGCAGATCTTTCTTCAAAATCGTGCCATACACCATAAAATGTGTAAATTATTGGCCATTGCCCAAAAATAATATGACAGTTTTTGCACGCTGTGCAATCGTCTAGTAAATAGATACCTCCTCCATTATTAAATCTCCTTCTTCTTCTAACAATGTCCAATAACCCATCAACTTGATTATTTTAATTGCAATTTCCATTGATAAATTCAAATTTCAATTAAAAATTGATTTATTTTCGTGGCGAATGGAACACGATTTAAAAATTCAAGTTGATTTATTTGTGTGATTGTATTTGTGTAGATTCGTTTCTGTGTCAATATTTAAAAAAAACGTCTCTTTTAGAAGACAACGACGAGCTTCATAAAGTTACCCATTCATTTTAAACTTTTCTTATAATGAGTGATTAGGGGTATTCATGCAATGAGATATATTTACTAACTTCGTATTTGCGTCAATGTATTCTTTACTTTGCATGAACGCACCTATAAAGCAATCTGTGTATATCCTTATTACGTTGCTCGCGTATATAATTTTCCATACAAATTTTGACATTTGATTTACGAGGTGATAAACTTATGCAGTTTACGTGTTTAACGAGGCAAAATCATCGCGCAAACTTATCAGCCCTGCGTATATAATTTTCCATACAAATTTTGACATTTGATTTACGAGGTGATAAGCTTATGCAGTTTACGAGGTTTACTAGGCAAGTACGACATTGCATGAATACCCCTATTGTTTTTCACATATTTTAAACACAATTTTCATTCATTCATTTCAGGAAGGGGTAAATCTGCCGACAAATTTAGATCTGCAAAATTGATTTTAAATCAAAAGTAAATCAATTTTTTTTGACCAATGAAACGCAAACATGGTCAAAATCGGCTTTTTGATAGATCCAAATCAAAAATAAATTGATTTATTTTACCAATGGAAAACCCCATTAGAGAGACGACGCAAAGCATAAAATTGGGTTCAAGCACAGATACTCTATTTTCTGTGGTTCAAGTCTTCAAAGTCAAGCACATATACACAAAAAGGTTTCAACCAAGTTCTCTAAAAAAACATGGAACATTTAAAACATAACACAACTTTTCATATTTGGCTTTTGCTACATAATTTAGTCTTAAAAATATTGGGTACCTACCTACTTCGAATTAAATAGAATTTAAACGTTTTCAAAACAGCACAGCCAATTAGTTGAATGAAGATCCATTTAATAATCAATAATTCTACTTCGTTAACCAACTCAATACAAAAAGTATGGCAAAATATCCCGATTTAAAAATTGCAACATAAACATACCTAAATGCCTACAACCAAATAAAAACGACGAATGCAAAACCAAATTCATCACACTCAATTCGCCGTGTTAGATATACATACACACATTACACATGCCTACCTATTCGCTGTTTCAAGTTTCAACCTGCACATCACCATCACCATCCCCAATTCAATTCAGTTATTTATCAAGTGCGTTGTTTGACTTTGCTCCGTGATCGGTTGATACAAAATATTAATTTTCGGCTGTTAATTAGCAATATTCGGTCCTAAATTTATGTGATAATTATTTATAAATGTTAGTAGATCATTTTTATAAAAAAAATTCCAATGTTTTGCTTCGCGAAAAGTGTATTTTTTACAAAATAAAATTCGATTATCTACGCTTCGCTTCGTGGCTAATTGGTATGGTTGGTTCGGTTCTGTTCCGTTTCGCCGATTCTGTTTGAAAATAAGTAGTTATAAATTCAAATTTCAAAATCGGTTTCAAGTTGTTCGGTTTGAAAAAGTGATGTTTTCTGTATTTAAAAAAAGTGAAAGTTTAAAGCAATAAATTTCAATGTGTTTTTTTTTTTTCAATTTTCTTTGATCAGGAATATCGTAATTAATTTTATATTGAGTGAAATGTTTCAGTTTAAAATTAAGAAAAGTTGCCAATTTGTTTGCAATACAAAAAGTGTTTATACATATTTTGTTGTTTGTTAATAAAGTGCTTCCATTATGTTGTTGAGAGAATCACATCTTTATAATTGCTGCTTTATTTAATCAAGAATGCAAAATCTTGGTAAGTCGTTTATTTAATAATATCATAACTAAAGCATTTATTATGTACCTACCTATATTTTATTTTTTTTGTTCATCTGTTCATATTTTGTATGCATGTTTATCGAAATCTCTTGGAATTACTCATAAAATTAATTGAATATGGAATAAAATTCCATTGTCCATTGGTTATTTAACGGCATACTAATGCTGCATTTACACGACTGACAAATTGGCATTTTTCTGTCACTATAGTGCCAAGAAGAATGAATTTTTCCATTGTTCTGTCATTTTTTTGACAGTTAATAGAATACTGCCAACTTGTCAGTCGTGTAAATTATAACAATTTTACAATTGTTTATTTTTTTTGGTTTTAAATTAGTAAAAATTGACAAGTTAGGCCAAGTTGCAAAATTCTAATGAGTTTTCCATTGATAAATTCAGATTTTTGTGTGAAATTAATTTTTTTTTGAGGCAAACGGATTACGATTTCAGATCGATTTTTTTGCCATAGTATTGGTGTTTATTCATGTCGGATGGCTTTCTATTGCACTGATGTATAGAGGTGTAAGTAAAAAGGGGGGAACATTTCAGATCTACAAATATAGATTTTTTTGATAAGAAAAATCAATTTATGACCAATGGAAGGCAAAAGTTACCAAATGGATATTAAATAATGGAACTTTTTTCCAACGGAAAATTCAATTTCTATTTACATATACGTCATTATAGTGACAGAACTAAACGTCAATTGTACTTGACAATTTCTTCTGACAAAATAACTGGCAGACCTTTGACCATCTACACGATGAAGTTTCAGTTGGAATGGTGAAAGAAAATGGAAAAAATTATAAGAATTTGTCAGTCGTGTGAATGCCGCAAAGTGCTGGGGCCAAATTACCGCATCAGTTATCGAGTAATACGTGACTGAATTATGTGAGTTTGGCATTACCGCTCACGTTATGGAGTCATCATCCCCATAGGTTTTACTCGTTCATTCGATCACTGACGGCAGTCACTCGATCAGTCACTGATGAGGTAATTTGGCCCCTGGATTGCCAAAATGCCATTATTTTTGCCGTATTCTAACCATTTATTTCCATAAACGTGTTTTTTTGAGAAAACGTGTGTGCAAAATGGCAGAAATAATGCCGATTTGTCAGACGTCAATGTTAACAGGTTTCTCCGCTTCGCTCTACGCAATATCCATTGGTTCGATCTCTTTTTTTATGCCCTTATGAAGATCGCTTAGATACATTTAATCGATTTAAACACCTTTACTAAGCGCGTCGAGCAGACGCAGATATACCTAATCTTCATCCATCAAATAATGCCTCGTGCCAGCGATTCTCTGGCCATTCTCGAAATGATTTTCCTTAACACCAATCTACGTAACCTTAAATCCATTCCTTTCTCCCGCCTCACGGCAATAACTACCTATGGTCTTTTTCAATCTAATTCCTTTTCAATTAATGTTACGCTTAGCCAACAGTGCCCACAACGTCCTTGACTTTAACATCAGCTTCTTCTCCTACACCAATTTTCCTAAATTTCCATTATTAAATTTATTTAATCATTGTTTATTAATATAGCTTAAGTTAAGCGAATAGAACAAATTAGGCTATCTATTCCATTGAGACCATCTAGACTATTTAGACTATTCAGACTGTCTACACCATCTAGGCTATCTCAAAAATCTAGACTATTTCGACCATCTAGATCTAGACTATCTAAAACATCTAGACTATCTAGACCATTCTGACTATCTAGGCCATCTAGACAATCTTTACCACCTAGACCATTTTGACTATCTAGACCATCTCGACCATCTAGACCATTCATGGTCTATTTAGACCATCTAGATAATCTTCAGCATCTTGACGATCTAGACCATTTTGGTCTTCTAAAACATCTTGACTATCTAGATAAACTATACTATCTCGGCCATCTAGATTATCTAAACCATCTAGGCTACCTAGACCATCTAGACTTTCTCGACTTTCTGGACTATTTAGACTGTCTACACCATCAAGTCAATCTTGACTATCTAGGCTATCTAGAACATTCTGACTATCTATCTATGACCATCTAGAGTATCTAAACCATCTTGACTACCTAGACCATCTACAATAACTCGACCATCTAGACTTAAGTGCAGGTATGTAGTATAGGTTTTATGCAAACAAAAATTCAAAATTAACATTGTGAGATGAGTTGTGTATAAATCGAGTTACACCCTAAACAGGTTTAGGGGTTTTCTTCAAATTTTTAATGACCTAATAGTACAGTCAAATAACGGGTGATTTTTTGGCTGGTTTGGTTTTGGCAACACTGGTTTTGACAGCTGACGTGTGTTTAGTACCTTGTGTCACTGTCAAACAGCTTCAGTTTGGTTTGCAATTTAACCATGGATCGTCTTACAAATGAACAACGCTTGCAAATTATTGAATTTTACTATCAAAATTCGTGCTCGGTTCGAAATGTTCATCGCGCGCTGCTTGTGTTCAGCGATGAGGCTCATTTTTGGTTGAATGGGTACGTAAATAAGCAAAATTGCCGCATTTGGAGTGAAGATCAGCCAGAAGCATTGCAACAGCTACCAATGCATCCCGAAAAAGCCACTGTTTGGTGCGGTTTATGGGCCGGCGGCATTATTGGGCCATATTTTTTCAAAGATGATGCGAATCGCTACCGAGCGATGATAACAAACTTTTTTTTGCCCGAAATGGAAGTTCTTGACTTGCATGATATGTGGTTTCAACAAGACGGTGCCACATGCCACACAGCACGCGAAACAATGGCGCAATTGCGAGGCGAGTTTGGTGAACAGTTAATTTCACGTTTCGGGCCGGTCAATTGGCCGCCTAGATCGTGCGATTTGACACCATTAGATTATTTTTTGTGGGGGTATGTCAAGGCTAATGTCTATAGGGACAAGCCCGCTTCGATTGACGCACTGGAAGCCAACATCCATGCATTCATTCGTGAGATACCGGCCGATATGTGTGAAAGAGTATGCCAAAATTGGACTCAGCGGATGGGCTACCTGAGACGCAGCCGCGGTCAACTGAAATATTTATAAATATTTCATTCATTTTTTCGAATTTTTTGTGTTTTTTTTTTAAAAAAAGTTCTAAACCTCTTAAAAAATCACCCGTTATAAGGGATTTGACATCACAACAATTTATAACAGGTTGGACTTTGCATTTTATAATAACGCAGAATCTAGAAAATCAAACAAAATTTTTGTGAATTCGACCTTTCAATCTTTTACCCCGATTTAGCCCCTGTCATTTTTTTAAAAGATTTTTTTTCAATTTTTTATTGTTCGAATTCCGAAAACAAAATGTGTGTAGGCAAAAAATGTGCAATTTTGAAAAATAAGGCAAGATTCACCAAAATTTATCTTTTAAGCGCCTTAGACTTTAAGGAACAATATAATTAAAAGTCTAGTCCATTTTTTTCCAAGCCTACCTGTTCTATGAAGAGAAAATTCAAATATTTGTTGAAGTTCAATCAGAAAAAAGTAGCTCCTCCATACAAATTAATATTTCTCACTCACTGATAAGATAGACTGCGGTTTAAATAACTTTAAAATATTTAAACTTAATTAGACGACGCTCATCGTGTTGGTTGACTTAATCAATGCAATTAATTAATTTTAATAAATTGGCAAAGAGAAAATCAATTATATAAGTGAGGTAATACAGAGGATAGTAATTAACGCTGTGGTTAAGTTGGTAAGTTAAAGTTGATATCACTTGTCCCTACCGAGTTTAAATTACACAATGTATCTATTCAAATAAAATCAAAGAAAATCATTCGTTTGTTCTGCAAAACAAAACAAAACAAGAAAAAAGAAACACTAACGTCAAATAGAAATTCCTATACCCACTGAACTAAAACTGTTCGTATTTCTGTGTTATAAATATATTGACCAAGGACTTCCTTAGAAGCCAATTGGCCATGATTGCATGATCGATTTTCATTACAAAGCCAAATTGAATCTATCAAAGAAATGATTTTCAACCTTAATTCAACTGATAAGTCTATCCTTGCATGAAAATGACCATGAAATTCCTTTTGCTCCTAATCCCAACTCCTGAGGCCAGAACTGATGGCCTTATAACCCCAATATATAGCTAACTTTGAAGTAGAATAATTCGTTCGAAAGTACAAGAGTACCAGCACATATCTATCAATTAGATATGAACGTGTATATAGTATAGTAGGTAGGTTATTAGGTATAGAACTCTGAGCCTGTGGTATTGACCGATGGATATTAAATTTCTTAGAAGGAATTTCCCTTGGGCGCCTTTATTTGTTGGGGCGAAGAAAAGGGAGGCGGTGTTTGACCACACAAGCCACTCTCATAAACACATACAGTACATATATATAGAATCAGGATGGATGCTGTTCTGAATCTAATAATATATTTATTGATTGGTTTCCGGGGGACTATCATATATGATGGAAGATCCTTCCTTCAAGTGTATGGGTGGTGCCTAAGTATTAGGTCAGGAAATTAATATTTTGTACATTATATTATCGTTCTTCAAGTTGAAGATGCGTAAGAGTTAATTTATGTATGAAAAACAAACTTTCATTAATTGTTCGGGAAATGCGGCATGGCATGAGTAAAGTTACTTATTAGGGGTGAACTTATTTAAGCTTTGTTGGGGATATTTAAGTAACCCGGATACAACGGCATTTTGCGGCGATAAAACAGTCCGAAGAATGAGACAGACATGCTTTCAGTAAACCAAAATAAGCGTTTCATCCCGGTGATCTCACTTGGGCTTAATCACTTAACTAGTGAGGGCCTCGTTGAATATTTCGCTTTGCCAAAGGCATACCTACTCAATCATGTCACATGTCTGTCTGTTTGGAAAATTTACGGAAAGGTAAAAATAAACTCCCAGGGTAGGTTACAGGCCCCGAAATAAAGCGTGCAAGGACGATCAAGGAAACATCGCAGTAGTATCACAGTCGGTGCTGAAGCTCCGGGATCTTAGCACCCCGCACTTGTGGGATATTCTCATAAAAAGTATGATATCTAAAAGGTCAGTAATTGGTCAAAATAGGTTAATTAGTTTCAGAAATTGGTCGGAGCGGGGCATTTACAGGGAAAATGTACGACTGTTTCCTTTTTCTGCTGGTCCCCACATCTATACGGAAATGAGTATTGTAAGAAATGCTCAGCTTCGCCGCATACACTCCGATTGGCCAGTGACCAGAACATCAGGTCGCAACGACCCCAATGCCTATGTCTCGCTTGGGTCGAATTATCAAGTCAGTTGTTCGGAATTCAGTAAGACAAATTGAGAGTATCATCTTCAATTGGAGGTCCCCACAGAAGGCTTTGTAGGCCTTCTTAACCCGTTCCTCAATATTCAGATTCCAATTTAACTTGGAGTCAAGAACAACGCCTAGATATTTCGGACTGGAAGACAATGAGAGAACTTGGCCATTGAGTCGAGGCAGCGTGAAGGGAGTTATTTTTGTTTTGGTAGTAAAAAGCATCAGTTCAGTTTTACACCTAGTCCATAACTCGTGGCTCAGTTACTAACCTTTCTCAAAGCCATCTCTGTGATCTTGCTAATCAACAGGTGGAAACTTTCCTGAAGCCAATAATACCAAATCATCCGCATACGCAACCACTTTCAGGAAACATCACTCCCACTCAACGAGAAGTTTGTTCATGTCATGACTAAAACAGTATGTATAAAGAAGATATGAGATAGAACACCACCCTGTGGTGTTCCTCTATTGACGTGTTTGGTCGATTTTGTTGTTACCTAACGAAGTCTGAATCCTTCTATCGCTAAGCATGGAAATTATCCATTCCCTGATGTAGTCTTGTACACCAAAGTCAAAGAGTGATTGTAGAGTCGTTGTTGAAAGTCCCTTCTACATCAAAGCCTTATCTAGCCACCTAGAGCATATTCTTTGAAGTGGATTGTTTTCTCAATTAAACGTACTACCTCATTAAGAGCTGTATCCGTGGACTTCCCCTTAATATATGCGTATTGAGAGTTCTTAAGAGGGTGATGTTCTTCTATAGGATGTCTCTAATATGGGTGTCAAGTTTTAAGTTCGAAGGAGGTAAGGCGAATTGGTCAGTTATCCTTCGCGGATTTATTCCCTCGCTTACCGACCTTCGATATAAAAACTACTCTTACATGTCTTCACGTCACGGGTACATGATTGAGGTATGGAGACTTCCTTTGAAGATCATCTCCAGCCACGGGACTGCCACATCCTGCAATTTTTGTCTGTCAATTTGGCAATATTTTCCCTTGTTATAATGGTATTTAAATTCGCTACTTCAGCTAGAGGGATGTCACGAGTTCTACGCGGTTCGGGGTTGCTTGTGACTAAAAACTACTTAACTCCAATGATGAAACTCCGCTGTCAGGTAGATTTTACAATTTCACCTAGACGACTCACAGTGGGGCAAGATACGTCGTTTTGTGATAATAATTATTTTCACTGGGAACTGAGTGTTGTGTTTGAACTTTTTGTGATATTATGATGAAAGCGAAGTGTTATCTTGAATTTAAGTAAGTTTTGTATAAAAAAATATTATTTTTAAACGCGAAACAGGCACGAAAAAGTTGAGTTTTTTTTTTAAATAAATAAAGCGCAGATTATATTTTGCAGAATTATTCTTGAATATAGCCCTATAGAAAGGGGGATTCAGCTCCCCTAGTTTACGCGGGTGGGGCAATTTTGTGAATAGTTGAGTTAAAGTTAAAAAAAAACTTTTAAAAATTAACAAACGTTTGTACAGTAATCCGTTATAGCTTTTTGGAAAGCTAATACTGTATTCTTTAATTTGCTTTTTCATTCAAGTTGTTAAAGTGTATAGTTTTTGAAAAATAAAATTTCAAAGATAAAATTTTGAAAAAAAATTTTATTTTTAAGTTGATATTTTTTCAAAATTTTTGCTTATAATTATAAGTGATATGTTTTTATTAAATATTCAATGTTCTTACCAATTTTTAGAAAGATTTTGAAAACCAATTGCAAAAATCTTTATTAGTTTTTTAGTTATTCGAGAAAAACTTTTTCCCAAAAAAATCCAAAAAAACTCAAGTTTTAATGTTTTTGATAACATAAAAATAACTTACATATATTAATTTTATTCGGTTCAAAACAACATTAATTAACTCAATTGAGTTATAAATAAAATACAGTATTGATGTAAAATTAAAGAAATAATTATACATATATCAAACATTTATTTTAACTTATTTACGTATTTTTAATCATTTTTAACATAAAAAAATTCATAAAAAATATTTTCGGCATTTTTCAAACATTTTTACATTTTTCTTTTTTGATTTATATTCCGCATATATCTGTTCATCTGGCAACACTCACAGACCTGGTTGAAAAATGCCGAAACGGAAGATATTGCTCTAAGTTTCATGTGAGACCTTAGAAAAAAAAGCAAATTTTTGTAACCTTGCCATTATATACTAAAACAAGTTTTTTTCCAAATTTTTCTTCTTAAAATGAAAACTACACGCCTTCATCAATATCAGAAATATCATTTGATATTTTTTTCACTACTCTTTATAAAAAAAAAAAAAATTGAACAAAAAAATCTCTCAAAAATCTGTTTTTTTTTTTTATTTGCTTTCTCGCACTTTAACAGCGTGGTTAAGTTAGCATAGGTGAATTACCAAAAAAAGTTCTTCCATGTCTTATCAAAAATACCGTATTAATTGAGAAAAACAACATTTTTTTCCCGTTGCTTAAAAATTTTGAGATGTACTTTATATCACGGCTCTCTATAAAGCTGCCCCACTGTGCGACTGACGTGACGTAGCCGAAAACACCCTCCCCTCAGCTGATCTTGGTGAAGTGATAGATATAGACAGCCATTTCTAAACTTTTAAGTCCATAATATACAGGGTGTCCCGTAATGAGTGGATAATACTGCAGCTGGTGATAGCTGGCCTTATGACTGCTCAGAAAAAAAATATAAAAAAAATATTTTTCTTGTGGTCTCCATGGTATAATTTATTTTCGAAAAATGTTAAAAAATTCAGGGTCTCCTAAAATGCCTAATTACAACGGCCACCCATAAAGGATTCTTGTTATTTTTGTATTTTAATAATATTCTTGAATAACCGTTCTAAATGATGGGTAGTAAATTTTAACACCAGCTGATGCATTTTTTGTGTTATAATTTTTTAAAATAATTTTTTTATTCAAAAATAATTCAATATTTTTTTTCACCAAAGTTTGAAAATTAATAAAGAGAAAAAAATGTATGAGAACATAAGTGGCAAATTTGATAAAAATTGGCCTGTTTAATGTACTTTCCAAAATGGTATAACACATGTTTGTGTCTACAACCATGCCCAATAAAATTGGCATTTAATCTACTAAAGTAGTTTTTTAACATTTTATCAGATGAAATTAAGTTACAAAGTTAAGTAAACACTACGACGACGAATGAAATAAATTTTAATTTTTATTGCATTTAAAAATAACCGTTATTGAATAAAGGCACTAACACATAACACATTAAATTGGCTATTAATCTACTAGAGAAGATTTTTAACACTTTCTCAAATAAAAATTGACTTGTAATAAAATAGGCATTAAAATGCATATAAAAGTATTATTTGCAAATATTGTCAATTCTCTGTCATTACGTAACGTATAACGTTGTTATACTGGTTTCGTCACTTAAACGAATTTTTGAATTTGATTAAATTAATACTGATTAAGAATGTCACAGTATACGCCGCTGGAGTATACGAATATGCATTTAATATACGGGGAATGTAGAGGAAGCGCTAACGCAGCTGCAGCTCTCTATAGAGAGCGATATCCAAATGCGCGACATCCGGACTATCGAGTGTTCATCAGAGTCCACCAATGTTTTTCAGAAGGACGAATGCCTGGTAATGGACTGGGCGGTACTAGCGGAGGACGTTTACCGCGAGAAGAAATTGATCGTATTGTGCTGAATGAAATTGAAGCAGATTCAACTACATCACACGGGTGATTGCAAGACGAACAGGGATAGGCCGTCTGGGCCCAATTTTGTGGCCACCACGTTTGCCAGACCTAAATCCTTTGGACTTTTTCTACTGGGGATGTCTGAAAGAAATGGTTTATACTAAACCAATTACATCCATTACGGAATTGCGTCGTCGTGTTCAAGACGCTGTGATGAAAATAAATGAGCACCAATATGCTTGTTTTATTGAGAGGTCCTTCATTAGAAGATGCAGAGCCTGTATCACAGTGAATGGGGGACAGTTTGAACATTTAATATAAATTTATTTAAATTACAAATATATCATAATTTTTAATACTGTTGTTTTTATTTATCGCATTTCCCATACCTAAATCAAAACCTTTTTGAAAGTGCATACTATTATTTTAGTTAGTGAATTTAGCAGACATAATAGTGACACTGTTATATCTATTGACTTTTCCTTCCAACTCAATTTTTGTTGTCATCAAACATCAAAATAAATATTTAATCATTTTTTTATTAAAAAATTAATTAAAAAAATTATTAAAAAAAAATCCAGCAACTAGTGTTAAATGTTAGTGCCTTTATTTAATAACGGTTATTTTTAAATGCAATAAAAATTAAAATTTATTTCATTCGTCGTCGTAGTGTTTACTTAACTTTGTAACTTAATTTCATCTGATAAAATGTTAAAAAACTACTTTAGTAGATTAAATGCCAATTTTATTGGTCATGGTTGTAGACACAAACATGTGTTATACCATTTTGGAAAGTACATTAAACAGGCCAATTTTTATCAAATTTGCCACTTATGTTCTCATACATTTTTTTCTCTTTATTAATTTTCAAACTTTGGTGAAAAAAAATATTGAATTATTTTTGAATAAAAAAATTATTTTAAAAAATTATAACACAAAAAATGCATCAGCTGGTGTTAAAATTTACTACCCATCATTTAGAACGGTTATTCAAGAATATTATTAAAATACAAAAATAACAAGAATCCTTTATGGGTGGCCGTTGTAATTAGGCATTTTAGGAGACCCTGAATTTTTTAACATTTTTCGAAAATAAATTATACCATGGAGACCACAAGAAAAATATTTTTTTTATATTTTTTTTCTGAGCAGTCAAAAGGCCAGCTATCACCAGCTGCAGTATTATCCACTCATTACGGGACACCCTGTATAGCTGCCACAGCTGACGGTCTTTCAGCTCGACACTGTTCAAAACAGAAGGCGATGGCTTAGTCAAGGAGCAAGCACCAGCACCAGGTCACCTTCAAAATATGTTTGGAGTTCTGAAGTTCAGAATTGTTTGCCCCATTCTCAAAAAGGTGAAGAAAGTCTGCTTAATATCGCCTACAAGATTTTTTCGGCCATATCATTTGAAGCCTGGAGACGTTAATCAACAACCTGATCAGTGTGGTTTTAGGCCAGAATTATACCAATTATTCACATTATGGCAGATCTTGTAAAACATTCAGGAACTTTCAAGGCCTCGGATGACAATATCTATGGAAACGAGAGCACTCCAGCAAGACTTCAGCTAAAAAACACTTAAATTCAATACATGCAATATCAAAAAAACTTGCCTATTCAATAATCTTACTAACATGAATGTTTCCATTTATTCTAACATCCACCAATAATAGGTTTTTTATTCTAAACTACGCCTTTAATACTGCAATTAGATGCAAATTTCCCTATGGATGGTTGTAAATTTGTTGAAAATTTAAATCCATCAATAAATTACTTCCTTGGCATATATGAGTAGATGTGCATTCTTACTGAGTCTAATTTATGTGCAGAATTTTTATGAAATTATGTAAATTCATAATACTAAACTCTATCAATTACCACCGATATAATTGTCAAATAAATTCTGTCATAGACGAAGACGACAACGACATGGACAAAACCACCTGTAATATGCTCCTCTCTATATTTCCCTATAGTATCGTTTTCGTTCGCTTTTATCCTACAATTTGCCTTTACATGATTAAACTATGCCTGAGCCTGATATGGAGATCAAAGAGAAAGGAGGAGGCTTCTCCTGGTCCTGGCTTGTAGGTTAACGTTTATAATATTCTAGAAACGCACTATATCTAGGTACATGTATATCTATTTGGAGTCTTCATTGAATATGTGGTGTGTCTATCTATATTATGTCTTTGCTTTGCTGATGTTTTCCTACCTTGATGATGATTTTATGTTCGAATAACGTAAATGCAAATCAATGATCTTTGGAGATAATTGCTGAATCTCTTCTATGTCCTATGGAACCTATATATGTATACTCATGGATTCAAGTGCAATGGATGACATGACTTTAACCAGTTTATTGCAATTATGCGTTTATAGAAGCATTTCAGCTCAACAGGTTTCTAATTAAAATGAGCAGAGTTCCGCATGAAGATGGCAAATTGTAAAGTGAAATTTCCAAAGTGCTTTGACATTAGAATTTGCATAACCGATTTTTCTTTGTGTGCTCAATCAATGTATCTACATATTTATATCTATAGTGCTTTAAGAAAATTATCAAAAGATTGTTTTTATTATTATTATTAACGTAAATTTAAGCTAGGCTTGTATTTGATGCACACAACTCGATCTGGGTTTTTGAAAGTATATTTTGAAAATGCCGTTAAAAAAAAAAATTGGACGAAGCCAACTAAATGTTAGAAAAAAGTAGTAGTAGAGAGATAAAATAATTCTAGAACTAGAATTATTGGCATTGTTAATTCCGTCCCTCATTACGCCACAGAGCAATACATCAAAAAAAGTCCGAATGTATCCCAATAGCTAAGTATATCTGGCTCGGGGATCTTAGCACCCCATATATCTATGTAAGTGATATTCGCAAGAAGAGTAGGTTGTAGGTATATGCCATCTGAAAACTCAGTAATAAGTCAAAAAAAAAGTCAACTACTTTCAGAAATTGGTCAGTCATAGGTTTTTTTTGGCGATTTTTTTTAAATTTCGTAAAAATTGTGAACAAATTGGAACGAAGCGTTAGATACAACTCCTTCATTTACCCTAATCGGTCTGATATAAAGCATATTGCACAATTCGCTGTGCAGCCAGCGTTGTGCTAAAGTGCCCAATTGGGACATTTGGTCCCAAAATTCTTATTTTGGCCCCGTGGCAAAGAAATAGATTTAGAGAGAGTTTCAACTAGATTCGTTTTAATTCGAGGCCAGTCTTAAGTAAAAGAAAATTTTTAATGGAAATTTTGTACATAAAGGGTTTTAAAGGGTTTTCCAATAAGAGGTGTTATTTTGATATTCAAAGAAAAATGGCATTTTTTGAGATAAATGATCGGATGTTTATTTCATTATAAAGAGGAAGGTATGCCGTTAATAATGGAACACAACATCAGCCAAATGGCTGCCACGACTACGCTTACAGGACCATATCCTTTTCATGAAATTTTCCATAACCAAATCGCAAAGTGGCTGCCCTATGTCCTCGATAGCCTCACGAATTCCATCTTTGAGGTCTTGAATCGACGCTGGGCTGTTGGCGTAGACCTTATCTTTCACGTGGCCCCAAAGGAAGAAGTCGCAAGGTGTTAAATCACAAGATCTCGGTGGCCAATTGTGATCACCTCTTCGAGAGATAACACGGTCCGGAAACTTTTCCCGTAAAAGATCGATGGTTTCATTGTTTGTGTGGCACGTAGCGCCGTCTTGTTGAAAGTAAACGTTGTCCAGATCAATACCATCCAATTCCGGCCATAAAAAATCATTAATCATCTCTCGATAGCGCAATCCATTGACCGTAACTGTTGCTCCAGCCTCATTTTCGAAAAAGTAAGGTCCAATGACCCCGCCGGACCATAAACCGCACCAAACAGTCACGCGTTGAGGATGGAGAGGCTTTTCAACAATAACTCTTGGGTTTTCCGAGCCCCAGATGCAACAGTTTTGCTTGTTGACGTAGCCTCCGAGGTGGAAATGGGCCTCATCAGTCAAGATGATTTTTCGATGAAATTCCGGATCATTTTCATGCATTTCAAGCACCCAATCAGCAAAGACACGACGTTGTTGATGATCAGCCGGCTTGAGTTCTTGTGTTAACTGAACTTTATAAGCCTTAAGACCCAAGTCTTTATGCAAAATACGGTGTAATGACGTTTGTGGAATGCCTAATTCCAAAGAACGACGAGGAATGGACAAACCTGGGTTTTCTTCAACACTTTGGGCTACAACAGCAATATTCTCAGTTGTTCTTGAGCGACGTGCACGGGTTTTATTCTTCACATCACTAACTTGTCCCAACAGCTCGAATTTGTCCACCAATTTCTATATTGCGGTCCGACAAGGTGCTTCACGACGACCCAAAAATGTTTTAGTTTTACGAACCGTCTCTGCCAAATTTTGATAGTGAATTTTAATAATGTCAATGCGTTGTTGAAGCGTGTATCGTTCCATTTTTATTAATGGCGTAGTTTCTACTTTTCAAATGTCAAAAAATGACAGCTTCAAAAGCGACATAGCTACCGAAATAGAGGGCTATTCAAAATAACACCTCTTATTGGGAAACCCTTTATAACAGGGACGCTACAAAAGTAGAGCAACAGGGACAGCAAACGACGACATATTTCTTGCCGCTTTTTTGACATTTCTCTTCAGTAAGGTTTGCCATTTCATGATGGAAAGATATACGAGCCAACAACGAGTAGAAATTATTAAAATTTACTACCGAAATTCGGAGTCAGTGGCCTCAACGTTAAGAGCGCTACGTCCAATTTATGGTCGTCATAATCGTCCTAGCAGATCAACAATTGAGCGTCTAGTGGAAAAATTTGAATCCACAGGCACAGTACAAAATGTTCCCGTGCCAGTGAGACAAAAAAGTGCCCGTAGTGTCGAGAATATTGCTGCCGCTGAGGCTTCAGTTGCAGAAAGCCCAAATGTGTCTCTCACACGTCGTTCTCAAGCGTTGGGCATCTCTGTGACGTCATTGTGGCGAATTTTGCGAAAAGATCTTGGCCTACATCCTTACAAGATTAAATTGACGCAAGAACTGAAGCCGCTTGACCACCAGAAGCGTCGTATGTTCGTGAATTGGGCTGAGCAACAACTTGAAAATGATTCGGATTTTTATCGAAAAATCATCTTCAGCGATGGGGTTCATTTCTGGCTGAATGGCTTCGTCAATAAACAAAATATGCGGTATTGGTCAGGGAGCAATCCACACGTACTCCATGAGTCTTCATTGCATCCCGAAAAAATTACGGTTTGGTGTGGTTTATGCGCCGGCGGCGTCATTGGGCCGTACTTCTTCCGTGATGATCAAGACCGGCACGTTACTGTGAATGGGGATCGCTACCGTTCAATGATAACCGAATATTTTTGGCCCCAATTGGATGATATGGACTTGAAGGACATGTGGTTCCAACAGGACGGCGCCACAAGCCACACAGCGAATGTCACAATCAATTTATTGGAAAGTCTATGGTCTATGCCAACAAGCCTGCGACGATTGATGAACTTCGTACGAATATCGAACGTGAAATTGCAGCAGTATCGCCCGATTTATGCTTGAAAACCGTCGAGAATTGGGTTCAGCGTCTGGACTTCTGCAAGCGTGCCCATGGTGGCCATGGAAAAGAAATCAAAATCCATACATAATGGCATCGAACGTACTTTCACAGGAATAAAGAATTTCATTGATATCCAAAACCGTTCTTGTTTTATTTAAAAAAAGGACAGTCATTTTTATTTTAATATTAAGTATTTACTTCTTAGATCCCCCGACCGTTTCGTGCCTCTGAGCTCCTCTTCAAGTAGCTCATCGGACAAGGTTCTCCTCCCAGAGTTCCGACCGTTTTGGTCCCTAGGTTGTATACTAGGGACAAGGGTTTTCTATACGAATTCCCAAACGTTTGGATCCTTTGGGTTTGGGCTCCTCTTCAAGCAGCTCATTGGACAAGGTGCTTCTCCGAGAGGTCCGCCCGCTTAGTCCCTTAGTTTGTGTGCTAGGGAAAAAGGTCTCTTTACGGATTCCCTACCGTTTGGTTCCTTTAAGCTTCTCTTCAAGAAGCTCAATGAACAAGGTTCTCCTCTGAGAGTTCCGATTTCCGACCGCTTTGTTCTCTAGGTTGTTGTTTTTTCCTAAGGGCATAGGGTTTCCGATAAGGATCCCTGTCTGTTCGGTTCCTCCGTGTTACTCCTCAAGGATCCCACTGGACAAGGTGCTCCTCGGATAGTTTCCGACCGATTTGTTCCCCAGGTTGCGTGCTGGGGACACTTTATATGAAGTACGTTGTTAGTGTGTTAGAACTAATAAAAATTAAATTAATTATAGGAAATAAAACTTTTTGATTCGGAGTTGAAGACCCTCCAAGCCCAAGATTCGTTGCTTCTTTGAGAAGAATCCTGGACACCGGCGAGCTAACCTCAGCCACGAAGTATCAATTACAGAAACTAGATGACTTGTGCGTGAAAGTAGCACAGCCATTTTCGATTTTCAAAAAAAAATGTGCTGATTTTTTTTTTCAAATTTACGATTATCTAAAGAAATAGCTAAAGTTGTACCGTTTTGTGCTCAGTTTTTGGTTCTAAGAACCGTAGAGATAAAGAGAAAATTGCATATTTGCAATTTTTACGGAAAACATTTGTTTAAAACATTTTTACGGTTCCAGGCCGCTTAAGCTGAGCACATTAAGGCATAATCGAAAAGGTGAAGATACCTGTGCCCACGTTCTGTAACTCTCGCATCGATAAAATCAGTCGAGAAACGATGAAAATTGAAACAAATCGTATGAGTTTTGTTCCATTTTTCATCGTTTCTCGACCAATTTTATCCATGCGAGAGTTACAGAACGTAGGCACTGGCCAGGCCATGCTAATAAACAAAACTGTTTCTGTAATTGCCATGTCTACAGTCACGTTAGTTATTTTACCTATGAAAAGGATTAATGCAGTCAAGTCACAAAAAATAAAAAAAATGTATAGATACCCATCAAAAAAGCACACAAACTATAAAAATTAATTTAGTACAAAATTCCCAAATCGCATAAAACAAATTGGTTTGAAGCACAGCACAGCACAGGCAGTCAGTTAGTAAAATTCAAAAACATCCATCACTTCAGATTATTTGTCAAGGAATAAGAAAAGAAAAGAAAAGGCACGTCTTCTCCAGCTATTGCTATAGCAGCGCATCACATCAGGGCAGGGCACATCAAGGAGCTAGGTTGAGTTGAATATCTTTTCTCTTCCAGAAAACTACAACAAAACAAATAAATCAGCGGTAATTACCACAAAAACACAAATTCAACGTTAATTACCAATTTAAATGCAAAAAACTACCAGAAATCGCGCGCAATTTCTTGAGGAAGCTTTATTAGGCAATCTGATGTCGTCTTGCTGCTGCTTGGGTGCCTCGGCCTGGGATATTCTGCTGCTCTATCTTGGCCTTAACCACCAGATGACGAACTAAAAACGCTCATCCTTAATGCATAAAGGGAGCCAAAGCGGAAAATATGGAAGAATTCTTGTGGACCGCATTAATGGAGAGGGTTGGTAGGAGCTTTGCGTCGTCGCTCGGTCGTCATGTCGGTTGGTCTTGCGGTGTCGCTGCTCCTTGAAAATATGATTGCTGCACAAGCACACAGGCGACAACAGTGGCGGAGTGGGAGACGGAGAGAGCACACTCGTTTTTGTTTGGTTGTTCATCTGTGAGTTAAGGTCCTTTTATTTTTCCTTATATAGGGCTGGCACTTTGGCAGTGTTATACCTATACCTATAGATAGTGGAAGCATCAGCAATCAACTGCTTCTGGATTCTAGATTCTGGTTATGTGCTTGGGTTGCCTTTTAATGTTTACAATTCATTGTGACAAATTGGACAGACACTACTTCTTCTTCTACTTCTTCTTCTTTGCCGTCATTTCACTCTTTGCGTTTCTGACTGCGAAATTAATTAAAGCCCTGGGGGCGCTCCTAACACTATACCACTATACCACTATACCACCACAAATGTTCCGACTGCGACAACGATGACGACGATGACAGACGACGACGACACCACCCATCCACAGAGAATCTAGTGGTGTTCTAAGAAGAGTCTGTTCTATGATTTTCTTCATACTTTGTGGTGAGCATCATAATTGTCGTAGTTGTCGTTGTCGTTACCACCTCTAACAGCTTGCGTGAGGAGACTTTTAGTGTGTTTATATATTATTATTACTCGCTAGTTTAGTTGCAAGGATCTAGGAAAGCTAGAGTCCTATGGAGAGAGATAGTAGTATAGTAGATTACATAATGCATCATCGGTGAAGGATGTAACGGCTTCATTTAGAGTTCTTTGAAGTTATATAGGTAGAAGGTGCAGCCATGAGATGGTGGACGAATATTGTGATGAAGTATTTCCTTATATGCATCATTATTGGGTTTCCAAAGGCAGATTTGGGGGTGTTTACTTCTTAGTCGACTATGATATTCAACTTCTCTAGATAAATAAATGCCACAAGCAAGTTTGGATGCATTAGACCAATTTATACCAATTGAATATTTATTTTTTTTAAATACCTACTCAGGTGAAAAATTGGAGGAAATACGTGGAACCATTAAAACTGTGGCCCACTGGTGCACATAGACGCTCGTATTAACAGACGTAATCTGCAAACCGACATTAGACGAGTTAAAGAAAACCATTTATTTGGACTTCTGCCTGGTGCATCATCGTTATATTAAATTTGATAATAACTTCGAGCATTGATAACACCCCTACTTGCCCTTTAGAAAAAGGTAAGAACCCTTAACACTTACCACTTACAAAAGGCTAACCCTGGTTACCTATTTCAGCACAATAAGATAGTGATTTGATATCAATTTTTCAATTTGTGCCTTTGTATGCCACCACATACCTACATACGTTACTTGAAATCCATTTTAAAACATCTACACTTTTAATCTTAAATATTCACCTTAAAGGTTCATAAAATCGCAACATAAAACCCATAACGAAGGATCAAATACAAATTGATTGGAAATACCTATATAACTTCCATAATTCCATAAGCCGATTAGTCTCGTTCGATATCGTAATCCCATTATGGCTTTTTATTTACAAATAACAATAACCTGCAGGTGCACCTGTGTTACACCGAAAACTTCCATTTTAACTTTCCCTTTACACATATCTATAGTATATCGTTGTTATACCCCAAATGCCAAAATACACATATTGTACCCCACCGTTATATAGGGATAGCAGACGTTGGAAAATCTTCCTCAGAGACAAAGGGTAAACCAAGAGAAGCACAAATATTTTCTATATTTTTACTTTTTGATAGTCAAATGGGACTTTTGTTAGATATACGGCGCGGCGTAAAGGTACATAACGTAGCGTTTATGTACATATGTATATAGGAACCCAATAGCGCGGGTGGGCTAAAGTTGAAATCTGCAAGTTTTACGAAAAAGTTCTACCTTCACGCTAAACTATTATTTCCCCAAAAGGGAAATGAGTGTTCATGAATAATAAAGAATAGAATAAATGCCATAAAGTGATATGTTCGAGTATAAACACATACCTAACCTAACCTTAAGCAAGCTTTGGGGATTTTATCTTTAGGATATTACCTACATACGTACGTAGGATATATGGATATATAGGAACTTTTTGGTGATGTTATGCGGTGATATTCTTAGATCGGAAACGAAAGAGTGTTCAACGATTTTGAAGAAACTTTTTTTTTAGATTGAAGTTCGAGAACAAATTTTACAGATTTTGAGATAAAGATGCATTAACTGGTGTTTTGGTGAGATATGGGAGTGAAGTTGGTGCCATTTGCTATATCAATTAAAATAATATTGAGAGTTCTGATTTGATATTCAATAAATAAAAGTAAACAAAAATTCTATAAATGTTGTAAACAACTTAGAAAATTCCACAAAAATTTAAAGAAACCTTGATTTTTCGATATAGAAAGCAAACGCCAAACAATGGATGAATCTTATTTTATCTCCTCTGCTTTGGCTTCTTGTTAGAGATGAGCTAAACTGTGATTTTCCAATCACAGGTATAACTGTGACTTTTTTGGAAATCTTTGAGGCCAAAAACAAAATTCTCAGTAAAATATAAAGTATGTAATTAAATGAGGACAACAAATAAGTAATTAAAATTAGCTCGTAGGACATAACCATAAATACAAAAATTCTAAAAATCTCAAGTCCCGAATTCAAAATTATCGAATAGCAAAATCCCGAATGTCTAAAATATCGAATGCCCAAAATTTCCAATACATACATACGGCGGATCGAAAAACGAATATACCAATCGATTGAGGAGGTGGAAATTACCTTGTCTCGCCCAACTCTCTAGCTCCAGTGGAAACCCCTAAAATTTGCAATATCAAAATTTTAGTTTCACTTTTCCTTGTCCTTGTGTACAAAATCACAACCAGGCTAGGACCTCAGTTCACAATTCAGTTCTACCTTCTAGATCCTAAACTAAAAATAAAAGAATTAATCTGTTCATCATATTTTCATCATGAGTCATGAGATTTTGTTTTACTGTATTGTGATTTCGTTCAGTTGCTCACAGGTCGAAAATCACAGGTCGTGATTTTTTGCTCATCGCTACTTCTTGTCGTTAACCAGACCTTAGTTGAACTTAGTCTGAGCGGTGTTAAGGTTGTCGCTTATGGCGATGACATGGTGTTAATGGCCTCTGTTCCTACACTTTGCGATCTCCTACAAACGGACGGCGGCGGCGGCGCGGTGGCGCTTGACAAGCTCATCAGTTGGGCCAACAATTGCAGAATCAACGTCAACTCACTAAAGACAGAACTGGTTTTGTTTAAAAGGAAACGTAGCATTCCAAGCATAGACATAGACCAACAGCCCCAAAACCATTCACTGGATGTACACAGCCATAATATAAGGCCAATTCTAAAGTATGCTCAAGCGTGGTCTGGTGGCCAACCTTAGACAATGTAACCGATCGTAAAATAATGAAAAAAATCCACAGACTTGAGTGCATTAGTACAACTAGTTCCATTTGAACCAAACGCAGCCCTAGAGACCTTCCTCTCACTAGCCCCACTTGATCTATTTACGAAAGAGCTGGGCGCCAAAACTGCTTTAAAACTTAAATAATGCGAAAATTGGAAGAAGAGCCACTACGGTCACAGAACTGTTATGAACTTCATCGAAATAGACTTTCAAACTAGCATAGATTTCAACCCAGTGACTCTAATAGATATCCCAACAAGGGAATTCTGGAAGGAACACCCAGTGATACATGAAAACCATGTTTCGGTCATTACAGACGGCTCAAAGACAAATGATGGGGTAGGGTCACGTATAGCTACTCAGAGAACCCACCCGTCAACAAATCAATAAAACTTCCAAATTTCTACAGTGTCTTTCAAGCGGAGGTGCTGGCAGTTTGTGAAGGCGCCCAACATCTTGTTACATCATGTGAAGTAATTAATAGAAATATTAATATCTTCATAGACAGTAAGGCGGCGGCGATTAAAGCTATTTCATCATCTATATTACAAAGTAAAAACTGTGGATTGTTGTCGTAATAACACCAAATTTTTCCTCAACCCGCAAGCGAAAGATGGTTATCACTTGACACTTGTCGGGCTTCAAGGAATGTATGGCCGAATATCTCTAAAAAAAAAACAGACTATTTACTCAGAACTTGCAGGCCTCGACTATCCCTCCTAATAGTTGGAATCCTATCGGGTCACATCTCAATGGGAACCCACATGAGCAGAATGGGCATTAGCACATCTGACTTATGCTGAGGGTGTCAAGAGGAAGAGACCAGGATCAGGGCTCATATCACTTCCTGCCCCAGCCTATCCAGAAATAGAAAAACTGCGCTTGGAGTATAATTTTTCAAATTTAAATTCAAATTCTGGGAGGCTTACCATTTTCTCGAAAATCGTTGAAAACTGATTTTGATCACATTTTTTATGTAGAAGCTTCTATAATGTTACAACATGTCATAGCAACATTTAAAAAAAATATGACCGATTGGATCAAACGAGACTGCTCTTGTTTATTTTTTTGTTTAAAAAAAATGTTTTCCAAAATTTTGAAATGCAATATTTTTTAAACGATTGAGACGAACCAGATTGAAAAATTATAACAAAATTAGTCTAAAGCTTAGATCAGACGGTTTGTGTATATACACAAATTTCATTTGTGTATATTATACACAAATTTGAACACAAATGCTATTTATTTATGCCACAAATATTTGTGGTTCAGACGATTTGTGTATTTAAAAAAAAAAACACAAATTTCATTTGTGTAAAGATATACACAAATATGCTATACACAAATCAATTTGTGTATAAAAATTTGTGGTTCAGACGATTTGTGTATTTCTTCACAAATGAAATTTGTGTACTCATTTGTGTTTATGTCATTCTGTTTATTTGATAGTGAATTGAAGTGTATCCGGTTAAATTAAATAATTTCAATCAAACAATGTCCAAAAAAAATGTCTTGCCAATAGTTTAGCCGCGTATTTACTCGAAAGTGAAGAAGAAGACGAAAGCCAACAACAGGTCGTAGAAATAGTACGCAAGCGGCGAACTTGTTGGAGAAAAAATTGGCTTGGCCACTGTGAGACGGAGGGCTTTTGCGCGAAATTACTTGTGGAACTACGTGCCGAAGAGCCGCAATTGTATCGAAATTTCGTACGAATGTCGGCCGCTCAGTTCGATCATTTGCTAGCTTTGGTAACGCCATATATTGAGAAGGCCGATACATTTATGCGCCCCAGTATTCCGCCATCTGTGCGGCTAGTCTTGACGTTGCGCTTTCTGGCATCTGGCGACAGTTTTCGCTCGCTCCAGTATCTTTTCCGCATTCCACAGAATACAATTTCCACCATTATTCCAGAAATGCTGGATGCAATCTACAAAATTCTTGTAGCCGATTTTCTGAAGGTGAGAAAGTGAGTTGGAAACAACTTTATTTAAAAACAAAATAAGAATGGATTTCTGGCGTAAGAGAAGCTTTGTTTTGTACAACTTCCCGTCGTTTTTCAATTCTTTGTTTTCTACTTTTATAGAGAAATTCACCTCCTGCTTAAACGAAGGGAGCCCAATAGGAGTTTTGTCTCCGTGAGCCGCTCAATTTGGACGCCAACAAATCGAATACTACTCCGATACGATTTTTGGCTTAACGTAAATGTGTTCATTTCATCTAAAACAAATCACCCTGTATGTCCTTATGGTGCCATTTTACAAAACAAATCATTAAAATCATAGTTGCACATTAAAATTCGAAGAAAAAACCTTTATTGACTCGACTGATATTAAATATTCAGTTGAATTTTCAAAACCATTCGTGTATTCTCATGAAATTTGTGTATGCTTTAATTTTCAGAATACACAAATGATGTGACATACACAAATGGTGCCCAAATATACACAAATAGTCATAAAATGATTTGGGTACCCGCATAGACGATTTGTAAATGTATACAAATTCGATTTGTGTATTGAATACACAAATGATACACAAATAGTTTGTGCACGTCATTTGTGTACATCAAATTTGTGGTTCAGACGATTTGTGTATTTTTTTATCAATAATACACAAATTTATACACAAATATTTGTGTATACACAAATCGTGTGATCTAAGCTTAACTATCAAAAAGATATAGGTACATTTTCTAAAAAAAAGCACGTGTAATGCCTATTTGCGTTAGTAATCTTTTTGCCAAAAACCTGAAATGCAGTTTTGTTTCAATAACTTTGGCCATTAAATGTACAAAGTTTAATCAAAATCGTTGGAGCCGCTTTCGTGAAAATTTTAAAAAAATGTTCTAGATGATCAAATGATCAAAAATTCGAATTTCTCCTCTAGGGAATCACACGGAAATGCTCTGTACCAAATTTTGAAGCCAATCGGCCTTCCCTCAAATTACAGTGGACGCACCGACCGACGCACGGAAGGAATGATAAAACCCACTTATTTTTGACTTCTCGATCATTTTAATGTTAGTTTGCACGAAACCAATACTTGCCCTATAGAACAAGTTTGAATTTTGAAAACTCAGCATTTTGAAAATGACATGTTGTTACCATAATCATCGTGTCCACACAATCCTTCCATTTGTATCATTAATATCCATCTATCTCTCTTTAACAAAACCAAAAATCATTATAGATTGAATCCAAGAAACTTGGGCATCTTACACTTTACCTGCCTCACTTTGAACTTTCATTAAAACGACAATGCTAACAGGCACTCCAAGATTAAAAGAAATATTTTAGATACAAAAATAACGGTTCCTACCAAACAACTGCGATAATGATACATTTTGTTCTGGGCTCAAATTCAAATTAAGACAAGTCCTGCCCGGAGGTCTTTATCGTCTAATTTATATTATAAAAATCGATCGTTGTGTGTTCGGAAGCTCAAAACTTGAAAACGACTGGACTGGGATTGTTTGTGATTGCTCGGCGAAGGCTTAGGAAAAAATAAAGGTCGGAAAGTTCTCAACAGGTGGCACTGTAAGAACATTTCCTTTTCAGTTCGATTCAATTACCATTCAACAGGTGGCGTCGTAGATCGTTAGGGACATTCTTTTTCAAAATGTTAATATTTTTAGGGTGAAATAGGGTTAAAATTAAAAAAAATTGTCCGATTTCAGAAATTCTTTTTTTGTTTGAAATTTTTTTCTTAGAAAATGGCCTTATGAATATTCTTTTTTAAATTTTGTTATTTTTAGGGTGATATGGGGCAATAATAAAAAAAAAGTTCGACTTAAGAAATTCTTTGTTTTTTTTAAAGGTTTTTCTTAGGAAATGCGATATGCCTAAGTGATATTCTTTTTCAAAACTTTAATCTTTGTAGGGTGAAATAGGGTAAACATTAAAAAAAGTTCGCCTTGGAGAAAATTGGCATTTATAGGGTGAAATGGGGGTAAACACGATCTGATTTCAAAAATTCTTTTTGTGTTGGGAAAGTAATAAAATTTGGACTTAGAAGATCATGTTTTTACATAATATGTAGCCATTCATAACGTGAAGTAGAATAAAACCCATAAAGTAGTATTCGATTGCAAACATTAGCCTAAATATACTAATTTATATTTTCTTTTGTAATTTTTATGCTAAGTCTAGGTGTTTCTACCCATGCGACGCCGCCGCGCGGGCCAGCTTGTATGATTCTAAAAGAATATCTTTCGTGTAAAAGACGGAAATGAGTTTTCAGATTTTAAAGGAAAAATGTCTGGGTTACCACAAGGAAGTGTTCTAGGTCCAATTGTGTATCTTTTATTTATACACAGACTTAGTACATCCAACAAAAAAACCTATCGTATTCACGCGTTTTCTAATGATACCACCAATGATATCGGAGAAAAAAAAATCAGCTCCTAAAAGTTATTAAGCTAAAACTTCGCGCCCTTTATAGTTTTGGACTATACAGAGTCGTGTCTACGACATGAAATGTTCGCAATAGCGAGTTGAACCTTTTTTGGCTATACAAAGAAGGTTCAAACATTATTGATGTGTAAACATCTACCTATGCCGGCTGGTGGAAAAGTGAAATAAGAACGTGGGCTTTCCTCTGTGTAACGTTATGAGGAAGCACATTGGGATGTAGCACGTAACGTTACGAAAAACTACATTGCCCCCGTTTGGCTGCTAGTTTGTTGTTTTTGATGTGTAAACATCTATGCCGGCGGTAGGGTAAACAAAAAACGTGGCCATTCCTCTGTAATAGGTTACGATGTCACACTTTACGATGTAGCACGTTACGTTTACGAAAATCTGCATAGTAGGATATTGGGTGCGTTCAGTGACAGAAATCTGAAGATGCCCTTCAAGCAAACTAGTCCGCTGTGGATCCGTGTACGTAGTCAATAACGTATGGACGACTTCGCATACGGATATTGTTTGTGTAAATTCTATCTACTGAACCAGTAGGGGTTAGACCCCAACATCTAACCTCAATAATTTTATAATTCAAATACGTGACCTAATTTCCTTAATAGCATTTCATCTACGATACAAAATATGAGAATGAAGTTAGCTTTTTGAGTTGATAATATAAAAATTATGGCTGCAACTTAAAGAGGACATTTAAAAAGCCATTTATTCATTTGAATAAGTCTAGCTATAGCTACCTATAAAGCCAAGTCACACAAAAATATTTAAAAATCCTAAGATTCCTGTGAAAATGAATAGTGCGTCATTGAGACGTTGCAAAAATCTTACAAAGAACTTATGCGCACGTACTTATCCAATAAACGAGATTCATTCCCATCACACCGCATAGCGCCATGGGGTTATACGTCCTAAGAATTTCAATACGAGAAATCTTATATAGAAAACGACAAAAAGCTCACTCATATCCTACCTCTCCTCCCCTTCCCTAGTTCCACTAAAAAAAAGCCACTCTGCTTACATTTGGTGTTCCTCTACTGCCGCCGACCGCCGCGCCGGCCGCTCGGGTGTTATATTCTACATATATATATACATATGTACGGTAGAAATAGCAGGCGGCGACAAAATCATCCTTTTCGGGGACACAGTCACGTTTTTAAAGTCGACTTAGCTTTTTAATACAATCCTTTTTGGTCTCAAAAGAAGAAAAGCCAAAAAGGATGATGCGATGATAAGAATATTCTTGAATTCTGAGCAAGTCTATATATGCCCTATACTCTATACACCAAATGAACTCGTACGTGATGTTATATTTTATTTTATTACATTTTGTTGAAGTGGATTTTTATACCATTTGCCGGCGAGGCGCGCGGCGGCGACGGAGGATAATGCTTAATACTTCTCGTATAGTAAATTATGTCATCCTATCATTTTTATAGTTTTTTGAGTGAGGTCTATTTCAAAATAAAAAAAAATGTGTGACAATTGATTTATAACGTTCTTCGTTATTTCAATTGAGTTGTTGACTTTTAAAAGCCAAATAGCGCGTTAGCTAGAAATGATTGCCAACAAATTGAATAGAATTGAATTTTTAAGAATTAGATATTCATGCATATTTTTTTAACCACTAAATTATTTGATTTGAGCTGATAAAAAGGACAGGTTCGATGCTGTCGAAAGGAGGTCCCAGTTAAAAAAATAATCTTATTCAATAACTAGCTGACCCACCCCGGCTTCGCATGGGAAGACAGCAAATCTAAGTTGCTTAAGCTACGATTAGACGGTCAAAGCAAATGGTCAAGGCGTTGGCTCTCTGACGTTTGTAGGTATGACGTAAAATATTGTCCTTATCTTACGTCATTCTGACGCAAAAGAGTCAACGCGTTGACCCTTTGCGTTGACCGTCTAATCATAGCTTAACAAAAGACAAATATTAATAATATGTACCTATTAGTCAGAAATGTCCAAATTTAATTTCATTTTGTAATAGCTTTCACCAATTTTTTATATTTGATGAATTTCCGAAAAAAAATTAACAGGTTACGTATTGGTATTGAATTCCAAATTATAAACTTTTTAAGAAAACTCAAATATGAGAAAACTAAGTGTGACAGAAGGTGGAACTTTAATTAAAACAAGGAGAACGTTCAAATATTTGAAAAGTGACGTCCCTTACTTCGGCGGAAACTCTTTGGCGAATCGAAAAATTTTGCATATATCGATTTATAGCTAACTAGCTGGCGCGCCCGGCTTCTCACGGGTAAATAAATCTAAGCTTCGCATACAAATTGCCAAAGAAAATATAGATAAATATTTAAGCTATTTTTTGTTATTAAATACTACTTACTGAGTTTTGACCCACTTCACGTGGCGAAATTCGTAAAAAATATGATTATCTATTTCCAAACTTTATTACTTTTCCAACAGAGAAATAACTTTTGTAATAGAAAACCATTTGTTTGTTTTTATCCCATTTCACTATATAAATAGCAATTTTTTTGAATAATCTTTAAAAACAAAGGAATTTTTGAAATGTGATATCCTATTTTTGTTTTTACCCCACCAATAAATACCGATTTTTTGCAAAAAAAAAAAACATATCCCTTTCAATCACAAAAGGAAACCTTAAATCGAATTTCGTTTTTATTTTTAACCCATTTCATCTACAAATGAAAAAAATTGAAAAAGTATATACCTAAAGCCATTACCTCTGAAAAACCTTTCAAACAAGAAAAAAAAATGTTTAAATCGGACAATTTTTATATTTTTACCCCATTTCACCCTACAAATAGCAAAATATATAAAAAAATATCCCTAAAGCCATTTTCTAAGAAAAACCTTTCAAACACAAAAAGAATTTCTCAAAACGGACAATTTGTATATTTTTACCCCATTTCACCCTACAAATAGCAACATTTTGAAAAAATATACTTAAAACCATTTCCTAAAAATCACCTTATTAACCCAGGTAGAATATTTTTTCCATCGGATGCGTCTTTTTTATTTTACCCCGTTTCACCCTACAAATAACAAAATTTGAAAAATTATCCCTAGAGCTATTTCTTGAGTAAAACCCTTCAAACAAAACAAAGAATTTCTTAAATCCGACAATTTTTTTTATTTTTACCCCATTCCACCCTACAAATAGCAACATTTTGAAAATTACCTTTTTACCACAGGTAGAATTTTTTCAATCGGATACGTCTTTTTCATTTTACCCCACTTTACCCCATTTTACCCTACAAATGAGAAAATTTTGAAAAAAAATATGCCAATAACCGCCCGCTTAAAAGACAACCTTCCACACACAAAAAGAAATTTTAAAATCGGATATGTGGTTTCTGAGATTAGCGCGAACAAACAAACAAAACAAATCAAGAGTTCCACTATATATTTACTATTAGAAATGTCAATTTGGTGCGCAAACCAAAAATTTATTGTTGGAATAGTTTTTTTTAGTTATTTAAATTTCCGGTAAAATAAGTCTGAAGTTAGCGAACAAAAATACGAAAGCAATAATTCTCTTGGTGTTGCAGCTTTTTAAATGCTAATTTGAGTGGGCGTGGCAGGGGCAGATTTCTTTACTTTTTTAACCTTCCTCCGAACTTTAATTCGGAAATTTTCATACAAATTAGTTGATTGGTTTTCAAGACTATAAATTCAACAAATGGTACTTCCTTTTTATATGCATAGGTACATATACATATGTATGTGTGTATTTATATAGGCGTGATAGTGGGCGGGATAATGTATGCATCTAATTTCTTAGGTTCTAAATGGATCAGTTACAAAATTTTAGGTTTCTATAGTGTGAAGTTTTAAATAAATAAAATTCAGAAGTTGGTGGGTTGGCAGAGGGTGGATTAAAAAAAAAAGGATTATCTCTTAGGTTAAAGAAAGCTTTCTAATATACCTGTTAAATAAGAAGAAATCTGAAATATAATTAAAGTTGGCGTGGCAGTGGGCGTGGTAGTGGGCGTGGCAGTGGGCGTGGCAGTGGGCGTGGTAGTGGGCGTGGCAGTGGGCGTGGCAGTGGGCGTGGCAGTGGGCGGATTTCACCATAACCACTTCTAAAGCCGTTCAATTGAATCAGAAAAAAAGTAATGAAAATCCTTCTTTCAAATCGTGACTTAACAACTTTCGGCTTTAACAACTTTCCATTTTTCTTCTTGTCAGAACCTTATTCGGACTTTTACGAACCTTTTAAAAAAAGAATTAGCCAAATCGGTTCAACCATTCTCAAGATATCATTTCAATAAAAATTAAACCAAAACACTTATTAGGAGCCACCTTGTTCCTATTTTCCAGCTTAAGTCTAAACTGGGACATCTTATAGAGCCCAGACATAATTTTTCATATATAGCTATACTCATAAATTTAGTATTGAAACGTTTAAAATGAGTGAAATATTTTTATAATAAACTATTTGGTTAAAATTCGATATGGCGGCCCAAATTAAAGGATTTGAAATCGAGAATTTCAATACAGACTCTTTATGCCACCCTAATGTTTTAAAAAAACAACACCCAATATTTTTTTTATTTTATTTTAAAAATAATATAGGCTGGAGTTATAGCTACTTCACGGCTGCCATGCCTATCATCAGACGCCGCGCCGTTTAGCCCTCGAAATCCTTTTTAAAACATTCCACTTCCTCCTTAATAAATGTATTTCTGCCGGTTTTAAAAGTGTGTTATACAATTCTCAAACATAGCAAAGTTATCTGACTTTCAAAAGCTTGAGCCAAATATTTCATGAGCTTAAAATTGAGGACCTTTCAACTTATGTCATATACAAAAACGGTTTCTGTTGTTAAACAGCTTTTCTTTTTTGTTTTACATATTTATACCTACTTGGACCTGAATTAGCATTGATTTATTGTAAATGGCTCCACTTTTTAAAATATTCATATTAAACAACTCAAGTGGGTATCGTTCTCCCTACAAAAACAATAAGGAGTCCTCCTTTAGACATACGTACACGTAGGTAGGTATATATCATTCAAAAAAAAGGTAAGTTCACTTATGCGCTATTTATACATCATCTTGTCATCTTGCAAACACTTAAGACTTAACTCACACAATGGTGATGCTAAAAAGACTTTACAAAACGTCTCACTATCCCAATCTCAAACCCTCAATCATCAATCAAAAGAATTTCATAAAAATGGCAGGCAAAACTGAAAATGAATAATAAATGAAATCGTAAACGTGAAAGTGCAAAAAAGTACGTACCTATACAAAAGCGCTCCATGATGCCGATATGCCGTCCGCAAGCACCAAACAGAACATCAGCATTTGGAGACTGGAGAGCTCCGAGGGCGCTTCTTAATGGTTCCGCACACGCTCCAATAATAAAAAAAAAAAAAACAGAAACATACTGCCTGCAATACCATCAGGGTTGAGTTTGGGTAGAATTATAGGGATGGGAGGGCATATGAAGGATATAGAGCCTGTGAGACAAATTGGACTTTGATTTATGAAAATGGAATCCTTTGCCCGTCGAGAGTACCTACACACACCGACACACGAACACCATCTCACTCTAAACTAAACGTCTTCATGAGGGTCCCTTTAAAAAAGCGTGCACAAGGGCAAACACATTTTTATGAATGGCAAGGTGTCAAAGTGATGGATTTGTGTTTTTTGTTGGCATTTTTGTTTCCTATTTTTTTTTTTTAAAGATTTTTTTGTTGTTGTTGTTGAAGAAAAAGGAGATAGAAGTAGTTATCTTTTTACCAGGGATATGATGCATTTCACTCATGTACAAAGTATGGAGACAAAAAAAAATGCTTCAATTTTATTTTGCCTGGAAGGCGGCTCACATCGTAATAATTATGCTACCCCAGGAGATATTACAACAGTTAATCATGTTACAAATAAATAAGTGTCGTATGCTCATTTATTTGTCAGGTGGGTGGGAAATTTGTATTTGAAGGTGAATATTACCAATAGACAGTTTGTTGGTTTTTATTTGAATTGATTTGAATTCTTTTCTTTATAAAATATCTAAGAGCTTTCAATTCAAGCAGCTTATGAAGTTTAAGACTCTAGGGGAGTCCAAGTCCAAGTCCATAGATAACCAAAATGGGCAAAAAGGCATTAGCGGTATGTTATTGTAGTTTAACTCAAATCACAATTGCAACAAATTGCAAAAGATTGAATTTAAGCTGTGCATTTTAAGGGTTAGTTTAGTTATCTCGGCGGAATGTACAAAAACCTGAAACCCAAAAAAAATAGAAAGGGTTTTCATCAGTAACTGGATCTACCTATAAGGAGTCTACACAACGCACTCTAGACCGCCTAGTTCTCTTGCCTTGACAGCCAATTTCTGTTTAAGAAAAATTGATTTTCGTTACAAATTACAATATCTACAAAAATTATCGTGTAGATTTTTTTTTTGTTTTCTAAAAAAATACTCCTTGTAGAGTCTGAAATTCTATCAAAATAAAAGTCTGTGTTGTCCACCGTTTTGTAAAAGACGTTAAAAGCGGTAAATTCGACTCCTTTACCGACTGCTATCATTTTTATTGTATTTTGTATTTGACAACTTATTCCATTAAAAAGTTAGTTTCGAAAGACTGTCGAACTTTGGGAACCAAAAACGGTTTTTGACGTTTAAATATCATGTTCATCTGTACCAGAAAGTATTTTAACAAATATGCACTCATATTTTTAGTGGAGCACTCAATTTCCTACATTTCCATATCATTAGATTTTGTGAGCTAGAAAAAATTATACTTAAATATATGTACCAGTTCTGAGAGGTGTTTTGAAGAGAATTCCCTTCAGGCAGTCGAAAAATTCCCTTTTAGTCCCACAATTTTTTTCTCGTTTCCCTTTTTACTTCCAATAGAAAAAAAGAAGATATATTTTCTTTAAGTACTGACCAATTTACATTATGTATTTTTTTGAGTAAATTAATCCTTGCTAAAAGATAAACAGGATTCAATTTTATCCAAGAAGTTTTCCTTTTCAGTATGATTAAAAACGAAGAAAGTGGGTCATCACTTTAAAAAAATAACTTTAGTTTCTAAAGAAATATTATATTTTTAGTTTTTGCTAATTTTATAATTTTAGTAAAAATTAAGATTTCTTGAGTAATCTTTGAGAGGAAATCGATTTTTTTTTTAATTTTGATACAAAATATTTAATATAAATCATTACACGATGGTTATTTTGGTCTGTTTTACGAGTAAAATTTGATATACAAGGAATTCCCACAAAATGCGTCGGTTTTCCCCTTTTCACTTTACAGGTCAAAATTCCCCGAGAAAGGAATTTTTCCCACGATCCCCCAACACTGATATGTGTTGTGACAAAATGGAAGTTTTCGTCAAATAACTTATACTACTGTCTATGGGTTTCTTTCATAAAATAATAATATCTTTTATTAAATACGCGTCGTCTTAATGCGCCTTGATAAAACTTTTGGTATTCCGAATTCATTTAAAGACCTTAACCATCATGAAGATACCACTGTTAGAACCAAAGTAATATGTACATATATGGTTTCCCGCCATATTTCTTAAAAAAATGTGATAATTTTTTATGGAAGCCTCTCACACCCTTTTTTACTTGCGAATATATGTCAAATTCGTACAAAAAATCGAACTCGAGACTTTGATCAAACTTGACATTACTATGATAGGAAAGACGAAATAAGTGGGTCTCGCAAAAATATCCCTCTGCCTGCTCGACTTCAGCCTAAACGGATGGGTCGATTTTCTTTAAACTTGGTACCTGGTGTTTTTTGGACATTCCCCCCACCCATTTTATTTTTTTTTTCTTTTAAGACCAAAACTAACAGTAGCTGTCATACAAAATTTGTTGGCCAAAAAGGAAAAACTTATTTTGCTCAAAATCGGCTCCACAGATTTTTTTTCTTAAAAACTCAATAAATTTAAATAGTTATAAGTTGCCTTTAAATAAAAAAATGGTTCAGAAAAATGGTTATTAATGGCTCCCCCCAAAGAATTATTTTTTTTGATTTTCGCCTTTCTCGAAAACAGTTCAACAGATTTTGATGTTTTTTTTTATGAAGAAGAATTAATACATTTGAAATAAAATTGTGTACCGAAATTTTCAAAAAAATTATATTTGAATTTTTAAATAACGTTTGAAATTTTTTTTTGAAAACTCGATATTTTTAAAACGACTCGGTCGATTTCTATCAAAATTGGCAAAAAGCATTTTTTTAACACTATCTAAAAGATTTTAGACAAAAATTGTTCTTGTAATTAAAAATAACGGTACCTCCCATACAAATGTTTAAAAACCGTCAAGGAAAACTTTTTTTTTTCTCAAAAACGACTCCTACGATTTTGATAAAATTTTGTTTGATTAGCGTAATTAGTAAGGTTAAGCATTTAAAATTATCAAATTTCATATTGAACAATTAATAACAGCACCTCCCATAGAATGATTTTTTTTAATTTTCGACTATCGCATAATCTTATCTTCCGATTAAAATTAATTTTTTTTAACCAAAGGCTTGTAATAAGTTTAAATAATATTGCATATCAAAATTTTCAAAAAAAGTAATTTTCGGATTTTTAAAAAAAATTTCAAAATTATTTCTTTGAAAATTCGATATTTCGAAAACGGGTGAAAGATTTTTTTTTAAATTATGTTTTTAACCCCACATTAATAAATTCTTTTAATTGACTTACCAATTTTTTTTCTTGAAAATGTTAACGAAATTTTATAAATAAAAATTAATTATTTTAAAAACCGCTCCTATGATTTTTTAACTTTTTTTCTAAGAAATTAAGTTTTATATAAGAAATCAGATGGGGTAGATCGCGTTTGATTCAAAACAGTTTCAAAAGTATTTTAATCAATTTATTTCTAATTTTGTTGATTTTAAACCATATTCCAGTTTAAATAATATAATTTCCTTGCATGCATATTGCATATGTGCAACAATGGGCTATATTGTTAATTTTTTTATACTGACCACTTGCAACTAAAGTAAGTTTTGGCAAATGGATAAAATATAGACTCCCATAGCTAATTTATTTCAGACTATATAACCAAAATATGCGATCACATAAGAGCAAGTTCGTGCGACCCAGTCGTGCATATTTTTTTTCTTTTACTTTCTCAAACAATCTTGCCAAAAATTATAAAAGGATTACTTTGTTTTTCTTATCCACAAAAAAGATGGAAGTATTCAATCTTCTATCTCCAAACTCATCGAAGGTACTCACTTTATTTTCACTTTTTCACCCTATCTATAGCAGCATGATTTTTTAATGAACAGAACGACTATACTACAACTTACCTAACTGAATTTATTTCAAGTACACTTAATTTATTAGAGAAAGGATATAAAGTAGATGTCATAGTAAACGATTTTCGAAAAGCCTTTAAAACATTTGGTCTCCAATTTATAGACCTTAAACTTAAAGCCCTCTGATTTCCGTACTTTTTCATCCAATGGTTGAGATGATAGCTAGAAAAAAACGCCAAATACACAGGGATATCTTCAGGTTATCAATCTCTGTTAGCATGAATGCCACTGGGGCATGGCATTCCTCAAGGCAGTCACTTGAGTCCTCTAATCTTTGTCTAAGCAATAAACGAAGTTGATTAATGACTCATATCTGTCTATTCACGTAGCTGATGATGGTCATTTCTTGCCCCTCTGCCTGTCTCTTACTTGAAAATTACCCAAATCTATTCCATAAACATGGTGCAACCAGAATTTCTTAGAATTCAATATTGCTAAATGCCAAATCCAGTAACTTCTAACGGTAATCGCTTACCCTTACACCCCCAAAGGTTATTATATTTAGTTTCTTAATGTATAGCTATTCCTATAGTTTGCTTCATCCGAGACCTCAGAATTATTTATGAGAGTTATTTTAACTCTCGTTCCCATATTTCGATCAAATAATTGACAGGACTTAATTCTCTCAAGGCCTTAAGGCTTTATAGAACGTAAGTCTAAGAAATTTTCAGACCCTAATGTGTATAAGGCCCATTTTCTGAAACGAAACTTAAGAATTTATGTTCAACATAAGAGCTTATGTGACAGTTTACGCTGAGGAAAAAGTAGAACATAAGCGTTTAAGTTGAACATAAATATTTAAGTTTCGTATCAGCAAACGGCTCTAAGTCTCTGTCTTTACATTACTTTTGTAAGACCTTTCTTCGAATACGCCCTGTAGCTAAGTTTGATCACCATATCACAACACCCAATCGCGTAAAATTGAAGTAGTAAAACGTAGGTTTATTCGGTTTGACATCCACAGTCTTTCGCGGCCCGATTACCTATCTAATTATATGCCCTCTTGGGAAGATCGATTAAAATTGATTTATTTAAAATAAATAAATTTGGCGGCGCCAACAGCTCGCAGAGAGCCAAGGCCTAGTGTTTTTTTTACTACATTTTAGGTGGACGGGGCTGGGAAACGAACCCAGATCTCCGAAATGACAGTCCTTCACACTACCCATTACGCTACCGGCTTCTTCGATCAAACCTTAAAAAAATGCACCTCAACCAGTTTTCCATACGTGTAGTTCTGCCCCATTTGATTTCCTTAACAAAAAAGTTCCCACACCTTCAGATTCCACCTTCTTCTTTTCTAAGGCACAGTTTCTTCAGCTGTGAAAATTCACCTCTCCTACTATTACACATGAATGCATAACTAAGCAAGGAAATATTTAACATTTGCTTAATAACCATTAAACAGAGGACTAGAGGGAATTGTCTTCGCATGAATCAAACGCCATCATGCAACTCTACGCGTAGATATATATGAAGTGATAATCCAGAACGAACAACCTAGATGAATATAGAGTTTATACTTCTACTACCTATCGTCTACATTTTATGAGAAAGGTGATGTTTTATATATATTTGTGAATCCCTATTGCAAATCCCAAGGGAACATGCCAAATCCCGTTGAAATCATATAAGATACCAAAAACAAGATACAAGATAGTATTTTTTCGCGCTCACGTACCTTCATATATGTATGAGTATATAAACAGCTCTAAGCTCGAAGGATGTTCTTTTTTAAAAATTCCACAAGGCACAAGGAGCGACAGTGGATTTGTTTCAGAAATATTTATTTGATAAAATCTAAACCTAAAGTATTTGTGTTTGGAATGACAAAGAGAGAGAGAGAGAGAGAGCTTTATAAATGAAGAAATGAATAAACAGATAGATATATAGATCTAGGTATGGGAGAAATATAAACGTATGTGGGCGAACTATTTTACAATTTTGTGCACGTTTCTGTGTTATTGTATGCATTGGGGGTTAACAGGCAAGGCCAAGGGAGCGGGAGGTTGCTTGTTACACATGGGAAAAGCCCACAAAAGTTATGAGTTTTATTTTTGGTGGTGATGACTTCATTCTGTTCTATTTGGAGCCTTGTCGGCCACGACTTAATAAGCATAAAGTGGATTCAACTTTAACTTTCTATTTCAAGGTATTTATAAGTGTGTATGTGTATTGCTCCCGATTGGAATTCTAACAAGATACTCATATGTTTTCAGAATCAATCAAGGTTGACTATAGTTGATTTTTGTTAAGATCCGAATAGAGTTCCTGCACTGGGAATTTTGTGTGAACATACAGACGAACGTACGTAAGTACCTACGTACACACACACAAGCATCTCTATACAAAACGATGGAATCCGATTCTATGGACCTCTATAAGCGTGAAGTACCTATGTCGAAATTCTCAATTCGAAAGATCGACCCTATATTCTCATTACAATTCCTTAAATATCCCCTTAAGAAGTGAGAATCAACAAGATCGAAAATTTGGGGCCAGTTTCACAGTCAACATTTACCGAAATAAGTGGCAATTAAGTTTCTCATATTAGAACCTTATTCTAAGTTTCATAGCCAGCGTAAGTGGAACTTAAGTCACCAACATTGGAGACTTAAGTGCCACTTATTCAAGAGTAAGGGCCAGTTTCACAGTCAAAGCAAATGGCACTTAAGTAGTCAATATAGAAGATTAGAGCGCAATATCACAGTGCAAACTTACCTGAATAAGTGGCACTTAAGTCCCCGATGTTGCAGACTTAAGTGCCACTTACTTAGGCTATGAAACGGAGCTTAAAGTCCCAATATTGGAAAATTAAGGTGCCACTTATTCCGGTAAGTGAGTTTGAATTGTGATATTGTGCCTTAATTTTTCGCATTGCCCACTTAAGTGCCACTTTTCTGACTGTGAAACTGGCCCTTATCCATTAAAATCTCAGATTTCTGGCATCTAATTCATTTTTATAAAGGGTGTTTTTTTTTGAGGTATATAACTTTAAGTTGGCAACACTATTTTAAGTTTGGCGGCCATTTTGTCAGCTGTCAAGTGAGATATTTGTAGTTTGGTTTGGCATTTCAACATGCATAGACTGACGCCTGAACAACGTTCGAAATTGTGCCCAAAACAAGATTGCCGTTAATCCCAATTTTCATAAGCGGATTTTGTTTAGCGATGAAGCTCACTTTTGGTTGAATGGATATACGTCAATAAACAAAAGTGCCGTATTCGGAGTGATGATAATCCTCCAGACACCGTTACATCCACAAAAACTAACTGTTTGGTGTGCTTTATGGTTTGGTGGAATAATTGGTCCGTACTTCTTTAAAAACGATGCTGGCCAGAACGTTACAGTCAATGGTGATCTCTATAGAGCCATGATTACTGACTTTTTCGTTCATCAATTGAACAACCATGATGTGCAGGAGCTGTGTTTTCAACAAGACGGCGCAACATGTCACACAGCTCGTGCCAAAATTGATTTATTGAAGGAAACGTTTGGTAACCGCATAAAGTTTAACGTTACGGACCCGTGAACTGGCCTCCAAGATCGTGCGATTTAACGCCGCTTGACAATTTTCTGTGGGGATATGTGAAGTCGCTAGTCTACGCCGATAAGCCCGAAACGGTTGACCACTTGGAGGACATCATTCGCCGCGTCATTGCCGATATACGGCCACAAATGTTGGAAAAAGTAATCGAAATTCGGACCTCCAGATTAGACTACGTCCGAGCCAGTCGTGGCGGTCATATGCCAGAAATGATATTTAAATTATAATGCCAGAAGAGTATCTTTCGAATAAAATAAATTTCATATCAATTTAGAAAAATCATCTCCGTTTTATTCCATTTCAAATTTCTATACCTCTAAAAAAAACACCCTTTACATTCAAATCTCAGATTTCTGGCATCTATTTACTTTTTATATGAAAATCGTTTATTTTTATTTGTGTAGCTTCTAGCTTCATCCTAATGCAAAATCCTAAAATAATAATTCATACTCGCAGGAATGTCTATAATTGCATTTGCTCCTGAAATGTGTGTGTAGCCCAAATTCGTACAAACAGGACACAATTTTCATTAAAACAAAAAAATATACGATTCCCATAATCCATGTCGTAAATCTACCAGATATCTCCATTGCTAATATATATATTTACATACGTATGTAAAGCATAAAGGTAAACACGATTTAGTAGTTCGTAGTAAGTCTATTGTTCTCAATTTATATACTTCGTCAGCATCAGCGCATTAATTGCGTTTGTCGTTGTCACCATTGTCATTTTAGCCACATATTCCATACCATCGCAGCTAAGCCAGACGATTATAACATTGAAGTCTGATGCTCTTGTCGGTCTACATCGACGAGTACCTACCGACGACGCCAATGTGTAACGACAACGGGTGGACATGAATTCAACCTGTAATCATCAAAACTTATCCGCCATTGCAGCAGAACTAAATATATAATAAAGCTCCTTTACAAACAACATTCTTTTGTTATATAAGTCTGCAGAATAACATGATGATGTTATTATCTAGACCGCTACTGGCCAACATGTTAAACAAAAATTTCCTTTATGTGATCTCTGCCATCATCAGCCCAAGCCAAGATGGATATTAGAAGGAGAGGATATATAATGTATAGTGGAAGCAGACCCTTTATCATATATTACGATAGACAAATTGCTAAGACACAATTGCCAACTGAGATAATATAAAAACTAATTTAAGGTGTCGTAAATGCCGTATCAAATTCCATAGATGGAGTTCACATATATAGATAATATACAAATATATAAAGGGTGTTTTTTTTAGACGTGTGGTTTTCAATCTGGCAATACTTCTTTCGGAATTGGTCTTTTTAACAGCTGTCACTTGAGTTATGCTCAGTTTGGTTTGCCATTTCATAATTACTAGTCTTACATCCTGAAGAACGTTTGCAAATTGTGATAATTTATTACCAATATAATGGTTCCGTTCGCATCGCGCGCTGCATCTAATATTCGGTCGACATAATCGCAAGATCGCATAAATTCGAGCAACGATGGATCGGTTCGCACCACGTTTACTCTAATGGATAATGCGCATCCTCAGAGTCGCCGTACAGTTCGCACCAAAGACGCTCTTGCTGCTGTGGAGCAGAGTATCGAAGAACATCCGAATGAGTCCATCCGCCATCGCGCGCAACAATTGGAGCTGTCGAAAATTGGGCCTCTCGGCTGGAATTTATTCGAGCCAGCCGCGGGGGCCATTTGCCCGAAATCATTTTTAAAACATAATGGCAAACCCTTATCTTTATTATTAAGCTAAGTTCTTGGCCATGACATTAAATTATATGTGTTTTATTTCTTCTTGAAAACAACACGTCTAAAAAAACACCCTTTATATTAAATCCCTCAAATTCTTAGCGACTTTTATAATTTAAATTTTTGTTTAATGAGATTAAGGCCGAGTTTTTCAGTGATGAGCTAACTCTAGAAGTAAATTAAACCTCGATGAACTGAGGTTAGCAGTTTTTTTGGGGGAAAATGCATGTGGAACGACTAAACAAACTCGGTGGATAAAATATCAAAAGCATCTATCCAGTTAATTCTGAGTTAATTCACCAAATTTGAGAACTTCAAACTCACACTGAAAAACTGGACCTTAATTTAAATTTATTAAATAAAAAATTAGGAAAATTGTGTAAGTAATATATCATCATGAATTAGAATTTATTAAATTTGTTTTAGTATTTAACGGAGTTGTTAAAAAATAAACAACTTTACTCCAAACTAACGTTGGTAACACTGTTCAAGGCTTCAAGGTGATGTCCATTTTGGAGCTTGTTTAGCTCTATATTGAAGGAAATTAATTGTCCAGGTCAATTGTTCACAGAATTGTTTACTCGGCTTAGCAATACGGTCTGCCACAGGAATTTGTGTATCAGAACTTTGCCCTCAATTGTTCTACACTAATCGTCCATCGCATATATACATACCTTTTTTTCTTCTTTCACTTTTCATTCGATTTTAATCGCTTTTGGCACTAACAACCACAGAAACTCAAATTGCATCACACACCACACCATACAATCATCATCGATCGGTCGGCGGCGCGGCGGTCTGGTCGATGGGAGGATTGCCCCGAAAACAAAAGTGAAAAATCTGCGATTAATTAAAGCAAAGCACATGCATGCTTGTCGCACACGGATCCCATCAATCAAAATCCTACCTCCATTCACCCCCCCCCCCCCCAAAAACTGACAGAAATATAAATCGGGTCACATAATGACTTGTGAAACTCCGGGGCTACACCATGTACATAATCTAGGTATGTACAAATTTCCTTAAAAAAAAAAAAATCCTACAAAATAACGCAAAATTCGCATCAATTCCACATTTCCCTGCTTGATTCCGCATATATTCCCCCTCGATTTAGGGTGGAAAATCATTTATTTTTAATTTGAAAATAAAACCAAATAGTGGGTACTTTCTGTTTTCTGTTGCCGACCAATTAATCAACGTCCTTATGAGGCGTAAATCCCGCTGAGAGTCTCGTTTAGTTTGGTTCATTTGGTTACAAAAAAAAAATGAAAAAAAACAGCAACGTTAAAAATGGTTTAATAAGCAAAATTGCTGGTGGCTGATGATGGTGGCAATGGTAATGCGTCTTGTTGTCGCCAACACTTAGTCGAAAGTCGACACAAGAGAGGGCCCATTGTGCAATTGAGGTGCGTTCCGGTGATTCACGAGAAATGTTTTGATTAAATCAGAAAATGTTGAAGAAAAATACATCAAAACAGAGTTGGCTTTTGCTTATAAAGAGTTGACATTAAGTATAGGTATACCTATACGCACAGCACAGCTCTCGGCTTGTAGAATTTCCAATTAGGATCTTAATCAGTGACGGTAACGATCTGGAAAACTTGTTAATTCGCTTGTGGTAAAACGGGTGGTATATGACTTCTTAATAGGGTTTGCATTTGGATTTTCCTTAAAAGAAAATATTACTGGGTATAGTAATTAAAGTGGATTGAAGTCGATATAGTAGATATCGTAATAATATTTTAAAAGATTTTTCGTAATTTTAAGAGTCCAATAAGTATCGTGTATTTGAAGATTCAGGATCTTGTTATTCTTCAGCATGTTAAGGATTACAACTAGTGCTTCAAATCAGGTTCGAATTTGAAAACTATCCGGATATCCGAATATGAGACAATTGAGATCCGAGAATATCCGAATAGTTTCTGTTATCCGGATATCCGGATAATTAAATAAGACCATTGATATCTGAAACTATTCGGATAATGTTGGATACCAATCCTCAAACTATCCGGATATCCGAATATGAGACAATCGAGATCCGAAAATATCCGGATAGTTTCGGTTATCCGGATAGTAAAATGAGACAGTTGAGATTTGAAACTATTCGGATAATGTTGGATACCAAGCTTCCAGATTCAGATCCGGATACAGTTTGATTAATTGAGTTGGAAGTAACAGGTAAAAGAGGGCTTTTGCCAAGTTTCGTGACACTAAGATCTTCGTTTTTGTCCTCTTTTACCCGTTAATATAAATCTTATTTATCAAACTGGATCCGGATCTGAATTCGGGTATCCAACACTATTCGGATTGTGTCGGATCTTTTATTTCTTAGATCCGGATCGTGATACATGACATTATCCGGAAAGTTCGGATATCGTATCCTGGTTCCGGATCTGTTTCAGAAATCCGGATTTGTTTCGGATATCTGGATTTCCGAAATATCCGGATACTTTGAAGCTCTAATCAAAACATTCAAACTCTGTGACTTCATATTTTTATTAATTCAACTAAAAGGCTGTTGCCGTACGTCAGTTTATACCAGGAGTGGTTTTGGACAGGGTTGTTAGGATTTATCATTTAAAATGATACAAACAGCTAAAACGTTCGAGGGCAATCGAATCCTCAGTTTGAAAACCGAAGAAGCATCGATAAAAGCTTGCGAGAAAGAAGTTAATTGTTGAAATTATCAGAAACTTTTCTTTGAACTTGTTCCTTTCTTCAAAATAGCTAAACTATTCAATTTTTTGTGAGCTAAGGCTTCCTCCGATTTTTGAATTTTTATTCAACCAACCCTGTAACATAATACCACAAAAATTGGTTTCTAATACAAGTGATACAAGTGTACCAAATTCCTGTAACAAGCGTATAGCAGCTACTGGCACTTCTAGAAGATTAATAAATTTCCCTCTTTCTGTAACTCAGAACTATGATGTTATTTATAATACGGTAAAATTGCGTTTCTCTTTTTATTAGGAAAGTTTTGAAGTGCTGAATCCGAATCTGAATCTGAGGTTTTTCAAAAAAATTTCGTCATGGGAAAATATGCCTATCATTTAAAGGTACTTCTTTTCTTAAACCTCAGATAAAAAAAAAAACTAGGACTTTGGCCCAGCTAGGACCCATTTTGAGCACATTTATGCAGATATTAGGTGTCTTCCAGAGATTTATCGCACTAAATCTGGCTTAATAACAAATTTTGAGGAGTGGAAATGAAATGCTCTCAGAAACAAGTTAAACTGTCAAAATTTCGGGAACGGCTTGCGCACTACTGTGCCCTAATTCGGACCAAACGTCACAATTATACTGGAATAGGGTTGCCGTAGATCAATGATAAATCTTGATCAACATTTTCAAGAATCACAACTCAAGAAAGTGAATGTTTACAAAAATTAAATCCCAAGTTTATTAATATAAAAACAAAACAAAAATTCTTAAATTCTACATTAAGTTATGAAGCTCAGTGTGTTTTTTTCTTCAAAAAACACTAAAATTTACAAGAAATTTGTAATATTTAATTTAATATTTTATTCCTCAGAAACAGTTTTGCTAAATGATTTACATTTTATAAAAATTATTTGGTCAGTTAACAGATTAATAACATAATTAAAAACTTTCCCATCTACCAAAACTAAAATAAAAATAAGACTTCGGCAACCTTGTTATTTGAATTCAACCGACAAATGCTGTCATCTGACATACGTCAATCTGGCATTTGACAATCAGCTAGAAATAGCCAGAAGAAATTTCTCGTACTAAAACCGGTAAGGAGGGGAAATGTTTTACTCTCATTTGAACGCTCTCTTAAGTAAGAAATAGCTCAATTTCTGAAGTGTGAAACGGCTTCGGAGTTCGGACTAAAAATGATTAAATCTGGTGGTCTGAAAGTGTTTGAAACTATAGTTGCGGAACACAGCTATTGACTGTTTTATAAATCAGTTTTAAAATTCTGCTGAAAACAAGTGGGTATAGAGATATTGAAAAAAATCGCAAAATACGAAAGCTAAATATATTAAAAAAAATTGTCAGGAAGACTGAAAAATATTCTCGATCACCCTGTGGTTTTGAAAAGATATCTTTCGTTTGAAGTTTTGGCCTAATGATATTCGTTGAGTCGCAAAATTAAATTTAAATCAGGGATAAAAATGAACAACTTCAGAAATTGAAAAAAAAAATTGGGTGATACCCTATACATACAGGAATTATACTGTGTTGTTCTATTTATGTTGATGTAAAGGTATAGGAACTACATGAGAATGGCGCCATTTGATATATCATATTTTTGATGCTTCTAAAAATGAATGACATGATTTGCGTGAAAATATATCAAAACACACAGAGTATGAAAGAAATTTGATATTTGTAAAGACGAACTTTTTATGAAGTGTCTGCCGGTATTTAAGTTAATATCTTAAAAAAAAAAATAAAAAAAATCTTTTAGGTCTTGAAAATCAAAACCTAATTTTTAGAGCTTTTTGTCAGAGTTAAAATCACTTCAATTAATGTTTAAAAAAAAATATTATTTTTTCATTTTCCCCAAGTCCTATCTTGACGAACCTTATTGACGGCTTTTTCTGAGACTTTTTTGTGGACTTTTTACTTCTTTAACAGCGATTTTCAGCTGAAACAAGCATCCTAGCGACCTAAAAATGGCACAGCGTGAATTCTGAAAACACTACCTTTCCAACCATGTATCGCAAGATCCTTAAAAAAAAGTCTGCCATCGAATATGAAATTATCAAAACATATAAAAACAAATCTCAAAAGGTATAAAGTGAGACATCGAAATTATAAGATTCAAATTTCAAATATTAGAGATCCTAATGGTTCCCGAAAAAATATATCATCGTTTAGCTCCGCAGAACTTCCATCTTCACAAAAAAAAAAAAAAAAAAATGATATTTTCAAAGTCTCTTCGGGCTTCTCATTAGTTATGTAGGTATCAACTTAGCCCATCAAATCATTCATTTCATCAAATCGGAATTACAGGAGCCCCAAGAGCAAAAGAGCAAAATGATATAAACCATCAGCCTTTAGAGATTGTCATGATAAATGTCACCAGCTAGGAAAATTACCTCCATCACCATCGTCGTCTTTACTCGTCGCCGACGTGCGTCGGTCGGCTGTCAACAAATGACATACCACCATTTGCATTTCTTTTCCACTGTTGTTGATGGAAGAATGAAAAATTGTCATAAGACCTTCAACACCATAATGACGTCATTGAGTTCCGCGCTATTCCTTCAATGCAACTTTAAGCTTATATTAATATAGCAGAGGAATGTGCTTCACTGTAAACTGATGTAGACCATCAAGGCGACAATAACATCAAGGCCGATGTCAAAGACGACGACAAACTCGAAGGACCATCGTCTTACCACCGTCTTACCTAATGGGTGTTTTATATTCCGCCACCCACCCACCCCCTAGGAAAGTACTAAAATACAAAAAATATATCTTTTTAAAGGCTCTTTCTCTGCTTTTGATTGATGACCGACTAGCTGTTGACTACTGGCGTCTGGCCGTGTGCTTACCACAGCGACACCCCCTCATTTATTCAAGTCATCCCAGGGCGGCACATGCCACATCCAAAGATCCGAACCTAAATGAAAGTCGCCCCCACAACCAACCCCCCCCCCCCCCCCCCCCCCTTCCACCAACCTCACCAAAAGGTAGTGTACATTCTTATGTCGTACGGCTCACGAAAACATTTCCTGCAGCATAACAACAGGATGAACAACGGCACATAAGAAAAATTGCTTCGACCTATTTTCTGGGCGTTGAATTTCATAAAAAAAAAAAATGAAAAAAATATTTTTATACACACACTTGTAAGTATTACTCGCAATTTGAGTTTTTATGGTCGACAAGATGGAAATTACATTTTCGTCATAATGAGCAGGACGTATAGAGAAGTTGGCTTGGAAGAAATATGCAAATCAAGGAGAGGTGGGTGGTAGCATATTATTTGACGTTTGGGACGACCAAGACGCGAACGAGGACGTCTATACTCTCCAACCACGACCGCGACGACGACGACGAGCGACGAAGACGACGACGACGTTGGGGGCCATTTGAATGAAGTGAAGAAAGGTATAGAGTCCTGGGCATTAATCAGGTGTGGTGGAGGTCCCTTGGGCGTATATATCTTTAACGAAGTCGAGAGCGAGAGTCATTAATTATGTTTTCGGGTGAAATGATTGCGTGTTGTCGTTATCATTTTTTTGTGAAGCCTATATAATTTTCCTTCATTTGCCTGTTTGTACTGTATACTGTAGACCTATCGAAGCCGAGCCGCCTAGAACTAAACCTCTATCTACAGGGATTCTAAAACAAACCCCCTATAAACAGCAAGGCATAATATTATGTACTTGCTACTTGAAAAGAGAAATGCCAAATTTATGCGTAACTTCATTATGCTTTTGTAATTATAATTAAATTTTGATGTTGGCCACTGGTGTGTTAAAAAGTTTACTATAAAACGATGATTAAAATGAGCTCGACAAGATGCCATTGGCTTTGGGTTAAGTATAGGTATATACAGGGTTATTCGATATATAGAACATCAATTAAAGGCAAGTTTAAAGGCGATTGAACAAAAAACAAGATATCAAAGGCGATAAAAAAACAGAGAGAAGGCAATTTTGATGGACATCATTTATTCGGTTAGAAATTTATTGAATTTCAAGAATTGAGCGATTTAATGACTTCGAAGTTCAATTTTCATTTCCTTAACAAAAAAAACTAGGTTAATTTATTCGTGGTTTTAATTTAACCTGCGTCTTTAATTGTGTGGAAGTGGAAGTGTTTTTCGCTGTACCATTTGTCGTTCGAAAGGCCAACGGCCTAAGCAGACGTTTATCAAATTTTAAACTGTGTATATATAAAAAGTTTTTCAACAGGGACGCTACAAAAGTAGAGCAACAGGGACAGCAAACGACGCCATATTTCTTGCCGCTCTTTTGACATTTCTCTTCAGTAAGGTTTGCCATTTCATGATGGAAAGATATACGAGCCAACAACGAGTCGAAATTATTAAAATTTATTACCGAAATTCTGAGTCAGTGGCCTCAACGTTAAGAGCGCTACGTCCAATTTATGGTCGTCATAATCGTCCGTTGAATCCACAGGCGCAGTACAAAATGTTCCCGTGCCAGTGAGACAAAGAAGTGCCCGTATTGTCGAGAATATTCAGTTGCAGAAAGCCTAAATGTGTCTCTCACACGTCGTTCTCAAGCGTTGGGCATCTCTGTGACGTCGTTGTGGCGAATTTTGCGAAAAGATCTTGGCCTACATCCTTACAAGATTAAATTGACGCAAGAACTGAAGCCGCTTGACCACCAGAAGCGTCGTATGTTCGTGAATTGGGCTGAGCAACAACTTGAAAATGATTCGGATTTTCATCGAAAAATCATCTTCAGCGATGCGGTATTGGTCAGGCAGCAATCCACACGTACTCCATGAGTCATCATTGCATCACGAAAAAATTACGGTTTGGTGTGGTTTATGGGCCGACGGCGGCGTCATTGGGCCGTACTTCTTCCGTGATGATCAAGACCGGCACGTTACTGTGAATGGGGATCGCTACCGTTCAATGATAACCGAATATTTTTGGCCCCAATTGGATGTTATGGACTTGGAGGACATGTGGTTCCAACAGGACGGCGGCGCCGCAAGCCACACAGCAAATGTCACAATCAATTTATTGGAAACCAAGTTTGGAGAACGTGTTATCTCACGAAATGGTCCAGTCGCTTGGCCGCCTCGGTCGTGCGATTTGACGCCGTTAGACTATTTCCTGTGGGGCTACGTCAAGTCTATGGTCTATGCCAACAAGCCAGCGACGATTGATGAACTTCGTACGAATATCGAACGTGAAATTGCAGCAGTATCGGCCGATTTATGCTTGAAAACCGTCGAAAATTGGGTTCAGCGTCTGGACTTCTGCAAGCGTGCCCATGGTGGCCATGGAAAAGAAATCAAAATCCATACATAATGGCATCGAACGTACTTTCACAGGAATAAAGAATTTCATTGATATCCAAAACCGTTCTTGTTTTATTTAAAAAAACTTTTATTGAAAAACCCGATACATACCTATTGCCTCAGATTCCCTTGGGGAGAACCTCAATTTTTTTTTAAAGATTACAACTTCTTTAACGTCCAAAAAATAGGATCTTCAATTTTTTATATTGCAATGTATGGTTGGAAAGGTAATATTTTCAGAATTCTCGCTGTCGCTAGGATGTTTGGTTCAGCTGAAAGTTGCAAGTTATATTTTCAGAATTTACGCTGTGGCGTTTTTAGGTCGCTAGGATGCTTGGTTCAGCAGTAAATTGCTGTTAAAAAAGTACAAAATGGGGAAAAATTCAATTTTTTTTTTAAATATTACATTTTCTAGAACGATAACAAAAAGTCACATGATAGTGCCTCGTCTTGTCTAAATCCATTTGTGTATATGTTAACTTTTAAATTCAGAATGCTTCATTTTAAAATCAAATCAATGAAAAACCTTCAATTTAACTAACTACTTTAAATGCAAAGCTAGAACTTATTTGTTTTTCATTTCTCATATCCCCAGAAGAGCAAAAGAAAAAAATGTATACCAAATGAAAAAGAAAGTAATAATGTAAGTACAATCGAAACGAACGAACGAATTTTCGGGACTAAAAAATTTAAACTCGGGAGCTATTTTATTCTCATGAAAAGGGCATACGAAACTCATTTCGAACATTTAATCAATTCTTTGAATCTTAATCGTATATAGAATAAGAAGAGGAAGAAGCGCCCAACGATCAACTCCGCCGCCGCCGCCGCCGCCGCCTGATGACGACGTGATACGCTAAAGGCGTTTTTCTTAATTAAACTTCTTTAACACAATCGACAACGATCTATGTAGTATACCTATATATAGGAGACTGGGAATATAATTTCTTTGCAAGGATTCTTTGATTTGAGTGTTATTTTTTATTCTCAAAAAAAGGCAACACAGAAAACGAGCAAAGAATTTGTATTATCTTTCCTTAGGCTTATTCAATGACACTTATTATACGTCGTAAGAACTTTTTAGGACGCCAACTTGTTCTGCATAACAATGCTGTGATACGCGGTAAAGATTTTAAGCTATTTTAACAACATGGTATGATTGAGTAGGATGTATAGAAAAACAAGTACCTACTTTGTCCTTAAACAAATCCTGAGACAAGATAAATTGGCCTTATTTGAGTTACCCAATTCCATTTAATTAGGGAATGTCGAACACAGTTAATGTTTTTTTTTTAGAATTATCCATAGGATAACGTCATATTTTGTTAACAGAGGATATTTAAAAATCCCTGCTGATGCGTAAAGTGAAATTCTCATATAGATACGTATATTACTATGTTTAGATAAAATCTTAAAGGCAAAACCTGTTGCAACCATTAAAATGCTTCGGTTACGAAATCCTTAAATGAAACACTAGCTTATTTTTTTGACAATTTCACGATTGCAGTATATGCAATCGTAGAAGATGACCAAAATGCTGCGTTTTCCTTATCAGGGATGAGGAGTACGATAGAGAGGACGAAAAGTTCATTTATCAATAATACTCAGAGCCTCTAACCTCGGACAATCTCAATCCCAACCAACCTAAAGAGCCGGAAATATGATAATGACTGCTACCAATAACATCGAAGTAAGCAAGATGAATATGAAAACGAGTTTGGAAAATAAATCTCTTTTCGATAATGGCGCTACGCAATTGGTTTTGGATCAAACTCGTCTCTCTTCTTCCCATCATAGCCACCATAAATTTAATTTTTATAGAGGAGATCTCGAAATTTTTTTGGAATTAATCATTTTTACAGTAGTTATCACTCAATTCCTAGAGAGAGTCCATGAATTGGCAAATGGACTAGGATACAAGAACGCCAACAACATGCCATGAATCGTTTTTTTTTTTTATTAAATCAAGAAGTATATTCACTTGGCGGATAACAGTCATATAGTCGCTCGAGAGAAAATGGCTGAACTTAGACGTCTCATGAACCTTTTATGCCAAAAATATCATTAGTGCAGGACAAATTGTCAATTGATGAAATGATTTTGGTCACCATTCTTCAAAACAATTTATTAGAGGGAAACCTGTTCGATTTGGCTGCAAAAACTCAGGCGCGGATCTAGGAATTCAGTTTTTAGGGGGTCACGTTGCCCGAAGACAAATCACCGACAAAATGATATAAAATGCATGCAATTCCTGGAGATGAGAAAAGTATCGGACTTACATTTAGATATCTACCGATAGTATCGTTGACCAAGGTGATGTTGGCAGAAAAGATAGAAAATTGAAACGTTGGAATTTTTAATTATAAAATTGATTTTTTCAATGACTATACATACTAAGCAGTTTCTAGATTCAAACTCTGGTTTGATATTTCATCTACAAAATACAAAAAATGCCCCAAGTCCATGAAGATACCGAGACGAAAATAAGTTAACGAGACCGAGACGACTATGAAATCTTAAAGTCGCCTGAATGAAATAACTACTTTTTTATTTTTATATTAATAAAACCAAAACTATCTAATTTTGACACAATAAATCTCCAACTCATAAATAATATTCTTAGAACATTCTTGTTTAACACGGCAGCCAAAAATAACTACCGCATAGCGTAAAGAAGTGGGAAGCTTGTGACAAGTGACTTTTGACTCCTTTCACAGCGATTTACTGCTGAACCAACCATTATAATGACCTAAAAATTGCTGGGAGATGATCTAGAAGCTGTCACTTTTTAATATAGGTATCCAAAAGAACCAAAAAAACAAAAACAACAAGTCGTACGTTTGCAAGAGAGGTGAAATCCTTTTATTCGATTTGCGGCTGAACTAACGAGCCCAAAAATATAAAAACTGCATATTCGTGATCTGACCGTTGGTAGATTGAAAGGTGGCAGCTTCAAGGCATGTAAAAAGGCGATTTTTTTGCTGCTTTTTTGTTGTATCCGATACATCGAAGACGTTGTGAAATAGCTATAGTTCGAGCTTAAAACTTGGTTTTTAGTGATACCTATCAAACTTAAGTTGTGGTTGTTTCGTTAAAATTAATACATGGAGCGAATGCTTTGCAGCCTGTACTACTCGTACAGGGTCATTTATTTCATGGTTTCAATTTGGTAGCGATGGCATTTGACACCTGTCAAACTCAGCTGCCATTTGGAGTGTCATAGGTTAGGTTAGGTTAGGTACGCAATCGAACAACGCGTTAAAATTATTAAAACTTACTACAAAAGTGGTGATTCAAACGTAGCCACTTTTCGCGCACTACGCGGTGATTATGGTCGTCATAATCGACCGACTACGCAAGCAATAGGTAAAATTGTGAAGAAATTTGAAGAGAGTGGAAGCGTTACTGATGTGGTAAGGCATGTGCATCATCGTAATGCACTGATGTCAGTCGAAAATATTGCTGCTGCAAGTGGAAGTGTTACTGATAATCCGAATTTATCGATTCCACGGCGTTCGCAGCAACTGAACGTGTCCTAACCGATTTTTTTTGGACGGGGGTGATTTAAGATTATGACTTGGACGATTTATGTGTTTCCAACAAGACGGAGCAATAAGCCACACAACACGACCAATTATGGCTTTATTGCATGAGAAGTTTTGCAGTCGCGTAATTTCGTCAATTGGCCACAAAGATCATGCGATTTGACACCGTTATTTTTTTTGTCTGTAAGGCTACGCAAAAGACCGTGTTTACGCGAAAATTCCCCGAACTCTAGACGCATTAAAAACCAAAATTACTCAAGTTATGGCCGAGGTATCGCCCGAAATGTGCGAACAAGTGGTTAAAAATTTCCTCGAAAGAATCGCATGATGCGAATCTTCCCGAGGCTGCCATTTGAATGATATTGTTTTTCACACTTAATGGCAAAGTCCAAACTTTATAATGAAATAAAATTTTCATCAAAAATGTATCGCTGTGTGTGTTTTATTTAGCTTTACATACTTTCTAAATCGAAAAATGGATGACCCTTTATATTTGAATCCGTATTGTTAATACAGTTTTCAGTTTAAGAGATCACTTCGGCGCTTACTTAAGTCACGAATTATTCCTTTTTCATTGAAATTTCACAAGGCTTCAAGTCTTAAAATTATCCTTAAAAGCGATAAGTCGTGCTAACAGCCTTCGATGCCGATGAAATGCTATACCTACTAATTAATCTTCTATGGCGTCTTGTACATACATTGTAATTGATAAGATGAATGAAAATGAACCCCCTGATTATTATGCATTATAAATCAGTTTAATTGTTTACAACCCTCAACCCCTCGCAGGAAAATAAAGACGCCACCAACAAAAAAAAAAAAAACAGAATAAAAACATATTCATGACTCGAATATCCACTCTTACAACCAAAGAGAAACTAAAAAAAAAATTATAAATATAAATTGTCATTTGAAAACATAAAATGGTTGAATGAACTTTAAATTGGCGTTAATGTTTTGCCACTTTACATTCCACCACATCCATGCGGCTGATGATGCTGCTGATGCTCATGCTTATGCTGGTGGGAGTCGTCAGGCTAGGCGTTGCTACTTCCATTCCATTCGAAATCAAATGACAACATTAATCCTACAAAAGCATAACGAAGCTCGTATAGTCGTCGCAAGTCGCAACTGATTTTCAGACATCATTGAAACAAAACATTACACAAAGCTCCTGTCATTTTATTCTAGAGGATGTAGAAAAGCGACATAGCTCCGCTCCTCTTTCCCATGATATTTTCCTCATTTAATATGCCCTTCCCCCTTTGTTTTTGAATGAACTTCAATTGAACAGCAATCCGACAAAAGTATAGAAATATAACAGATAGGACGACACGACTTGAGTATCCTCTTCGCTGTTCACACACAAACATTATTATTATAGTTGAAAAGCAAACACAGCCGTACAGGACAAAAGAATGATTGTTACCATGCTTGGGTGTTCTATTTGACAGAACACACATATATATAGATACTCGTACGTATAGGTAGGTACTTAATACAACAAACGAAAAAAGCAAAAAGTACACAAAAAAAAAAGTACAGGATCATCCTGGAATATATCTACGTTGTCACTGTCGCTGTCGCTGTCGCTGTCGCTGTCGTCATCGCCATAGTCGTCGTCGAAGCTCAAAGTATCCTCGTATCTATAGTAGCTACATGTCTTGAGGGCTGAGAAAAGTACAAAAAAAGCACGATGATGGCAAGAACATTGCGTTCATTAGGCAGAGGAAAATGAAAACGGAAATGACAATGATTCCAAGGATTGAGACGAATCAGAAGCATCTAAGCAAGGCGAGGGTTTGGCCAAGTTGTCACAAGCAAGCTAAGGAGTGCTGAGAGTATATAGAAACAACAACCAGAAACAGCAGAATCTATAACAACAGCATTGCTTTAATTAATCTTCAAGTTGCTAAGATTTGCTCGGCAATTAGACAAATAAGTAATTATAATAATGAAGCAAGTCCTTTGTGCAACTCGTAGAAATTATTGTCAGGATCAGGATTATTGTTTTGTTGCGGTATGTAGGCGAGAAAAGGTTCGATGATGATGATGAGGGAATTTGAGTAGTAGGAGAAAGGTATATTTTTAGAATTATTGATGTGGAATTGAAGGGTGCGTATTTTCTTATATATTAAAGTCGGATAATCCTTTCCGAGGTGTTAATTTTTGCTTCACCATTAATTTTTGTTATCCTCTTTCATCTGAAGAAGAAAGACATTTACAAAAACTTCAATTAAAGGATTCTCAAAGGATTTTAATGATTTTCCTTTCACAAACACTTTGCTACAAACTTTTGTTGCATAATGTTAAAATATTTTTAAATATTTTAGTTGTGTTCTGTGTGAATAAATCGATAAGTCGTGTGGTGCGATATATCTCGATAGAAAGGTGTCGATTCCTAGATCACGAGAATTCTATTTGCTAGAGCTAAGTAAAGGTTGCTAGAGCTTTAAGTTCAGCAGCAGACTTTCGAAGGAACGATTGATATCCATCTTAGAACAAGCATTAATTCGAGGCTTCTGTATACGGCTCAACATGATTGAAATTGATTATTTGCCGAACTTTACTCTTGGTCCATTTCTTCCTGATTACATCGACCCTAATCTCATCCAAAATAAGTTATCTCAACTTAACGATGAATTTCTTCCTGGCCCTGACGCTATCCCTGCCATATTTCAAAAAAATGCTCCTCAACACTTTCTCTATCCCTTTCAAAAATCTTTAGTTCATCTCTATCTCAAGGAAAATTCCCTTAGATATGGAAAACCTCTTTTTTTACCCCAATTCACAAAAAAGGTCCAAAATCTGATGTCAAAAACTATCGCCCCATCGGTAAACTTTCATATATTCCTTAAATCTTTGAAAGTATTTTGTATGAACTTATAAGCTTTCGCTGTTAGTCTCTCATTTCCCCCAGACAACACGGTTTCCTTAAATGTAGATCTACAACCACTAATCTTGTCGAATTTGTATCTTTTACCCTCTCCGCTTTAGAGAATGGAAATGAAGTCGACGTTATTTCCACAGATTTCAGTAAGGTCTTTGATAAGATTTCGCATAGACTTATACTCTTCAAATTGTCCTCTCTCGGCTTTGAACCTTTATTCTTGAATTGGATATCTTCTTACTTAGAGAACCGTTACTACAGCGTGCGCTTCAGATCAGCCCTTTCGAATCCTTTCCTTGCTACCTCCGGCGTTCCCCAAGGCAGCCATTTGGGTCCCCTTCTTTTTATTCTTACTATTAACGATATCGAAAAAATGGTAATCAAACATTCCTTTATCTCACTTTATGCCGACGATTCGAAGTTTTTCAAGACCATTTCGTCGTCACGCGACACAACGCTTATACAACAAGACCTCGATAAATTTTCAGTCTGGTGTCTCAAAAATTGCTTGGAGCTCAATATTAACAAATGCCAATCAATCACCTTTCGCGTAAGCGCATCAAATCTCCTCCTCGTATCTACATCCTTCATAACCAACCCATCTCAATTGTAGAGTCCATTCGCGATCTTGGCCTCCTATGTGACCAGGAACTTAATTTCCTTGCACATATAGATGACATAATTCTGAAAGCCAACTCAGTTCTTGGCTTTGTCAAAAGGTGGTCCAAAGAATTCTCCAACCCCTATGTAACAAGGTCGCTATACATAACATTTGTTCGGCCCCTTCTCAAATACGCTTGTCAAGCATGGTCGCCTTATCAAGATATTCATATATAAAGAATTGAGAGCATTCAACGCCGATTCCTTCGTTTTGCTCTCAGAGGCCTTCCTTGGAACGATCCTTTAATCCTACCACCTTACCGTGATCGCTTACAATTAATTAACCTGATTTCACTCGAGAAACGAAGAGAAATAGCTGACATTCTATTCATTCACCGTCTCCTTTCTGGTTCTGTCGACTGCCAAACTCTTTACAATTCTATCTTTTTAAACACTAACCCCCGAAATTTAAGAAACCCTCGCCTCTTTTACTTGCCTACCCACCGCACCTCATATGGCTCCAACGAGCCTTTAACTCGAATGTTGCGAAGTGCTAATTCGAACGCAAACTTTTTCGACTTTAACCTAAGCAACTCCAGTCTGAAACTCCGTTTACTCAATGCTTCCCCCAATACATCCCTATCTTAGCTTTAAGCTTCGTAATTTTTAAGTTAGATTAAGCTTGCATTAAGCCGAATAAATGGGGCTTTTGCCCCCACCTAAATAACATGCTTACTGATGCAAAGGGAAATCGGTTCGGACACAACTCTTCACACACTGCTGATGACAACCATCAAATACTCCCTTCATCATAAGGAATAGGTCCACTATAGTTGCTTTCCTACACGGTTACAGCATATTTTCAATGCAAGAAGTATTAGATTTAATTTAATTCCCAAAATATAACACATTTTTGTAATACATTTTGCATTGTATATTCAAAGAAATAATGTATTTTGAACTAAATACTTAATATTTCCCTGATTTGTGACAAAAAAGAATAAAATACAACACATCGATATTATAGTTGAAGACAAAGTCTCATAAAAAGCAATAGTGACAGGATTATTCGAAATTATAAATTTCCCAAAAGTAATGCTATTGAATTTAAATTTTATTCCAACTTGAATTCAAAAGAAGAAATACTTTCAAAACAATACAAGTAGTTTAAATTTAACTACGGAACGATTTTTTCTGTGCCAACAAATTAAACTAAGTCTTAAATTATATTTGATAATACACATTTTGGGTTATCATCATCATCATCGTCGGCTCGACAACCGGGGTCCGGTCCTGGCCTCCTTCAACAAGTCTCTCCACCCATCCCGGTCTCGAGCCGCCGCCATCCAGTTGCGCACCCCAAGGCTCCGGGCGTCCTGGTCTACGCCATCTCTCCAGCGCAAGCATGGTGCGATCGAATGAAACGAAACTCATTTCAACTCGTAGGTACACAATATAGTTGATGAAGCGTAGTTCAAACTTTTATTCGATACATCGAATGAAACATATCGATGTATCGTAAAATATCGAATGTATTCGATATATCGTTTTTTTTTCTATGCTGTTACTTGTTTAAACGAACAATTGTTTTTGTATTGCATCTATTCACTAAAACAAATTTGTTTTTAATCTTATCAAAGGGACGCGATAAATTAAATGCACTTTGAAATAATTGTTGTGAATTTGTAGGATTGTAGGTGCACAATTTTTGTGTTAAAATTCCCGTCAAATAGCACATAAAAAAATTTACTATTTTCACAGATTCCTTCCAACGAAAAAAATAATCGATCTGAAATGGTGGCAGGGAATTCGACAAAAGTTTAATGCTTTTACTTGAAAAACAGTAGATACACCACGAAGATATATCGTGACATATACCCACTATTAATTTAATGGCAATGTTCGCATAACATTAATGCATTTAGCATTTATTATTTTAATGAATAAAAACATTTAAAACGAAATAACTATGTATGAATACAAGTACCTACATATTTTTTTTCCAATAAAAGAAAAAAATATGCACTACTTGATCCCACGAATTGGCTCTTGTGGTTAAATACTGTGTGTAACCCCACATTGCAGATGCATGATGTAACGAAAAATTATTAAAATAGTCAAAAGTACCTACTAAAAAATTGATTTTTTGTTTGATTTGTTTTTTGTTTATAAAAAATGATTTTGAAAAATTTTAAATGCATTATTGTTTAAACTATTGGGAAGCATCAGACTGCAATAATAAAATCGGTGCAACCATGGCAAGGATATTCGCAATAACCCAAAAATAAGACCATTTTCTCAAAAAACGTGGAATACCTTATTCCGTTGTGTGATTTTTTTGCAGTTTTCTTATAATTGATTTGGTTATTACACATACGAAGTTTAATCAAAATCGTTGAAACCGTTTTCGAGAAAATTTGAAGAAACCAAAATATTCGTTCTATTTACAATACAGATTTGACTGAAAAATAGTCCAATATTTTTAACCGTGTAGATATTGAAGGTACCTTTAATAATTTTGACACATCGGCAATCGCATTGGCACTGTCATCTGTGAAAGAAGATGGTCCGCTTGGTGAGTTGAGTAATCAAATGCTGACTAGCAGGATTATTAATTCAAAACTGACCTGCTTTTTCTGCAAGAAGATCTGTCAATAGAGGTAGGTTTTCTATCTCCCCTTCTTTGGAACCTGGTAGTGAATGAGCTGATGACAAGCCTGGAAGTGGAGAGCTACAGAGTGATTGTCTATGCGGATGACGTTGCTATTGCCGTTATCAGGAAAGCATCTTAACACCTTAAAAGAACTCTAAAAAAAACGCTTTAAACAAGTGGACTGGGCGTTATAACCCTCATAGGACATATCTTGTTCTCTTCTTAAGGAAATACAAAATCCCCCTTATAGACCCCCCGTCTTTCAAAGCGATTCCACTTAAATTCTCAGACGAAGCCAAATATTCGGGGCCTTATCTTAGGTAAGAAGTTAAGTTGGAAACCCAATATACAAGAAAGAATCAAAAAGGCCACTGCAGCACACTCTTCTCATGCGAAACAAATCGTAGGAAACAAATGGGATCTCAAACCTAGCATTGCCTTTTGGCTTAAAAATATTGCATTCCATAGCCAAAGTGATTTAGGAAAAAAGTGACGCACCTCCACCCATAAAAGCAAAAGTTGAAATCATGATTTTTCAAAAATGTTTCCGAAACCCATCGAGTCATATATCAAAAGAAAGGTCTTCTTACCCTCTATCCGTATTCCAAAGCCAAAGTCGATCATCTTTCGTTGAGATGGCTCAGCAGTTTAATAATCACCTTTGCTGGGTGCCGGGCAATAGTGATTTTTCAGGAAATTGCAGGGCTGACGAACTCGCCAGAAGTGGAGGCTCGGAGTATTTTCAAATGATTTCTGCAGAAGCTGTATGGATGAGAAAGATGAAGAACCGATTCCTCACCTAATCTGTATTTGTCTTGCTGTATCCCAACGTCGTAAACTCCATCTCAGATTACTTACTACAAGGATCCGTGTGATCTGACAAACGTGGACACAATTTTTCTTCATTAAGGAACTCCAAGTGGATCAAGAAGTAGGGATGAAAGTCCCCAGATTCCTGTTGTATCTTTACCATGGGTCAACTCATAGTCTAAGTTCGTCAAGTTTAAACTGGTTGGCAGCCAGTTAATAGATTTCGCGCTTGCCACAAACCAATTATATAGGTTTTTTTTTCGAGGTACAGAACTTTGAAATGGAATTAAACAAAGATAATTTTTTTAAATTGACATGAAATTTACTTTATTCAAAAGACAATCTTCTGACATTACAATTTAAATATAATTTGATTTCTGGCATATGACCGCCATAATTGGCTCGGACGTATTCTAATCTGGAGGTCCAATTACAATTTTCTATGATTTTTGCCAACATTTGTGGCCGTATATCGGCAGTGACGCGGCGAATGATGTCCTCCAAGTGGTCAATCGTTTCGGGCTTATCGGCGTAGACTAGCAACTTAACATATCCCCACAGAAAATAGTCAAGCGGCGTTAAATCGCACGATCTTGGAGCCTAATTCACGGGTCCGTACCGTGAAACTATATGGGGTTACCAAACGTTTCCTTCAATAAATCAATTTTGGCACGAGCTGTGTGACATGTTGCGCCGTCTTGTTGAAACCACAGCTCGTGCACATCATGGTTGTTTAATTGATGAACGAAAAAGTCAGTAATCATAGCTCTATAGCGGTCACCATTGACTGTAACGTTATGGCCAGCATCGTGTTTAAAGAACTACTGACCAATTATTCCACCAAACCATAAAGCACACCAAACAGTCAGTTTTTGTGTATGTAACGGTGTCTCAACATACACTTGAGGATTATCATCACTCCAAATATGGCAGTTTTGTTTATTGACGTATCCATCCAACCAAAAGTGAGTTTCATCGTTAAACAAAATTCGGTAATGAAAATTGGGATCAACGCCAATCTTGTTTTGGGCCGATTTGGGCACAATTTGGAAGCTTTGTTCAGGCGTCAGTCTATTCATGTTGAAATGCCAAACCAAACTTAAAATAAATCACTTGACAGCTGACAAAATGACATTCAGTTACAATAGTGTTGCCAACTTTAAGTTCTATACCTCTAAAAAAAAAAACACCCGTTACAACATCTTCACGGAACGAAAGTCGATTTTGCAAGAATGATATTTTCCTGTCGTGCGATAGCTCCATGGAAAGTTGGCGATTCCTAGATCATCACTACTATTTTATTTCAAGGTAGCTACAGCTCTTAGTTGAGCTGCAAATCGAGCTAACTTTGCAACTGTGTTGTTTCTAGTTTTGTTGGCAACAGAGTTTCCGTATAGAATTAGCCTGAGTTAGTCTATGTAAATGAAGGCCTATACTCTGTCCAACGAAAATAGGCAGTACACGTCTTATGGGAAAGCTTTTTCAAAATCAGTAGCGTGCCATATTTTTGGACCATATTAAATTGAAATAACTCCTCCACAAAAAGTTGTTGCCCGCCCGTGAATTTCCAATAGCATCTGATACAGACCCAACGTCCTATTCAAGGCACATCTGAGTGTGCACTGTGCACTGAATTGCTGTGGCCAATGGCGATTGGCTGCTGCTTGATGTGCATTCAGAGTTACCCGCGTCCATTTGGTAATTCGTTCAGCTTTTTTTTCTTTGAGTTTCTGTTAAGGTGCTTTTGATTTTAGAGCTTTAAGAAGAAGCTTTTAATGATGAGTCTTATCATGTACACTACGACAACCCTGTGAAAGCTTTAATCAAGCACAGATTTATGCAATCCACTGTAGCCAGAATGAGAGGCAAACGTCCTATCTTGCCTACACTGCCAATTTTTGTTGGACAGAGTATAGTTCCAAAGTTGCTATAGAGAACTTGCTTAGGCATACATATATGATTTATTCACATGACATTCACTTTAAAACTAAACTCAAAAATAATCCCTTCTGGGTTTCATTGTACATTTATTACAAACCTATGAATTATACTTACCACACATAAAAGAACGGAGTTTTTGCATGCAAAATGTCCTAATAATGAGGACTTTTATTGTTTTCCCTTTCTGTAACCGTTTTATAATTATATTTATTTTTCCTCAATTCAAATTCCTCAGTATAGATTTAAGCAAATCTAGTCTCATTGAATATTCCCATTACCTACATTATGGCAATATAATTATAGGCAATCTTGTGGTACATGCCTAATGATGGCTCCCTCAGCCTTCGTATCACCCTCTGCCACTCTCTTTCGCCCTCTGGCATATAGCAAAGGTTGATTTTAGTAAATTAAACTTCAAAACTACTTCGCGACAATTTGCATAATTGCCAACTCAAGTTAAAAGTTGCGTTTAACCTCAATAATAACAAGAAAATTTGCTACAACCAACAACAACAACAACAAAAACATAAACATGAAGTAGGTTTATACTTCGATCGTAAACGTTTCTTATCGACATCTTCGCCTTTCGTCATCATAGTCGTTGTCGTTGTCGTCGTCTTCATCGTCATCGTTTTCCTTGTTTCTTGTCGTTTATCGTTGATGGTAGCGTGTCGAAGGCGTAAGAGCGCGGGGTCTTGTCCTAGTCCTAGCTCCTGCTCCTGCTGCTCCAAGTCCTAGGCTAAAGATGATGTGAATAAATATATTATAGGCAACAGCATGAGTATCCATATCCATTACAATTTATGAAATTTGTAGATATAAATGCAATAACTTATGCTATCAATTCAATCACCCCATAATACAGCACACAAACTCTAATGGACGATGTGCTATATAGAGAGGATGCGGAAGACAGATAGGCAACATTAGCTACACATCCTGTATTTTGGCCTCTTGGGAGTTCCTCTCAATTTCTGAGTTTCTAAGTTTCTTCGCTTCTCGACGTTCCTTCCTCGTCGTTACCATCGTCGTCCGTCGTGCGTCGTTGCAAAATCGATAATAAATCAGTTGCAATATTCTCAGAGATCGATAGATACACCTAATGATGCATAATAAATGAAATCAATAATAAATATTTCATCTTATTTTCGTTGACTTTATCTGTGTGCTGCACACACTTGTATCTTGTATACTCGCCCGTATCTATGTGTACCTATCTTTGCTCTTGTGTCTGGCAGCATCGCATCAGCGAAGAGTATAGTTGAAGATATTTATCGCATGATTTATGCAAAAGATTTTGTTGTTAGGGAGCGACAGCAGATGGCAGATGCTTCTGATGTTGTTAGTTAGTTTGGTTTAGTTTGGGTTGGTTGGTTGGATGCTGTGTTGTCCTAAAGTATGCGATACGAATAACACAATAAGGCAAATAGAAATAATGTTAAGATATGAAAAAGTGACAGCGAATCATTTTTACTCAAGTATAAGGCAAGTTATAGTATTGCTTTCGTGTACAAATAATGAACTTAGAGGTTCAAATTAAACCTATTATTATACAATTATTGTAGAGAAGTGCAAGAAAGTGGCTGTAGGTACATAGAACAAGTCATAGTTAATAATTAAATTAATTTATTAAGATTACGGAAGAATTCAAAGACTAAAAATTAAGTAGCAGAAACCCTAAGATTGCAGATATCATCGCGGTTTTTATTTTAAATGGACTTTGGTCGATAATTTTAGGCCACAGAGTCACAAAAGTGCTGGCTGGATAAGCTTTTACAAGTTGCTTTGGCCAGAAAATGGTCACTTCCTGTCCTATTTTTTTTTTATAGAGTACCTAACTATCCTAAAAGGCTTTCGACAAATGATGTATCAATTGAAAGCTAAAACTGAACTCTTTACGATACGCGTGATGGACTTTTGTTCCACTGTGACCCCGAAGGAAAGCAAGATAAACTCTGGTTTTGAAAGACAGAACTCTGGCACAATTCATCAGTCTTAAGACCTCGGCCCTTAGAATCCCTCGTATGCGTTGCGGAAACGGATCTGTTGACGTGGACACATGGGCTTTTGTGAATAAAAAAAAAAGCTAAAACTTGGATTTTGAAGTAAAAGCTAGGTTTTCTTTGAATAAAAATAAGCTTAAACTAGCTACTTAAAAATGTCTTTTAGTAATAGCTATTTTAAAATAGCCAAAGCTGCATTCATTCAGTTTTAACTTGTTTTTCCAGCCTAAGCTTCAATTTGTGTGAATAAAAATAGCTTAAACTAGAATATTATAGCTAAACCTGCAAAATTTCAGGATTTTAGTTCGTTGTAGGACAAGATCTTGGAGTTCAACGCTCTTCTGTATGCAAGACTGTTAGCACGTAGCCAACGAGATTATGGAAAAGGCTCACATTCATATTAGAATTTTGTCGAGTCGGAGAGAAATCGCAACAGAAAAGGCAAAATGGAAGGAAAACTATACGTTTCCCGGAGCTTTTGGGGCAATAGATAATGCACCCATATTGCTATCTCCAAACCCCCATAAGATTTTCTGATTAATATATTAACCGGAAGGCTTCCTCAGCCTTAATGTACAAGCGACATGGAATTCAGCCAAACAATTCACATGTGTGAACGCCGAGTGGCCAGGGTCAGTTCACGACTCACGGATCTTGAAAAGATCATCAATTTATGCATCTATGAAGGATGATTTGCTCTCTTTTTTTGGCTTTTTAGTGGACTCATTCAGTTGATGCCTTCAAATGAGAAACCAATAAGAATGAATGAAAATTTTCATCCAACCATTTCACCATATAGTTTCCAGCATCGGAGGAGATTTTGTTGTAAAGGGTTTTCCAATAAGAGGTGTTATTTTGATATTCAAAGAAAAATGGCATTTTTTGAGATAAATGATCGGATGTTTATTTCATTATAAAGAGGAAGGTATGCCGTTAATAATGGAACACAATATCAGCCAAATGGCCGCCACGACCACCCTTACAGGACCATATCCTTTTCATGAAATTTTCCATAACGAAATCGCAAAGTGGCTGCCCTATGTCCTCGATAGCCTCACGAATTCCATCTTTGAGGTCTTGAATCGACGCTGGGCTGTTGGCGTAGACCTTATCTTTCACGTGGCCCCAAAGGAAGAAGTCGCAAGGTGTTAAATCACAAGATCTCGGTGGCCAATTGTGATCACCTCTTCGAGAGATAACACGGTCCGGAAACTTTTCCCGTAAAAGATCGATGGTTTCATTGCTTGTGTGGCACGTAGCGCCGTCTTGTTGAAAGTAAACGTTGTCCAGATCAATACCATCCAATTCCGGCCATAAAAATCATTAATCACCTCTCGATAGCGCAATCCACTGACCGTAACTGTTGCTCCAGCCTCATTTTCGAAAAAGTAAGGTCCAATGACCCCGCCGGACCATAAACCGCACCAAACAGTCACGCGTTGAGGATGGAGAGGCTTTTCAACAATAACTCTTGGGTTTTCCGAGCCCCAGATGTGACAGTTTTTGCTTGTTGACGTAGCCTCCGAGGTGGAAATGGGCCTCATCAGTCAAGATGATTTTTCGATGAAATTCCGGATCATTTTCATGCATTTCAAGGACAGAATCAGCAAAGACACGACGTTGTTGATGATCAGCCGGCTTGAGTTCTTGTGTCAACTGAACTTTATAAGCCTTAAGACCCAAGTCTTTATGCAAAATACGGTGTAATGACGTTTGTGGAATGCCTAATTCCAAAGAACGACGAGGAATGGACAAACCTGGGTTTTCTTCAACACTTTGGGCTACAACAGCAATATTCTCAGTTGTTCTTGAGCGACGTGCACGGGTTTTATTCTTCACATCACTAACTTGTCCCAACAGCTCGAATTTGTCCACCAATTTCTGTGCTACGGTCCGGCAAGGTGCTTCACGACGACCCAAAAATATTTTAGTTTTACGAACCGTCTCTGCCAAATTTTCACCATTTTTATAGTGAATTTTAATAACTTCAATGCGTTGTTGAAGCGTCTATCGTTCCATTTTTATTAATGGCGTAGTTTCTACTTGTCAAATGACAGCTTCAAAAGTGACAGCTACCGAAATAGGGGGCTATTTAAAATAACACCTCTTATTGGAAAACCCTTAGTTGAAAGAATGTTTTCGATTTTCAATTGTGCAAAAGAATTGACTTAGGTTACTCGTAGTAAAAAAGATCTATTGTAATACCGAAATCGTATTAAATAAACAAATATACACAACGAAAACTCAAAGTTCAAGTTGTTTCAAAGATTGAAAAAATGGGATTCCATTTTTAAGTATTTAAAACACCTAAAAACGTAATTTCAAAAAATGTAGTAACACGTTTTCAAAATATTAATTTTTTCAAAAAATAAAATTGATGTTTTTTTTTTAAACGAGGCTGGGAACCAAACCTAGGCCTCCGGCATTACAGACATACGCAATAATCATTACACCACCGGCTACTTGTAGCAAGTGGTGCAATTAGTAATAGTATTTTCAGAAGACTTAAAGAAGTATTAAAGAATTACAAATATGCCGATTTAATTAATAAAATTTTAGAAGGGTTAAAGAAGAATTAAAGAAATAAATAAATAAATGCCAATTAAAGAAGTATTTAAGAATGCTTTAAGTAGAAGTGAACATACCAATTTAAGTTCTTAAAGAAAATACCTTTAAACTTAGATTTAGATATGTTTAATGTTGCGTTCTGTTTGACAGGGATGCCTATGTCTAATTTATCACCGCCGCACCGTTGTACATTCTGCATAAATTATAATTCCATATTCTTCTACCATTAACCTTTTTTTCTGCGTATATTAATAAAATTCTCTTCTTTGTGAATATTTAAAAATGAATGTTCATGTAGACACAGCTCCAAATATCCAGCTTCATCTGACTATAGTTTCAACTTAAAACCCTCACTTATAGCTGAAATGTTGATAAGAATGTGTATATATTGGTGCAATTTATGTGAATCAACGAATTTTTATTTTCTGATAAAAGAGATTGAATATTTATATTTTTTTTAATTTATTATTTAAAAATAAAATAAATGGTTTATTTGACCTTTACGTATCCAGATTAAACAGAAAAAAAAAAATCTGAAAGCCATCCCTTCCCGACCAACAATCAGGTGGATATTTTTTTACCATCGCAACTACTGAATGAGCATTTTTTTTTCCCAGGCTCAAGTGTGTTCCATATACGGAAACAATTTATGCTAACGACAAATCTCCGTAAAGGCCAAGCCAATGTTTGCATTCAGAAAGCCCAATAAATGCCACTCACAATGGCATATCCTTGATCAAGAACCACAAAGAGCGCATTCGATGCGATAATCGCGCGCATTCATTGTAATTCCGCGAGCTATGGTTAGCTCGAAGCTTGGATAAATGTTGAATCCATCGAAGCAACCATCACCACCACTACCAATGCACCATCCGTCGTCGCCGCCGTCGGTCTTCGCCGTGCATTTAACGCCCCGCAGCGGCTTTTCATAAAATCATATTTATATTTAACATTGGTTTTTAAACCTTGTGGCCTATTAGACTGTGCAACTTGATGGCAAGTAGCATAGAAGCCACTGTGTGTATAGTATGTGCGTCGTCCGTGTCGTCGTTATATAATTTATTCGAGAATTTTAATAACTCTCATGAATTAAACATTTTATATTCGAATTCGAATGCTATGGCACAATTGCACTGCAAAGTAAACCGATACGGACCGACCGGGCCGGGCCGACCAAACCAAAAATCATCATCAACATCACAGTCAAGACAAAATAAATACAGCAAAACGTGTGCTTGAGTTTGTTGTTTGTATGACGAAGTACGACGACGATGACACAAGCCTCCACAGGGACAAGCAAATAAAAAAAAACAAAAAATAAAAAAAAAAAAAACTCTGGACAAATGCGAGACGATAACGTGGGAGAAGGATCCAGACGTGGTCACTGGTCGCCACTCGTTAGTCTGTTGATAGAGTTGTTGTTTGAATGTTTTTTCATGCTAAAACGTCTGTCAAGCAAAATGCACAGTAAATGTGGGTTTTGCCATGTAGTTTTAGTCTTTCGCGTCACTGAACGGCTGGAGAATCCTATACCTTACTTACTATATGTTTCATTGTTCATCAAGCCGCAACAAGGCAAGGTATGTCAAGGCATAAATTTAGCAATTTGATAAAAGGAGATGTTGAAATAATAAAATTGTAAAAAAAAAAGTGGCATATTTATGCCTCAAATTTCGACCAGAGCATGATTTTTCAAGTCGGAATTAAAATACACGCAACGAATGACGGGTGTTTCTTGAACTTTAAAAAAAAATCCATGCGTATAAGAACTTAGTCTTCGATTATTACATTTTTAATTGATTCATTTCTGTCCTTAAACTGCATGGGGTCTTTTAAAAGAGACTAAAAATTAACCAACGAAACACAATCTTACTAGGTGACTTAATCTAACGTGTATATCTACCCCTGATCTTCTAGTTCCAGACTTTAAGTGACTCTGCAAAGCTTTGGTGAATATTATTGGTGATTTTTCTTACAAAAAAACACTATTTTGAACTTTCTTATCGTGCGACAAGGCGATAGAATGGTAGCAACTCCCAGATCATGAATATGCTTTATAACAACCCTTAAGTTGATGGTTCAGCCGCAAACCGTCCGTCGGTCTGTGCGTCGGTGCGTCCACTGTAATTTGGGCTAGAGCCTAAACGGGTACAGAGCATTTTTATTTGATTCTCTAGAGGGAAAATTCGAATTTTTGTTTTAGCTTATCTAGAACGGGTAGCTGCCATACAAATATTTTGGTTACTTCAAATTTTCTCCAAAACGGCTCTAACGATTTTTGTTAAACTTCGCACCTGTAATAACCAAGTCAATTGTAAGAAAACTGTATTTCAGGTTTTTCTCAAAAAATTCACATTACGGAATTAGGTATTCAACGTTTTTTGAGAAAATGGTCTTATTTTTGGGTTATTCGCGTATATCTTTGCCATGGTTACATCGATTTTGTTATAAATTTGCAATCTGATGCTTCCAAATAGTTTAAACAAAAATGCATTTAAACATTTTTGAAAAGATTATTTTATAAACAAAAAAAAAATCAAACGAAAAATCATTTTTTTAGTGCTTTTAACTCTTTTAATATTTACTCGTGAAATATATACATCATGCATCTTCAATTTTGGGTTGCATAAAGTATTTCAGTATTTAACCACAAGAGCAAGTTCGTGCGATCAAGTCGTGCATATTTTTTGTATTGAATCCTGAGCGACGAAGTACAATGGTTGCAAATGTTACATAGCAACGGAATTTTCACAACTAGGTGCTCGAGACAAGAGTATCGTTGCTCAAAAAATGGCCAGGTTAAGGTTGAACTCAGTCGCTCTATCGCCAGATGTCGCTCACTGCGTGACTGAGCTCTAATTTTTCCACCGAAATTTCCTTATTTCGGTAGTCGGCCATAAACCCGAAATCCAAAATCCCCAAAACCAAAATCCAAAAAACCCGAAAATCCAGAAAACCAAAAACCCGAAAATCCAGAAAACCCAAAATCCAGAAAACCCAAAATCCCGAAAACCTAAAATCCAGAAAACCCAAAATCCAGAAAATCCAATATCTATAGAAAACCGAAAATATACTTAATTATTTATGCTGACAGCGCGCGGTATAGGGTAATCTAAAAAAGATTGCCTTACGTGTAAAACTTCTTACAAATTATTTTGGTCATTTGAAAAAAAAAAAAACCAAAACTCTTGTATGGCAGCAACCCTTTCTTGATGAGCAAAAGCAAAAAATTCGAACTTCTCCTCTAGGAAATCACATACAATTGCTATCTACCAAATTTGATGCAAATCAGTCAACCCGTTTAGACTTGAGCTGGATGTTAATTGGACGCGTATAGATGCCCAAACCGTTTGATTAAAACTTCGAAATTATTGTCCGACATACGAAACCAATACTTTCCCCAAGGAGAAAATAAAAATGTTTCTCAATAACTGGTTTCCCTCATCTAAGACTCAAATTTTGTATTATAGGTCATAAACATATTGAAAACCCTTAGGTCCTCAAAACTGCTTTTGATCTGAAGATTATTTCAATGGAATTAAAAATTGAATTGATAATTCTCTTCATTTAGTGACTGATTAAAGACGGATAACATCCTTTGGTATTCCATACAAATATTCACTTAGCAAGTTTGAAATTATTCCTATAATCTTTGGTAAATATAGGCTTCCATTTGACATAAAAATCGCCAACTTAGGTTATGTCATAAAAAAAATATATGTATGAACACTCTCAGCGCTGAACAAAGCTATTTGCCGCGCTTATCTAATTAAAATTTTATGAACAAAATGCATCTCAAACTTGAAATTGCATCTTGTATATGATGTTAACTTGTTGTTGTTAAGCATTTATTATTATTTTACTATACCTAGTGTGTGTTCACATAAGTATGTGATGTTGTAAAATTATTGAGATATCTGAAGTTGCAACAAAGTATATATCAAAGTTGCAGTCTAAGTCAGTATAGTGTATATTTAAAACTATGTAACTCCATGTTGAGTAAATAAAACCACGTTCTTCTTGAGTTTGAAAATAATCATAAAAGTTGTTTTTTTTTTTTGTTCGGCAAAGATCTTGCATTGAGATGATAGTTGGCGTTATTAAATTGCTGAAATACGCGTTTTATATGAAGCTCATGAAAACATTTTACGATATCATTCCATCATACTTGATCTCTGTTGGGATGGATGTTGTTCATGAGGAGTTTTCACCTCATTTCATGCATTCTTGGTTTTATTATTGAATTAATTATTTTCATAAGGATTTGTATCTACTCAGAAATGAGTGTCGCGATCTAAACATCAAAAATCGAAAATTAAACGAAAGAGCTGATGTAAGAACTTTAAACGAAATGTTATTTGAATAGACTAAGGTTATTTCTTTTCAATTATTTCCGAATTGACTATCGAAATGCTTACTAATTAAATAACATACCTACAATTTCCTGCCATCTATTTTCTGATTAAAACTACATGACTTGTTGATTATTTTTTGTAATAAAGCGAAAAAAAATACTATTTTGTATGAGAATGTACTTTACACGACTTTATTGAACACTTTCCTATTTTTAAAAAAACAAGGAAGTGGTCGCTAAATATTTGTTTGTGGGGAGTACAACAATACTCCCTCTTACCCTCAACATTTTATCCCCCTCCAACAAGTCCTATTATCTTCCTTATACAATGAGAAAAATCAAAATGAGCTAATTTGGATTTTTTATATTAAGTATTTAAATCACAACTGCGAGAAACAAGACCACCTGCGATCTCTTAGTCATCAAATATGTCTCTTAAAGATTTATTATTTATTTTCCGTGAGGCCATAATTCAGAACAAATGATTATTTCTTCAAAGAATAGCTTAACAAAAAAACCTAGACATTCCACAATGAAGTGGCGCAATAAATTATGTTGATAAAATTATCATATTATGTAGTCACGTGTTGACACTTACATTAAAATGTTTATATAAAAAAATATGTAAATTGATTTTTATTTGAAATAAAAAAAATTTCAAAAGAATTTAAATTCAAAGGTTTAAAATTCATTGTTGTGTCTTAATAAAAGTGCACTTAAATTGAAAAGGTACATGATAAAAATTAAACATCGATGGAAAGGTTTGTTTTGTACCTTATTTTACACCGCAAACTTCAACCTCTTAGGAGCCTTGATTGCGGAAATATCGCCAACAAAAGAGTTTCTTAGTCAGTTTGGTCGGTATTGTAGTTGGAAAATCTGTATCAGAAAACTTTGGGTGCAAATATTTCAAGAACCGGAGCAGGCAGATGCTTTTTGGTTTGCAGCGCTGGAAAGGGCTTGAATAGACCTTTTTCTTGATGGGTTTCGGAATAATTTTTGAAAAAAAATATTTGTTGATTTTTTTTTGAAAGGGTCCATGATTTTCTTCAAAAATCAAAATTTAAACATTGCTAGATAGGTTTATTTATTCCCTTTCCTGCACCGCAAACTGGAACCTCTTACGAGGCTTGGTTGTAGAAATATCAGCATCCAAAGACGTTTTTAGATAGTTGGGTCAAAAAAACAGTTTAAATATAAATACTCCCCTAGAACCCCATGTGTTCGTCTGCTTAACAGTTTTTTCCCCTGTGTATATACACAGAGAGTGGGTATACATATTTTTTTTATTAATTACTTTACAAAAAGGTTATAATGGAAACTCCAAGTTCAGCTATAACATTGACTCTTGTTTCTACCAAGAGCGTACGCACGATTTTGACCAAGGAAGATGGCAACCTCTAAGTTAATTTTATTATGTTTTTAAACAAGATATTGGTCGGCCCGAAAATCTTGGAAATAATCCTGGAGGATTACGTTTCTTTATTTTTTCTAAATCAGGTATTTTCTTTAAGAACTTAAATTGGTGTGTTCACTTCTACTTAAACTTTAAGCATTCTTAAATACTTCTTAAATTGGCATTTTTTTTATTTATTTCTTTAATACTTCTTTAACCCTTCCAAAAATTATTTTTTTTGAAGGAATTAAATCGGCATTTTTGTAATTCTTTAATACTTCTTTAAGTCTTCTGTAAATATAGGGTGATTTTTTAGCTGGTTTGGTTTTGGCAACACTGGTTTTGACAGCTGACGTGTGTTTAGTACCTTGTGTCACTGTCAAACAGCTTCAGTTTGGTTTGCAATTTAACCATGGATCGTCTTACAAATGAACAACGCTTGCAAATTATTGAATTTTACTATCAAAATTCGTGCTCGGTTCGAAATGTTCATCGCGCGCTGCTTGTGTTCAGCGATGAGGCTCATTTTTGGTTGAATGGGTACGTAAATAAGCAAAATTGCCGCATTTGGAGTGAAGATCAGCCAGAAGCATTGCAACAGCTACCAATGCATCCCGAAAAAGCCACTGTTTGGTGCGGTTTATGGGCCGGCGGCATTATTGGGCCTATTTCTTCAAAGATGATGCGAATCGCAGCGTTACTGTCAATGGTGAACGCTACCGAGCGATGATAACAAACTTTTTTTTGCCCGAAATGGAAGTTCTTGACTTGCATGATATGTGGTTTCAACAAGACGGTGCCACATGCCACACAGCACGCGAAACAATGGCGCAATTGCGAGGCGAGTTTGGTGAACAGTTAATTTCACGTTTCGGGCCGGTCAATTGGCCGCCTAGATCGTGCGATTTGACACCATTAGATTATTTTTTGTGGGGGTATGTCAAGGCTAATGTCTATAGGGACAAGCCCGCTTCGATTGACGCACTGGAAGCCAAAATCCATGCATTCATTCGTGAGATACCGGCCGATATGTGTGAAAGAGTATGCCAAAATTGGACTCAGCGGATGGGCTACCTGAGACACAGCCGCGGTCTACATTTGCATGAAATTATCTTTAAACATTAAATTGCAAGGTTCAAACTATCGATTAAAATAAATATTTCATTCATTTTTTCGAATTTTTTGTGTTTCTTTTTTAAAAAAAGTTCTAAACCTCTTAAAAAATCACCCATTAGTATTATTAATTGCACAACTTCCTACGAGTAGTAGCCGGTGGCGTAACGATTAGTGCGTATGTCTATCATGCCGGAGGCCTGGGGCCTCATCACGTAGAATGAAAACGATCGCACGATATCGTTTTGAAGATAGCTATCTTTATTTTTTTACTGATATGATAGAGATAGCAATGGTGGAAACGATATCGTCCGATCGTTTTTATTTTACGTGATGAGGCCCCTGGGTTTGATTCCAAGCCTCATTAAAAAAACATCAATTTTTTTTTTTTGAAAAAAATAATATTTTGAAAACGTGTTTTTGAAATTACCTTTTAAGGTGTTTTAAATACTTAAAAATGGAATCCCATTTTTTCAATCTTTGAAACAACTTGAACTATGAGCTTTCGTTGTGTATATTTGTTTATTCAATACGATGTCGGTATTATAATTGCATTTTTTTACTACTAGTTACCTACGTCAATTCTTTTGCTCAATTGAAAATCGAAAACGGTTTCAAGTAGCTCTTAATTTAGACAAGCATTGAAATGCATCAGATTGGCTGAGTAGGTAACGCACAGGTACGGCATGCGAAGGAACTCGAGTTCGAATCCCGGTGGGAGCACAGGTAAATAAAAAAAAATTGACTTCAACTACAGTGTAAAATAATAATATCATTACAGGAAAAAGCAAAATTAGTTAAAAATAGAAAATAAAAGTACAAAAATGAAAGACAAAAACAAATAAGTAATAATACAAAATAAATAAAAATAAAACAAAAAAATAAATAAATTTTATTTTTTTTTTCATATGAAATGCTATACTTCTTAAAGAAAGAGTAAAGAAGTATTTAAGAAGGCTTTTTGAAGGGAAAGAAAATTTAATACCTATTTAAGAAGGTGTAAGGCTGTATTTAAGACAAAAATGTAATTCTGAATTAAGAAGGTTTTAAGAATCAATTTAAATTCTTAATTCCTTTTATCGGACCGCCCACTTGCGCCTCTTATCTACTTAATACGAATTTAAATCCGTTGTAAAGAAGAATACAGTTACCGCTTTAGAATTTTAAATTCTTCTATAAGTAATTCTTTGCTTCTTGTGGATTTAGCTTCTCTAGCCATGCAAGATTTTTGTAGGATTGGGGGGGGGGGGGGGGGTAAGCGCTCCTTCCTCACCCCTTTGCGTACAACTTTGAATCCTACAACGATAGTAATTCGTGGGAGATTTTCAAACTTCAGATTATTTTCGAATGTCAAAATAAAAATTAATATACAATATTCTAGAATCTTATATTTGAAAAGGTCATCAAATTTCCAAGTGTTAAGCCGATGCCTGCTGAGACGAAACAAAAATTATATTTGAAAAATGACTCAAAATTTTCATTTAGCCTTGCTTCTGCATGCATGCAGTTCCACAAACTAAAATGATAATAATTGTAGCAGATTACTAGGTAAAAAGTCTTCACTGTTTTTTTGCACAGTATAATATATACAGCAAAAATTAATTTCGGGCAAAAATATGACATTCATTGTTTGTTTCGCATAAGTTGTATGTCTTATTGATGACTTTTTGCTATTTATTGTTTTTGCTTCACCCAATACATATGTTCACTGTTATCGCAACTCATTCAATATTCGGATGAAGTGGAGATAACAGAAAAATAAAGATTTTATTTGGATGCGTAAATATTAGGGTTTGGTAGGCTTAGACAGATCGATTTTCCGGGAGCAACTTTTATGATTCTATCACTCCAATATCCCCTTAGAATATTTTGAGCTCAATTTTGAACGAATCTAGTAAGTACCCTTTTAGTTGCCCCCTTCCAATTTCTCTATTTTTTTGTAATCTAATCCTGCAAATACGGAGGTTGCTACACTGAAGTCTTTCGTTTGTAACACCACTGTGAATATGTCAAATTTGACATTGTCATCGTAAAGTTGGACATTTTTAATGGTAATTCAACTCAGAACGTGCTATTTGTGTTGTTTACAGTTATTAGAAACATTGAAAAGAATTGAATAGTATTAATTTATCTTGCAATGATTTTTTATGATTCTCGACGTAGATTAAACTAACAAAACTGTGTTCCGATCAACTACTTAGCTTCATCTTTTGGTAATGAAGCTCCTTGTTGAGCCATCGTGTTTCGCTGGTTTTCCAAATTCAATCATGTTCGCACTTCGCTACAAGACGAATTTCGTGAAGGTCGTCCAAAATCGGTAGTTGTACCAAAAAAAAATCGATGCTGTGCATGAATTGATGTTGAAATATCGTAATATAGCACATGAGATTGAGGAAAGTTTGGGCATTTGTACCACTCGCATAAATCCAAATCTTACATGAATATGGCTGTCAAAAAGATTTGTTCGCGTTGAATACCGCATAATTTGACAATCGCTCAAAAAAGGCTCGTTTCGATTGGTGCCAAGAAAAAATGTTGAAGAAATTCTATCGCGGTTCTTCAAAAGTCGTCTATAAAATCGTGACAGGCTAACGAATAATATGCAAGTGAAACCGAAACTAAACAACAATCGAATGTATGGGCTTATAAAACAAGCCCCAAATCCAACAAAAGCTGTTCGCACACGAAGCACTTCGAAGCAAATGGTCGACTGTTTTTTTGTTTGGAATAAATGCACACGTCGCCGTCGCCACCATGCCATTAAAGCAACGTAGAATAGTCAATTCTGAATGGTACACACCCATTTGTTTGCCAGAAGTGTTCAGAAAAATAAGAGAAACCCATCGCAGAAGACCAATCATTCTCCAACACGCGATAAAGCAAGATCTCACACACATAAGCTCAAACAAGTGCATTTTTGAGCATTCAAAAAACATGGAATTGATGGGTCATCAGCCGTGCAGTCCTGATTTAACACCCAATGATTTCTTCTTATTTTCGCAGATCAAACATAAATTGCAAGGTAAACGTTATTTGACGCCTTAAGAAGCGTTTGATGCATTTAAAATGCATCAATCAGAGAGGAAAAAGCGCTTCAAACGCATGCAAAAGTGAAAAACAATCAAACCATTTTCAATTTGAATATTCATTGTATTTTTCTATCTCAAAACTTAAGTAACAAAGCAACCCCCATACCTTAACCAAAGAATTGTTTTATTAAGAAGCGGTGATTCCTTCGGCAACATAAATGCACCAGAAATGAATCACAAAAGTCTTGAAATGAAATGAAAGGAAATGAAAAGCCGAAAGTCTTAAATTTTTAAAATTAATCAGTTCCTCATGGTGTGCCACTTGGAAAAATTCTGCTCCAAATTTTATATCGCAATCATTTCTCCAACCTAATTCGAAGTCATTTGAGCGTAGAAAATCATCCATAACCATAATATAATCTTTATTTTTCGCAATTCAACCAATTTCACTGGGTTCGTCCATTAAAAGGAGCAAAACGAACCCTCCTAGCCCCTAATGCCTCCTTTAAAACTTATTTTTCTCTCTGTCGTCTATCTATCTATGTATATAGGTATATAGCAGCAATTTCCGGAGAGATCTCATTTATTTTTTTGACTTTCATCAGTTTGGGATTCATTTTCGTCTGCTATCAGATTTTGAGCTCCACCGATTTAGCAAATGACATTTCCACAGAAATACGATGGGAGACACTCTCATAAAGCAGAAGCAGCAACGCCACCATCTTGATGAAGATCTTATTCCGCATCCGCCTGTCATATCTGCACTTCCCCATTCACACACGCTTAGTGCAGTTCATTCGGATGTCAAAATGGCCATCCCGAAAATACACTTTTATTATATTTTACTTTTTTTCTATTTTTTTATTGTTTGCAGCCCATAAGAGTGTACACGAGTATGAGTACGGGTATCCAGAAGAGTATGGAGTGAAAAAGATTGCAAGACTTAGATAGTGTGACTGGATGACTTCATGGATACATTATCCGAGTGTCTTTATTGTGGACAGTGGTTTAGATTTTTCTATACGCTCGGGTCTGGGATTCTCCCTGATAGCCAATGTAATTAATCTTCCTTCACAACGTTCATCGCCGGGTGCCATCTATGAGATTGAGCTGAAGCCCTCTCTTATTACACACGCTCACACACACACATACACTGAACTTGGATTTTGTTTGCAATTGCTGAATGCTGAGCACTCTGAACATGGATTTCGGACAGCGCATTGTGGTTATCGGATTGAAATTCACTTGTTTATCGAGATGATTTCCTAAAGCAGTAGTTGTAGTAGCAGACACAAGGATGAGCTGTATGAGAAGAATACACAATGAATGTGCACGATAGCATAGGAAGAGGAACATCGAGGAACAAAGAAGATAATTACCGGATTAGGAAGTGAATCAACACTATCGCTTTGCAGGCAAAGTGTGAGAATCAATAGATAATTGGCTATTTAAAAGGCAATTAATTGTAATTCTTGATGGAAGGACAAAGGAATCAGAAAAAAGCAAAGTCAATGAGCGTTTATAAAGCTGAAATGGAAAGCGGTGAACTTGGACGTTAAGTTCACAGTCATGAAGTCGTTACTCTGTTTGTTTTGATTCGATTTATTATCAGATGGTTTTTTGTTGTTGATGGAAATGGAGGTAAATCAACTATAGTACAAGTGCTCTGGAGGATTCTTATCAGAAATGGAAGGGGGAAGATTAGAAATTTAAGATGAAAATAAAATGCACGACTGTTCAAGGTTCAAGGTAATATATAGTGTTTCAGCTTCAGCATTTGAGATTTAAGGTAGAGGTGTATAAGTAGAAAAACTTTAATTTGTATTTTGTATTCAAGCAGTTCGGTGTCTTTAGAAGTTAACTTTGGAGTCTGGTTTAGTACGGTCAATCTGTACAAAAAGTGACACCCAGTACTTGAAAATTGAAAAAGACTCAAATTCCATAGTAAAATTAGTAATTTAATTCAAAGAATCAGTTCTGCGCAGTGAAAGGGTCTATGCGTGTCCACTGTAATTTGAGCTAGAGCCTAGACGGCTAAGACAATTTGCTTCAAATTTCGTAAAAAGATGCCCTCTAGAGGGGAAGGTTTTGCTTTGGTTCATCTTGGAACATCTATGACTGTCATATACAAGGATTTTTCATATTTTAAGTTTTTTTCGAAAGCGGCTCTAACGATTTTGAATAAACCTCATGACCGTGATGACCAAAATATAATTTTATGAAAACTGCATTATCAGGTTTATGGCAAAAAATTCACACAACAGAAATAGCCATTCCACTTTTTTGAGAAAATTGACTTGTTTTTGGCTTATTCGTGTATATTCGGGCCCTGGGTGCCCGTAAGCTTTTTTGGTGTTGTGCAAAAAAACAGTTGAAATCGGCACTTGCTAGATGATTGCACATACTCTAAGCGGACCAATGAAGTTACGTGAGCTGTCTGAGTACGCAAAAAGGAGTTAAAATCCTTTGAACCCACGTACTGGGCCATCCAATGTAGTGTTGTGCAAAATAACTGTTGGCCAATTCATGACAAATTCAAAAGGATTTGAAAGATTGTTTCAGTTTATTAGAATTATTAAAAATCACCGAGGAATTTCTTAAGGCCCAGCAAAAATTACAGGATTCTGCTGATCCTTACATTAAAGACATGTTGCTGTTCTACAATCTTCGCTAGATAACTTGCCTAATAGGATAAGTATTTTAGGCCGATACTCTACTCCGAAGACGTCTAAAACGACGATTTCAAACTTTTTAAAAAATATTGTCAATTTTTGGAGTGCTGTACTTCGAGACCTATTCAACCTACAGAGCTCCGGTTACACGGAAATAATAGCAAATTTTGCATAATTTAAAAGTGTACCGCATAACTTTTTTTTAGGTTGCAGTTTTTAAAATTTATAAGCCAAAAACTGAAAAAAGTCCAAACATTTTTAGGTTTTTCGAGCACCACGGAGTTAGCACAAGTTCTTCGAAGCTGCAAACTTAGTTGTACACTATTATGGTATCTATCCTAAAAACTTTCCAAAAAATCAGTGCAGTGCAATTTTTTGCGTCCTAACGTGATTTTTTCGGTCTACAGTGACGGGCCTAGTGGTTGTTAGAAGCTAGTTAATTTTTAAGAGTGAAGATAGCACCGCCATTTGCAATTTTCAGAAAAAAAAGTTGTGCTGTGATATGCTCAAGTTGTGCTGCCTTATGCCATGAGGATTTTTAAAAAATTCGCAAATTTGCAAATTTGCAAATTTTACGGATGAAATATTTTGCAAAATTACCATTTTATTAAAAATTAAAGTTGTGCTGTTTTGTGCTCAGTTTTTCATCCTAGAGGCCGAAGAGATAGACAAAATTCGCATATTTTCAGCTTTGGCGGCCGAAAGTAAATTTTGCGAATTGCCACAGCGTGAAGTTAGCACCATCTTTTTCGTATTTCAAAAAAATTAAAATTGTGCTGTGATTTGTTAAACTTGTGCTGCTTTGTGCTTTAAATATTTTTTAAAAAAATCGCAGTTTTGAAAATTTTGCGGGTGAAATTTTCTTCAAAATTAAGATTTCATACAAAATTCACATTGTGCTATTTTTTACTCAGTTCGTGCTGTCATTCACCGAAAAAAATCAAAAAAAAAATCGCATATTTGCAACTTTTATGGCAAAAAATTAATTTTGCGAATAAGACAAAAATAATTGAGGGATTTGAATATGGAAAACGAATTTTCATCAGGAAATTTCATAAATCCTTTTTATAAATATTCACGACATAAATTCAGCACATTGCCACACGACATTTTTTTTTTTACAAAATGGCGGTGCTAACTTCACCCACATCGCAAAAGTACCCATTACCCATCAACAGCAGGGGTATGGAAAAAGCTGATAATTAAAATTTTGCGCACTTTTTTTTTAAATATAAGCACAGCCACAAGCTTTTTTGGACATTCCACCGACTAGTTTTTTTTTTTTTTGGATCAAAACTAATGGTACCTGCCATAAACAAAATCTTATTTCTCTAACAAAAATGTACCTACACATTTTTTAAAACAATTCAGTTGAATATAAAATCACCCCGGCATTTTTTAAGTAAAATTTAAATTTCGAAAAAAAGTAATATGGCAACTCTCCCATAGAACAATTTTTAAGAATTTAACTTTCTTAAAAACTTTTTCACTGATTCTGTCTTTCGTGGAAAATTAAAATATTTCAAAACTGACAGGTAGAATTTTTTTTAAACTTATTGGCGAAGCGTTTTTCAAATACAATCTAGAAGATTACAAAATTTGATCTTATAACTTATCGAAAAAGTATACTTACCTATCATTTTATGTAACTGTTAAGAAAAAAAACAAAAAAAAAAATTGATTTTCCTGAAAACTGATTTTCATAAAAAATAAATTCTGTTTGCTGAAATTAATATGGTACACCTTCTATAGTAGCAATTGATACCGTGAGCCGTTATTAAGAGTATCTCCCGTAAGACCGTGTTTTTTTTATTTTCGACTTTCTCACAATATGGCTTAACCGATTTAAATTGTGTACAAAAGCTTCTAAGACCCAGTTTTTCAGTGCCAGATTAAAGTTAAACCCGAGTTAACTCACCAAATTTGGTCTAAAGCCCGGATAAAATCTTTTTTTCGACGTTGAGACTAAGAAATTTACATGATGAATGAAACAACAACAAATCTTCTTCGGGCTTAGAATGATTGTGGATTAACTCAAACACTCACAAAAACTGTGTAATCGGCGTGAATTACATACTTGTTATCGATAGTTTTTATCGATAGTTTGTATGAAAACTAATTTTTTTTTTCTGTGAAGGCTTCGTTAATCCCCAATGTGTTTTTTTCAATCAATTCTCTCCAGGATTGAAAGGATTTTGAGTGTTTGAGGGAATAGAAATCTAAGTCCCAGTTTTTCAGTGGTGAGTTAAACTAGAGTTAGCTAACTCTATAGAAATAAATTAACCCACATTTAAATGAGGAAGAAGTTTTTCGGTGGAGAATGTATGTGGAACGACTAAACAAACTCGACGGATAAAACATTAAAGCATCTGTTCGGTAAATTCTGAGTGAACACACCAAATTTGATAAGTTAACTCGAGTTTAACTTAAACTGAACCTTAAAAATTGCAAAAGCTTTGACTTCACTGACTTTTTCAAATGATAAATTTGTACAAAGATTTTATAGATTTTCCATCTCCATTATTTTTTTCATCATTTCCCATGAAGCTTCCATATTGACTTGAGCGTAAATCATTTCAACTGAAATCACATATTTTAAATGAAATTCACAAGAGAGATAGAGACAAGAAAGTGCGCGAGGTTGTGCCATTTTTAATAATAAAATTAAAAGAAATATGCTTGGCGGAAAATCAAGAGGCTATTTTCTTTAATGAAGTTATATGAAACACCTTAATCCAGTTCGATATTATAATAATTAATCCCATTAGTTGGAGAATTGATTATTATTCCTGTAGCGATTTTTCATGATTTTTATCCTGACATCTTTCAATATTAAAACGCCTCTCTATGGGCAAACAACATTCTCAAGAGTGGTTATACCAAGTATATACGGGGGTCCATTTAAGGCTTGCGAAGGTGTTACAGCCGGTCGGTCGGCGTGAAGTGCGGCGCCTCTGTTGCCTGTTATAAGTATACCCTTTCCATTTCTCATCGCAATTTACGATCTCGCTCATTGCTAATAGGTGTAGGCAGTTCAGAGAAGCCACTGCGATGCATGCAAAGCCAAGACAAGACCCTATATTAGCAGCACACGACAAATAGGCGCGTGATTATTTATGTCACCAGTGGATTTGAGGGTTTTCGTTGAGCAATTTCAAATGACACCTCATTAAGATTATCTTCACCCGGTTGGAAGGTGCCCATAAACAAAGTCGTCCTACACAACACACACATGAGCTCTGCAACGATATATCCTTGGGCTATGAGATATAATGGGACGTGTGTTATGTAGGTATACCTATTCGTAAGACAAACATACCTGATGAATACGACTTTGAGGGAGTACCTATCTGCACTGCGCAATGCACATACATATATCCACCGTGGTGGAGGTGGCAGCGATGACACGGCCCGCGGTTTGGCTTAAAGCATGGCCGTGGACGCACATCTTGGAGAATTCTCAATTAAATTAGCTTTAAATTAGTCAACTCTTGGAGATGCATTGTTTAATTAATTACACTTACGGAGTATAGGCGTACCGTGGTTGGACTTTGGCTTGGTTTGGACTTGGACGCACACGTTGTTGATGGCTTCGAGTGCACTAAATGAGGAATATCTTGAAGGAATTGAATGGGAATGACATCGCTTACCGCGCTGCTATCTTTGTGTTTTATTGCGAAATTATGAGAAATAATTGACAAAGGAATTGAAAGGGACAATATATTGTAATTATTGTCAAGAAGACAAAACATGGAGAAAATGGTATTTCTCTGGGCATGAGAAAGGTCCTTATTTTCTCTTGTGAGAAGTCTGTGTTATTTTGTCCTGTCCGGATCGAATCGTGCGGAGCTCGTGAGAAGCTCTGGTGTCTGGTCTATCTATGCAACGTCGCTTTGTAGGCATTTTTTTAGGCTGAAAACACACCGGATCAGTCAAAACGTGTTTTTCTGCCTTATAAAACAAGAATCCACTGATTAATAGGAAGCGAAACACACCCACCAGGCGAAACACTAAAAAAAACATGTTTTTGTTTTTTTTTTATGATTTTATGACTGGTTGTCGAGAATACATGGCCAACGCACGCTTAATGAAAAAATTTTGTTTTAAATCCACGTTTTGTAAATTATTAAACAAATCTTTATGACACAACCCACACCACACTCGACAAAACAAAGGCGAAATAGAAAAAAACATGTTTCGTTTTCGATGTGTGGAACAATGTTTTTCAGAAACAAAATTTTCTTGTTGTTGTTGTTGTCTGTTTGCCACTGGCGTTTAAATTATTTGGAAGTTCTCTTTGAAAATGTTGTTTTGTTTTATCTCAATATACACCAAACGAAACAGACAAGTGGAAAGATTTATTTGCTTCTATGTATGTATTTCGGTTGGTGTGTGTTGAAACAAAACATGTTTTCTTTTAAACTTAATATGTTTTCTTTGAAACAAAACATGTACACATTGTTATACCAAGAGTTTTCTTTTGGGTGTCGTTTAAAAACAAGCAACTATATGCCTCTGATGCTTTTTTGGCAATGTTGCTTCTGGTTTGCAATACATGGTGTTAGCGGCGAAGGACTTTTCTTGAAAGGGTTTTTAGAGACTCGATTGGACATATATTGCGATTGCAGTTTCCAGTCATCCAACGTCAAACTCCTTGTGTTGGCGGGATATCCGCAATCCTACTTACCTACTACTTGGCTACAACCAGAAAGTGACACATATCATCAACCAATCAACTTGTTTCCTGTATCTTTGTACTTTTTGATTTACTTACAGAAAAAGATACATTTATTCCAGCAACAGCGGAACCTTAATGACACTTTTTACTATGCATGTTGTGTATCTATGTATGTGTGAATAAGAAATTAAGGATGGCACAAGTGTTTCGTTCAAAACATGAGTCCTGTTGCCGCTCCCCCCGTAGCACCTTTTACATATACATACAACACGATTATCATAAGAATGACATGGAATAGGTATAGGTACTCTCGATTACCTCTTCAACACCCAAACTCTTTCATAAAATTTTCCCTAATCGTCTCTCATTTTTCCTTTAAGTTGAGCGCAAAGGCTCTAAGTCCTGAATGGGTTAAATGATAATTAAAAACAACTGTCTATTTGTGTTTAACCTTAGTGCCAACATTTCTTCATACATATATGTGAGGAAAGAGTCTTGGCTTCTTCCTTTTTGTAATCCTAAACCCACGTCGTCGTCGAGGGCGACGACAACGAAGCCTCTCAAGGAAGTGTGCCTCCGCACCTTGTATCTAAACTAAGACGATTTACCCGACCCGACGACCCGCATACGCAAATGCAACCGTTTTCCTTTACAACCCTGTCCGTTTTTTTTTTCTTGTAATCCGTTTTACAATGACTTTTGAAAGCAAAAGGATTGTTTAGAGGAAGTTTAAGGACCAAGAAGCAAGCACATCATGAAAACAAAATAGCTTTGGCCCCTGCGAGTCGTAGGTATCGTGTGGGGGTATAGGTATGTATATGAATGTTGGAGGCAAAGTGCAAAATAATTGTACGCATTAGTGGAGCGGAAAATTTTGTAAAACGATTCACTGTTGGAAAATTCTAAAACTGAAATTGTGCTAATTAGTTTTGCACTTGGTTGTGTGCCTCAGGATCATGATGGTAAAAAGTACATATACGCCGATGGGAGGGCATAGAGAGAGAGAGAGAGAGCGGTATGGTCTATGGTGGGTGGTGGGGGATGGTAATCATATAACCTGATGGTTGGGTTGGCGTTTTAAAGGGGGTCAATAACAAAAGGATTGGCCGGATATGGGAGTGGAAATGTGGAATGTCCTTTGAACGTGTAATTAAGTGTGCAGTGCGAGAGAAATAATAATGGTTATTAATAAACTTTGATGGGGTGTTTACGAAATTAATTGTCGGCAATTCGTTGAGTGTATGGCTCATTATTATCTGTATCTTTAATCGCTATATATATATATACGCAGCAGAATGTGAAGCGCGTGTGTATTTAATTTAAAATTTTTTTTCATACAGGGATATTTTTTAAACCCGAAAAGGTGGTAATTATGGATACTTGTATGTAGCTGATGTGAATGTAAGCCTGCTTGTACCTACATATATACATACATAAACCAAAGGCATAGCAAGATTTTTAATTGAATTCAACCAAAAGCACACCAGGGTTGAAATTTTAAATCTAAACCTTTATGTGTATGGGAACTAAATTACTCGGTGGAATTTGTAAGGAAGTGCGGGGTGTATAGCTTCTAGGCAGGTAATTCTACGGAAGAAGTAGGACTGACCTCGAAAAAATTAAATTCTTAAAAGAGTTTGTCTCAGTAAAATGTCCCACTACAAATATCAAAAATGCGTCAAATTTATTCCACGGAAAGTTGCTTTAAATTTACTATTTTTTTAGTTTTAAGGTAAAATAAAGGTTGTTTTTTTAGACGTGTAGTTTTCAAGAAGAAATAAAACGGTTATAATTTAATGTTATGGCCAAGAATTTAGCTTTATTATAAAGATAAGGGTTTGCCATTATTTTTTAAAAAATGATTTTCGGCAATTAGCCGCCGCAGCCGAGAGGCCCGATTTTCGACCACTTGGGGCCGTATGTCAGCAATAACGAGCCGAATATTCTCTTCCAAGGCGTCAATCGTCTCGGGCCTTATCTGCGTAGACAAGCGACTTCACATAACCCTACAAAAATAGTCCAGCGGTGTTAAATCGCACGATCTTGGAGGCCACGCCATGGCGCGCCGTCTTGTTGGAACCAAAGGTCGCCCACATCAACAACCTCCAATTCAGGCACGAGAAAGTCATTAATCATGGCTCTATAGCGTTCTCCATTGACTGTAACATTATGGCCGGCTTCATTTTTGAAGGAATATGGTCCAATGATTCCCTCTGATGCCCATAGATGTTACAGCGTCTCAACAATGGCTTGTGGATTATGATCACTCCAAATATGACAATTATGCTTATTAACGTACCAATTCAACCAAAAATGAGCTTCATCGCTGAACAAAATTTTCTTGTGAAAATCGGGATCAAAAACGATCTCGTTTCGAGTCCATTTTGCACAATTTGCATGCGTTGTTCAGGCGTTAGTCTATTATAAAATGGCAAACCAAATTGGAGTAATAATAAATCAAGTGACAGGTGTCAAAAAGACCAACTCCGAAAAAAGTATTGCCAGATTGAAAACCATTCGTCTTAAAAAAAAAAAAACACCCTTTATAAATTAATTATTAAACTTTTCATTTTAAGTTGAAATTGTACATCTTGGCCTATGTTCTTTTTGGATAACGTAATTGCATTCCAAACAATAACAAACAATTAGACTTTTAGTTCATTCAAGCTTTAAAGAAGTGAGGGAACCCTATAATTGTTTAATCTATAACTTCATTAACATTATATCATCCTTTTGTTTGATGTATGGCAAATAGGATTGCACCCATCAAGACCACCAATAAAGCATATTTTATCAAAAAATGTCAATGTCGCACTATTTTTCTAAACACATACCTACCCTCTATTTATTTATGAAAGATTGACTACGCTACAAGGTAAAACTCAATTGATGGAGGGGAAGGTAGCAGATGCATGGTCTTTAAAATTCGTTAACGATTCAGCGTGAAGTTTCTAGAGGTATATCTTTGTAACGTCGTATTTGGTATTGATTTATTTAAGCTTTTCCATACCAAAGAATGTGTTTCATTTAGGTACATAGAACACGTTTTAAGCCTTTTAATCGCAAGTAATGATTTACGTTTCAAAAAGCAATTACATCAAAAATCACGTTTAACACAAAACAGTTGTTACAAAACCGTGGAAATCTTCAGCACAAAAAAAAAAAAAAAAAAACATAAACACCAAACTCATCGAAAACGTGAGATATTGTAGCCCACCCGACCTTTAGCTTCAAAAATTTGGTTTCATTCAAAAGTATACGAGTATTATCATATCTCACAAAACATAAAAGATATTTCGTTTTAAATAAATAATAAATTATCCATTAAGATTGAAAGAACGTATGCGCATTAATTAACGACAATGACGACGACGACGAAGAAGAAATGCCTTGGAAAATTTATCGTTTTTCTTTGAGGCATCAGGTAATCCTCAAAGGTCTACTTTTCACGCGCGATTCGAAAACGTGTTAAGGATTTATTGCGTTAAGATATATATTTTATTTTGTTATACAAGTGAATAAGAAAAGGTCTTCATCTTTTCGTGTATACGTATACCTAATACCTATGCTATCTTATCTGACGGAGTCTCAAAAGACGGAAGGCATTACTTATTGATATACGTTATACGCACCTTGATTTAAGAAGTCGCTTAACTAAAGTTATCTTACGGATACGTTCATGTTCGTACACTTATATTGTATCATTTTGATATGAAGTTTATTTATTTCTGAAACGATAATTTATGTCAATTTTATATACTAAGAAACATTTGTGAGAGAATAAAATATTTTAACTGAAAGAGGTTTTTACTATAAGTAGTCTAAATTCAATATTCTATATACGTTCTTCTTCCTAACCTAAATTAGTTTTTCCATTCATTTATTATAAATGGAAGTCAAACTTAGTTGACTAATTTTAATCTTTTTTTTATGAGTGTTAAGCCGTTAATTAGTCCTATGTTTTCTATGTTTATTCTTCTTATTTACCCAATTCATATGGAGTAAGCGAAACACGCCTTAAAACGGATTCAAAACTTATTACATATATTGAATATATATATATAGCATTGCGATGTCTTATATGTTTTCTTTATAAATTCATATGGAATTTGCGTAGCACCCCCTCAAAAAGTTGTAAAAACTTGTTATAGGGAATGTTTTATTTCTCAATAATCTTACGGTCATAAGTCATCAATTAGTTATGACAATTTCATTAAGTGCCGTGCGATGTTTTCAATATTAATTGATTTATATAAAGTTGGCGAAGTACCTCCTCAAAAAATTTCTTATATTGAACGTTTAATTATTGCTTTATAGTTTTTAGTTAAAAATTCGTGTGTTAGTTGTGACAATTTTAATTTTGTCGTGGGATATTTTTCGGTTTATTTGTTTTATCATAATTATTATAATTCTTATCTTATTTGTTATAGTTTGCCGACTTTTTCGTGCAAATTATTATGAAATAAACAATTTAATTCAAAGAGTTTTAACCCATCTTCAAGGATGTGCTTTCCTTACTTCATATGAATTTACCCATAAAACCCCAACAAAAAAAAACAAGAAAGCATAGCACGAACAAAAATGTATATTGGCATAACTATGGAACGCAAACATATAAAGTAATAAAACATTCAATAAAACCACAGAAAAAATCGCATGACAAAATTAAAATTGACACAACTAATTAACAAACTGATGAACGACAAATTAATAAGCAATAAACCATTGCATATAAGAAGATTTTAACCATTTTGAAGGGGTTTTTCGACAACTTTATATGAATATGGGAATTTAGCTGAAAAAACATAGAAAACATAGCACCCCAAAAATTGAAATTTCCACAACTAATTCAAGAATGGTGAACGGCAAATTATTTAGTAATAAACCTCTCAATAGAAGTAGAAGAAAAAGAAGTTTTTAATAAGTTTTGAGGCGTGTTTCCCTAACTTCATATGAATTTCGCAAATCAGCAAAAAAAAACATAGAAAACATAGAACGACAAATTCGAAGTAACCACAACTAATTAACGGCAAATTATCAACCTAACCACTTTTCGATACACGAATGTTGCTTCGCTAAGTTGACACTCAACTTTTTTTTTTACAAGAAGCATTCTACAATATTTCAGAAAGGTTATGGGCTCAGTCCCTTCGGATAAAATATAAAATTAAAGTTAAATAGCTATTTTTGTATTCAATGACTCTATTCACTGGAAAAATCCCACTTTTTAAAAGGTTAAATAATTTTCCTCGGAAGCCTCAAATGGAGGCAGTTTTGCCAGATGAATCTTCTACAGAAAATTGTGCTAGGACTGGAACTTAAACCTACGACAGAAGGAATGGAACTTCAAGTAAATATTTTGAAGGAAAAATTGCGATTTGGTGAAAACATTTCGCACGAGGAAGGTTTTATTACAAGGGATTTTGAACAAAGTGCACAATTAAAGAGAAGCAAGATTACTGATAACGGATGGAGAGTATTGATAGAAGGAGGATGTGCATATATTTTTCGAGGTGACACACTTTTGGTAGAAGCTATGAAATGCAAGGGGCTTTACTCAGTCGTACTCGCATCGGAAGAAAAAGCAACAAAGTTATGAGAGAACTGAACAGGAAAACAAACATATAGAATGGTGACGTAAGAGATATGGTCATTTGAATTACACATCACTTAGGAAATTATGAATGTTCTATAATATAAAATCTTTAAAATTCTAAGGAATCCCAAGGGCAAGTTCGTGCGCTCCAGTCAAGTATTATCTGCTGTTCTGAAATGAAACTTAAAAAGAATTACAGTGTGTTTTTTTTTATACGTGTGGTTTTCAATCTGGCAATACTTTTTTCGGAGTTGGTCTTTTTGACAGTTGTCACTTGGTTTATGCTTAGTTTGGTTTTCCATTTTGTAATGAATAGACTCATGCCTGAACAACGCTTCCAAATTGTGCCTAAACGGGCCCAAAACGAGATGGCCACCGATCCCGATTCTTGCAAGAAAATTTTGTTCAGCGATGAAGCTCACTTTTGGTTGAATCGATGCGTCAATAAACAAAACTGCCGTATTTGGAGTGATGATAATCCTCAAGTGTATGTTGAGATACCGTTACATCCACAAAAACTGACTGTTTGGTGTGCTCTATGGGCAGAGGGAATTATTGGTCCAGATTTCTTCAAAAATGAAGCCGGCGCCATAATGTAACAGTGAATAGGGAACGCTATAGAGCCAGGATTAATGACTTTTTCGTGCCTGAATTGGACGTGGTTGATGTGGACGACCTTTGGTTCCAACAAGACGGCGCTACATGCCATACAGCCAACGAAACAATCAATTTATTGAACGAAACTTTTGGTGGGCGCATTATCTCGCGTCGTGGGCCTGTGGCGTGGCCTCCAAGATCGTGCGCTGGACTATTTTGTGTGTGGTTATGTGAAGTCACTTGTCTACGCAGATAAGGCACGAGACGATTGACGCCTTGGAAGAAAATATTCGGCGCGTTATTGCTGACATTTGGCCCCAATTGCTGCAAAAAGTGGTCGAAAATTGGGCCTCTCGGCTGGAGTTTATTTGAACCAGCCGTGGCAGCCACTTGCCCGAAAACATTTTTAAAACATAATGGCAAACCCTTATCTTTATAATAAAGCTAAATTCTTGGCTATAACATTAAACAATATGCGTTTTATTTCTTCTAGAAAACCACACGTCTAAAAAAAACACCCTATTAAGATATAGTTTCAGAAAATGGTCACCCGTAGGTTTTTTCGACAGAGTTTTTTCACGGTCGTATAGGTTGTTACCCTGAAAAAAAACCTTTCAATAATTATTAAAAGAAAACCTATGGCTTACCAGTTACTGAAATCAATTGACGGTTTTGACCTCCCACAAATGATGTCCTGAAAATTGCTAGGTATAACCTTTAATTAAAAATTTCCTACTGCTCGGCCGTCCAATTCCTGAAACTAGCTGACCTCTTTTTGACCAATTACTGGCCTCTTAGATGGCATACTTTTATTTGCGAATATCCCACATAAAGGGTCCTAAAGATCCAGGAGCCCACATTGACCATTCTCAAGAACAAGCAACCTACTCTTTCTTTTAATTACAATTAATGGATGAATAGGTACCCACAATTTTTTTCAATTCCCATATACCACTTTAAAAATCCTGTAAGAATAATCTTAATATAGATTTGCTGAAAGGACACCCTAACTTTCTGCTTAGAAAAAAAAAATCTTTAAAAAAAACCTATTTACATTTTGTACAACCTACAAGCTAGAACACCCCATGATCGAGCTTTTCCTCCTCAGCAACAATCACTTACAACTCACCCAAGTGCTTGTCCTTTTGTCGCATTTCCATACAGACAATATGTGTATAACACACCCACTATGAAAATTTAAAGGTAAATATCCGTTTTTGAAGTGCAGTTTATATCCAATTTACGTTGTAGCCCCTTGTATAACTTCCATTGTAACCAATGCAAAAGGCCATATATAGAGAAGACTAGACATTTATACATACACCGCTGGGCTGCTATACCATCAGGATATATAAGTGAGAGAGAATTGAGTGGTCCTTGAAGCATATATTCGGGGTCGATTCGATGGTTTGTTTGCCGTCTGGTAGCCTGAAGCAATAAATAAAATTGCAGCACAATAGAGGCAGAGTACTATGAGTATGAGCAGCAGAGCCTTTTACTCAAGCTTTTATATGTACCTATACCTACATTGTTGGGAAACTAAAAACCGGCATCGTCTGATGTACACAAACACAACCTGCCTCGCTGAGCTTAGGGCATGTTGGCTGTTTTCTCAACAAAAAAAAAAAAAAACGGCAAATATTAAATGGATTTAGGAAGTTCGAAGAGGTCCGCTTCTATCAATTTATGGAGAACACAATTTGAACTTTGTTCGGATTTTAGTGGTCCTCTTGACTAACTATAAAAGTGAATCGAATTCAAAGGGAGTATACGTACCTCTACCTACATATATAGTGCTTGTATGCGTTGTATAGGGCAAAGGATATCCGGAAATTGAAAAATAACGAGAGCAAAACAAAAATTAAATAACTGTATTGATATGGAAAACTGCAACAAAAAAGCTTTTTACACCACTAACAAAAATTTAAATAAGAACATGAAGGTTTCAATTTATATTGTTGATATCAAATAGAGGTCCTTATAGCAGACATATTAATGTGTGCTTGTTAAAATAGAAAAACCCTTAATAAATAAACAGACCCGAACAAACAAAGTTTTGCAGTTATTCGTGCTAAAAACGACACAATAACCACGAACCTTTTCAATTGAAACATGAAACCTTTTTGCTCTGGTTGGAGAGAAAACTTCCTTCATAAAAAAAATATATGCAAATTCATCCTTAAACCAAATTTAATATTGTTATTATTTTTTGATGTGGTGGTTAGCTTTATATGGATTATTATAAGGCAAGACTTTTTTTCAGCAGACAATTTCGAGCAATCATCAATCATAATTTGATGAGAATGCAATGAACATCATCATGGACAGCTTTGAGGAAGCTTCAAAGCCTCAACGGACCAACGGGCCAACTGACGAGAAGGACGCCGGCCGAAGGACCTCTTTTCTGCCAGGGGGCTTTCATAAAACCTTTTCAGTTTAGTGTTGAATCAATGTGCTTCCATCTAAAAAAAAAAAAAAAACAACAACAAAAAACCAGACAAATTAAACAATGATTTATGAGCTTGAATCCTTTTCGTCCAGACGCAATTTCCCAACAAAAAAAGGGTCACCATAACCAAAACCACCAGATGGTACACCTTGTCAATAAAGATAGATTCCTTTTGTTTGAAGTGAAAAAATATTAAATAAAAGGATTTTCTCTATATGTTAAAAGGTTATAAAAAGGACGAAAATTGGTATTTGTTTTTGTGCTGAATCATGAGCTTGTTATCTATAAATAGTATATGGAAACAAAGAAACGATAACATCAGGAAGACCATTTTCAATATTTATTTTAGAAGCTTTTGTGTACCTAACCGTTTGTAAAGGGTTTTCCAATAAGAGGTGTTATTTTGAATAGCCCGCTATTTCGGTAGCTGTCACTTTTGAAGCTGTCATTTTTTGACATTTGACAAGTAGAAACTACGCCATTAATAAAAATGGAACGATACACGCTTCAACAACGCATTGAAATTCTTAAAATTCACTATAAAAATGGAGAAAATTTGGCAGAGACGGTTCGTAAAACTAAAACATTTTTGGGTCGTCGTAAAGCACCTTGTCGGACAGCAATACAGAAATTGGTGGACAAATTCGAGCTGTTGGGACAAGTAAGTGATGTGAAGAATAAAACCCGTGCACGTCGCTCAAGAACAACTGAGAATATTGCTGTTGTAGCCCAAAGTGTTGAAGAAAACCCAGGTTTGTCCATTCCTCGTCGTTCTTTGGATTTAGGCATTCCACAAACGTCATTACACCGTATTTTGCATAAAGACTTGGGTCTCAAGGCTTATAAAGTTCAGTTAACACAAGAACTCAAGCCGGCTGATCATCAACAACGTCGTGTCTTTGCTGATTGGGTCCTTAAAATGCATGAAAATGATCCGGAATTTCATCGAAAAATCATCTTGACTGATGAGGCCCATTTCCACCTCGGAGGCTACGTCAACAAGCAAAACTGTCGCATCTGGGGCTCGGAAAACCCAAGAGTTATTGTTGAAAAGCCTCTCCATCCTCAACGCGTGACTGTTTGGTGCGGTTTATGGTCCGGCGGGGTCATTGGACCTTACTTTTTCGAAAATGAGGCTGGAGCAACAGTTACGGTCAATGGATTGCGCTATCGAGAGATGTTTAATGATTTTTTATGGCCGGAATTGGATGGTATTGATCTGGACAACGTTTACTTTCAACAAGACAGCGCTACGTGCCACACAAGCAATGAAACCATCGATCCTTTACGGGAAAAGTTTCCGGACCGTGTTATCTCTCGAAGAGGTGATCACAATTGGCCACCGAGATCTTGTGATTTAACACCTTGCGACTTCTTCCTTTGGGGCCACGTGAAAGATAAGGTCTACGCCAACAGCCCAGCGTCGATTCAAGACCTCAAAGATGGAATTCGTGAGGCTATCGAAGACATAGGGCAGCCACTTTGCGATTTGGTTATGGAAAATTTCATGAAAATGATATGGTCCTGTAAGCGTGGTCGTGGCGGCCATTTGGCTGATGTTGTGTTCCATTATTAACGGCATACCTTCCTCTTTATAATGAAATAAACATCCGATCATTTATCTCAAAAAATGCCATTTTTCTTTGAATATCAAAATAACACCTCTTATTGGAAAACCCTTTATATATCATTTTCAAGGATACCTATAATGAATGTTCTCGACTTGAGTGGAATATTAGAAATTGTGATTTTTCTGAAAAAAAACACTGAATTTGTTTGAATGTGTAAAAAGTGTATAAATCAATTGAAAAACTAATTATCAGCACCTAAATTGGGTTTTAATTTGAAGACTCAACTTTTTATTGTTGTTTTGGTGTCTCTAATTGAAAACAAAAAAGTCACCTTGTCCTGCATGATTCTTTCCTGAGGTTCTCCAAAATTGATACCATTTAATAAAAGTTAAAAAGTCACATAAATCGTATTTTGTTGTTATTATGTTTCCTCAAGTCGTTAGACTTAAATGGGATTAATTCAATTATGTCAGCAGAGACTATAAAGATCCATTCGATATATAACTACGAAGGACAGACACAGATACATCTTTATTTTATTTATTGAGCAATAAACATGTCGGTTGGGTAAAGAAGCAGTTTAATAATAATTATTACATTGCCAATGGGATATATGCTTTAAGATTATATTCTTCTAATTTTCAATGCATTACTGCATATATGACATCTTCGAGCACGTTTATTGTCGTAGAAAATTGCTCAAGACAAATTATTACATAGCAGGAAATAGAGAAGCCATTAGTTCTTAAATCTTTTCAATGTGTGTTAATATGTGGGGAAAATAGTGAAAAGATGGTCGTAATGGAACATGTTTGTGTATCTGCTACAAGGCATAGTTGACTTTTTCCTCTTGGGGTTGTCCATGTTCAGTTCCGGTTGCGTCCAGTGGTATTTTTGACAAATAGATTAGGATTGGCGTTTAGCCCTGGTGGTAGGCTAGTTTGTGAAGGTTCGATTAAGATAACACACAAATCGTATAGGAAGAGGGGAGTCTATTCCCCCCCGTTTAGCAAAGAGAGGCAATTTTCAAAAAAAAAAATGACTTAAAACAGACAAAAATTATTAAAAAAACAACGGTTAAACTCAAAATGACATGATATACGGTTTTTTTAAGTTTTGTTTTTCAAACAAAATTGTTTTGAGAAGTATTTATTTGAAAAATAATTTTCAAACTCAAAATTTTGAAAACAAAAATTTCAAACAAATTTTTTTCAAAATTGTACGTAATTTAGTACAAAATTTTTGTTCAAAATTTAAAGCGCTTATTAATTTTTAGTCAAAAACAGAAAACCGGATGCTTAAATGTCTTGTACTTTTTGAGAAAATTGAAAATAACTAAATCTATTTCACTACCAACCTAGTGGAAATTGGATCTTTAGAGGTTCGAACGAACCCTTAAAAGGAGTTTGGACGGCGATATTTCCGCAACAAATCCTCGAAAGGGGTTGCGGTTTGCAGTAGCGAATAGCAAATTAACAGACCTTTCCAGTGACATAAAAATTTTGCCAAACTTTTTCCAAAAAAATTCTTATTGATTTTTGAAAAAAATGATGGACTAACCCCTTGCATCTTTTTTTCAACGTTTTAAAAATGTTTCCAAAACCCATCGAGCTATACATCAAAAGAAAAGTCTTTTCAAACTCTATCCGCACGTCTAAGCCAAAAGCGTGTGGAAAGTCTGGTTCTCGAAATATTTTCATCCAAAGTGATTGTTCGATTTTACTGAATTTCTGTATCCAAAACATTCAAAAGCGTTTGTGTTTGGATAGCGATATTTCCATAATCGAGCCTCGAAATGGGTTGCGGTTTCCAATTTTTTTAGTTAATAATTTTTTTTTGCTTTCTAAAACTCAAAACCAAAATACTCTTAGAGGTTTAGTTCTCGAAATATTCGCATCCAATGACATAGCACTTTACTTCGATCCAACCCTAAAAAAGGCTTTCGAAGGCGACATTTCCCTAATTTCCTTAAGATTTCGTTGGCTTAATTCAGTATCAGATGCAGACAAATGTGAGCCTGCAGCTGGCTTCTTTGGCGCAGATTTCTTGAGCGCAGACTGAATCAATTCGTCGAAGTTGATCCCTATGTTGCGTTTGGGTGGTATTTTCGATCTTTTTTGTAGGCTTCGGGATGTTAGCACCCTATGTGTGGGATATTCCCAAAAAAGTTTGTCACTCAAAAGGTCAGTGATTGATCAAATTTGGTTAACTAGTTTCAAGAATTGGTCAACCATAGGAAACTTTTAATGAATAGCTAAAGCTTTTGAAAGTCATCAACGATTTTTAGCAACTCACTTGTGGGATATTCGCACAAAAATTATGATATCTGAAAGATTTTAACAGTCTCATAAAAGGCCAGGTAATTTCTAAAACTAAAGCTGACCTTTTATCAGATAACTACGACTTTTCAGATGATATACTTTTTTTCTTGCGAATATCCCACAAATGAGGTGCTACTATAACTATCTGTATTGTTTACCTTGAAAAAGAACTTTAAAAATTCATTAAGAAACTTGACCAATTACAACTACATAATTGTCTAATTAAGAGCTCACTAAGACTATTCAGATGGTATACCTTCTTATTGCGAATATCCCACACATATAAGGTGCCAAGATTATCCCACATTGAAACATTGCAAAAAATTAATGCATCATAATAATTTATTACGTATCATCATTATTATGTATTTATTCAGCTCTTCTTCCCCCGTTGCCCTACCTCTTCTCCCCAAGTTCCCAACACTAACACTTCTGAAAATATTCTCGATATAACCACCAATCCATCAGGTTTCTCGCGAGAGTAAGTTTTACTCCCGAAACCAAAGTCTATAAAATTCCGAAACACACAAAATCAATAACCCCAAAACCTCGAAAAACCAAAATCACGAAAACTTTAATTCTTGTACGTTTGTTAAAACTGTTTAATTTTAATTTATATTTGGACGTAGCCTTTATGCATGTAAAAAGTTTAATCAAAATCGTTAAAGACGTTTCTAGGAAATTTGAAAAAAAAAAACGTACAACTTTTGGTCTAGTTGCAAATTTGTATTACAAAATTTTCTTTAAAAAGGTAACCACCTTCGCATACACATACATACTTAGCCAAAGGAAACACCGTTGATATATACCCTCGATCGAACACGAAGCTGAAGTTTGATTGAAAAACTGAATTTTTTTTTGAAATCTTTATCTCGAAAGTAAAAGCATTCTACGTGCTATAAGTAAACATTTTTAGAAAATTCTCGTTAAATAGAATTGTGTCTGAAAGCAATCCATAACTGGCCTACTCCTCTTAAGTCAGTATACGAGCTACTCGTATAGTTTAGTTACACACAATCCCGCCGCAAAGAACTCCAATTTTCAGTTCACAATCAGTAATGACACTCTAGCTAGCCTTAAGCAAACATACTCAAATCAAATTCTTGTTCGACCATCACATTCGTTCAAACTCGAGTAAATATAGTTCAAATAATGTCTCTCACTGCAATGTGGTGGTGCAGCAGCAACAGTGACATCAGCCGTGGCAATGGCGGCTGCCAATCTCTATTCAAACATCGACTTCCCATTTCGATCAGAGCCACAAACAACACGGGGTGGACGTGGAGCGTGGAGCAACAGCAGCAGCAATGCTATTCTAATAAACAGCAAAATCTTACCTCTTTGCGCCATCATCGCCACCCTGCCTGTCGCACCATGCAACGCTTATCGAACTTCAAAATGCCCGAAGTGCAAACTAACCCAATCCCAATTGCAATCGACTGACTGTCCTGGATTCTGTAATTTACAGGTGAGCCGCCGAGGAAGGATATAATACAGGTTCACTGCTGCTTTTCAGGCTCTCTGTGAATGGTGTTTACCTAAATCCCAGCTGAAACTCTTACTCTCCTTTGCCTTCCTGTGGCCTCAAACTCAAACCCTCTCTGTGTTCGATCCAAAATCCGAATGTGATATCCATGTTCCTGTGTTTGTTATGCCTTTGGCAGGATGTTTAATTTGTTGAGGAGGAAATTTTTCATTTAACCGGGGACGATATCGAGTGTTCTTTTGGTTTGGGCTTGTGTTTTGTGTGTACTTTGAGCGGCCTTTTACCACATGCAACCACACCACCACCACGTACAGGTGTTTGATATTAGTTTTCGTGCCAATGGATTTTAAGGACATGACCGCCAATCGTATTAGCCGTCGCGTCGTGGCCGTCCTAGCAACGGAAACGGGGAGATTCACTGTTTGAGCCTTTTTTTGTGGGTAATTGATTTCTATCCGCAACTTTTTTCTATTTATCTTCTAGCGCAATTCTCTTTGACCCCTAAAATGCCTCTGATGGGTTTGTGTTTTTTTTGGGTTTGGAGGTTTGGGGGAAAAAAAACAAGACGAATTCAAAATTTTCAATTAAATTTTAATTCTGTCAGTTTAGAATCCTTTTATAAACCATGGTCAAAGTCAAAGCACTTCACTCTTGGGCGGCTATACAGAGCAGGTATATACACCAACTATACTGCCCTCATTAGTATGCAATGTAGATGGAGAATATTAATTGACTACAACAAGCCATTAGCATGGTGCTGGTTCTAGTGCAGGATGCGAAATACACCCAATCTTGTCATGAGAGAGGACCCACGACCTAATCCCAAATCCCGCACCCGAACCCAAAAACAGAAGACACCACTTGTGATGGCATACTGTTATTAGGGTTTAACTGAAATTGAAGTTAATTCTGCGAGCGTGCTTGGCATATTAATGTCGGTTGCTCCGGTGCGGTAGTATCTACCTATACATATACAACCAACCGACTCGACGAACAACAACGAACATCTTGAGGAGTATCGGCCCGTGCCGGTGCTGGTGCCGGTGCCCATCGTCGTGCCGGGACCTTAAATGAGTAGGTAGGCCAAAATTTTAGCTCGCAAAAGATGGAGAATGATTGAAAACTTATGCAAAACATTCCTAATTGAAACCCGCCCCCAGAGATGACTAATTTCTTATGCACGGAGCACGGGCTTTCTCGTCATCATCGTTGGTTGTACATAAGAGTGTGTATCTCCTCCATCTACTATCTACATCCTTGAATAAAATATGTCCTTTCCCAATTTTTGAATTTAAAATTATGCCCCATCAAGCTTTGATTGGGTTTTTGTTTATTTATTCCGTAATTTTAAGCTTCAGTGATTCTGTGTTGTGATTCACATGGGAATTTCTTTTGGTTTAAGTTCCGAGCACAGCTGGAGATTTCTCTCATAAGTAGATATATGAAAGGCCAACAAATCATGAGTCAATTTTCATTCGGCCGATTGCTCTGCGTGAAATCTGATGCCAACCGCGCAAACAACATATACCGGCAGTGCAAATCGATAAGATGATAGGTTTTCGATCATAATCCACCTACGAATACACACGCTGGCTTTATCCAATTACATGTTCCCTTTACAAATAAGCAATCAGCATAAATTGATTGCCTCAGGCTACCGATCTTGCATCACAGAGTTTTCCCTTAGACAGAGAGATAGAACCGATTACCGATGGGTACACATACACAAACACATGCACCGCCTATGCGTTTCCGATGTTTTAGGTGGCTTATTTGGTCATAAATTTAGCTTGTAATATGCAGATACTTGCAAATAAAATTTGGCATGTCCTTAGGCGAAACATAAGTTGTGAAGAAAATATAGAAACAAGATAGTGATTTATGTGGCAACAGGAATATAAGAATTAGAATGGGTTTTACTTTGATTTACTTTTTTGTTATACTCAGCTCGTTTCAAACGAATTTTGAAGCAATTTTTTTAAAATTTTTATATTTTTAGAATCGAATATTTAAGGTAACCATTCTTGGCTTAGGAAAATTGGGATCAATGGCAATCTTGATGGTTTGGGCCCATTTGGGCACAATTTGGAAGCGTTGTTCAAGCGTCAGTCTATTCATGTTGCAATGCCAAACCAAACTAAAAATAAATCACCTGACAGCTGCTGACAAAATGGCGGCCAGTTAAAATAGTGTTGCCAACTTAAAGTTCTATACCTCTAAAAAAAACACCCGTTATTATTCAGAAATAGTGATGCCAAATCACCATGACAAGTTACACGATGTCCAAATAATATAGAACTTTAATAAAATCTTTTGGAGCAGCAATACGTGATGTATTGCGCGCATTTGACGGTTTACATGGTTGTCATTCCAAGTCGATTATCCAAATTTTTTGATCAAATTTGAGTCGACCGATTCAGTGAAAAATCAGCCAACGCTCTTGCGTTAACGAAACGCAAGATCAACCGACAACATCGCCGCTGTCAGTGAAAGTCCGCAGTTCTTTGAAAACGACAATGTCCGTGCCATCAGCATCAACGTATAGCGGTACCGATTGATGATAACCAAATTTTGCTGGCTCCAATTGGATAATATCGATGTGAACGTCATTTGCTGCGACAGGTCTCAAAATGTTACAAAATTTTTGGTACGGCGGATCGAAAAACGGAGCACATCAATTGATTAAGGAGGTGGATATTACCTCAGTGTCACGCCCGACGTTCTGGGACCACTAGAGCACTTAGTTTGACAGGTGTCAAAATGTGGCAATATTTTTAGTACGGCGCGCGTGGATCAAAAAACGGAGTACACCAATCGATTTATGGGGTGGATATTACCTTAATGTCACGCCCAGCTCTCTAGATCCATTGAAACACTTTTAATTTGACACGTGTCAAAATGTCAAATCAAAATTCCGAGAATACGCGCTGTAACGTTTAGCATTTTATGTGTTTTCTTTTTTTCTAAATGCTTAAATGCTCGCGAGCGCTAAATTGGCTCACTCTCACATAACGAGAGCACTCTTGACTTGTGCGTTTTGCTATCACAAATAATGAGAGCGCTCTTGACGTGAGCGTTTATAAATCAAACGCTCACGAGCGCGAGCCAAACTAAAAGTGCTCACACCTGATGGCTCATGGGCGAGCGTATCTGGTAAGCCCTCATTTGGAAAGGCACGCTCGCGAGCCGGTCATGAGCGTTTGTATCTGAACCCTGGTTATTTGGCGAGGGTAAACACCCGCATGTGATTTCTTTTAATTTGATTTTTCACTTTCGAACTACTCTAGAGTATCCATCTTTAGTTTCAATTAAAACTCAAAGTCTAGACTTAACTTCTTACATAAATAATTCAATATATATAAAAATATATAAAAATACAAAAGTTATCCACTTTAAGCTATTGGATACCAATAAATTTACATTTCATATTTCTTTTTAAATTTCATCTGAATTCAAATTCAAATTGTATTATTTTTCTTGAAACAAAATCCCATTTATATGTTTGTTTGGTAACTTCTCTGTTTTAAATAAATAAATTACAATAAAAGTCAACAAATATCCAAAACTGAAAATGTGATTTGATATAAAATATTATTCTTTTCAAAACAAATTTCCTGCCCCACAACAAAAAAAAAAGAGATGAAATTTAAGACAAATAAAATGCCTTAAGCTAGCAGACCAGAAAGTAGACTAACATAATAATAATAATGTACAAGATATCTCTATAACAAAACTTTGAAAACCCAAACCAAACCAAAAGTGACCAAGCAAAGCAGAGGAATACAACACAAGAACACACGGAAGAAGAGACCAAAGTTTGGTCCTTTGTCTCCTCTCTGTCCTATTGTGTCAGCTTTAAGGTTATGGTTTGGTCATCATCTTTTATTATAACACATTAGTGGCTCAAGATTTGCATAAAGAAAATGAATGACCCCATTTTTTTTGTGGGGATATATTTTTTGCTGCTACTGCTGGTGGTGCTGGTGGTGTTCTTCTCCCTTTATGACAAGGATCCTTGAGGAATATAATATTAATAATGATGTTGAAGGAAAGTTTCGTTATTTGTCTTTGGGACTCATATTGGTTATGTTTCAGTTTGCTAAAGAAATTTGAGAGAAAATTGAAAACAATGTCCTTTGATTTAATGAATGTGTTTTTAAGGAGGCACACATAAAATCTTATTTAAGAAAATCGCAAGAAGTGCTCAGAGAAATGTTTCTACGGTTCATAAAATGTAATTCCATTCCACACAGTCTGTAGAGTGGTTTTTAATTTCATATAAAATTTAAATACATTTATTTAAGTTTAAACTTCAAAAATGCGTATGAAGAAATTTTTCAGGAGCGAAAATAAGAACAAGTCGTAATTTTGTTAGAAGAAAATTCTGTATTTCAAAATTCTGTATTAGAATTGTTTAAAATTTTATAAACTGTTTTCCGTTCCGATGTCGTATGGTTTTTATTAAACAAAAAAAAAAAAAAAACAAGTTAATTTGAAAAAGGTGTGTTTTTTTTAGGGATCGCTACCAAATTCCGCAGCACACAATCCCGCATCACGAAATCCCGCAGATTACAAATACAACAAAATACCGCAAAAATGTAAGCTGCGGAATTTTCAATACTTTTTAAAAAAATACGATTGGAAGAATTTTGATGGTGATTTCGAATAAAATATTTTTCTGGACTTCTGGACCTGAACAAAGGTGTTTCTAAACCTAGACAGAGATGGAATTTTTTTTTGAAAAAAATATTTGAAAAAATTTAAAAAAAAATACATCTTTTTTCCTAAACTTTTTGTTTTTGGTTTTATTTTTTTGATAAAAAAAATTAGATTTGTTTCTTTTTTGAAAAAAATAATTAAAAAAGAGTAAAAAAATTGAGTTTTTTGAAAAAAATTGAAAAAAGAATTTAATTTTAGTTGAAAACTTTGGACATTGGCGCCTGCCTGGCGACTGAACATACCCTAAGCGGAGCAATGGAGTTGCCTGAGCGGTACAAAGCCCCCCAAAGAAGGAGTTAAAATCCTTCGAACTCGCGAAGCGGGCCAGGCAAGGTACTATTGCGCAAGAATACTGTTAACATCGAGACCCGAAAAAGGGAGTTAAAAAACAATTTTTTTTAAATTTATAAAACAAAGTTTATAAAAACGTTTTATGTCCAAAAAAAAAATGTTTCCTTTGTCCAAGATCCGCACCCACTTCCATAACTTTTTTTTTAATTTGTAAAAAAGTTGCTTCCGAAAACAAAAAAAAAATTGGCCTCTGTCTAAGATCCAGACCCGTCTCCAGAACTTTTGTCCTGCTTCCAGATCCGTCCCAGAAACTTGTTTAAAAAAAAATGTGTCCTTTGTCCAAGTTCCAGACCCACCTCCAGCACTTTTGTCCTGGTTCCAGATCAACCTCCAAAAATCTTGTCTGTGTAAGTTAATAAAAAAAAAAGTTGTTTCCAAAAAAAAAAATTGTCCTATGTCCAAGTTCCAGAGATCCACCTCCAGAAGCTTTGTCTCAGATCTAGAACCTCCGTCCTAGTCCCAGACCCAAGACCAAAACCTATTTCGCAGGTCTAGGGCCAGAACCTTTTTCCCACTTCCAGACCCACATGCAGAACCTCTCCCGTCAGAACCACTGCCGTCGACCGACCAGATCCCGACACATGAGCATAATCGTCGGAACAGAAAAAATAGTAAGAAACTTCGTTCTCCGTGATCCTCATACAATCGCGGCACCAATTCCTATGGGAAAGAAAAATTGTATGCGCTGTCGCATTGTAGTAGATCCTGCTTGATTTTGTGATGCGGGATTTCGTACCCAACCCAATGAAAGACCCAGTATTTTTTAAATGTTCACTTTACCGTTTCTACTTTTAAGAGTTCATAACTACGACTTTTTATGTTTCAAAAATTGATGGATAAGAAAAAAAATATTTGTCTACCTCTCCCCCTTCAGAAAAAAACAAACCGAAAACTGAATTCCTTCTTCAAATCAAGATGGTGGAAACCCTGCAAGTGATCGAATGTCGAAAACTAGGGTTTAAGCTGCCTACATAAACGTACAAAACAAAAATGTTTTCCCCAACCAAATTTAAAATTCCAATAGGAATCTTGACTAAATTAACTGAACCACTTTTAATTACTTCAGAAATAGTATCCAGACGAAGTCCGCGGTTTCCGCTATAGTTTCCTTAAATCAAAAAAATATAAAAAATTAAGTATGTATCTTTCAGAACGCCGCTTACGAGCAGTAAGTTATCAAAACTATTTATCTTAAAATTATCTACAATTAATTCTAAAGGGTTTTCCAATAAGAGGTGTTATTTTGATATTCAAAGAAAAATGGCATTTTTTGAGATAAATGATCGGATGTTTATTTCATTATAAAGAAGAAGGTATGCCGTTAATGATGGAACATAACATAAGCCAAATGGCCGCCACGACCACGCTTACAGGACCATATCCTTTTCATGAAATTTTCCATAACCAAATCGCAAAGTGGCTGCCCTATGTCCTCGATAGCCTCACGAATTCCATCTTTGAGGTCTTGAATCGACGCTGGGCTGTTGGCGTAGACCTTATCTTTCACGTGGCCCCAAAGGAAGAAGTCGCAAGGTGTTAAATCACAAGATCTCGGTGGCCAATTGTGATCACCTCTTCGAGAGATAACACGGTCCGGAAACTTTTCCCGTAAAAGATCGATGGTTTCATTGCTTGTGTAGCACGTAGCGCCGTCTTGTTGAAAGTCCAGATCAATACCATCCAATTCCGGCCATAAAAAATCATTAATCATCTCTCGATAGCGCAATCCATTGACCGTAACTGTTGCTCCAGCCTCATTTTCGAAAAAGTAAGGTCCAATGACCCCGCCGGACCATAAACCGCACCAAACAGTCACGCGTTGAGGATGGAGAGGCTTTTCAACAATAACTCTTGGGTTTTCCGAGCCCCAGATGCGACAGTTTTGCTTGTTGACGTAGCCTCCGAGGTGGAAATGGGCCTCATCAGTCAAGATGATTTTTCGATGAAATTCCGGATCATTTTCATGCATTTCAAGGACCCAATCAGCAAAGACACGACGTTGTTGATGATCAGCCGGCTTGAGTTCTTGTGTTAACTGAACTTTATAAGCCTTAAGACCCAAGTCTTTATGCAAAATACGGTGTAATGACGTTTGTGGAATGCCTAATTCCAAAGAACGACGAGGAATGGACTAACCTGGGTTTTCTTCAGCACTTTGGGCTACAACAGCAATATTCTCAGTTGTTCTTGAGCGACGTGCACGGGTTTTATTCTTCACATCACTAACTTGTCCCAACAGCTCGAATTTGTCCACCAATTTTTGTATTGCGGTCCGACAAGGTTCTTGACGACGACCCAAAAATGTTTTGGTTTTACGAACCGTCTCTGCCAAATTTTCACCATTTTTATAGTGAATTTTAATAATTTCAATGCGTTGTTGAAGCGTGTATCGTTCCATTTTTATTAATGGCGTAGTTTCTACTTGTCAAATGTCAAAAAATGACAGCTTCAAAAGTGACAGCTACCGAAATAGCGGGCTATTCAAAATAACACCTCTTATTGGAAAACCCTTTATTTCAACTGTTAAAACACACAACATTGTCGACATGAAATTACTTCTAAAAAAATGCAACCCATTAAAACGCAAATGAGTTACTATAACCACAAATTCTTTGGCAAAATTAAGACCAGCAGTTGATAGTTCTTATAATACATTTTGCCTGATTAAATTGTAACTCCCATTGCGAAAAAAAATACCATTAAGCTTCTATTACCAACAATTTGTAATTCACCGACAAATGCCTTTAACCGTCCGAAGTCCGATCGCCCGCTGTGGTATTCAAGTTCAAAACCGACCGTGCATCGGTGGCTTCCTGTGACCGACCATAACTCGATTGCGAAGCGATCATGTGTATCAGTGTATATCATGTCCAAAACTAATAAAACGTACATAGCGAAATAATAATTCAACATAGTTTTCCTTTGATTAAATTATAAATTCCAAAACGAAAAGCAAACATGATCAGATCACTCGATATCACGGCACACGATATCGCATCGCAATCGCAATCGCAACTGCTGCGCGCGGCATGCATTTATGATCTCCACCGACCCGACCGATGGTGACGACGCTCGGCAATAGCGATGTTTGCTCGGAGCACTCTCAGCTCTCAGGACGGCCTTATTGCACTTCATCGTCTCTCGTCGATCGTTCGTTGTTGGTCTTTGGTTGTGGCAATTAATTGAGATCATTCGTGCGCTATATAAATATTTGCCATCTCTGGGTGCATTCACAATTCACAACCGCCATCCACTAATCATAGCCATTGTGCGCCCTCGTTCTGCGCGCCATCTCTATTCGTGATTCTTTCAAGTTTAATGACTCCAATAATTACGCCCGTCCCCTTTAACATGGCAGCATTACGCCTCCGTGCGATTCAATTAAGATATCGACATCGATGAACTTACGTATATATATCCCTGTTTCCGATACGCGACATGGACGCGGGGGTTTTGGTGGGCCGTATCGTCATCGGGTGAGCCTGAGCCTGAGCCTGAGCCTGAGCAGCGGTGAAATAGTCACGAGCTCATATCTCTTGAAATCATCAAATACAAGTCCGTAACTTGGAAGTCATAAGTATGTAGGTATATAGGACCCCCCTGCGCCTGCCTCGCCAACACAAACCCCACTGAACACTGCACAGCACAGTGCACATAAAGACACTTTGTGCAAAGATGATGATGCTTTTGGATTTGATTTGTAATTAGGTACTACAGAATCCACTTTGAAGAGAGTCGTCGCGTCGTCGTGTCTTGAGATGAGGTTTTACATTTTACGTGCAATTGTGTAGATATGACTATCGGGCCTTGATTATTATGAATAATTTATGAGTGATCAAGGGGAGCTGAGGCTGAATGTTTGCGGTAAGCCTTCTTAAAGTCCATAAATGACGTAGAGAGCAATCTTCAAACGTTTTGAGTTTTCTTTGGAAAGAGAGTGCTTTACGACTTACGAGTAGTTGTTGATTGATTTGGAAGATGTGTACCTACCTTAAGTGGTTTCAAGAACAATTAGTTACGAGCATGATGTTATGTGGATTTGGTTTATGTTTTTATGTATGTAGGTTTCTGATGAATTAAATTGTTTTAATGGAAGTGGTTTCTCCTGGGAGATATAATCCAAAGAGATGAGTTAAATTAATTATTATAGTGAGTGACCGACCTTCTTTGGATATACTTGGTTGGCAACGCTGCGCTGGTTTTGAGCAATGAGTTCTAACTCAAAGTGCAATTATTTTCAAGTGGAAATAAATATAAATATAAATATATAAATATAAATATAAATATATAAATATAAATATAAATATATAAATATAAATATAAATATAAATATAAATATAAATATAAATATAAATATAAATATAAATATAAATATAAATATAAATATAAATATAAATATAAATATAAATATAAATATAAATATAAATATAAATATAAATATAAATATAAATATAAATATAAATATAAATATAAATATAAATATAAATATAAATATAAATATAAATATAAATATAAATATAAATATAAATATAAATATAAATATAAATATAAATATAAATATAAATATAAATATAAATATAAATATAAATATAAATATAAATATAAATATAAATATAAATATAAATATAAATATAAATATAAATATAAATATAAATATAAATATAAATATAAATATAAATATAAATATAAATATAAATATAAATATAAATATAAATATAAATATAAATATAAATATAAATATAAATATAAATATAAATATAAATATAAATATAAATATAAATATAAATATGAAGCATATACAAATCGACTCGAATCACCCTGTAGGGTATGAGTATGACTCTAAGCCAATACATTATTTAAATAGCAATATAAATATTTGCAATTCTACTACAATTTTAATTGAAATACTGTGATATATATTTGTTAAATTCCAGATCTTAAATGCCCAAAATCATTGCATCTCCCCCTTGTAGGGGTAAGATTTTCTCTTTAAAACTCTTTGTCAAACGAATTCCCAAAACAAACGAATCACAAAGTTTTCAAAAACTTCAAATGATTTATATTAATTTCATCAACAAACAAAGAGAACAAACAAAATTTATGCAAATTTATGTATGTTTAGCATGCCATTTAAAATTGTTCCAGTGATACACAAATATCTACAAAATTAATGTGTCGAACAACGCGACGAAAGCTAAAGCTAAAGCACCACCAACAGCATAACCATCAGTATCAGTAACAACAACAACAACAAAACATACCTTAACATTTTTAGAAAATTCTCATCAAACCCATCCCCATTCCTATATCACATCTCGACGACCGACAAGATGCCAAAAAAAAGGACATCATCCCTTCGCAGACTTGACATTAAAGTAAGCATGAAATGAAGGCATTCAATGACACACATAGTTGCACTGTGTTGTACTATATATACGCTTTACCCACTGATGGCTGTAGGTACTCTTCCCATTCCAATCCTCTAGAGACAGTACTTTGTCCTACATTCGCAGTTATAAACGTGGCTGATGTAGACTGACACCGGGGAAGAAGGGAGGAGGAATTTAACTTTGATCTTATCCGGGGGATTTTGATTACAGCACCCTTAGGTATAATTGAAACAAATGAAAAAGAAGGCCAAACAGAAACAGAAAAAAAGGCAAACAATAGGGAGACGGTTGTGTGAGTGGGTATGGGTAGCGGGCATAATCAGAATCACCCCCTCATCCCTTGACGAATGAAATGTTCATCTGTGTGTACCTATAGTTGGCTTTAATGCGGACGTATAGATAATAACATTTCGGGAATTCCCCTTGTATGTGATGCGATGACGAATTAAATGTCCTTTTGTCTAGGAATTCGCATCTCTTTGAAAAATTCCATTAACCCTCCTCTAAACACGAGGAGGGATGGCTTAAGGCTTACATCATATCGTCATCGACTTTAAATTCATTTAACCCCGCATTAGCCCGTATCTTTTTGCATTTAGGCAACAACAACAAAGCAAAACATCAGGCCCTTCTCATTAAACATTAATTGCGGAACATCCTTAATCCATTATCGTTTTCGTTTCTCTGACTCTGATGATGGAGTTGGAGTCCAGTGCCACAGTGATGTATTTTACATGCCTCGCACCTCTCATCAAGACATCACAGCGCCTTCGTTTTACGGTTCAATTGTCCTAAATGATTTATTTGCTGCCGCCTCGGCTAATTGCATGTCGCATGTTTCAGTCAGGTTTGTATAAATATATGGTATAGAACCACGCCAGCGATGCAAGTAGCACGTTTTGTAAAGGATATAGGTTAGGTAGGTTAGGGTGGTTCGGCCGTCTTATCGGGCTTCCACAACTGAAAGTGTCACAAATTTACGACACCTCTGCCACCGCCTTGGCTTTGCTATTGGATCTTGATCGTTAAACGAACCAGTTGATTTGTAATTACAAATTTTTAATAGAGATATCCCGGGTCTGATATAGGATGAGATGGGGCAGAAGTTGTGCGGACGGCTTCGCCCAGTTATGGAGGAGGGATAGGGATGGGATGGCTCATAGTGTTTCGGAGTTATAGTTTGTTAGTTTGTTTATTATAGAGCTTAAGGGAACAGCCATCACAGCACAGCAACAGAGAGTCGGTCGTGGTTTTAGTTGTCGTTTTGTTGATTCTTGACTAAGGACGAGATGCAAGTTCTGATGCAAATAGTTGCATTATGTTTGCATGTTGATGTCCTGCAGCAGCAGCATGCATGGCACACAAGGCAACTGCAGATGATGATGCTATTTTAAGTTATGTTTTAATTACAACACTGAAATCCAAAGAGATATTCACTTGTCGAGTTTGGTTAGCAGAGAGTCTAATGATGGTAGTTTCACCAAAAGCGGAATGCGCACCATGAGAATTGTAGAAACTGTTGTTGAGTCGTTTATTTGGTTTGTAGACGCTTCTGGGCTTTTAGTTAAATTATTAGCTTGCAATATGACCAAACCTAATACGACTTTACAATATCGACATAATATAGAGTTGTTCCTGTCAAAATAGAAAACAATTTGCTTAAAGGCGAGTAAACAAATAATAGTATAGGTACCTACCAACTTGCTGTGCTTATGAAAGGCCAAACGAGATTTGTTTTCAATGTAGATATAGACTATGCCAAGGTACCTATACCTACTTAAATACTATAGCTATTCATAAATGGAGCAATTTTGCGGTAGGTAAATTATGCACTGTATGCAAATGCTGAATCTTTGATTTGACAACTTCAATGTATCTATATATTTGAAGAGCTTAGGGTGTTTCTTGTTTAATTTAAGTCAATTTAAGTTTGAAACTATGTTATTCCTCTTTTAATATGTTAGTGAAAACATTTCAAATTAAATAAAAAAAAAGCCATTTGATTAATAAATAATTTGGAAAATACAAAATTCAAAAGAAGAAATACCAAAGGGTGTCTGTGCATAACATAAGGCCTAAGGTCATATACATAGGAATCAATAACATTTATGGAAATTTAATCAACCTTGTTTGAAAGATAGAAATATTATTATTACGAAGCAAAAGGCTTATAAAGGGTTTTTCAACAGGGACGCTACAAAAGTAGAGCAACAGGGACAGCAAACGACGCAATATTTCTTGCCGCTCTTTCGACATTTCTCTTCAGTAAGTTTTGCCATTTCATGATGGAAAGATATACGAGCCAACGACGAGTCGAAATTATTAAAATTTACTACCGAAATGCGGAGTCAGTGGCCTCAACGTTAAGAGCGCTACGTCTAATTTATGGTCGTCATAATCGTCCTAGCAGATCAACAATTGAGCGTCTAGTGGACAAATTTGAATCCACAGGCACAGTACAAAATGTTCCCTTGCCAGTGAGACAAAAAAGTGCCCGTAGTGTCGAGAATATTGCTGCCGCTGAGGCTTCAGTTGCAGAGAGCCCAAATGTGTCTCTCACACGTCGTTCTCAAGCGTTCGTTGGGCATCTCTGTGACGTCGTTGTGGCGAATTTTGCGAAAAGATCTTGGCCTACATCCTTAAAAGATTAAATTGACGCAAGAACTGAAGCCGCTTGACCACCAGAAGCTTCGTATGTTCGTGACTTGGGCTGAGCAACAACTTGAAAATGATTTGGATTTTCATCGAAAAATCATCTTCAGCGATGAGGCTTATTTCTGGCTGAATGGCTTCGTCAATAAACAAAATATGCGGTATTGGTCAGGCAGCAATCCACACGTACTCAATAAGTCATCATTGCATTCCGAAAAAATTACGGTTTGGTGTGGTTTATGGGCTGGCGGCGGTGGCGTCATTGGGCCGTACTTCTTCCGTGATGATCAAGACCGGCACGTTACTGTGAATGGGGATCGCTACCGTTCAATGATAACCGAATATTTTTGGCCCCAATTGGATGTTATGGACTTGGAGGACATGTGGTTCCAACAGGACGGCGGCGCCGCAAGCCACACAGCAAATGTCACAATAAATTTATTGGAAACCAAGTTTGGAGAACGTGTTATCTCACGAAATGGTCCAGTCGTTTGGCCGCCTCGGTCGTGCGATTTGACGCCGTTAGACTATTTCCTGTGGGGCTACGTCAAGTCTATGGTCTGTGCCAACAAGCCAGCGACGATTGATGAACTTCGTACGAATATCGAACGTGAAATTGCAGCAGTATCGGCCGATTTATGCTTGAAAACCGTCGAAAATTGGGTTCAGCGTCTGGACTTTTGCAAGCGTGCCCGTTGTGACCATGCAAAAGAACGTACTTTCACAGGAATAAAGAATTTCATTGATATCCAAAACCGTTTTTGTTTTATTTAAACAAAAACTTTTGTAGCGCTCTTATTGAAAAACCCGATATAATAAAGTTCAGCACAGCACTTTAGGCCTTGCGAACATTTAATGACTTAAATTACTCAAAGAGATACCAAGTTGTTTATTATTTTTACAAGAGAAATCTTCATATCGCGGGACAGAGGGGGGTAATAATCAAAGAATTTTAACGCCTTTTATCGAATTTTCTAAATTAAGTACCTACATTAATTTGATCGAAAAACCAGCTTTGGAATAAGATGTTGTTGGTTCTATTATAATTAAAAATAACTCCGATGGCTTTATTTTTATATAATCTTTGGTAATATCTTGATTGATCGTCTTTAAAATATATATAAATATAAATGTTGGACATTTCTTTGGGCAATCGGAAAGTGTATATTTAAAAAAAAAAAAATTAAAACAGCGATTATAATTTTAAAGAGTTATTACCTATACGTTTGCAAACATTAACTTAAGAGATTATAATTACATACTAGATTTTGTTATGTGTAGATCGTTCTCCAAGATTAGCTGTTGATGAAGGGGTTGATAAGTTGTTGTGAAGATGCAATATTTACCTTAGAACTTAAACGAAAGGGGGATTTTTATATGACAAACATGCATGCAGTACAGGTTGCAAAGTTAACATCAATTAACATTGGCATTCTTAGTTTAAGAACGATTTTATTCAGTCTTTAGATTTATTCAAATTAAAAAAAAAAAAACAAAATAAGAAAATAGAAATAAAGTTCTTAATTAAATTACGAATAAATTACAAAAACTTCTTACTCTCGTGTAAAAAAATATTATTTATTAATAAACGTTTTGGATTGTTTAATTAATAATTTTTTATGGTCTGAAGATAAGATAGGAAAATCTCGAAAACGTTTATACTAATAAATAGTAAACTTTTACACGAATAAGAAGTCTTTTAATTTGTTTGTTGTTTATAAAATTTTACCGCGTCATTTTTTACGTATACCTACATAAAATGTTTCGTAATAATTTTGTATGGCGAGGAGAAAAAACTGGCCCTTAAGATACGCAATATAAAGGGTCCGCCATTTAAGGTGTTTTTATTTCAACTAGTGCTTATTTCGTGAATGGTAACACTTAGCTCATGTCTGATTTGACAGATAATTAGTTTTGTCCTTCCGCTGAACGAATATGGTTGTGTATACGCTTCGTTAAGTGATCGACTTAGAGAAAATGCCGATTTTGACAAAAAAATCATCTTTTCAGATGAAGCTCATTTTGATCTTGGCGGGTAGTAAACAAGCAAAATTGTCGCATTTGGGGCACAGAAAACCCGCACGCATACATTGAAAAGCCGATACACCCAAAACGAGTCACTGTTTAGTGCGGATTTTGGTCCAGAGGCACAATTGGGCCATTTTTCTTCGAAAATGAGCAAGGAGTGGCCGTTACAGTCAATGGCGATCGTTATCGGGCCATGTTGAACGAATTTTTGTTCACAAAAATTGAAGAGGAGGATATTGGCAACATTTGATTTCAACAGGACGGCGGCGATGCGTGCCACACAGCCGAAGCTACACTTGATGTTTTGCGCCATTTTCAAAAAAAAAAAAGAAAGTTATTTGGCGGACCCTTTAGGATGCTTCTATGTATTGGAACCAATAAATGGGTCGACCTGACCGTGATATTTATCGTCTTCGTCTCTCAAAGCCGACGACAATTACTTCTCTATGTATCTCCAATTCATAAAAGATTCATTTCCGCACGACGAGAGATATTGCACATTGTAATTTGAATTTTATGTTTTTTTATAATTTATTTTTTTGTTAATTAATTTTTAATAGTTATAAAGATAGTTTGTATTTCATAAAAAATGTATAACTTACAGAAATGAGAATTTTGTATGGAAGCATTTAACAAATTGTGCAATTCATCTGAGTTCTGGCAAATTCAATTGCTCCCATAAGCCAAATGGGACCACAACTGGAATTTATAGATATATGTTTGCGTTCCTATGCCGGATTTTACAGTTCATCAAATAGTGGGTGTAATCACATATTAGCATAACATGCTGTTTTTTCAAGAACTGGCAACCAAATTTGCATATTTTTTGCACTGTTTTGCCCAAATTCCATGGTGAATTTAGCTTGACAGCCCTTTTCTCAGCAACCGCACAAGCGATCAACTTTGCAAAATGGCTCCAAATTTGCAGTTTTTTATGCAGCTCTTTAAAAGGGTTGAACAAAATTTTTGAAGTCGTACTCTAAAAAAAAAAACAATTATACTTCATCGCTAATTTCGTTAATTATACATCTTCAAAATTGTTCTGAACCCTTTATGAGCTGCATAACAAATTTGGAGCTTTACTGCGAATTCCTAGCTTGCGCACTCAAAAATAGTGTTAAATAACGTTAAACTTTGAAAAAAAAATTTAATAACATTTTTTAATTTTTTTTCAAAATTTTGAATTTTAATTTTTCAAAAAAATCTTTTGCAACACACGCTGTACCTACAGTAAAAAATCGATTTACTTTTATTTCTATGAAATAAATGCTCAGTTTGCAGTTTTTAGCATTGCCTGTCATAGGTTAAACTTCTTGTATTTTAAGTTGCCAAACTATTTAATAAAAGGGTAAAAAAGTTCATAAAATTAGTAAAGGGTTTTCCAATAAGAGGTGTTATTTTGAATAGCCCGCTATTTCGGTAGCTGTCACTTTTGAAGCTGTCATTTTTTGACATTTGACAAGAAGAAACTACGCCATTAATAAAAATGGAACGATACACGCTTCAACAACGCATTGAAATTCTTAAAATTCACTATAAAAATGGTGAAAATTTGGCAGAGACGGTTCGTAAAACTAAAACATTTTTGGGTCGTCGTAAAGCACCTTGTCGGACAGCAATACAGAAATTGGTGGACAAATTCGAGCTGTTGGGACAAGTAAGTGATGTGAAGAATAAAACCCGTGCACGTCGCTCAAGAACAACTGAGAATATTGCTGTTGTAGCCCAAAGTGCTGAAGAAAACCCAGGTTAGTCCATTCCTCGTCGTTCTTTGGAATTAGGCATTCCACAACCGTCATTACACCGTATTTTGCATAAAGACTTGGGTCTTAAGGCTTATAAAGTTCAGTTAACACAACAACTCAAGCCGGCTGATCATCAACAACGTCGTGTCTTTGCTGATTGGGTCCTTGAAATGCATGAAAATGATCCGGAATTTCATCGAAAATCATCTTGACTGATGAGGCCCATTTCCACCTCGGAGGCTACGTCAACAAGCAAAACTGTCGCATCTGGGGCTCGGAAAACCCAAGAGTTATTGTTGAAAAGCCTCTCCATCCTCAACGCGTGACTGTTTGGTGCGGTTTATGGTCCGGCGGGGTCATTGGACCTTACTTTTTCGAAAATGAGGCTGGAGCAACAGTTACGGTCAATAAATTGCGCTATCGAGAGATGATTAATGATTTTTTATGGCCGGAATTGGATGGTATTGATCTGGACAACGTTTACTTTCAACAAGACGGCGCTACGTGCCACACAAGCAATGAAACCATCGATCTTTTACGGGAAAAGTTTCCGGACCGTGTTATCTCTCGAAGAGGTGATCACAATTGGCCACCGAGATCTTGTGATTTAACACCTTGCGACTTCTTCCTTTGGGGCCACGTGAAAGATAAGGTCTACGCTAACAGCCCAGCGTCGATTGAAGACCTCAAAGATGGAATTCGTGAGGCTATCGAGGACATAGGGCAGCCACTTTGCGATTTGGTTATGGAAAATTTCATGAAAAGGATATGGTCCTGTAAGCGTGTGGTGTTTCATTATTAACGGCATACCTTTCTCTTTATAATGAAATAAACATCCGATCATTTATCTCAAAAAATGCCATTTTTCTTTGAATATCAAAATAACACCTCTTATTGGAAAACCCTTTAGATAAACAATCGACTCCCTCTAAGTCGAACTTTTTCTAACTGGATTTTGTTCGCCAAATTTTAGAATTCCCCTCAATTTTCCATACAAAAACTATCAGTCAGTCCGATAGCAAAAGCCCGAGGATGGATTATTAAATCCGAAACGCGTCGCTTGTTATAAAAAATACCTATATGTTGTGATATAATTAAATTAAAAATTTTTATTAAATAAAACAAATTTTTCAATTTTTTAATAAATTTTTTATTGGTTTTTTTTTTTTATTTTATTATTTTCATTTATAATCAAAAACTATCCTCTTAGTTGAGGTCCCTCTTTATTCGAAATCCCGGAAAAGAATGATATTGGAAACACGTCCCTTACTTTGGCGGACACTTTTTGACGGAATCGTAAAATTTTGATATTTGAATTATTTGAAAATCTGTCTTTGCGCTTTAGTTTTTGCTTAGGGTAGCTTAAAATTATGCCATCAAATTTTGGATTTTCCCATTTTTTTTTTTTTTAATTTTGGAAGCTCACTTTGGAGCTAAATTAAAACTAAAATATTTAAATAATCATTAGAGCTATAAATTTCGCTTGATCCGAAAACATTAGAATTTAAAAAGCTACCGTTTCTTGCGCAAAAAAAAATTGAAAATATCATTTTTTTTAGATTTGAACTGACCGTAAATAAACTTTTAAGACTTTAATTAATTTAAGCGCAACAAATAAGCATTTAACTATAGCTAAAAATTCAAATACATATCAATATTTTTCGATTTCGCTAAAAAGTTTCCGCCAAAGTACGGGACATGAAAACGCAATTGGAATATTGCAATCTGCAATTCAAATGACAGACGATGTGCATTTTTAAAATAGAATCGTTTTTTAAACTGTGAAAAACACTGGCTTTTTTAATTATTTGCAACTTCATTTTCAAATACTTTCAAAAAATATTAATCCCTCTAACACGATTTTTTTAAAAAATTCCCTCTTACTGGAACTAATTTTGATATCCCGTGAAAATTCGACTTTCAAAAAGTCGACTGTACTTTCATGTTATGACCTCAAAAATTAATTAAAATTACTTCATATGTTTAAGTTGTATATAGATCTATAAATTGATACCACAGCGAAAATCCTCCCCATCTACCCCCAATGCCCAATCTCTGTGGAAATTTCTGGTTCTTCGTAAGTGTTGCAGTTTTTAATAATAATTTTTTTGTACATTTAATTTTTTTTTAGAAAATTAACCCATTCAAATAAATGGGTGCTAATATACCCCCTCCCATACAATTTCTGTCTTAGAACATGTCCAACAATCATTTTCCTTGGAAACGCAAAATTTGTAGAGCAGAATAGCGAGTTCTGAGTTCGATTCCTAGCCTCTTCCCCTAATATCAAAAAATATTGTTTTCACGGCTACTAGCCTCTTGCGAGGAAGTAACAAATTCTTCAAGAGTATCTCTTGTCGTGAATAAGTGTGCCTTTCATCTTAGACTTTGGGTTTCGGAAGAAAATTCTAGGCCCTTCCATACCTACATACACAGACACAGAAATTGTTGAAAGAGAGTTGAAAGCTACTAAGTGACTAGGCCCTGGTTCTACATATCAGTTATTTAAGAGACAATATAAATCTTAAATTTACCTCCGATTACATATTCTGTTGGTACACTATAGAAGTAAACTGTCCGAAGCATAAAAGACCATTTACTCGCAGACATTAACATTTTAAGCAAAACGGTGATCTGACATGCTTTCACAATAATTATGGATGTCATAACTTCCTCTATTAAGCGATATGTCCATAAGCTAGTATACTTGTCTACCATTTTATGACTTTATATAACGCGACAATCATCTCTCCTCAATCTCTGTTTTATTAATCAGATCCAGACAACATGTTCGTCTGGTATAAAGGAATATTATTATGTAAAGGTACCTACACATTGGAGTCAGGGATTGAAAGTAATTTGCAGTAAATTAACTGCGTGAAATCAATATTTGTGTAATATATACATTCATAAGTCTGCTTTATGCATTCCATCCTTGACCAATGACCTAAGCCAGCCTATATGGATTGACATCCACGAACTACACCCAGTATAGGTGTTCAATTATCCATTGGCGACTATATAGTATACATAGGTGCATAAACAAAAGCCGCTCAAGGGACAAGGTATACAACACAACAAATACATATTTTACTTTTTGCCTAAGTTACCCAACTTACCCAACACCATCAGCAAGCAGCCTCGGTAACAGCAAAGCCTCAACCAAAAAGCTTTAAAGACAGGGTTGGATCTATAGAAAATTGCGAACGATTAAACTACCTACCGATCTTGAAATTACAATTTAACATTTGATATGGAGATAAGTGAGACGACTCTCAAATTGTCACATATGGCCATTTACTGTGTCTAGTAAATGGTCAAAAATCGGCGTTTTGTTTTAGTCATACAAAAAATGACAGGGGCAACTGTAGTTTGATGTTGATGACATCTACAATCAATTTTTTGAAAATTGTCAATTTCGCATAACCCTATAGGTACCTAGAAGCCAGAGCCTTTATGTTGAGCCTTTTGAACGAACCACTCAGCTAACGTCTTAATTTCTTGATACTTTTCGCTATATGCAAACTTATCTAGAAAAATAGTCACATAGTTGAGCAATATCTAAAGTTGAACTGGCGATCAAGAATAAGCCCTTTTAATTTTTGGCTCACGAACGCACTCCCAAGAGAGCTAATTCCCACTAGCCGAAATGAACTTACTCCCACCAAATTTGTTAGTTGGACTGCGTTCATAACTATGGGAGCTAGTTCAGTTTTGGACTTAATTCATTTTACGTTCCTAAAACAAAAAAAATTAAAGTAGTTCATATGATAAAGTCAAAATTTTTCATTGGGAGTTAACTCTTTAGCGAAGAAGAATAACTCTTTTGGGAGTTTGTTCGTTGGGCCTAGTTTGTGTGTTGACAAAAAAAAAAGCAGGCAATTTTATTGAAATTTTTCAAATACCTCAGAGGAGAAAAATTACTGAGTAAATTTCCATTTGAAAATTTAAATTTTCATTAGTAAGCTCCAGAGAATGAGGTTTCGTACTTTTCATATTTTTATAGTTGTCCACCGAAATGAAAATTAAATGTCAAAGATTTCGTTCATTCTTGAGAGTCTAAACGTTTCCTATCTTTTAGAATATAAAGTCACCGCCCGGGTGTCGCCTTAAATTGAAAATCCCATGCTGTACAACCCTGTACAATAAAACTACGCTTTTTACACCTGATTTTACATTTTACAAAGCCACTGACTGCATCAAGGACATTTACCTATACAAATCCTGTAGTTAATGCAGGCCGAACACAACCTATATATGGAACGTGGTACGTGGGCTGTGCGAGTCGCCTCCTGTAATGTTTCGAGAGCCCATCATGAACACAAGACTTACCTACCTTCCCTTGTTTACCCTTCATGTGTCATACCTATACAATATGTAGACATTCTCATAATCACATCTTGAAGGGTTCTTCTTCATTAAAAAAAAAAAAAATATTCACCTTGTTACAAAATAAAAACTACTCTTGGAGTATAGGTCCCTCTCCCTACGGATCGCACGTTGCTGGGCTGAAAGTAGGTGCCACAGCAATCCAGTGCCAGTCGCTATCGCTAAGCTACGCTACTATCCTTTCCCCACTCTCAGTTTTCAGACAATTGAGGGCTTCTACTGGGCTTCTCTTGTCATCGTAATCCATCGGGCTGATGGTGGAGCTTGGTCATTGAGTGAATGTAGTGTAGTGTAATTTAAATTTATGCTAATTCGGACATGCATAAATATTTTGAGGTGTTGTGTTAACTCGATTGCGTGGAACGAATTCATAAGCAACTGCGCCACGCCGGCCGGCCGCACAGTGGTTCGGTTTGTATGGGAGAGCGGAAAAAAGTCTGTTTTATCTGAACGGTTCAACGGATTTAAATGAAATTTGGCAAACATGTTTATATTAGTCCTATACATATTTGGTCAAAATTTGTTTGAAAAAAAATAATTAGAAACAAAGTTATTGACATTTTTCTAAAATTTGAGGGATTTGATGTTTGTATGGGAGAGCGGAAAAAAAGTCTGTAACATCTGAACTGTTTAACGGATTAAGATGAAATTTGATTCGCATTCTTATATTAGTCTTATACACATTTTATCAAAATTTGGCTAAGAAGAAATCATTAGTAAAAAAGTTATTAATTTTTTTTTCTAAAATTTGAGTGTTTTGATGTTTGTATGGGAGAGCGGAAAAAAGTCTGTAACATTTGAACTATTTAACGAATTTTAATGAAATGTAACAAACATGTTAAGATTAGTCTTATACATGCTTGGTCAAAATTTGGTCAAGAAAAAATTGTGAGAAAAAAAGTTATTGACATTTTTATAAAATTTGACGGTTTTGATGTTATATTTAAATAAAAGTTTTTTTTAGTAAAATCTTAACTTTTTATTTTGAATAAAATATTATTATTAATTAATATATATATTATAAAATTAAATAAATAAATAGATAAATACATAAACAAAAATAAATAAAAAACAATTATGAAGTAGTAATTTTATAATGCTAGAATGAGGTTTTTAGCGTCTGCGCTGATTGGAAGTATTTTCTTTTTTGCCTTTGGCCTTAAACCTGTTATTATTGGATCTGAGGATATGAGTATATGATGCATCACATCTTCATTCGTCGCAATTCGGCTGCATTTTCTCCGAATGAAACCTGCGGTAGGCTTTATAATCCTTACTTCGGCATTCTTGGGCTTCCTCGGAGAGCGATCCAACAGGAAATGCACAGCTTTTAATTATTTCTTCTCCATGAAATGAGAAATAAAACGTTTCTTTAATTCTGACAGCACAGTTTCTATTTGCTCAGAAATTAAGTTGGGGTATTTCATTTATCATGACCATTAGTAATAAGTTCACTACACAACACCGAATAAGGAATTTCGATTGAATCCATTTTAATGTATTGAATTCACTATATATGTTTGTTATTATATTTCACTTCACTTTCACTTTTTGGTTGACCAAAGAGTAAACATTTTTCTTACACACCTTGCACAAATGCTCAATAAATCAATGCTGACTTTTTTTTCATTAACCCTTTATATATATAGATTTAAGTAAGAGATTTTATTCTAATAAGCCATTACTAATCCTTACAGGTAATAAAAAATTACGCAATACAGAACAAAAACAAAGCAATAAAACTTTAAAAAAAACACCTTTTTTATTTTTACCTGCCCTACTTTTAGCGAAAAATTAAAAAAAAATAAAAGATTATCCCTAATCTTTTTCTTTATTTTGTATTAATGTCTATCATATAATTCAAAACATCATAAAACTATATTATTTTTCGTGTGTTCCTTTCAAGAAAATTGAGTTGAAAGTTGAAAAATTTTCCAGGCAGAAATAAATGGTTTCGCAAAAATCGAAATTCTCAGCCCTGGGTCAATGTATTAATTTTGTTTTATTTTTAAAATAAAGTTTGACATTTTTCCCTAAAATAATGGGCTTAACCAGTTCATTCTGACAATTAATACCGAAGTAATCAAATTTTTTGGTAAACACCACCGTCAAGACGGAGTTTTTTGAAATCCAATTAAGCGAAACATTTTTGAGCATAACTTCCACATCTGCACGTATCTGCAGCTGATTTTTTCTGTGCTTTAACATGAATGTATGGAGCATATGGTGGCATACTTACTTTCTTGGTATCTTTTGGAGCTGTTTTTTTAAATCAAAAAGTTTAAAAAAAAAGCATTTTTTCTTAGTACTAAAGCTTCAGGCTACTTATAGAACGTATCTTTTATAAATAATCAATATTTTTTTTTATTTTTAGATAATCGAAAATAGACCAATTAAATTATTTAAGAAGCTAGAGAATTTATCTACAGGAACTTCGGAAAAAAACATCTCAAAATTTGTTGAAAATACGGTTCGCGATTTGAGTAAAATTATTTTTCAACTTTGAGGGCTTGTAAATCAGAACATACAATATATATGTTAAAAAATACTTTTAAATCATACGCTCGGGTTATCTAAGAGTACATAAACATAAAGTTTAAAACGATAGACATGACTTTTTCAAAAGACTTTTTTCCGCTCTCGCACCACTGTGCGCCGGCCTCCGCGCCAATGCTGCTGCTGCTGCTGTTGTGCCGGCCTGACCAAATAAAATAGTGCAAGAACTTGTGTGTGTGCTGTGCAGTGCACCTATAGCTTAAAGGAGGTTCCATCAAGAGGATGGGTTGGGTTGGGTATAGGTACGTACTTTTTATTTTCATTAAAGATGCAATGTGGGTTTTATTGTGAGTGCCTGCGAGTGGGATTTTAGACGCCTGATATAGTGTGAAAGAAGAGAATGCTCAGACAGGGGCATTGAAACATAAAACAAAGCAAGCAAAAAATTATTATTTATCAGGAGCACTATACCAACTTGTGTAATTGCGAGCAATTTTTATTCTTTTTTGTTGTTAAAAGCCGTTTCGTTGTGATTAAACCTCTTCGGAAGAAACATTTCGTATAGATAAATGATGTTTTATGCAAAAACAAAAGGAGGAGGAGCCAATTTTGATATTTAAGGGCAAGTCAAAATTCTGACATACTGGAGGCTGAAAAAGTGATGAACCAATCCTCAAAATAAATTATAATAATATTTATAAATAAATACAAAAAATGAGTTATTTAGGTGGGGATTAGGTGCCTGATGGGATAGTTATTGAACACGTCTCAAATGCAACCTAGATACTTTTTGATGAATTTCGACGAGAAATAATTTTAGGTATTTCGCGTTTTTCATTCTCAGAAGGGAGTTTTGACTAAAAACCGTTATTAGTATCCCTTAACCAAATATTTTGATAAATCATGATTCCAGATTGAATATTATATAAGAAACCAAAATATATTTTTTTTTTTCAATAACAACATTTTAATTTCAACTACGGCTAAAAGTAGGTACCTAGTAGCTGGTCGAATAATAGTTAGTGCCTAGGACTGTCATACCGGAGGTTTGGGTTTCATTCCCTAAATATATTTAATACAAAAACGAATTTCAGTCCTTTTGACAACTTTTATAGCCATTTTTCATTAAGATACTTTTCGGACTTACCAAAATTTTAATTTTTGATCATACAGATCGACTGCCCGACGCACAGAGGGGCCAAATGCATGAATTCTTGGCAGAAATAGAAAACAAAATTGTGGGGATTTAAAAAAAAATAGGGGGGTTGTACAGTTAAATACCCAAACTGTACAAACACGTGATCTTTTTTGATAATACTGAGTGTATGTTGACCAAGTCATTCATTTGAACTTGCGCATTGTGGAAAGTGATTTTAGCAGCTGTGATTAAATCGTGTGTATTGTGTTCTTGTAGAAACAAAAATAAAAAGCTGCGCCTATTTGCGCTTTTAAAAAATTTCGCTTCTCGAATGGGTTAGAGTCTTGGCTAAGAAAACATGTGTGTTTTTTTTTTTCAATATCTGTTTCTATATTTTTTTGGTAGGTTCAGGTTCCAGTGATATTTTTATTACGAGGCGAACATTATTTGAATATGTAAGGCAATCAGGCGATGTCATGTCAACAACCCAATCTTCGAATTTGATGGAATTTATCCAAAATCGTACTAAATGTCCAAATCATTGTAAACCTATGTTGCAAAAGCGGATTTCATTTTTCATGTCCGATTTCAAAAAAAGATGGCAAAAAAGTTACAGAAAAGAGGATAGCTTTCTTATTTCTAATAAATCTTGGCTGGATTCTGCAATCAGTTTCAAGAATTATTCGGGGACTGATAAAAAATGTGGTCGTCCTAGAAAAAGTTTCGATGAAGCTTCGGACAGAACCAAACGCCAAAAGACTGAGGATTTGAGACAGAAACATTCATCTGAAGAACTTATTTTTGCTGCTCAAATGAGTTTACGGTCTTCAGGTCAAGTGGAAGCATCTAAAGTTGTGAGGGAAGTGACTAGAAGCTCACCCAAAAGAGCTGCCAAATACAGGTTGGCATACAAGAAATTTGAAGGGGTTAAAAAAAAACAGCTTTCTGGGAGAGAAGCTCTGTCGATGTTCGTTGAAGCCAAACTTACCAGGCACCAATACAATATAATAAGATTGAACGATAAGTCCAAGTTTCCATCTTACAAAAAAATCCAACTGGCCAAAAAGGAGTGTTACCCCCCGAAAGAACATATTACTGTTACGGATACTGTTGCTGAGATTAAATTGCAGGCTTTACTTAATCACACAGTGAATCGGCTATTATATGCTCAAAAGGAAGTTTTGGAAGCCCAACAATCGGATACTTTGAATAATTTGGAACTAATATGTAAGTGGGGCTTGGATGGTTCGGCACAATCAGAATACAAAAAACATTTTTCTGACCCAAATGCTAAAGACTCTAGTATCTTCATTGTATCACTTGTACCTTTACGACTTATTTCAAACAATCCAGGAGACCAGCAGCAATTAATAATTTGGCAAAATGAAAGACCTTCATCGACAAGGTACTGCAGACCAATTAAGTTTATTTTTCAACATGAAACAACAGAGTTATCAAAAAACGAGGTTGAAATAATGCGCAAACAAATTGAAGAGCTACAGCAAGTGACATATCACATGAATAACATCGAAATACATGTTACGATTGTTATGCTTTTTACAATGGTAGATGGAAAAATTTGTAATGCCGTAACAGACACTAAATCAACACAAAGATTCTTTGTATGCGGGCTCATTTCTAAAGATTTCAATAATATTGAAAAAGTATCCAACACAAATATAATAGACATTTCTCGATTAGAATTCGGTTTATCTGTGCTCTATGCATGGATACGGTTCTTCGAATGTTTTTTGCACCTTAGTTACAAACTACCTCTGATGAAGTGGCAAGCTCGTGGAGAGGAGGAAAAGAAATCGTTGCTGAAAGAAAAAAATAAATCTAAAGCAAATTTAAAACTGAGATGGGGTTGCAAGTCGATAAGCCAAAACCCGGCTTTGGAAGCAGTAATGATGGGAACACGGCTAGGAGATTTTTCAGCGATCCAGAAGTTGCAGCAAAGATTACTGGGTTGGATATTCAAGTAATCAAAAGGTTTAGAATTGTATTGCAAACAATAGCTAGTACCTATGAAATTGATGTGGACAGGTTCCAAAAATATGCTATTGAGACTGCAAGACTGTTTGTGGAAAAATATTATTGGTACCCAGTGCCACCCTCAATCCACAAAGCTTTGATTCATGGCCCAGCCATAATAAAGCATGCTTTATTGCCAATAAGTAAGATAAGTGAAGAAGCACAGGAGGCACGAAACAAAGAATTCAAAAGATACAGAGAAAATTTCTCTCGTAAGATATCGCGTTTCAAAACTAACGAAGATATTTGAATTTTCTCTTGATTTCTTCGGACCCATTAACAACGGTTTTGCGAAAACTGCCACACAAACGTGCAAATAACATTGATAAGGATGTTCTTGATTTATTGAAGGCACCTGATTACTCATTTACTTCGGATACTTCCGGAACATCAGCGAATATAAGTTCAGATAATTCTCCCGATACAGATTAATTATATTGTATATGTACTATGTTCCTATAATCACTATATTTTGCATTAAAACATAAAATATTATTATTTAAATACTAGATACGTGTTTTTAATTCATTTTCCAGCAAATTAGTGCTTTAAAACAATTTCTGCCAAGAATTCATGCATTTGGCCCCTCTGTCCGACGTTTCGACAGGGTTACACTTGACGTGGTCACGGATTTACGTCGGGCAGTCGAAAAGTATCTTATTGAAAAATCAAAAACTTTTATAGCCTTCCAGAAATATTAGTTCTTATATCGAAGTCAGTTGTTGACTACACTGAATACTCATCTGTTAGGACTTAGGACACATCTTCATGCAAGAAAAAAGTCAAGTTATCAACTGTACTTGAGCAATGTTAAGAGAGAAATCTTCGATGATCCGAAAAAAATTTGGGATTTCGTAAATGTTAAAAGAAAAATAAATAACTTTCCAGCTGTGAAGTCCTATATAAGGAATTCTCTTCTAATGATTCTGCAAATAGAGAGTCCGCCAAATAACTTTTCTTTTTTTTTGAAAATGGCGCAAAACATCGAGTGAAGCTTCAGCTGTGTGGCACGTAGCGCCGCCGTCCTATTGAAACCAAATGTTGCCAATATCCTCCTCTTCAATTTTTGTGAACAAAAATTCGTTCAGCATGGCCCGATAACGATCGCCATTGACTGTAACGGCCACTCCCTGCTCATTTTCGAAGAAAAATGGCCCAATTATGCCTCTGGACCAAAATCCGCACAAAACAGTGACTCGTTTTGGGTGTATCGGCTTTTCAATGTATGCGTGCGGGTTTTCTGTGCCCCAAATGCGACAATTTTGCTTGTTTACATACCCGCCACGATCAAAATGAGCTTCATCTGAAAAGATGATTTTTTTGGCAAAATCGGCATCTTCTCTAAGTCGATCGCAGGCCCACTTAGCGAAGCATATACACAACCATATTCGTTCAGCGGAAGGATAAAACTAATAATCTGTCAAATAAGACATGAGCTAAGTGTTACCATTCACGAAATAAGCACTATGTGTCGTAGCGGCATCCACTGTAAATCAAGTACCAACATACATCAGAATGCGGAAATGTCCGAAAGTGGAGCTATGCAGTAAATGATTATGAGTGTGGATATGATTTATAACTTCAAAATCTAGCTCTACTTAAAATATTGAGTAGTTTTGCTGTTTTTTGATATTAATGTCAATCAATTATTATTATTATTCGTTAAATAAAACTGATAAGTTTCTTTTCTTTTGGCACTGGATTTCGACGAGCTCCTTAAGAACACAAAAGGTAAATGGGTAAAGATGCTTTTACTGTCCATATTTTATCTCTACTACATAGCTGAACTATCGACACACTAGTTGAAAAAAAAACGTTAGATGGCGGACCCTTTCTTATAGCTGTGATAATACCTGTAACTGTGATAATTCCCATGATAAAAACTGTGATAACACTAAAACTTATTTAAAAACTTTAGTAAAATTTTACCAATTCGACGTTACTAAACCAACAATTGATGAAAATGAAATAAAAACCGATGTCTCCAAGCTTAAGGATCCATCATCCTATGGTCCTCATGAAATACCAGCCTTGATTGTAAAGCGTTACATTTCTATTTTAGCTCGTCCTCTGTGTTATCTTTTTAATTTATCGATTCAAACTGGTATCTTCCCAAACGTATGGAAGTCTTCATATGTTACCCCATTTTTTTAAAAAAAACCGGAACAAATGTAATATTTTTAACTATACAGAGGCATTACCAAATTATCGTGTTTACCTAAATTATTTGAACAAAATGATCCTGCAATATATCGAACAAAAATACAAAAACATTATTTCGCCAAATCAACATGGATTTATGAAGGGAAAATCTACCCCAACAAACTTGATGGAATTTCGCTCAGATGTTATTGCTTAAAATCAAAATGGTTTTCAGACTGACGTTGCATACTTAGATTTTGCAAAAGCGTTCGACCGTGTGAACCATAGCTTGCTCTTAAAAAAAATTATAAGTAGGTATTGGGCTCCGAAGTTGGTTTTTGGTCTGGCTGGGGTCATACTTGTTTTGCAGATCACTTTAAAAATAAAACATCAAGCAAAAAAAAATTGTGCATTCCGGCGTTCCTCAAGGAAGCCATTTAGGGCCCTTTTTATTTTTTATTATTTATTAATTACTTACATAATGCAATCCAATATTCCGACCTTCTCTTGTTCGCTGATGACTCTAACCTTCGCATATCTTACAAGACTAACAATAGATTTTGAATTGTTGCAAAAAGACTTAAATAGTGTTTCAACTTGGTCTAGAATGAATGATATGTAACTAAATGTATCAAAGTGCAAGTGTATGACTTTTACTCGTAACCGTGCAACTTTATTTAATTCTATGGGGCATATTAATAGTCACTTTAAAACTCCAGTTTATCTTAGACCTGGGTCTATCCCATCTAAATAGCATTGAATAAACTCCAGTCTAAGATAAACTATAGTTTAAAAATGACTATGAATATGCCCCTATATGTTGAAAGAGTTGAAAATTTTTGTAATCTTGGCGTTATAATGGACCTGAAATTGAACTTTAATAAACATTGACCATATTATTAACAAAGCAAAATGCAGGTTGGGCTTCGTTTGTCGGTTTTCTATTTATAAAGAATTTCGAGACCAATATAAAAACACAAAAAAATCGGGTCCAGCAATTCTGTCTAGCTCTACCTAAATCTGTCTTATAATGCTTCAATACTCGAAAATTCGAAAGCATCGGAAACAGTACCTATAGAACTTCCAGAAATTAAAAATCAAAAAAATAAAAAACGGAAATGAACTACCCACACACAAGTACAAGTTAGTATCATTATCGAACATGTTATGCATGTTGATACCTAAAAATGCCTAAAATTAGTTGGTTTTAAAAATGGAAATTACTCTTAATGTTTCTCCAAATATTGTCCAAATATTTATTCATTAAAATTGTTAACAAATAAAATTATGTTTTTTATTTTGATTGTTTTATTGGAGAACTACACTATTAAACTATTATACTGATTTATTTATAACTGCCATAACACTTAATTAAATATTCAATTTGATGTTCCCTAAACGAAATAGGAGTGCCTAATTGCATTCATTTAAGACCGGCAACAACACAAAAAAAAACCATCTTCTAAAAGACAAAAAGCATCAGATTTGAAGCACTATTATTACCTACCTACCGAAAACTAATGTCGTAAAAATTTTCCGATTTTCTATGCGACACCCAAAACAAGTCCAATTAAATTAAAATCTCCTGATTTAATTTTTTTTATGTTTGAAAAAACAAAAGGAGAAACTGACAACAGAAAAAAAAAATAAAAACAAAAAATGGGCTTCCGCTTAATGCCATCGGCTCGGCTCGGCGCGGCGGCTACCAAAATAGTTATAATAAACACTCCCTCCCGCGCAATAAAATTGATTGGATGCGGTTCGGTTGGAAGTTGGTATAGAAGGGCCTCATTAATACCACATCTCGTTCTCGATGTCGGCGGAATATCGTTGTGTATATATCGTTGAATGGATCTTTAGTTTCATTTATTTAATTTGTGTTTTTTTTTTTTCAAAAATGTATCTTTTGTCCCGAAATTAAAAAAAAAAAATCGAACACCAAAATTGCTAAAAGGGAGCAGCAATAGTAAGTTTTCCTATTATGTAGTAGATTCCTATCCACAACCAACAACCAACAACGATTATCGATCGTTGGAGTTGCAATGCGTCGGTGATTCTAACGATGACAACATTAAGTGGAATTTATTATCACTCTCTATAGATCGAAAGGGATGCGATGAGCGAGTAAGCGACTATAAGCGTGGGGGTTCTGTGCTTCTTTCCTCCAATTCGAACCCATTTAGTTTTGTGTGACATCAGTATACCTGGATTTTAATTCTCGTATTTATTGATGACGCCTTTTCCCTTTGGGTTGTGTTCACATCAGAGGATGGAAAAGGAAACACATGGCTGTGTCTGACTGCCTTCCCTTGTCGGAAATACTATGTATCGAAGGAAATAGTTTTCAGTTCGTTTATTTGATTGTAGTGTTTATGGAGTGATGGAACCAATGAAGATTCGACTTATTTCTAATAATTGATCCATAAAATAAAAACCAACTGCATGTGACTAATAGTTAAAAATTGCCTTCATTTCAACTTATTCTTCTATTTAGGGTATACCTAAGGATTTGAAAGTAAAAAGTCAATGGTGGGAGGATATGTCAATGCTGAGTGAAGCAGTTTTTTCTATGTTTTTAAATTGAAACTATAGAAACCAAGTAGGTGAATATTGTCTAGATATGGCAATTAGAGAAAAATTATTGTGAGCTAGACCGTAAAAGTTCTAATTAAGTACAAACATTGTTGATTAATGAGGCTTAAAAATTTTCTTTGAAAAAAGAAGAAGAAAAATAGGGTGAAACACTTCTTTAGTTCTTATAGTCGTTTAGAGGAGATAAGAATTATGTATTTTTTTTTTCGAGCTACAAATAAGGGTTTGAGTGAAAGAGTGCGAAGTTGTGAAGTGTAAATTTCACAGCGTCTGCTATATTTTGAAAGAAAGCAATAATTGTTTGTCAAAATGTCAAAATTTTCCATTACAAATAAGCTTTCCATTTCTGATCCCAAGATCAAAGACTGATCATAAGGCCTGCAAGAGATTTTGAAATACGTTCGTATTGCGTTGCTCTTTATTTAACCCAATTGGTTGAGGTCGCTCTCAGGTCATCCTCTGCTCTCCATCGGAGTTAGAGTCGGAGACTAATCGGGTTCACCGCCAGCTATCTCCTCGGTATCTAATTATAATCCACTTAGGACCAGTTTTTCATTGCGAGATTAAAGTTAAATGCTTTTGAAGATTTATCCACCGAGTTTGTTGAGTCGTTTCACATGCATTCTTCACCGATAAAATGCTTTCTCAGTTCTAAATCAGGTCCAATCTATGAAAGATCGACAAACGATTTTTCTTCTTAGTTTAAAATCGTATTTTGTTGATACTTTTCCATGGCTGTAGACCATCGGGTTGATCCTTCTTAGTCTCCGAACATTATTTGATAAAAAAAAAACAAAAAAAAAAATCAAATAATAAATCATAGACCCGGTGGCTCATCACTTCCACTGTATTTTTTGACTTCGAACCAACTTACAAAATTAACCCAAATTAAAAAAAAATAAAACTGATATAGTCAATTCCCCTAGGTTTCTATTCTCACCTGCTTAGAAATTAAAACTTTAACTGAAGTATACTTAGCCTTCATCTAAGGTTATTGTCAGATATTGTCAGATTAGTGGGAGGTAAGTGACCCTGCGGCTCCTACCCCCCCCCCCCCCCCTTATATACGCCCTTGTGCCAATACAACAGAACCGCCGAGATGATCAAAGTTCTCTGAGAGCGAGTTTGTTAATGTCATCTAAGCCCAAAAACTTAAGATTTCAGCATACGTTTAGGAGCAGTTTTTCAGTAAAAGATCATCCTAGTTCCTGGGTTAAGCCCGAATCAACTCCTAAATCATGTCTTTGTCTGTAAATTTAGACCCCGCATTAACTCATTAAATTTTGTTAATTAACTGTGGATAACCAGAATAGGTAGGTATTTCTGACAGATTCGTGTCAAAAATTTATCGAAATCGAGGTCTGACTTTATATGGAACGAGCGATTTTCATAGCGGGGCGCCTCGCCATCTCGATTTCGGTAGCCAAACCTTGATCATTTCTATGGTGTCACACTTCAATTTCGATAGATATTTGAGAACTACCACTGAGTTTAAGTTATTACTCCACTAATGGCCGATTTCAAAAAGGTTTTTTTAACTATTTAACAGGCTCTTAAATCTTAAAATGACGTTTGTTCCATACAAAATAAGTCATTTAAAAATTTAAAAGCCTGTTAAATATTTGCGAAACTGAAAAACTGCTTCTGCTTTAACTCTGGATTAATTTATTTGCAGGATTGAGTAACTCTTCTTTAACTCACAGTTAACTCAGCACTGAAAAACTGGCCCCTTAGCAATATACAGGGCGTTTTGTCCACTTAGGGTTTAGTGGAGAAAAAAAAAACATACTGGAGGGGGGTAGATTTTCCCCTGTTTAGTTTTCTAAAAACAGAACTTGAAAACCTCTTTGGTAATTTTTAAGATTTATTTTTACTTAGAATAAATGAAAAATGAAAAAAGCCACACACTTGATTTTATTTTTAATACAACTTTTTTATTTTATTGTTACCGACAAGAAGTCCGAATGAGTAATGACATTGACGTTTCTGTTAGCTGCCATCGTAACGCAGGTTGTAGATGGGCCATTTTAGTGGTTGGCTGAAGCCACATTAAAAGTGGGCGTCCGTTAACGCGCTTCGCGCGACTTGAAAAAAAAAAACTAGGTGCCTGAAGTATTCCCACCGGAAGAGGTCCCTTGCCCTGCGGGCCGCATAAAAAGTATGATAAAGGGTCCGCCATCTAACGTTTTTTTTTCAACTAGTGCTTATTTCGTGAACGGTAACACTTAGCTCATGTCTGATTTGACAGATAATTAGTTTTATCCTTCCGCTGAACGAATATAGTTGTGTATACGCTTCGCTAAGTGGGCCTGCGATCGACTTAGAGAAGATGCCGATTTTGCCAAAAAAAATCATCTTTTCAGATGAAGCTCATTTTGATCTTGGCGGGTAGTAAACAAGCAAAATTGTCGCATTTGGGGCACAGAAAACCCTCACGCATACATTGAAAAGCCGATACACCCAAAACGAGTCACTGTTTGGTGCGGATTTTGGTCCAGAGGCACAATTGGGCCATTTTTCTTCGAAAATGAGCAAGGAGTGGCCGTTACAGTCAATGGCGATCGTTATCGGGCCATGTTGAACGAATTTTTGTTCACAAAAATTGAAGAGGAGGATATTGGCAACATTTGGTTTCAACAGGACGGCGCGCGCTACGTGCCACACAGCCGAACCTACACTCGATGTTTTGCGCCATTTTCAAAAAAAAAGAAGTTATTTGGCAGACCCTGTATATGGCATGTCTAGAGTCACTTCCATTTTTAAAACCAAGAATCCATTATTTAATTTTGTTTTTAAATCAATTTTTTTTAAGCAAAAAGTTTATGAATTTTAATTTTCAAACTCAAATTTAAAAAAAAAAAAACAAATTTTTTTCTTCAAAATCTTAAGTCATGAAGCAGTATTTTTGTTTTTAACATAAAATGTTTTTTATTAGTTTCAAGTCAAGAAAAAAAAAAAACAGATGCTTAAATATCTACCCAGTTATAATTAAATCTTGTACATGACATTATTAGTGTTGCCGTTGCCTGTTAATTATATTTTTCAATTTAAAGTCGATATTGTTTTTAGAAAATTGCCCCCTCCCGCCTTAAAAAGGCCGCCTTTATTGCATCTTATGCAAAACACAGAACTATAAAGTTGCCTTGTTTTTTAATACATATTTAATTTTTATCGATACCTCCCCTATACCTATCTCAGTTTTTGTTTTCCTTAAATGTTTGTTTAAATGAAAAAATAAAAAAAATTTGAGTCTACTTACCCCAGTCTCTCCTACACTATATACTGAATAGGCAGACTGGCTGACTTCCTTTCACGAGTCATATTCGAGCATGTAGTTATAGCTGGAGCTGCAAGATATCATTGGCATAGAAGATCATGTATCCCACTAAATCAACCAATAGAGGCTGTTTATACCTATACTGTCGAAATATCCCCTATATACCTGTCTAAAAATTCAACTTCTTCATTTTGTCTTCAATTTTGAGCACTTTTTTTTTAATTCAAAGTTCCACTTCGTTTGTGATATTTTGTGATCGGAAATTCCAATTCTAGTCTTTGACGCAATTCAATAAGTGAATATTGTTTTTTTTTTTTTTTTTAAGTCTCGGTTGCCTCCACTTTATTAACAACCTGCAGAAAAACATTTTATTGACCTGAAACTTATATCCTCTGCAAACAGTCCCCAAATAACAAAGAGAGATAAGCAGAAGCACGCAGTATACATTTCCGTTAAGCCTTACCACATTCATTTGATAATGCCCTCAAGCTATTTCCTATTTCCTATTTTTTTTTTTATTTTTTTTTTTTTTCTTGAGGAAGGTTGTATCTTTATCTACTGAAGAGTATCTAAATTAATATTTCAGAATGCTGGAAAGACTTTTTAGGACGTAACAAAACTTTCTTGTTGACAAAGTGTATATACCAAAAATCTTCAATTTATTATGTTTGCCGCACATAAATATTTGCTGAGCATCAAATAACAACATAAGCAATATAATATTAGATATGTATATAAAAAAAAAAAAAAATATATTTTAACCAACAAACTGTTTGCCTTTTTTTGGGGATTTCAGCGTGTCTTTTAGATAGCTTTGACATCCAAAATTGACAAACAAGGGACGAAAAATACCTTCTTTCTCACCGCAAATACTTTTTTTTTTTATGTTGTTTAACAAGAAGCATTGATGACAAACGGATGTACCTACATGCACTTAAAATCTTTCAAACTAACAATATTTTCTATAATATCTCTTTTTTTTCAACAAAGTATTCAATTTTGGGCTACAAATTTACAAATTATTAGCTTTGAGATTGTAAAATTCTATATAAATAATTTTTTTAAACAATATTTTGATACATTGAAGTCAATAGCATTAAAATATTAATTAAAAGCAGCACGTGAGCAGCAAACAAAGGTTCATGAATTCCATAGATCGTTCTGTTAAATCTTTGATTTAAAAATTCTACAGATCTTAAGGATCGAGAACTAATATTTAGGCTGAGTTGTCAAAAAAAATAAATTCAGAATCAATTGCTCCAATCAAAATATCATTACTAAAATTTAATAGTAAAAATTTAATAGTACTTTAGAAACTGTTATTCTGTGAGTCAGTGATGGTAAATTGATTAAGACCAGGCGTTGGTTGTATGGTGGTAGATGCATGTCGTTATTCCATGGGAGATAGCGAAGTGCATAAAGTAGAAATCGCTTTTGCACAGATTCCAATCGATTGATGTTAGTTTGATAGCTTGGCCTCGAAACACAGCTACAGTATTCTATATTCGATCGCACAAGATAGCAGTATAAAGTTTTTAAAATAAAGGGTGTTTTTTTACACGTGTGGTTTTCAAGAAGAAATAAAACGCATATAATTTAATGCTATGGCCAAGAATTTAGGTTTATTATAAAGATAAGGGTTTGCTATAATGTTTTAAAAATGATTTTGAGCAAGTGGCCGCCGCGGCTAGCTCGAATAAATTGCAGCCGTAGGCCCAATTTTTGACAGCTCCAATTGTTGCGCGCGACGGCGGATGGACTCATTCGAGTCTTCTTCGATACTCTGCTCCACAGCAGCAAGAGCGTCTTTGGTGCGAACTGTACGGCGACTCTGAGGATGCGCATTATCCATTAAAGTAAATGATGATGCGGTTGCTCGAATTTATGCGATTTTGCGATTATGTCCACCGAATATTAGATGCAGCGCGCGATGCATGGCGCGAACGGAACCATTATAAAGGGTCCGCCAAATAACTTTTTGTTGAAAATGCTATAAAAAAAAACTACTGAATATTTTCTCAAATTTCTTTTTTTATTTGAAAGTTCCTTCCGGTTAATAATGGAAAATAATTTCATTCAAATGGCTGCCTCGGCTGGACATGCAGTAACCCTACACGATCGTTCCAATTTTTAAGCACATTATCGATTGTGTGCAGCTGTATTTCACCAATGGCTTCACGAATATTGTCCTTTAAAGCGTCAATTGTCTCTGGCTTGTCGGCGTAACACTTATCTTTTACAGCACCCCACAAATAATAGTCCAACGGTGTCAAATCGCAGCTCCGAGGTGGCCAAACGACATCAGCTCAGCTGATAATGTGATCTTCAAAAACAGGGCGCAAAACATCGAGTGTAGCTTCGGCTGTGTGGCACGTAGCGCCGTCCTTTTGAAACAAAATGTTGCCAATATCCTCCTCTTCAATTTTTTGAACAAAAATTCGTTCAACATGGCCCGATAACGATCGCCATTGACTGTAACGGCCACTCCTTGCTCATTTTCGAAGAAAAATGGCCCAATTACGCCTCTGGACCAAAATCCGCACCAAACAGTGACTCGTTTTGGGTGTATCGGCATTTCAATGTATGCGTGCGGGTTTTCTGTGCCCCAAATGCGACAATTTTGCTTGTTTACTACCCGCCAAGATCAAAATGAGCTTCATCTGAAAAGATGATTTTTTTTGGCAAAATCGGCATCTTCTCTAAGTCGATCGCAGGCCCACTTAGCGAAGCGAAAACGTATTGGATGGTCAGTTGGCTTCAACTCCTGAACCAATTGGACTTTGTATGGCGTCATACCAAGGTCTTTATGCAAAATTCGTCTCAATGATGTTTCCGAAATGTTCAATTGTTGAGAACGACGGTGAATTGATGTTGATGGCGCTTCACGCACACTTTCTGCCACAGCAGCAATATTCTCGGGAGTACGCACTGTTTTTGGCTTTTCACGCTCGATGAGGATGACAGTTTCTTTCACTTTTTTTCACAAGATAAAGAACATACTGAGCTGACGGTGCTTCTCTTCATCCAAAATCCGTACGCAATTTTCGCACACATTCTGCAACATTACCATGGTTTTCAAAGTAATGTCGCAATACTTCCCAGCGTTTTCAAGCGTATACACAACCATATTCGTTCAGCGGAAGGATAAAACTAATTATCTGTCAAATCAGACATGAACTAAGTGTTACCATTCACGAAATAAGCACTAGTTGAAAAAAACGTTAGTAATAAATTTGCACAATTTGCAAACTTTTTTCAGGAGTAGATCTATTAATTATAATTTTTTTTTTTTTTTTTTTTTGACGGGAGGAAATCTTCAAAAGACACTTAAACCACCTCTTTATCAGGACCAATCTTGAGAGATCGACATCAGATTTTTCTTTCTTAACTTTGTAAAATCACTTTGGGGGAAGTTTAAACTTTTAATACTTTCCCATGTTTTTTTAGACCAAAAGCTCATGAGGCTTGGTTCTTCTTAATCTCCGAACATGGTTTCTTGTATTCAAGACGAACACCATTTCAGAATTGGTATGACTTTGCAGTCTCTGATTATGCGATACAGCGTATTTTTTAACAACTTCTGTAACCGTTTCTATTTGTAAGTCACGATGTAGATCGCTATTTCTTATGTACCAAGGTGCATTAACTATTCCACGAAGGACTTTGTTTTGGAATTTTTGGATGATTTCGGTATTTGTTTTCTTTGTACAGCCCCATAATTGGATATAAAATGGCAAACCAAACTGAGCATAAATCAAGTAACAGCTGTCAAAAAGACCAACTCCGAAAAAAGTATTGCCAGATTGAAAACTACACGTCTAAAAAAACACCCTTTATATTATAGGTAAATTGAATATTTTTTTGTCTCATATAAAAATTGTCAGTACAAATTTTTCAGAAAATTCTGGTAAAACTTTTGACAATTCATTGTCATGAAAATTTTTGTATGATCCCAAAAATTGACAATTGTTGCTTATTTTCCGAAAATTCTAAAAAGAAAATTCAAATTATTTATGTAATAGAAGTTGGACAGTTGTTCACTTGTCACTTTCCATATTATAACTTGTCACCTGTCACATAACTTGTAAATTTTTATGAAACAGAGCCCAGGGCACTCTGCTACTGTTTAATAAATTTTTTGTTTCATAGCAGATTTTTGTAACGTAACGTGTTATTTTGTAACGTCAAAGTGTTTATGGGTGACGTTTGTAAATTGACATGTTGACAAATTTGTTGAATGACAAGTGCGATAAGTATTAATTTTTTCAGAAATTTGTTTTGTCTATTTTGTAATATTGTAAAATCCCATTGGTTTCTTTACATCACTGACAGCACAATTTTCAAAAAAAAAAAAAACATAAACCCGCCAGAATGAAAACCGAAGAGCAGGGCCGGCCCCAGCCAAACTGGCGCCCTTTGAAAGATATATACACTGATATACATATATGCAAAAGACTTTTCCACATTACCTAGGAGGTAGACTTTCAATGAGTAGAGGTCTAGTGGGATCTTTAGTTTTACGATATTTTGAGTTAAATTCTCCTTGAATGCAACAATGAAAGTGAATTTAGTAAGTAGGAAAAAATAACTCAGCATAGTTGTGATGGATGTTATTTTGGGATAATTTGAACAAGTTTTGTGGTTAAAATGCAAATGGCAGTACATTTTTGCTTGCGCAAGTTCAGAATACATTTTCTTGCTCCTAGTAATCCGCTCCCAGAATTTTGCGCCCTGTGCATTTGCACATATTGCACATATAGTTGGTCCGGCCCTGCCGAAGGGACCTTACTACTGATTCTTATTATGATGATTTCTGGCTCCGCTGGGTGGCGTGCATCCAAGAGGTTAAATTTTTTGATGACTCTGGGGCATATAGATCTAGATGAATTACAGCGATTCCATGAGTTATGTTGACTCTGAGGACTCCAAACGTTTGTGATGGCTTATTGGAGTTGACCTGCGACTTAAAAAAACCCCACAAAAAAAACCAACGGCATCAAATCGCTCGATATTCGGGGCCAGTTTAAGTATAGCAACGTAGCGTCTGCGTGAGATAACCATTCCCTCAATTCGTTCGTGCAGAATGTCTGAACACACATTCTCCAGCTCAAAGGAGAATAATACGAACTGAACATTGCTTCATATACAGTATTACTTCACTCAAATATTAAGATATGCCTGTAATTCATTCAACTTAAGTAATTATTAATAAGATACAGCCTTAGATCTTCCTCGTTTTGTCGTACCCCCCTCAAAAAGGGTTCAAAGTAATAAATTATAATTTTTATTTAAGTAGTAAATCTTATCCTCCTTCAAAGTACTTCTAACAGAAGAAGAAAAACCAACTGCAAAGTGCCTTGTTGATTAAATAAAGAACATCAAGCATTCCAAATACAAAAAAAAAAAAATAACTATAAAACTCACATTTAAAAGGACATTATAAAATTCCACGGAACTCACTAATGGCCCTCAGCTTGACACCTAAATGCTAAATCCCTATGCTCTAGCCAAATCAAATAAAATCAAATCAAATCCCACCCAAATCGAGCGACGAGACACAATCAGAATCAAAAACATCATTTTCAAATTTACGGACTCAAATTTGGTAATAAAATGTTAATTTCAAAATGTTTCGTTCGGTTTTGTCTTTGACTATAAAGCTGATGGAGAAACACTGCCGGGATAGGGATACCTATACGGGAATGGTCTTGGTCTATGGGTAATGAATCACATCAAGGATGAGCATCCAAGTCTATAAAATAGGAAATTAAAAAGCACTGTCAAATTAGACCACTTAAGATACATCCAATTTGCTGTGTGTTTGTTTTTGGAAGACCCATCAGAGCCGTGGGAGGGAGGAATCCCACGGGAGGAGGGAGTTCGAAGTTATTCCAAACATGCCCTTTTAATTCCAAAAAGGAGCTATGTATGTTGTGACTAATGTGTCGGTTTGTATAGTTAATTCAGTACAGACTGTGTTTTTTTTTTTTATTGCATCACAACACGACAATCGGCCTAGGTCTGGAGGATCTGGTGTATCTGTGACGAGAGCGTTATTTATGGCATAGAACCACAGTTTTCTGATCATTCCCAGAAGAATTCTGGCATATTTTGTTCTTGCTTCCATACTGAGGTGCGGTAGTAGAATAAGAGGTTGGTTGGGGGGGATTCACTGATGGGACAGTTGGAGTTTTTGGAGAGAGAATACGCGCCGCGCGGTGAAAGTCTTTTGAAGTGGTGTAAAGCAACGCGCAATTTATGGCGCACGCCAAGCAACTTGTTTGAAGTTTTCACAGAGTGTAAAGTGAGGATATTAATTGTCGTCACTTCAGATACTTTTGTGGCGCTTTGCAACGGCAGGGCAGGCGGTTGACATTTAATTCGTATAAAGTCTGGAGTTTTTGTCTTGTGGATATCTGAGAATGCTCTTTGAAGATGATATACCGTGATGGCAGAAAGTTGAACAAAAGATCCGGGGTTTTTTTAGACGTGTGGTTTTCAAGAAGAAATACAACGCATATAAATTAATGTTATGGCCAAGAATTTAGCTTTATTATAAAGATAAGGGTTTGCCATTATGTTTTAAGAATGATTTCGGGCAAGTGGCCACCACGGCTGGCTCGAATAAATTCCAGCAAAGAGGCCCAATTTTCGTCCACTTTTTGCAGCAATTGGGGCCGTATGTCAGCAATACCGCACCGAATATTCTCTTCCAAGGCGTCAATCGTCTCGGGTTTATCTGCGTAGATAAGCGACTTCACATAACCACCCAAAAAATAGTCCAGCGGTGTTAAGTCGCTCGATCTTTAGGCCACGCCACAGGCCCACGACGCGAGATAATGCGCTCACCAAAAGTTTCCTTCAATAAATTGATTGTTTCGTTGGCTGTATGGCATGTAGCGCCGTCTTGTTGAAACCAAATGTCGTCCACATCAACATCCCCCAATTGAGGCACTAAAAAGTCATTAATCATGGCTCTATAGCGTTCCCTATTGACTGTAACATTATAGCCGGCTTCATAATGAAGAAATTTGGTCCAATGATTCCCTCTGCCCATAGAGGACACCAAACAGTGACTTTTTGAGGATGTTACAGCGTCTCAACAATGGCTTGTGGATTATGATCACTCCAAATATGACAATTTTGCTTTTTAACGTACCCATTCATACAATATAATGAGCTTCATCGCTGAACAAAATTTTCTTGTAAAAATCGGGATCGGTGGCCATCGCGTTTTGGGCACAATTTGGAAGCATTGTTCAGGCGTCAGTCTATTCATTATAAAATGGCAAACCAAATTGAGCATAAATCAAGTGACAGCTGTCAAAAAGATCAACTCCGAAAAGAGTATTACCAGATTGAAAACTACAGGTAAAAAAAAGAAAAATATTGTAAGAGATATGCAAAACAGTAATAACAGTTTTTGGTAATTATTAAAATTTTGGTAACATAGTTTTCGCCATATCAAAACTCCACATTTTTTTGTTACATTTTGTTTTTTTTTTCGCTTATTTGCTCTTAGATTTGATTTGGCCAACTCCTCGTTAGGCATATGCATACAAACTCTTCACAATCGATGGTTTTGCGGTTATGACGATAATCCTAAATAGAAATTCCTAAAACCCTGATTTACTACTTCCTTTTCCCAAACCTGATGTAATCCCACATCAGCTCTATATTTTCTGACCACCGCATTTAGTTTGCCAACCATTTTTGTTTTATTTTTTTATATTTTCTAGTCGGCATGTTTTTCTTAATGAGCTACAAACTAAATGTTAACTAGTCAACAAGGTTGAGCGCAAAAAAGAATTAACGAACAACCCAAACTATGTATTATAACCATCACCATCAGGATATGCAAACTTGAAACACAACGCGCAGCGATCTGCAGATACAACAGACAGTCAGAGAGCAGAATATTTTTATTCGTGGTGTCTCTTCAAAACACTGCCCAATAAAATGTCCAATTTATACCTCATAAAGAGCCCAACAGCGCCATCTCAGAGTGGAGCTGGACGACAGGGAACCCAATCATCAATAAAACCAATCTGAACGTGGTATAGAAACACAAAAAAATTATGAACATCGATTGGGATATTGCGAGGAATGGAAAAAAACGGACCCAGACACCCATCGAACCCAAGAGGGCAGCATTCAGCTCGCAGCAAGGGATCAGTCCAAAAACTAAAACGTGCATCACCTCACCAGCGCCAGCGCCAGCGCAGCGTCATCCTCATCGGGTCGAGCGAAATCCAGAAAACGGACAAGAAGAATTAATTTTTAATTACCTTGCGCTGGCCCCATGTCGCTTAATTAATTACCCGCCGATTGGCAGGAGGCCAGGATGGCGTGGGACACACTTGTGTGTATGTAGATATGATGTTCCAATGAGTATCTATCTCCGATTGTTTCTGCTCGCAATCGCATCTCGCATGGGCATCCATATCGTGGTCAATGGATGCTGGAATGGCGATGTCCAAAGATGTTTGCCAATTTTTGTCCTTTTTTTTTGTCGGAATACATCGCATTGGGTTCTTCTATAAACAATGTCATCTGAAGCCACACACAAAAAAAAAAAGTAACTTCTTGTTGACTTTTGTGTGTTCACCAGCACGCAGACATTGTAGGTTGAGATTTTGATTCTGATGCGCTACTATACACGGAGGAGTATCCGATATCTGATTCCATGTTTGGGAAATCATCGAATCGACGACGACCGCGACACGGGAGGACGTGTATCCGCATGGAACAACGATGAGGAATTTAATTTCATCTGGATGGTGATTTGCTCGACAAGATAACAAACAACATTATAAACATGTTGCAGGTTGCGCACCATCATCAGGGTTAGCCGCGATGCGATGCGCGGACTAGGAAATGCGAAACCATCAGAGGTCATGAGGTGTAGCTATAAGTTAGCAGCGCATCGTCCAGACGAGAAGTTTTCTGAAGATGGAAACCTGCATCAGGCAATTAAAATATTTTCCTTTTTTAGTAACTATCCATGGATAAGGTATGTTACCTAGACCGGCTGTGACTGTGAGGGAATTCTTGAAATGGGGAAAGTTAAAGATCTCAAAGCAATGACGATCTTGCATCTCACAGACTGATGATGATGGAGAAGACACGATCAATAGGTTTTTAGTGAAACAATGTGGTTAGTAGAATTTATTTATCATTTTCAATGATGTGTCATTAGGTTGTTGATGCATTACAGTTCGCAAGCAAAATAAGAGGAATATCAGAGCTTTAAAATCTATGTATAGCCCCGTTATAATAAGCATCGAAATATGGCAACTCTAAATACCAATTTGCATGTAAATTATAATTCCAATTTTTGAGATTAGCAGATATAAAAACAGATTTATAACTATTAAAAATTTTATAAATTGCTATTTCTGTTGTTACGAATGTGACACTTATACTCCTGGTTTTATAAATTATTCACTGAATATTCTACACCAACACAAAACTCCTTAGAACGCATGGCGTCTTTTGAGTCGTATTAGATTACAGAATTTTAGAAAAGCGTTCTTAAGTTTCAGGATCTATTTTAGTTTCGTTACGGATGTGACATTAAGAAACTGGTGATCTGTGACCAGTTTGCATAATGTTCACCATGTCTCATTCATATTAAAATATGTACCTAAAACAAAAATGTGGAAAACTATCAAAATTTTTTGATGGAAATTGTTACGGATTTGACAAGTTAATGTTACGGATGTGACAAAGTAGAAGTTTTACGTAAGATCAGAAATATAATTAACAAAATTCTATATTATTATCATCATAAGAGATAATATTTCTCACACGTAGTTTGAAATACTTCTCCATAGTAAAGCAAGCTTTTACTTAAAGTGTCTGTGTCTGTGTCTGTGTCTATATGCATTTTTCTATTGTAATACAGAACATGTTAAGTTTTAAGGATGTGACACTTATGACATTCACAAACATACAGATTGGATATACAGTTGACAGTTGACTCTCCCTAAGTCGAATTTTCACGGAATACCAAGATTTGTTCGAGTTAGAGAGAGTTTTGGAAAAATTCGAGTTATAGAGAGAAAGATTTTTTTTTTATTTTTTTTTATTTAATAGAAAAAGGTTAATATACATACATACTTACAAAATTGGTTATTTTTGATTTTGTCATTACAGCTGGAGTTTCTGTTTTTTTAAAAAATGAATTAAGTTAAAAAAGACATTTCTGAACTTCATCCGGTACATTATCTGATAATTCGATTGCAGATTGCAAGATTTCAATAGCGTTCTCAATTTTTATTTTACTTGCCATTTCTAGATTTACTACTTTGGATTCTTATTCTTCTTCATTTTCACTTTCATTTGGGTTATTTTCAGAATTTATTTCTTCTAAAAGAAGTTCATTTTTAGGGATACTTCGGTAGTCACGATACCATCATCGACTTCCATAAAGTCTTTCCAATTAACGTTTTCAAAACTAAACAAAATTCGACTTAAGGGGTTAAAAAAAAATGCCAGTAATCAAGAAAATGTGTTCGAGTTAGAGAGAGGTTCGACTTAGGGAATGGTTTTTGTATGAAAATTGAAGGGAATGTTAAAATATGGCGAAAAAGTACGAGTTAGAGAGAAATTCGACTTAGGGAGAGTCGACTGTCTGAATTATTAAATTACACCAAAGATTGCTCTGAGTTTATAGATCTATAAAATTAGGTTAGGTAGAAATGGCTGTCAGCAAAATGGATTCGCTTCAAGATATCAAACAGATCGAGCTTTGGCCAGATATGACAGCTGATTTCCGATTGCAGGTGTGTCGAAATTTTTAAAACCATCTTCTTTGTCTATAGGAAAACAACTTTTCTATGCTTTTTATGGTGCAGGGAATATTGAGTGGCGCGAATTATTGTATTGACAGAAGCCTTTTCTTTTGGCTTCTCTTTGCAATACCTAAGCATATGTTCAGCTGGTTTCCGTGGCTCTCCTTTGGTTCTTGATTTATTTATTACCAATGTTCGACCGTAAATAATGCGCCTTATATGTCTAATATACGCTTCAGTTCTGATCGCATCCTGTTTTATGTCGTCTTCTTTGGTCATAAAATAGCAAACTAGTCATCCTTACGGTCTATAGAATAAAAACAAAACTGCAAAACTATTCACTAGATCTAAAAAATATTTCTAGGAACAAAGATATGGACACAATTGTTCAGAATTTTTCAGAAACCGTTTTTAAGTTGTGTCGACAAATATATTCCTTCTAAAAATTTTTAACTCTTCTTAAATTTGTCCTAAGTTTTCTGTCTGATACTAGATTCTTTAAAGTACACTTTAATGGTGACGTTTCCAATTTGTTATATTTTGAGTTCGGTGTCCCACAAGGTTCTGTCCTTGGACCAATCTTATACAATACTTTCATCGCATAAGTATACAGTATTGGAAGACTATTATCAAGCTGAACTTGGAAAAGATGCAAGCCATTTTTTTTGTTCAAGAAAATGAAAAGCTTGCTAACTTCCCAGTAACCAGATTCAAGTCAAAGGAATAAATTTAATTTGGGAACAATCAGTAAGATGTGCGTTGGCAAATCTTTTTTGAAAACAATTATAACGAAATAAAAAATAACTAACTAACTAAGGCCCAGTTTTTCAGTGGTGAGTTAAAACCATAGTTAGTTAACTCTAGAAGTAAATTATCTTACAATTAACTGAAGAAGCAGTTTTATTTGTAGAAAATGCATATGCGGAACGATACTAAGCAATTTCGGTGGATAAAACGTAAAAACATCTGCTCAGTTAATCTTGAGTTAACTCACTAAATTTGATGAGTTAACTCCTCGGGTTAAACTTAAATCTCGCTCTAAGAAACACTCGTATTAATTCTTCAACGTAAATGGATATCAATCAATAGTTCAAAGGTTTTCAGAAGGAATGATAATAAGATAAAGTCGTAAATATGTGCTGTTAATAATTACATTTGGTAACATTGTTTTCTATTAAAAGAAAGTACTAATTGCCTATTAAAAAAAACAAATCATAATTTTGGGTACCTAACCGACCTCAATACTATTTTTAAAAAAAATTATAAACTTTTTCATACAAAATTCGATCAAAATCAGAAAGACAATTTTTGAGAAAATCGAAAAGCAAGAATGGTTTTATGGAAGAGGTTGGTACCCTTGTTAAACATTTTTCGGAGTACATATATATATCCCAGCGCTGTTTTTTTCCATTATTCCATTATTCAGAAAATGCAAATTTTAAAATAAATTGAAAAGTTTTTATATAATTTTTTTAAATGCTAATAGTTTGGTATATTACGGATGTGACAGGCCATTCATATTTGAAATTTAAAAAAAAACACACGGAGCTTCATAATTTAATGTAAAGGGTTTTCCAATAAGAGGTGTTATTTTGAATAGACCGCTTTTTCGGTAGCTGTCACTTTTGAAGCTGTCATTTTTTGACATTTGACAAGTAGAAACTACGCCATTAATAAAAATGGAACGATACACGCTTGAACAACGCATTGAAATTATTAAAATTCACTATAAAAATGGTGAACATTTGGCAGAGACGGTTCGTAAAACTAAAACATTTTTTGGTCGTCGTGAAGCATCTTGTCGGACCGCAATACAGAAATTGGTGGACAAATTCGAGCTGTTGAGACAAGTTAGTGATGTGAAGAATAAAACCCGTGCACGTCGCTCAACAACAACTGAGAATATTGCTGTTGTAGCCCAAAGTGTTGAAGAAAACCCAGGTTTGTCCATTCCTCGTCGTTCTTTGGAATTAGGCATTCCACAAACGTCATTACACCGTATTTTGCATAAAGACTTGGGTCTTAAGGCTTATAAAGTTCAGTTAACACAAGAACTCAAGCCGGCTGATCATCAACAACGTCGTGTCTTTGCTGATTGGGTCCTTGAAATGCATGAAAGTGATCCGGAATTTCATCGAAAAATCATCTTGACTGATGAGGCCCATTTCCACCTCGGAGGCTACGTCAACAAGCAAAACAGTTGCATCTGGGGCTCGGAAAACCCAAGAGTTATTGTTGAAAAGCCTCTCCATCCTCAACGCGTGACTGTTTAGTGCGGTTTAAGGTCCGACGGGGTCGTTGGACCTTACTTTTTCGAAAATGAGGCTGGAGCAACAGTTACGGTCAATGGATTGCGCTATCGAGAGATGATTAATGATTTTTTATGGCCGGAATTGGATGGTATTGATCTGGACAACGTTTACTTTCAACAAGACGGCGCTACGTGCCACACAAGCAATGTAACCATCGATCTTTTACGGGAAAAGTTTCCGGACCGTGTTATCTCTCGAAGAGGTGATCACAATTGGCCACCGAGATCTTGTGATTTAACACCTTGCGACTTCTTCCTTTGGGGCCACGTGAAAGATAAGGTCTACGCCAAGAGCCCAGCGTCGATTCAAGACCTCAAAGATGGAATTCGTGAGGCTATCGAGGACATAGGGCAGCCACTTTGCGATTTGGTTATGGAAAATTTCATGAAAAGGATATGGTCCTGTAAGCGTGGTCGTGGCGGCCATTTGGCTAATGTTGTGTTTCATTATTAACGGCATACCTTCCTCTTTATAATGAAATAAACATCCGATCATTTATCTCAAAAAATGCCATTTTTCTTTGAATATCAAAATAACACCTCTTATTGGAAAACCCTTTATAATTAAAGAATTTTTGTTTTGTTTTTATATTAATAAACTTGGGGTTAAATTTTTATAAACATTCACTTTCTTGAGTTGTGATTCTTGAAAATGTTGATCAAGGTTTATCATTATGGCAACCCTATTCGAGTATAATTATTGTGACGTTTAGTGCAAAGTAGTGCAAAGTAGTCCGGAAACCGTTCCCGACATTTTGACTGTTTTTCTTGTCTCTGAGAGCATTTCACCCACACTCCTCAAAATTTGACATTTAGCCAGATTAGAGCGAAAAATCTCGGGAATAGACCTATTATGTGTTTAGGATGTGACACTTCTGACATACACAGCTTGGACATATATATATGAATTATCAAATTACACCAAAGATTGCTCTGAGTTTAGGTAGGTTAGGAGTAATGGTGAATTCCTTTCAACAAAGAAATCGATTTTTTTTCTAAACCGAAACTTTTTGTTTCTGTCAATTGAAAGGAATTCGTAAAACAATCGATTTTTTTTTTTTCGTTAATGTGTTACTAGACTGCTGCAATAAATTTTTTTTATATTTCTGTTGAATGAAAATTTAACTTGACAGCAAGGAATCGATTTTGTTTAGAAAAAATTCGGAACAAAATCGATTCTTTTGCTGAAAGGAATTATAGGAATTATATAGGAAATATAGGTAGAAGTATAGCTGACAACAAAATGGATTTGTTTTGGCCAGCTTTTTGCCAGATTTGACAGCTGATATGCGATTGCAGGTGTGTCCAGTTTTACGAAGTGAAAATGTAATTTTCCTGAGCTAGGTTAACCCCGAGACTTTTAAGCTGATGGATATGAAAAATGTACGACTTTAGAGCAATGCCAATTTATAACTGTTATTACAATTTTTCGTCATTTAAAGTATGAAATATTCAACGCGCTTCACACGACTTCAAAAATAAACAATGGGTGTCTAAAGTATGCCTACCCGTGGAGGGCCCTGTGGCCCTGCGGGCCGCATAAACATTATACCTTTATAAACAAAACTGTTATAAATTGGCTTATCTAGAGTCACTTTCATAATAATGTAGGTGTACTAGTTTTTTTTTTTTTAATGAGTTCACCTCCCTGATGGAAACCCTGAGCAGCTACGTCCTTGTTGGAAGCTTAGCCAAAAAATCAAGTCTTTTGAACTTCGTAATCATAAAAGCACAATGTTTGATAAAGACTCATATTTTGCATGAAACGAAAACATAAACTGTCTTTTTATATACTTATAATTAGATATATGCAAATTTATCTTTGAAGTTATTAAAAAAAACAATATTTTTTTAATTTAACTTTTCCATTTAATTTTCTGATCAAAATTTCTAAAATAACAAATTTATCAACCTGGCTCATCCTCTATAACAGCTATATTTCGTTGACTGATGTGCTAATACTCGAAAAACTTAGTAAACAAGCACGATGACGATGAGCAATGAATATAATCTCCCACACATTTACACACATTCATGAACTATTACTCATATTTGACTTTGATTAATTGAGCCCTTCAATTAACATGACAGAAGTATTTTGTTTTTTTTTTTTTCGTATTTTGAATAAAAGCAAAAAATATAGATACGTATGCCTGTTTGACAGAAGATGTACAGTCTACACATGTAGCGCTTCTCTCTTTACTTAAAACATTCTAAATGGTTTCGAGATGGCACCTTTCATCATCTGTACGCTGCGCTTGTGGATGGGGTGGGTGGGGTACTGGTGTGGCCTCCATTTTATATACATATGATAGACCCTAAAGTTATACTTTATCAAAAACGAAGCTGAATAAAGTGTTTGTTTTGGGGCTAATTAAGTGAAGTTAATTAATAATATACTAGGTGGTCGTATGGCTCACATTTGAATTGGACCTCCCATGAGGAAGTGATAGTGAATATCTCTCTGAGAATTTATAGAGAATAATTTATTTCAGGCTCTTTATACATAGATATGTGATGTCTCCCCTTGAGAGTGTTGGAATTGACTATGATGTAGGTTTTGGGTTTATTATGTATTTTAGAGATAACCTACTGTAAGAAGAGTCTGTTGGAAACTACAATAATTGGTTTAGCTAAATATAGTAATTAGCCAATTGGGATGGTTAACATTTTAAGCTCTACTGTCAACTTGAGCGGTTGTGATTAAATTTGAGTGATTAATTAAAAAAGTACTTAGAGTTATGAATTTGAGTTGGAAACCGTTTTTAAAGGCCTTGAAACCAAGCGGACAAACTGGTACCTTGAATTTACTGGCATATACAGTGTGAAGGTCGTTGCTTACGCCGAGGAAATCGTGATAATGGCATCAGGTAAATTTATACCTCACACAGTGTGAGCTTTTACAAACATCTCTTGACAAGCTCAGTAATTGGGCCAGTAATTGCGGATTAAATGTCAACCCACTTAAGACAGAACTAGTTTTGTTTACAAGAAAACATGATATTCCGAACATAGATCCTCCCACCATAAATGGGACTCCGCTCCAGATCACTGGTACGGCAAAATATCTTGGTTTGGTAATAGACCGTAAGTTAAATTGGAAAGAAAATATTAAAGAACGAAAGAGGAAAGCTTCAGTAGCATTCTATACCTGTAGTCGAATTTTAGGAAAAAGATGGGGTCCCAGCCCCAGAACCATTCATTGGATGTACACAGCCATAATAAGGCCAATTTTGACGTAAGCATGTCTGGTTTGGTGGCCAGCCCTAGAAAAGGCTACCTATCTAAAAACAATAACAAAAATTCAGAGACTAGCATGTATTGGAATTACTAGTGCCATGAAAACTACTCCTACCGCAGCCTTGGGAACGTTTCTTTCACTAGTTCCACTTGATTTATTTACGAAGGAAGTGGCGGCCGACAGTGCTTTAAGACTAAACCAATGTAATAACTTTAGGTAGGAGGCCATTTCGGGCACAAAACCATAATGACTTTCATGGACAAAGACATTCAAACGGACTATACTGCACCGCACATTGATTTCAACCCAGTGGCCTTAACAGATGTACCCTCAAGGGATCTCTGGCCGGCCAACCAGGTCATAGACACTAATCATGTTTCGGGTTTTACAGATGGTTCCAAGATGGTTGATGGGGTAGGGGTCAGGCATCTTCTCAGATAACCCACCCCTAAATAGATCAATAAAACTTCCAGACTTTTGGAGTATCTTTCAAGCGAAAGTGCTTGCAATTTACGAGGCGGCAAAAAGTCTTGCCACTTTTGAACTTGTAAATAGAAACATCGACAAGTCAGGCCGCAATTAAATCAATTGCTTTAAATGTCACAAAGTCTAAACTGGTAGAATGTTGCCGAAATGAGTTAAAACTACTCAATGCATCAAATACAGTTACCCTTCGATGGGTCCCAGGACATCGTGACATATATGGAAACGAAATGGCGGATAAACTGGTCAAAATAGGATCTTCTCTTGATCCAAGCCAAATTGATTCTTCCGTTTCTATGCCACTAGAACAAGAACAAGGCAGAATTCGCAAATGTTTCCTCGAAGCCGCAAACGACAGATGGTCAGCTCTTGATACTTGTCGGGTCTCGAGGAATCTATGGCCAGACATCTCAAAGAAAAAAGCAGACTTCCTTCTCAAACTAAGCAGACCTGAACTATCCCTTTTGGTTGGAATCCTAACGGGTCACAACTCAATGGGAACCCACAAGCGCAGAATGGGCATCAGCTCATCCGACTTGTGCAGAGGGTGTCAAGATGAAGAGGCGGAGGAGGGCTGCTATCACTTCCTTTGTGAATCCCCCAGCTTAGTAAGAACTAGAAAAATGGCCCTCGGAGATTACTTATTTGACGAACTGAGCGACATCTCGTTTTTGCCACTAAGAAACATCCTGAAATTTATTCAATGTTCGGGTTGGTTCAAGAAGGCCCTTCATACCCACACCTAAACTCCTCTTACTCCTTCCCACCCATCCTCTTCCTTCACCTCAACTATTTCCTGGGGACCACATTGGATCCATTGAGATCCGAGTGCGATGATGCAGCCCGCCGTATTTTCACCCCTCCTAACCTAACCTGCATATACACACGTGTAAATTGCACAATTTCGTAAAAATTTATACATTTTGAGTTAAAGTATGTCCATTTCAAGAGAAGTCAGACCTATACCTTTGCATATCAAGGGCTATAATGCAACAAATTGAACAAATTTCTAAAGTCGTGAATTGAAACGTTTGTCATCAATGGTGGAAGTCTTGAATTTGAAGAGATGATGGAAATAGTGAAGTTTAAGTATACAGGGTGATTCCAATAAGATGTGATTAAAAGCTAGGTTTGGTCGAGACAAGAACAAAATCGAAAGGGAGAGAGTTCTATTTACTATTTTCCCCCGTTTAGCCAGGAGGGGAAATTTTATAAAAAAATTTACTAAAAACAGAACAAACTTATCTACAAACACTCACAATGCCATGTTTTACCTTTTTGTAAAACCAGAAATCTCTTCTTTTATTTTATTTTATTTTATTTTATTTTATTTTATTTTATTTTATTTTATTTTATTTTATATTATTTTATTTCATTTTATTTTATTTTATTTTATTTTATTTTATTTTATTTTATTTTATTTTATTTTATTTTATTTTATTTTATTTTATTTTATTTTATTTTATTTTCAAATAAAGTTGTTAAAGTCAACAGTTTTTGAAAAATTAATTTTCAAACTCAAAACTTAAAAAAAAATATTCAAACTATTTTTTTTTCAAAATTTTACGTAATTAAAGACTATTTTTGTTTTCAAAATTCAATGCTCTTATAAATTTTTAGTCAAAAACAGAAAACCAGATACTTAAATGTCTTGTAGTTTTGTGGAAATAGGATCTTTAGAGTAACTTAAGCAAAGGCTTGGAACCAAATGAAGAGAATTTCATTTCAGTTATTTTCAATTTTCTAAATAACTAGAAGAGCTTTTAGTATCTGGTTTCTAGTATTTAAATAGTAATTTATAAGAGTTTTGAATATTAAAAATAAAACTACCACTTTGTATGGTTAAATTGTGAAAAAAAATTAGTTTGGAAAAAAGATTTTATTTTTTTTTTATTTTCAAAATTTTGAGTTTGAAAATTAATTTTCCAAAAATTGTTTACTAAAACAACTTCATTTAAAAATAAAATAAAATAAAATAAAAGATTTCTGGCTGTACAAAAAAGTATAGCATGGCATTGCAGCGTTACCGTTGTTTTTTTAAATATTTTTTCTTCTCTTTTAAGTCAATTTTTTAGAAAATTTCCCCTCCTGGCTAAATTGTCAGGGGGGGGGGATAATAGACCCTTCTTGTCTCGACCCAACCTACACGCTCTAGATAGATAGATAGATACAATTCTTTATTTGAATATATATGTATGTACAATATGTACATGGCTTTGCTGCCGTCTGCCTGACTGACAATTCTTAAACTATGAAATATAGAAATAGAAGTACATAAATAAATTTTATAATTATTGTAAATTTAAATAAATTAAATAATGATTGGATTACAATTTCGAAACAGAATAATAAATTTCTTCATCTTTGCAAAATATAAATTGTGTTAATTCATGGTGTAGCTATGACTACAATATTTCCAGTGTTGTTCGTGTAGATATTGAAACAAACTTTATCAAATTGTGTTATTTAGTAGATTGAAATTTATAAAGTAGTTTTGCAATTTTAAAATTATTTGAAACAAAAAACCATCAATTTTAAAATGATTTGAAACATAAAACTATCAATTTTAAAATGATTTGAAATATGAAAAGTGCATAAATTTAACTGGTGGAATGCCAATAGAGTTCCGTAGAGGTACGAATTAGAAACTGTTACGGTACAGTAAAGCATGTTTACAAAATTTGAACAGGATTGACCAACCTAAGGAACCGTTCAAAATACTTATAAGCTGACTTCTCGACATATAGCTCACTCAGAAGTAAAGTCGGCGGATTTCTTGTAGGATTGGACAAAGTGCTATGAAATGGTAACTATCTTCAAGTTCTCTTCTATTACAAAGATTACAATTTTGAGAGAGATCCATCCTATGAGGAACATAATTTAAATTGAGTAACTCCACCCTTGCTCTAAAGATAGTATTTATAGCTTCTACGGAAAGTTCATTGCAAAAATAGTTGTTTTTGGTTGCTAGTGTGTGATTTAAGTTTTTATAAATATTTCTACTCTCTGACGAAGCAGCTCTGTTTAAATTTTAGCTATATATTTTTGCATCAATTTTCGCAATTAAATCAGCGAAAATATTTTGCCCTTCATCTAAATTGTTTTCGCTGAGAGAGAGGCTTGCGTCGTGAGTTACAGCCAATTGACTCAGTTCCTTAAAGGGCGTATTATTCGTTTGAAGTAGCCTACGCATAAATGTTTTGTGGAGACCATTTTCTCTTCTCATAACTTTAACTACATAATCTGTAAGGGCCTTAAGATTTTGAATGAAAACAGGAGGAATACCGGATTCTACGTGAATAGCAAAGGTTGGAGTTGCTTTAGGTAACCGAAATAGTCTTTTGAAAAAATACCTTTGAATCGTTTCAAATTCTTCGAGTTGAGCATAGCCAAAAACCTGTGCACCATAACACATGCACGTATTAACTGTGGCATTGAATACTCTGTATTTTGATGCGACATCAACGTGCTGGTTATTGAAGAAAGAAGCCCACATCATGTTTAGGGCAAGCTTGGCCTCATTGCTTTTCTCCATAGCATGCATGCGAAAATTCAAGTTCGCGGTTAACAATACTTCAAGATATTTAAATTGGGTTACAACTTCAATCCTCTCACGGTTTAGATACCAACATTCTTCGGGCAGTCTCCTTCGTTGCCTTGGTTCAAACACCATAATTTTTGTCTTTCGGGTATTAATTTGCAGGCCCCACAATTCACAATATCCCTGAAGTCTATTGATTTGAAGTTGCAATGTGAATGGACTATCCGCAAACAATACTAGATCGTCAGCATAAAGCAAAACCTTGACAAGGGTTTCAGCTAAAATTACACCTCCTGGTAAAAAATCGCAAACCGCATCAATAAACAAATCAAATAAAATTGGGCTGAGAATGCAACCCTGAGGAACTCCTGCAGACGTTTCAAACCACTCTGACAAATTAACACCATCCCAAACCGCTGCACTTGTTGAAGACAGAAAATTAGAATAAAGAAGTACAAATTTACGAGAAACATCGAGAGATGCCATCTTATAGATCAGAGCTTGTCTATTAACAACATCAAAAGCGGGTTTGAAGTCCACACGCTCTAGCTTTTTGTCACCCCTTATGCGAATCACCCTGTATAGTAAGTCCAACTGCCTCCACTTCAAGATCTTTACACAAGTTCCTCTCTGCACATTGTCAATCAAGCATGCTACATACCGTTTTAAGACAAATGAATTCGTCTGTATAAGTTTGAATTTAAATATCGTACTTATTTTAAGTTGTGGTGACACTTTTACAGTTGTATAGAATTGAATGCTGCTCACAGTCCCCACATCGCTCTGAGATTTATATATCCTATCAATCTTTTAAAACTACTTCCATCACAAGAAATAACATTTTGGACAAATATTTTACAACCAACTTTATCTACTCAACACCCTCGACTCTATATACCTAATATATTTCCCAAATAACCAGCACCATAAATCCATCACCTGTCTCCTGTATCTGTATCTGCACTGCATTACCACTGCACTCAAATGGAACTTTCTCTCTCCTAATAGACCAAAAATACATACACACCGACACCGCACACTTAACCCAATGTCCACACGAATTTTCGGTTCCAGAGTTAGGTAGGTATACTTTAAACTACCTTCTATACCGCGCTACCGAAGTTCACCTTCTTAGGTAGGTACCTATATTCCCGGGCTTATGGGTCTGTCTCTTTACCTTCTCTAAGAAAATTATTGTTGTACTCAGTGCAGACAACCCATGGAAATGATTTATATTCGCCGCTATAGTAGCTAAAGTAGGCAAAGATATAGGTAGGTCCATGGACCTTTTTTTTAACTTCTATTCCCAGTTATAAGGCAACAAGTTCTTATACCTAACTCCTTAAGAAACATTTCTTAAAAAAAAAAAAGTAACGTTAACGTTAATCCTCATCTGTTAGATTCCAGACCTAAAAATATAAAAAGAAAGAAAAAAAAAACGTTTTGTACAAATGCCAATTTGGAGCAAGTTTAATACCGCATGTTCTTCTCTCCCAATATATTCAAGCCGAGTCTTTTTAGAGCCAAGTTTGGAGCCAACTCGATGCAGCAGCAGCAACTAACCACATTCGTCGACTCTTTGTGAGTCCCTTTCTCTATGATGTTTAATGTATCTGCTGCAAGCTGCAAGGTTCTTATAATATACACGATGAATGTTCAGTTCATACTCGCAGAGGTAGGAAATTGTTTCCAAAAGGGGCGTTGATTTGTCGACTTGGAATTGGCCATAAATCTATTACAAGTTAACAAATGGAAATGTTTGTTACTGGCAGGGGCAGCACATCCAAATCCAAAGCTATATATACACTAGTAGAAGGAGGAAGTGCGACTCCGATTCTATGTTCGAGACTTAAAGAACCAAAATCAGTTATTTATGAGAAGGTGAATGGAGTCGAATGTAAGTTAAGTTGATAAACAAATTGATACAAGATATTTCTTTCTAATATCTTCAAGATTCTACAATCCTCATAACTATAGGTATATCTAGTCTATTCGACTTGTTCTGAAGTAATTAAAATGTCTTAACTAAGTTGTGAGTAACACAAATGAATATGTCATATTGAATTGCTCCGTGTGAACAGGGAAAGAGTATTGCAATTGTGAAAAATTTTGGTTGTGTGTGGTTAAAGTTTATGGTTTGAGAATGATAAAAATTTGTTGGACAGAGTTAGGCTGCGGTTCCAGTGGCGGTGTTGGCGAATTTTAATCGCATGAATTCGCAAAGTTCGACAAAGTCATTCGAAAATATGCATTTTCTATGTTGTGGTTCGAGGGTGCATAAAATTTACTTGCACCAACTACAACACAGGAATGCGTACTTTTGAATGTTCGCTTACATTCGCTGGCAATGAAACTGCAGCCTTAAAAAAAAATACCACAATTTTAAAGCTATCGGGAATTCTAATCAGAACTCCTTTTTTTTTGGAATTTGAAAATGTTTGATTCTAAGTCAATGGCAACGTTAAACTGCCTTACTTGTCCAGAACTCTTTCTTAAACCCATCAGGAATTCCAGAACTCTTCATTTTAAGTTGAAAAACATGCTCAGAACTCTTTTTCTCAAGAAAGTCCTTGCTGCGTTAAGTTAGCAAAAAAACCTTTTTTTTTTTTTCGAATTTCAAACACTTCATTCGCCAGAACTATTGAAAAAAAGTATGAGGATTTTTAGAACTCTTTGTTTGCTACCGGGAATTTTATTCAATTAAAAACAATTCTTTTGCTAACTTTACAGGACTACTAATTTTGACCCACAGAAAAAATTTTATCAAAATCGTAGAAGTCGTTTTGGAGAGTAAGATAAGATTTTCCTTAACGATTTTTAAACATTTGTATGGGACGTACTATTTTTTCTGGTTACAAGAATAATTTTTTCTTAAAATCTTCTAAATAATGTTAAAAAACAGCTCTTTGTCAAGTTTAATAAAATTTGACTGAGTTGTTTTTGAAATAATGAGTTTTCAAAAAAAAAAAAATAAACTTTTTTTTTAAATCAAAAAAATATTTTTTGAAAATTTGGGTAAACAATATTGTTAAGAATGCATCAATCATTTTTTATCAAAAAAATAAATCAAAATCAGATAAACCGGTTTCGAGAAAAGAGAAAAATAAAAAAAGGGATCTTTGGGAACCGTGTTAATTTTCGTTAGTTAGGTACACAATTTGAATTAATTTTTCGGATCTTTCTTCTGGGGAACCTTGTCCGAGCATCACTTTGAAGAGGTCAACTAAGGCATACAAATCAGCATGAAACCCTTGTTTTTATTCTCAGTACACAAACTGGTGTACCACTTTCTCCGAAAACATATCAACAAAAGAAAAACGCCTCCAAGAGGCTACATCTATACTTTGAAATAAATCGACGAAAGCGCGCGGAGGCAATCCTTACGAGAAAACCTATAATAACAACAAAATACGTACATACCTTAATTGATTGGACTATCACTCGCGCCGGAGGTCTGGGTTCGATTCATGCCTATTCCAATTTAAATGTAGGTACTATCGAAATGCCTTTTTTCAAGGGTAGATACTACTGCCTCTCTCGAAGAAGTGTTAATTTCTTCAAGAATATCTCCTTTTAAGATAAAAAGTCTTAGCAGTTCAACAAAAAATTGTAGGCCCCCTCCACTCCTGTACCGACTTACACACAGCAAGAATGGTTGAGAGTCAGAGTGTAATTATAGGCCTTTGCTGCCACGCTATCAAATTATTTATATTTATTGTTGTTGTAGCTGTAGCAAAAAATGTGGGTGTAGTAGAAGTTAGGACATTTTCAGAAAAAGCTTTAAAAATTTTCTATAATTTCCAAACATAAATAAAACAACTTCATACAACCAAATGGTTGCGTTAAACTTATAATCAACGTCACAAGTTGGGAAGTTGAAGTCCCGTTGGATAATAATTAGCTGAGTACAATCTTCAGTGAGAGATCAGAGATGTCTTTAACAGACAAACGACGACGAGTGGCAGTGGAAAAAAATAAAAAGAAAAAAATTGAGCACACTTCTTTCCTGGCCAACAAATTAGATAATTTTTCAAAAGACGCCGCCGTCGCGTCGCACCGCCCAAACCTCATCTTCGTGGTCCTCATCATTTTTATGTGCACGAACTACATCAGCCGAGCAAGAGCAACCGCAATAAAATCGCATAAATATGACCCATTTAGTTGGTAACAGAGACATAAAAACCTATTCCTCGGAGAATTTGGATTTTTCTTCCACTTACATATTTTTTTTTAAAGCCAATATCATCATTTGGAACAAGGTGGAGAGCAGGAGAGGAGATGTGTATGGGAGAGACCAAGACCATACACATATTATTGCTTGGCGATGAATGGAGCTGGTGAAGCCATTAAAATAGATGGGATAATGGTTTCGCACATTTCGGCTGGAAATAATGGCTTTGGGGAACTTCTGGGCATCAGCCATCAGCATAGCAGTGCGGGGATTAGGCTTTCTTTTCAACCAAAACAAGTGCTACAATCAAATCGTTTAAGTTGGTTTATTCATGTAGGTATACCCAATTCTATGTGTAGTAACGAGCCTTGAGGTAGATTATCGTAAAGTGCGCGAGATGGCAGCACAAGCACAGCACAGGTGATGGGATACCTTCTTATACCTATCCTATATTCTACTTTAAAAGCTGCCCGTTAGCGTATGTATGGATAGAGGTTGATTTTCTCTATCCCATACAGTTCACACAGAAGTTCGATTTCCAGGTTAGAATAAGGTGTACCCATCTATAAGAAGTTTACGGGCCATAAACGAATGTACACTCTCGTAGAGAAGTAAATTGGAAAAGCATTATCTTGATTTCTAACGAAAAATTCAGTTGTACCTATAAGAATTTAAGTTAAAGCCCGGAAGAAAATGTGAGGTTGAAGATTTCTTCTATATGTGAAAGTCTAAGTGCAGATACTACGCCTTAAGTCCTATTATAGTCTAGATTATGTGAGACTTTTTATATGGGTAGGAGATAGTAGAAAAATGGAACGATATAAGATTCTGATGTTGAAAAAATACTCATTTTAATGGAAAGGCTAACGTTTAATTTCAAAATCGGCATTATAGATTTAGATTGAAGACCTAAGAGAGAGATGGGTACTATAACAATCCAATTGAAGGCTTAATATGAAAGTTTAAAATGAAGTTATGACCATGTGATCGCAGAGATACTTGCGCTGGCGAAATGATTTAAAAGCAGGTTTATTCTGTTATACCTAGTCTAAGCGGCGGCGGTGACATTCAAATCATTTAGTTCGTGAGGTTAGAGATTCGAATGCAACTTAATCAATAGATCTTACAAAGATAAATAAAATTCATAGGGGTTGCTTAGCAAATTTTGGTTGCATGGAGTCAAAAACGGTGCATTTCTAGTGCATTTGGTGGACCATAACTTATAAAGGGTTTTCCAATAAGAGGTGTTATTTTGAATAGCCCGCGATTTCGGTAGCTGTCACTTTTAAAGCTGTCATTTTTTGACATTTGACAAGTAGAAACTACGCCATTAATAAAAATGGAACGATACACGCTTCAACAACGCATTGAAATTATTAAAATTCACTATAAAAATGGTGAAAATTTGGCAGAGACGGTTCGTAAAACTAAAACATTTTTGGGTCGTCGTGAAGCACCTTGTCGGACCGCAATACAGAAATTGGTGGACAAATTCGAGCTGTTGGGACAAGTTAGTGATGTGAAGAATAAACCCGTGCACGTCGCTCAAGAACAACTGAGAATATTGCTGTTGTAGCCCAAAGTGTTGAAGAAAACCCAGGTTTGTCCATTCCTCGTCGTTCTTTGGAATTAGGCATTCCACAAACGTCATTACACCGTATTTTGCATAAAGACTTGGGTCTTAAGGCCTATAAAGTTAAGTTAACACAAGAACTGAAGCCGGCTGATCATCAACAACGTCGTGTCTTTGCTGATTGGGTCCTTGAAATGCATGAAAATGATCCGGAATTTCATCGAAAAATCATCTTGACTGATGAGGCCCATTTCCACCTCGGAGGCTACGTCAACAAGCAAAACTGTCGAATCTGGGGCTCGGAAAACCCAAGAGTTATTGTTGAAAAGCCTCTCCATCCTCAACGCGTGACTGTTTGGTGCGGTTTATGGTCCGGCGGGGTCCGGGGACCTTACTTTTTCGAAAATGAGGCTGGAGCAACAGTTACGGTCAATGGATTGCGCTATCGAGAGATGATTAATGATTTTTTATGGCCGGAATTGGATGGTATTGATCTGGACAACGTTTACTTTCAACAAGACGGCGATACGTGCCACACAAGCAATGAAACCATCGATCTTTTACGGGAAAAGTTTCCGGACCGTGTTATCTCTCGAAGAGGTGATCACAATTGGCCACCGAGATCTCGTGAAAGATAAGGTCTACGCCAACAGCCCAGCGTCGATTCAAGACCTCAAAGATGGAATTCGTGAGGCTATCGAGGACATAGGGCAGCCACTTTGCGATTTGGTTATGGAAAATTTCATGAAAAGGATATGGTCCTGTAAGCGTGGTCGTGGCGGCCATTTGGCTGATGTTGTGTTCCATTATTAACGGCATACCTTCCTCTTTATAATGAAATAAACATCCGATCATTTGTCTCAAAAAATGCCATTTTTCTTTGAATATCAAAATAACACCTCTTATTGGAAAACCCTTTAAAAGTTAAAATCAAGCTTAAACTGTAGACCTCATCACGATAGGTTGCACCCTTTGAGTGTTGGCGTGTTCAATTCGTTTGTTACAGACCATTATAGCTTTCTACAATTTCGACCAAGTCATAATGACAAACGTGTATTTTATTCGATTTGTTTTGTTAAAATTTTAAACTAGGCAACCCCACATTTTTCAATCTGTACCTGGATGAGCTGTTTAGTTTGAGTTTGGTTTTAAACTTGAACCCCATCATATGAGCTAAGTTATGGTCGAAAAAATGCAGCAGATATTAATCGTTTTAGACCCCATGTACACATCATCCTCGACATGGTTGCATGTCGAAGTCTATAACTTGAATTCTTAAAGCCCAATTTGTCATGGTTAAGGACTTTAAAATGGTAAGAGAAATAGCAAGATCAATTTTGATATAAAAGCTATTGAGGTGCTCTAAACAATAACACTCGAGGAGGATGTAAAAACCTTAAAAATCAATGCAAAAATTGATGAAAAATATTTGAGCATTTAAAAAAAAGTTACCTACAATGACAGTAAACTTTCGTCATAAAAATTGTTGGTTTCTGTCAAATCGATTTTAATTTTTAAAAAAGTTCAAAGCCTTGAAAAAATCATTATATTTTTACCTATGTGTATATAGATTCGTATAACTTGAGTTCTAAATATCAGATCTTCAAATCTTATTTCAACATAATTAAGGCCTAAACCACTGGAAAGTGTGGGTTTGAGGAAAATGAGAAATTCAATTTCTTGTATCAGCATTTTCTCTATTGTATCGGTATTTTTTCCAATCCTACATAAAGCCTATTTTAGTAAGAAATTAGAACTGGAATTTTCGGCTATTTTTAACAGGTGTTTTTTTTTTTTTTTTTAGAGTTATAGAACTTTAAGTTGGCAACACTATTTTAGCTGGCGGCCATATTGTCAGCTGTCAAGTGATTAATTTTCAGTTTGTTTTGGCATTCGAAAATGAATAGAGTGACGCCTGAACAACACTTCCATATTAGGCCCAAAACAAGATTGCCGTTGATCCCAATTTTCATAAGTGAATTTTGCGTTTAGCGATTAAGCTCACTTTTGATTGAATGGATAGGTCAATAAACAAAACTGTCGTATTTGGAATGATGATAATTCACAAGTGTATGTTGAGACACCGTTACATCCACAAAAACTGACTGTTTGGTGTGCTTTATGGTTGGGTGGAATAATTGGTCCGTAGTTCTTTAAAAACGATGCTGGCCAGAACGTTACAGTCAATGGTGACCGCGCTATAGAGCCATGATTTCTAACTTTTTCGTTCATCAATTGAACAACCATGATTTGCAGGAGCTGTGGTTTCAACAAGACGGCGCAACATGTCACACAGCTCGTGCCACAATTGATTTATTGAAGGAAACGTTTGGTAGCCGCATATAGTTCAACGTTACGGACCCGTGAATTGGCCTCCAAGGTCGTGCGATTTAACGCCGCTTGACTAATTTCTGTGGGGATATGTGAAGTCGCTAGTCTACGCCGATAAGCCCGAAACGATTGGCCACTTGGAGGACACCATTCGCCGCGTTATTGCCGATATACGGCCACAAATGGTGGAAAAAGTCATCGAAATTCGGACCTCCAGATTAAACTACGTCCGAGCAAGCCCTGGCGGTCATATTCCAGAAATCATATTTAAATTATAATGCCAGAAGATTATCTTAAAAAAAACACCCTTTATGAACTTAAATATATCTGGGAGAAATTAGGAGATCTCCTTTTTCTATGTTGCAGTTATAGTCTTTATGAATGGAGACATTCTCTCATTTAATTCTTTGTCGGGTTCAAAGCGTTCATTCATACATGAATATCAGCATTTCATTTTGGGTTTTGAAAAATATTTGACCAGTGTAATGTGTTCCACAACATTTGATGGTGTAGGCGGGTGCGTTCTATGACAAATATCAAATATGTAAAGAATGCTTTTTTTTTTTTTTGATGTTATAATAATTGTGAAAAATGACAACTGCAAATATGTAGATTTACAGCATGCAGATTCCAATTTAAGAACTGTAGAAAATCTTACAACTACATAACTAAAACAGACTAAAACAGACCTTGCATATTTATGAGTTAACCCCAGTAGCCACAGTAAATTAAAACAAGGGAACTCAATTTTTCACAACCATTATTCCAAGTTTAAAAATGATCCTTTAATATTTATGACATCATCATCATTATCTAGGTCAGTAGTATAGTTGTTCTCTGTCAACATGGAACATAATTTTCCATAAAGACCACATCTGGTATATTTACCCCCATTTAATAGTTTTTTAAAGACATCAATAATCCAACATGATGCCGAATTATATTTCATCGAAATTCTGATTTCCGCTTTGGTATTTTCATCTCTGTTGAAATAATTAATGGGCCATCGCCCAAGCTCCTCGTATTGTAAGGTATAGGTAGGGACGGGTATAAACGTGACCAACATTTCAGTTTGAATTCGAACATTTTGATGTATGAATTTGAGTTGCACAGTTGGCACATTCTGTGTGTGTGCGGTCTTCCATTTATCCCTGGAATGGCATCACACCATTTACACCACCCTTCGGCCCTCGATCAGGCCCCACGAACAAGACGCGCGCCACCAGCACGGGCCACCACCCACCCGCTCAAACAATAGAATTAATATTTGATTAATGTTGCATTCTTACCTGACCGATGATGACGTGGAGTGTAGGGTTGTTTGAACGTTGCGTTCTACATATAGGAGCACTTGATCAAATGGACGGATGGGAAGATGCAATGATGAGAAGGAATGGAATCAGAAGGTGCGAGAAGGCGTTAGCGTTAATAAATTATTTCACATCAACCAGATGTGAGTGTTTCATACCTTTGATGGGACGGACGCCCGAGCTCGAGCCCGAACTGGCCAGAATCAGTGCTAAACGGCTGATTGATTATGGGCTATCAAAAAAGGTCATGGTCGAATGAGGAGCCACTATATGCCAGCAGCAGCTTGCCTCGTGGTGAATGGAATGCCGCTGTTTAAATGAACGATGATGTAGGGCAATAGTATATGCTTGCCGCGTGCACATCAGAATCATGCGGACAATAGAAAGCAAAATTACACTTTAATTGGTAAAATAAAGGTTTATGGCTAAAATGGGAAATTATATTAATTAATTTTAAATAAATAATCATACATATAGCAATAGCCCACACAAACATGATGACATTGACAAATTATATTTTTTGAATTGAAAAATAAAATAAATTAATTATAATCAATTATTTATGGCATATGAGGCGATGGTTAGATGATTTATTTTAAGGTTTCAAAATCGTCCTTCAATGCAGAATTATTTTTTGAGGTATTATTTGATATTTTTCTAATTTTATTTGTTTAATTTGCATTTGAAAGTTACACACAAATAATTTGAGTTCATGTTCGATTGTGCCTATTTTCGTAAAAATATTCCGAAAACATGTGTATAAGGTTAGGTTAGGTTGACAGTGGATCTTGTTCCCGTCACAGCTGACAGTGGATTTTGTTCCCGTCACACTTAGATCAATATTTATCCATTGTAGTACCCTGATGGATTGGACCATCCCTTTAAAAATATAACCTATGGAATCCTATGGAGTAGGTATCAAGCCATTTGGAGGCGTTGATGAAGTTCATTGAATTTAAGATGTTCTCACCTGTTGACTTCGAGATTTCTGCTAGATCGTTGAAGAAATAGGTACCCCAAAATTTGTTCCTTATATTACAGAGTGCCGGACAGGGACCTAGGTAGTGAAGGGTATCCTCCTCCACTTCTTCGTCTCCGCAGCCACTGCAAATGACTTCAGTACTTAGTAACATATTCTGTCTGATATCCTAAGTGATTATGCCTATCAAATGATTCAGGGATCTTTTTTTCAGGTTCATGATTGTGTCCGTTTTTTCCTTATTGTAACTGGCCACAGATTCTTTGTAGTGGTAAAAGTTACGAGTTGGTAAATTCCACTATCTTCTTACCAATTTTCTCTTTAATGTCACAGGGTGGAATTTTAACACCAGAGTCTGTTAGCCTTAGTTCTAATGATGAAACAGTTCTTGCCAGTTCATCTGGTTTTTCATTTCCTAGAATTCCACAGTGTCCAGGGACCCAGCAAAGTCTGATGTTGTGCTGCGTGGCAAGAACTTTTAGCTTTTCGCGACAGCATGAAACCGGCTCGGATCTTATTTCTGTGGCAGAGATATAGCTTTGATCGCTGCTTGGATGTCATTGTTAAAGGTGATATCAGCCTGTGGTATCACCAGCATTGAGATACCTGTTCAGCAGCCTTTATCACTGCCAGAACCTCTGCTTGGAAGACACTGCTATATTCAGGACCCTGACAAGAAGCCCGCACCTACTCTTGTATCCATCTTTGATCCGTCGCCGTCGGTGTAAATTTTTACCATCGGTTTATATGAGTGTTGTAAACCAGCATCCCATTCCTCCCTTGTGGGGATGGAGACATAAAACGGTTTTTCAAAATCTGTACGGGGTGTTGTGTAGTCTGTGCATACATACCCCTCTGAAATTTGTGCATGACCCACTGAGCTTCTTCTGGTCTGGCTTAGTCTTTGAGCACTGAAGCCTGCAGCCTCTTATGCACGAATAGATCTAGGGGTCATAGACCCCTATGGTTTCCATGTTTATTATAAGAGTGCCTATAGATCTTAGGCAGACGATGGAAAAATGTCTAGAATTTAACATCCCAATATACCATCTGTTTATAGACTTTAAGGCCGCCTACGATGGCATAGCCAGGGTAGAACTTTACAAAGCCATGAGAGAATTCGGCATCCCAAATAAATTGACACGACTATGTAGGTTGACCATGACCAACGTAACAAGCCAAGTAAAAATAGCCAACCAACATCTTTAATGCCCTCCGACAAGGGTATGGCTTGGCCTGCCTCCTCTTCAACCTGGCGTTGGAGAAAGCAATCCGTGACTCTGGCTGGGCAATAAGAGGGACCATCGTCAACAGGTCCAGCCAGATACTGGCTTACGCAGACGACATCGACATCATCGGAAGAACCGAGCAAGCTGTAGATGATTCCTTCATCCAGATCGAGCAGGCGGCACAAAATCTGGGGCTGCACATTAGTGAAGGTAAAACAAAGTACATGGTGGCGTCGAATGCGAGAGGAACAGTTGGTCAAACAATCAAGGTAGCGGAGCACGAATTTGAAGTGGTGCAATCCTTTAAATACCTTGGGTCAATAGTAGCAGCCGATAACAATATAGAAGAAGAAATACGCGGGCGGCTTCTCAGATCCAACAGAGCCTACTATAGTCTGTCAAAGCTCTTCAAATCCAGAAATCTCACCATAACTTCAAAACTGCTGCTGTACAGGACCATGGTCCTGCCAGTACTCACATATGGATCCGAGACTTGGGTGCTTAGCAAAAGGCACTCCGACCTCTTAGCCGCGTTCGAGAGAAAAGTCTTAAGGAGAATTGTTGGCCCCATATGTGAGGAAGGACGATTCCGGAGACGGTACAATCATGAATTGTACGCAATCTACCTTGAAGCAGATATCGTGACAAAAATTAAGCTCGGTAGACTCCGGTGAGCAGGGCATCTAGCTCGCATGAGCGAAGAGGAACCTGCTCGGAAAGTTGTTTGTGGTACATTTTATGGTAGACGACAGCGTGGTAGACCATGCTTGCGCTGGAGAGATGGCGTAGACCAGGACGCCCGGAGCCTTGGGGTGCGCAACTGGATGGCGGCGGCTCGAGACCGGGATGGGTGGAGAGACCAGAGAACCAGAGAATCTATAATGTGAAACTCTGAACTATTCCCATGTGCGCGTTGAAGGAATGGAAGGGACATACAACTTTTTTTGTTTTTACGTGGAATACACGCTGGGAGCCGATTCGTGGATCTTTCCCATTACAGAGTCCAACGCACTTCCCATTTCGTCACGAGAAGGAAGATACTACTGGTTTAAGTATCGAAGCTTTTTATCATGGAGCTACTTTAATACCTCTGTTACCGTGCTGAATTCAAGAACTCTTTCTATGTTTTTTGTCCAATTTCTTAAGAATGATAATTCACCTGATGGAAAACAAGGTTTTCTTGTTTGCAAAAAAAAAAAAACACTGATCTCTCTTAAACAAAAGGAAAGTAAATTATATTAAATACATTCCAAACGCCAAATCCTTAAATCATTCTGTCTTCGATTCACCTTTCGTTTTATGTAAACCTCTCTTGTCCAAATTTAACCTTTCACAACACCTTTTTTTATAAAAGATATAAGTAAACTGCAAATAGTATTTCCAATGAGTGCAATATAACCATCCACCCGTCTAACAAACAACTCCTTATTTACTCATGACGACAAGTTCTCGTCCTCTATTTCCCGCAGTCATGGAGTAAAAAATATCTATACCTATCTACTTACATTTTTGTACATTACTCCTTTAGGTATACCCTTAATCAAATACTTTTTCAGACATAAGAACTCTGCTCAGAGCAAATAAAAAATATATTAAATCTGCGTAGCACGTTTGCATAGAAAGATTTATTACACTTGAACGTTAGAACCTAGCCGCAGTCTTCATCTCCATCTCCCAGTTGCCAGTTCCCATTCAGGGATTGAACAGGATATTCACAGCAGTTCAAGAGTATAACTACGAAGCCGTGCGTCGACCGATGCGGCGCGACGCGACGGCATGGATAGCTTACCTACTCTCTGAAGTGGATGATGCTCCCCTTCTATGCGATACGACCATAAGTAGTATCTTTCTCATAGATAAAAGCGAAACATAAAATATATCTTCTTCTGTCCTGGAAAACAAGCAATCTCAAACAAGGGGTATGTGTTGTGTATGTACATATATAGCAGGTACACATGTACATATAAACGAAGAGCTTACAATCGCGTTTTGTAAATATTGATTAATATTTCGTTTGGAAATATTATTAATATTTGACAATTGAGGGAAAATATTTATTCAACGAACTTTTGCTCTTTCAAAACATTGACTTTTATTCCAAGACATGAAAAGCAAATAGTTTCAAAACAGCAATGAAATATTATAAGACACAACTCTGAACAGATTATATGGGAATACGAACAATAACAGGTGTTGGACAAAGAGTAGGTATACGTAAATTTAAAAGTGTAGCCTTGGATTGATGTAAGGAATCTTTGAATTAAAAATAAATTTTCCTTGCTTAATAAGTAGAAAACTGTGAAGATATCTAATGATCGAAGAAACTCTTCTGCTTTCTTACAACCATCAGGGCTGTCGATTCATTTTTTGAGAAAGCAGTACTTTTTAAGAAAAAAAGGAGTATTTTTGCCGAGTATGGCAGTACAGGGTTTGTAAAAGCAGTACAAATACTGCAATTGCAGTACTTCAACAGCTTACAGGTTTTTAAACTATTTTAGTAAGGTTTTGGACTTTCATGCAATAGCCCGTAGTTCTGGGTTCGAATCCACCTAAAATGACGTTTTCTTTTTTGAACCGAGGTACTCTGCCTTGTGAGAAATGTGAGAAATCCTCCTTTAATATAATCTTCTTATGATCAAGTAGTGCCCCTCCTCTTAACCGTTCTGATTCAGCAGAATTTTGTAGGTCCCCTCCATCATTCCTGCTGACTAACAAGACAAGAGGGTGTAAGTCACTGTAGGTCAAACTTTAGAGTGTCTAGGTTGAGTCAAGATAAGAATAAAAATCGTATGGGAGGGCAGTATATATTCTTCCCGTTTAGCCAAACAAGAAAACAAAATATTAAAAAAAACGGTTATACTTACAATACCATGCTTTACTTTTTTGTAAAGTCAGAAATCTCTTCTTTTATTTAATTTTTTAAAAAAGTTGTTTCAGTGAAGTTTTTGAAAAATCAAAAAAAAAATTTAAATAAAACAAAAACGGTTTTGAATATCAATGAAATTCTTTATTCCTGTGAAAGTACGTTCGATGCCATTATGTATGGAACTCGATTTCTTTTGCATTTCCACCACGGACACGCTTGCAGAAGTCCAGACGCTGAACCCAATTTTCGACGGTTTTCAAGCATAAATCGGCCGATACTGCTGCAATTTCACGTTCGATATTCGTACGAAGTTCATCAATCGTCGCTGGCTTGTTGGCATAGACCATAGACTTGACGTAGCCCAACAGGAAATAGTCTAACGGCGTCAAATCGCACGACCGAGGCGGCCAAGCGACTGGACCAGTTCGTGAGATAACACGTTCTACAAACTTGGTTTCCAATAAATTGATTGTGACATTTGCTGTGTGGCTTGCGGCGCCGCCGTCCTGTTGGAACCACATGTCCTCCAAGTCCATAACATCCAATTGGGGCCAAAAATATTCGGTTATCATTGAACGGTAGCGATCCCCATTCACAGTAACGTGCCGGTCTTGATCATCACGGAAGAAGTACGCCCCAATGACGCCGCCGGCCCATAAACCACACCAAACCGTAATTTTTTCGGAATGCAATGATGACTCAGGGAGTACGTGTGGATTGCTGCCTGACCAATACCTCATATTTTGTTTATTGACGAAGCCATTCAGCCAGAAATGAGCCTCATCGCTGAAGATGATTTTTCGATGAAAATCCGAATCATTTTCAAGTTGTTGCTCAGCCCAATTCACGAACATACGACGCCTCTGGTGGTCAAGCGGCTTCAGTTCTTGCGTCAATTTAATCTTGTAAGGATGTAGGCCAAGATCTTTTCGGAAAATTCGCCACAACGACGTCACAGAGATGCCCAACGCTTCAGAACGACGTGTGAGAGACACATTTGGGCTTTCTGCAACTGAAACCTCAGCGGCAGCAATATTCTCTACACTACGGGCACTTTTTTGTCTCACTGGCACGGGAACATTTTGTACTGTGCCTGTGGATTCAAATTTTTCCACTAGACGCTCAATTGTTGATCAGCTAGGACGATTATGACGACCATAAATTGGACGTAGCGCTCTTAACGTTGAGGCCAATGACTCCGACTTTCGGTAGTGCGTATACATCTGGAAATATTTTACTCATGTATCGGGCTTCACGTCACCTTTAATTTGATACCAAACTTGTTCGTGTACACTCTGGGCCAAAGCTCCATAGTAAAATGGGCATTCCCTTTGGCTAAATTCCTTATACTATAGAACAAATTTTAATTTTGAAATGTAGTACTATATTCCGACCTATAACTTTGTGAAACCACACTTTGAACATGCAAAACCAGGCAGAGGCCCTGTGAATTCATGGTATAAAATTTCATTAATTTTTGTCAAGAATATTTTTTACAATTACATATTTAATTTTTTATAAATCAAAAATTAAAGAAGTTGGTATAGGTACCTACTATTTAAGTCTAATTTATTTACTTCCCCGGTGACCTTTATCGTTCAGCTATACGTTACTAATGCGTCATGTTTTAACTTAATCTATGAGTTAAAAGGTAATTTCGTAACTCATCAATAATAATCCTGCCTCGCAAGGTCTAAAATCCAACTGTATATATATATTTTTTTTTATATTTAACGCGCACTCAAGGGGTTGTGACTACCCTTATAATGTTAATACACAAAGCGAGTGTTTAGAAAAGTGGGAGAGGATTTGAAAGGAGATATCGATGCACATTGGTTTTTAATGTTTGAACATGGTAATGGCAAGGAAAAATTGAGCCGGGTAAAACATTCCACATTCTTGTAGTACGACTAAGGAAAGAATCTCTGTACTTAACAGTACGTCCGAAATTGGGCTCATAAGGGTAAACTGATGCGCATTCCTTGAAGTACGAGTATTACGTTTGAATTGTTTTAGGGGAGGAATGCAACTGGCTATTTCACTAGAACAATGTTTATGAAAATAGCGATAAAATAATAATGAAAGACATGAAACATTACGGCGGGCGGTGTTCAAGGGTTTCAATTGCTTCCGTTATAGTTTTATCGCCTATCATTTTTAAAACTTGTAAAAGTTTTCCACACTTAATTGAATTGCCTTTAAAACCAGGTAGAATCCGTGATCCTAGTAGGTGGTACCTAAGTTTGGCCACACTGCGCTGCATTTCCATGAATTCCTAGTAGGTACAAGGAATTTTTAATTATTCTCATTTCTTTTATTTGTTCCAAGATAATTAATTGAGACCACCTCAAAGTCGGTAAATATTTCTAGAATATACGTGAGTATAGTGTAGAGTATACGTGATCAAGCAGTGCCAAACCAATGAGCTTGCATAAGATTTCACCCAAGAATTGATTCCCCCTTTCCAAATAACCAAAACAAAAAAATTACTATAGTTAAATTCTAAGAGCATAACCTCATCAATAGTAATATGCTTCATAAAAAGACAAAAACGATGTTAATCTATTTCGTCTTTGAATACAAAACAGTTGAATTGAACCTATAATGCGTTCAATTCACCACGAATTAAAAACCAAAAAATGTCATCGTTAAAATAATAATAGTCACGTCGAGTCTTCGCTCGGTTGGTTGGTCGATCGTTGTCGTATCAAATGACATTTCCATTTCTACAATTCTAACTACATAAGATTTTTTATGATAATTTTTCCGTTCCCTCAACAACACAACAGAAACAGACAACAACAAAAAATAACTCCAAATTAACTATTTGAATTAACGACATCAATCGTAGAACAAAATAATCAAAGTAATTCTAAATGAGCCCATTCAAGTGCATGTCAGATGAACTCATTCACGATCATCTTCATTTAGGTACCTCACGATGTATATGCGTTGTCGAGTTTCTTAATCACTTTTTCGAAAAAACACTCAAACCTATGGTGAAAAGCTGAAAAGCTATATATAAGAATAAAGCTCATTAATCCACCTAGAATTGATTTCCCCAATAACAAAATACAAGAAATTCCAAATTGAACTCATAAGTTAAAATAATTTAACCATTATCTCCGGAAATTTCCATAACAAATGCCCATCGAAATAAAATAACAAAAAAAAAAAAAAAAAAAAAAAAGACAAACAGAACTAAAACAGATCTGTCAAATTATTCGAATTCGAATTTAATTAATAATGACACTTAAGTGTGAATAGAGTGAGGAGGCGCAGAGGGCAGACACGGGAGGATTTAATTGACCTCCAAACAACACCCTAATGACTCCAAATGGACCACAATCACCAATTCAATAGGAAATACCAAAAGAGCAACAGCATAAGAGTAACAGCATCCCACAAAACAAGACAACAATAGGGGCGATCCCAATGGCCAATGGCCAATCTCAACTCAACTCAACGTCAACTGCCAACCAAAACAAATGGCAACGAGACAAATCCTGTTATTCAAATCACTTTTCATGGCTGTTGTTCACTTTTGGGAACACACATTTGACAATTGTTTCTGGATATGATGTTTGTCTCCCGCCTCGGTCTCTCATCCACCCGTCTGGCACACAGGGCCGAAACCAAAACAACCCACAGGCCGTTTGTATAGCAGACATTCGGTCCTCGGTCGAAACGAAGCTCTACAGGTATATAGACAGTCAATAGAGAATCGTTTTCCTTTGCATCTCACAGCTCGGCTCAGCCTCAGCTCAGGTCCGTCCCAGTCCCGGTACGATAGAAATTGCTCGTTTATTCAAATCGTATGCTTTCGATAATTTATTACGTAATGAAAAACATGATACCTATATGAAGTTCGTATCGGTTGTGGTTCTTGTGTGTGTGTTCTATGTTCCTTTTGGGACATATTAGACGAAGTCGAAAAAACAGAGACTCAGGCAGAGGCACGCAGGTAACGGCATTTTGTTAACGTGACACTTTGCATTCTTGTGAAATGAATTCACAAACAATCCCAATCCGAACTGTTCGAATGAACCGCATCAACTTAACCATAGTCCCGCAGTTACCAGTACCACACAAACCGAAAGAAGGTTTAGGCTTGTCGACTTGTCGACTTGTTGTTGTTGGCGTTGTTTTTTTTTCTCTCTCTCTCGATGCTGATGATGGTTGTATCGTTATTTTGAATTCGATGAACATGACAAGGAATTGTTAGTAAATTGCCTTTACGTGATTATGTCAGGCGGGAGATGATGCGTCAAGTGAATTATGACACATGATTTCGAAACGCTAAGAGCATTCAATTGTGTCAGTTTAAGACTCTTTTTAAGCTCGACAAATAATAAAAACATCTACTTCGCCTGTCAAATGTTTGAAAATGACATTTTGACTTTCTTTGTTGTGTGTTATATGAAAATCGTGATCGGCGGTGCGGCAGTGCGGTGATGCGATGTGGTTGCGGGTGTATGATATTATTAAAATACAAGAGTGCGTGTCAGTGGATGGATATATAGCGCGTGTGACGAATTTCAGAGTTCTGTGACAATTACATTGAATTTTCGATACACAACTTTATACAACGTATAAACTACGTAGCGTATATAGGTACAAAGACCTTTCAGTGTTATATTTTTATTTTTGTAAGTAAGTTGAACTCTTGAGAGCGAGGGTGCGTGTTGAAATCTAATATTTTTGCATACTAATCAGGGTGAAAGCTCTTTGTCATGACGTTACACTGTTTCGGTTTTGAGAATTTATGAGATTCATAGAAAAAGAACATGTTAATATAAGGGAACACACACTTACGAATTGAATGAAGTATAGATTTGTCAAGTTCTTATATCCACTTGACAGATATGAGCAACTTTTGGCAGAGTTCAACTTTAGTCAAGTATTGCCTAAAGTACCTACTATATAAATATACCTGTTGTGCCTTTCAATAGAATTTGTTTTTTTTTGGAAGACATTAAGAATATCAATTCCATCACTTGGTGGTATTTTGTGTACTATATAGCTGAGGTATAGTTGAGCTATTTCTCGAAATCTCTAGTATGCAATTCACAACAAAAAACTACTTTGGAAAGATTGGTTTAATCTCGTTGCCAAATGTTGTAACGGGTGTTTGTTTTAGACGTGTGGTTTTCAATCTGGCAATACTTTTTTCGCAGTTGGTCTTTTTGACAGCTGTCACTTGATTTTTGCTCAGTTTGGTTTGCCATTTCATAGTGAATAGACTTATTCCTGAAAAAACGCTCATAAATTGTGCCCAAATGGGCCCAAAACAAGATTGCCGTTGATCCCAATTTTCATAAATGAATTCTGTTTAGCGATGAAGCTCACTTTTGGTTTAATAGGTATTTATGTCAATAAACAAAACTGCCGTATTTGGAGTGATGATTATCCTCAAGTGTATGTTGAGACACCGTTACATCCACAAAAATTGACTGTTTGGTGTGCTCTATGGGCAGAGGGAATCATTGGTCCACATTCTTCAAAAATGAAAACGGCCATAATGTTACAGTCAAGGGGGAACGCTATAGAGCCATGATAAATGACTTTTTCGTGCCTGAATTGGATGATGTTGATGGGGACGACCTTTGGTTCCAACAAGACGGCGCTACATGCCATGCAGCCAACGAAACAATCAATTTATTGAAGGAAACTTTTGGTGAGCGCATTATCTCGCGTCGTGGGTCTGTGGCGTGGCCTCCAAGATCGTGCGATTTAACACCGCTGGACTATTTTTTGTGGGGTTATGTACAGTCGCTTGTCTACACAGATAAACCCGAGACGATTGACGCCTTGGAAGAGAATATTCGATGCGTTATTGCTGACATACGGCCACAATTGCTGCAAAAAGTGGTCGAAAATTGGGCCTCTAGGCTGGAATTTATTCGAACCAGCCGTGGTGGCCACTTGTCCAAAATCATTTTTTAAAACATAATGACAAACCTTTATCTTTATAATAAAGCTAAAATCTTGGCTATAACATTAAATGATATGCGTTTTATTTCTTCTTGAAAATCACAAGTCTAAAAAAAAAAACACCCTTTACAATCTATCTCTCCGACCTTGAAAAAGTCTTTTAAAACTCATTTAAAAAAAAAACTTAGGGCTGACCAATATTGAAAATTGTTTTATGTGTGATAACATAAGCTGTTAAGCTGAGAAGCTTTTGCACCATTATATTAATATTGAAGGTTTGAATGAAACAACAATCACTTGAGTGAGCTTCACCCAAGTCATAATAGTCAGGGGTTTTAGTTACTTCCCGGCTATACCAGGCCGATCATCAGAATCCATTTCAGTGGTGCAGTCTATTACCTTCAATTAAAATATGAAAAACTTTTTGCCCAGCTGGGAGTTGAACATATAGACCAAGCGTCTTTAGAGCCAATTGCACTAAGCATTGCGTAACCGAAGTCACGTGATTAGGCCCAACCAAATGTAGGTTTTATTTTTTTGACCATTGCATTTATATATTAGCTACAATCTCACCAATATTATTGAAACAATCCTTTCAAATGGCATATCCCACACATGGGGCGAATATCCCACAATTTTGGCGAATATCCCACATATGTGGTGCTAAGTCCATGGTGTCGTTTAATTTGCTTAAGCAAGTTTAGTCTTTCAACGTCTCATGCTCATGATACAAAATAAAATATAATATCCTCCCTTATTCGGTTACTGTCCTTTTAAGTAATAATAAACATAACATAAATAAAAAAAAAAGAAAACAGACCTGCGGGACCTATTTTTACTTGCTCTATAGGGCAAGTATTGGTTTCGTGAAGAAAAATATTCCGAGGTTTTAATCAAAACTAGCACTACGATAATCGAGAAGTCCGAAAAAGTGGGTTTCGTCATGCCGTCCGTCGGTCTGTGTGTCTGTGCGTCTGTGCGTCGCCGTCGGTGCGTCCACTGTAATTTGAGCTAGAGCCTAAATGGGTGGACCGATTTGCATGAAATTTGGTACAGAGCATTTTTATGTGATTCCCAAGAAGGAAAATTCAAATTTTTGTCTTAGCTCATCTAGAAAGGGTATAGTTGCCATACAAATATTTTGGTTTCTTCTCTTATGACTAAGCACTATCATTAAATTAAACGGCTCTAACGATTTTGATTAAACATCGTATCTGTAATAAACAAATCAATTGTAAGAAAACTGCATTTCAGGTTTTTCTCAAAAAATTCACATTACGGAATTAGATATACAACGTTTTTTGAGAAAATGTGGTCTAATTTTTGGGTTATTCGCGTATATCTTTGCCATGGCTAAATCGATTTTGTTATAATTTTGCAATCTGATGCTTCTCAATAATTTAAACAATAACGCATTTAAATTTTTTAAAAACATTTTTTTATAAAAAAAAAAAAATCTAACGAAAAATCACGTTTTTAGTGCTTTTGACTCTTTTAATATTAACTCGTTAAATAAAGGGTTTTTCAACCCAAAAACAAGGGACGCTGCAAAAGTAGAGCAACAGGGACAGCAAACGACGCCATATTTCTTGCCGCTCTTTTGACATTTCTCTTCAGTAAGGTTTGCCATTTCATGATGGAAAGATATACGAGCCAACAACGAGTCGAAATTATTAAAATTTACTACCGAAATTCGGAGTCAGTGGCCTCAACGTTAAGAGCGCAACGTCCAATTTATGGTCGTCATAATCGTCCTAGCAGATCAACAATTGAGCGTCTAGTGGAAAAATTTAAATCCACAGGCACAGTACAAAATGTTCCCGTGCCAGTGAGACAAAGAAGTGCCCGTAGTGTAGAGAATATTCCTGCCGCTGAGGCTTCAGTTGCAGAAAGCTCTCACACGTCGTTCTGAAGCGTTAGGCATCTCTGTGACGTCGTTGTGGCGAATTTTGCGAAAAGATCTTGGCCTACATCCTTACAAGATTAAATTGACGCAAGAACTGAAGCCGCTTGACCACCAGAAGCGTCGTATGTTCGTGAATTGGGCTGAGCAACAACTTGAAAATGATTCGGATTTTCATCGAAAAATCATCTTCAGCGATGAGGCTCATTTCTGGCTGAATGGCTTCGTCAATAAACAAAATATGCTGTATTGGTCAGGCAGCAATCCACACGTAATCCATGAGTCATCATTGCATCATGAAAAAATTACGGTTTGGTGTGGTTTATGGGCCGGCGGCGGCGTCATTGGGCCGTACTTCTTCCGTGATGATCAAGACCGGCACGTTACTGTGAATGGGGATCGCTACCGTTCAATGATAACCGAATATTTTTGGCCCCAATTGGATGATATGGACTTGGAGGACATGTGGTTCCAACAGGACGGCGCCACAAGCCACACAGCGAATGTCACAATCAATTTATTGGAAACCAAGTTTGGAGAACGTGTTATCTCACGAACTGGTGAAGTTGCTTGGCCGCCTCGGTCGTGCGATTTGACGCCGTTAGACTATTTCCTGTGGGGCTACGTCAAGTCTATATTTTATAATTACCTATATGCAAGTAAAAACTGTTAAAAATAAATTAATCATTTTTCAAATCTATCATAAGGATGAAACGCCTTTATGTAAAGTTGATCATCACTATGAAGAATTTAATAGGTAAGCACAAGAATTTAACAAATAGCTATTCCGAGCTCTTTCCCTTCATTAACTATAAACAACATATTATAAAGTATTTTTTTTTTTTTTAAATTATCACAAGAACCCATCAAGACCAAATGATGAATGTTATGTCTGTCTGAAAAGAGGGATAAAGGTAAACCTACCCAGTAATCATTTAACTATATAACTACCCTCAAACGACCCTAAGTGATCGTCCCCTTTTCAAAACTCCAAACGCTTGATGGACACAAGTCATAAACATCCCATTAGACCACAATCGTATCCATTTAATCTGAATAACCTTCAAATTTGTCTCGCTCTCCTTTAACGTACATAAGTCTGACATAAGAAAATTCGACAGGTCGGTTCTCCGTCTCCGTCTCGGTCTCGCTCTCGGGTTTGTTTTTCATCTTACCACTTAGAATTCTTTGAAATGGAAAACATTTATATTGCTCTATACAATACGAGTACTAGGTACATAGACAAACAGCAAAAGTAGTATATGGGTATAGCAGTATAGCAGTCACCATCAAACCCAACAAAAAGGATCCCCAATATCCCCATGACAAATGCGAAGTGAGTGAGTTAAAACTACCATAAAATAATTTTCTTCTATCCCTTTCTGTGTACGAATATACAATATTTGGGAGTGATATTGAAATCGAACACCTTCGTCTCCAATTTTCATCCTCACATTATTAACAATGAATTATGCGACGCTGAATTCAGCCACTAGGTGGCCTTCTCAACCGATTGATGTAAAATGAAATTGACACTGACAGTCTAGTTGAGTATTTTGCCAGCCGAAAACTTAACGGTAAAGTTTCAACTCCCCATGATTAACACAGTAAATAATTAACTTTGTATCTTGTAGATAGGTATATTATGCGTTCTCAAATCTCAAGGGGTTGTTGATGTTGTGTTGCATCTGCTTGTTTTTTTTTTTGGAGAGAGGGTATATCTTTTTAGAAAATCTCCCCTTTGCCAAGGCTATACCTTACCCAAAGGTATACAAAAAAAAAAGCAATAACACTTTGTCTAAGTTCAAGTGAGGTATTGAATTGCTACTTGAAAATTTATATAGACTATTACTTATTCCGTTTAGCTATATAAGCCCAAGCCCAATCCTAATCCCAAGCCCCAATGGGTTAACTCTATATTCTCAAAGTGTTGAAAGATGATATTTTTTATTTTTGGTAGGAATATGCGCTGAACAGGGCTGGGACACCCAAAATAGACATAAGCGGCTTAGTTTATTTGCCTATGCTTCTGATGGCATCTCTGGTGGTGGGTATATTAAAAAAATTCTTTGAATTAGTCAGGGAGTTCCGTTGGAAATTTACGGTTTCGTCTTATATGGATAAGAATTTCTAAATCGATGAGAGGTAGGTATAGATATTTTTATTTGTTTATTTTTTTTTTTCTTTCATAAGTTTAAATAGTCAAAATTCAAATGGAGGCATATTAAACCAACTGTAAAATTCAAAGAAGAATGAAATTATGTATTTTAATATAATTCATGTAACGGATCAATAAAATCATTATCACATTCTATGATATATGAAACTCTTTATTCATTAGTTTATACAAATGAGAATGAGCTTTTGGGAAGTGGGATCAAAAGGGTCTTTATAAAGGCGGAGAAATTTAAATTGGCAACACTGTTTTCTGTGACAGCCGATTTGACAGTTCTCGCCGGTTGTTTTGAGATAAGTGAGAGAGATATTCAATATTTACTCACCTGTCTGCTTGAATGTCGATATGAGAACTGAATAATTTTGAATTAAAAAAGGATGAAAAGGAGAAGGAAAGGGGAATGGAATGGGGAGGTGAGAGGAAGCCTAGTTAAGGGGTTGCTTAGGCGTTAGGAAGTGCAATCAGGTAGGGAGGGAAACGTTGAATTATCTCGCGCATCTTAACATCTGGATGCAAAGAATGTCACCAACAATTTTTTTTTTGTAGCGAGACACGGTTCCAAGAACCACACCATAGAACCACCACCCAAGGCTGAGCTAGGGTTTCGAAAATAACGGTGACAGACAGTATGGACCGAAAGGTAAATCAGCTAGTTACAAAATGAAGTAGAACTCTCATAAAAGGTGAGGAATCGCGTTCTTCCTCGGCTTCTGCTAAAATCGTTTGAAAATACGCCACGTGTCGTCCGGTTGCGTATTTGCCTATAAAGCTGGCTACACACCACATGCTGTTTTTGCGCTAGTGTTAATGCTTTTACCACAAGGCACGAACATCGTATAGGCTAGTACTGACAAGTCAGCCGATTTTGATCATCGTGAACAACATAAGAGGCTCTTTGAGTTTTCCTTGTTCTCGGCAGCACGTATAATAAACATCGAAAGTTTGGATGCAAACAAATCTTTTAGAACGGTTTTATTACAAGCGTTGCCTGCTGATTGTCACCATCTTTCATGCTGAGAAGATAAAGCGCTATTTGAAAATCATTTCAAAAATTGCATGTTCCACCGGGGTACTACGGTTCGTTACAATTTTATTGACGGGATTGAATTACGATCACGGGTAAGAACATTGTGTGGTGTTAAGCCAGCTTAAGAAGTCTATATTTATGACACTTATTTATTTCGGAGCTAATTTGAAATATGTTTATGCACGTTTTCTCTGCTCCAGATTAAACCCGAGTTAGCTCCTGAAACATGTTTTTCAGTCAATTTAGATCCCAAGTTAACGCAACGAATTAATGGCGAGTTAACTCTGGATTAACTGATTAGATATTTCTGACAGATTTGAGTTAAAACACTATCGAAATAGACAGGGTGACACATTGGAAATTGCTCTTTCCAAAGTTGCAGATAGTGGCGCCCTCTTTAATTTGATAGCACATGTTCATAATGTTACATTTTGATTTCAATAGATTTTTGGAAACTGAATGTTTTCGAGTTAACTAGGGTTTGATTTATTAGCAGGTTTAGCTAACTCTGGTTTAACTCAGAGTTAACTCAGTACTGAAAAACTGGAACTCGTCTTGCCTAAGCATAAGTTTACATCGGGCAGGGCCGGCCATAGCCATCCGGGAGCTCCGGGATTTTTTTTTTGTTTTTAAGGGCGCTGTTCACTTACTTGGGGCTCCCCATTAGACATATTATTATCATGTTTAGTTACAGTTGGATATCGCAAAAGTGAGGAATATTTCGAATAATTTAAATTATTCTCTGCCCCAATTTAAAAAAAGTGGGAGCTGTTCTTTGTCTTGGCGCCCTTCTAGCTCTGGCTCTAAGGGTGGGCCACCGTATCACCCTACATAAAGCCCGCCACTACATGTATCGATAGTTGTACCAATTTTCTCCATATCTGGTAAAAATTAAGTGTGAGCGCGTCAGCTTTAAAGTAACCCTTCTCAATGTCCCGGCTTCCAGTAGGTAGATAGGAATAATGTTGAACTGCTATTTCCATCTCCATGAAACATAATTGGCAGTTTAGGGCTATTATTAAGTGTTCAGAGAATCCAGACCCAGAGATATAATAGCGGCGAAAATTCAGATATCCTAAGATGATTTCACGCTTTTTTTTGCTCGTTTCTCGAGATATATAGATGTTTCTAGGTCTGCTTCTCCGGACCTAGTGACAACTTAAACTGTAACTTATTCCTGTGTGAGTATTGCTAGATTGCTCTGGAATAGAGGGGGCCTACAATTTTCTGCCGCATCCAAACAGCCTTAATCAGAAGTGATAGCTACTCTTGGAATATTTGCGGCACAGTGGCAGTGGCAAGGATATATGGCAGCAGAATATCGACTGCCTTTTCAGTATCAATTTTTGATGGAAAACATTTGACATAATTGATATAAACGTTGTTGGTCTGTGAGTAGCTAATCTGTTGGTGGCTTATCTTGCTCAGATATAACGAAACAATGACTTCTGCAATTTTCATTATGTCACGCGTTAATTTTGGATCGGAGTTTTTTCTTAAGGCTATTGGTGGCACTTATTTTAAGCCCTTAGTCGTTATTAAATCATACCCTTAGGATTTTTTGTTTGGTAGCTTTTGTCGGCACCAACGCAACTTATTTCTATGAGCGTGAAAAAGTGAATTCCAAATTACTTGCTTAAATCAACAAACTAAAAGTTGTCTTCAGCTGCATTTGCTAAGATAGCCTTGAAAACATGCTCGAGATGTCTGTCGAAAAGGGCAGTTTTCTGTTTCGGGTTTCCGATTCATTTTCCATTTTGAATTTGAGAAGCTCGACAAAAAAAATGTCTGTATATGAAAAATATACTTTTTCGTGATTTGAAATAAATGTATAGGTTAGGTAGGTATGGGTTGACGGCTTTTTTTTAAATCTGAAAGGGGACTTTTAGAAAAGTTTAATTCCAGGTTTTCGGGCTGCCATGACCTTGACAAATTAATCAATATCTCCAAAACACCTAATTGGTTTGAAGTGAAAAATTGCCAAACACATTGTGGAAGGTAAAGAATCTATAATCTATTTGTACAATTTTTTTTTCTGCGCTTGCAATATTTTGAGGTTTTTTTATGTAGGTACTTATTCGCATTTTGCTCGTTCTTAAGAAACTTAAATAAATAAATTATAACATACAAATTATTGAATACTAAATTTCGAACATTTTGATACATTTTGCAAGGTGATCCGATATCGCATTCCAAAGTTATAGCTCTGGAAAGTTGAATGCCTAACCAGGTAGATAACTCACTTTGTACAAAAACGCAGCTACACCAATTCCTTCGATATGAGTGTTTTAGGAAAGCTCTTGAGAAACTTTATAAGATGAGAGTAGCTAGCTGGGTTGCGTTGCATCATTATGGAGCAGGAAATTTACTTGATAAACTACGATTCATGCTGTTGGGATTTTTTTTGTTTTTCCGAAATCTTAGAATCTCAACAACAGAGGTACCTATACATAAAGGGTCCGCCATCTAACGTTTTTTTTTCAACTAGTGCTTATTTCGTGAAGGGTAACACTTAGCTCATGTCTGATTTGACAGATAATTAGTTTTATCCTTCCGCTGAACGAATATGGCTGTGTATACGCTTCGCTAAGTGGGCCTGCGATCGACTTAGAGAAAATGCCGATTTTGCCAAAAAAATCATCTTTTCAGATGAAGCTCATTTTGATCTTGGCGGGTAGTAAACAAGCAAAATTGTCGCATTTGGGGCACAGAAAACCCGCACGCATACATTGAAAAGCCGATACACCCAAAACGAGTCACTGTTTGGTGCGGATTTTGGTCCATAGGCATAATTGGGCCATTTTTCTTCGAAAATGAGCAAGGAGTGGCCGTCACAGTTAATGGCGATCGTTATCGGGCCATGTTGAACGAATTTTTGTTCACAAAAATTGATGAGGAGGATATTGGCAACATTTGGTTTCAACAGAACGGCGCTACGTGCCACACAGCCGAAGCTACACTCGATGTTTTGCGCCATTTTCAAAAAAAAAACAAAGTTATTTGGCGGACCCTTTATAAGTACCTATGTAACTATTATCAAAAAAATTAACAAAGTGAAAAAAAAACGATTTTCAAATATTTAATTTCAAACAAATCGAGCATAGGGTAGGTACCTACATGCTTAACTTACAGTACCTATCTGATCTAGAGCATGAAAGACATCATCTAACAAGTTATGACGTTCCACAGCTGTTTCCTTTATTTTTATACATCTAATTAAATGTTTCCAATTCTAAATGTAAGGGAAGAAATTCAGCTAAAAGGTATCTATTTCCATCTACGCACAAGATTATCACGACCCTAAGCAGATGAATATGCACACCGTTACTCATTTAAGACACACACCATATTGTCGTATTTTCCAACAGCCAGCGACACAGGAGGACTACAAAGCAAGCCGCTTACTCAGGCACAGGCTGTGGTAAACGTAAAGTGAATATCCTTGTTGCTGGCATTTATTTTTGAATTTAATATTTTCCATCAAACCTCAAACACATCGTTCAGCTCTGCAAACACACTGTATCTGTGTGTAGTGTGTCAGAGCGTTTGCTTAACACCCTCTAATAAGGGATGACAATTATGTATTATTTATTTTAAGCAGATATAGCAGGACGACAAAGACCTAGAGACGCTCTAACCTGAGTATCTAAAGATCCTGTCATCATCTGTTCGCATGAAATAAATACGAGTGTGTAAATATACATTCGATGCATTTGTGTGACCTGTCGGAAAATTATTGAAGGATGACGTGACGTGAGTCTTCAAAAATCGCTGCCAGATGCGGGTTGTGTCTATATGATGGGGGGAAGAGCCCATCAGCTAGAGGAAACCATTTATGGGTTAAAAGTCAAACTTGATAATAATTATTATTTCTCCAGAGATTATGTGTTCTCTGTTCTCCATTAAGAATGCATCCTCCCACAAGGGCTGTTGGTGTCTGTTATGTTGTGGTTGTCGTCGTCGTTTCTCGCCAAGGATGAAGGCGATGGTGGCTATTCTGATGGGATGAATGTTAAAAATATCTTATTTCCATAAAAAAAAAAAAATAACTGGGTATACTTTTTTGTATACAGACACGATGCAACAGCGAATACGACTTCGACAGCGACAACGTCAACGACAACGACGACGACTCAACAAGTCATTGACGGGGGAATTCCATTCAGATTTCGAATTCATATGTGGTTTTTAGTGAGAGGAAGGGCGGAGAGAAAACATTTTATGCAGACGAGCTATAGAGTAAAGGAAAGGTTGACGAGTTTTGTGCATTCTCAATGCTGAATGCTCTAGACTCTGACTCTGATGATGGAGGATATGTTTACATTAACAACTTTCCTTTGAAATACGATCCACTGAAAGGATCAAATGTTCAGAAAAATTAGAATTCACTTCATCTGTGTCTGTGTGGAGAAATTCTTTGTACAAGCAATATGCAGGGGTGCAGATATTGCAGATACAACATATCCTATACATTATATTGGTTTTGAAGTGGAATGGATTTTTGTTGTCGGATTTCTTGTTAAAATGTGTATTTTCGGTTTTTAAGTGGAAGCGAACAATATTCGATAGATATATGTACGTATATGAGAAATGTAAGTATGAAGGTAGGTATCGTTTTCCAGATAACCGCAACATATTTTTGGAAAAGATTTTAGTTTTTCTATGTTTCGGGATGAAATTAAAAAAAAAAAAATGATAATTTACGGTATCTATCCTTAAAAAACAAAAAAACGTGCGATTTTTTCGGGTAAATTCTTAGTTTCTCAGAAATGATAATGCGCAACGGGTATTTGGCGCCAAGATAGAAGACGTCTGGTTTCAGCTTGGCAAAACATTGTGAGGTAGGTATTAGAATTTAATTGACAAATTTTTTTTACTTAATTAATTTTTTATATAAAACTTCGTTAACATTTTTAAGAAAAAAAACTAGTAAGTCAATTATAAAATTTTATTAATGTGGAGTTAAAAACTTAATTTTCAATAAAAATCTTCCAACCGTTTTCGAAATATCGAATTGTCAAAAATCAATTACAAGCTTCTTTTGAAAAAAATTAAGTTTTAATCTGTAAATCAGATAAAGAGATAGTCGAAAATAAAAAAAAAACCGTTCTATGGGAAATTTGATAATTTTAAATGCTAAACCTTACTAATAACGCTACTCAAAAAAAAATTTTACAAAATCGTAGGAGTCGTTTTTGAGAAGAAAAAAACAGTTTTCCTGAACGGTTTTTTAAACACCTGTATGGGAGGTACCGTTATTTTTAATTATAAGAACAATTTTTGTCTAAAATCTTTTAGATGTCGTTAAAAAATTGCTTTTTGTCAAGTTTAATTAAAATCGACCAAGTTGTTTTGGAAATATAGAGTTTTAAAAAAAAATTCAAACTTTTTTTTAAAAATTCAAATAATATTTTTTTGAAAATTTCGTTCCACAATTTAATTTCAAATTTATTAGTTCTACTTAATAAAAAAAAGTCATCAAAATCTGTTGCACCTTTTTCGAGAAAAGCGAAGATAAAAAAAAATGGTTTCTTGGGAGGTGCCATATTAATAACCATTTTTCTGAACCATTTAATTTTTTGTATTTAAAGGCAACTTATGACTATTTAAATTTTTTGGCGCAAAATTTTAAACAATCTCATGTTCAGGTCTTAGCATGATACTAGTTAACACTTTACTAACTTTAAAGCTCTTTATTAAAATGTTCTTAATTTTAAACACTTTTTAACTAGTATCATACTAAACCTATTTTCTTACGAAACTAAAGCTAAACGCGCCTAAAACACTGACATTTCGTCCAAAAAATTAAGTAAACATACCTTTTTAAAGTTTTTCTGTGTCAAAGTGACATATGAATTTAGTAATATGTTAAAAAGATAAAACAACAATCTGGCGATTTTAACTTTAGTAAAATGTTAAGAGATAGTATCATGTTAAACTCTTTTAATATTAGCAAAATCCTCTTTTTAACCTAGTATCATATTAAAAATGATTTAGCACTTTACTAAATTGTCTAAAATTTTGCGCCATGGAGTTTAAAAAAAAATTCTGTGTAGCCAATTTTGAGAAAAATAAGTTTTTCCTTTTTTGCCAAAAAATTTTGTATGACAGCTAGTGTTAGTTTTGGTCCTCAAAAAAATAAAAATAAAAAATAGGTGGGGAAATGCCAAATGCTGTAGTCCAACAGACAGACGGACGTTTTTGCGAGAGCCACTTTTTTCGTCTTCCCTATCATCGTAAGGTCAAGTTTGATCAAAATCTCGAGTTTGATTTTTTGTACGAATCCATAACTTGAAATAGTGTACCTATGTACATATAGATCGCTAGTAAAAATGGTAAAGAAGTAAGAACTCTGAATTTCTGAAAAAAATATGAATTTATGCTACAAAAAGGTAAAAACATCGTTGGAGCGATTTTTTTAACAAATAATTTTTTATAAGTAAATATGTATATACAATATACCTTATGTATGTACATACATAAATAAAACAATTTTTTAAACATTAAAAAGTACTATATGCCATTTTTGTATTGAATTTAAAAAAATCATTATTTGGATTTAAAAAAATAATTTTAATTTTATTTTTAAAAATCGAAATATTTTTTTTTGGAAAATTTGTATGTGGAATATATATTATATTTAAGACCATAGGGAATCACTTAAAAACTATACGTTCAAAATTTCAAGAAAATATCTTTTTTCGTTTGCTTTATATCATCGTAATGTCAGGTTTGATTAAAATCCTGCGGATTGTTTTTTTTTACGAATTAATACCTACAAATACACATACATAAATACAACATACATATATATTATGTATGTACATTTATATCTTAACTAAAATATGGTTAAAATAACTTGTCTGAGGAATTTCCAAAAAAAAAATAAATTATGTAATTTATGTCGAATCATCTTTTAAGGTTACTTTCAGTGCCGGATTCATCCACGATTTCATAATATTTAATTTTATGTTCGTTGATTTGAATTTGAAAAAAAATGTGAAAAATTTAAAAACATCAAGTTTTTATTTAACAAAATGTGATTTACATTATGTATATGTGCTCACTAATATTGGCTTGTACCTACGCTGCTGATCAGAATTAAAACGGTCTCCAACCAGCGCTGCCACCCTATAGATAATTGAGCGGAGTATATATCAGAAAAAAAGCAGTAGATTGCAATATACCGCAGTAGATCTTTAATTGGCGTTTTTCTTTTTTAACTCAGAGCAGATCACGGAACTGTCAAAAAAAATTCTATGTTTTTTTTTTAGCTCAGAGCTTGCTCAATTAGCTCAAAATAAAGTGACCGAGCAAATCGAGCGAAACGCTGATCGAAGCCAACTTCACACATAATTAAAAATTAAACATGGATTCCATATGAAATGACAGTTCAGTGCGCTCAAGTGTGTTTCATAATTAAATATGAGGACTCTGATCATTATCTGCTCTGATCGCTCAGCCTCAGCTCAGAGCTTTGCTCAGAGCCAAGAAGGAAAAACGCCAAATATACAAAAACAAAAATTTAATTCATTTAAAATACAATTTATTTACAACTAATTAGAATTTAAAAAAAAAACAAATTTCTTAAATTAAATTAACAAAAAATCACATTTCATTTGGAGAATTCATATATAAATACATACATATCTCAAATCTTGGATGGATGGTTTTAGAGCTAACGTTGGATAACGATCAAAATTCTTAAAAGAGGAGTAGATTCGTTTTGCTGCGCAGTTGGTTTTCGTTTGAGGTGGCAGCACTGTTTCCAACACTACAACAAATTTAGCAGGTATGTACAATGTAAATTTATTGATACGAAACTCTAAGAACTATCGTGGATGGATCCAAATTTTTTTTTGTTAGCGAGAAACTCAAAATTAATAAAAAAAATATCTATGCGAACGGCAACGCCGCTCATAGTTTTCTTATATTTTATTTATAAGATTTATTTACCATAACAAATAGCACATACATATATACACAAACTTTATTTATGCGTTTTTGGTCCTACGAAAATTTATAGAGACAGAAATTCCTTTTGGGGAATATCAAAAACTCGGTTGGCAACAAGTTTAAAATAGATCCACCCAGTAGTTTTAATTGTAACTTTTTCTACATCTGATGTACGTACAGCTGTGAGCAAAAAAATAGCAGTGCAACGAAATATAAGCTTAGACAAAAATGAAAAATCAAAAGTAGTTTGATTAAAGAAATCGTTGTTGGTATAACTTTTTACGTTTTATTGAAATTTTTATTTTTTTTTTATAAATTGAATGGTAAATTATTGATCATCATTATAGTAACTATACAAAAACAAGATTTATTTGCAATTAAAGGGAGCAAAATAATAGTAGTGCTTGTCCTATTGTGTATAGTTAAGTCAAAATAACGGTCCAAAAAGTTCAAATTTATTGTATTTTTAGTTAGTATTTAGTAGAATGACCATTATTTTTTAACACAGCTGCGCAACGACACTCCATTGAGCCGAAAACCCCCTCACATCTTTGCAGTGATATTTATCTCCAAACCTGCTGGACTACGGTCAATAACGCTTTGTTATTTTTTGGTTTGGCATTCGAGACTTCTTTTTTCATGTCCGCCCAAAGATGTTCAATAGGATTGAGATCCAGTGACTGAGCAGGCCACTCCTAGACCTCAATCATCTAGTCCTGAAACTATTGTTAAGCTGTTCTGCTGGTGTGCTTTGGGTCACTATCCTGCTAAAAGACCTATTTAAGCGGCATTTCGAAGTCTGTATATGGTAGCATGATGTTCTGCAAAATTTCCACATACGAGTGTTGATTAATTATACTTTTGATCAAATATATTGGACCAACTCTATATAGTATGAGACGCATCCCCATACCATGATACGAGATCCTCCGTGTTTTATCGTTTTAGTGGTGTATCTGGGATCATATTCGGTATTTGGTGATCGTCTTACATACTGCCAAGATCCCTAACCACCATAAAGTACAACTTTAATCTCGTCAGTCCAAAGAATATTCCTCCATTTTTCAGGAACCCATCCCAAATGATCTCGAGCAAACATTATTCTTTTGGCTATGGACATTTTCTTCAGAAGTGGGGCTTTTTTTTGGATTGCGAGCTTTCAAGTTGTGGTCCCTCAATCGTCTTTTTACAACATGGATACCGCATGTTAAATCAAGTTCACCCACAATCTGTGTAGATGCATCAGTAGGATGCATTCTTGAAAACCGAACAACACGATTTATGTCGTAAGAATATTTTTTTTACGCTACCCTGTTTCCACTTTCCCTCGAATGTTATGTCATTTCTTGCCATTTTCGCCAAACACCCAACAAGTTCCTTAACTTCCTCATAGGTGTTGTCGTCCGTAATTAGGTTTTTAATGAGTTGGCGCCTTTGTGGTGTCCAGCGTTTACCATAACCCACTTCATAAGACCAAATTATTAATTTTTTAAACAAATTCGGTTGAAATATAAAGTAAAAGAATATTGCTTACTTTTTATAAAATCCAAATCATAATTGAAGGAAACACAATATTTTAAATTTAACTTGACAATAACACTGCTATTATTTTGCTCGCTTAAAATACTTAAAGACACCAGACAAATTGACATTTAATCAATGCACTAAGAATAAACTGTTAAACTATGACTTCAAATGGTTAACTTACATAATATCCATATGCACCACACTACAGTAGAAGTAAGAAAAAGTGGCTGCATTATAAAGATATGAAAAATTAAAATTTTCAACAGATTACACTGCTATTATTTTGCTCGGCACTGTATATGTACCTGCACGTAAGGGCAGAAACACATCAGAAAGAATAGCTGGACTGACTTTTTCAACTTCTCTGTACAATCATTTTAGATTAAAATCTCAATTTCTGTGTTTTTGTTTTTTAGTATAATATGCATACCTAATTTAATTTGTCCTATAAAATCTTTTTTTTTTTAAAGAACCCCTTTCCTATTCGAAAACCATGTTGCCGGGTGTTCCGAAGCTCAGACTCACATTCCTTAAGTCCATAGTTCACTTAAGATTTTCCGTTGAATTGTTTGTCAATAAAATTCTTTGTTTATAAAAAAATGCGTTTTAAATTTATGACACCATAATTCAACTCATTGATACGCTTAACCTTGTGAATCAGAGCGCAGAGATAAAGTATTAAAGCGAACATCCCTTTACAACCAACTCTTCATGTTCATCTCTATAGCAAGCCTAAATTCTTGTTTTATTTTAAAACTTATTTAAATGCTTCTGTTCCAAACTTAGGTCTATCAAGCCCGATATTGGATTTTAATTCAAATCACATTTTGATTTTTTTTTTTTTTTTATAAATTAAGTCGAACTTTTGAGATAACCGCATCTTTTTCTTCGTTTTTAAAATCCAGATTACGCATAATTCTAATTTGATTCGGGTCATCAAACGTATATAAATAAATCAACGGCCTGTCATTCATATCGATAAGAAAAGGTTACAGACCGGTAAGGCTCCTCACAAAAAAAAAAAAAAATAAAATAAATAAATTACCAATGAAAGAAAAGAGTAGAAAGTAGAATAGGAAAAGCAAACACTTCCTCGATATATTTTGATAAGCGAGAGATTCTTATCATTTTGGTTTCGGTGTTTTTTTTCACAACTTTGTTTTTTTTTTAACAAAAGGCTGAGAAAGAATAACACTCGACATCTGCTTTGATGTGTGAATTAATGTCACTGGATGACGATAATAAGTTGGGAAATAATTGCCAATTACACACAAGCTGATTGTATGCCACTGCCATCAATGAATATGTGCATGATGTTCTCTGTATCAATTGAGTGCGGACTACGGAGGAAAAGCACTACAACCAACCATCACCGTTGATGAACATTTATTGATAAAAGATAAAAATGAAAAACTCAATGAGAGATAACACAGAAATAGAATAGCTAGTCTCAAAAAGTTGCATGTAAATTTTCTCTTAAATTTGTTATCTTCTCTATATTTACTCTAGAACCAAGTGTCATGATAGAAAAGAGCTCTTTTCATTTCATAACATTTTGCTACCGATGTTAGCGTTTATTTGAGAAACTCATGATATTTTGTATGAAATGTCTCATTATAAGAGAAAATAAAAGTTAGTACCTACCCACCTACCTACTTTTACTCAATTTTCTAATTTTAAAGCCATTTACTAAAAGATTCTTAATTTTAAACTTTTTTATCGGGCTTAAACTATCTATATATTTATTTAAAATGGAACGTGGTGTGAAAAAGAATATTCCTGCAGCCATTTATTTAGAAAAACCTTCACAAAAAAAAAAGAATTTCCTAAATCGGACAATTTTTTTAATTTTTGCCCCATTTCACCCTACAAAAATCAAAAATCGAAAAACAATTCCCCAAAAGCCATTTCCTAAACCGCCTAAAGCCCCACGTGTTGAATGGAAATTGAATTGAACTGAAAAACGAAATGAACGCCTACAGCGCCATCTATTTAGAATGGAGAAGGAAGTATCAAATTTGCTCCAGTCGTTTTCAAGTTTTAAGCATCCGAACACGCCATCATCTCATGAAAATAAAACAATACGGTAGAGAATTTTGAAATGGAATAAAACAAAGACGATTTTTTTAAATTGATATGAAACTTACTTTATTCGAAAGATAATCTTCTAATTTAAATATAATTTCTGGAATATGACCGCCACGGCTGGCTCGGACGTAGTCTAATCTGGAGGTCTCAATTTCGATGACTTTTCCCAAAATTTGTGGCCGTATATCGGCAATAACGAGGCAAATGTTGTCCTCCAAGTGGTCAATCATTTCGGGCTTATCGGCGATGACTATATAGCGACTTCACATATCCCCACAGAAATTAGTCAAGCGGCGTTAAATCGCACAACCTTGGAGGCCAATTCACGGGTCCGTAACGTGAAACTATGCGGTTGTCAAACCTTTCCTTCAATAAATCAATCGTGGCACGTTGCGCCGTCTTGTTGAAACCACAGCTCCTGCACATTATGATTTGTTCAATTGGTGAACGAAAAAGTTAGAAATCATGGCTAAACTCGTTTTTAAAGAAGTACGGACCAATTATTCCACCAAACCATAAAGCACACCAAACAGTTAAGTTTTTGTGGATGTAACGGTGTCTGGAGGATTATCATCACTCCAAATACGGCAGTTTTGTTTATTGACGTATATCCATTCAACCAAAAGTGAGCTTCATCGAAAAACGCAAAATTCGCTCATGAAAATTGGGATCAACGGCAATTTGGAAGCTTTGTTCAGGCGTCAGTCTATGCATGTTGAAATGCCAAACCAAACTTAAAATAAATCACTTGACAGCTAACAAAATGGCCGCCATAGTTAAAATAGTGTTGCCAACTTAAAGTTCTATACCTAAAAAACACCCTTCACAAGTACTTATGTAGCGTTGTGTTATAGGTCCCTGGTTTAAGAAGGTAACGCTAGGGCAACATGAAGTGCTAGTTTTGTTATTAAGAAGAAACTTCTTCTTCTTGTACAACATCGCATAATTCTAGGTTTTGAAGATCTTCATCGGGCATTTTTCTGTTTTTCCAAAGATTGTGCCACAATTCAGCTTCTCCAATAAAACTTTGTAGAGCGCGTAGAACTTGCAAAAACTTTTTGATTTTTCTTTTAATTCGTTTATTGGCGTTTTTCTTTTTTAACTCAGAGCAGATCACGGAACTGTCAACAAAAAAATCTTTATTTTTTTTTTTAGCTGACGTATCAGAGTATAAAAAGTGTGTTTCTTTTTTACATCGGAGTTAGCTCAGAGCTTTCTTAATTAGCTCAGAATAAAATGACTAAGCAAATCGATTGAAACGCTGAGCGCAGCCAACTTCACACATAATTAGGTAACAATTAAAAATGAATTCCCTAATAAATGACAGTTCAGTGCTCAAGTGTGTTTCATAATTCAGTGTGAGGACTCTGATCATAATCTGCTCAGAGCTTTGCCCTGATCACTCAGCTTCTGCTGGATGTAAAAGAAATAGAGAATGTGCTGGTAGGTTTTCATCTGAGAATCTACGTTCAAGCGCTGGCATTAAACGAATCTAAATAAGGAATCAAGAGCGATCTCTTCCAAAATTCAACTGCTGTTGATTTGAGCGATTTTTTTGACAGTTCACTGTTTTTGGTCTTTGAAGTTCTGCATCAATTTCTTCTGCAATTAATTTTGAATGAGCCAAAAGCTCTTCAGCTCCTTAGTACGCCACATTCGTGCGATGATCTTTTGCGAGATTTATGATTTTGTGAATATGAGTGTCTTGCGAAATCTATCATAATCAAACTTGCATGAAAAATTTCCCATTTCCAAACGTTAGCATGCCATATCTCCCGAGATACAAAGGTTCCTAATTCATTGCATGACATTTTGAACTATCACAGAATTTTCTTATACAAATATTGAACCTTCACACAATATTTTCTAAACATTGAACAAAATGTCACGAAAGACTCACTGTGTTGCTAGTAAGGGCTTTCACGATATATTTTAGACATCATAAGAATTGTTGTATCATGAATGAGAGTTGTTACATATATCTCCCTTTTGCTTTCTCCCATGCAACATAAATTTCAACAAAACAAAAACAAACGATTCTCTTTTCCGTTATCTTCAGAAAACCAACAGCAACACTGCGCATGATATCTCTCACGTGTCTCATTAAAATCCAATAAACTCTCATGCGATACACAGACCAAAAGAGCACATCGCAGCACCTGATTTCGAATAGCGGCAGTTGTAGAACGACCGCGATCCGAATAGGGTGTGTTTTCTCGTCTCTGTCTCTCTCTCCCTAAAACACGAACAGAAATTCTATCGTGTGCGCAATTTTGTGGAATAATTATTACATGTATATGTATTTTGTGTTGAAATAAAATACCGGCCGATGATAAATAATACACCGAAGGATTAATCGAGGGACATTGCGGTCGCGTCAGTTACGTGCGGACAGAGTATCCGTGTCCACCTGACACCTATAATGAATGTTTAAATTTTAAAACTACGTCGATTACTTAAGCGCCATCAAGAGCCAATCAAAACAAAAACAAAAACAAAAACAAACAAACAAAAAAGAACAGGCACAAGCGGGCACAGTTAAGGAATTCCAATAGGATATTAATTGCACACGGCAATTCCTATCGAAAAGGGCAGGTTGCTGCCATTGCTTTGGTTCTCTGTTGTCTCGATTGTCACCGTATTCGACAGGTTGAAGCGAATAAAACTGGCCGTGGGTATACTTCGTTGATGCCAATAGAGTGCGCGTTTAGTTCCATCATCAACCCTCCTCCGAGCTCGAAGGATGAAAAAGTTGCCTCAATTATTATTCGATGCATTGCCTACTTTGTTGTTTCCATTCAACTGCGATTCGGTGTTTTTGTTTTGTTTCGTGAAGAGGTGTCACCTCCGCGATTGTCCCACGTTATTGCTTTCCGTTTAAGATTGTTGATTGGTTGGGGCGAGCCAACATAAAGAGTGTTTTGATTCCTTTTGATTTATCGGCCAATTTTGGAGTGTTCATTTGTTTTTGGTGAAAATTAAAAAAAAAAAATTCTGCTTCTGTTCGGTTCTTACTTTTGTAATTTAAATGACATTCATGTGTCAGAGTGCAAGTGGATGTAAAAAATAAGAAAATTTAAGAAAAAAAAAAATAAAAAAATTATTTATACACTTTGTGTGATTAATGTGATTTTCTACATTCTGTGTTGTGTGTGTGTGTTAAATCACAGAGTGATTAACGTTGGATGTATTAAAATAGATTTGTCAAAACTTTGGGATTATACAAAAAAGAAGAAGAAGAAGACGAAGACGAGTAGGCACACAAATAACACGAAGGACGATCGAAGCATTTTTGGATTCGGGAAGAAGAAGTGTAGCAGCTGGGATTTGTTTTATTTTTTTTTTTTTTTATTCTAAATAAGGTAAGTTTTTTTTTTCTGTCTTACTTTAAATTTTCATGGGCATATTTTTTGTTTAAAGATAAGAGAAAAAAAACTGTTTGAAATACAATCCATGAAATGGGGGAGCGAACTAATCCATCATTATTTTTCTTAAATATACATTTTTCACTGTCATTTTTGGGGAAATAAATAGGTATAATATTTTGCTCGGTTTTAAGGAAATTGAAGTCTTCTTGTCATAACGTTGGTTTCAAGCTGGAATATAGGATAGGGAGTTGATGTATCTATTTAGAGTTGATACAAAATTGTATAAACTACGTGTTTTATACAAAACGTCAAATTAAAGCCAATAGGTCTGTTCGTTTACTTCTCATAACTGCAAATGTCTATCAATTTTAGTCCAAAGTTCTGTCAAAATTCATATAAAAAAATAAAGTTCGAATTAAAATTGGTTTGGTAAAGTTTCGGGACATAGATATAAGTTTGTCTTATTTAATTCTGTTTGTTTACTTCCCAAAACTGACACTTTTGGTCCAATTTAATTTTTTTCGGAGTAAAACTGGTAGATTTTGGCAGTTTTAGCTGAACAGAGGTTTTATGACGTAGAAGTTCCAAACGTCATTTGATTTTTTTGCGAGCACATATGATGTGTTCAAAACAAGATCGTCATCTGCATTCGATTAGGGCACAGCTACACCACAGATGATGTTTTCGAACATTTGAGATAAGCAAAACTGCATTATCGAAGTTAGAATTCGTATTTGTGTTTCTCGAAGAAATGACTTTTGCAGTTTGTGTTGAGGACATTTTACAAGTTAATTTTTTTGATGAAATGGCAAATTATTCTTGTTTATGAATTTTAAATTTTATATCAATTAATTAAAATATAAATACCTACTTATGTTCGGTTTCACAAATATTTAACGGGCTTTTAAATTTTTTAAATGGCGTATTTTGTATGGAACAAACATCATTTAAGATTTAAAAGCCTGCGTTAAATAGTTAAAAGGTCTTTATGAAATCGACCATTAATGCTGGATTTAGGTAGGTAATCCCAAAATTTGGGAGATTACCACATTAAAAATCGGTGTTAATCGGGGTATCAGTTAAAAAATAAAATTGAAATATGAGTTTATCTGGAAGAAAGTTCTCTCAACATTGGCTGAAGAATTTGGTTAAGTTAACATCATTGCCTTAAGTTAACATTTATTGACCTTCAATAAAAATATTTATCGCTTTCTGAAAATGAGCATGAGGAAAATATAGCAAATATATTTAGATACTTTTAGGTACTTTTTATAATTTAAAATCGGGAGAAAATGTCATATTTACATCAAAAATCGGGTAATCGGAAATAGCTTTAAAAATCGGGAGAAAAACGATAAATCGGTGTTTCTGGAAACACTGCGGGTAAATGACTTATAAAATTTGTTTATTTCTGCCAAGTTATAAAGGGTTTTCCAATAAGAGGTGTTATTTTGAATAGCCCTGCTATTTCGGTAGCTGTCAATTTTGAAGCTGTCATTTTTTGACATTTGACAAGTAGAAACTACGCCATTAATAAAAATGGAACGATACACGCTTCAACAACGCATTGAAATTATTAAAATTCACTATAAAAATGGTGAAAATTTGGCAAAGACGGTTCGTAAAACTAAAACATTTTCGGGTCGTCGTGAAGCTCCTTGTCGGACCGCAATACAGAAATTGGTGGACAAATTCGAGCTGTTGGGACAAGTTAGTGATGTGAAGAATAAAACCCGTGCACGTCGCTCAAGAACAACTGAGAATATTGCTGTTGTAGCCCAAAGTGCTGAAGAAAACCCAGGTTAGTCCATTCCTCGTCGTTCTTTGGATTTAGGTATTCCACAAACGTCATTACACCGTATTTTGCATAAAGACTTGGGTCTTAAGGCTTATAAAGTTCAGTTAACACAAGAACTGAAGCCGGCTGATCATCAACAACGTCGTGTCTTTGCTGATTGGGTCCTTGAAATGCATGAAAATGATCCGGAATTTCATCGAAAAATCATCTTGACTGATGAGGCCCATTTCCACCTCGGAGGCTACGTCAACAAGCAAAACTGTCGCATCTGGGGCTCGAAAAACCCAAGAGTTATTGTTGAAAAGCCTCTCCATCCTCAACGCGTGACTATTTGGTGCGGTTTATGGTCCGGCGGGGTCATTGGACCTCACTTTTTCGAAAATGAGGCTGGAGCAACAGTTACAGTCAATGGAGAGATGATTAATGATTTTTTATGGCCGGAATTGGATGGTATTGATCTGGACAACGTTTACTTTCAACAAGAATGTAACCATCGATCTTTTACGGGAAAAGTTTCCGGACCGTGTTATCTCTCGAAGAGGTGATCACAATTGGCCACCGAGATCTTGTGATTTAACACCTTGCGACTTCTTCCTTTGGAGCCACGTGAAAGATAAGGTCTACGCCAACAGCCCAGCGTCGATTCAAGACCTCAAAGATGGAATTCGTGAGGCTATCGAGGACATAGGGCAGCCACTTTGCGATTTGGTTATGGAAAATTTCATGAAAAGGATATGGTCCTGTAAGCGTGGTGGTGGCGGCCATTTGGCTGATGTTGTGTTCCATTATTAACGGCATACCTTCCTCTTTATAATGAAATAAACATCCGATCATTTATCTCAAAAAATGCCATTTTTCTTTGAATATCAAAACAACACCTCTTATTGGAAAACCCTTTAATTAGAGCCGCTTGCTGATACGAAACTTAAATAAGTATATGTTCAACATGTTCAGAGTGACATAAGCTTTTATGTTCAAATTAAACATTAAAGTTTTAGCCTTGTTTTTTTCCAAGCCCACAGAGATTTGGTTGAAAAAAAAACGATATCGGGGACTAGCGACGCCATTACAGAAGCAAAATATAATTTCCATACAAATAATTGATATCAAGTATGCAATTCATGCCGGTAACACAGTTTTTCTCCGTGCTTAAGTTAAGCCCCGAGAATTCTTCGCGCTTAGCTAAGCCCGAAGAGGTATAGTTGTTGTGGCAATTCACTTGTAAATTGCAGGATAAGGCTTCGTTTTTTTCGACCAATTTCCTCGGGGCTTGTAAAAAAACATGGCTTTTGTTTCAGCAATTGGGCCTTAATCCTAAAAGAAGTACTTTAACAGAACGTTAATTTTGATACTTGCTTAAATATAGCGTCTCTGTGAGTGACACTTATACCTATCACGGTTTAAAAAAAAAGTGACTAGAATTTTCCATTAAACGACAACGATATAACCTAACCTAAACTCCCTTACAACACAAATTAATTGTCCAAAGATTTACAATGGGCATGGGCTTCCCGAAATCGTTACTTTTTTCACCAACATTTCTAGATTTTGAACTTGTTTAGGGCAAGTGATAGGCACTTTTGGACTCACCTTAACTTATCTATTTATGTAAATAATAAGAACATTTTAATAAGTATAAAATTCCTCCTGTTTGAGTGACACTTCCGCCGACAGTAAGACTTACGAACTTATGTATGTATGTTGAGCTAGCTTTAAGACCTATTGATCCAAATCGAAACTTCCACATTTAAAAATAACCACTTGGTTATCTTGGTCTACAAGGCAAAAAATATATATATTTCTGAACTGAGAAGGGGACAAATATTGTATGTACATAATATTTATGGAGGGCAAAGTCGCCTTTACGCATATAGCTAAAATGAGTTTCATGCACTACTGATAATGTATATTTTTCTTGATAAGGCGGTTATTTCCATCATGCGTTTATTTGTAGATATCTACATATTTTAAACTAAAAAGGAAATCAAAAGAAGGAGTACGTAGTAAGTCTGCAAATAATTACATATATACAGGGTGTACCTAATTTGTCAAGGATAATTTGTGAAATGATTCTTGAGTAGGTATATTCTAAGAAAAAAAAATCACTATACAAAAAGATTAGAGTAGATTATTCTTTATTAATTTTTTCATAAAAATACTATAAACTTAGAATAATAAAAAAAAAGAAATACAAGCATGGCTTATGCCGTCTGCCTTCATTATACAAGGTCTATCTCCAATGTTGTTGTCATTTATCGGGGATTTAAAAAGAGGTTTAATCTGGTGTTCCCTGAGCCACATGTTAACGGAAATCGCTCTGTTAATCGTTTAGGACTTTAGTTTTAGAAGAAATTCTAGTCATTGTAACTGCGTTAAAATAAAGCATTAATATTTGGTGTTGAATGATTCATTCTGTTATATTCGCCTTCTTTAATTAAATTTTAACAACTTAACAATTTTAACTTTCTGATGCACTTACATACATATATATGTAAAAAATTATCTATTAAAAAGTACTGATAGGCCTGAGTAGCTCTAGAATTGTTTTAATAGTTTAAGGGCCAGTTTCACAGTCGACACTTTCCATATTAGGACTTTAGGCTAAGTTTCATAGCCAGCGTAAGTAAAACTTAAATCACCAACATCGGAGACATAAGTACCACTAATTCCAGGCAAGTGTGCACTGCAATATTTCTCATTAATCTTTCACATTCCCCACTTAAGTGACACTTTTCTGACTGTGAAACTGACCCTAAGTCAGCAATATTCTGAATAATACTGTACGTCAAAAGTCGATCAATTTGAACAAAAATTAATTTTGAATTAATGTATTCACTCGTGGTCGCAGTGTTCAAATATTTTGAGGAAAGTCGTAATTTTTTTAATTTTTTTTGAAAAAAAAACCTCATATTATGGAGGCCACATGGGCAATATTTTTTTATATTTTTGTATGAAAGGTCTTAAGGCCAGCTTTACCCAGTTGCAAGGTTATCAACAATTTAAGGGATAAGTACAGGATCCGCCAAATAATTTTTTTTTTTTTGAAAATGGCGCAAAACATCGAGTGTAGCTTCGGCTGTGTGGCACGCAGCGCCGTCCTCTTGAAAATAAATGTTGCCAATATCCTTCTCTTCAATTTGTGTGAACAAAAATTCGTTCAACATGGCCCGATAAAGATCGCCCTTGACTGTAACGGCCACTCCTTGCTCATTTTCGAAAAATGGCCCAATTATGCCCCTGGACCAAAATCCGCACCAAACAGTGACTCGTTTAGGGTGTATCGGCTTTTCAATGTATGCGTGCGGGTTTTCTGTGCCCCAAATGCGACAATTTTGCTTGTTTACTACCCGCCAATATCAAAATGAGCTTCATCTGAAAATATGATTTTTTTGGCAAAATCGGCATCTTCTCTAAGTCGATCGCAGGCCCACTTAGCGAAGCGTATACACAACCATATTCGTTCAGCGGAAGGATAAAACTAATTATCTGTCAAATCAGACATGAGCTAAGTGTTACCATTCACGAAATAAGCAATAGTTGAAAAAAAACGTTAGATGGCGAATTATCAATCCTTATATCTCCACATAACAAAACTCTTTATTTACCCTACCGCAATTTGGGAAAAAAAAACATCCTTCAACATGAAAATCCTTTAGCCACCTAGGTAGGTATACCTATTTGTATCTTCCTTTAACATGAATGAATGAACTGCTTGATAGCTTATTATTTGCCCATATCTCTCTACCGAATTAACTCCACTAAATTACTTAAGAGGCCATGCTCATAGTCATACATCATGAAATTTTGTCTCGATCGCATTAAAAAAAATAAAATATTAAACCAAAGAGGAGACACGAAGAAATCAATACATCACATTGATTAATTAATAACTGTTTCTATGCACTCTCATAACATTGAGTAGGTTTACCATATTCTATCTAAAACCAAACCGCAGACAAAGACGAATCAATAGAACCAATTCATGTTCATCAATAAATAAAAATCTGTCTTCCACAATCAAACTTTCCTTATAGATACCTACAGCAATCCTTGAAACATAAAACATAAAATAAAAGAAAAACTAATCGATCATGCATCTAGTATACATGGTGGTAGACAAAAGATACACTCAGATACACCGAGATGATGATGATGATAATTATGCCATGAATGATGATTGTGCGTTTAAATTCTTTGTTATATATGCAAACGATGATCCGCCTATCGATACAGCTTGTTCCGTATAGTCGGTCTCGGTATAAGCATTAACATCATCCCCCCTGTCTAGCCAGGGAGCTGAGAGTCACAAACATCTCGATTTCAATTAACAATCAACTCTAACATTTTTCAGATAGGTTAGGTACCTACTCCACCGCACCATTACATTTCACATCATCACAGATCCACAGTACCTACTCCTTAGTTGTATAGGAAGGCAATGGAAAAATGTTTAATGTGTTTTTTCTCCTTGTTACATATGGATATCCATCAGATACACCGCATATACACATTGTGTTTACATGAATGAGTATAAATATATAGAAGGGGCTGTCAATCAGAATTGAAATCACATTACACCCATTAATGCTACCAATTGTGAGGTTGGTTGAAGCCATTTGAAGGTACATTTCGATGGAAGAAGAACGAGAAATACAAAAAGATACAAAAGTATCTTTTGTTTTTTTTTGTTTATTTTCGAATTTGAGTTTAAGTACACATTTTGATATCAAACAAAAGCGTTTTGTATCTCTCCCTTCGATCTATCTATTAGATATCGTTCGTGATAGAGGAGAATCCTTTATTTCTGTATGGGATACGATTTATATTTCTTAAAAGGGATATCAATATCTTATTGCCGGTGTGTAAGCCAATTAAGCCAAAGACGCACTTAAAAGAGTTGAGAGGCAAACCAAAAAAAAAAAAAAAAAAAAAAACAGAATGGATAAGGTAGGTGACAATGATGATGACTGGCTTTGATAAAACTTTCAGAAACAAAAATACGAGCGTATCTTAAAACCAATAAAATTCAAATTTGTCGTCGCCAGTAATAAATTTAGCCTAATGTAGCCACAAAACAAGGCAATCCGTGTATATACGAGTGTCGACTGTCGAGCGTAATATATCTACCAACATAAACTCACACTCACCTGTACCTAAACTATAAACCTACCATATTATGATGATGAGGCGGAGCGGCGCGGCGTGGATGGAAGGTGGATATTATTTTATGGAACCCAAAAAAGGTGCATCAGACCGAAAAACCAGACCGAGACCAAGACCAGACCGACCAGCAGCAAGCGCGGCATCATTTATCACGTTTTTCAGGGCAGCTATATACATTTATTAGATAAATAGTTAGTTAAAGTTATAGAGCTTCAAATGGATGCGTTTCATTAGCAAAGTTATTATGTGTGTGATTTGGTCTGTGTGACCCAGATTAGGTGAGAATAGAATGAACCAGAATCATGTTGGGTTTGATGGAGGTCAATAAATTACATTTATATAGATAAGTTTTTTTGGGAGGTTTTAGAATTATATGTAAGGGTATAGGTATAGGCTATATGGACAATTAAGTTCCATCAAAGAAATGAGACGCAAATGAAAAACGGGTCTATAAATAAATTTATTCGATTTTCTAATAAGGTTGGGCCGGAGTATAGTTTAAGCTTTTAAGTTTTTCCTTGAATTTTATGAATTTGGAGTTTTTCTGCGATAGGATTCTAAGATGAAAATATATTTCATTTAATTTTATTTTGAGCAATTGTTTTGCTAAAGAACTACATTATGTAGGTGTATCTGTTTTGTAATTTTGTTGGTTTATAAGAATTTTAGCTTTTAAAAGGCGTCAGAAGAAAAGAGATGTTTTTCGCTAACCAATGTCACGAAAAAGAGCCTCTCATTTTAGCCGTTAATATTATGGACAGAAAGTTGAAGGTATCTGCCTTCATTACTGCTGACGGACAACAAACAAACAGGAATGTCTGAAATTCGAGTTTGAGGCTCCGGGATCTTAAAACCCCATATGTGGGATATTCGCAAACAAAAAGTATGCCAACCTAAAAGGCCAGTATAATTGGTCAAAAATAGTCAATGAGTTTCAGAAATTGGTTAGCCCTAGGTTTTAATTTTTTTCAAGTTTTTTCACGGTGATATAGTGGTTTTTAGCACCTCATTTGTGGGATTTTCACAAAAAAAGTATATCATATGAAGATTTTTCCAAGGCCACGATCTGTACGAAAATTTCGCAAGACAAATCCATGGCTGACCAATATTTGAATCTAGTTGACTTTCTATGAGGATTAAGTGACTTTTCAAATGGTATATTTGTTTCGAATATCCCACAAATGAGCTTATAAGAATCTCTATGACTTTGAAAACAAATATTTAAAAAAAACCTATGGCTGACCAATTTCTAAACCTCGTTGACCTTTTATGATCAATTACTTATACCTTTTACGTAGCATACTTTTTTTTGTTGCGAATATCCCACATATGGGGTGTTCAGATCTCGGAGACCACAACTCAACTTCGATATATCCGGTTCATTTGCCCATCGTTTATCCACTTTTGTCCAGACAAAAAATCATTTGTCGACTCTCAAGTAAAAAGATATTAAACTTTTCTTTTTTATAGCAACTCAAATAAACTAGTCTACCGCTCCCAATTGTTAGATTAGAAGGATGAGGCGGAGTGGGTTCGCTTGTCCATCACTCGTTTATGATTTTCCAACAAAAAAATCGTTTGTCCACTTCTAGCTTAAAAAATATTCAACTTTTCCTTTTTTATAGCAACACCCCCACAAACTAAAAACTCGTCTAATGCCCCCAATTGATAACTTAGATTGATGGGACTAAGTGGATTCGATTGCCCATCGCTCGTTTATGATTTCCCACCGAAAAAAATTGTTTGTCCACCCTTAGCTCAAAAAATATTCATTATTTTATATTTTATAGCAACACCCCCACAAACTAAAAATTCGGCTACTGCCACCAATTGAAAACTTGTAAGGATTGAACCGAGTGCGTTTGTTTGTCCCGCACTCAATTATTATTGTCTACAAAAAAAAAAATCCTGTGTCCACCTTTATTTAAAAAAATATTCAACATTTCAATTTTATAGCACCCAACACAAACATTTTATAATTAACTTAGTACAGTTGGACCAATCGCAATCGTTTGTCCGCTGTTTGGCCATGTTTTCCCAGAAAGAAAAATATTTTGTTCATCCTTAGTTCAAAAATTATTCAAAAGTTCCTTTTTTATAGCAATACAACCACAAACTAAAAAGTTGTCTAGTGGCCCCTAATTGATAACTCAGAAGGACGGGGCTAAGTGGGTCGGTTCACCCACCGTTTGCTTATGATTTTTTGTACACACTTAGTAGTTCAAAAACTATTTAACATTTCTTTTTTATAGCACCCAACACAAAATTTTCAAAACATACTTAGCACTATCGGACCAATTGCAATAGTTTGTCCACCTATTGTCCATGTTAGTCAAAAAAGAAAAATATTTTGTCCGCCCTTAGTTCAAAAACTTACTAATTTTTTTTTATAGCAACTTTCAGAAAAAAATCGTTAGTCCCTGGTTTCTTCCACAATTTGTAACGATACCAACTTATATATTTTCTCTTCATGTAGCAAACTAGAATGATTGTAAAAATGTGTGACCAAGTTTAAGTATGACACACAAAATTTATATACAAACCCTCGCAATTGCTCAAATTAACTGCCAAACCTTAATCATCAGTCTATTTTACGCAGCAGTAAAAAACATTCTACGACTTAAAGTTGAAGATTAAATACAAATTAAAAGAAATTGTTCTTGGAACCATAAATTACCTTACTCTACATTCTTGCGCCTTGAAGTCGCAAACTAGGTTGAAATTAAATCACAAACAACAACAAAAACAACAAATTAAACTTTAGCCAATCCTGGGAGACAAATTGAAAAAGTTTTTCGTCTCACAGTTTAAACAGCAGAAGCACCTCTAACTATCATCACCAGAGAGCCATCAGCATCAGCAACCGAGACATAGAGAACGAGCGAAACACTTAAATTCCACAAAACGATAGAACGTAGAACGTAGAACGAAGAACGAACCACCAGCCCTTGTAGAGTTCTCCGTTTGGGCTGCGTTGGATATCTTGGTTCTTGGGATTGGGCTTGGGTTTCTATGCTTTCGTTCTTTGCTCCATGATGGTTGGGATTTTTTTTATACAACCCGCTGTCTAATTAAAAATTAAATGTTTAACCAGACATCAAAATGCTTTCTGATGGAAAATGGAGGAAAGAAATTGCTGTGTGTTCTTCTTCTTCGTCACATAGAGCTGTGGAGCGAGCGTCATCATCATCGTCGTCGTTGGTCGTTGGTCGTAGATCGCAACTCGTAGTCTACCTCCATCTCTGTCACAAAGTCTCTCTCTCTCTCTCTCATCTTCGTCCTTATTTATATAATTTTTTTTTCTGTTTTGTTCTCAAGGACTTTATTTAATTATCACGAAAAAAAAAGTTTCCTGTACATAAATGCTAAGTAGCCCTTTGCATAAACACAAGACGGTCGTCGTATGGCAGGAGAACAGGAACCAACATCAGCTTCAGCAGTCATCAGCAGCGTGAGAAACTTAAACGATGGAAAAATTGTGTCGTCCTGTCAACTAGAAAAGTTTTTTTTTTTTTCTTTTTTCTCCTCTGATTGGTATACATTTTCGTACGTACTTAGTAGCAGGACATAAAATCATGACACAAAAAAAATTAAACATTCTTCCTTATAACCTACCAAATACATGACGTACCTTTCCACCTTGAGGTTGAGACTTTGAGAGGTCACTAGTGCACTTTTTCTTTTGCTTAAGGTAAAGGGACAGTTTGTGCTTGGAATTTTCTGGGTCAATTGGTTAGGTTTTTGCTGTGCGCTCATCGTCCTTTACGCTTCGTATAAATAAGTTTCAAAATACAAAAAAAAAAAAAAGAAAAAGGAAGTTGTGTTTCGTGATTGAAAAGAATTAAGGAAAAAAAAAAATTAGGGGAGCGTATACACATTCGTGTTTGCTTTTAAATTTTTCGTTGAAAGTTTATATTGAAAGCTAAAAGTCTTTCCTGGATTTATTTTCGTTGTTATTTTCCTTATATTTTTTTTTTTCGTTGTTTTAATGCCTCGATTTTTGAACTGCTGGCTGACTGGCTGTATACGCTTGCCGCCGCTGCTGTGTTGTCAAAGTTTATGCTTGAGTGTGAACTCTGCTCGAGCGGTTAATTTTGTTGAATATTAAAATTAAATTAAAAAGACACTGTAAAAGTTATTTATTGGAGCATTTAGATAAAAAGTTATGACTTTTTATATATATATTTTTTTTAACGACCAGTGCGGTGCGGCGTAGATGATGGTGAAGACGGAGTTTTTGGTAGGTATAAAAAATAATGCTGACATTTGGTATTTTTTTTTTATTTTCTCTTTTAATGATGACATGATGTTATGTGATGGCAATAATTGAATTTTGAAATCATTTTTTTACCCACAAAAGTTTCAAAAAGTTTCCAACTTCGAGTATATGTCGAGGTAATTTTGAATAATGATGAGTAATTGACGAATGGGTTTTAACATCTGCACAATGTCTACCATCGATTATTTTTGAATGCATATATGAACACGGAAATGGTGATGGGTAAATAAGAAACGAATTGATTGAGTTGGAACTGATTAGCAGGCACAACATTTTTAAATCAATCGAGAAAATAAAAAAAAATATACACGAACTATGTTCTTATGGTTCAAAAGCTTGATATGCCTTTCCCAAATAATTTTGATGTTCAATTGAAGCCTGACATTTCACTTTTAATTAGAATCCTTAATATTGAAAATCAGATGGTTAAAACCAGAGTTATAAGCTTTTGAGTGCGGCGATGTTGACTGATTTTAAGATTTTTCAGAAAACGAACCATTATCTATTGAAGCTCGTCGATTGTCGATGAACAAATATTAACAACATTATCAGTCACAATACAGGTTATATGAAACATAAGCAGTCAAGGACAACACAAATAGAATCCCTGAATTGGATGGAATTCTGTGTATCCCCCACACGCTACATTCTCCTTAATTTGTGTTATTTTTTTTCTTTTTTCAGCTAAATATTTCTAATGTTAAAAGGTCAACTCACATTTTCAAAACGCGAAATTATGCGCTCACCAAAAGTTTCCTTCAAAAAATCAATTGTGGCACGCGCTGTGTGACATGTTCCGTCGTCTTGTTGAAACCACAGCTCCCCCAAATCAATCAGGAACGAAATATCATTTGTCATGGCTCTGAAACGGTCTACAATGACTGTAACCCTCTTGGCCGGGATCATTTTTAAAGAAGTAATAACCAATGATTCCATACCATCCTGTAAAGCACACCAAACTGTCAGTTTTCTGGATGTAATGGCGTCTCAACAATGGCTTGAGGATTATCTATACTCCAAATACGACAGTTTTGCTTATTGACGTACATATCAACCAAAAATGAGCTTCATCGCTGAACCAAATTTTCTTGTGAAAATGAGGGATCAACAGCAATGTCGTTTCGAGCCCATTCACCGAATGTGCGCCGCGCGCGCCGGCCGTGTCCGGTGGTCATGCGGCTTTAATGATAAAATGGCAACTCAAACTAAAGATAAATCACATAGCAGATGACAAAATGGCTGTCAATGTAAACAGAGTGCTGCCAACTTCAAATTCTATACCTCTAAAAAAAACACCCGTTATATACGATTTTGTTGGCCAAAAACCTCAAACAAAATTCTGTTAACACAAATTATTTATAGTTTCTCATATAAATATTTAGGTATGTCCGATCTACGATTAAGTAAAATATATATTAAATATTTTCTTAAAAATGGCGCCCAACGTGAGTTTCCCACTTAAACATTTAATTTTGAATTAAATATTTTGCCTTGATTTTTAACTAGATTTTCGATGTAGCATTATGTCTTATAAAGGGTTTTCCAATAAGAGGTGTTATTTTGAATAGCCCGCTATTTCGGTAGCTGTTACTTTTGAAGCTGTCATTTTTTGACATTTGACAAGTAGAAACTACGCCATTAATAAAAATGGAACGATACACGCTTCAACAACGCATTGAAATTATTAAAATTCACTATAAAAATGGTGAAAATTTGGCAGAGACGGTTCGTAAAACTAAAACATTTTTGGGTCGTCGTGAAGCACCTTGTCGGACCGCAATACAGAAATTGGTGGACGAATTCGAGCTGTTGGGACAAGTTAGTGATGTGAAGAATAAAACCCGTGCACGTCGCTCAAGAACAACTGAGAATATTGCTGTTGTAGCCCAAAGTGTTGAAGAAAACCCAGGTTTGTCCGTTCCTCGTCGTTCTTTGGAATTAGGCATTCCACAAACGTCATTACACCGTATTTTGCATAGACTTGGGTCTTAAGGCTTATAAAGTTCAGTTAACACAAGAACTCAAGCCGGCTGATCATCAACAACGTCGTGTCTTTGCTGATTGGGTCCTTGAAATGCATGAAAATGATCCGGAATTTCATCGAAAAATCATCTTGACTGATGAGGCCCATTTCCACCTCGGAGGCTACGTCAACAAGCAAAACTGTCGCATCTGGAGCTCGGAAAACCCAAGAGTTATTGTTGGAAAGCCTCTCCATCCTCAACGCGTGACTGTTTGGTGCGGTTTATAGTCCGGCGGGGTCATTGGACCTTACTTTTTCGAAAATGAGGCTGGAGCAACAGTTACGGTCAATGGATTGCGCTATCGAGAGATGATTAATGATTTTTTATGGCCGGAATTGGATGGTATTGATCTGGACAACGTTTACTTTCAACAAGACGGCGCTACGTGCCACACAAGCAATGAAACCATCGATCTTTTACGGGAAAAGTTTCCGGACCGTGTTATCTCTCGAAGAGGTGATCACAATTGGCCACCGAGATCTTGTGATTTAACACCTTGCGACTTCTTCCTTTGGGGCCACGTGAAAGATAAGGTCTACGCCAACAGGCCAGCGTCGATTCAAGACCTCAAAGATGGAATTCGTGAGGCTATCGAGGACATAGGGCAGCCACTTTGCGATTTGGTTATGGAAAATTTCATGAAAAGGATATGGTCCTGTAAGCGTGGTCGTGGCGGCCATTTGGCTGATGTTGTGTTCGATTATTAACGGCATACCTTCCTCTTTGAAATGAAGTAAACGGCCGATCATTTATCTCAAAAAATGCCATTTTTCTTTGAATATCAAAATAACACCTCTTATTGGAAAGCCCTTTATATGTATCTTTATACTATTCAATCAGGTGCTGTCATAACCGTGTCTTATGAAAAGTAATTAGCCAGGTTTTGACAGAGAGGAGTTGAAAAAAACATGAACAGGATTTCTTCGCAAGAAGTTTTCGGTTTTTTTGTTTATAAATTGTTCAATTGTGACAACAAAATAATTGAGCAATCGAAACCAAACAATTTTAGTCTGATCTATTTGACAGAAAAGTGAAGAATTTCGATGAAAGGAATTGCGTTCAGATTTCTGGACGCAATGGATATCTTCAAAATTACAGTGGTGTAAGTGAGGAATTTGTATGAGTTGCCATCAGCACACAGTATTTACGTGCTACTGTCACTATAAAAGTAACATTAAACCTAACATGTAGCTGATGACAATATTTGCATGACAAAAATACTGCCAGATTTTAGCAAATTTAGATGACGAATTCAAAAATGTTTACAAATTCATAAAACAAATATGACGCGTCGTGTAAATCCGACTGTAAAAGGTTTGTATTTACCATTATTTTTTTCCAAATATGACATCCTTCCTATAATTCATAATCCAGCTGTTTCCATTCCATAGACTATTTGTTTCTCATATGACATCTATTTTTATATCCATTAAATTGTAGTTTCACAAAATATAAGTTTTCTTTTCAAATAAATCAGAAATCCAAGACGAATAATTGTGTGTTTTCTTATGGTTTGTTAGTTTGCCTCTATTTAACTATCACTTAAGAAAGGAAGAAGTGCACATTCCCATTATATGATTTAATGGACTTAAATGTATGATATCATCCATAATCAACCAACCCGTATAGTTTATAGTCCCGGCAGCCAGCACTCAATAAAGTGATAGGGTGAAGCTTAGAGGAAGTATAAACGAGTCGAGTATCCATAGATATACGTATAATAAACTCAACCACCAAAGAGCAAGGAATCAAAATGCCAAACAACAAAGTCTCTCGCACAGAGATAAAAGGGTTCTAAAAAAAAAATTACATATACATACCTACCTACATTCATATATGAAATGGAATGGTGCTGTGTTTTGCTGCTGTTTCTATTGCATATCAAGTCTTGGCGAAAATTTGTTTAACTAAGTGGCACATGAGAACATCGACATCTGAGTAAAGTGTCATTTAAGGCTTTGTGGCACACAAAACATCCAGAGGAGAGATATACTCGTACACAGCAGCAGCCACAGATGTTGCAGCAACCAGCACAGAACTCTAGACCTGCATGGGTTTCATACTAAAAGATACATAGTTGACATCTGCTGGCTGCTATTTCAAAGAGGTATAGCATAAAAGATGTAGAGATACTTCTGAAGATATTCTCAAGAGTATATTTCGCATTTAACCATTTAATAACCACATTTAGGTGCGAGTGGCATCATAGAGACACTGATGACAAATCTCAAGCCCAGCATAAAAATGTCACCACTTTCTAAGAAAGTATCTAGATACTTTCCACAGCACACTCACTATCTTCCCATAAAAGATATACAAAAACCCACAAAAACAAACCTCAAAGATATACCCTCAGACTCTGAGAGTCGATTACTAAAGTGGCACAAATGTTATGGCAAAAGGATAAACTACTAAGACTGTTAGATACGCCATACGATTGTATATAGCTTAGAGAGTATAGAGTGTATATAGTAGCTGATGGGGCTGCGGCAATAAAAATCGCGGTTCCAGCTGGAGACTTTAAGAGAGTTGTGAGATAATTTGTGATGATAATGCGGGAATTGTATATTATGCACTTCTTTAAAAGATTCAGATAATATGCACACACAGCACAGATGCGCGCGTATATGAAAGTGGAAGTATGGAAACATGTCGAATGTGGTTTTAAGTCGACTGTAATAGAGCTTAAGTGCATTTGGCAGTCGCGAGTAACAATAAGATAAAGTTTTATTGGATTCCATTATTATTTTTGTTTCTCTCCCGCTTGATGGTTGTGGTCATGATAATGGTTCTGGGTATCTCTGGTTTGTGGAATGCAAAAAGCTTATAGGTAAATATATCTACCTTAACTAAAATGGAAACGAGTGGGAGAAAGGTGATTTCATTATATGTGGAACGCAGAAGCCATGGCCTGGCAGATAAATGGTTATTTTAATTCAGTTTTCATTACAAATATTTAAATGAATGGCATGAAAATGGTTCAGATTGGAGGCTTTAATGAGGCTTAATGTAAAGATACTTTTGGGTGAGGAGACGGAAATGCCTGCTCATGCAGTAGTTATCTTCAAATCCTTGATGGCAAGGCAAAATCATATCATCGTAAAATAGTGAAGGCTGTCGATTTATTTTTATTATTTATTTTAAAGAAAAATAAAACATTAAGGCCCAGTTTTTTAGTGGCGAATTAAACCAGAGTTAACTAACTTAGAAGTGAATTAACCCACAGTTAACTGAGGTAGCATCAGTTTTCGGTGGAGAATGGATGCGGAACAGTTAAAAAAACTCGGTGGATAAAGAATCTGTTCAGTTAATCCTGAGTTAACTCGGGTTTAACTTTAATATCGCACTGAAAAAACTGGTGCTTAGCCATTTTTATATCACCTCAAGCTTAGCATAATAAAGGGTGTTTTTTTAGAACTGTGGTTTTCAAGAAGAAATTAAACGCATATATAATTTAACGTTATGGCCAAGAATTAAGCTTAAAGATAAGGGTTTGCAATGATGTTGGGCAAGTGGCCCCCGTGGTTGGGTCGAATAAATTCCAGCCGAGAGGCCCAATTTTTGACAGCTCCAATTGTTGCGCGCGATGGCGGATGGACTCATTCTGGGTCTTCTTCGATACTCTGTTCCACAGCAGTAATAGCGTCTTCGGTGCGCACTGTACGGCGTCTCTGAGGATGCGCATTATCCACTAGAGTAAACGTGGTGCGAAACCGATCCATGGTTGCTCGAATTTATGCGATTTTGCGATTATGTCGACCGAATATTGGACGGAGAACGCGATGCATCACGCGACCGAACTATTGTTTTGGTAATAAATTTGCACAATTCGCAAACGTTGTGCAGGAGTAAGTCTATTAGTTATGAAATGGCAAACCAAACTGAGCATAAATCAAGTGACAGCTGTCAAAAAGACCAACTCCGAAAAAAGTATTGCCAGATTGAAAACCATACGTCTAAAAAACACCCTTTATATTTATAAAGAAAGAACAAAAACTTATAAATATATTAAAAAAATAGACTTTATTATTCAGTTTCCTTTTCTTATGTCGAAGAAGGGTATAAAACTCCTGATTAAGCCTTTTATTCATTTCAGTCATTTTACAAAATCCCTGAGTTTCAGTGATGAGACTTTAAAATTATTTTTGAGTACCTTTTCTACTCTTCAACTTTAATACCTATTTGTAGAATTTTTCAATTCTAACCCACTTACAGAGAATTTTAAAAGTTCTGCCCCAATTATTTATTTAGAAAAAAAAACATGAAACCTATGTATGAATTAAGTTCTCAAGAAAGCTCTCTTCCTCCGTTACATTCTAATAATATAATAATTAGTCTCTCCAATCATGTTTCGGTTCTTACAACCAATTTCCAAGTAAAAACCACATAATGTACCTTATATTTACTGCTTACACCATGGCATGCAAAAGAAGTTAACATTTCCTTCTCACATGCGTTATCGCAATTCTTGCACCAACGAACGTCCTCGTCGCCGAAGTCATCGCCACTTACAAAAAAAAAAAAAAAAAAAAACCCACTTAAGCCGAACCCGATTAGCTATAAGACATTTTTTTTAAATAATAATTTCTTACAAAAACAAAAGATGAACAAAAAAAAAACAGAGAAAACAATTTCAAAGCGCGCTTTGCATTAATTAATTGCATGCACTTTGTTTCGCATTGCTATATTATGTTAGTTTCTTATACGGTGCTATTTTTAGGCCACAAAGGGGTGCAATGCCAATAGGACTCCAGCTAAGGGTTGCCAGCATTTCAAAAAGTACAAGAGGTCAATTTGAAGCACCAGACATTATGAAAAAGGCATATATATTTGAACGTATACACGAAGCTCGTCTTGAAATATCTATATTCTGTTTATAAATAAATATTAGCCCAAAATAGTCCATTAAAAATTTAAATTTTAGTGAGGAATTACTCAAAGTTAAAGTTTCTTGATGGTGCAAATCAAATTATCAAGATATTTATGTTAAAACTCCTAAAATAGCTCAAATTAGCTCTTTTCAGCTCAATATACTTAAGTATAAAAATTATTCTTGCACCATACTTACTTAGGAAATGAAAAATGCATTGTAAAAAAGAAAACTTTGTATATACCTAGAAATTGATGCAATTAGCTCTTTATTGCTCAATTTACTTTAGTTATAAATCGATTATTATATTTAACTTATTTTTTAAAAGAAATAAATATATACGGCCTTTGAAGAGTATTTTGTTCAAATCTATGAGCCCAGGGTATCTGAAAAATTAAAATTCGAAATGAAAACTGCGAAAGTACGTAAAATAGTTCAAATTAGCTCTTTTTGGCTCAAATTTTTCTTTAGAAAAAAATAATTTTTGTATTATATCCTTATGGCTCAAAGAAGTTTAGTATTGAGTTAATTAATTTTGACAATTCGTCGTTATGGTAAAACAAAATGTTAATAAAAATATGAAAACTCCAAAATAACCTAAAGTAGCTCAAATTAGCTCTTTATGGCGGCTGAATTTACCTTAGTTCATATTAAAATTATTCATTCTGAAAATTCGTCTTCGATATATTATTGACGGAATAAAGAATAGTCAAGTCTAATAAACTGACATTCTAGTATGAATAGTACCTACAATAAATTTGTATGGACTAAAGGCCGTTAAAAGCTATTTTGAATCAATAATTCAACAAGTCCAATTAAATAGTGCTAAGTCTTCTACTTGGCTGATGTATTTCAGTAGTATATAGAATTTGTATTATAAAAACCTTCAAATAATAATTATATTATTTATGTTATTAATTTTAAAAATTCGTCTTCGGAAAAAAATATGTTCTAAGAATGAAACCATCGAAAGTACCTAAAATAGATCAAAAAATTAGCTTTTTTATGGTTTAAATTACTATAATATTAAAACAACTCATCCTAAAAATTTGTCTTCAGCAAGAAATGATGTTTTAAATATATAAACTAATAAGCTAATTAAAATTGCCCAAATAAGCTCTTAATCGCTCAATTTTATTTAGGTGTTAAACGATTCATTCATTAAACTTGTTTTCGGAAAAAAATATATCTAAAGGACTTTTGAAGAGTAGCATGTAGGATATCTCAAAATGAAAACTCTGAAACTAACTTCAATATTTTAATCGCAGTCATTCTGTACTTAAAATAGCTCAAAATTCGCTGTTCCTGGCTCAATTTGCTTTATTTTGAAAAACATTTTAATTCATTCTGAAAATTCTCGAAGACGAACCTCAAATAAATCAAATTATGTCTTTATTAGCTCAAATTAATTTCGCATTTATAGAAATCATTCTATCTTAAAATTTACGAAAAACGAAACGACCTAAATTTGCTTAGATTAGCTCTTTATGGCTCAAAGTATTTTAGTATAAAATTATTTTTTCTTCTGAAGATTCTTCTCCGTAAATTGTACACGTTTTAGGAAAATATTTCATATTAAATATTAAAACTGCAATAATATCAACAATAGGTAGCTCAAAATAGCTCAATTTGTAAATTGATATTATAAAACTCGTTTTCTGAAAGATATATTTAAAAATCTTTTGATGCGTATTTTGTTAAATTCTACGAGCCCAAAGTAAATCAAATAATAACAATTTACAAAAGCAGCATAATAAAATACAATAAAATATTTATAAAAGTCTGGTTCCTTTTGCAAGGAGCTAGTCCATATTACAAGCATGGATGTGGTGTTTTTAAGCTGAGAAACTATTTCAATAACTTCTAGCAGGAACTTTAAAATGTTCCCACTTTTAATGACGATTAAATTGACAGTCAAGATTAAATGGCTTAGACAAATTTGGAAAGCCGAAATAACATTTTTACGTTGGCATCCAAATAAGCAAACCAATTTTTTTTTTAGACTAAAGACCGTTAGAAGTATTTTGCTTACAAATAAGCAAACTTTACCAATATGAAAGATCTTCATTTCATTTTAGCTCAAAGTAGCTCAAATTTCAAAAACGTGCTTCAATTATTAGGAATCTAATGTCATCGAAAGGTGATCAGAATTCCAAAGTTTAAAATATGATCTCGAGTAGTCAAAGTAAAGAACAAAATCCCTTGATGGCTGATGGCAACCCTATAACCAACTCAAAACTAAAAAGTGACAAGGCTGGCACGTTCATTGTGTATATTATCGCAAATGCCTTGCTTATTCACTCCATACACTCTTCTTCTCCATCCTCGTCGTGGCTTTAAGTGTTATCGTGTTAAATTCGATATGGCCACGCGATAGCGCCCGCTGATTGTGCTGCGTGACACAATAAAACAGCCCACGGAATACGGAATGCATGCAACTGCTTAACTGCTGAATCGCTGAATGCAAAGCCTGAGCCGGAGCCCCTGTCATGATGGGGGGTTGAAAAATCTGAATACTTTTATCGGCTTACTGGGATCTTCATTCCCTGGCTTTTGTACTAACTTTATATAAAGGTATGTGTGATGTAGGCATAGGTATCTACTATCTTTTCTCTCATAGCGTCAGAGCTATAGATACGACTTTAACAAGTGACACAGGCCCAGGAGATAACAAAAAGTCCTTTTGAGGTCGTCGTGTGTCGTGTGTCGTGTGTGTCTGCTCTGCGTTTTGTGTGCGGTATGAAAGGATAAAAATTGTATCCAACTCGCAAGTCGCAACTCGCCGATGGGATGATTCCGTATATGTATCTGATATCTCCTGTGTGACTTGAGTATAATATGCGGAGTACTGTGAACAACCTTAACCCATTTCAGGGACTAGAGATTATCTAGAGATATCAAGCCGTGTCATCTCTGACCTCATGAACATGCTTTTAATTACTTTCTGTCATTCCGTGAACTGTTTTTCATTCCATTCCATTTCTTTTATTTTATTTTTCACTTTTGGGTCTGATTTGATGCTATCTAGTACATTCTCTCATTTAGTCGTCCATTTCCATCAGGAGGTTTCTTTTTTTTTTTCAGATTGTAACATTTTTAACGTTTTCTCCGAGAGAGATGAAATGCTAAGATAGTGTCGCCTCGGTCGGACCGCAACAATAAATGGATAAATGGATGCTGAAAAGAAGCTGCAGGAATACATTAATTTAAAAAAAAGGACATTTGGAGACACATTGGCTAGACATATGCAGAGTGCAAACGAAACGTATTTTTATCCGGAAAAACACCACTCATGTTTTTTAATAATACAATTTTCTAAATAACAATTCAGCTTATTATGGAACATGGGAATGGGATATGTTGTTGCTCACTCTCCTCTCGCTGGTATGGGAGATATAGTTTGTGATAAAAGTCAAAATGCGGGAAAAGACAGAGATTTTCCCGAACAAGATAACAAATGATGTGGGTAATGGAAGTTTGTGCGGCCACTAATGGTAGCTGATGCCTGCCTTACTGACTGCGAGACTGATAAATGAATTTTCTGTCAGCAGCACCATAAGGAGTTGCTATGCTAGAGTGCGCCTTTCGAAAGTTCGGTGCCATATCATCTAATGCTGGAGAACTACATATAACGGCAACGGACTCTTGATACTATTTGAAACTCAAACTGCATACAACACTCGCTGTAGTTTAGTTATAGATTAATGAATTTGTAGTGTGTGTGTGTGTGTGTGGCGTGACTGTTGTTGCATTTGTTTTGAAATGTTGATTTTAGTTTTCTTCTTGATTTCAAAGATGACTTTTGGTAGGGATGGGGGGGGGGGGTAGAGTATAGGAGAAACCCCATTATAGATGAATTTTGAATGATTTTCGACTTTTCGAGACGTTTAATCGTTGTAAATTGGAGGAGAAAAGTCATTTTTAATGAAAATTGGATGCTGACGTAGCGAGAAAACATCAATTTCAATATTTATCATCATTTAAGTACAGTAGCACCCGGGTAAGTATGAGAAGATACTCGTATGCGCATTTCAGGCGATAGCTTATACTTGACTTATCCTTTGATCGATAAAGTGTTAATTATGCCTACTTGAGTATAGAGTGTCATATTTTAGTAAAGCTGTTGGTTTTCATCATTTGTATTTAAAAAAAAATGGCTCCCAATCTGCTCAGAATGGAGCCAATGGTTTCATTGTATAGTGCTTAGCAAAGAGTCTTATAGAGGAATTGGGGTAATTCGAGGCACATCGTACTCTTGGGCAACTCTAGATGTCAGAAATGCCTTTAACTCAGCCATGCGAAGCGACATTCTGAACTCGCTGGAGGATACTTTCAATATTCCAGAATATTTCTTACGGATGGTGAAGGGCTATCTCACGGACCGGGAGCTGATCTATGAGACCACGGAAGGGACAAGAAAAAAGAAAATCAACTCTGGAGCAGCACCAGGGATCAATCTTGGGGTCCGATCGGTGGAACATCTCCTCTGATGGAATACTCCGCATGGAAAATACCTTTTTGGTAAGGTGTGTAGACAACATATTACTGCGGAAATAAAGGCAAAAAACAACGAAAGTGCGTATTGGAAGATGAATCAATCAATTCAGGATGGGTGACCACGGTCTAAGCCTGGCAACAGACAAAATAGAGATAGTCCTTCTGACGAAGAAGAGGATTCCCACACTAATTGATTTCCAAATTGGCCCTGAAGTCATTAGGAACAAGGATTCGGTCAAGTACTTGGAACTTAGACTCGACAGAAAGCTATCTTTCTGGCAACAGATAAAAACCGCATGGAAAAAGCGGCGAAAGTCCCAACAATGATGGTCAATGTAGGTAGCCCATCAGCCTGTCAGTACGGAGACTCCCAAACAGATTACGCAAATCATTCGTTCTTCGCCTGTACAGTAGATGGGAAGCCGCACGTCGAAAACCCGAGAGTAGAATTGGTGACGTCATGCCAGAAAGCATAGATCAGAAGATATTACAGAGCGAACAAAACCGGCAAAAAAAAAAGAAGAAGGAAGAAAATGATAGGGAAACTGTTGAGCCCGTAAATTCATTCCGAAAGAGATCTTGAAGTAATACAAAGAGCAGTCCCAGGGGGGTGTGTCAGACGCCAAAAAGGGTTATGGAGGAGTTTTCGTCAGTATGCATTAAACGAGTCCGACACACGAGGATCGGGATGGTCAATGGGTCAAAGCTCAAAAGGCCTCCTTATGGTACATAAAGGATGTTTCCGGCTTCCCAAGAAAAAAAAATAATGGTAAATTTAGTATTAAAATAAACATTTCTGGCACTTTATCAAAGTTTTGTAAGTGTGTCCTTGAAATGTTAATTTCGAGTCAAGGTGGTATTCCCAAGTACCTACATTACCTAAGTACCTGAGTACCCCTATTGTTTAACTTACTTTTTTATTTTTGAATTTTTAAGAAAAAAAAAACAAAATTGCGGTAAATTATAGCTAAAAGAAAAATCATCGTAATGCATGATTTGACTGAAACCTCAAAAAATATAACACAAAACCCTCCATATTGTTAAAAATTGAATATTTTTCCACATATTATGTGTAGGTTTAGTGATTTTTCCTTTAATTGGTTTTTAAGTGACTAAACACATTCTCTACGCGAACATTCTTATTATAACCCACATCCATTCACATATACAATCATGATAAATCATATTGGAAATTTTCATCAAAAAAAAAAACGAAAATAAAGGCGAAGAAAAATCCCAAATTTCATAAGAAAAACCTATTTTCCAAGTATAGATATATAGGCATCGAACATAAATCCTTATCATCTTGATCAGTATTTAGTCTAGATATCTGAATTTTCTGAAATACTTCAACTTATCCAACATCTGTTTGAATAGAATGTATAGATAGTATAAATTTTATGATGATGAATATTATTATTTATTTTTCTTTAAAGGTAAGTAGCTATTTTTTAACACACATACACACACACACATATAAAAGCTATTTTCGTTAATATAATATTATACATCAACACGACCACAATGACGACTACAACAAAAACAATAACAACAACAACGGAAAGAAGATGAAGAAAATTCCTGCGATATTATCCCTCCAACTATGTCAAGTAGTTTTCTGCTTGGTTCTTTATCGTTGTCGTTGTCGTCGTCATCGTCAATTTTTCGCTTCATTTTCCATAGCTAAACCTATTCTCAATAATTTTCTACTTCAAACTTATATCTTCTATGGAGCACTTGTGCAAACACATTGGTTTCGACACATAGTCAGACGACAACACACAAACTATATATAGGTACAAAAAAACACACTGTTTGAACAAGGACTCCTGATGATAAACAACAACAATAACAACAAAAATATCTAAAAGAGGAAAATACAAAACAAAATTGCTACACCCTGCCTGCCTTAATACTTATCTTCACCACCAGGGATGACAAATGGATGTGTGGGGTTTGTGTGGGGGCGGGGGGATATGCATACGTATTTTTCGAGCACAATCATCAACATCATCTATAAAAGAGGTTTCCCGGCTGTTATCCCCTGCGCTCATCTGTGCCACTAAACGGGGGTGAATAAATAATCCCGGCCAACACAAAAGCCAGTTCTAAAGAGATAGTAACTGTATTTAGATACACCACTAGTGGTGCCATCTACCGGTGGTGGTGGCCAGTGGTTTGGTGGCAGTGGTATGGTAGCACTTTACTATTTCCACCCCCAAGGGAGATATACACATACACACAAGCCGAGTCAAAGTGCATTGAAATTTTCCCTGAAACACAAAAACTGAGTCTCAAAAAACAAAAAGAGGTAGGTAGATATACGGTGCAAGGTGATGGTGCGGTGGCAGGAGCAATCAAGAGAGAGAAGGATGCCGGATGATGGAATGAAAGGTGAAGTGGACCAGGCAAACAGAAGCACGACTTTAGCCAACATTTCTATCTTTTCCTAGACATCAACTTCATCACATATGAAAACATCGCCTATAACAATTTTTCAGGACGTTGTTGGTTCTTGCATTTATCGCCTTTTATCATTGAATGGTGGAGGTGCGATGCGATGTACATATAGTACACAAATATATTTTCACTTGCTTTCTTTTGTTTCTCTCTAAGACAGAGACACAGAGAGTTAAGAAGTATCTAAATAATGCATGTTAAGGATGCGCCACTAAGGAGTTGTACAACATTTGTACAGATACAGAGGATACAGCGTATATCCATTATCATGATGTGTGATGGTATACATCTATTCTGACTCTGCCACCTCCAACATCCATCTTCAACACGTACATAAGTATACCTATAGAGAGAACATGAAAGGAAAAAAAATTCAAAAATATCTGGTGACACATTGCCTCCTAGGAAGTGTCAGGTTTAAAATTCACACTGAAACCATCCGCGGGGAGTTGTTAAAACCTTGTTTTTTTCTTACCTCAATTTCCTTTTCTTTTTTTCTATTTTTATTTTTTTTTCGTTTTTGCTCAGATAAAAAAAAGAGAAGAGTTAAAAAAAAAGTTTAGGATACACAACTTTTTGCGGCTATAGGATGAACTTTTACTGCCGATGATGGTTCAAATTCAAACTGAATTTATTCAAATTTGTCGTGAAACTGAAACCGTGCTATACCGAGAAGCAGTTGATGGTTTGTTTTTAATTTACTACTACGACTTTTTCCACATTTACATCACTACAGGTTGTTTTTCAATAATTTAATTTCTTTTCAAATTCATCATCCAGGGATATAAAGTTTTCTTGTTCTTCCCTTTTTATCGATCAAATGTTAGCAACAACAAATAATCGCATTTATGGACTCTTCAAAGGCGATTACCTATTCAATGCCGATTATTTCAATGAAAGGTGAATTTCACCAAAAACACGGCTTTGTCGTAAGACATAAAAAGTTTTAATAATTAACTTCTCTTAAGACATTTACTTACTTACGTAGTTTTTTACGTATTTACGTGTACTTAATTTTGTTCTTACTTCCTATCTTATACTTTCTTGTTAACTTTCTTACTTACCGACTTAAGTACTTACGTATTTACATACTTACGTTTTGCAAATTTATGTATTTCCGTACTTACTTTATTTTTTACTACTTAACTTATTTACGAACGTAAGAACTTCAGTATTAACATATTTACGTATTTACGTTATTAGGTATTTACGTACTTAATTTAATTTTGACTTATTACCTAACTTACTTATATACTGATTTACCTTATTTACTTACTTGCTTACCGACATAAGTATTAACGTATTACGTATAAACATATTATATTTCCATACTTATTTTATTTCTTACTACCTAACCTATTAACAACTTCCGTATTTACATATTTACGTACTCGAGGATTTACGGACTTAAGTATTTACGTGCTTACGTACTTAATTTCATTCTTACTTATTACCTTACTTATGCAATTACGTACATACAACCCACTTACTTTCATACTTTTTTATATATTCACTTAATTTCTTACTTATTTAGACGTTCACTTACTTTCTTTACTAACTTTCTTACGTATTTACGAATTAACACACCAAACTATTACAATTCTGTCACATTTCAGGGTGGACTCTAGCATCTTGACTTTATTTTTCTTAAAAACTAGAAGCAAATTGGCTACTGAATATTTTACACAAAAACTGGTTTTCCATAAAATTGATAAATATTGTGTCAAGTGTCACAACTGTAACAAAAATATGTAATAATAGGTTTTATTAGATACTTAAAAAAAATAATTTTATTATCAAGCTGAAAAATTTTGGAATTTGTAGATTATTATGATCTACAAACAGAAAAAATTTCATCAAATTTTAAAATAAATATGAATGTGATTGAATGTTCAGTTTAAAGGTTATGTCACACTCGTCACAACAGATGGACATTTCTAAACTCAATCTATCTATTTTTAAACTCATTTTGAATTTTATTTTTGTTCATGGATATGGAATGTATGATACAGGAATATTATTCCCTCCTCTATCGGAATTAAATCCACATATTGTGGTTATCTCTATCTTTGAACAAAAAAAAAAATCAATAAATTCAAATTCTAAGGTTAAATTATTTTAGTTTTAAGTGAGAAAGGGAAGGAATTTTTTTTTGTCGTAAAGAAAATGTCTATACTTATGATGATAATAATATCCCACTAAAAGTCCGTCTATTTTTGTCTGATCATGTGTAAATAAATATTATTATTTAACGTAACATTAATTTGTCACACATGTAACTTTTTCTACTTCGTATATGAAAAATGTCTACACATTATGTGCACATTAATCTACCATTAGAATTTCGTGTTTATTATAATTTAATCATTCGTAAAAATCATACTTGGTAGCATAGGTAACATAAACTTGTCACTCCCGTAACAATTTGAAACTTAATGTTGGACAGTTTTTTTCATAAATAAGTTCTTATTCGAGTGAGAAATTATCTTATTTTCACTTTTATCTTCCAAGTGGAGGTATATTTTCTTCTCCGTTTATATGAAAAATATCTGCACTTATTACGGTAAAAATGTTCCATTAGCATTCCATTAAGTATACTGAAATAATGCGGAAAAATCATACATTGTCACATACGTAATCTTGTCACTTCCGTAACAATTTCAAAATACAATTTTAAACTGCTTTTCAATTTATTTCTCATTTATTAGACTGGTTCTGATGAACAATTACATTACAAGTCACATTCGCAAATCACCACTTTTCTAAGGTCACCCCGGTTACGTTACCGAAACTAGGTTTACTTACATACATTATGTATTTATTTTGAAGCCGTTTTACGTATTATAGATTACTCAGTTATATTTTATTTATTTAGAATCATGTCTGAATAATTTTTGAAATCATCTGTATTAGTGTCACACACGTAACAAAAATATATAAATAGGTACATAAAATTCAGTGTTATGCTACGTTCTCACTTGACCTTAACAAAAACAAATTTTGACAAGACGGAATGACTAATCACTCTCTGCTCTTTGTTTTTCTCTTGTATCAGTCAAAAAACCGTCACAATGCGTCCTTTAAATATAATAATTTATTGTAAGCCTAGTGTCACTGTTTGTCACTTATAAACTCAAATACCACTTTACTGATTAATCAGAAATGTTTGTCAAGTGTTCGACATATTACTCCTAACAATATGGTATAGTTGGAGCAATTTTCAGAAGGTGGCGCTGCGAAGAAAAGATCGATGCCATGCATACGATAAGAGAATGCTGAGACGAAATTTAGTTATACGAGACAGATCCCAATTTCATACTGAAATTTTTCGATTTTTACGAGACAAAGCCCGTGACACACTGGTTAGTATGGAGGACTATCATGCCGGAGAGGTTTGAGTTCAATTTCCAGCTTCTTCCACCGAATATCAAAAGTTTTTTTTTTCACGGCTACTGCTTCTTGCGAGTTAGAAACAAATTCTCTTAGAGTATCTCTTGTCATGAATAAGTCTTCTCACCTTAGCCATTCGGATGCCAAAGAAAATTTAAAGTCCCTCCATGTCTACCGCCAACACGCACACAGAAATAATTGAGAGTTGTAAGTCACTAGGCCCTGGTTTAACCCGAGCTGTCACGCCACAAGATTTATTTTTTAATTTTTTAGATTTCGCCTACACATATGCATACCTAACATAAGTTTTGGTGAAATCCACCTCTTCGACTTTTATGTACCTTCTATAGGGTATTGGAATTCTAGCGATAGAAACAAAAGTTAGTCTAAGGGTAGCTCTAAACAAAAAAAAAAAGAAGTTATATTGACGATTTCCTTTTTTATTGACACTTGTCGAACACCAAAATGGGCGTACAAAATTGAAAGTGAGTGTGAGGATTTCAAATAGAACGACACAACGTAACGACACATAGGTATATACTTATCTTAACCTAAAATCTATCTTTCACTCTGGTAAGATGGATTGTTGAATTACATTTTTAGGGGATGATGGATTTATACATATTTTATTTAAACTTATATATAGGTACTCTAGTCTAGGTACGAAGTATAACCTATAACAAGAAAGATATACCTTACTCTCTTCATTTTGAAGGGTTAAAATTTTTGCAAAGAGATATAGAAGACAGAAAAATAAAGGATTTGATGTTAAGCTAGCTGGCTAGGCTGTATACGCTATACGCAACGCATAGCATCAGCTTTTAAAGAGCAACAAAAAAAGGACTTTGTTGGTTTTTAATTAAAATGTTAAATTAATCTTTGAATAAAATCAACTAGGCTTATTGTTTATAAGGACAAAGTAAGAATTTAAGTGTGTATAAAGGAACTTTGAAAGCTGTCAAAACAATGAAAGGTGATAGATGAATTAGGGTTTTCTCTCGGTTGTGTTGGATTTGTGGGGATGGATGCGGTTTGAGTGAGATTTGTGGTTTTAGAGAGACAGAGAGAGAGAGAGAGAGAGGGTGAGTCAATCAATTGTTTCGCATTTTCTATTGTTTCATTTTGAAACGAATTACACAATAAGATGGATAATGGGACTTTAGATGCAATCGCTGAGATAAAATATTCGTATATACACAAGATAGGATTGGATTTAAATTGGATTTTATTGTTGTCCTGTTTTTTTTTTTAATTTGAAGAAACATCAAAAGTTTATTTATAAATTTGCTAAAATCACTTTTCTTTTCAAAGAAAAAATTTAAACTCAATTTGAAACTATAAATTTCGATATTGAAATTCTCTAGATGTCATACCTACACATAACTTCGATTTTCATTCAAAGGAATCCGAAGCTTAAGGACTTACAATATATTTTCATCAGTACAGGATGTGTACATTACTGACGCCAATCATTCATCCTTTATCTGCATTCGAATTCGAAGTCATACCACATAGTCGATTGCAATTAAAAAATGTAGCCATTAAAAGCTTCCGAATGTAATACCTACATGTACTGCAGACTCAATCAGCCATAGGATACAGTAAGACCCAGTTTAGGGGTTGATTTACCTGAGTTGGGAGTCGTCACGTAGATGATAGTAGGTACCTTTACTATAGAAAGGTATGCCTGAAATGGAAATCAATTTATTGCAAATGCCATGCGGGGCTCTTATCCAGACAAAGGGCACAACAATGAACGATTTATCCATGCGGGAGTTTATAACGGACTACGATACGAGTATGAATGTAATTGCTGGTGGAAATGGAAAGGGTTGTTATGACATAAACGACGGCGACGATGGGGGCCGCACAGAACAAATATTGATACCTATTAATCATGAAGCGCCATCGGCGAATGTTTGATATTTTGTTAGTGCAAAGATATGCAATGTTATGTAGATTGCCAACGCGATCATCAACACAAGACAAACTGAACATACACAAGTACACACCTACCCCTGTAGATATACACAACAAACCCTATATAAATAGGTAACGGGTGTTTTTGTTAGACGTGTGGTTTTCAATCTGGCAATACTTTTTTTGGAGTTGGTCTTTTTGAAAGCTGTCACTTGATTTATGCTCGGTTTAGTTTGCCATTTCATAATGAATAATGCTCAGTTTGGCTTCCCATTTCATAATGAATAGACTAACTCCTGAACAACGCATGCAAATTATGCACAATTGGCTCGAAACGAGATCGTTGTGGATCCCGATTTAAACAAGAATGATGAAGATGAAGCTCATTTTTGGATGAATGGCTACGACAATAAGCAAAACTACCGCATTTGGAGTGTAGATAATCCTCAAGCCATTGTTGAGACGCAGTTACATCCTCAAAAAGTCACTTTATGGTGAGCTCTATGGACAGAGGGAATCATTGGTCCATATTTCTTCAAAAATGAAGCCGGCCATAATGTAACAATCAATGGGGAACGCAATAGAGCCATGATTTATGACTTTTTCATTCCTGAATTGGAGGATGTTGATGTGGATGACCTTTGGTTCCAAAAAGACGGCGATTTCCATACAATCAATTTATTGAAGGAAACTTTTGGTGAGCGCATTAACTCGCGTCGTGGGCCTGTGGCGTGGCCTCCAAGATCGTGCGATTTAACACCGCTGGACTATTTTTGTAGGGTTATGTGAAGTCGCTTGTCTACGCAGATAAGCCCAAGACGATTGACGCTTTGGAAGAGGATATTCGGCGCGTTATTGCTGACATACGGCCCCAATTGCTGCAACAAGTGGTCGAAAATTGGGCCTCGGCTGGAATTAATTCGAGGCAGCCGCGGCAGCCACTTGCCCGAAATCATTTTTAAAACATAATGACAAACCCTAAAAAACACCCTTTATGTATACATTGGACTGAAAATGTATACAATTTAATGAATATTTAGAGTTTTCAATTATTTCACACAGGCCCTTTGGGAATTAATGAACACATCGCGGTACTTTATTATTATTTACTTATACTCACGGAATGGGGCCGGATATTCATTCATTCATGTTGGCATTGGCTTGTCATGGTATACACATATAGGTACAACAGTGTATCTGTTTCTATAAAATACATGCCTTCGAGGAGATGAAAGTAAAACAATGGATTTCAATTTCGAACAAAGTTCGGGTAGAGGTAGGTGGAGATATACCTAGACGCAGTCATTCCAGTGTATAGAGCAATGTATATGTATACGGTGTAAAGGTAGGACATTTTTTGGCAAAGCTTTATACCTACTTTTGAAAAGCGAAACGCGATTTCGCGTTATGGCTACAATAATAATAATTTATTTATGGGAGTCCTTTATTTTTAGTCAAATATTAATCGATATTATCCCCGAGGGATAGAATTATTATGATAAAAATATTTTCTGAGTAAAGCGAGAGTGCTTAAGGGCAAGATAGAATTTTTTTGTATCCCTATAGGTATAGGTAATACCTATGTACTGTACCTACATGCGGGCTTGTTTGGAAAATGCTATTAGGTATACATCAGACATTTTAAAAAATATCTACATAATGTCCTTGGAGTGTATATATTGCAATTTGCAACCATTAAGGCTTTTGCGTGAATTTGTTGCCTTTTATATTTGCGATATACTCGCAGGCTTATTTGGTAGACTCAATTGACAGGGGTTGTGCTTGAACTTGAGATTTAAAACCTTCAGGGGTAGTCTTAAGTCTTAAGAAAACAAGGGATGCCACAAAATTCGTCTAAAAATTTCGGTACAGAATTCCATAATATGGATTCTTCAAAAATTTAATTTTTTTTGTATACCTATACTTATTTATTTTATACTAGCTGGCTTGGCCGACTTCGCACAGGTAGACAAACCTAAGCTTCGCATAAAAATTACAAAAGGAAATATTAATAATTATTTAAGCAAATTTTTGTAATCGAATACACCTTAAAAGGTTTTAACATACTTCACGTTATGAATGGCTAAATCTGTAAAAAAATTATCCTCTCTTTACAAACTTTATTCCTTTTCCCAAAACAGAAAGAACTTTTGTTATCAAAAATAACTTTTTTATTCTTATCCCATTTCACTCTATAAAAAGCAATAGGTACTTTTTGTGCTAACCCCATTTCACCCTATAAATGCCACTTTCCTAAAAACAAATCCCTGAAATCATCCACTAAAAAACAACCTTTCAAATACCTACCAAAATAATTTCTTAAATCGGATAATTTTTTTAGTTTTACCCCATTTCACCCTACAAATATGAAGATTTTGAAAAGGAACATCCTTAATATCATTTCCTTAAAAAACCTTTGAACCCGAAAAATAGTTTCTATAAAAAAGGACATTTTTTTTATTTTTACCCCATTTCACCGTACAAAAAACAATCAGCCCAATTCAAAATGACAATTCCCCGGGAAACAAAAAATTTCCGGAAATTTCTCTCGCGGAATTCGGAATAAGAGTAAGTACTATACTCCCGAGAGAACACGTATCCCGGGGAGTTATTTCCAGGAATTTTTAGAATTGGGCTGAATATTTGAAAAATAGCCCAAAAAAAAAAAAAAAAAAAAACTCCTTCACAAACATTATTTTTTTTTCACGGCTACTTCGTCTTCTCGAGGAAGTCAAGAAAACTTCAAAATGATGTCTTGCATTGATCCTCTCTCACCTAAGTTGTTTGAATTCGACAGAAAACTGTAGTTCGCATCTACCATCTCCAATTCCATACTAAAAACTTTCCAGAGCCTTGAGTTAACTTGATTTAACGGGACTTTTTTAAAGTTGTAATATTTTTGGTTTTCATTTCGGGATTCCGCTATTTCACTGAATGATTGAAGTTTTTTTTTTTTTTAAAGAGAAGATACTTTTATCTGGTTTAGATAGATTCTTATTAAGATGATAGCCTAAGCCCTCAATGTCAGAGGTATGGTAGTGGCGAGATGAAGGAGGACTAGATGGAGACTTGGTAAGCTTAGGACACTATAGGTTAGGAGCTAACGCGCGAACTTGGAGGACGCATTAGCCATGGTGGTATCTAAGAGATACAAGGGCAGGCTAAATCCTCCGGAGAGTCATCAACACCGTGGACCTCCCGCTATAGGAATCACACCCCTCCCTTCTGGACGAATTTGGGCTTCTTTCTTTTTGAACCCAAATTTCCTGACAATTATAATCCGGCATGATGAATTCTACGTGATAACAGTCCATATGCAAGCATGTCCCTCTGCCTTAGCCTGGATGCCCTCTCCTTCCTGCTGCCAGGACTAGCCTCATGTTCTTGTACACATGGGGAGGGAGAAGCTTAGGGTTATCAACATTGGCCTAGGAGCTTGTTAGTTCTTCAACTTTTCAGAAGAGCCATATAGCATCCAGTTGGGGATCCTACCGACAATTCCTCGCGGTTTGTTACAAAATTGATACCACTTTATGGCACCACTGTATTTTATTGAAAACCATAAAACCTTCCAAACGATAACCTATGAACTTACTCACAATCACATAATGAATCCACCAAAATAAATTACCCCAAAAATATAGACAAATGGTTTTAATTTATCAAAAAAAAAAATGTTTGGAATGATACCCCCGCGCCAACAGCGCCAGCATCATCGACTGCAAACACCATTCGCCACATAATTTTATCGCATGTATCTCCGTCATACGTTTTGTCGTCTGCACACATTTCCATCTTCGTATTCGGGTATTCCTATGACTAAATGACAATTGAACTGGAAAACGAGAGTGTAATAAATATTCGTAGAGAGAATTTATGTAAATAGGTACATAGCTTGTTTTTTTTTGTGTTTGTGTTTATAGATGCAGATGATTTGCAAAATATTTTGTCTAGTCGATTAAATTTTAATGAATATTTTTTGATTTATTTTATCGCATCTGCACATACCCACATCAATAGATATACTTTATTGTGTGTATCCTCAGACTCACGCCATATATGTATGTGGAGATGATGTCACACTTTGTCAAAATTCCCATATCAAAGATCAGATCAATCTCCTCTCTGTTAGAATTTTAAACTTAAAAGTTTTTTTTTTATGAACTTCTAAATGACTATGTAGCTGTTAAAAGATAACAATAAAAAAAAGAAACAAGCCCCCTATACACTAAAAGCCGTTAAAAGCAGTCATAAAGTATAAGCTCCAAAAATATTTATGGTTATTATAGGTATGGCCTCCCGCCTGATAGAGAAATATCATGAATTTTAATAGATCCGTAAATAATACCGACAATGGCGTTAAACAAATTCGAGATTCAAACTTATAAATTCCACCCACCATATGTGCTTACATCAGATATAGAGATTCAACTCAAAACTCCACATCATTATCCAATTGCAGCGCATCACACACCACTCTGCGTCCAACGAACGTCCCAATTCAAACAAATCGTCGAACAAATGATTCATAAACGCCATTAGCCCCACCAATCTAAAATCCCATAGAGAATAGATAATAAACATATGCACATGCACACACACCTTCGATATTTACAAAATAATTTCCATAACTTTATGGCCATGGCAACCCTGAGGAGACAGTTAGCGATCCGCAAATGAACCCACCGTAAAATCCTATGCCACGATATTTTAAAATCATAAAACTGTCTGCAAACTGCAACACAAGTTCGACATTCACGACTCGCACAACTAACAAAATAAAAAGCTTAGTTCTAAAATTTCGTGCTGCATGCATGCGGCACATGGATCCCAATTCCCAATGCCCATCATCATCAACAAACCCAAGAGAGATATTCCAAAGTATTTATACAAACTGGGCATCGATATTTGGACACACAGCCTCAGCCTGAGCCATCCGCATCCCCTTCCCCATATCATCCAGCCATCAGATTCAGATGCACGTGGGTTTGAAGCTTTAACGTGCTCCGAAACCAAACAATTATCGTAATCTATGGGCACTTTGGAGGTGTTGCAGCAGCACCTATCTCTGGACACTGGACACATGCGTTTTAAACACCGAACACTGCGCGTTTCTCGATTTTAAACTGTGCAGGGCATAGAGGTAATCCGATTCGAATTATTTGGTTCTAACAAATGTGACGATGCTTACGAAACTATAATTTTGGTCCTGGGACGCTGGACAACCCGGCCGCACGCCCGCCCGCCCGGCCGAACGGCCGCCATTCGACGCCAAATGGAATTATTTAGCCCCAGTTAAGTGGTTTCGTTATAATGATGTCTACTGGTTGGGGATTGGGAATCGGGTTGTTGGCGCGCTAGAGAAATCTTTTCTCGGTTTGGTCAGTCAGACAGTCAGCGCCAGCGTTGGCAATAACTATTGACACCTACAGGTCAGATGATTTTATCGTTTGGAAGTTTTTCTGGTTTTCGGGAAAATAACACCGCCACACCGCCACCGACTAACTGGGCGGAGAATAAAGATTTACAAGTTATGATTACGGGAAGTCGCATGGGGTTATTTATTATAATCCCGATTGGGTCCAATGACTCAATTACGATCAAATTTATTGGGAATTGATTGGATTTAAGGAGAAAAAAGTGGAAGGAGCAACACGAACATTTTATTTTATTAATAAGCTCCAAATGGAACAAGAAGTCAAACAAGTGCTAGAAAACTGAAAAAAACATAGAATAGATTTAAAAGGTATTTTAATAAAGGGGGGCTGTAGTTTTTTTTGTCAATAGAGATTTATCGGTTATGCTGATACATTTCTTTTAATTCCATACACTTTGGTTTTTAATGGACGTGAAATCCAGCCTTTTTTAATCCGGATTTATTAAATCCATGTCCGTTTTACCCGTGTTCAAAATAATCTGGATGTAAGTTGGTACTTAAAATGGCCTCCAGAAATCAGGGGCCGAATTACCGCATCAGTTATCGAGTAATACGTGACTGAAGTCATGTGAGTTTGGCAATATCGCTCACATTATGGAGTCATCATCCCCATAATTTTTACTCGTTTATTGGACCCAGATTAAATTCAGTTGGAGTTATCTACATTGGATTCACAAAATGGAATTAAATGTGAACTTAACGAGTGAATAATATATGGAATTAGATTTAATGTTTGTATTTAAGCTGGATTAATTTTTTAATCTGGATTAAGTGAGTGAATAATGGCGTTCTAATTGGTAAAGAGCAATTTTTTGGATCAAAATCGTTTCTTAAAAAGTACCTACCCTAAATTTTGACCAGGGCTTACATTTTTAAGGGGGTGGCATTTTGTTTTAAAAATGATTTCGAGCAAGTGGCCACCGGTGCTGGCTCGAATAAATTCCAGCCGAGAGGCCCAATGTCATTTGGGTCTTGTTCGATACTCTGCTCCACAGCAGCAATAGCGTCCTCGGTGCGCACTGTACGGCGTCTCTGAGGATGCCCATTATCCACTACAGTAAACGTTGTGCGAAACCGATCCATGGTTGCTAGAATTTATGCGATTTTGGGATTATGTCGACCGAACCATTATTTTGGTAATAAATTTACACAATTTTAAAACGATTTTCAGGAGTAAGTCTATTAATTATGAAATTTATTATTAAATTAATAATTATGCATAAATCAACTGACAGCTGTCAAAAAGACAAACTCCGAAAAAAGTATTGCCAGATTGAAAACCACACGTCTAAAAAAAACACCCTTTATAAGATCTTAACCCAATCTCATATTTCTCAGGAAGTGCCCGCTTAGCATTTTTGTGGTTTGCTTATTTAAGAAATGCCTTTCAGAAGGAAACTTTCTTAACGAATTTAAAATCTCTTATCTTGTTATCTTGTCTAAGATTCTGGGTCTAATGTTCAGTTTCACAAATATTTAACAGGCTTTTAAATTTTTAAATGAGGTATTTTTTATGGAACAAACGTCATTTTAAGATTTAAAAGCCTGTTAAATAGTTAAAAGGTCTTTATAAAATCGGCCATAAGAAAATAATAGCAGAGGTATTTCAAAACTATCCACAATTCCTTAGGTATTAAAAAGGTCTTGTAAAAGCCAAATTAGAATTCTTAACTAGGGAATCTATGTCCGAACTGCAGCCTGGGTCCTATTTCACTTAACGTAAGTGACGTAAAATAGGCCCCAAATGAGTGAGTGTAAATTAACTTTTTTTTTTAAATTATGCCCATAGGTTGTAATGTTATTCCGTGACACAGGCCTATGGTTTTGCGTTATATCACAACAAACATGACTCTTTTTTCAGCTTCTATCATACAGTCCATTGAGAAAAAGAGTCAATGTGATGCAATTTACGCAAGGCTTTTGACTCGGCTGACCACAAACTGAAACTAGAACTTTTTGGATTCAGCGCTACATTTCTGAGCAGGATCTCATCATAGCTCATAAGAAGGTCTCAAAAAAATATTATTAAAAATTCCTTTTCGATATCCACTGGATGTAGTTCGGGTGTGCCTCAGGGCAGCCATTAGGGTCCCCTTCTTTTCAATATTTTTTATTAATGATATAACATCACTGTAATTAAACATTCGCAGTGCCTTCTTTATGCAGATGATTTTAAACTATTTTTAGAAATTACTATTGAGGATGGTTGCTATCTCATACAGTCTGATAGATATTATAATCATGTCTCTGAATGGTGCAATTACAATTTCCAAAAGTTAAACACAACAAAAGAATCGCTATATTCTTTTTTTAAGACTGATATTCACATAAACTTTGGTTATAAATAATTCAGTCCAACCTACTTTCAGACAAAACGTAATGTGTAGGTAGACAAAATTAGGGATTTAGGCATTATGCTTGAGTCAAATTTCTCTTAAAAAATACATGTCCAATTTTAGAATATTGCTGTGTCGTATGGTCTCCTCTTTTTAAAAAAGATTTGATACGTATTGAAAAAATTCAAAAACGATTTACCAAATATGCGCTTCGAAAACCGAATTGGTCTGATTCCATGCCATCTTATAATAGTAGGTGCTTTATTAATTGGCTTAAAGCCTCTATCTTGTAAATAGAAGAACTTACTATTCGATAACATTCGCAATCGCAAGAGATGTCATAATGGCACATATTGATTGCGACCCCCTTCTAGCTTTGTTCGGTATACTTATATGCGCCTTCTAGAGCCTTAAGACCGAGAAGTAATGGTTTCTTTTATATCTCTCGGCATGCAATGAACTATGGTCAAAATGAGCCAATGACTAATGCCTGTGTTAATTTTAATCAATTTGCAAATGTCATCGACCTTGATGAAAAAAGAAATATTTTCAAATCCATTATCATTTAAAAAAAATTATTTAAATTAATATTTTTAAGAAATATGTAATAAGTCTTAAAGAGTTGTAATAATACTTATAGACATAAATAAATAAATATTGATTAGTATACTATTATGTGGTTGCAAGAGCAAATTCACTTGTTATAGATTTATCAAGCCAAAGCCTTGGTTAATTCTAGTGATCCTTATCCCTTTATAGGGCCCTCGTAAGATCTGTACTTGAATATGCAGGCGGTTTTTAAGACTTTCTCTCTCCGTATTGAAAACAAATCCAGAGACGTTTTACGAGATTTATTTTTTATTTGCACATTTTGATTGCACATACCTACATGGGAATAACTTTGAATTTAGAGTAACTTCAAAATCTTGTACAAAAACATTTTTTGTCCGAGCTTTAAATTTCGGGCTAAGGCAACATATTAGCATTTAGTCAGCTACAAATTAGGATAGGGAGAGGTAACTTCCCCTCCTTGCCCCCTTGATTACGGTCTTGCTGCTTTGTTTTAAACTTATGTATATTATAGAGAATTTTTGTACTCGACTCATACTGATATTTTCTGTTGGTATTATAGATTATTAATTGTATTTTCTTAGCAAATATTAACCATTTCAATCAGATTGTTTATAAATAATAAATTCAATTTCCTTTCGCACACCAGAAAACTTAGGTATTCGTAATTGAATGACAATAATTTCCGCCTATCACCCACACGCATGTATCACACTCATTTCACACAGCCTATAATAATATCAGTTTTGTGACAATAACTCACGAATGTCAAACAAAAAACCACCAAGTGTCAATCATGTGATAAGGAAATATTTAACTTTAACCACACTACCATCTTTCTTAAGAAAATGACAGCCACATAGAGTGTGGATGTGTGTGAACTGCTAGTCTATGAGTCTGGTATGTCATGTAAGGGTATGCTACTCTCTCAACAAGGAAAGGAAAAAAAGGGCGTAACGGATGCTTGAGAAGAAATCACACCAAAAATGCAACACTCATAAGTCATAACTACTATCATCCAAAAGATGACCGGCACACTTTGATAACGGAAAAATCTACAAAAAAAAAATGAGATGCAGTGCTGGAAGAAAATGAAGAAAACGGATAAGAAGAAGAAGAAGTGTAGTGTAATGCAAACAAACTGAAAAGTGTATTTTGCTTGCTTGCTCACACTGTGCGGCCGGTGGCCGGTGACACTATGACTATGGACAAATATGTGCGTCTATCAATGTGAAAAGCACATAATCTTCAAATTGAAGTTCAAAAGGTCAAATAATATTAGACCACAACCACAATGCACGATAGAAAGAGACATATCACACATCCGCACTGACATGACAAGGGTAAATGATAAAACATTTACTATAATACTCTATCATCTCAAGCCGTGCGACTTATAACGTTGCGGTGTGGTCCGTTCTCTGTGGGGCGGTTGGTGTGTATGGAGTGTGACAGGTCTTGCTGTCAATTCGGATGACGGATGGAGTGATAAAGAGTCAAAAGTTTTGGTCGCAAGAAATTGATTTCGATTGTGTGATGTCATTTGAAAAAAATTGTATCTATATATTCTTCGCAGTTGTCACTTTGTCAGTATTGAAACCTTCCTTGAGAAGTTTCTTGCTTTTTGTTTTTTTTTTTCTGTTCAGTCTAAGTGGCCCCCTCTTTGTATGGTTGTATCTTTTGTTAGAGAATTCGTCTGTCAGTTGGATTGAAGGTTGTCAATGGAAATATTAAATTTGCATAATAGAATTCGTAATTGAGTTCAATCGAAAGCGCGTTGAAAGGCAGACACTTCGATAAGGTTTGTTAAATAGAAACAGAATAAATGAAATCGGATAAAGATTTGACAAACGATGTTTGTTCTTCGATAAAGTTTTATTTAAAAAGTAGTCGAAGTTGAGATAGTCGATTAGATGTAGCTTTTAAAATAAAAAAAAAAATAAATAAATGGATGTGATTAAGGGCGTTTCAATTTATAACTTTTTTTTTGTTAAATACAGGTACCTATCTACTCTTTATGCGGCCCCGCAGGTCTAGGGCCCAAGTGGGCATAAGTACTTTGGACACCCAGAGCCTATTTTCAAGCTTAGAAAGGTAAAGGTAGATTGATTTTTATTTATCGCATCGTCGTCGTCATGATTAAGGTCTTTGGACTGAAGGAAAATGACGGAGCATAATTTCCTTTTGGAAATAAAGGGTTTTCCAATAAGAGGTGTTATTTTGAATAGCCCGCTATTTCGGTAGCTGTCACTTTTGAAGCTGTCATTTTTTGACAATTGACAAGCAGAAACTACGCCATTAATAAAAATGGAACGATACACGCTTCAACAACGCATTGAAATTATTAAAATTCACTATAAAAATGGTGAAAATTTGGCAGAGACGGTTCGTAAAACTAAAACATTTTTTGGTCGTCGTGAAGCACCTCGTGAAGCCGGCTGATCATCAACAACGTCGTGTCTTTGCTGATTGGGTACTTGAAATGCATGAAAATGATCCGGAATTTCATCGAAAAATCATCTTGACTGATGAGGCCCAGTTCCACCTCGGAGGAATCCTCAACGCGTGACTGTTTGGTGCGGTTTATGGTCCGGCGGGGTCATTGGACCTTACTTTTTCGAAAATGAGGCTGGAGCAACAGTTACGGATTGCGCTATCGAGAGATGATTAATGATTTTTTATGGCCGGAATTGGATGGTTTTGATCTGGACAACGTTTACTTTCAACAAGACGGCGCTACGTGCCACACAAGCAATGAAACCATCGATCTTTTACGGGAAAAGTTTCCGGACCGTGTTATCTCTCGAAGAGGTGATCACAATTGGCCACCGAGATCTTGTGATTTAACACCTTGCGACTTCTTCCTTTGGGGCCACGTGAAAGATAAGGTCTACGCCAACAGCCCAGCGTCGATTCAAGACCTCAAAGATGGAATTCGTGAGGCTATCGAGGACATAGGGCAGCCACTTTGCGATTTGGTTATGGAAAATTTCATGAAAAGGATATGGTCCTGTAAGCGTAGTCGTGGCGGCCATTTGGCTGATGTTGTGTTTCATTATTAACGGCATACCTTCCTCTTTATAATGAAATAAACATCCGATCATTTATCTCAAAAAATGCCATTTTTCTTTGAATATCAAAATAGCACCTCTTATTGGAAAACCCTTTATTTTTGTCAATATTTACTTGGCATATTAAAAAGCCTTATAATTTAAATGTTTCCCGTCGAATGTGTTGTTGTATCCAGGATATGATTCACCATTATCTTATATTTTCGACTCTCGGTACCGGTTGCCAATCGTGACTTAAATTTTTATTATAAGTTTCATATATATTGACTTGAAACCAAAAGACATTTTTAGGAGTGTTCTACAATGCAGTATTGAATCCTCTATACCTGCAATACTTCGAATCAAACATTGAATAAATCAAGGAATGGTACGGATTTAGTCAGATAACTCAAAACTGATATAATATAAAAACCTTTGTAATTTTGTTTTAACGTTTGTTGCATGCTAATGTCCGTCTCGTTTTGTTTCTTAATTTAAAAGCGCCGTTTTATGTATGGAACCCACTTTAAAACCGATTAAAAATGTTAATTGTTTCTTGGAAAAACATAGCCAATGCACAGTGACAGGGACTGATTTTCTCTAGAAACTAATTGACTTTAAATTACCTTTACCTATAGAAGATATTATACCTACTAACAGACTTATAAAACGGTGCACTGAATCAGAAATTATTGGGTCACTGAGGCTAGGGTTCGTAATCGGGACAATCATTGCTTTTATACATAATCAAGCAATTTAACAAGTAAAGGGTGTTATTTTTAGACGTGTGGTTTTCAAGAAGAAATAAAACGCATATAAATTAATGTTATGGCCAAGAATTTAGCTTTATTATAAAGATAAGAGTTTGCCATTATGTTTTAAAAATGGTTTCGGGCAAGTGGCAGCCGCGGCTGCCTCGAATTAATTCCAGCCGAGAGGCCCAATTTTCGTACACTTTTTGCAGCAATTGGGGCCGTATGTCAGCAATAACGGACCGAATATTCTCTTCCAAGGCGTCAATCGTCTCGGGCTTATCTGCGTAGACAAGCGACTTCACATAACCCCACAAAACATAGTCCAGCGATATTAAATCGCATGACATTGGAGGCCACGCCACAGGCACACGACCCGAAATAATGCGCTCACCAAAAGTTTCCTTCAATAAATTGATTGTTTCGTTGGCTCTATGGCATGAAGCGCCGCCGGCTTGTTGGAACCAAAGGTCGTCCACATCAACATCCTTCAATTCAGTCACGAAAAAGTCATTAATCATGGCTCTATAGCGTTTCCCATTGAATGTAATATTATGGCCGGCTTCAATTTTGAAAGAAATAAATGGACCAATGATTCCCTCTGCCGATTGAGCACACCAAACAGTGACTTTTTGAGAATGCTACGGTGTCTCAACAATAGCTTGTGGATGATGATCACTCCAAATGCAACAATTTTTCTTATTAACGTTCCCATTCCACCAAAAGTGAGCTTCATTGCTGAACAAAATTTTCTTGTAAAAATCAGGATCGGTGGCCATCTCGTTTTGGGCCCATTCACCAAGCGTGCGACGCGCTTGATGGTCGTTCGGCTATTCATTATGAATTGACAAGCCAAACTGAGCATAAATCAAGTGACAGCTGTCAAAAAGACCTACTCCGAAAAAAGTATTGCCAGATTGAAATCCACACGTTTAAAAAAAAACACTCTTAATCTTTTCAATACTTGAACCTTCTTTGCTATGATCTTGTGCAATCTTGTGGTTCTAAATAGTTTAGAAAATATTGCATTTAAAAAATTTCAAAATAATTTGTTTTTAAACAAAAAGACAAATGAAACAAAAAATTCATTTTGTTTAACATTTAGTCGTTAAGGATATCAATACATTATTGAACCACTAACACAGGTAGGTACATCTTTAATGTGTGGCTTCATTCCGGTTGTTAACCACAAGAGCAAGTTCGTCTGATCCAATCGTACATATTTGTTTAAAATAATTTTACTTAGGTACCAAAAAAAGATATATTCAATTAGACCTTTCCTAAATCAAATATACCTACTGAAAGTTTAACTTTAATTTTTTTTATATAAGGACTTAAATTATATATATTTTCAAATAAGTTTGTAGAAGATATTTTTGCTCTTATATCATCTCTATAATGAAGAAAATGCTGGTTTCGGAAATTACTCCCCCGTTTGTTAAATTAACTATCGCTATAATTTTAATTGTAAAATTAACAAACACCAACTATTGGCATTTATTTTATTTCAATTTATTTTAATTTGTTAAAATTTAAAGAACCAATTTTGTATAATTAGAACTTTTAATTTTACGACCTAAGATATCCTTGTTAAATGCTATTCTATATACCTACTTATTTTGTTACTCTTGTCAGAGGTAAAGCTTTCAAAACAATACATTCAATCTGACTGGTGGTTATTTAAAAGATCTTAACATTAGAATTTATAGTGTTTTTATTATAATTGTGCTGCCTTAGCCTTCTCAATTTCCTAGGTCAGCGGTCAGACGTGTTTTACGACTTTAATCTACACTTGGACTTATTTTTCTAAACCTACATATATGGCTATACTGCAATAATCGTAAACTACATCGTTGGATTTCCTTTATTTTTTTTGTGTGTTTCTGTTTGTAAGTTTTAATCAGAAAATAGTCTAATGCCCTTGAAAACAAACCGCACACACTTATGGCTGGTGAAGCTGAAGCTGATGTGGCTAAAAGTATTTCAAGCTCTAATAACTCTCCGAGGACTACCTACTGCTGACATTTAACTGTTACTATTTCTTCACATGAAATGTTTCTAATACATTTACAAGTATGTATACCTATACCTACAGGAATAAAGGACTACAAAGTTCATATATACATATGTACCTATATCCATTTGGTCCTGATGGGCTCTTTTATATATACTTATTACAACAACTGCGATTATAATCAAGCCAGTTTCAAACCTGTGGGTGTCGTGTTAAATTCCAATCATCCGAGTTACAGCTAAGTGTGTTGTATTGTAGTTGTTGGGAGTTGTAGGTATACCTACCTAATAGGTATGGAAAAGGATCAAATTTCCAGGAGTTCTTGTTGTGTTTTCTTTTTATTTTTCTTCCTACGAAATAGCGCTTTCATGTTTGAATGAAATTAAAACGCCTTTGGGGAAAGGAAGCCAGCAAATAAGGTGAGGTAAAGCGAATAATTGGCATAACTTGTTGACGTTGAAGAATTAACCATAATTAACATTTACAAGTACCTCTGTACTTTAAACACACACACATACACACCAACACATGTGTGTGTCTACTAATTCTATTTGCTTTTCTGAAGAAACAATTTTTTTCATTTATATTTTTGCTCATCGTAAGTTCACTCTTCGTCGTTGATGTCGTGTGTTTCTCTTCATCTTTACATTAAAAAATGGCAAAATGGAAAATAAAAAGATGACAGACATCTTTCGCCACATAAAAGCGCTAAGCACGTTTTTAGTAACTTAATTAAAAAATACTAAATGGAAAACATATACATCCTCGTATATGTAGATTTTTTTTTTTTTTATTTAAGGCAAGAGAGAGTCCACTTTTACACCCTTATAACAAAACTCAACCCCTTCATCATCATTTTGCTGTCTACATTAAAAATTCACATAAAAGTGGAACCCATCATCCTTGTGTGTGCCGTGCCGTGCCGCACCTAATGGAGTAATTTTTAAAAAAAATTAGAAAGTAAAAAAATAAAGGATATGTTGGTTGGTTATGGGGTACGTGTAAAAAGCTCAAGGGGGTTAAATTCCCAAAGTGTCAGACACGACGATTCCACTATACCCACCACCCAGGCTCACTTTGCCACAATCTGTGGTATTTAAATTACAGAGCACAGAGGTGAAGTAGAAGTAGAAGTATAGTAGCTAGAGAGCAGCGCCATCATAGAGGCACAGGAGGGTGTGGGTGTGGTTATATAGGACTAGAAGAGAAAACCATAGAGTTCCTATAGTAGGTATGTAGATTGTAGGTACAAGGAGTACATCCAGCAGGCAGCAGTACATGTAAATATCCTTAAGTACGTAATTGTTATCCTGGGGCACGTTAGCCACCATAACGTGCATATGTGAAGCCCATTATAAGTGTACTCATTTTAAATTGTTATTTATTGCGCTTAACTCATTGTGTTGCTCTTCCGCTTTGAATTCGTTTTGGGACTTTCTCTACAAATGTATAGATATACCCAGAAACAGGACGATGACTATCGCAGTGTGGTGGTTCTGGTGGTTCTGGTGATTTGTGCCTTGGTGGAGGCCCAAACCGAAGCGGGGTAATGTTTTGTGTTGTCTGTCTGTCTGTCTGTCTGTCTGCAGGAGGATTTAGTTTATAATTTTTTTTTCTCGTTGTGTAGGTACCTTTAGTCTTCTTGTTGTTTGTTGCGTTTTGCATAATTTTTCTTATATTTTTTTTTATCGGCGCGGCGGCGGAGGTGTTGTTGTTGTTGTTGTTGTTTTTGCTGTGTAGGTTCTATGATGTTCGTTCTCCCATTGTTTCACTTTTTAAAGTTCGTGGGTGTTTTCGACACTTATTTTCGCTCATAAATAAAATAAATAAAAATTCATGCAGTGTATGATGTATGAGATGTTTTTATGAGACCAAGTGCGCGAGGTGTGTGTGTTTTTTTTTTATTTTTAGTTTCTTATTTTGGTGGGGGTGGTGCGGAGAACGGGAACGGGAACATAACAACTTAGCGCGCAAAGTAAGAGAAAAGATGAATGAAGAGGGGTGGGATATGGGTGAGGGTGAGGGTGGTAGTGGTGATGGTGGTATTTTGTCGTCTCCGTCGTCGTCCTCGCCGTGCATGTAATAGGTTTTCCATCGTCCTCTTGAGATAATTGTAATTATATTGAAATTCACAATTGATATATGAGGCGAGTCACGAGTGACTACCTATTAGATAAGATGGAATACATACCTACCTTATAACTCTGATGCCTATACCTAAACTACCTATGTATATTAAGGATAATGGAATGGGATAAATGCAATATAATTGATGGTGAATGAAATACTTGCATAATTGAAAGCAATTAAACGTAGGTTGGCAAGCATTTTACTGATGGATTTATTCTGAACAAAAAAAATTGGAGAAATATGTTCCCAACCAGTACCTAGTTATATGAAAAATGATGTTAATTTTATAATATGTATGTGTAAAGGTAGGTATTAGGTTTGCTAATTAATGAACAATACTTTGGAAGGTAATCGTTTAGGAGGATTGGGTTTATTTCCCCCCTAATTATGCAGAAGGGGGGTAATTTTCTAAAGCATTAAAAATTGCACATCTCTCTTAGAACAATTTTTCGATTTTTCCTTTCTCGATCAATTTTTGTATGGATAAAGTTGTAAAAGTCTTAAACTTATTTTTTAATCAACAAATATTTTTAAAAAAATTGTTTTGAAGTTTAAAAGAAGTTTAAATTTGTTGTTCTTTTATTTTGTATGAAAACTTATAACATTGCGATTTTATTAACAACAATTGTTCATAAAATTGTCTTAACAAAATTACCTTAAATACGACAAAATACAGGGTGTTTTTTTTGACGTGTGGTTTTCAATCTGGCAATACTTTTTTCGGAGTTGGTCTATTTGACAGCTGTCACTTGATTTATGCTCAGTTTGGTTTGCCATTTCATAACTAATAGACTTATTTCTGAACAACGTTTGCAAATCGTGCAAATTTATTACCAAAATAATATGGTTCGGTTCGCGCAACGTATCGCCTGCTGCGTCCAATATTTGGTCGACATGATCGTAAAATCGCATAAATTCAAGCAACCATATTGACCGGTTTCACACCACGTTTATTCAAGTGGATAATGCGCATCCTCAGAGACGCCGTACAGTGCGCACCTGTGGAGCAGAGTGTCGAAGAAAACCAGAATGAGTCCATCCGCTGCCATCGCGCGCAACAATAGGAGCTGTCGCAATTGTGCCTCTCGGGTGGAATTTATTCGAGCCAGCCGCGGCGGCCACTTGCCCGAAATCATTTTTAAAACATAATGGCAAACCCTTATCTTTATAAAAAAAGCTTAATTCTTGGCCATAACATTAAATTATATGCGTTTTATTTCTTCTTGCAAACCATACGTCTAAAAAAAACACCCTTTATAAGCCATCCAATGGTATGATAGTGAGTTTTATTAAAGCAACACCTTGTATGGCTATGTGGCTTCTTAAATTGAACCTTGAATCGAACGAACATTGATATCCTCATTTTCAAAATAAACAATATTTAACTGTTAAATAAATCAACTTTATATAATTTATTTCTCTTTTTATTTCAGGTAAGAACGCAGTTACTTAATAATAGAAATTATCAATTGGTATGTCTACTTTAATTGTATAATATTATTTTTTGACTAAAAATCATTAAATAATTTGAAATAGCCATTACCCAGTGCGCAGAAAATTTAAATAAACCCTACAAAAAAGTTTAACATTAAAATCTTCCAAACAATTGAGTACCTACCTACTTTTAACTCAATCAATATAAACTAACTCATTTTACGTATTCTCTGCCCCAATCAGGCTTCATTATTTGCTTAAGTATAGCTTCAAACTAAAATTCACATCAGAACTATCTCGAAAGAGGTCAATTTTCGATTTTCTCCTAGTTGTATAATGAATTTTTTTTTCCTTTGAAATTTAGCCTCTTTCCCTAGAAATAATACCTTATCCCCCTTTTTTCAAAAAAAAAAAACAAAAAAAAACAAATTTATGCAAACGTCCTCTTCTAAGTACTCCTCTTAATAGACTATACGTGTCCAATGTACAATTTTCGTCATCCCAAAGGACCCAAAGTACCAATGTCCCAATAAAGAGATTCACTCATGCGAAACATGAGGGAAGTGAACCACCTCATTTTCATGACAAAACCATCCGAAAAATTCTACCACAACAACAACAACGAAAAAAAGGACATCTCTCTATACTTACCGCCCCCCCCCCCCCCACCCAATACCGCCCTGACATCAAGAAAAGAAACCAACAGAGACATTTCACTTATTTTTCTTTTCCCGATAAATTGCACGCGTGGAATAAATTACTTCATTAGTGCTCAGCTCAGAGTCAGAGCTAGAGTTCGGAGTTCATCGTTTGTTGTCGTCGTCGTTGTCGTCTTCATTGTATGGTTGTCATTCTTGTTGTTATACTCATACCGTCCGTACCTAGCATTTCCGTTTCTTATTTTTTCTCAAAAGCAATTTCCCAGAGATAACGTTCCTATACCGAATTAAATGATTCAAAACGAAAATTGTAATTTGAATTCAACAACCATCAACTTAATTTGAAAACAACCTTAAAGTTCCTTCCTGATGATGAGGATGACTGCTGGCCCCTCAGCCTCAGTGATGCCATTTCTCGCATTATATAGATACCTGGGAGCTGCGGATGGTAGGCTACGTTTTTTGACAGGATATCACCCGTAGCTGGATGAATTGCAAAAAGGACGACATCATTCAAGGTGTATTTAAATAATACAAACTAAGGCGAGCGTGACACGACAATGATATCACCGATCAGTGTTTTTTGTTCTTGCTTCTTTTTTTTCTTTTTTTTTGTTTGTTTTTTTTTGGGGGGAGGGGACATGAACCTCTTTTAACTTTCGGTATAGGTTTTGCATATTTAATGTGCCGCAGTCAGTCGTTTGACCGCAAAATTTTATTCAAAGCCGCAACCACAACAGAAACCAAACAAGAAGGAAGAAAAATTATGGTCGATGGTGTAATTAAGTTTGGCGCACAGATCTACCCCTCTCGCCATTGGTCCTTCCTATTGCATCAGCTTCAGCCTTCACAGGGAAACTTTGTATGGTTAGGACTATGCCGATGCCGATGCCAATACCATACCCCGCTATACAACTGGATGAGGTGAGTGAGTGAGCTCTGAAGCCGAAAATTGTTTTCAATTAACGTGACAGATTTGCCTGTGGATTAATTTTGTGCTTGACTGCGAGGTGCAGTGCGGTTAGATTGGACAGCTTTTTTTTTGTCGGGGCAAAGCAGCCAAAACAGCCGCACTGAGAATCCGATTCGGAATTCAAAATGAAGATTGAGGTGAGGTATGAGGGGGCATCAAAGAACGATAAATGACTTCGCATATATTTAGAACACAAAAACCCAAGAAATAAAAGGTAGACGAAAATAAATTACATGCTCGAAGACTGGAGTTAGCATAGTCGATTCGGTATAATATAGTATCCCTATACGGTCGGTGGCATGGTGCGGCTAGGAAATGGCGGCAGACGTAGAGGTATTTCATTTTTCACTCAAATTCATGGAATTTTTGGTGGTTTTCCTTACGTCTGCGTCTCTTCGGTTTGAAGAATGAGTGGAATTAGTTCTAATTTGAAACTACTGATTAATAGGGATGGGTTTATATAGCGAAACTAATTTGATGGATGGAAATCAATCAGCTAATGAGTCAGAGAGGACTTGCCTCTTTGAATAAATTCTGAAATAATGAAATATCAGCATCATTTTATAAGAACGTTATACACAATTAAGGTTCATGATGAGTTTAGAGATTAACAAAAAAAATGTGACTATGGAAGATGAATTCATTTACAACCTTAAGTATTGATCAGGACAGGAGCTATTGGAAGCAGAGTATTTGGAAATAATGATTATTTTTTGTAAGCTATAGCAACTTTCATGTAAATTACGAGTACTTAATTAGTAATTGAACTTTTTCTATTACAATTACATGTAATTGAAATTGAAAAAAAAAAAACATACATTTCCATTACTTGTAATTGTAATTAAATAAAAAATCACCTACAAAATACATACAATTGAAAGAAGCAGTGATGGTTTTTTTGCAAATACTTGAATGGAAGCACTGTTTTAATAACATTCAAGAGACATTTATGTCTAACGAATTGCAAGTAATTGATGCTTTTTAATTACATGTAATTAGTAATTAAATTTCTGCGAATAAAGGGTTTTCCAATAAGAGGTGTTATTTTGATATTCCAAGAAAAATGGCATTTTTTGAGATAAATGATCGGATGTTTAATTCATTATAAAGAGGAAGGTATGCCGTTAATAATGGAACACAACATCAGCCAAATGGCCGCCACGACCACGCTTACAGGACCATATCCTTTTCATGAAATTTTCCATAACCAAATCGCAAAGTGGCTGCCCTATGTCCTCGATAGCCTCACGAATTCCATGTTTGAGGTCTTGAATCGACGCTGGGCTGTTGGCGTAGACCTTATCTTTCACGTGGCCCCAAAGGAAGAAGTCGCAAGGTGTTAAATCACAAGATCTCGGTGGCCAATTGTGATCACCTCTTCGAGAGATAACACGGTCCGGAAACTTTTCCCGTAAAAGATCGATGGTTTCATTGCTTGTGTGGCACGTAGCGCCGTCTTGTTGAAAGTAAACGTTGTCCAGATCAATACCATCCAATTCCGGCCATAAAAAATCATTAATCATCTCTCGATAGCGCAATCCATTGACCGTAACTGTTGCTCCAGCCTCATTTTCGAAAAAGTAAGGTCCAATGACCCCGCCGGACCATAAACCGCACCAAACAGTCACGCGTTGAGGATGGAGAGGCTTTTCAACAATAACTCTTGGGTTTTCCGAGCCCCAGATGCGACAGTTTTGCTTGTTGACGTAGCCTCCGAAGTGGAAATGGGCCTCATCAGTCAAGATGATTTTTCGATGAAATTCCGGATCATTTTCATGCATTTCAAGGACCCAATCAGCAAAGACACGACGTTGTTGATGATCAGCCGGCTTGAGTTCTTGTGTTAACTGAACTTTATAAGCCTTAAGACCCAAGTCTTTATGCAAAATACGGTGTAATGACGTTTGTGGAATGCCTAATTCCAAAGAACGACGAGGAATGGACAAACCTGGGTTTTCTTCAACACTTTGGGCTGCAACAGCAATATTCTCAGTTGTTCTTGAGCGACGTGCACGGGTTTTATTCTTCACATCACTAACTTGTCCCAACAGCTCGAATTTGTCCACCAATTTCTGTATTGCGATATCTACCAAATTAAAAAAGTGTCTGCAGATTTCAATTAGAAGTAGTAATTGTAATTGAATTTGTTTTTAGTAATTGTTATTTTTCAACTCTGATTTGAATTTGAAAGGTAAATTTTATAACTGGATGCGATAGATTTCACTTTTTCGCTACTTTTTTGGGCTTCAGAAGAATCAAATTTATCAAATAAATTAAAATCTAATTTAATCTAGCATTATGACTCCCAAGTCTTTAATTTTTTGTAAAGGTTAAAACGATACAAATTTTTGTCTTTCTTTTCTTGGAATTAAACATTAATTTTAAATTGTCAAGGGATGGGAAAAAAATTTATTAAAGCCTCTATTGAAGAATATAATAAAGTCGTACAATTATTTAAATCTTAAAGAAAAAAAACAGAAAAAATGTTCCTATGTCAACGCTCATGGCTTTATATATTAGAATAGCTGTTTTTATTGTTACGGGAGTGACACAATTTTTTAAATTAATTTATTTAACTCACAAATCAGTAGGTATACTAAAATGTACTATTTTATGTTAAATAAGATCCATTTTAATTGCGTTACGGTAGTGGTTTTAGAAAACAATTGTTTTGCGAATGGGATATTCATAATTTTAATATTACATACATATTTAGGTATATAAAAATATTTCTTGAAAACTATGCGTCATTATTTTTTTTGTATATATATTTACCCGAAAGTTAATTTTTCGTTAAAATTTCGACTCTAAATATGAGAAACAAAACTGTCCAAAAATTTGTTTAAATTTGTTACGGTTGTGACAATTTTTTGTTACATGTGTGATAACATGAACCAGAATAAAGTTAACACTATTCCGCCCCAATGAGTATGAATTACATTTTGATGTGTTAGCATTTATGCCGACCGGCTGGCGGCGGCGGTAGGGTGAACTTGAAACGTAGGCCTTACGTGCAATAGGTTCCGTGCTACTTGAAGCACGTTACAATATGTTTATAAGGTACGTTCAATAAAAAAAACTCTGCAATTTGAAACTAATTTTGATGCTTACCTATAAATTCTAAGCGGCACTCACACTTTTTTTTTAAAGAAGATTGAACTCCCATAGAGATGTTGAGTTATTTATACGCACACAGTAAATTCTGAAAAAGCAGAAAAACCACTATCACGAAAAAGCTATCTTTTATTTGTCCAAGAATGATTATTTTCTTTTAATTCAATAAAAGCTTCATCACAGAGAAGACGATTTAAAAAATTTTCCTGGATCTTGGGTATTCCGGATTTTGAGTTTCTGGGTTTTTAGGTTGCTGGATGTAAAGTTTTCGGTATTTTAGATTTTCTGGATAGTGGGTTTATGGGATTTTGGTTTTTCTGAATTTTGGTTAACAGGATTTTAGTTGTACTGGATTTTAGGCTTTCTGAATTTTAAGTTTTCCGGATAATAGATTATAAGGGTTTTTCGGTTTTCTAGATTTTGAGTTTTCGCGATTTTGGACGTTTTTTTCGATTTCAGGTTTTCTGAGGTTTAGGTTTTGAGAATAATGTGTTTTGCAGATAATAATTTGTGTATTTGGTATTTCGGAATTTTGGATTTTCTGGATTTTGGGTTTTCGGGGATTCTGTTTAACTCCAATAAATTACATTTCCATATCTAGCAAAAAAAAAAACAAAATGTAAATTTTGGATTGAGTAATTAAATGCCAATCTGGTTACAAAAACTTTTAACTATAAATTCGGTACCTATCAGTATAATTTTCAAAATTAATTAATTTTTTCTGACAGACAGTCACAATTTAGGATTCTTTGATTAAAAATTCGTGTTTGTAGTAATAAACAATAGTATGTCGTAGACTTTTTTTTTCTAACTTACTTAAGCAATGGCAAAATTAGCTTCTACTAAAAGTGAGGCTACAGTAGAGAGTGGACCAGAACCTCAACCAACAATTTCGGTTTCTAGCCAGCTCTCAATAGTTTAGTACGCCAATTTGGTTAAGGTCCTCTTTCACTTGCGTTATAGAGGAACAAAATATTATTTTTAATAATAATTATAAATTATTATTTTTTTTTTTTTTTTGAAGTAAAACATTGAATATATTTTACAGTAATTTATCGCAATTTTTCTACTTAGATACTCTTTAAAACAAACGATTATTGGTTTCGTGTCGAAAAAAAAATTCAGCAGACCAAAATATTTGTGCTTCATACTATTGTGACTTAGTGCCGGATTTACGGCGAGGGGAGGATCCGATCTAAGATTTCTTGCTCAAGCACACATGTCAGACTATAATGTTCAATGTTTTTAATTAAGTTTTGTATATAATGTACATAGTCTTTTAAGAACTGTTGAAAGTTATGAAGAAAAAAGTTTTCCCTTAACGTTTCTATGGCAAATTTTGTTGTTCCAAAAGTAGACATACATATAGATCCCTTATATGCCTTTAGATAGAACTAAATACAATAATTTCAACCTAAATTTATTAATTAGAGATGTTAATTGGATGAATCTTTTCGAAGGTTGATTCAATATAACAAAAGATAACGTGGGTATAGGTTTATTGAAGTACCTCTGAGAGTTATTCCTCCCAAGCTCAATGCGCATAAAGAACAAAATAAAAAAAAAAAAAAAAACAAGAACCACACACAAAAGAAAAGGACAAAGTCCATATACTTATAGATGTTATGAAACATCCCCCAAAGGCCATCATAAACTAGATATTTTGCCAAGTTTTTATTTTACTCCAGATAACCTGATTCTTTTCATATAAAACGCCTATGTTCCTGTGTTCAAGTCCTTTTGCTCCTATATGTCCTATTAATTATGGAAACATTTTAACAATATGAGAAAGTAAGAAGCAACATAAAAAAAAAAAAAAAAAAAAAAAAAAAAACAGGTCACACTTTATATCCTCAGTTTGATGCTGAAGCTGATCCAACGAGCGACTACAAAACTTTTCGTTTGTTTGATATACCTACCCAGCCAACCTAACCTCTATATGATTGTGTATCTTCACCCTTCGTTCTTAATTAACTTTGACTCCTACACACAGATCCCATTAGTCTCCCTAATTAACTGAGGATGTCAACATAATTTTCCTCTTTTTTTTCTCTGAGGCCCTTTTTAATATGAAAAAGATAAAAAAGAATGTGAGTAACAAGGAAAATCCATGTGTCATGTCTTTTGATATGCAAAAAAGAACAAGAACAAAAAAAAACTATATAATAAACTGTATAAGCGAGGCAGAGGCAGGCGTATTCTGTTTCGACCTGATGTTAAATGAGTTATAATTTTATTGTCACTTTGCACACAAAAGTGTCTCACTTGTGTGACAATCTATTCATGAGGACAATCATTCGCTCTTCATTGTTCTCCACAAATCATATATATTTTATAAAATATGCAAAAATGCAACAGATGCATCTGAACTTTTTTGTATATAGGTAAATATCTACGAACGTAGCTATAGCTATTTATATTTCTAGAGTTTGTGCTGATGTTGCTGCGCCTCCTATAAGGACACACAATCAACCAAGCCAGAGTGTATTCATATTAAAAGAGAAAAAAACAAAAACACACAGTTTGTGTAAAAACATAAATAACATGAATTTAACGAGCAATAAATTTAATTTTTCACTTTGATTTCACTCAAACCTAAAGATTGAAAAAAAAAAAAAAATTAATGCACGACTAGGTCGCACAAACTTGTTCTTTGGGATTACAGTAAATAAATAAATTTGGTGGTGCGACAGCTATAGTGGAGACTGGAGAGCCAGGGCCTAATGACTTACAATTAAAATTGAGGAGAGAGTTCCAAGTGCATAGTAGAGTTAGCCGAACTGTCACTTTTTTATAAGAAAAAACTACATTTGTTACGTCTCATGCTACATAGTTTATGTATACAGTTAAACGTAGTAAAATGTAGATAACGTAGATAAATGTAGTTAATGAAACACATTGTAGCAGACGTAGTTTAAAATGTCAAATGATCTGTCAGCTGTCAATTTGAAGTTTGAATTTTGAGCTTAAATTTTCAGTCATTAAAGATTTTATTTGCATCGAAGCGAAGTGAAACTTACGATGATAATGAAAATGGAAAAAGTTTTAACTGTTTTTTTTTTTTATTTGAAATCGGATTTATATGCTGTTTTGCATTTTATAATTTTTTTTTTAATTCTTGTGTTTTTCAGTTACACGATTGGAGTACCTAAATCTGTTTTCATGAACAGATAGTAAGCTAAATTAGAGACTTCATGCCATGTTCCCTTGGAATGTCACATCCAAGCAATGTATGTAAAGGGTTTTCCAATAAGAGGTGTTATTTTGAATAGCCCGCTATTTCGGTAGCTGTCACCTTTGAAGCTGTCATTTTTTGACATTTGACAAGTAGAAACTACGCCATTAATAAAAATGGAACGATACACGCTTCAACAACGCATTAAAATTATTTAAATTCACTATAAAAATGGTGAAAATTTGGCAGAGACGGTTCGTAAAACTAAAACATTTTTGGGTCGTCGTAAAGCACCTTGTCGGACCGCAATACAGAAATTGGTGGACAAATTCGAGCTGTTGGGACAAGTTAGTGATGTGAAGAATAAAACCCGTGCACGTCGCTCAAGAACAACTGAGAATATTGCTGTTGTAGCCCAAAGTGTTGAAGAAAACCCAGGTTTGTCCATTCCTTGTCGTTCTTTGGAATTAGGCATTCCACAAACGTCATTACACCGTATTTTGCATAAAGACTTGGGTCTTAAGGCTTATAAAGTTCAGTTAACACAAGAACTCAAGCCGGCTGATCATCAACAACGTCGTGTCTTTGCTGATTGGGTCCTTGAAATGCATGAAAATGAACCGGAATTTCATCGAAAAATCATCTTGACTGATGAGGCCCATTTCCACCTCGGAGGCTACGTCAACAAGCAAAACTGTCGCATCTGGGGCTCGGAAAACCCAAGAGTTATTGTTGAAAAGCCTCTCCATCCTCAACGCGTGACTGTTTGGTGCGGTTTATGGTCCGGCGGGGTCATTGGCCCTTACTTTTTCGAAAATGAGGCTGGAGCAACAGTTACGGTCAATGGATTGCGCTATCGAGAGATGATTAATGATTTTTTATGACCGGAATTGGATGGTATTGATCTGGACAACGTTTACTTTCAACAAGACGGCGCTACGTGCCACACAAGCAATGAAACCCTCGATCTTTTACGGGAAAAGTTCCCGGACCGTGTTATCTCTCGAAGAGGTGATCACAATTGGCCACCGAGATCTTGTGATTTAACACCTTGCGACTTCTTCCTTTGGGGCCACGTGAAAGATAAGGTCTACGCCAACAGCCCAGCGTCGATTCAAGACCTCAAAGATGGAATTGGTGAGGCTATCGAGGACATAGGGCAGCCACTTTGCGATTTGGTTATGGAAAATTTCATGAAAAGGATATGGTCCTGTAAGCGTGGTCGTGGCGGCCATTTGGCTGATGTTGTGTTCCATTATTAACGGCATACCTTCCTCTTTATAATGAAATAAACATCCGATCATTTATCTCAAAAAATTCCATTTTTCTTTGAATATCAAAATAACACCTCTTATTGGAAAACCCTTTACAAGCATCAAGAACTATGTGGTTGCCAGAGATTATTATTTAGACTCGACAAAAGATGAACTTTTGTACTCACACTTTCTCATTTTAGGTTCTAAATATAGGTTGTACATGTTTTAATAGCATTTTATTTCTTTTTGTTTCAAATTTTTGGCAAAAATAACATGAAAAGGTATTTTTTTACCTTTAACTTGTTGTTCCACTTTCTTCGGTCAATTAGCTTATGAACTACAATTTTAAAGATTTCACCCTAAACTCACTGATTAAAGATAATTCATATTTAATTTAAGTTTATTAATAGGGGTTTATGTTTTGAAATGCATATATCCAAGCCGATAGCATTTATTTCAATTTCTTTTTCTCTTTTTTTGAAAAACCCCAACTTACCCTTAAAGTGCTTGCGCCTATACCTTTTACAAAAAGTCAAATCACCATCGCACCATTCGGTGTTAAGAGAAATTTGTTAATTTTGTTTGTGTGTTTTTTTTTTGTTTAATTTTTTTCTGATGTATGATCCAATTATGTATACAACAAAAAAAAAAAAATAAAACAACTTCAAAACAGCCAGCGTGTTGTAATGCTGATTTTATTCGCAGCATGGTGCATTGTGTTCTGAAAAAAATTATGATACAAAAGCAACAGAAAGAAGTGAATCAACCGAATGCAGTTTTGCAGTGCATTATATCTATAACTCATTTCAACACTGCCTGGTCTCGTCATATTTGTTCGTTTTTTTACTCGGTGAGCAGCAATGCACGTATTGCAACTTTATAAATTGTAATAGACAGGGTGTTGTTGGGTGTTTTTATGCCCAAACCTTAATGTTTAATTTCGATTTTTTTATTATGAAAAAAATCACAGAAATGCAAACCTTACGCCAGCATATATAAATCATTCAAATCAAGAGTGGTGCGCTAGAATATTGACAGCTCTATTAATAAAGAAACACTATCCGCACCTTAACACACGTGTTAGCTGGCACACGGACAGGGAACTTGTCCACTGGATAATTTTTCTTATCAATAATCATATATTTGCTTTATGTTTTTTTTTTCCAGACGCTGTAACTGGAAGCACGGCAACACTTCATCAAAATGTAGCAATATTACAATACGTGTGTGACATATTATAATGCACTGATTTATGAAAAATTTGAATACAATAGTAAACAGTTCTATGAGATGTAGATATACACGTTAAGAATAAGTTATCCGTCTCTTTAACAACAAATTTAGCGAGTTAAAGTTATCTGCTCGCTATCCATACAAGACAGAGACCATTCCACATTTATTAATATGAATTACAAGTTAACCGATGTGTAAGTTCTATGTAGCCGTTGTTCGCCGTTTATTAATAGAAGGGTGCCTGTATAAGGCCTATATTGCGAAATTGTTGGGGTATAATTAATTTTCAAGCATTTATAACTGTATTTTGAGCAATAAAACTGTCTGAATAAAGCCTCTTTAAGAGTTAAATAAAATGAAGCTCGTCATAAACTTTTTCGTAATTATTTTGCATCGAATCTTTGTTGTTTTCCCCAATCTTTCATTTCGTACAATTAAAAAAAAAACGACGAGACTAGAAACATGCTAATTTATAACTGTTATAACAGTTTTTCGCCATTAAAAGTGGGCGTTCGTTAAAGGACTTCGCGCGACTTGAAAAAAAAACTCTGGGTGCCTGAAGTTTTCCCACCGGCGCGCGGTGGAGGGCCGTCTAGGAGGTCTAGAGTCACTTCCTTAAAAAAAAAACATCCCCTCTCTCTCTCTCTCTCTTTACCCAAAAACACTACAACTCTCTCTCTCGTTTTTTTTTTTTACAAACGTCAAAGTCATCACTTTTTGGCAACTGACAATTTTTGTTGGTCTATTTTTGAAATCAAATACTGGTATTGATTTCGACAAGGTATATAAATAGCAGAATTACTGCCAACCAAATCACATGAACTTGCTTTAATTTTTCATTTTGCACCTATCAGTTGCCACAAAGTGATAGCTGTCAGCTGTCACTTTTGACGTTGAAATGTTCGGAAATTGGCCGAGTTCAACGTACATCTGAATATTCAGAATTCTGAATTTTTGAAGCTCTTGATTGGCCAGCTGTCAGAAAAAGTTCTGAAAATTCAGATGACTTCTGACAGCTGGCCAATCAAGAGCTTCAAAAATTCAGAATTCTGAATATTCAGATGTGCGTTGAACTCGGCCATTTACTTATTCAACTCCAACAAGAGCCAACCAACTAAAGCTTGCTTCGGGGCACTCAAACAATTGTTATGTTAAATTACTTTTTCCTTATAGAATATTAAATCGTACGTGTGAACCCGTTATTTTAATTTAACTCGTATAAATAAATACATTTTTATATGTTGTTTGCAGCACCCTGTAAAACATAATTAATGACGTGTTGCAGTGTGTCACTATATATTGCTGGTGATGCTTTAATTTTCAAACAAACAGCAGGGGTTATTTAGAGAAAAACACTTTTATTCCAAAACTAAAAAAAAAAAAAAACAACAACATAATGTTCGGCGCGACACACTGTGTCATTGAGAATTAAAAATGATGATTAAATTTTTGTTTTTATAGAAAAAAGGGCTACGAAAAAAATTAAATTTTCTTTCTGTCAATTTCGAAGGGCAAATGCAAATTATTATTTAAATTAACAAATTTTCTTCATGTTGTTGTTTGTTCTCGAAAAATAAAGCGAACAAAAAAAAAATTATTAATTTATCGTCACACACAAGAGCATAACATCTCATCCAATAAATTAGTTTTGATATATTTTCATTGGATTTTTAAAAGAAAATCTTAAAATTAAATGGAACAAAAGAGATCCTCTCAGTTGGAGTCGTGTTTATATAACAAATCAGCTGAAGGTGGGTGGGGATGGAAGGGGGATTGTTTTTTTTTTTGCGTTAAAAGGGGTAACCCAAACGCAGTGGGAATAGTTGCTTCAGAAAAAAAGACAAAAAATAACTAAACAAAATTGAAAATTTATCACCGGACGTGACCGAATGAATGTTGGCTCCCCTATACCGTCAGCACACCGTATATCGGAGATGGAAATCGTAGCTGTAGTCCGTTTTTTTTTTTTTTTCCACTGAGACTTTGATAAAGGTGGCGGCTCGTTAAAGAGCCAGAGGGCAAGTATAAACCATCCTAAACCGTACCGAAAATAAAGTACAACCGCCACCTAACATCGTCCATCTAAGCCACCATCAGACCAGCCAGCATTCAGCATCTCTATACCTACATACCTACAGGAGTACCTCCACCTTTACCATCTCCTATCCCATATTCTATATACACAAACCAAAAGACCGAATGAGCCTTTTTACGAGCTCAAAGATGTACAGCAGTTAATGTATCCTAATGTGGTCAATTGCGTCCTTTTGTGGAGCATTGAATTGGAAATTGGAAAGATTTTGTGCGCTTTGATGGAACATGGTATTCTGGAAGAGGGAATATATTTACGACCAGCCAGCGCAGCGTAGCGTCGTCGGTCGTCGCAACAGAGACGGAGGAATAGGTATAATACAAAAAAAAAAAAAAAAATCAAGATGGAGAGTATAGACTTGTGGCAATCATGGCAATTGCCATGCCATGACCAGTGTACACGACACAATAGATAAGGCGAACTGAAGCCCAAGAATATATCCATAAATTCATGAGTGATGCGGTTTCTTTTTTTTTCTTCTTTTTCATTTGGTATCAGCAGAGTTTACGGAGGTACCAGTTCCTTCATACCGCATATTATTCTTTTGGATTTTTATTATTTTTTAGCATGCGGTATTCAATCATTCTTCTTCTTTTGGTATTCTTTTATTTATCAATTGTTAAAGAAGGAATTCTTTGTAGCAAATGAAGTATCCAATCCAGGCAGCCAGGGAAGAAGGAGTTTGTCAATTAGGCACCGAGAAGCTGCATGAGTGATGGGTTTATGAAAGGAATTCAATGGAATGTATGCGATGGGTTATGGGTAGTATGGCCAAATGATTGTGTTCTTTGAATCGTGCTGGGGTGGAATTTAAAGTGGAAGTATATGTATTTTGTATTTATAGATGTGATGATGATCTATATGCTTAGTTTTCCATTATGCCATAACGAGAGAAGAAAGTTTATTTTGGCAATTTTTAAATTTGGATTTCGATGAGAGATGAGCCTAAAATTCTTTAACGGAGTATCTCCAACCTCATTGGGACAAAGTTTTTAAAAAAATATTTATGACGCATCTCAAAAAATTTACAGATCAAAAAGACCACACAAAAGCTAGGACAATTATTTAAATCGCTCATATTGGTATTAGAAGTATGTACCTTCTCAGGATGTGGACAGTAGTAATCCGGATATAATTTGTCCTAAATCAATTATCACACTATGTATTAGAGACACCCTCAGTTTTATTTTATCGTGCGAGCTGCGTAATGCCGGATTTAGTTTTGGCCTACAAAGAAGGAATCCGTTAGCGTTCTTCCGGCGATTAAAATACAAGTCTGGGTTTCACGTTCTTGCTCTTATATGGATAAGATTGTCTCATGTCTGACAATAAGTGAGATTGCCGAACGAAATGCCAATTTTTTTGGTCAAAAAACCGTTTAAAACTAATTTGAATATACATATCGGGTTTTTCAATAAGAGCGCTACAAAAGTTTTTTTTAAATAAAACAAAAACGGTTTTGAATATCAATGAAATTCTTTATTCCTGTGAAAGTACGTTCGATGCCATTATGTATGGAACTCGATTTCTTTTGCATGGCCACCACGGACACGCTTGCAGAAGTCCAGACGCTGAACCCAATTTTCGACGGTTTTCAAGCATAAATCGACCGATACTGCTGCAATTTCACGTTCGATATTCGTACGAAGTTCATCAATCGTCGCTGGCTTGTTGGCATAGACCATAGACTTTCCAATAAATTGATTGTGACATTCGCTGTGTGGCTTGTGCAACCTTCCTGTTGGAACCACATGTCCTCCAAGTCCATATCATCCAATTGGGGCCAAAAATATTCGGTTATCATTGAACGGTAGCGATCCCCATTCACAGTAACGTGCCGGTCTTGATCATCACGGAAGAAGTACGGCGCAATGACGCCGCCGGCCCATAAACCACACCAAACCGTAATTTTTTCGGAATGCAATGATGACTCATGGAGTACGTGTGGATTGCTGCCTGACCAATACCGCATATTTTGTTTATTGACGAAGCCATTCAGCCAGAAATGAGCCTCATCGCTGAAGATGATTTTTCGATGAAAATCCGAATCATTTTCAAGTTGTTGCTCAGGCCAAGATCTTTTCGCAAAATTCGCCACAACGACGTCACAGAGATGCCCAACGAACGCTTGAGAACGACGTGTGAGAGACACATTTCGGCTTTCTGCAACTGAAGCCTCAGCGGCAGCAATATTCTCGACACTACGGGCACTTCTTTGTCTCACTGGCACGGGAACATTTTTTACTGTGCCTGTGGATTCAAATTTTTCCACTAGACGCTCAATTGTTGATCTGCTAGGACGATTATGACGACCATAAATTGGACGTAGCGCTCTTAACGTTGAGGTCACTGACTCCGAATTTGGGTAGTAAATTTTAATAATGGCTCGCATATCTTTTCAGCATGAAATGGCAAACCTTACTGAAGAGAAATGTCAAAAGAGCGGCAAGAAATATGGCGTCGTTTGCTGTCCCTGTTGCTCTACTTTTGTAGCGTCCCTGTTGAAAAACCCTTTATAAGTTGCTTGGAATGTAAACAAACAAAAAAATAGTTATTGAGCTAAGAAAAAAACAATCGATCTATTTTCTTGAAAAAATACCAATTTATATACAAAACTAGCTGGCCCGCCTGGCTTCGCACGGGTAGACAATTCTAAGCTTCGCATAAAATTAAAAAAAGAAAATATAGATAAATATTTAAGCTACTTTTTGTAATTGAATATCTACTAAATTCTGTGTTTAAACCCACTTTACGTTATGAATGATCATCGAAGTCCAACCTTTATTATTTTCCCAACACAGAATGAATTTTTGTTATCAAAAACCATTTTTATGTATTTTTCCCATTTTCACTCCATAAAGATCAATTTTTTAAAATCTACCTTTCGCACACAGACAGAATTTTTAAAATCGGATTTCCCTTTGATTTTACGGAACTACACCCTATAATTATCAATATTTTGAAGCTATCGCCTATAAAAACGCCTTTGATTTACAATCGAAAACAACTTTTAATTTGTACCCTATTTCACCCTACTTACCAAACTTTTGAAAAAAAAAAAAATAACCCTAAAGCCATCCACTAATCCACGTTTCAAACACCAAAATAATTTCTAAAATCGGACAATTTTTTACTGAGAAATTTGAAAATGAGCGAAATGCACTTCTTTTTTTGATTTTTTTTTGAAAAAAAGAGCCTATGTCTTTCTCATTGTTCTTCTGAATAGTTTAATAAAAAATCCAAGTGAATTGGTTGAAAATTACGTGAGTTACACATAAACACACAGAATATCAACTTACTTTTATATAATGTATAGATGTCACATCGTTGGAGTGGCGTTTTAAAAATAAATTTTTATGTAAGTAAAGTAGTGTGGTTTTCAATCTGGCAATACTTTTTTCGGAATTGGTTTTTTTGGCAGCTGTCACGTGATTTATGCTCAGTTTGGTTTTTAATTACATAATGAATAGACTTACTCCTGAACAACGTTTGCAAATGGTGCAAATTTACTACCAAAATAATGGTTCGGTTCGCGTGACGCATCGCGGCCTGCGTCTTATATTCGATGAAGCTCATTTTTGGTTGAATGGGAACGTTAATAAGCAAAATTGTCGTATTTGGAGTGATCATAATCCACAAGCCACGGTGTTACATCCTCAAAAAGTCACTGTTTGGTGTGCTCTATGGGCGGAGGGAATCATTGGTCCATATTTCTTCAAAAATGAAGCCGGCCATAATGTAACAGTCAATGGGGAGCGCTATAGAGCCATGATTAATGACTTTTTCGAGCCTGAATTGGAGGATGTTAATGTGGACGACCTTTGGTTCCAACAAGACGGCGGCGCTACATGCCATATAGCCAACGAAACAATCAATTTTTTGAAGGAAACTTTTGGTGAGCGCATTATCTAGCATCGTGGGCCTGTGGCGTGGCCTCCAAGATCGTGCGATTGAACACCGCTGGACTATTTTTTGTGGGGTTATGTGAAGTCGCTTATCTACGCCGATAAACCCGAGACGATTGACGCCTTGGAAGAGAATATTCGGCGCGTTATTGCTGACATATGGCCCCAATTGCTGCAAAAAGTGATAAAATTGGGCCTCTCGGTTGGAATTTATTCGAGCCAGCCGCGGCGGCCACTTGCCCAAAATCATTTTTAAAACATAATGGCAAACCCTTATCTTTATAATTTAGCTAAATTCTTTGCCATAACATTATAATTACATATATGCGTTTTATTTCTTCTTGAAAACCACACCACCACGTCTAAAAAAAACAGCCTTTATATAGAATTGTGATCGTTAGAGTGGCCATGGCGTTTTCAAACTTAATTTTTATGTAAGTAAAATATTTAAAAAAAAAAAATTGGTATGACTTACGCAAAATTTATGTGTAAATTTAAAGACAACCCGTTTTTCAAATGTTGAATTTTCAAAAATAATTTTTTTTTTTTTAAATCCATAAAATATTTTGTTTTAATTTATTATTATGTAGTATGCAATTCAACTTAAACTTTGAAGAACCTTCTGGATAAATAAAAATTTAAAATTGTATGGTAGGTAGGTACCGTTGTTTTAGGATCGAAACACAATTTTTGTTTAAATTTTCGAAACAAAATTGAAAAATTCAACAGATAGGTTTCAAGAATAGGCTACCACCAGTAGAAACTCTCGAAATATTGATTTTTCAAAAAAAAAATTGAAACATTTCATTTTTTCCCAAATCCAAACAGTTTTTTTTTTTTTTGGAAACTTGAAGGTTGTTTGGAAGCGTCTGCAGGAAAAAAATTTCAAAATTAGTTAAAGCGTTTTCGAGAAAGTTTAAGATAAAAAAAATGGTTGTACGTTTAATAATTTCAGCCATTTTTTTTTAATAACTTTTTGTAATTACCTTATTTGTAAAAAAAAAATCTGTAGAGCCGGTTTAAACAAAAAAAAAGAAGAATTTCCTTAATATTGATAACTCTGTTTTCCAAAATCAGCATGCCAAAATCCTACTTCAAAAAATGATTGTTGTCAAAAATTATGCATTGTCAAAAATTATGCGTCCACTGTAATTTGATCTAGAACCTAAATGGGTGGTCCAATTTATACTAAATTTGGTACAGAGCATTTTTTTATGATTCCCTAGAGGAAAAATTCGAATTTGTGTTTTAGCTCATATAGAACGGGTAGCTGCCATTCAAATATTTTGTTTTTTTTTCGAATATTCTTGTAAATAGCTCCAAGGATTTTGATTAAACATTGTACCTGAAATGACTAAATTAATTGTACTCCGTTTCAGGTTTTTGGCTAAAAATTCACATAACGGAAATAGGCATTGCACGTTTTTTGAGAAAATAGTCTTATTTTTGGGTATTTTTTCCTTGGTATGACTGATTTTGTAATAACCTTGCAATCTGGTGCATCTGAGTTGTTCAAAAAAAAAAATAATTTATGCCTAAAAAAATTCAATAAAAGCACATCTTTTATTGAGCATTTATCTTCAGGGTGTGTCTGAATTAAAGCTGTCAACCATAAGAGCAAGTTCATGCGACTGAGTCGTGCATTTTATTTTGATCTCATACTGAGATTTTCCTGAATTTTGAATTTCTGTCCATAACTCCACAGAGATATATTTCGCCGAAATTCACAGATAGGCACAGAAGGGTTAATTTTTTTTTTTACTTTTTCCATAGGGGGGTCTCTTCTGATGTGAATAAATTGTGAAAAGCTTAGAATTTTTCTTACAACGGGAGTGGCTTTTAACTGAAATTCTCATAAAATCACAGAAATCCAGTCTCCAGGCACGAACTAGTATTACGTCATAGCTATTTTAAAATCCAGAAAATCAATTCCTTTTTATTTTTTTTTTTCAAATGAAGTTATTTCGGTGTAGGTGTAAAGAATAAAGGGTAGCATTATTTCACACATGATGGGACTGCATCAGTTTCGATTTGTAATTTATTCAGAACTCTATAGGTTGTCAAAGAACCCACCAGCCATAGCCATAGTCATAGCCATAGCCACCACAGCTTAGTGTCGGATTATTCAAGTCTGATATGGAAATTAATGTGGAGCCAGAATTGTTGCTCTTGAATCGAATGCAACTTAGGAAATATTTATACACATTATTTTTGAGATTTAAAAGATCTGAATTAATTGCATATACCTATGTTTAGCTTTGTATCAGTAGGTACAATAATCCCGATTTGAAAACACAACTCACAGGGACTATAAGTCCATTCTTTAAAGACTCTGCGACTAACGGAGTGACGAAATATCACACTTCACACGGCACAAGGAATTAATATTTTTTTTATTTTTTTTTGTGAGCACGTCGATGCGGCTTGGCACGGTGTGTGACGGATTAATCTATCCACAGTCTTTTGTTGGGAAATTCCAACGGCAATTATGACATTATTATTATGTTGGCATCTTTAGTACCTCTCTATATAGCTTTACTCGGTGCTGTGTGGTGGTTGATGGTGCGGTGTGCTTAGTGTTTGCTGCTACTGTGGATTATTTTAAAGCTCTGTGTCATTGTGGTTATGTTCATTTGCCTGTATGCGGAGGCACTGGATGAAAATTTCACACAAGCTATGCAAATCACGGGTATTCCACGGGAAGGGATTAAAATTTGTATATTCCACTCCACCCGAGTTGGGGTGTAGGTATAAGAGGTAACCAATAGTAATTGATTATAAGCGGCTTTTTAGGTGAAGAATTAAAAGCATGACTGACAATACAAAAAAAAAAAAAAAAGAAGGAAGAAGTTGACTTTTTTTTGTCTAAAGCTTATTATAGGAACACAAAATATGGTATAGAAAAGATTTTTGTGTTTTATTTACCGAGAAAGTATGAGAGTGATGATGCTTTGTTATTTTAGCTTCTTAGTTCTGGGTGTTAAAATAACCATAACGGAAATAGATTACACGATGTATATTAAGTGGAATATTGATGTGCACACATTAGAATCCTATAGGTATAGATATAAGCTTATTCGAGAACAGTTAAATCATCTTTGTAATTTGAATTTGGAATTATGGTTTAGTTTTGAAAAATATTATACCGCCCGTCGGAACGTGACTTTCATCGCATAGATGTTTTATTGAGGTTTTATGTGAGGTTAAATAACTTAAGAGGTTTAATAAAATCCCTTGATATACTACCTTATAAGGATGATAAGAAGGAATTGTTACATCAATTTTTAAAATCAAATTTTTCAGTGCTGCGAGTTTACCGCAGATTTGAGTAAGCTTATATGCATATTAATTTATTATTAATTGCTTTTTCAACATGTTAAAAATATATCTTCAGTTAAACCAGAGTTACTTCTTTAGTATATAGAGCTCAGTCAACGAAGACCCAAAATCATAAGATAAATGCAAACACTCATGTAGTCTGGCTTATTGTTTTAAGTGATAGGGGTTGCCCCCCAGGTATAACATACCAAAGGTCCGAAGTTCAGTCGAGAGAGATTTATACTGGAGGGAGAGGTTTTGGTCCCCCTTTGTCCCCCCTGAGTATTTGGAAAACCAAGTAGTTGCTTATCCTTTTCAAATCAATGTTTTGGAAAATGATATCTCCCTTATAAACGAGGGCAAATACACCCCCCACTGCTAAGCGATTTTTTCTTAGAATCATCACTAAAAGCATTTAACGAAGTATTGGTCAATAAATTTGAAATACGCTCTTAAACTCTTACCTTTGAAGATACAGTGTTTTTCATTTGACACTATATATACTGTAGAGTGTAGGTATCAAATAAATAAAATAATGATATTTTACCCCCCTCCCACCTTCTCTAGCTACCTACCCCCTCTCCCAGCATCACGTAAATGGATTTAATTATAAATGAATTTAATTTAATTGACCAATAAACATTAAATTTGTAACGCAATAACATGGATTTTCAGATTTTTTTATTACAATTCTACCCCCGCATCTCCCTTAGTAATGCTCCTAGCGAAAATATGAATAATACTTTTTTTGTAGAAAACTAAATTTACTTTTATTTTGTTGTGTGGACTTTCCCGCTAAACAGCTTGGTTTTCAAAATATTTCCTAAATAGAACAAAAAGGGAGCTTTACCCCCCTTCCTGTTTAAGCTAGCGGGACTGGGCTGGGGACTTGTATTTGTACCTGGGGGTCACTTATACCACTTATATTAATAGATAACCCAGACTACTTGATTTTTTGCATTAAGTTTTCCTTCGTTAACTGGACTATCCAGTATAGAAATAGATTTTTAGAATGAAAAAAAAAATTAGTTAAAGGCTGAAATTTGGTGTGCATATTGATGCTGCAACTCTTCATAAACTGAGAGAGTTTTTTGCAGATCCGATTACAGCAGGTCAGTAATATAGAGTCAAAGGTCATGAAAATGGGATTTTAACAATCAAAAACGGATTTTTTTTAACGACAAATTTGGTTCCGCAATCTAAGATCCTAAGAATTTGTTCGTAGCATTTACCGTTCCAGAGTTACAGCCTACCGGTGGCAATACCATATTTGGAAAAAAAAACACTTTGCACTTCACCTCTAAAGTGCTGTCGAAGAAATCTCAGAATTTGGTAAATTTTGAATCAATGGTTAAAGTTTTTCAAGCTCATCAGCAATTTTCATAATCTCATCCGAAAGGTCTAAGTGACGTCATAAAAGGACAATTAGTTTCAATATTTAGTCAGCCATAGGTTTTTTTTAAGAGTTTTTTTAAAAGATTTTTTTCAAGGTCACAATCTATGAGGCCTTAAAAAAATTCGTAAAAAATCTACAGCCATCTTAAAACCTAAGCTTCGCTTAAAAATTACAAAGGAAAATATAGATCAATATTTAAGCTACTACGAATACTAATTTCTGGGTTTTAACCAACTTCAGGTTAAATTATATCAATACCTATAAAAAATATCCTTAGACCATCCACTAAAAATAACCTTTCAAACAGTAAAAGAATTTGTAAAATCGGGTACAAATTTTCTTGTTTACCCCATTTCACCCTAAAAGAACTTAATTTTCGAAAAAAAAAATACCTTCGAGCCATCCACTAAAAATTACCTTTTAAACACCAAAAGAAATTCCCAAATCAGATAATTTTTATATTTACCCCATTTGACCCTACAAATAACAAAATTTTGAAAAATACAGTAAAACCAACCTTTCAAACACAAAAAGAATTTATGAAATCGGACATGTAGTTTCTGAGATTAGCCCGAACAAACAAAGGAAAAGTTCCGCTTTATTAATATAAAGGGTGTTTTTTTTAGACGGCCCAGAATTTAGCTTTATTATAAAGATAAGAATTTGCCATTATGTTTTAAAAATTATTTCGGGCAAGTAGCCGCCGCGGTTGGCTCGAATAAATTCCAGCCGAGAGGCCCAATTTTCGACAGCTCCAATTGTTGCGCGCGATGGCATAAATCAAGTGACAGCTGTCAAAAAGTCCAATTCTGAAAAAAGTATTGCCAGATTGAAAACCACACGTCTAAAAAAAAAACACCCTTTACCTTAGCTCTTTAACATTTATCTGAGCCATTTGTTACCTCGATGAATCTTTTTCGCTAACCTGTGTGTCACTTCAAGGCAAATATGTACATAGATATGATAACCGATTACAATCGATCCATAAACGTATTTAAATGCAAATCAGTGAAGTTAATCCCCCAACACCTAGCCCATGGACTTAAACCCATGCCTGATGTCGTGCCTTCAATCAACTCTTTTACTTATATTTAGGATGCCAGTGCCAATATGCCACTTTCGGGCGCGGCGCGGTGGGTGCGAAGGAAGGCACATATACAAACAGAAGAGTAGGTATACCCAGGTAAGTCGAAAGATTAGAGAGATGCTGATGGACTGGACTCTATTGGAATAGTTTACGCCTGAAGGATATATCATTTTCATTTCGGAAAGAGAGATCTCTTTTCAAGTCCACCCTCATCACAAAAAAGTCAATATCCATCAGGATTTGATAGCCTTCGACTTCGACTGCGAGTTCGATGGAAGAGATATGGAAATCTTTGGAAATTCTTTTGTCCTCCATCAGCCCACTCTATGGATGCTATTATAGCCCATAAGTGCGCACTTGGAACTATATACATATAGCCCCAAACTCTATGGACTTCGTTATAGGTTCCAACATTACCGACGACGACGCACGACGCGTGGTGGTTATATTTGGAAGTGGAAGTCCCGACACGACGTCCGCCTGTCAGTTACTATACCTCCAGCTAGACTTAATTTTACTTATATTTCCGTCTCTTTTCAATATTTTTCTGTGGTGTGTCGGTCGGTTTGACTTTATAATACCAATTTCAATCAACTGCGGGAGGCCATTATGCCCAGAGATCCATCCGTTGTCCTCATCATTTGGATGATGACCACGACCATCATGATGATGATGATGGTCGTCCGTCGTGGTTGGCGCTGCTGATGCCACATTCGACTCGACTTGACTCTTCCGAGTTCTCTTGAAGTCACATAAAAAAATGTTTTGAAAAAAAAAAAAATCACATCATCCCCGTAATGTGACGTTGTCTCGACAGCTTTGGACGTTCTCCTTATTCAATGTGGAAGGACATCACCATGACCATGAACGCAACCCATAACTGGGAATTTGAAATGCATGACTGTTTTTGGATTCGGTATATATGTGGACTGCGGACTGCAGACTCTGCTGTGCTGCCAGGCTATCTGCGAACGTGTGTATCTGTTCTGTGGTCCTATTCACTATTCAGTTTGGTTCGGTTCGACTTGGATGTTGGATGAAATGGGATTCTCCATCTTTTTCAATTTTGTGAATGATTTATTCCGCTCAATCATTCGCCATCGATCAAAGCCATCTTGACATTTAAGGAGGGAATCAAAATGAGCAACAGAATTTAATCATGGTTATGTGGCTAAATCATCAGCAGAGCCAGAGGGGCTCCATGCTCCATGCACTCTCCACAGTCCACACCATCAGACAAAATATACAATTCAGTGTCGAACGAAAACGACATCAAGGAGGCAATAAAGTGTTAAATAAATTTATTTTTTTTTTTCACATTTTTATTTAGATATGTCTTACATTTTTTGCTTTGTATTGTTTATGGAGTTGTCTCGCTACTTTGATAAATTGGACGTTGATCGTCCAATGAGTAATAAGAAGGTCCAAAAATGTTTGGAAGAGACCGCAGCAGTATTTATAAGGAACCAAGGACAATCATAAATTCACACTGTGATGCTAATGAGAATCAATTTTGTAAAAACAGGAACAATTTTACGTTCTCTTTAAATTAAACAAAAATATTTTACAATTCAGCAGGCAGGAGTGGAGTATCTATAGTGATTGGAAGGGGCTTGGAATGGTGAAGTCCCGTCCGAAAGGTATTTAATAAATACACTTATCACTGATCT